>CM061065.1:105547928-106910912 GCA_030762895.1 Sophora flavescens | reverse complement strand
TTTGCAAAATGGTCCCTAGTAATTATTTGCACTTAAATCCTTTGAACAAGCCAAATCATCCTTACTAGATCCTTCCAAGATGGCGCAATCAACCCCTATAAATACCCTCCTTCACAATTCATTTAGTTCCTATTGCCTTTTCTTCAAAAAACTCTTAAGTTATAAGTCTTTTAACGTTACCTTGTGAAGCAAGTTCTTGGATTTCCTTTGTCTTTGATCTTCAAGAGGTGAATCCTAATCTTCTTCCTTAATCATGTCTATGTTCTTTAATAAGTTTCTTAATTCAAAGTTTGTTTCATAATTGTTCATCACTTTTTAGTTTCTAAACCTAGAACTTTGAAAAGTCATAATAAATTCTAGAAAAATCTCATGATGATGAAACCACTTTCTATATTCTTGATATCATGCATATTATCAAAATCCAAGAGCATGATGTAATCAAAAATTTCTTTCCTAAAAACCTAGCCTTGGCCGAATCTATTAGAATAGGTTTGGTAGAGTTTTGTTCATGGGTTGTCATGTATGATCATGTATTTCATATGACATGTATGTCTACACACTCTAACCCATGTTAGTTCATTAAAATGAAAATCTTTACTCAAAAATCTCTATGTTGGTCGAACCCTAGATGGGTGAGATTTGATGAGTTTAGTTCAAAGTTTTCATAAATGATCTTAGTAATCAAGCTATTAGTATGTATGCTTAATAAATCCAAGTTGGTTTATTAAACTAAAAACCCTAACCCTATGAACATGTTGAGGCCGAATCTTAGTATATAAGAGTTAGGAAGTTTGAGTTTCAAGTTTTGTTGTTTAGTCACTAATCCATGATCTTAGTTGATTAAGAATCATTAATCCATGACTTAACCATGATTAGAAATTTTAGTCATTCAAAAACCCTAGAGGCCGTGACTATGTATTAGGGTTTAGAATGTTTTAGTTTCTTGATTTGTAATTATTTGATTGTTATGGTTGAAGGTTGAGTGAGTGTGACGTATAAGCGATATCCGAACTTCAGAAGGAATTCAGTAATTCACAAGAAAGTCTCCGAAAGGTAAGAGGGGAACACCTGAGGATTTATTCGATGGCTATAGGCTATCCCGTGTTTGTTTGTAATTATTTGTCTGTTAGTATTTATTTAAGTTGTTAATGTTGTGTTATTTGTATCTATATGGTTTTAATTGCATTTAATTGTTTTTCTGTAATTATATTATGCTACTGTGATGCATGATCTTCCAGGAAAATATCTGTGATATAATTGTTGGTTGATGTGTGAGAATCCTGACAGTGGTCAGTGCCCAGTTAAATTAATGGGATAAAAGCTTTAAGAAGCTTCGCAAATTATATTCAATGTTTTAACGGTAAAATATTGATATATAATATTAATGAAAATTTTTATTTTGGAAAAATAAGGAATTTTGGAAAATATTATTATTTTAATAATTTATTACTGAAAAAGTGAATTATGAGTCACAATGAGCGCGAAACCGTGAAAATATTTTCGCACTGCTAATTTTTACGTTAGAAATTCCGGAATATTACAAAATATTCTTTTATGAAATTAATTGGTGAAAATAAGTTAATTATGATTTTATAAAATTATTTAAGTGGAAAAAGCTAAATTTTGGCTTAAAAAGCCTTAAAAATAATATTTTGACAAATTTGGAATAGTGTAGACGGCAAGTATTTCGAAACGGCATTGCATATCTTGAAGAAGTTAAAACCTCAAGTGACTCATTGGTTTGTGAAAAACTCAGTTTTAATAATTAAAGATTTTATTGATGAATTTTCAATTTGAAAAGAATTTACGAAAACAAGTTATTTCAACCGTGTTGAAAGTGCTGTTGAGCTTAGTAACCGAGACGTCGGGGTACTAAGGTTCTGTGTTGTTATGGACTTGGGGTCCTTTGGACTTTGAGGTCCTGTACTATATACGTGGTGTATACCGTATTTAAACATTGAAGATGTTTTCTAGTACCACGAACCTAAGACTGGTGCATCGGTCAAGAGGTGTCGTGATTGAGCACTCGGACTGTGAGGTCCTGTGTTGTAATGAAAGTTTTAAAGATGTTTAAAACTATGTGAGTCGTAAGCCATTTTGATCTTAGGCAAAGAAAGATTGAACATAAAGAAAAGAGTTATAAGCAAAAGTGTTTTGTATGTATTTGGCAGACGTGCCCGCGGTTCTATGTATTAATTACCTGCGGCGTCAGGTAGTTCTTACTGTGTTTTTCTCATGTGCCTAGGGAGGACATTTGAGACCCCATCTTCATTTCTATTGGTACCCTGACTGTGGACAGTATGCAATGTGTTTTTGGCTGTGTGCCTGTGGCTTTCTGCCTGTGTGGATGGGAAGAGGCTGCGTGCCTGTGTGACTGTGTGCCAGTGTTCCTGTGTGGCAATGGAGACTGATCAACTCACTATGTGTTGGGATATCTCATGAGATTAGGAGAAATTAGATGATGAATATGAAGTGTCATGCACAATTTTAAATCGATGATGTTTGGGGTGTTGAACCCACTGATAAACTATTTGTTTATAAATGTTTGTATTTGGTAAATGCTGATATGTTTATGTGGTGGCTAGTATGTAGTTATTGAGTAAGATCCATGTATTGGTTTCTCACTCTTACATGTTCAGATGGACCCGGATATACCATTGGTACAATCGAGGGTCCGATTGATCATTTTTGATCGAGCGCAATATGGTGGTACCTGGGAGATTAACCCTGGGGCACTCAGCGCCACCTATCACGGTCCCAGCAGAGAAGTCATCAGCACAGTGGAAGAAGGACCACAACAGCGGATACATGTCGTAGAGACTGTCGAGGTATCTCTACCTCCAGTTTGGCTATACCTGCAGTACTTGGATGAGCACGGATTAATGGATCCGCCACCTCAGCCAAATTCTCTTCAGATAGTAGGACCTGACGAACCTCCTGTTGAAGTGGAGGAGGATCCAGAGGAATATATTGAGGACGATCTTGAGTTTCAACCTCCTGCGGTGGATGATGAGGATTCTTCCGGCGACGAAGCGGGAGCGGAGGCATCTTCATCAGATGCATCTGTTGTAGGCGGGGTTGATCATCATGATCTCCCCAATGGGTTTCATTAGCTTGACCAACTATAGGTGTAGTTCTAGGGTAGCGAGTCTTGTCAGTTTTTGATCTGACTACTAAGAGACATGAGTTTTTGGTATGGTTCTAGACCACTTGTTGCTTATATGTATATGTCTTTGTTTTCTTTGCTTAGTTTGATGGAGAATAGCCTATACTTATAAGGGCTCTTTTGTTATCTCCTATTATAGGTATTGTGTATAGTAAAGGTGATGTATATATATAGATATACATATATGTTTGTTTATGTTTATAATGGTTCTATGTTCAAAGGAAAAAAAATAAATTCAGCACTATTTTCGTTGATGAGCCTCTGTTTGACTGGTTTTATAACTAGTAAAGACCTTGGCTTTGTGCTTATTTTATATCAATTTTACCCAAATTAGACTTGATTGTCCCTAAGTAATATTTTGAGTCTGTAAATTGTTTTTAAGTTAATTTAGTTGATTTAGAGTTAAATAAAATACTTATTATATTTTCTTATTTTCAGGTTAATAAAAAGGAATAAATCTGGAGTCTTTCGCCCCGCGAGAAGACTGTTCGCCCCGCGAACCAGAAGGTGACTGTTCCTGAAAATTGCAAAACTTTCTGTCTCGCCCCGCGAAGACCGTACTCGCCTCGCGAGTAATGCTACCTTGGAAAAGTCAGAGACGATCACGGTTTGGGCATGCTGGAGGTCACGGGCGTTACAGTTGGGAATTTGAAGAGTTCGCCTCGCGAAGATATGCTTGCCTCGCGAGAAGACCAAGATTTGCAGACCTTTCGCATAATTCGCCTCGCGAGCAGTGCTTCGCCTCGCGAGGACTTAGATTCCAGAATTTGTATATAAACTGCTCTATGGCAGAATGATAAGTTAGCTAGTTTTTAGGAGTCAGAATTAGCCAGTTTTGGCTAGTTTCTGAACTTGTTAGTCTTTTGTTTTTCTCTTAGTTTAATGTTTATTTCTGTAATGGAGAATTAGTCTCCTAGATTAATCTACTGTAATTGGTTTCTGTTATCACTTGAGGTTCTGTGATTCCTGTTTCATTTGCCTTTCTCTTTTCAATGCCATATTATATGTTTCTGTTTGTTATTTCAGTAATGTATAGTGTGGTATTGTTTCATTTCGGTGATGCTATGTTCCTATATATAATCGCGTTTGTTATTTCGCGTGTGTTCATTCATGTTCATTTGTTCATGAGAGCTTAACCCCGTTTGTTATTTCGGGAATAGGAACATACATCTGTAGTAGCGGTGTTCGTTTGTTAATTGTTGCTACAACCGGAAGGGGATTAGTATCTGCTTAGGATTTGCATGAACCAATGATAGTGGGAAACTGAGAACAGTAGGTTAATCGCTTTTGTTTATTTGCTAATTTCTTAAACTGCTTTGTTTCTTTTCTCTGTTTTTATTTTGTTTCCTTTATTTTAGTTTTAATCTCAAAACCCCCATTTCTAACTTTTACTAATTTTCTATTAATAATAACAACACCTAAAGAGTCCTTGAGAGACGATCCGAGTTGTCGCACTATACTGCATTATTTTATAATCGCTCGTTCTTTTTGGCGCGTGGCGGCACAGCGCGGTCAAAAATTGGCGCCGTTCAGGGGACTCGGTTTTCTTGTTATTAGCAGAAAATAATTTTTGAAAAAAAAAAAAACTTTTTGCTTTGCTAATTAGTTTTGTCTGCTTTGTCTGGTCTGTAAATTTTATTTTCCCCCATGGATAATTATATGTATGGGTATTTGCCTAATGTTTATCAGGAACCACCACCTTGCATGTATTATCCTGATTTTAGTAAACCACCACCATGCACAAATTATCCTAATTTTGCTGGAAATTATGAGTATAGAAATGGTTTTGATATGACTGGAATGAATGCTTATCCTAGCCAACAGGTTAGAGATCAAGGCAGCTTGGATGAGATTGCTTCAATGCTACAACAAATGGAAGAGAACAATCAACGGATGGCACAACAAGATCTTGAATTTCAACGGATGATAGAGGCGAGCAATCTTGAATTTCAACAGAAGATGGAGGCTCAATACCAGAGGGACCAAGCTGAATCTCAAAAGTTGTGGGCTCTAATTGATCAAGTTACCGCCAACTCGGCTGCAATGCTAACTCCACAGCCCCTTGAGGAACATAAGGATTCACAGATGGTTATTCCTGAAAATACTTTTGATGATAATTCTGATGATGATATTTCTGTTGATGATGAATTATGTGTTGAATCCCCGATTCTAATGATTGTTATTGTGATGGTATCTTTTGCTTTGTGTATACACTGTTATGCAGGTTTATACTTGAAAGGAAACAAAGAAAATGAGGATCAGGAGGATCAAGAGGACATCTGCTCCACCGTGCTTGAGGATAATGAAGAACCTGTGGAATCAAATGCATGTGTTGAGAATGATGGGGTGGATGAACCGTGTGCAGAAAGTCCAGACAATCAGACCTTTACTAACTCAGTTACTTTTAATACATGTACTAACTGTACTGACACTAACCCGTGTGATGTTTGTGCTGGGTTTCTTGACTCTATTTTGCAGGGTGATAGTGAGAGTGATGCTGTTTGTTCAGTCGAAGTTCCAAATATACCATCCATTGAACAGCCACCCTCCATAGAGCTCAAGCAACTTCTAGACATTCAGCCGCTTTCTGATTTAGTTTATTGTAATATATTTACTAACTGTACTAACTCTAACCTTTCTGTGGTGTGTGATGAGATTTCTGCAGGTTTAACAAGTGATGAATCCAATAGTGCAGTGGATAAAGACCTTGCAGGAGTTGAAGCAACACCGGAGACCCCAACTAACTGTTTGCCACCTCCCCCTGAGGAGCCACCAGTGATGGATTTTACACCCTTGGATTTTGCACCATGGCCGGTCCAAGAGGTTGAGCCCCACTTCTATTGGGGAGATTTTATTGAGAAAGAGGTCATCTGTGACCCCAGAGGAAGTGAAAAGTCCGCCGCACTGGGCGAGGTTACTATGATTGTCAAGCACCCACTTCCGTATAAAGGCTGCAAGTTAGGGAGGCTTGGAATGAATTTCAGTCCTTTGGCTACCATGTGGGACTTATGTTACAGACAGTGGGATCCTGGTGGAACCGCCCTTCAATGAGTTTTCTTAACCCTTTCTTCTTTTTAATTTTCTTTTGCTTTGCTTTATTTCTGTTTTATTGTCAATAATGCTCCTGAATAATTTGAGAAGCTCAGGAGTTCTGTTTGTGTCTTGGTTATGGCAAGTTTATTGGTTTGATTGATTTTGCATAGATAGATGGCATGTTATGTTTTGACTGTTTTCCCCTAGGATTTGAAAATTTTTTTTGAAAAATGATCCCCATGTGATTGAAAACTGAACTTTGAGCTTTTGTTATGATGGCATGATTTATGATAAGTTTGGGGTGATAGGAAGCACACACTAGGGATAGAATCTCTTTCAAACAACTTGCAAAAATGTCCAGGTGAGGTTTTGAGCCTCCAACATGTTTTAAACTGTGTGAAAATCACTTTTTAAGTTGCACTTTCCTGGATTTGATTGAATCTCTTTTTGGTTTGCATGATTATATGTGTGTAGCAAATGATTTAGGCATTTTCTTTGTAAATAGCTACTTAGCCTAAAATAACCAATTCCTAATGCATGTTCCCTAGTTAGCCCCTTTGAGCCTGATTAGACTGTTAATTCTTGATAACCTAATGTTATAAGCCCAAAAATCTGGAAAACCATGTTAACCCGATCTTAGGATTAGGAGAGCATGTAATCTTAGAATGGGTGCAAGAACTAAAGTTTGGGGTGGCTGCAAGGTGTAATATGTTGTTGGGATTGAGAAAAAAAAAAGAAAAAAGAAAAAAAGAGTTGGAGCCAAAAGCTTGTGAAAGAAAAAGTGTACAAATGTTGAAAAAAAAAAAATATATATATATATATATACAAAAATGCCAAAAAGAAATAAAAAGAGCTGTAGCCACCCAGAAGTGTAAAGAAAAAATAAAGAAAGGAACTTGAGTGAAATTCAAAGTGTAAATATAGTTATGCTCTCTTAGTTCCTAGGGTCTTCAGCTTAGTTCCTTTGTATATCCTACCCTTAGCCAGGCCCCATTACAACCCAATAAAGACCTTCTGATGTTGCTTGCATATTTTCTGTGGGGACCATTTTGAGATGAAAATCAAATTTATGGGAAGTGCTCTTAAAAGTGAAATTGAGTGAATGTTGTTAGCCTGACAAACTGAGCGATGAGTGAAACACAAATTTCCCTTGTGAGGAAGGCAGTTGTTTGATTTTGGTGATCTCTCTTTTATGTGTAACTTTGACCCCCTGCTTAGATTTCTGATTGTCTGAATGATTAATTTCTCAATTGTTTAGAATAAATGAATGTGGGGATTGCTTTGCTTGAAAGGGGGGAACATTGAAAGAAAAATTGTTTTGAAAAATTGCTTGAAATCTATGGAAAGTTGATTGAATCTTTTAGCTTGCCAGGTCTTTAGTCTTTTTAAGTTTTTGAGTGTAGTTTGCTTGGGGACAAGCAAAGTTTAAGTTTAGGGTATTTTGATGAGCCTCTGTTTGACTGGTTTTATAACTAGTAAAGACCTTGGCTTTGTGCTTATTTTATATCAATTTTACCCAAATTAGACCTGATTGTCCCTAAGTAATATTTTGAGTCTGTAAATTGTTTTTAAGTTAATTTAGTTGATTTAGAGTTAAATAAAATACTTATTATATTTTCTTATTTTCAGGTTAATAAAAAGGAATAAATCTGGAGTCTTTCGCCCCGCGAGAAGACTGTTCGCCCCGCGAACCAGAAGGTGACTGTTCCTGAAAATTACAAAACTTTATGTCTCGCCCCGCGAAGACCGTACTCGCCTCGCGAGTAATGCTACCTTGGAAAAGTCAGAGACGATCACGGTTTGGGCATGCTGGAGGTCACGGGCGTTACAGTTGGGAATTTGAAGAGTTCGCCTCGCGAAGATATGCTCGCCTCGCGAGAAGACCAAGAGTTGCAGACCTTTCGCATAATTCGCCTCGCGAGGACTTAGATTCCAGAATTTGTATATAAACTGCTCTATGGCAGAATGATAAGTTAGCTAGTTTTTAGGAGTCAGAATTAGCCAGTTTTGGCTAGTTTCTGAACTTGTTAGTCTTTTGTTTTTCTCTTAGTTTAATGTTTATTTCTGTAATGGAGAATTAGTCTCCTAGATTAATCTACTGTAATTGGTTTCTGTTATCACTTGAGGTTCTGTGATTCCTGTTTCATTTGCCTTTCTCTTTTCAATGCCATATTATATGTTTCTGTTTGTTATTTCAGTAATGTATAGTGTGGTATTGTTTCATTTCGGTGATGCTATGTTCCTATATATAATCGCGTTTGTTATTTCGCGTGTGTTCATTCATGTTCGTTTGTTCATGAGAGCTTAACCCCGTTTGTTATTTCGGGAATAGGAACATACATCTGTAGTAGCGGTGTTCGTTTGTTAATTGTTGCTACAACCGGGAGGGGATTAGTATCTGCTTAGGATTTGCATGAACCAATGATAGTGGGAAACTGAGAACAGTAGGTTAATCGCTTTTGTTTATTTGCTAATTTCTTAAACTGCTTTGTTTCTTTTCTCTGTTTTTATTTTGTTTCCTTTATTTTAGTTTTAATCTCAAAACCCCCATTTCTAACTTTTACTAATTTTCTATTAATAATAATAACACCTAAAGAGTCCTTGAGAGACGATCCGAGTTGTCGCACTATACTGCATTATTTTATAATCGCTCGTTCTTTTTGGCGCGTGGCGACAGCGCGGTCATTCGTACAGAAACAGTCACTCTAAAATATATTTTCCGAAAGTAACCAGCGATTATAAATTTAATTTTCTTTATTTGGGTAACTATGTGATGACCCTAGAAGGGGTGTCGTATTTTGTCGTATCAGAGCTGGTCGAGTCTTTCGGGAATGTTGGGAAGTAGGTCTGTTATGTCTATGTTGTGTGGTCTCTGGTTTTGGTTTAACTGATTTTGATTTGTAAGTTAGTTATGGAACCAGAAGCTGGACGTGGACGTGGACGTGGACGCGGTCGTGGAAGAGACCGTAGAGGTGGACGTGTTGGTGGTCGTGGTAACATGAATGAGGAGTATGAAGAAGGAGTGGATTATGCGGCTCAAGCAATGGAGAATGTGGCAGCAGCGATTGCAAATCAAACTGCAGCGATGAATGTCCAGAATTTGCAAGCTGCGAAAGGCAAGGCTTTGATTGCATTTCGAAGTCAAAATCCTTCACAGTTTGGTCTGGATGCTAATCCTAAGAAGGCTGATTTGTGGATCCAGGAGCTGGAGAAAATTTTCGAGTTAGTGGTCACACCGGCAGATGTTCGGGTTACTTATGCTGCTTTCCTACTGGTGGGAGACGCGGAGTATTGGTGGAAAGGTGCTAGGCTATTGTTGGAGGCTGATCATCAAGACATTACTTGGGATGTTTTTCGAACTGCGTTCATGGACAAATATTTTCCGAAGAGCATAAGGATCGAGAAAGAACGACAATTTCTGGGGCTACAACAGAGAGAGTTATCTGTAGGGGAGTGTGCGGCGAAGTTTGAATCACTGGCTAAATACTTCCGTTTCTTTCAAGCTCAACCGAATGATGGCTGGAAGTGTGAAAGATTTGAAGTAGGACTGCGATGTGAGATTAAGGAGTCTGTTTTACCTCTGCAACTTCGTAATTTCCAAGCTTTAGTGGAAATGAGTCGTAAGATCGAGCAAATGAGGAAAGGAAAGGATAATAGGGGGAGTGCTGGTGGACCCTCTCACTTCAAGAACCAGAATCAAAATTGGAGAGGAAAACAGAATCAGAGGAAACCTTATTTTCGTCCACAAGGAAATAATCAGAATCGACAACAAAACCGTTCGAATTTTGCTGTATCAGGGAATGAAGGTCAAAGAAATCAGAATCAAGGTCAGATTAGGAGATGCTTTAACTGTGGGGATACGGGACACATGTCAAATACTTGCCCTATGAGGGAAGTAAGATGTTACAATTGTAATCAATTGGGACACATGGCAAAGGACTGCAAAGTACCAAAGCGTGAATCGACTGTCAATCACGCCGGAGCAAATAAACTGACAGCCAAGGGGAGAGTTTATACGATGAGTGGGACTGAGGCTTCAAATTCTGACAATCTCATACAGGGTAAGTGCGACATAAACGGTAATCTTTTAATTGTACATTTTGATTCAGGTGCAACGCATTCTTTTATCTCGATGGATTGTGTGAAACTGCTGAAATTGCCTGTTTCTTCCTTGTTGTGTGATCTTATTGTTTCAACTCCTACTGCTAAGCCAGTTTTAGTCACTTTTGTTTGCTTGAATTGTCCTATCATTATTTAGGATAAGCATTTTCTTGTTAACCTGATCTGTTTGCCTTTAATACAATTAGATGTAATTTTAGGCATGGATTGGTTGTCTTTTAACCATATTTTGATTGACTGTGCTCGTAAAACCCTAGTTTTTCCTACGATGAGATTTCTGGATTGTTAACTGCTAATAAAGTAAAAGCTTCTTTAAAAGAGGGAGCGCAAGGGTACATGCTATTATTTTCCTTAGACGTTAAGAGTGAGTTAGACTTGCAGTGTATACCCGTTGTCAATGAGTTTCTGGAAGTTTTTCCTGAAGATGTACCTGGATTACCACCTGTTCGAGAGATTGAGTTTGCGATTGATCTGGTTCCAGGCACTGGACCAATATCCATAGCACCATATCGAATGTCGCCATCAGAACTTGAGGAATTAAAAGGACAACTAGTGGAACTGATGCAGAAGGAATTCATTAGACCCAGTGTATCGCCTTGGGGAGCTCCAGTTTTATTAGTGAAGAAGAAAGACGGAACTTCTCGTTTATGCATAGATTTTCGTCAGTTGAATAAAGTGACGATTAAGAATAAGTATCCACTTCCAAGGATAGATGATTTAATGGATCAGTTACGTGGAGCATCTGTTTTCTCAAAGATAGATTTACGTTCGGGATATCATCAGATTCGCGTGAAGGCGTAGGACGTTCTTAAAATAGCATTTAGAACACATTACGGACATTACGAGTACCTTGTGATGCCGTTCGAAGTTACGAATGCTCCAGCTATATTCATGGATTACATGAATAGGATTTTTCGTCCTTACTTAGATCAGTTTGTCGTTGTTTTCATAGATGATATTCTAATCTATTCTTCCAGTAAAGAAAAACACGCTGAACATCTCAGTGTGGTTCTCCAAATTTTCAAGGAGAAACAACTTTATACGAAACCTAAAAAGTGTGAATTTTGGTTAGACCAAGTTCAATTTTTAGGACACATAGTCTCAAGTGAAGGAATTGTTGTTGATCCGTCGAAAGTTGAGACTGTTTTACAATGGGAAAGGCCTAAGACGGTGACCGAGATTCGTAGTTTTGTGGGTTTAGCGGGATACTATAGAAGATTCATTGAAGGATTTTCTAAAATAGTAGGACCCCTTACCCAATTAACTCGAAAGGATCAAGCGTTTGTATGGACTGAAGCATGTGAACAAAGTTTTCAAGAGTTAAAACGAAGGTTAACTACTTCACCGGTATTGATACTACTTGATCCTCATGAACCTTTTGAGGTTTATTGTGACGCTTCACATCAAGGATTAGGATGTGTATTGATGCAAGACCGAAAAGTCGTGGCTTATGCTTCAAGACAATTGAAGATTCATGAAAGGAATTATCCTACACATGACTTGGAGCTAGCAGCAGTGGTATTGGCTTTAAAAATCTGGAGACATTATTTGTATGGAGCAACTTTTATTGTTTTCAGTGACCATAAAAGTTTGAAATACCTGTTTGATCAGAAGGAGCTGAACATGAGACAGAGGCGTTGGTTGGAACTTTTAAAGGATTACGATTTCCAATTACAGTATCACCCTGGAAAAGCAAATGCAGTAGCAGATGCTTTAAGTAAGAAATCAATGTACATATCGGCAATGATGGTTAAAGAGCAACAATTATTGGAACAATTCCAAGATATACGATTGACGATTAAGACATTTCCAGGAAAATTGTGTTTATGTATGATTACTGTTTCAAATGGATTGATGGAGCAAATTAAAGAAAAGCAAGAAAGTGATCAATACCTAAAAGGAGAAAGAGAATTAGTGCGACAGGGAGTTGTGTCAGAATTTAAAGAAGGAAATGATGGAATATTAAGGTTTGGTGAAAGGATTTGCATACCAAATGATGTTGAGATGAGAAAGTTAATTCTTGAATAAGCTCATAGGAGTAAGTTAAGTTTGCATCCCGGAGCAACTAAGATGTATCAGGATCTAAAGAAATTGTATTGGTGGCATGGCATGAAGAAAGATGTAATGGAATTTGTAGCTGCGTGTTTAACTTGCCAGAAGGTTAAAGTGGAACATCAAAGACCGGCAGGAATGCTACAATCCTTAGACATTCCAGAATGGAAATGGGATGGTAATGCGATGGATTTCGTGTCAGGTTTGCCAAAGACTTGGAAAGGGTATGACTCTATATGGGTAATAGTTGATCGACTGACTAAGTTAGCCCACTTTTTACCAGTTAATGTGAGATACTCACTGGAAAGACTAACCCAGTTATACATCGATGAAATTGTTAGATTACACGGAGTACCTTTGAGTATTGTCTCATATCGTGATCCGATATTTACGTCAAGATTTTGGTAAAGTCTGCAAGAGTCGTTGGGAACGAAACTTAGATTAAGTTCTACATATCATCCTCAAACGGATGGACAATCGGAGAAGACTATTCAGTCTCTTGAAGATTTATTGAGAGCCTGTGTGCTAGAAAATGCTGGAAGCTGGGATGAATATCTATCATTGATAGAATTCACTTACAATAACAATTTTCACTCGAGCATAGGAATGGCACCCTATGAAGCATTGTATGGTCGATGGTGTAGAACGCCTTTATGTTGGTACCAGGATGGTGCGAGTTTTATGGTTGGACCAGATATCGTGCAACAAACGACGGAAAAGGTGAAAATGATCCAAGAGAAAATGCGGACAACTCAGAGTCGACAGAAAAGTTATGCTAATAAAAGACGACGACCTCTTGAGTTTGAGGAAGGTGAGCATGTGTTTTTGAGAGTCACGCCAACGAATGGGGTTGGTAGGGTAATTAAATCCAGGAAACTCACTCCTAAATTCATTGGACCTTACCAAATTCTTCGTCGAGTAGGTCCTGTAGCCTATAAAATTTCTTTACCGCCTTTTCTATCCAATATTCATGATGTTTTTCATGTTTCACAATTGAGGAAGTATATTCCTGATCCATCTCACATAATTGAACCTGACTTAGTACAACTAAAAGAAAACATGTCTTATAAGACTTTACCCGTACGAATCGCGAATAAGATGATTAAGCAGCTCAGAGGTAAACAAATCTCGTTGGTCAAAGTTATTTGGGATGACGTGACTGGAGAAGCAACGTGGGAAGTAGAAGACAAAATTAAGTTACAATATCCTGATCTATTTACAAGTACGTAATTTTGAGGACAAATTTTTTTTTTAGTAGGGTAGTAATGTAACACCCTGTATTTCACTGTTTTAAATAACAGTAATACATATAAATATGTTTACAAATTTATTGGAGTTTTAGAAAATTATTTTAAATAAACGGAGTTTACCACTCAATCCTACTTGAATGTAGGAAGCTACGATTAAAATTTAGGTTGGAAAGTCAGACGAAACCCGGCCCGCGAATTCCATTGACAGTATAATAATACTGCTCAAAAGACCTAATTTTAATTCGTGAACGAAAGACTCAAGGTTTTTATTTTATTTCCTACAATTCTTCATTTTTAGAATTATTTCAGAAAAAAATAGAATAATTTACGTTTACTGACGAAATACGTAATCGGGTGAGCGACATAATGGATTTCTGAGTTTCCAAGAGCAGATGAAGAGTTTATATTAGGATTTTGAGATGATTCATGGGGATGAATCATACTTTTAAGTCTAGAAGGTTCTACAGGGTTAAAGTGTCAATTTAGGAATTTTACGCTTAAGTCCCTGAACTTTCTATTAATTACACTTTGGTCCCTAAGTTAGTTTCTAAGTTTTTCAAGTGAATTGGGCCAGAATCCTTGCTCCCAATCTCTTATTGGACAGTGGCTATGAAGCCCAAATTTCTTGTCCATGGATTGATTCCATGAAGCCAATTTGAAACCCAACAAGTTTCCTATGTCATGCTTAAGCTTAAATCTTTTGGTGGGCCCCACAAAAATAAATCCAAGCCCAAATTTATTAGGCCCATGTGCAAGCCCATGAGGGAGAAGGGGCTGCCCTCATCATTTTTGGATGAGCCAAGATTGTTCTAGAATGCTCTACATTTTTCTACATTATTCTACAAGATTCTACTATCTTCTCCAATGTTCTAAATTCTTCTTGTTTCTTCTTAAAATATCTCATGAATACAAATCAGCCCAAAATGAGTCAAGATAAGACCACATTTAATGTGGAAAATGGTCATCATTACAATTTATTGGCAATTTGCAAAAGAGTCCTCATACTTTTGGAATCTTTGCAAAATGGTCCCTAGTAATTATTTGCACTTAAATCCTTTGAACAAGCCAAATCATCCTTACTAGATCCTTCCAAGATGGCGCAATCAACCCCTATAAATACCTTCCTTCACATTTCATTTAGTTCCTATTGCCTTTTCTTCAAAAAACTCTAAAGTTATAAGTCTTTTAACATTACCTTGTGAAGCAAGTTCTTGGATTTCCTTTGTCTTTGATCTTCAAGAGGTGAATCCTAATCTTCTTCCTTAATCATGTCTATGTTCTTTAATAAGTTTCTTGATTCAAAGTTTGTTTCATAATTGTTCATCACTTTTAAGTTTCTAAACCTAGAACTTTGAAAAGTCATAATAAATTCTAGAAAAATCTCATGATGATGAAACCACTTTCTATATTCTTGATATCATGCATATTATCTAAATCCAAGAGCATGATGTAATCAAAAATTTCTTTCCTAAAAACCTAGCCTTGGCCGAATCTATTAGAATAGGTTTGGTAGAGTTTTGTTCATGGGTTGTCATGTATGATCATGTATTTCATATGACATGTATGTCTACACACTCTAATCCATGTTAGTTCATTAAAATGAAAATTTTTACTCAAAAATCTCTATGTTGGCCGAACCCTAGATGGGTGAGATTTGATGAGTTTTGTTCAAAGTTTTCATAAATGATCTTATTAAACAAGCTATTAGTATGTATGCTTAATAAATCCAAGTTGGTTTATTAAATTAAAAACCCTAACCCTATGAACATGTTGAGGCCGAATCTTAGTATATAAGAGTTAGGAAGTTTGAGTTTCAAGTTTTGTTGTTTAGTCACTAATCCATGATCTTAGTTGATTATGAATCATTAATCCATGACTTAACCATGATTAGAAATTTTAGTCATTCAAAAACCCTAGAGGCCGTGACTATGTATTAGGGTTTAGAATGTTTAAGTTTCTTGATTTGTAATTATTTGATTGTTATGGTTGAAGGTTGAGTGAGTGTGACGTATATTCGATGGGGAACACCTGAGGATTTATTCGATGGCTATATTCTATCCCGTGTTTGTTTGTAATTATTTGTCTGTTAGTATTTATTTAAGTTGTTAATGTTGTGCTATTTGTATCTGTGTGGTTTTAATTGAGTTTAATTGTTTTTCTGTAATTATATTATGCTACTGTGATGCATGATCTACCTGGGAAATATCTGTGATATAATTGTTGGTTGATGTGTGGGAAGCTTGACAGTGGTCAGTGCCCAATTAAATTAATGGGATAAAAGCTTTAAGAAGCTTCGTAAATTATATTCAATGTTTTAACGGTAAAATATTGATATATAACATTAATGGAAATTATTATTTAGGAAAAATAAGGAATTCTGGAAAATATTATTATTTTAATAATTTATTACTGAAAAAGTGAATTATGAGTCACAATGAGCGCGAAACCGTGAAAATATTTTCGCACTGCTAATTTTTACGTTTGAAATTTAGGAATATTACAAAACATTATTTTATGAAATTAATTCGTGAAAATAAGTTAATTATGATTTTAGAAAATTATTTAATTGGAAAAAGCTAAATATTGGCTTAAAAAGCCTTAAAAATAATATTTGACGGCAAATTTGGAATAGTGTAGACGGCAAGTATTTCGAAACGGTAATGCATATCTTGAAGAAGTTAAAACCTCAAGTGACTCATTGGTTTGTGAAAAACTAAGTTTTAATAATTAAAGATTTTATTGATGAATTTTCAATTTGAAAAGAATTTCTGAAAACAAAAGTTATTTCAACCGTGTTGAAAGTGCTGTTGAACTTAGTAACCGAGACGTCGGGGTACTAAGATTCTGTGTTGTTATGGACTTGGGGTCCTTTGGACTTTGAGGTCCTGTACTGTATACGTGGTGTATACTGTATTTAAACATTGAAGATGTTTTATAGTACCACGAACCTAAGACTGGTGCATCAGTCAAGAGGTGTCGTGATTGAGCACTCGGACTGTGAGGTCCTGTGTTGTAATGAAAGTTTTAAAGATGTTTAAAACTATGTGAGTCGTAAGCCATTTTGAGCTTCGGCAAAGAAAGATTGAACACAAAGAAAATAGTTATAAGCAAAAGTGTTTTGCATGCATTTGGCAGACGTGCCCGTGGTTCTATGTATTAATTACCTGCGGCGTCAGGTAGTTCTTACTGTGTTTTTCTCATGTGCCTAGGGAGGACATTTGAGACCCCATCTTCGCTGCTATTGGTGCCCTGATTGTGGACAGTATGCAATGTGTTTTTGGCTGTGTGCCTGTGGCTTTGTGCCTGTGTGGCAATGGAGCCTGATCAACTCACCATGTGTTGGGATATCTCATGAGATTAGGACGAAATTAGATGATGAATATGAAGTGTCATGCACAATTTTAAATCGATGATGTTTGGGGTGTTGAACCCACTGATAAACTATTTGTTTATAAATGTTTGTATTTGGTAAATGCTGATGTGTTTATGTGGTGGATAGTATGTAGTTATTGAGTAAGATCCATGTATTGGTTTCTCACTCTTACATATTCAGATGGACCCGGTTATACCGTTGGTACAATCGAGGGTTCGATCGATCGTTTTTGATCGAGCGCAATATGGTGGTGCCTGGGAGATTAACCCTGGGGCACTCAGCGCCACCTATCACGGTCCCAGTAGAGAAGTCATCGGCACAATGGAAGAAGGACCACAGTAGCGGATACATGTCGTAGAGACTGTCGAGGTATCTCTACCTCCAGTTTGGCTATACCCGCAGTACTTGGATGAGCACGGATTAATGGATCCGCCACCTCAGCCAAATCCTCTTCAGATAGTAGGACCTGACGAACCTCCTGTTGAAGTGGAGGAGGATCCAGAGGAATATATTGAGGACGATCTTGAGTTTCAACCTCCTGCGATGGATGATGAGGATTCTTCCGGCGACGAAGCGGGAGCGGAGGCATCTTCATCAGATGCATCTGTTGTAGGCGGGGTTGATCATCATGATCTCCCCAATGGGTTTCATTAGCTTGACCAGCTATAGGTGTAGTTCTGGGGTAGCTAGTCTTGTCAGTTTTTGATCTGGCTACTGAGAGCCATGAGTTTTTGGTATGGTTCTAGACCACTTGTTGCTTATATGTATATGTCTTTGTTTTCTTTGCTTAGTTTGATGGAGAATAGCCTATACTTATAAGGGCTCTATTGTTATCTCCTATTATAGGTATTGGGTATTGTAAAGGTGATGTATATATATATATTTATACATATATGTTTGTTTAAGTTTATAATGGTTCTATGTTCAAAGAAAAAAAAATTCACGACTATTTTCGTACAGAAACAGTCACTCTAAAATATATTTTCCGAAAGTAACCATCGATTATAAATTTAATTTTCTTTATTTGCATAACTATGTGATGACCCTAGAAGGGGTGTCGCATAGCCCAATTTCCTAAAGATGTGGGGCAGCTGATCCTAGACGCGTGTGCTTCCTTAAAAGTGACAACGCCAGCATCCTGGAGGAGAGAGGAAAGGTGTCCTTATCAGTTTTTGTTCTTTAGTGCAATCCTAGTGGAAGGTAACCCTTGCTGCAACAACCAAGTTCTTGAATCCCAATGCTTCAGCCATGTTCTAGCAAGCTTTTTGCGTATACAGACACAACATTTTTTGACAATGATAGAGCAAATAGATACTATTCACTAAACTTAACATAAATATTTACAAACTAACATTTTCTAACAAAAGCAACACTTAAAACCTTAAGGATGGCAAAGAATCATAGTAAAAAGGATCTAAATAACTCTTCATTCAAAGAGTTATCACATAACAACATAAAATTCTTAGCAATAAACAAATAATTATATCAATGGGTTTCATACCCGAACAATCATCGTTATTTATGAAAAATGCATGACACTTCAATATTCAACATCTATCCTAATCTCCAGAGATCCCAACTTCGTTTCTTTAAAAGAAAAAGTGTGTTGATCAAGCTCAAATTGCCAACATATGGCACAGCATAATTTCCACAACACTGTTCATTTCAAGGCTCAGTGATCAACGTGTGTGGTTTCCATATCACACTGTCCTACACAAGGCACAGCGAATAAGGCATATGGATTTCATGGTCCATCAAGGCACACCAATGATACAACTGCGCATGAGATACCTTAGCCTTAAGGCATTCACACAAAACAACGTGGAATGTCTGCCAATATGCATGTAAAAACATTTTATTTTTGTCACTTTTCTTTGTGTTCCTATGTCGAGGCTCAAGGCTCACGATCATTCATAAATTTTTTCAACGTTTTAAAGCTTTTCATTGTCAACACAGGACGGTTTTAGTCCGAGTGTCCAATCACAACAGTCCTGGACCGATGCACCAGTCTTAGACTTTGTGGTCATAGAAAACAACATTCACCTTTAACCACGTTCATCACGATGTCAGTCCACAACAACGAATGTAGGACACACAGACACATGGTCCAAAATAATGTATGTAGGACACACAGTCCACAACAATGTATGTAGGACACACTGTTCACATCAATGTATGTAGAACACACAGTTCACAACAATGTATATAGGACACAAAGTCCACAACAACGTAATACGGATCATAGATCCATGTGCTTTTTACTACATAAACACTAGTATCCCGACGTCTCGGTTACTAGGTTCACTTTTCAATGTTATTTTTCATTCAGTGAAACACAAATACAAAATAAAACCTCCGCAACTTATCCAAGTTATCGGAATATTTTTGTAAAGTAAAACTCTTTTGTGAAAATATTTTCCATTTGAAATTCATTTTTAAAAACTTTAAGTTAAAAGAAATTCATTTCTTTTTCAAACTCGTTTTTCTTTTGGAATTTTCCTTTTTCTGAAAAACAACATCGAAACTTCGTAAATCCCCTTTATAATTTATTTCCATCCGAGAAGTAAATTTGTTTCCTCATGGTTTTTCACCATAAAAATGTTTTTCTAAATAGGTTTCACTTAGGATAAAATAATTTCAATTTCAAATGATTTTCCTTCAATATTTCAAAAACATTTTGACTCTTAATTTCTCATAGTGACTTTTCATCAAATTTTTGAAAAGATAATTAATTTCTCTTTTACCAAAAACAAGTTCTCAAATAAATATTATTTTCGATATTCCTCATAAGACTTCTTAAAGCTTTCATCTTAATGATTAATTGAGCACTGACCACTATCAGGCTTTCCAGACAACAAATCAATCAACATCATAATTTCCACATCAACATCACAATAGATTATACAGCTTATAACATGCATCAAACTATATCACATATTTACAAATAATTAACCAAGCTCAGGTATTTAAAACAAATCATTCAACCATAGAAAAATAAACTCAAATCACCACATCAAGGTTCAAAACAATACATAACAGACCATTCACGGATAACATATAGTCATCGGAGAAACATCCCTCAGGCAGTCTCCCCTTACCTGATTCGAAGGGTAGAAAAGATCTTACTTTCCACGTTGCTTAAATCGAACCTCCTTTTCTCGTGACGTGTCGCAAGTCTAAGAATATATCAAGCACATAACATAACTTAAAACAACAAAATCATCTTATCTCTCTATGCATAGGTTTCGGTCATGACTAAAAAAATGATGCTAGAGATGTCAAATTTTCACAAGCTCTTGGATAAATGACCCTTAAGTATTAGAAAGACAATATCAATGATCATAACTCAAGAATTAAAACACAACTCATCTACTCCATGATGAGCAAATTTCGGCCTACATAAAAAAAAAAGGCTAGGGACAACTAGAGTTTCCTCCACTCTCAATGATCAAACCAAGTATCTTTTTAAAAAATGAAACAAAATTTCCTCCACTCTCACAACTAGAGTTTCGACCATATTAACAAAAATAGGAAAGAAAATTCATTTTTGATTCAAGTTCATGAACTTGGAACATATATATACTAGAGGGTTTTGAATCAAGTACTAGTTTTCTCAAAAAGGACAAAATCACTAACTTGTTCCTATGGGGTTTTCGGCAATGTCATAGAAAATGGGTTTGAAGAACTACTTTGTTACATGCAATCATGAAAGATGAATGTAGAGGTTGTTGTGAGCTCATAGAAATTTGTTTCCTATTAAAAGGATTTTTTTTATGATTTTTCTAAAATTTTTGAATGAGAATCTTGAGCATGCAACCATGAAAACATGACATGCATGAAGATGAAATGAAGATTTTTGAGAAGATGAGGATTAAGAGTGAAGAAGTTACCTCTTGAATGATGAAGAAAAGTGAAGAGAAATGGTCAACTAAAGCTTAGTTAAAAGTTTGACAGCTTTGAGGACGTGGTGGTGTTATGAGTGTATCTCAAAATATACTCATCTAAAAATTACAACCTTTGACTGGTTGGAAAGGTAAGAAGGAGAGGCACAACTTTGATGTTGAAGGTTTTGTTTGATTCAGAGCATAACAGGGGCGTAAAGAGCCTTCTTTCCGCTGTTCTCTTGTGATGCTGAGGATTTTGGGTGATTTTGGTAATTTGGGTATATCTCCCAATATACTTATCCGTTTTTTATTATATTTGTCTCGTTGGAAATAAGAGATGAATAGGAAAAACTTTCATGTAGAAAGTTTTCCGAGTTTCAGATCATAAGAGGGTCAAAACTTCAGTATGGTTTTGGTGAGTCAATAGAGTTCTTATGGTTTTTGGAGAGAAATGAAGATGATGGAAATGAAACAAAATGGATAAGTGTGATGGGGGGATTGGCTAGACAAAATTGAGGAGGTTAGGAGGGTATTTTGGTCAAATTCATTTAGGGTAAACTTGGAATTACATAAAGGACTTAGGGATATTTAGGTCTTTTTACACAAATAAATATCATGATATTTAGAATGTCATCATTACCAATGTGTGGTGAAGGGTGAAGGAGTGGTGTGGCTGAATCGTGACCACAAATAGCTCAATGGCACACTTGATAATTTGATAAAAAACTAGGAACAATTTGGACAATTCATTAGGTAAATATCTAGATATTTATCAAATGCCATCATTACATGTGGTGAGTCACATGCTGACTCACGCTATGAGTTGTCACTGGTGACTCACCGTCCTCATCCACCCGACTTATATCTGCATCTCCGTTCCTAACTCCGTCGATCACCCAATTTAGGTTTTGCGCCCGAACCTATAATAACTTATTTATTTTGGAAATTTTCAAAATAACCAAAATCGTTGGAAATGGGATTTAAAATCTAACCATTTCATTCTCAAGTCAAAATTAGGTTTTCTGATCAGTAAAATTTTACTGTCAGTGAAAACGCAGACTAGGTTCCGTCTGAATTTTCAACCCAAAATTTAACCGTAACCTTGTAAAAAAAAGTATAATATGAATGAATTTGGTTCTCCCAAAATCATTTTCTAAGTCTCGGATAAAAATATAAACATTTATGTATTTATTACCGATATTAGAAAGTAGTGAAAATTGGGGTGTTACAAACAGGACCTTGTGCGCTAGCACCTTGAGCATACCTCAGAGATACGTGCGATCTTTGAGGATAGAGAAGGTCGTAGACTGAGCGACACACTCCAGGAGCGTAGGGAGAGCCGCATACATCCAGATTACATCAGCCCCAACATCTAGGCCCAGCTATGTGCTTCTTCGGGACACTCCGCCTTATAAGTCGGAGTGTCACAGTGAAGAGGAATCAAGCTTCCTAAAAGGGCGGGAGCCTACACACGGGTATGCATATGTAAATAATTTTATTTATAAACTTTATATTTTTATTAATAATTTATTTTATAATCAATTGATTTTATTCGTGTGTCGTTTGCAGGCAGGAGCACTTGGGCGTGAGACACCTTGATGTCCCATTAAAGAACAATCCTAATTAACTAATCCTTAATTCATTTATTAGCGTTAGCGTGATTATTACAGACGAAAATAATATAGTTGTAGAAACTTGAAAAATTAAAACTTAATTTAATATGCATAGAGGAATAAAAACATAAACAACGTATGCACATAATATGTACAACAAGTCTCCAAAGTATCGTTGATCCAAACAGAGGGATCATGATCCGAGAACAACTATACAACTGATAAAGTAAAAGGACTGATAAGCAAGTCACCGAACACTGGTTTCAGAAAAGATATAAAAATCTATAAAGGCAGCACCTACCCGCCCTGCCTCACACAAAATACATCAAAATCCAAAATAACTCTCAGAGGCTCTCCCTAGAAGACACTACCAACATACCATATCAACGACGCTACGACGTCTGGAACTACCCTTACCCTCGATGCAACGACGCCTATACACCTAAGTCCTCACAGACTCATCGTTGCTCCTCATGACCCTCCGACATAATCCTCTACAGGTAGTGCATCGGTCGATGCTCTGATCCTATCATCGTAGTTGTACAGCTGTTGCTGATTATCTATCAATTGTACGATCCATACAGAGAAAAAGAGATAAAGAAGGGAGATAAGCTACTATAACACCATAAAAGGGGTCGGGGCACAACACAACATGTTAACATACAAAGAGATTTACACATAGCAACCATCTCGCAAGTCAACCATTTACAAAACATCCTCGATCCACATTTAGGGTCAAAATCCTCTAAGGAGTCACACTCCTATGCATGCCGGCCGATCACTCTCACAGGGAACTCTAATTCCCGGACATTCTCTTTTCCTTTATCACACAAGCCTCCCTTACCCAGAGAATGTCAGTTGGCTTATCCAGGGTACGGTTCCGCTCACCGTGACCGATAAGGATACTCAGGGTGAGACGTCAAGATAGCCAAGCCTCCACGACGGTCTCGACACAGTGGGTACAAATCACTGGTCTCTTGAAAATATTCCAGACCGGACTACATCCCCAAGGTTTACAGAACTGCCGCTCTCCATATTTCTAACCCGCACCCGGGTACGCCAATCTCACGTGACTCCCAGTCACACAGACCACCACTTTGGAAACTTATGCAATGCACAAACATCCTAAGTTGACACCGGTACATAATCCTATACAACACACGATGCGAGAAGCATCCACAATCCACATTCTCTTCTCAGACACTTGGTGTTAAGATTGGTCAGATCCTTCTTAAGTCAGACAACTGGTGCTTATAGGGGCTTCTTCAGTCATCAAACATATGCTTGGTTTAGTAACTACAGACGCTTGAAGTATATTCAGATGCGTAGTTTACTTTATTAAATATGACTAAGACATTATTTTTATGCACACTTAATACATTTCTTTGTAGATTTCAGATAGTTCATTTAAAAACAATATATCATAAATGTTTGGATCCATCAAAATCAAAGGTAACAAAGATTTAGACGTTTAGAGACTTAACATACATCACATTTAATAGTGCTTGCTCAAGAAAACGTTATGAAAGTCTGGCCTATCAACTTGGGTTGATTATGTTTGCACCAAATGATTAAATAACTTTGATTATGTTATTATGAAGTATAAACCATATGTGCTCTATAAATATTTCGATTCTTTCTCTAAAGTGTATATTTTAATGAATTTGTAAATTAAGCTTTGAATTTCAGGCCTATTGGTTGGTTCTTTTTAAACTAATATTGTATAAAAGAAACCCCAAACTCAGGCCCGGCCCAAGGGGGAAGAAGCCCAAGCAAGGGCTTTAGGCCTCAAAGTTATTTTTTCTTTTATTACTTGCTTTTAAAAAAAATCCACAACTCTCCTTCTTCCCTGATTCTCTCCGCTGAATCCCCTCAGTCACGTTTACCAATCAATCAATGATTCGTGATTCTGTTTCTCCCCCTGTTTAAGGTTTAACATTAAGATTTTTTTGAAAAATGAAAGGTAATAACTGATTAACACACAATTACACATTTATCTATAATCTCTCCCTCTCTCTCTTGTCTCTCTATCTCCCTCTCTCCCTTAGTGACTCTACCCCTTACTGCTTCTCCTCTTTGTTGATTTATGTGATTTGCTCTCAACCCTGCATCTCCCTTAAGCCTCAGTGACTCGGTCTTAGACCCTCATTGCCTCACTCTCTGCATGACTGTGTCTCCGTCGACACCTCAACGACCTCTGTGACTGCGACTTCCTCAGTGGCAAGCGGGTCTCCGGCATTGCGGTGCACCGGAGCTTTGAGTACTGGACGACTCCCTCCTCTGCCCTTCGCTGTGGCGCTGCAACTGGTTTGACTATTTGAGTGGTTTCCTGCAATTCCGCCGTCGTCGAGTCGACAACTGTTAGTGTTGGTACTTGGAAGAAAAAAAAAGAGGCATAAGGCATTTGGCTATAGCATAGTGTCGGTCAGTACCTGATAGTGTTGTAGAATTTAATAATTTTGTGTAGGTGTTATTATTGTGTAAGGTGTATGTATGTTTAATTTTTTATAAAGAAATATCGATTAAATGACATTATTTCTTCCTTCCTATTGCAGAAATCTTGTATGTGTTCATGTTGCATCTCACCTAACAAGCATCCTGAGTTTATGTGAAATAATCTGTTGGCAACCAGATTTTATTGTTCTAACTTTTTTTCTTTAGTTTTTGTTTATAGTCGTTTAATTTATTTTCGTAAAACATTCATTGCTTTTACTTTTAAAATATATAAATATCAACTCGAAAATCTAAATCAGATTGTTCAAAATTTAAAAAAAAATATTATTATTTATTTTAAAAAGGCCTCACTTTTAGAATTCGCTTTAGGCCTCAATAGGTGTCCCGACCCAAAATAATATTGGAAAACATGAATAGAAACCCCAAATCAACAAGCAACATAAGTTTGAGAATTACAATCACATCAGTTAGCTTGAAAAAACAATAGATATGAAGCAAAACTTGGGAATTGGCAAGTGAATACACAGTTACAAAATTTATTGATAACAAACTACAATGACATTTGACAACAAGAGCTTGTTGAATCTTCCAACTCCATTAATTTGAAATTATAAAATCCCATTTCTAATTTCCTTTGATTGAAAAATTGAATCTTCCCACCCTTCAAAGTTGTGTTCCTTCTGTGTTTTGGTTGGGAAGGAGTTCGGTGAGAGAAAGAGAGGATGGAGAGAGAGGCAAGTCCATCTGCAGTAGTCCCATTGTCCACCTTTTGGTTCCTCATTGGATCATGAGGATCGAGCACATATTCATGTTTTGGATTTATTAGTGCTCACATCCTCTATTCTAGACTTTATTAGCGCTCACATTTTGGATTTTATTAAGCCACATTTCTTTCATTTTTCTCAGACAAGAAAATGAACTCCGGAAATGAACAACATTACTAGTCGATTGAGAATGAGTAACTGGTAAAATTTGGGTTGTGAAGGATAAGGACAAAGAATGAATTATTTATTGATGAATTGAGAATAACGTGCGTTGAATATCCTGTTTTCTGTGCAAATATTATTATCTTATTGTTCATGGACTGTTTCAACTTTCAACAAACGGACTGAGAGTTGGACACCTACATATACGGTTTTGTTTTAATACGGGGGAAATATTTTTTCTTCCAACAAAGTGTTATAATAGCTATCCTTTTAATAATGCTTGCTTCATAAAACATTATTATAGGTATCGTTTTTAATAGCGCTTCTTAGAGGTAGTAGTGATAATATTTGAGCTCATTTCTTAAAAATAAGGTGTCAAGTAAAGATAACATCTGATTAAGAAAATGTTATTAAATTTAAATTTACATATTTTTTTAAAAGTGATTCCTTTCAAAATCGCTATTAAGTGTGCTATTAAAGCCTGATTTTAGAATAGTGATTCTATTACGATAATGACCATATTGAAGTCTGTCTCTGACTCAACTTTAATTTGGTTTTGACGGGAGATTAAAGGGAAAATGTGAAAAACAAATTGAAACATCTGGTTCAGACAACGGCATTGTCATGTTTTATCTAACATTAAATTGCTGGCATGCTTGCTTCACGTTGTATTAATTTCTACTCTATGGGGACTCAATTATAAGTAAAAAAAAAAAAACCCTATATTTTGTGGACTCAAATATAAGCAAAAGTCAATCAATTCAACTCTATTTAATGTTAGTGTTCCAAAAATAACCTTCATTAATTAATCTCCTTTTACTTTTCCTAGAGTAGTGGACACTCTCAAGAATTAAATGTGATGATCCTTATTAGGGTGGTTTAGTAATTGTAACTCACTTTTTACATAAACCACTACAAGAAATTATGTGATTAGCTACGACAAATTTGGTAGCTCATTTGTAGCTAATCTCTAGCAAACAAATTTAGCCATAGATTAGCTACAAAATAGCTACAAAATCGTTTGTAGCATAAATTGACGGGCAAATCAGCTAGAACAAATTTTCCTAGTTAATTCATAGCTAATCTTAAAAGAGTTATGGCTAATTTGTAGCTAATCCCTAGTATTATGTTGTTCAAAATTGTTTTTTTCTAGTTAAATAGCTATAATATTGTCGTAGTGATTTTATAGTCAATCAATAGTTGAAATTTCGTAGAGATTTTATAGCTACTTCCTAGCGAATTCAAAAAAAAAATTTAAAAAAATGCTGTTATACATAAGCATTAAGATCATAAATACAAAGTTCTATACCATCTAATGCAAACGGTACAATAATTTACTTTCACATAAAATTCTAAGACATGTCATATGACAAAGAGGTTTAAAAGAAATATTTAGATGAGATGAAAAATATTCAAATAAACAATCAAGAAACCAAGAAATAGAAATAACATTGAAAGGAGGATTGGGTATTCTCATTTCATACTCCAGATATTCGCTCAGAGACCAAATCTTTATGAACTACAAAAGAAATATAAAGAAGTAAGAATTATGGCAGCAACACCAAAACAATATCATCACATGCAATAAAAAGATAACTATATGAATATATAAATTTCAAAGAGTAAAATATAAAAGAACATATGGTAGAAGAACACTACCATTGCATGAATGATTTATAGACCTATGTACCTGCAATATAGTAAGCACATTCCAGATTACATCTTGATCCTTAAAAGCAATTAGTATGCAATTACTGGAAACATATCTATCTCAATAAGGGCAAATCAATTGAAAACATCGGCAAGCATAGAATTAAAGAATTGATTTGATGAAAATAAAAGTAGAGTGTGAACACAAGCTACACAACCCACTTTTTCTATCCTGACATGTATGTATCAGATAAAGGTCCCTATGCGTCTCAATTGTTTTTTAGCGCTGCAGCCTTGAATAGTATTAAAGAGTACTATTCATTTCATTCATGCCTAAATGAATGCTATAATGGCATTTGTAAGTTACACTTTATAATGACTATTAAAAGCCATTCTTTCTTGCTGAGCATTTCAACCAATTGGAATTTATTCAAATGCCATTGAATCATTGCACCTTTTTCAATTGCTATCAAAGGCAAATTAAATTGCTTTATTCCAGAATAAATAGCAACCTTGTAACCGTCCTTTAAATGCAAACATGGTGCAACAATATTCAATATGATATGGTGCAACAAAACAAATCCTATCAAATAGGAATATTTCAAATAATTAGTAGTTTTGACATGTTTCATAGTAAGGAAACAACAACTAAAGTAACTTGTAGGTTTTTGGGTGGCAGCAAACTTGTAAGCTAGAACCAGTAGCAGACTAGCAGTTGCTAAAGCAATTGATTGTTCTCCCTTACTCCACCTGCAAAAAAGGTTTCTTACACAAATTATTAAATTCTAAAAGGTGAATGAGTAGGGTCTAAAATGGTTTACCTATTACTTTGCATACATTAAAAAAAAAAGACTAGAACCAAACTGGAACAACCACGCAAAGTGCTAATTGGTGAATGAACAAACTTAAAATATGGAAATGATTATAAATCATATTGCTCAAGTTTTTACAGTTGATCAGAAATTATGAACCAAACATACACTATACACAACATAAATAAAATTCCAGGTTAATAGCAAGTATAAACAAAGACATGTCCAGCAGATGAAGCCAAAAAGATAATATATTCAGAGTTGGCATCAGATATATAAGACCATGTCCATGAGTTAAACTTTTTAAAACTTTTATCATACAAACACAAAAAGGTTTAATAGCAATCTTCCAACAGAAGTTTAAAAGAGGAAACTACTAGTAGAAGCTATACTTGTAACTGATAGGGGGCATGAAGAGAACTTAAGAAGCACAATACTTTTTCTACTCTTTATACTCCATAATAAATGGATTTCTTAATTAGGAGATGAGCTTCATCTACATAGACCCCAAAAAAAAATAAAACAAAAAAAATATCCACAATTTCACACCAAACATTTTGAATCAAACAGAGGCCATTAAGTTTACTACTAGAATCCATCTTATTCATATTGACATTTGAAACATGTCTTTAGGCCCATTATCAAATGAAATTCCACTAGATGATCAGTTAGTTCACTTATTAAAACACTATTAAGCACTAACCTCTTGGTGTGCAGATCTTCGAGAGCGTTCGGTTTGACGAGCAAGGCGAATCTTCTTCAGCACATATCTATATAATTCAAAATACAAAGTTAAACACTTAAACTGCACATATGAATAGAGACAACCCCAAAATTAAAAATAAAAAAAATAAAAAAAAGTAATGTAACTTGGTTTCTCACTTTTTCTTCTCATGCTTATGCTTCACAAGAAGTGCATAACCAAAAGCACCTTTGCCAATTTGCTCAAGTATTTCATACTGCTCCATATTTTCAATAATAGTATTCTGCCATAAAAACTTCACTACTCAACAACCATTATCATTAACAAACAAATTTCAAATTCAAATTAGGCATTTGATCCAACACAACAAAGGCATATAATTGAGATCTCAACCGATTTAGCTACTAAGGGTAGATACACAGTTTCTTGCCTTCCTTACACTATTATTTGGCTATGTCAAGTTTATCGAACAAAAATCCAATTGATCTAGCTATTGATTCATATTAAACAAAGACAAAAAATATATATATAATCATAGATAATTCTGAGAAATCCAGGGGAAGGGATAAGGATAATGAATGACGAACAATACCGAATACGCTATAGACATGATAACAATTTTAAAGCATTAATGGCTTCCAAGTCCAAAAATTCAACGGATCAGGTAAATCTGTAAAAGAGAAAACCATTACCAGATTCAAACGCGTCAAGGAGCTGCGGCGCCAGGAGCAGCGGTTGCGGCAGGGGCAATGGCGGCGGCACCACGAATGAATGAAAGAAAACCGGTGATCTGCGAATTCTCCTGTTCATCCATAAACATATCTTCTGTAACCCTAAAAGTGTCGTGAAGACACATGATGACGATGCCGAGCATGAGAGCATAGACAACAACAGATCCGACGGAGGTAAGGAAGATGACGAAGACGGTCAGCGTGGCAAGGAGGGAGTACATTTTATTTGGTAGTTTTACTTACTTTTGTTCGGTCAAAGACGCCTCTTAGATGAAATAATACAATTATTAAGGCTCAACCCACAATTTCACTGTAGCACTGATGTGGCGGCTTCACAGATTTTTGGGATTATTATATTGTAATTTGTTTTACTTTTTTATTTGTTATTTTATTATTTTATGTTGTTTTTATTTTTTTTAAATTTATTTTGCATTTTTTCTTTATTGGTTATTTGAGAATAAAGATATGCATTTATTATGATTGGACATTGGTCAGTCGTTGTTAAAATTATATCTTTATTAAAATTAATAATTTTTATATTGTTAATAAATAATAAAAATAATTATATTATTAATAAAAATTAGTAAATATACTTAAAAAAAATAAAAAATAAACACACTTAGGGAAACTGGATTTTCCGCAAGTGAGCAAAATTTAACACTTGCGGAAAATCAGTTTCCGTAATTATAGTTAATAAAAAATTATAATTAAAATTACATTGTTTTATTAAAATTAATAAAAAAATAATATTTATATTATTATTAAATTATATAATTAATAAAATAATTATATTATTAATAAAAATGAGTAAATAACCTTAAAAAATTAAGAAATAATTATATTATTAATATAATTAATAATTATTAATATATTTGGTGTATTAATAAAAAATAAATAAATTAATAACAAAAAATAAACATACTTACGGAAACAATATTTTCCGTAAGTGATTATAATTAATAAAAAAAAATTAAAATTAACAGTATATCGTTTTATTAAAATTATTAAAAAATTATTAATATTTATATTATTAATAAATAAAATATTTAATAAAAATAGTTATATTATTAATATATTTATATTATTTAATAAAATTAGTAAATATCCTTAAAAAAATTAAGAAATAATTATATTATTAATATAATTAATAATTACTAATATATTTGGCATATTAATAAAAAAACTTAATAACAAAAAATAAACACATTTACGGAAACAATATTTTCCGTAAGTGATTAGAATTAATAAAGAAAATTTAAATTAATAAATATAATAAAAAAATAAACACAATTATTAGGATTAGATATGGTCACCGTTCATTACTTTGACATGCACATGTTTCCCCTTCCCTTTTCTTTTCTTTTTTTTTTATTTTTTTTTATTTTTTTTTCTTTCTTCATTTTTCTTTTCTTTCCTTCTTTCCTTCTTCTTCTCTCTCTCTCTTCCTCTTCCTTCTTCATCTTCTCCACGTTCATTCATCTTTCTTTTTCTCTCTTTTCTCTCCAACTTCTCTCTTATTTTCCAGTCACCTCCGGCCACCCCTTACAAAATCAAACCCATAGAAATACTCCTCGTCTTCTCCTCTCCAATTCTAACCAAATATTTTCGCCAACGGGCAACATCGACGGCGGAGCCGCCACCGCTGATTTGGTTGCATTCTTTTCAGGTATATCACTTATTACCATCATTTATATGCTTTTTTTTACCTAACATGTCATTTTCTCCACATGTTCCTTTGATTTCACATGTTCCTTCTTTGTTTCTTTATTTACAGTTACTGTGATTCAAGTTGAAGGCTTACTTGAACTCACTAAGAAGTTGAGTCGTTCAGTTGTTGAAAATGGTGTTATTCGTAGCCTTAGGTAGGTATGTTTTTAGATTATGATTTTATTCTTTAATACCATAAATAATTTAATAGTGGGTGTGCCTGTATTTTTTCACTTTATATATATTTTTTTTCTAATTCAAAATACTTCCCTTGAAAAGTGTAGGTTCCATTTGGAGCCTTTAATCTCCTATGGTAGATTCTTTATTTTTAGTTCATTTTTTTATGGAAATTTGACGATAATGGTTTTGTTGCTATCTCTTACAGTCCCTTTTGTGTTTTCTTTAGTTTCATATTTTTATTTTATTTTTTTACTTTTTCCAGTGATGTTGGCAATGACGCAATTGTAAATACTCTTTGGGACTGATATGAGAAAGTTGATGATATGTTCGGGTTTGTGCTTACTAGATAATCATTATATATTGAAATTTTGAAGCTTGATGAGCTTCATATGAGCTATTTATTGAGAATTTTGCATATCAATTGAAGTCACATTTGGTATGCATTTTGTATGGTAAATTTATCTATATGTCTATTGTTAAAAATAAAAGAAGCAGCATATGTGCTTTCTAAATTTGTGTGTTGCTGTAGTTTTTAAGAATGATGTCAAATGCATTATTTCTTCCTCTTACAATAGCAGTTGTTTATTTATTAAATTTCCCATGTAATATAGTGGCCCTTATGTTATAGGTGGAGAATAAGAGGCTGCTTCATGTTTTCATCAAGCAATTTGTAGTTGCCTACAAGGATTGTGTCCATGTCTTAACCACAAGGTAAGCTTTGTGTCTTCACTTTCTTATCTACATCCTAATAATTTCTATGCATTTTATGTTTATAGAGAATCTAATTGGTATATTGTGATATAACATTGGTTCTAATCATATATGTTTAAATATGTTTAATGTTTATGTTGGTTTTTTTATTTTGTCTTCTTAATAAAGCACAATTATCTATTATTTATGGATGATTTTTATTTTTTTTTAAATGATATATCAATTTACTGCCTTGGTCAGAAAAGTTATCCAATGAGATGATATTTTAGTATTTCAATTATTGGATACTTTGTAATTACATAGACTTATATGATTTTCCTTCTAAAATTAATTGGACTTTGCATTTTTTAAGAACTTGAGGTTCATCACCTCTTGTGTTTTTCCTGACTCCTTTTATTTTTCTTTTTTGCACATTTTTTCCTTATATGATATCAAATTGTTATGGCTTCACACCTTTTTTCCCAATTTCCCAACAAGGTAGATTCCAAAGGTTTTTGTTTTTGTTTTTCCTATGTCACTTTGCAGTTTTCCTTCATTTTCTGGTATTTTTTGTCATCTGGTAAATATTTTCTCATCTGTTTTACTTCCTGCTTTCAATGAACCTTCATGTAAAAATTGCATCTTTTGAGATTTTTTTATTCATTTTAACATTCCTAGAAGCGTACATTTGTTTGGTTTGGTGTTTTTTTTGTTTGATTGGTTGTTTGGTTTCATTGTTTATTGGTTAATAGATTTCATAGTTTCTTTTTGCTATTTCATTTTCTCATTTTGCAATTTCCTTTTATTTACCCATCTGTCTTACTTTCTGGTTATAGTGAACTCTGATGTCATACGTACATTGCATGCATTCCTTGAGATTTGTTGTTTTTCTTTGAGATGTCATCAGTGTTGGCGACAACCCCAACAAGAAGGTATTCTTCTTTTAAATTATTAACTATTATTCCATATTGGTTGCTTGGGTCATCATCATACTATTTCAGTCTTTGTTATCTAGTGTATAAGATTTGATTTGGTGGTTGCCCAGTTGGTCTAAACAAGTTCAATTACATGTCAATGATGTGTCTCCATCTATTTTATTCTTCCTAATGAGTTGTGTTTTGTTCTTTCGATGGGAATATCTTTAATAATATGCAAGTTATTAGAGTGATTGGGCCAAAAACCAATTCATGGTCGTAATGTCACCCATTATCTTGTGCCACTTTTCTATCAATATTTTCATGGCCAAAGTTATTGATCTTTTTATCTTCTATATTATGAGAGCTTAACATACTTTCTGCAATACTTTGTGTTGGAATACTTTTATTTTTATCTGTATTCCAGGAAAAGTTCAATGTGGTAGGTGTAGAAAACCTCCATTTCAATATTAGTTAATCCATTTTTAAAATTCACCTATTTAGTGGAATGATTTACTATCCAAACTATTAAGTTTGCTTTCCAAAATAAATAAGTAGCTTTAGTTTAGTAATCTTTTATTTATTGTTTTCATTTACTCATGTTTATATTGTAGTAATAAAATTTTATAACTTGAATGCTGCCTCCATTAGACATCAAATCAAATTATAAATAAGTGTCATGACTGGATTTTATCAATCACACAAATCATGGTGTGCAATTTTATATTGGAGTTATGCATTGCTGCAAGAGATAGGAAAAGGGATTATGATGAAGCATTATGCCCTGTTGATTATGAGTACTAGGGGAAGATAGTTGATGATGATGTTAACCCTAGAATTGTTAGGCCACTACCACATGGTGCTAAACTTCACGCCATTGTTGATGCATGCCATATTAGGATTGTTCTTGATTTACCATTTTTGTGCAAGATGAACAGGTCAGTTTACCAATGCTTGCTTCATTTTATGAACACCTCATGTGTGTACTACTCTTTTATCAATTTATCAAATGGATCTGTTTCTTATGGTCTAGCAGGGAAGGGTATTATATATGGTAGCATCATATATGTCACAAAGATAGATCTCATAAAGTTACAAAAGGATGGCTAGGAATTTGTATTTTGGCTTGTGATGATGGTCAAGTCTTTGTGGATACATCTGTTAGAGGAGCTTTTCCCCTTCTTCTAATTCTCATGTTGTGTTATTTATTGTAACTAATTGGAGATAATGTTTTATGAATTAAATGGGTTGATTCGGATAGGCTTTAAGTGGCAAAGAAGTTACTCGTGCCTTGACTTTTAGTTTCATCCAAATCATTCAAAATGAACGTGGTTTGACTTATGATCACTTGATAAGTTCCATGCATGCGTTCAACCATTTGTAGCACTAAAACAAGTATAGTTGGTCTCAGTGGCCCAATGGTGTTGTTGCTAGATAGATTTCTTGGCCTGGACATCAGACATTTATCACTCGCACACACCCCTAAGTTTCAAAATGGAAAACTAACCATAAAGAATGAGGTTGATGCTACAAATTGTTTGGAATTGGATTTGCAGGAGCCACAACTATCCTCTTTGCAGATGTTTGGAATGTATACAGAGAGGTTTGTTCTATAAATATGGTATGTACTAAGATCCTCAAAAATTATATTTAGCCCATTGATATGAGGGGGAAAAAAGTGACAGGGAAAGGTGGCTATATCATGAATGTGATAAATTTCTCTAAGGTTTTTTTGTTTAAATTTTTTTTCTAAAGGGAGGCTCATAAGAGAATATATGAGGAGAATTGTTGGGTCCAGACATTATTTATAAAGCCAAGGAACATAACATTGATATGCCAAATTTGCGAAGTAGATTTGCATTGATTGCTTAGAATAAAAAATGGTTAGACAAAAAAGAGTAAAATTGTTCTCTCTGCTTTTTCTGCTACATGGGAGAAATTATTTGATTTTCTCTTTTAGTAATGACCTCATACTTAAAAAACATATGAACTCATTGATGGTTGTTGTTAGTTCTCATGTATTGCCTTCCAAAATTATTTGATTATCTCTTTTAGCAATGACATCAATGATGGTTGCTACTTCATGGATGATTTTTCCTTCTTATCTATATTTTCTCAATTTCATTGTTTCCCCGGACTTTTCATTCAAGTTCCATTTTTAGGGTAGTGAAAAGAGTGAAGTGCTTACCATGATGTTGCTTTTTTCTATTCAATTATTTTATATTGTTTGGAAGTGTATTACTTGCTTATATGGTGCTAACTTTTTGGAATTTTGAAATAAAGTTGCATTATGAGTGATATATAGGATGGATCATTTTGCTGGAGGGAAAGATCCTTCGAGTATGCATGATCAAGTTTGGGATGCTCTAATTGTTTCACTAACACTAAAGGGAAATCAAAACTAATTCAATATACTCAAATTTCTTAGTACATCAGTAACTAATATGGAATCCTAGAAATTTAGAATAGGATAATTAAATTACAATGTTGAAGGGGTTTATGATATTATAATGTGTAACTGCAATTGGACTCCTAGTTACTCATGGTATAGCTACTAAAAGTTGACATCATAGATAAGCATATGAATTGAATCAGTGATTAGATTACTTAAGCTAGCATAAAAAGAGTCATAGATACTCATTTATCAGTAAAAGTGTTGCAATTGGGAGTATAAAATCCAAATAAGAAAATTTCTTATCAATTCAGGCGAATTTCATGATTTAAAATTGAGGAACTCACATTGTACCATAAAACTTGACAATTTAATGAATATCATGCCTTCAAACAACCCACATCAGCATGATGTCTGGTATATATTTGTCTATGTAACACCCTGTTTTTCCTATGTTTTTTGTAGCAGTAAATACATATTTAAATGTGTTTATTTTAGATTAAACTCAGGATGATTTTAATTAAACTAAAATAATTTTCTTGTGTTGTTATATCATATAAAGTTACGGTAAAAATTTCAGTTGAAAATTCAGACGGAAGTCGGTCTGCGTTTTTACTGCCGGTACAAGTTTACTGTGCAGAAACCTAATTTTGACCCGTGAACGAAAAAGTTAGTGTTTTTATTATGTTTTCTTCAACTTTGGTTATTTTGAAAATTTTCGTTCAAAAATAAAATATAATATTTTATTCGGGCGAAAACGTCGGAAGAATTACGATCGGAAATGCAACCGGGTACGAAATGGAGCACATTAGGGACCATAAAAGAAGTAAGGAGACATGATGGAAGAGGCTATGACACACTCCAAAAGTATAATATCACACTTTTCAAATTATAATACTATTCTAATCCAAAAGTCATTTATCTCTCTTCCTCCATCCAATCAAGCATTAAACCACCAAGCTTGCTCAACAAGCTCTCCCTCTCTTCTCCCTTGGCCGTTGAACTCTCCCTCTTTCCCTATATATACCCCTTTCATTTTCACTTCATCATCTTCCTCCTTCAACCTCCATTAAACATTCATCTTCTTCTTTCTTCTAAAAGTTCAAGCTCTTAAAGCTTTAGTTTTTATTCATATTTCCTACTTGAGTTCTTCATTAAAGTTCTTCCTTATACTAAGGGTAATGCTCTCATATGAATCTTTTTTCAAGTTTCATCTTTTATTTCTTAGTTTACTTTATGTGTTCTTTATATGCTTTAGACTTCTAAAATCTCTCTAAAATGGTAGAAAACTCCTTTTGAGTTGAAACCACTTTCTATAGTCTTGTATTAACTTATATTTTCACATACTAAGAGGTTGTGTAAAAAAAAATCGCTACCCATCTCTTCCAATGAAGACCTAATGCTTGCATTTGTGACCTAGGAAGTTTTTGTTTCAACTTTTGTAATATGATCATGTGTTTGAGTTTCTAACTATCCCTAGATCTTGAATCTATAAATCTTGGAAGTTTTGATAGCTTGTTCCTATGATGGTCGAAAATATGAATAAGTAAGCCTAGGATACTATGTTTCAACTTTCCAAGTATGATCATGGATTTATAACTCTTAATACCTTGTGATTCTAAACCTAAGAGTTGTTGTTAAACAAAGAATATTTTCCTCATCATCATATGAGGGCCGAAACTTAGAGTTTAGGGGCTAGGATGTTTGAGTTTTTATTTTCCAAAATGATCATGGACTTGAGCTCCATAAGATATTTGGATGCTAAGTCTAAGAGATTGGAAGGTTTAAGGATTTCTAACTTGTTTATTCTATGTTATTAAATCTATGATGTATTACTTCATTTTTCCAAGATGATCATGGGCTTGAGCTCCATAAGATATTTAGATGCTAAGTCTAAGAGATTGGAATGTTTAAGTTTCCATTGTTTTCCAAAATGATCATGGACTTGAGCTCCATAAGATATTTGGATGCTAAGTCTAAGAGATTGGAATGTTTAAGTTTCCATTGTTTTCTAAAATGATCATGGACTTGATCTCCATAAGATATTTGGATGCTAAGTCTAAGAGATTGGAAAGTTTAAAGATTTCTAGCCTATAAATCCTATGAAGGCTGAACCTAGAAGGTTATGGACCTAGGATACTTTGTTCTTATTTTTCCAAAATGATCATGGTTTTGAGCTCCTTAATACATACGGATGCTAAAACTAAGAGATTGAAAAATTTAGTGAATGCTAACCTATTTTACTAGCCTTGGCCGAATACCCTAAGTTTATAACTTAGTGGGATTTTAATTCAACTTTGTTAAATGATCATTGTTTATGAACTCCTAACACTTAAGGATCATAAATCCATGAGTTGTATAATTTTCGGGAATCTCTAACCCTAGAACTAGTCTTGGTAGAACATATACCTTGTGGTTTAGTGTTCTTTTTTTATTTTAACTTGTGATTTTGTGTTCATAACCTTAGACTTCCATCGCGGAGGAAACGAGGATGTTCGTGGTATACCTCTTCGAGCATCTAAACTCCTTATCTTCACAGAAGGTAAGAGGGGATTGCCTAGGGATATTCAATGACTATATGCATGTGTGTATGTGTTTATTTGAGTGATTTGAATATTATTATCATATGGAGCAAATACTTGAATGACTTGTTTACTTGAACTGTTGTGATTGTCACTTGAAGTTGATTATTACTTGCCTTAAAGTATTGTGAGTTGTATATATGTGATGAATTGTCGTTAATTGTGATATTATTGTTGAGAATATATTACTGTTGATTGAAGTTTGAGAAGCTGGACTTGAGTCTGTGCACAATGATTATAAGTATTAAAAGCCCTAATTAAGCCTTGAATAGAACTTTGAGAGTATTGATTTTGTTTATAAAAGTTCTGATACAAACCAAGAATAATATGAGCCCAATGGAACCCATCATGGATCAAGATGTCATTCAAGGACTTGGTGGGCCCATGACAAGAGCTAGACAAAAAAGGCCCAACAAGCTCTAAATCAATTGGTGGTTCTCTTAATGGACACAAGCCCAAGTTCAAGTCAAGAAGATAATGAGCCCAGATGCACAGCTTTGCTCATTCAAATAGAAGAAACATGAGGAAGGGCGTGTGGGTCCAATTTGAGTTGTTTTTCTTATCAATTTCAATAAGTGTATGGATCATGGAATGTGGGTCCAATTTTGCTATTTGTTGCAAATTGGGGCAGCCACATTTTCCTAATTTTGCACATGTTTTATATGTCATAGTTGAGTGAATAATTGTTGTAAATTGTGTGGGAGTTGTAACATGCTAAAAATTAAAATATAATTATTTTAATAAAAAAAGGGTAGTATAAGAGTTTATTATAATTGTTTTCTTTATAATAAAAATCCAGTGGGTTCCACAATAATATAAAATTGATTTAAAAAAATAAAATAAAAATAAGGATAAGAACCTACCCTGGACTAAATTATTGCGGCAATAATGATAGGAAACATAAGCATATCAAGGCACATGCTGTGTTACCCATTATAAATAGATAGTTTGAGTGTTTTAAGCCCAATTTCTCATAATATGACTAGATACCTAACTTCATATGGATATTTTGTAATCAAAGAGAACTTGTTTGAATTCGAGATCTACATAAGAAATATATCCCTATCTCTTAGCTTTCCATAGACACCAAATTCGTCCAAATTGTATTCTTGTAGCTCAAGTTATGACCAAATTCGTACACACTATTCATGTTCCAGCGCCAGAATCGTTTTAGTAAATTCTATCCACGTTTTGACTATCTAAACGTCGGTTTAAGATTTTGGGGTCTTCATAACAGTTGTATAAAATTCTTTTATCTTTTCAACGATCCAAAATTTATAATTTTTTAATGTCTATAACTCAAGATATGTGCGAAATACAGCACCATATGCAGAGTAAGCGGGCTTAGCGCGTTTTTACACGTTTTGGGCTATTGGGGCTCTATAAATAGAATATTAACACTTTTAATGTGCATTTTTGAACCCTAATTACACCTAGAAACTCAGAAACGGCTAAGAAGAGAAGAAATTCAAGGATTAAGAAGAGATAGTTGTGGCAGAGGGAGTCTAGGAAGAGGAAGATGATGATAACTCTTGGCAAACGTTAGGATTCGCAGTAGGAAACACTTAGAGCTATTTGGAGGTCTTCAAGAGGTGAGTAACAATACTTTTCATGAACCCTTTCCATGGGATATATGATTGCTTTTGTTGATAAGGGATTACCATGTGGTTTTGGGAGTCTTTAATTGACTTGATGCATATCGTTAGTAACCTAAATTCTAAAATTGGGGCTTTGTTTAATAGGGGAATTAATTGATTAATTGATGTTGTAACGTGCTTATTCATGTATGATATGTTGTGATATTCATGATTGTTTGTTATTGGTGGAAGTTTATATGTAGTTTGTTACATGCATGAGACATGACATATTTGAGTTATAATATATTGTATGATGTTTGCCGCAATACCACCTATGATAGGGGTATCGAAAAGTAATACCACCGTAATGGGGTATCGAAAGTAACATCCCCATATAATTGGGATGTCGAAAAAGAGCAATACCACCTAAAAAGGGGTATTGAAAGTAACACCGCCACACGTTGGGGTGCCAAAAAGGGAGAAATACCGCCATGTACACATGGGAGGTATCGAAATAGAAATACCCCTGGCAGGAGAGTGACATTGAAACTTTCCTCATGAGTAGGGGTGGGCAATGGGACGCCATTGTCATGTGATGTGTGAGATTTATGGCATGCCGGTAAGAGACCAGTTTAGTTATGAGTCCTTCGAGCCACTTGGATTAATTTAGAGTTTACTTGGTATGTGGAATGTGATTCATTGAGATGAGTTGATCTTATGCTATATGCATTTGACTTGATGAAATTTTTGTTGTTATTAAAATTATTTTTTTAGATATTATTTTTGGAAATTAGCGGATACCATGGACAGTTTTTCCGGTTACCACACTGACTGAGAACAACACTATTTTCGAAACATTTTATAAATTGTATTGTTGATCACTGGGATTTTATATCTCATTATAAGTGTTGTTTTCAGAGACGAGGACATCGCTGTTGAGGATCCAGAGATCTGAAGAGTTATCTTTGGTTAGCTAGTTGGTTAGTAATGTAGTATGGTTTAGAGGATTATGCGGACGACGTTCTTTGGTTTACATACTATTTTTCTCAGATTGTAATTAGACGCCCGGTTTTGAGGCTTTTAGTTTTTATTCAAATGATTTGATTTAAATTCAAAATTATATATATATATATATATATATATATATATATATACATATATATATATATATAAATTATATTTTATATATAGTAAATGTGTCATGAATTCTACGCTTATTATCTGGTGAAATCGTAAATAACTATATGTATATTGATGATGTGATTAGAAAATGTAGGTCCCCTTTATGTTAGTGAGAAGTAGGCCAGAATATCTTGCTAGGGCCCGATTTAATTTAAGAGCTCGCAATTAGGATTAGTAATTGAGGGAAAGATGCGCATTGCGCAGAATAAATAAAAGTGTTATGCCGACATGAAAAGAAAGCATTTAGAGTTTTAGGAAGAGGATAATCTTGAAAGTCACTCCTAAGTTTAGGATGGGGAGGTCAATGTCATTCAGAAAACTAATTCTTTGTTTCATGGGTCCCTTTCCAAATTCGTAAAAGAGTCGGGCCTAATGCTTATCAATTGGCTCTTCCGCCACATTTGGCAAACCATCACGATGTTTTCAATGTGTCGCAACTCGGAAAGTATATACCTGATGAATCTCATGTGATAGCTCCCAAGTCTATACAATTGAAGGATAATTTGATCTATAAGCCAAAGCCTAGTCAAATCATGGACAAGAGCACTAAGACTCTGAAGAACAAGACAATTCCATTGGTGAAAGTGTTATGGGAAGGATTGACTCCTAAGGAAGCCACTTGGGAGATGGAGGAGGACATCGTACGTCAATATCCAGATTTTATTATCTAAGGTATGGTCACCTTTTTGTTTTGAATATGACATGTTAAAATAAGTGCGTAAGTATGAGACGAATTTCGGGGATGAAATTCTTTAAGGAGGGGAGAAAATGTAACATACTAGAAATTTTATTATAATTAAGTTGATAAAAAAAATATTGATTATTAAAATGTATAGTACAAATAAAATATAAGTAAGAGGTTTAGTATAAAAAAATCTAATAGTATAAGGATTTATTGAAATTACTTAATTATTTTTTTAGAATGTAATATATATATATATATATATATATATATATATATATATATATATATATATATATAAAGGGAAATGGCGTGCAAGCCCCAGATGGCCTTATTCACTTTGGATTTCTTTGCTAAAAAGCAAAGCAGAAAGTTGTTTTAATATAAAAAAATAATAATAATAAACGAAAACCCTATATCTAAGGACATGCGCGCAGTACATAAATATACACTATTCACTGTACTTGAAAAGGGAACGCTGCATACAGTAGTTGACTAGCGCGTCACACAGTGAGTGAGGGAGAGGGCGTTCTTTTGTTTCGCATTACAGCCATAGCAGTACACAGATCCAAGAGTGCCATTAAAGGGAAGAAGAAATTCTAGAGAAGCATCAACTTTTGTCATACGTAATTTTTAGAATATTTTGGAGGTCTTCAAGAGGTGAGTAACAATACTTTTTATGAACCCTTTTCATGGTATATATGATTGTTTTTGTTGATAAGGGATTACCATGTGGTTTTGGGAGTCTTTAATTTACTTGATGCATATTGTTAGTAACTTCAATTCTAAAATTGGGGTTTTGTTTAAAATGGGAGTTAATTGATTAATTGATGTTGTAATGTGCTTATTCATGTATGATATGTTGTGATATTCATGATTGTTTGTTATTGGTGGAAGTTTATATGTTTAAAATTGAGGGAAATAGTTTGTTACATTCATGAGACATGACATATTTGAGTTATAATATGTTGTATGATGTTTGCCGCAAGACCACCTATGATAGGGGTATCGAAAAGTAATACCACTGTAATGGGGTATCGAAAGTAACATCCCCATATAATTGGGATGTCGAAAAAAAGCAATACCGCCTAAAAAGGGGTATCGAAAGTAACACCGCCACACGTTGGGGTGCCAAAAAGGGAGAAATACCGCCATGTGCACATGGGAGGTATCGAAATAGAAATGTCCCCGACAGTAGGGTGACATCGAAACATTCCTCATGAGTAGGGGTGGGCAATGGGATGCCATTGTCATGTGATGTGTGAGATTTATGACATGCCGGCAAGAGACCAGTTTAGTTATGAGGCCTTCGAGCCACTTGGATTAATTTATAATTTACTTGGTATGTGGAATGTGATGCATTGAGACGAGTTGATCTTATGCTATATGCATTTGACTTGATGAAATTTTTGTTGTTATTAAAAACATTTTTTTATATATTATTTTGGGAAATTAGCGGATACCATGAACAGTTTTTCCGGTTACCGCACCGGTTGAGAACAACACTATTTTCGAAACCTTTTATAAATGTATTGTTGTGCACTGGGATTTTATATCTCATTATAAGTGTTATTTTCAGAGCCCGAGGATATCACTGTTGATGATCCAGAGATCTGAAGAGTTATCTTTGATTAGCTAGTTGGTTGGTAATGTAGTATGGTTGAGGGTGCTGACGACGTTCTTGGTTTAGGTATTATTTTTCTCGGATTGTAATTAGACGCCCGGTTTTGAGGCTTTTCTTTTATTTGGTTTTATCCAGATATATGGATTATTATTATATTTATTATTTTGATACTTTATTATTATTATATTTAATATGAAACATTTTCCAGACTTGTATAATTGATAAAATTTTATGACCAGCATATTTTAATTAAATGTTTTAAAGGATTTTTATTGATTTTATCTTGGGATTACTAATGTAACAAAGGGTGTTACATTTATGGAATCAGAGCGGCGCCTCTCCCAGTACGGTGTGGTTCGGGGACGAACCAAGCGGAAGCTGGTGGGCATGTAACACCCGGGTGCCGACGAGGGCGGGGAGTGGTCGCCGGTGCAAGAAGGCACGGACAAGGAGCGGCTCCTGACAGGCTTCTAGACGGAGGGACACATGAATGAACCGATTACACACCCGAATGAGAGGGATACTGAGACTGTGTAGGTATGGGACTATACAGTTGAGGAATGCTTATATGAATTGATTGGTACTACCTATACTAACAAGATGCATCTTCTTTTCGGTAGCCCATCACTTAAGAACTCCACAGTTAAGCGTGCTTGACTTGGAGTAATTCTGTGATTCCATTGGTGAAAGTGTTATGGGACGGATTGACTCCTGAGGAAGCCACTTGGGAGATGGAGGAGGACATCGTGCGTCAATACCCAGATTTTATTATCTAACGTATGGTAACCTTTAAGTTTGAATATGCCATATGTTAAAATAAGTGCGTGAGTATGAGGCGAATTTCGGGGACAAAATTCTTTAAGGAGTGGAGAAAATGTAACATCCTAAAATTCTAATATAATTAATTTAAAAAAAAAGATTAAGTTATATAAAAAAATAAATAAATAATAATGATATGATAAAAATAAAATATGATTAAGAGGTTTAGTGGTGAGAATTTATTAGTATAAAATTTATTAGAATTGGTTAGTGAATACAAAAGAAATATTAAATTAAAATAAATATATGAAAAAAAAGAGAATTAGTATATACATACATACATACATACATACATACATACATAAATACATACATATATATATATATATATATATATATATATATATATATATATGTAAATAGTGAACTTGGGTGCCTAATTACTCACAAGTTAAAAAAAAAAAAAGAAATCACAAAACCTAAAGAATTCTATGCGCTAGTTACTGTGCCTAATGCACTATACTTATATATTGCTCTAGTAACTGCGCGCCGCAGAGTGTAGCGAAGGAGAGCTACAGACGTTCTTTTCTTCGACGGCAGTGCAATCGTAACAACACATATCCAACAACTCCACCAAACGGAAGAAGAATTTTTAGGGAAGCACTAATTCTTATCATAAATAATTTTTAGAGCACTTTGGAGGTCTTCGAGAGGTGAGTAACAGTACTTTTTGCGAACACTTTCCATGGTATTTTTATGTGTTTACGGTGAATTTAAAATTGAGGAACTCATATTTCAATTCATTGTTTTGCTTACAAAATTTAGGTGACTGTATTCCTCATTTGTATGTGTGTGGAAGGGTCTACCTTATAGTTTTTTTTTGGAATTTGAATTGAATATATGATTGATATTTGTACTAGTTGAACGATATGCTTGATGACATATGTTATGTCTTGATGTTCGTGATTGTCATAGTGTAGTTATAAAATCACTTGAAGACATGATAGGAGTCTATTTGGTATGCATGATAAGATTAAATATTTAATTTGTGGTAAATGAGTTGTTATGTGTATAAGGCATGAAATTTATGCCTTGTGATGAATTGTATGATGTTTGCCGCAATACCACCTATGATAGGGGTATCGAAGAGAAATACCGCCTTAATGGGGTATCGAAAGTAACATCGCCATGTGGTTGGGATGTCGAAAATGAGTAATACTACCTAAAAAGGAGTATCGAAAGTAACACCGCCACAGGTTGGGGTGTCGAAAAAGGAGAAATACCACCATGTGCACATGGGAGGTATCGAAATGGAAATGTCCCCGACAGGAGGGTGACATCGAAACACTCCTCGTGAGTTGGGGTGGGCAATGGGATGCCATTGTCGTGTGATGTGTGAATTTATGGCATGCTGGGAAGAGACCAATTTAATTAGGAGGTCTCCGGGTCGCTTGGATTAATCTAGAATTTATTTGGTATATGGAATGTGATGTATTGAGATGAGTTATTGTTACGTTATATGCTATTGAGTTGATGAGATTATTATTGATATTAAAAGTATTTTCTTTTATATATATTATTTTGGAAAATTAGCGGGTACCATGGACAGTTTTTCCGGTTACCGCGCTGGCTGAGAACAATGTTATTTTCGAAAATATTTTATAAAACTGTATTGTTGATCACTGGGATTTTATATCTCATTATAAGTATTGTTTTCAGAGGCCGAGGACATCGTCGTTGAGGACCTAGAGACCTGAGGAGTCATCTTCTTATCACTTAGTTGGTTAGTAATGCAGTATGGTTGAGGGTGTTGACGACGTTCTTTTTTTTGTTCACGTATTTTTTTTTCTCGGATTGTAATTAGACGCCCGGTTTTGAGGCTTGTGGTTTTCATTTATATTTATATTCATTAAATGGATATTTTATTACTACATTATTTAATATGAGATATTTTCAAACTAAATATTTTTTTTTAATTTAATTTTTCCTTATGAGATATATGTGTTAATTAAATGTTTTAAAGGATTTTTTATTGATTTTATCTTGGGATTACTAATGTAACAAAGGGTGTTACATTTATGGTATTTTAAATCCAATCATTTGAATAAAAACTAAAAGCCTCAAAACCGGGTGTCTAATTACAATCTGAGAAAAATAGTATGTAAACCAAAGAACGCCGTCCGCATAATCCTATAAACCATACTACATTATTAACCAACTAGCTAATCAAAGATAACTCTTTAGATCTCTGGATCCTCAACAGCGATGTCCTCTATATCTGAAAACAACACTTATAATGAGATATAAAATCTCAGTGATCAACAATACAGTTTATAAAATGTTTCGAAAATAGTATTGTTCTCAGCCGGTGCGGTAACCAGAAAAACTGTCCATGGTATCCGCTAATTTCCCAAAATAATATCTAAAAAAATACTTTTAATAACAACAAAAATTTCATCAAGTCAAATGCTTATAGCATAAGATCAACTCATCTCAATGCATCACATCCCACATACCAAGTAAATTCTAAATTAATCCAAGTGGCTCGAAGGCCTCATAACTAAACTGGTCTCTTGCCGGCATGCCATAAATCTCACACATCACATGACAATGGCGTCCCATTGCCCACCCCTACTCATGAGGAATGTTTTGATGTCACCCTACTATCGGGGACATTTCTATTTCGATACCTCCCATGTGCACATGGCGGTATTTCTCCCTTTTTGGCACCCCAACGTGTGGCGGTGTTACTTTCGATACCCCTTTTTAGGCGGTATTGCTTTTTTTCTACATCCCAATTATATGGGGATGCTACTTTCGATACCCCATTACGGTGGTATTACTTTTCGATACCCCTATCATAGGTGGTATTGCGGCAAACATCATACAACATATTATAACTCAAATATGTCATGTCTCATGAATGTAACAAACTATTTCCCTCAATTTTAAACATATAAACTTCCACCAATAACAAACAATCATGACTATCACAACATATCATACATGAATAAGCACGTTACAATATCAATTTAGGTTACTAACGATATGCATCAAGTCAATTAAAGACTCCCAAAACCACATGGTAATCCCTTATCAACAAAAGTAATCATATATCCCATGGAAAGGGTTCATGAAAAGTATTGTTACTCAACTCTTGAAGATCTCCAAATAGCTCTAAGCGTTTCCTAGTGCGAATCCTAACCTTTGCCAAGAGTTATCATCATCTTCCTATTCCTAGACTCCCTCTTCCACAACTATCTCTTCTTAATCCTTGAATTTCTTCTCTTCTTAGCCGTTTCTGAGTTTCTAGGTGTAATTCGGGTTCAAAAACGCACCTTAAGAGTGTTAAGATTCTATTTATAGAGACCCAATAGCCCAAAACGTGTAAAAACGTGCTAAGCCCGCTTACTCTGCATATGGTGCTGTATTTCGCACATATCTTGAGTTATAGACATTCAAAAATTATAAATTTTATATCATTGAAAAGATAAAATAATTGTCTACAACTGTTATGAAGACCACAAAATCTTAAACCTACGTTTAGATAGTCAAAACGTGGATAGAATTTAAAAAAATGGTTCTGGCACTGGAACATGAATAGTGTGTATGAATTTGGTCATAACTTGAGCTACAAGAATCCAATTTGGACGAATTTGGTGTATATGGAAATCTAAGAGACAGGGCTATATTTCTTATGTTGATCTCGAATTCAAAAAAGTTATCTTTAGTTACAAAATATCCATCTGAAGTTAGGTATCTAGTCATATCATACGAAATTGGGCTTAAAACACTCAAACTATCTATTTATAATGGGTAACACAACATGGGCGTTGATGTGCTTATGTTTCCTATCATTATTGCTGCAATAATTTACTCCAGGGTAGGTTCTTATCGTTATTTTTATTTTATTTTTTAAAATCAATTTTACGTTATTATGGAACCCACTGGATTTTTATTATAAAGAAAACAATTATAATAAACTCTTATACTACCCTTTTTTTATTAAAATAATTATATTTGAATTTTTAGGATGTTACAGGAGTTACACTTGTAAGTTGAGAAGAAAGTGTAACATCCACATAATGAGTGAGAGTAGGCTAAATAAGTGAGGGGTTATGGATTTTCGTTTTATTTTGGTGGAAGATTTAAGTTTGGTTTTTAGTGTGTTTATAGTCATGAATTAGGCCAATTAAGTGGGGGTTATGTTAGTTTTAGTGGCTGAATTAAAATGGTGTTGAGTTAGTCTTAATTAGGCTAGTTATGAGGAGGTTTTGGAATAATTTGGAAGACTAAGAGTGAGCCAAATGAAATCATCCACACTTCTATATGTATGAGGCCAAAAATACATTAATAATAACTTGGATGTTGAATTTGGATTGAAACCCATTTGTGAGAGTGTTTAGCCTCTCTTAGGTTCTTGGTTGAACCACTATTGTTCTTATCAAGAATCTAAGATTCTTGTGGCGAACTTCATAGGTTTATCAAACAACCTTGTTTGTGGCGCCTTCACCATTTCTTTCTCATCCATTTTTTGTTTCTTTCTTCTCCTAATTTTGTTATAAAGTATTACACTAAGTTCTTATCTAAAAATTCAACCTAATAGATCATCAACAAGGCAGCCTTCCATTTGGTTGTCACCAAGTGGTATCAAAGCTTAGGCTTTGGTTGAATTCTGGAGGTTTTGTTTTTCTTCTTCCTAGAGTGACCTTTGATTTTGTTTTTCAATTTTTCCAGAAGTTTGAATTTTTCTTAGTGGGTTCTTCATGGAGTCACTAATGAAGAAAAATGATGCCAAGCAAAAGGAGGATCTTTTCTATTCTAGATGCTATGTGAAGGACAAGATATGTAGCTTGCTTACTGATAGAAAGGGTTACATCAACCTAGCTAGTATCACCATGGTGCAAAAGATGGGACTTCATCTTATAGAGCATCCACAACCGTATGTCACTTGGAGCATCCCGAAGTTTAGTGATCTTGGTGACGTGATGGTGAACAAACAAGTACGAGTATCATTCCGGATTGGGAGATATGAAGATGAGGTGTTATGTGATGTGGTGCTCATGGAAACGAGGCACTTATTACTTGGCCGTCCTTGGAGGGTTGAACGACAAGCGAGGTATGATGTCAACAACAACAAGTACTCATTTGTATTTAATAATCACAAAATTACTCTTAGACCACAGTCACCAAAACAAGTGTATGAATATCAAATGCACTTGAAAGGAGAGAGTGAGAAAAGAAAAATGAGTGAGAAAAAAAAATGGAAGAGGGTTCGGTGAATGAGGAAAAGAAAGAGGTAAAAGTTGAGAGTATATTTGAAGAGAAAGAAAAGAAAGATGAAAGTATGGAAAAGAATGAGGAAAAAGAAAAATATGAGAGCAAAAAAAGAAAGTGAGGAGAAAAAAGAAAACGTGAATACTTGTTTCAATGCTATTCCTAATTCTTTGCCTAGTTGTGTTGATTCTCTTTTGAAGGAAATTGAGTTTGTTCCTCCAAAGGAAGCTTGCAAGACATTCAATGAAATTGAAGATTTGATTCCAAAGGAAGCTTGCAAGACAACCGATGTAATTAAAGATTTAATCCCAAAGGAAGCACCCCATGACTTGGGAACTTGCATGGCCTCTCAAAAGCATTTTGATCATTTGATTCATAATCACAACACTTTTGAGGAATTTGTTGGGATGTTGATTGTACAAGATGGAAATGTGTTACGCCTGCTTGCTACATTTGATGATTTCTATCAATTTCCATTTTACCCTGGAGGATAAAGATGATTCCTTTAGGCAATAAATTCGAGGTCGAATTCTCTTCAAGAGGGAGGGAATGATACAAACCAAGAATAATATGAGCCCAATTGAACCCATCATGGATCAAGATGCCATTCAAGGACTTGGTGGGCCCATGACAAGAGCTAGACCAAAAAGGCCCAACAAGCTCTAAATCAATTGGTGGTTCTCTTAATGGAAACAAGCCCAAGTTCAAGTCAAGAAGATAATGAGCCCAAATGCACAACTTTGCTCATTCAAATAGAAGAAACATGAGGAAGGGAGTGTGGGTCCAATTTGAGTTGTTTTTCTTATCAATTTCAATAAGTGTATGGATCATGGAATGTGGGTCCAATTTTGCTATTTGTTGCAAATTGGGGCAGCCACATTTTCCTAATTTTGTACATGTTTTATATGTCATAGTTGAGTGAATAATTGTTGTAAATTGTGTGGGAGTTACACTTGTAAGTTGAGAAGAAAGTGTAACATCCACATAATGAGTAAGAGTAGGCTAAATAAGTGAGGGGTTATGGATTTTTGTTTTATTTTGGTGGCAGATTTAAGTTTGGTTTTTAGTGTGTTTATAGTCATGAATTAGGCCAATTAAGTGGGGGTTATGTTAGTTCTAGTGGCTGAATAAAAATGGTGTTAAGTTAGTCTTAATTAGGCTAGTTATGAGGGGGGTTTGGAATCATTTGGAAGACTAAGTGTGAGCCAAATGAAATCAGCCACACTTCTATATGTATGAGGCCTAAAATACATGAATAATAACTTGGATGTTGAATTTGGATTGAAATCTGTAACACCCTGTATTTCGCTGTTTTAAATAACAGTAATATATATATAAATATTTTTATAAATTTATTTGAGTTTTAGAAAATTATTTTAATTAAACGGAGTTTACTACTCAATCCTACTTGAATGTAGGAAGCTATGACTGAAAATTAGATTGGAAAGTCAAGCGAAAACCGACCTGCGAATTCCATTGACAGTATAATTATACTGCTCAAAAGACCTAATTTTAATTCGTGAACGAAATCTTTAAGATTATTATTTTATTTCCTACAATTCTGTATTTTTAGAATTATTTTGGAAAAAAAATAAAATAATTTATATTTTTCGGGTGAAACAGGTAATCGGGTAGACGACGGAAGAGATTTCGGAGTTTCTCAGAATCGATAGAGGGTTTCTCTTAGGATTTTGAGATGATTCAAGGGGATGAATCATATTTTTAAGTCTAGAAGGTTTTTAGGGGTTAAATAGAAAATTTATGAATTTTACGCTTAAGCCCCTGAACTTTCTGTTAATTACCCTTTTGTCCCTAAGTTAGTTTCTAAGTTTTTTTTTTCAAGTGCATTGGCATAGAATCCTTGTTTCCAAACTCAAATGGATGTGGCTTTGAAGCCCAAAATTTTCTAGTTCATGGATTGATTCCATAAAGCCTATTTGAAACTATACAAGTTTCCTATCTTAAGCTTAATGCTTAAATCTTCAAGTGGGCCCCACAAAAATGAAACCAAGCCCAAACTTTCCAAGCCCATGCGCAAGACCATGAGGGATAAGGGGCTACCCTCATAAAAATTTTGGAAGAACCAAGAAAATTCTAGAATAATCTACATTCTTCCACTTTGTTCTTTAAGCTTCAACAATCTTCTTCAACAATCTTCTTCAACAAATCTTCTTCAACAAGATAGGTTTTACCTAAAATATCTAATGCCAAAAATCAGACCAAAATAGTCAAGATAAGACCACATTTAATGTGGGAAAAAGCATCATCATGACACTTTATTGACAATTTACAAACTAGTCCTTCAACTTTTGGAATCTTTGCAAATTGGTCCTTAGAACTTACTTGCATTTGAATCCTTTAGCAAGAAAACTCATCATCATATAGAGTCTTCCCAAGATGGTGCCACTATCCCTATAAATACCATACTCTCACTTTTCACTTAGTTTTTTTTTGGCCATTTGTTTAAAAACCCTAAGTTTATAAGTCTTCTATTGTTAGATTTGTGAAGCAAGTTTCTTGGATTTCCTTTATCATTGATCTTCAAGAGGTAAATCCAAATCTTCATTCTTAATCATGCCTATGTTCTTTATCAAGTTTCTTGATTCAAGGCTTATATCATAGTTGTTCATCACTTTAAAGTTTCTATCCCTAGAACTTTGAAAAGTCATAATAAATTCTAGAAAAATCTAATGATGATGAAACTACTTTCAATCTTCTTGATATTATGCATATTATCTAAATCTAAGAGCATGATGTAATCAAAAATTTCTTTCCTAAAAAACTAGCCTTGGCCGAATCTATCAAAGTAGGTTTGGTAGAGTTTTTGTTCATGGTTTTCATTAATGATCTTGTTAATCAAGCTATTAGTATGTATGCTTAATAAATCCAAGTTGGTTTATTAAACTAAGAACCCTAACCCTATGATCATGTTGAGGCCGAATCCTTGTATAAAAGAGTTAGGAAGTTTTGAGTTTCAACTTTAGTTGTTTAGTCACTAATCCATGATTTAGGTTAATCAAGGATCATTAATCTATGACTTAATCATGATTAGAAATTTTAAGGATTTTGAACCCTCAAAGTCAGCACTTGGACGAAACCCTAACCCTAAAGGTTAGTGGATTTTGTTTCAAATTTTAGTCTTGTAATAAGTAATCTATGTTAGTTAAGACTCTATTAATTAGGATCCAAAAGATGGCATTAAGAAGATAATCCTAAACCTATTTTCTAAGTATTGGCCGAACCTAGCCCTAAAGTGTCATAGGTGGGTGTTAGTTGATTAATTATAATTATGTTGTTTGGTTGAAGGTGGTTGTGTTAACTCGTGGCGGGATAACGAGGATCGTCGTGTACGCGTTCCCGGTGCAAACTCAGGTGGGAGAAAGAACCATTCCATCGTCGGAATCCGATAAGTAGTATATAATTTATAATAATGGTGTAGGGCAACCTAAACCCTACTAGTGGTCGAGTAATCGACAATACCAAAATCATATTGGAAACTTTTCCATAATACCAATGACGATTTGGGAATTGTGGGTTTATCGCCTTAGGATTAATTATTCATATTTAAGGATGTTTGAATTCTTTAATTTTGACTGTTTGTGATACGCTGGTTGAGGTATTCCATCTGCATGTGACGTATTGTTTCGGCGTTTGAATATTATGATATTGAGGATGTTTGTTGTCTATCACGGCCGTGATGGTTGTCATGGCCAGGCCGTGACAGGTTCTGTGTTGTAGGATTCTTGTCTTTGTTGTCTGTCACGGCGGTGATGGCTATCACGGCCAGGCCATGACAGAATCTGCCTTTGTTATTTATTTGGTTGAACTATTATGATTTGGTTGTGATAAATTACCTTATATGATATTGAGATGTTTAAATATTCTGTTGATTAATGTGTTATGCATGATCTGCCTGGGTTTATTACTATGTTTAGATGATTTTAAGGAAAGATATATACATTGCTTGGAGGTATTTTGTTTGGGTGAGAGTTTTGAATATGAATTAGAAGTGCCTCGCTATTATTTTATAGAAGTGATGTGATATAGAGTGTAAGTGGAGGTTATGAGGAAAAGCTTGAGGTACTAGGTTGTTATTGATAAAAGTCAGTGAGAATCATGTGTTGCATTGTTGTTCATAACCGTGTATTTGAGATGCACGAGGTCCGAAGTTCTTGTAGACCGTTCCAAATTAGAATTTAAGTTGTGCAACTATAGTGTCATTGCTATGCATGAGCACCCTTGACAGAGTGAGAGAGAGAATCAGGGTGTGCACCGACGGTACTGTGTAGCTATAGTGTCATTGCTTTGCATAAGCATTCCTACCATGGATGAGAATGTGCACTGGCGTGGGGAACGTGTCACTTGGATGACTGACTGGCATCCCTAACGAGGTATGTGTGACAGGAGTAGTAGTGGCCACGTCAGCATAAAGGTCTAGTTGCATGAGTTGAAGGGTAGAGGATGATGTTATAAAGTATGGATGATTGCAAATTGTGAGTGATGCGTGGCTGTGACTGTTATTGTATTATATGCTATGAATCTTTTCCACTTATGATGATAGAACTGTTTCTTATCTTCCTATTTCTGTATTTTTGGTGTATGTCTACTTTGTTACGTTAGAAGACCATATGGACGACTATGTTACGGAGATTGTTGAAGAGTTGAACGACGTTCCGTATGAAGTTGATGCTGAAGAACAACCAACTGATCCTAATAATGTGGCGTAGTTAGTTTAAGGCAAGTGAGTCACATAAGATGTTTTGTTTTCCGTTAGTTATAATCAAGTTGTGTAAAATAAAGGATACTTATGGGTGTATTTATGTAATATAGTTTGGTGCGTTTTATATTTGTAGAAGTTATATGATTGTTTAACTAAAGTTTTTAATTTTTACGTATTTTCAACGTTAAGCGCGCGATTAAGTAAATAAATAATTAAGGATTTAACGTAATAATACAATGGAGCACAACGGGGTGTCTCATTTGGTGGTATCAGTGCAGTTCGATTCTAATCGGATTGTGAGGTCTAGGAAGTTGTTATTGGCCGTGTCTAGTTGAATCCACATCGTATTTTAACTATGCTTAGAAGATGGGTAGTGTGTCCGAATCCGACGCGATAAATAACATTAGTGTGGCATATGGTATTTATATACTTGTCTATGTGGTATTATATGTCATACTGATAAGAGCGAATGATTTCTTTTACAGAATCATGGCTCGTGGAAGAGGACGTCCGATTGACAGTAATGACAGAACTCCTGAAAGAATTGTGGGAGTTAACAATGTGGAAAATAATCATACCGGAAGTGGAGGAGAGTCATCTGAGACTCAAGATACCATGAAAAACATAGTTACTGCTCTGTTGTTACAAACACAGTAGAATGCTGAGATGCTACAGATGAACAAAGAACAGCAGGAACAATAGAATCAAAGGAGAGCTGCTGCAGCTGAAGATGCCGGAATGGCTACTTTCCTGAAAGGGAAGCCACCCCAATTCCGAGGAGACTATGATCCAGAGAAGGCAGAATGGTGGATACAAGAGATCGAGAACATAATCGATACCATGCACTGCAGAGAGGATAGGAAAGTGACGTATGCTGCCTTCATGCTAACTGGAGGAGCAGAGTCTTGGTGGAGAGGCAAGCGAAGATTGCTGGATGCCGAAGGCAGAGTTATCAACTGGCAGTTGTTCAGTGACTGCTTCTTTGAGAAGTATTTTCCGTGTCTAGTTCAACGCGAGAAAGAAAGGGAATTCATGAGTCTCAAACAGGGCAACATGACTGTTGGTGATTATGCATCACGATTCGAGGCTCTGATTAAGTATTCCGAATTTTATCAGAGATTTCCAGATGAAGATTGGCAATGTAGAAGGTTTGAGGAAGGACTCCGACATGAACTCCAGAGGGCTATAGTATCTCTTGATATCCAGAGTTTTCCAGAGCTAGTGGAACGATGCAGTGCGATCGAAAGTCTAGATCGAGGCCTTAATGGCGAAACAATTAAGGAGTGGGGGTCCTACTCGACAGGGTTCGAGAGGCAGAGGTAGTAACTCCGTGGAGACATAGACCGATGCCCAACCAACACAACAGCGGCAAAGGCTTATCTTGTTTGTAGATGTGGTGGACCGCATTATCTTAGAGACCGCATGCAGCGACCTAGTTGTTTTCACTGTGGGAAAAAAGGTCATATGGCCCGAGATTGCAGACAGGCGCGAGCTGGCGACCGCCTAACGGAAGAGGAAATGGAGGCAATAGGGGTGGAGCCGGGAGAGCGGAATATCGGCAGAGCAGGGAGGAGCAAGACCTCGGCCTCTGGAAGAGTGTTTACCTGAAGGGCTGAATCCTCTCAATCTGCTGATCTTATACAAGGTATGTGTTTGATAGCTGGTAGACTCTTGTACGTGTTATTTGACTCAGGCGCCACACATTCATTTATTTCGTATGAATGTGTGGATCAATTAAAATTAAATGTTTCTCAATTACCTTATACCCTTACAATATCTACTCCAACTAGTAATCCTTTGACTACTATGTCTATTTGTTTACAGTGTCCTATAGTTGTTGAGAATAGAACATTTATTGTAGACCTTGTCTGTTTGCCTATGTGAGATAGATGTAGATGTTATTTTTGGCATGGATTGTTGCTAACCATGTAATGCTAGGACTGTTCTAGTAAGACCTTATCATTTCTTTCTTCTAGTATAGTCTCCGCCAATGAAGGAGTATCCATGAGGGTGACGATTCTCGTGTCCGCGGTGGAAACTATTGAGACCCCTAGTATAGATTCTATGCCTATCGTGAGAGAGTTTCCTGAAGTTTTCCCTCCCAATGTTCCAGGTTTACCACCAGAACGAGAAGTGGAATTCACCATAGATCTTGTACCAGGGACATGACCTATATCTATGGCGCCTTATCGGATGTCACCTATAGAATTGGCGGAGTTCAAGAAACAGTTGGATGATATGTTGGGAAAAGAATTCATAAGGCCGAGTGTTTCACCATGGGGAGCTCCAGTGTTGTTTGTTAAGAAGAAAGATGGAAGTGCTAGTTTGTGCACGGATTATATACAGTTAAACAAGGTAACAATTAGGAATAAGTATCTGTTGCCTAGGATAGATGATCTGATGGATCAATTGAAAGGAGCCGCAGTATTTTCCAAGATTGATTTGAGATCTGGATACCATCATATTAGAGTAAAGAAGGAAGATATACTAAAAACGGCTTTTAGAACAAGGTATGGACATTACGAGTATTTAGTTATGCCGTTCGGTGTGACTAATGCGCCAGCAGTGTTCATGGATTATATGAACATGATATTTAGACCGTACCTTGATAAGTTTGTTGTTGTATTCATCGACGACATCCTTATCTATTCTCGTACATGGGAAGTGGTCGCGCTGTCGTGCATGCGCCAAAAAGCGAGCGGGTTTATAAAACTGTAGTTTAGGAAGCGACAACTCGGATATCGCCTCACAAGGACTCTTGACTTGTTATTTACCACAAAAATCAGTTTTTTTGGTGGGGGGGGTTTGGATTTGAATGCAAATAAGAAAACAATTAAGGAAACACAGAGCAATAAAAACAAGGCAGTTTAAAGGATTGTCAAATAAGCTAAAGACGATTAATCTCACTGTTCTCGATTTCCCAACTAACACATCGGCTCATGTAAATTCCAAGCCCTAAGCAGATTCTAATCCCCTTTTGGTTGTAGCAACAATTAACAAACGAACATCACTACGAGATATATGTTCCTATTCCCGAATTAAACAAATGGGGTTAAGCCCTCATGAACTAAACGAACATGAACGAACACACGCAATTAAACAAACGCGATTCAATATAGGAACATAACATCAAAATAAATCAACACAACACTATACACCCGAATTAAACAAACAGAAATATATAGCATAGTATTGAAAAGGGAAAAGCATACAAAACAGAATTACCAAACCTCAAGTGTGGTGGAAATCAATTGACAAGGAATTTAGTTCTCCATCAAAACGAAACACAACCAGAAATTCTAAAAAAAAGATGGAGAATCAAAAGTCCTCTAATCGCCAGAACAACCATTTATATCTTTCAGAGACGAACCCTCGAGCGAATATTATGAAGATCGCAACGTTTGGTCTTCTCGGGAAAATTGAAGAGTCTAACTGTCGATAGGCTCCGTGACGAAGAGATGGATTCGCAAGGCGACCAGAAATCTTGCATTTTTGGACAGTACCCCTGGATCACGAGGCAAGGTGTTGTTCCGCGGGCGAACCAGAGGAGATGGATGATTTTTTGTTGCGATGGCCTAGTGAGAAGACTCTCGCGAGGCGAACACCTCGGATTGCAATTTCCTGTTCTTTTATTCCCTTAACTTCTAAGTTAACCTGAAAACAATAAAATAGCCATAAGTGCTTTATTTGACTCAAAACTGGCTAAATTAACCTAAAACTACTTTAGAGACTCAAAACCTTGCTTGAGGACAATCTAATCTAATTTGGGTGAAAATGAGATATAATTAGCACAAAACCCTGGTCATACTAGCCATAAAACTAGATGAGCCAGAGGCTTATCAGGAAGATCATGAGAAACATTTAAGGATAGTGCTGCAAGTTTTGAAGAATAGCCAGCTTTATGCTAAACTTTCCAAGTGTGAGTTTTGGATGGAAGAAGTCCAATTTCTAGGACATGTGATCACCAAGGAAGGTATAGCAGTAGATCCAGCAAAGGTTGAGGCAATTCTTAAATTGGAACGGCCTAAGTCAGTAAGTGAAGTACGAAGCTTTCTAGGGTTAGCTGGATATTATCGGAGGTTTATAGAGGGTTTCTCGAATATTGCGTTGCCTATGACGCAGTTGACGAGGAAAAATACAGCTTTTGTATGGACGGACAAATGTGAGCAGAGTTTCCAAAAGCTGAAGGAAAGGTTGACTACATCACCTGTGTTGACTTTACCGGATCCATTAGGACCGTTTGACGTATACTGTGATGCGTCATACCAAGGTTTAGGTTGTGTTCTAATGCAAGAGGGAAGAGTGGTGGCTTATGCTTCCCGACAATTGAGAATTCATGAGAGGAACTATCCGACTCATGATTTGGAATTAGCAGCCATAGTGTTAGCATTAAAAATATGGCGACATTTTCTCTATGGGGCAAAATTTAATGTTTACAGTGACCATAAAAGTCTGAAGTATCTGTTCGACCAAAAGGAGTTGAATATGAGACAACGAAGATGGATGGAGTTTATCAAAGATTATGAGTTTGATTTACTATACCATCCTGGGAAGGCGAATGTAGTAGCGGATGCCTTGAGTAGGAAATCATTGCATGTGTCCGCAATGATGGTTAAAGAGTTGGAATTACTGGAACAGTTTAGAGATTTGAACTTAGGAATGGAGTTGGTTGAGAATAAAATTTGCTTAGGTATGATCACTATTAGTAGTGATTTTATGAGAGATCTTAAGGATAAACAGGCTCAGGATCCATATTTACAGGAGATAAGTAGAGGTATAGATGAAGGTAAAAATTCTGAGTTTAGTAGAGGAGCAAATGGGGTAATGAGGTTTAGGGATAGAATATGTGTGCCCGAGGATTTAGAACTTAGGAAGTTGATATTATAAGAAGCACATAAGAGTAAGTTGAGTATTCATCCGGGATCTACTAAAATGTATCAGGATCTAAAGAAATTGTTTTGGTGGACAAGGATGAAGAAAGAGGTAGCAGAGTATGTTTTATCTTGCCTGGTGTGTTAGAAGGCTAAGATAGAGCATCAAAAGCCAGCTGGTTTATTGCAATAATTAGATATCCCAGAATGGAAATGGGATAGCATAGCTATGGATTTTGTGGTTGGACTACCACGAACTCCTAAGAAACATGATGTGATTTGGGTTATTATTGACAGGTTGACGAAGTGTGCTCACTTCTTACCTATGGGGGAAAGCTATAGTTTGGAGAAGTTGACCCAAATCTACATCAAAGAAGTTGTTAGGTTGCATGGTGTGCCATCGAGCATTGTTTCAGACCGAGATCCTAGATTTACATCTAGATTTTGGAAATAGTTGCATCATGCTTTAGGAACCAAGTTGAGAATGAGTTCGGATTATCATCCCCAAACGGATGGACAGTCAGAAAGGACGATTCAATCATTGGAGGACCTTTTAAGAGCTTGTGTTTTGGAACACACTAGCAGTTGGGATGAGTTTTTGCCATTGATTGAATTTACTTACAACAATAGTTTTCACAGTAGTGTAGGGATGGCACCATATGAGGCTTTGTATGGTAGGAAGTGTAGGACACCGTTATGTTGGTATGAGATTGGTGTAAATCAAGTCTCGGATCTAGATGTGGTGCAACAGACTACGGAACAAGTTAGGAAGATAAGGGAAAAGATTAAGGAAGCACAGGATAGGCAAAGGAGCTACAGTAACAAGAGAAGGAGACCTTTAGAATTCCAGGAGGGCGATCACTTGTTTTTGAGAGTCACTCCGAAGACCGGAATTGGCAGGGCTATCAAAACTAGAAAACTCACTCCTAGATTCATTGGACCTTTCCAGATTATTCGAAGGATTGGTCCAGTAGCTTATCATATTGCTTTACCACCTAACCTTGCTAACCTTCATGACGTCTTTCACGTGTCTCAGTTGAGAAAATATTATCCTGATCCTTCACATGTTATTGAGTCTGAGTCTATACAACTGCGAGAGAATCTAGAGTATGAGGCTCTACCTGTAAGGATAGCAGATAAAAAGATTAAGGAGCTTCGTGGGAGACAAATTCCTTTGGTTAAGGTCATATGAGATGAAACTACTGGAGATGCTACTTGGGAACGTGAAGCAGATATGCAACAACGATATCCACATCTTTTCTGAAGTATGTAAATTTCGAGGACGAATTTTTTTTTAAGTGGGGTAGTAATGTAACACCCTGTATTTCGCTGTTTTAAATAACAGTAATATATATATAAATATGTTTATAAATTTATTTGAGTTTTAGAAAATTATTTTAATTAAACGGAGTTTACTACTCAATCCTACTTGAATGTAGGAAGCTATGAGTGAAAATTAGGTTGGAAAGTCAGGCGAAAACCAACCTGCGAATTCCATTGACAGTATAATTATAGTGCTCAAAAGACCTAATTTTAATTCGTGAATGAAAGACTTAAGATTATTATTTTATTTCCTACAATTATGTATTTTTAGAATTATTTTGGAAAAAAAAATTTATATTTTTCGGGCGAAACACGTAATCGGGTAGACGACGGAAGAGATTTCTCAGTTTCTCAGAACCGATAGAGGGTTTCTCTTAGGATTTTGAGATGATTCAAGGGGATGAATCATATTTTTAAGTCTAGAAGGTTTTTCAGGGTTAAATAGAAAATTTATGAATTTTACGCTTAAGCCCCTGAACTTTCTGTTAATTACCCTTTTGTCCCTAAGTTAGTTTCTAAGTTTTTTTTTTCAAGTGAATTGGGCTAGAATCCTTGTTTCCAATCTCAAATGGATGTGGCTTTGAAGCCCAAAATTTTCTAGTTCATGGATTGATTTCATAAAGTCTATTTGAAACTATACAAGTTTCCTATCTTAAGCTTAATGCTTAAATCTTCAAGTGGGCCCCACAAAAATGAAACCAAGCCCAAACTTACCAAGCCTATGCACAAGCCCGTGAGGGAGAAGGGGCTGCCCTCATAAAAATTTTGGAAGAACCAAGAAAATTCTAGAATAATCTACATTCTTCCACTTTGTTCTTTAAGCTTCAACAATCTTCTTCAACAATCTTCTTCAACAAATCTTCTTCAACAAGCTAGGTTTTCCCTAAAATATCTAATGCCAAAAATCAGCCCAAAATAGTCAATATAAGACCACATTTAATGTGGCAAAAAGCATTATCATGACACTTTATTGACAATTTGTAAACTTGTCCTTCAACTTTTGGAATCTTTGCAAATTGGTCCTTAGAACTTAATTGCATTTGAATCCTTTAGCAAGACAACTCATCATCATCTAGAGTCTTCCCAAGATGGCGCCACTATCCCTATAAATACCATACTCTCACTTTTCACTTAGTTTCTTTTGGCCATTTGTTCAAAAACCCTAAGTTTATAAGTCTTCTAGTGTTAGATTTGTGAAGCAAGTTTCTTGGATTTCCTTTATCATTGATCTTCAAGAGGTAAATCCTAATATTCATTCTTAATCATGCCTATGTTCTTTAGCAAGTTTCTTTATTCAAGGCTTATATCATAGTTGTTCATCACTTTAAAGTTTCTAACCCTAGAACTTTGAAAAGTCATAATAAATTCTAGAAAAATCTAATGATGATGAAACTACTTTCTATCTTCTTGATATCATGCATATTATCTAAATCTAAGAGCATGATGTAATCAAAAATTTCTTTCCTAAAAACCTAGCCTTGGCCGAATCTATCAAAGTAGGTTTGGTAGAGTTTTTGTTCATGGTTTTCATTAATGATCTTGTTAATCAAGCTATTAGTATGTATGCTTAATAAATCCAAGTTGGTTTATTAAACTAAGAACCCTAACCCTATGATCATGTTGAGGCCGAATCCTTGTATAAATGATTTAGGAAGTTTTGAGTTTCAACTTTAGTTGTTTAGTCACTAATCCATGATTTAGGTTAATCAAGGATCATTAATCTATGACTTAATCATGATTAGAAATTTTAAGGATTTTGAACCCTAAAAGTCAGCCCTTGGCCGAAACCCTAACCCTAAAGGTTAGAGGATTTTGTTTCAAATTTTAGTCTTGTAATAAGTAATCTATGTTAGTTAAGACTCTATTAATTAGGATCCAAAAGATGGCATTAAGAAGATAATCCTAAACCTATTTTCTAAGTCTTGGACGAACCTAGCCCTAAAGTGTCATAGGTGGGTGTTAGTTGATTAATTATAATTATGTTGTTTGGTTGAAGGTGGTTGTGTTAACTCGTGGCGGGATAACGAGGATCGTCGTGTACGTGTTCCCGGTGCAAACTCAGGTGGGAGAAAGAACCATTCCATCGTCGGAATCCGATAAGTAGTATATAATTTATAATAATGGTGTAGGGCGACCTAAACCCTACTAGTGGCCGAGTAATCGACAATATCAAAATCATATTGGAAACTTTTCCGTAATACCAATGACGATTTGGGAATTGTGGGTTTATCGCCTTAGGATTAATTATTCATATTTGAGGATGTTTGAATTCTTTACTTTTGACTGTTTGTGATACGCTGGTTGAGGTATTCCATCTGCATGTGACATATTGTTTCGGTGTTTGAATATTATGACATTGAGGATATTTGTTGTCTGTCACGGCCGTGATGGTTGTCATGGCCAGGCCGTGACAGGTTCTGTGTTGTAGGATTCTTGTCTTTGTTGTCTGTCACAGCCGTGATGGCTATCACGGCCAGGTCATGACAAAATCTGCCTTTGTTATTTATTTGGTTGAACTATTATAAGTTGGTTGTTATAAATTACCTTATATGATATTGAGATGTTTAAATATTCTGTTGATTAATGTGTTATGCATGATCTGCCTGGGTTTATTACTATGTTTAGATGATTTTAAGGAAAGATATATACATTGCTCGGAGGTATTTTGTTTGGGTGAGAGTTTTGAATATGAATTAGAAGTGCCTCGCTATTAATTTGTAGAAGTGATGTGATATAGAGTGTAAGTGGAGGTTATGAGGAAAAGCTTGAGGTACTAGGTTGTTATTGATAAAAGTCGGTGAGAATCATGTGTTGCATTGTTGTTCATAACCGTGTATTTGAGATGCACGAGGTCCGAAGTTGTTGTAGACCGTTCCAAATTAGAAGGTAAGATGTGCAACAATAGTGTCATTGCTATGCATGAGCACCCTTGACAGAGTGAGAGAGAGAATCAGGGTGTGCACCGACGGTACTGTGCAACTATAGTGTCATTGCTTTGCATGAGCATTCCTACCATGGATGAGAATGTGTACCGGCGTGGGGAACGTGTCACTTGGACGACTGACTGGCATCCCTACCGAGGGATGTGTGACAGGAGTAGTAGTGGCCACATCAGCATAAAGGTCTAGTTGCATGAGTTGAAGGGTAGAGGATGATGCGATAAAGTATGGATGATTGTAAATTGTGAGTGATGCGTGGCTGTGACTGTTATTGTATTATATGCTATGAATCTTTTCTACTTATGATGATAGAACTGTTTCTTATCTCCCTATTTCTGTATTTTTGGTGTATGTCTACTTTGTTACGTTAGAAGACCATATGGACGACTATGTTACGGAGGAGGTGGATGGAACCCCATACGAGACGGAGATTGTTGAAGAGTTGAACGACGTTCCGTATGAAGTTGACGCTGAAGAACAACCTACTGATCCTAATAATGTGGCGTAGTTAGTTTAAGGCAAGTGAGTCACATAAGATGTTTTGTTTTCCGTTAGTTATAAGCAAGTTGTGTAAAATAAAGGATACTTATGGGTGTATTTATGTAATATAGTTTGGTGCATTTTATATTTGTAGAAGTTATATGATTGTTTAACTAAAGTTTTTAATTTTTACGTATTTTCAACGTTAAGCGCGTGATTAAGTAAATAAATAATTAAGGATTTACCGTAATAATACAATGGGGCACAACGGGGTGTCTCAAAATCCATTTGTAAGAGTGTTTAGCCTCTCTTAGGTTCTTGGTTGAACCACTATTGTTCTTATCAAGAATCCAAGATTCTTGTGACGAACTTCATAGGCTTATCAAACAACCTTGTTTGTGGCGCCTTCACCATTTATTTCTCATCCATTTTTTGTTTCTTTCTTCACCTAATTTTGTTATAAAGTGTTACACTAAGTTCTTGTCTAAAAATTCAACCAAATAGATCATCAACAAGACAGTCTTCCATTTGGTTGTCATCAAGTGGTATCAAAACTTAGGCTTTGGTTGAATTCTTGAGGTTTTGTTTTTCTTCTTCCTAGAGTGACCTTTGATTTTGTTTTTCAATTTTTCCAGAAGTTTGAATTTTTCTTAGTGGGTTCTTCATGGAGTCACTAATGAAGAAAAATGATGCCAAGCAAAAGGAGGATCTTTTCTATTCTAGATGCTATGTGAAGGACAAGATATGTAGCTTGCTTATTGATAGAAAGGGTTACATCAACCTAGCTAGTACCACCATGGTGCAAAAGATGGGACTTCCTCTTATAGAGCATCCACAACCGTATGTCATTTGGAGCATCCCGGAGTTTAGTGATCTCGGTGACGTGATGGTGAACAAACAAGTACGGGTATCATTCCGGATTGGGAGATATGAAGATGAGGTGTTATGTGATGTGGTGCTCATGGAAATAAGGCACTTATTACTTGGCCGTCCTTGGAGGGTTGAACGACAAGTGAGATATGATGTCAACAACAACAAGTACTCATTTGTATTTAATAATCACAAAATTACTCTTAGACCACAGTCACCAAAACAAGTGTATGAAGATCAAATGCACTTGACCGGTAATTATATTTTATATTATTACCGGGTATCCAGAAAATGATTTTGAGAAAAACAAAATCATAATTGGAACCTATCATATTGTGGGAAGTTACAGTTCAATTTTTGGTTTAAAACTCAGATGAAGATCAGTCTGCATTTTCGCTGACAGTATAATTTTATGTCGGTAGAAAACCCTAATTTGACTTGAAACTGAAAAATCTTAGGTTTTATCATTTTTTTAGTGATAAAGTATATTTCTTAAATTTTTCTAAAAATTAAAATATTTTATTTTATTAGGGCAAATTTAGGCAAAAAACGAGTGGAAACCCTAATCTAGTAAAACATCGCAGCTGGAAACGGAACCACAAAGGTATGTAGGAGGGCCGTGAGACACCCCGTTGTGCCCCATTGTGTTATTAGATTAAAACCTCATTATTTAATTTCTTAATCGCGTGCTTAACGTGAATATACGTAAAAATTAAAACTTAATTAATAATCATATAACTTCTACAAAAATTATACACAACAACGTTATAATATATAAATACACACCTGCTTATTCATTACATTACCAAAACACTGTTAAGGGTATCCTCTCAGTAGGATCCCTCACAGGTACTTATTTATACCAACTACTTATAATTAGCGGAAAATAAAACGTCTTTTTTATGACTCACTGGACCTAAACTTACTACACTATATTATTAGGATCTGTAGCTTGTTCTCCAGCGTCAGCTTCATATGGAGTTTCATCCAACTCTTCAGTAACCTCCGTCTCGTACAGGGTTCCATCCATCTCCTCAGCAACATATTCCTACATCAGGTCTTCTAACGTAAATAAAGTAGACATACACAAAAATACAGAACTATAAGGGATAAAAAATAGTTCTATCATCAAAAGCGGAAAAGAATACATAGCATATAATACAACAACGGTCAAAAACACACATCACACATAACTAACAATCATCCTCAAATTACGATATCATCCTCTACCCTTACTCCCATACAATTAAATATTGACGCTAAAGTGGTCACTACCAATCCGGTAACACTTCCTTCTTTAGAGATATCAGTCTGTCGTTCAAGCGACACGTCCCCATTAACCGGAGCACAACCTCATCCATGGGAGAATGCTCATGCAAAGAAATGACACTATAGCTGTACGGTACAGTTGGTGCACACCCTGTATCCAGGGTGCTCATCCATAGCAATGACATTATAGCTGTGCGGTATAGTCGGTGCACAACCTCATCCATGGTAAGAATGCTCACGCAAAGCAATGACACTGTAGCTGCACGATATAGTCGGTGCACACCCTAGTTAAAGGTTGCTCATGAATATCAAATGACACTATAGCTGCACGACCTAAATCAAAGTTGGGACAATCCCACAAGAACTTCGGACCTCGTGTTTTCCCAATACATGGTCGTGAACAATAATACAACTATGTCAATCTCACTAACTCGCATCAACAACAACCTAGCGTCTCAACCTTCCATCTTAGTCCTAACACATACTATTTGTCACCTCGCATATATGAAATGATTAATTCAGTCTAGGCACCTCGATGTCACAATTATTCTCTCACCGAAACAAAATACCTCTGAGCAACATATATTTTTACTTAAAATCAGCTAAGCAATTTATCAAACCAGGCAGATCATGCATAACACAATAATCAATAAAATATTAAAACATCAAAATAAAACATCACATGCAATAGAATACCTCAACCAGGGTATCACAAACAATTCAATAATCATAAAGTCAGACATCCTCAATATCATAAAATTAACCTAATATCGATAACCTACAATCTCCAAATCGTCATTGGTATTACAGAAAAGGTTTCCAATGCGATTTTGGTCGTGTCGATCACTTGACCACTAGTGGGGTTTAGGTCGCCCTACACAATTATTATAATATATACTACGTATCCATTTCGATGATAGGTTGATTCTTTCCCCCACCTGAGTTATCACCGGAATCCCGAATTCGACGTTCCTCGTTATCACACCACACATTTACCAGTTCCTCCTTCAACCAAACCACATAATAACAAATTAATCAACAAAATCACCCTTAATCCTAGAATAGCTAGGTTAGGCCTCGTAATTAAAAATAGGGTTAGGGTTCTTTTCTCATTTCAATCTTTTGGAGTCTAGTTCCGATAGTATTAACTTGCATAGATTAATTATTAACATTCAAAAATATGAAATAAAACCCTCTAACCACCTTGGTTAGGGTTTCGGCCTCATGAGTGAAAATAGGCTAGGAAATTATTTTGAGTTCAAACTCTTGGATCTAGGATCACAAGGCATATTACAAGCAAGCACAAGCATCATTAATTACAAATTGAACAAAAAACATCATACCCACATTCAAAAGAGGGTTTTGGACCTAACTACGAAAACAGGGTTAGGTAATTAATTGAATTTCAAGCTTATAGATATAACAACTATAGGTTTTAAGGAGTTAAGATCAAGTGTCATACTTTAAAGATTGAACAAAATCTCATTTACCCAAAAACACCTAGATTCGGCCTCATTAAGAAAAATTGGAAGGAAAATGATTTTGATCACAAGCTCTTAGATGATGATAGTAGGAGTCATTTAGAGATCATAGCAATTGGTTTCACATTAAAAGGATTTTTCTACAATTTTGTAGAAATATTTGAAGTTCTAGATTTAGGAATGTAAAACCATGAATTAGTTGATGATCATGGAGATTGATGGATGATTAATGAAGCTAAGATGATTAGGAAGACATTCCTCACCTTGGAATGAAGAGAAATGAAAGAGAAATGATCAAGCTTGGAGGTTTCCTTCAAGAACAACAATGGAGTTTTTGTGGTTTTTGTGAAGAAAAGTCTTAGAATGAAAATGAAGAAGAAGAAGTGAGTGAAAGGGGATGGGCTGCCATTTGGGGGGTATTTATTGGGTAGATCTTAGGCTTTCTTTGGCTCTTAGGATTTAAATTAATGGGTTTTGTGAATATTAAATAATATAATAGTTAACTATGGTTAATAATTAACTTAACTAGGGTTACTTTGCTAACTATGGTTAAAATCATGTGGCCAAGAATTGAAGAAGGGTGTGACTGATTTTGGTCCACAAGAATTAACCTTGGTTCCTTAACCATGGTTAAAATCTAACTAGAATAGGTTAGGTTATGCTTAGGGGCATTTTGGTCATTTCACCTAAAAACACATAATTCCTAACATTAATTGCCTCATAAATTCTTGATGAGCCATTCCATATCTCATCTCCTATGGTGTCCAGTTCTATCTCTGCAGTTCCGTTGCCGATTCCGTCGGTTTCCAGATTAGGGTTTTACGCCCGAGTAAAAGCATAATATTTCGTTTTTGGTTCAAAATTTTCAAAATAACCAAGCTCGTTGGAAATATGATTTAAATATAAACCTTTTTGTTCACGAGTCAAAATTAGGTTTTCTGATCATTAAAATCTTGCTGTCAGTGAAAACACCGACTGTTTTCCGTTTGAACTTTCACCAAAATTCGTCCGAATACACATAATATTTTATTTCTGATCAGAAATTTGAAAAGTAGAATTCCTCACGGATAAAATATAAAAAATATACAAATTTCAGTTTCGGGTCAAATTAGGGTTTTCTGCCAGTATAAAATTACATTGTCAGTAAAAACACAGATCGATTTCCATATGAGTTTTAAACCCAAAATTTAAACTTTCTACCATAATATAGAGTATGAATATGATTTTGTTTTGAGAAAAATCATTTTCTGACTCTCAAAGTAAAATATAAATAATTAAATTTTAACCGGTTAAACAGTGTAAGTAAAAACGGGCTGTTACATTACTACCCCTCTTAAAAAAAATTCAGCCCTCGGAATTTCGTCACTTATAACTGGGTAAAATCTTGCAAGCGTATCTTAATTTAAAGATCCTACATCGTATTTCTCATCGCTGTCTTTCCCCTAAGTGGCAGCGTTAACTTTGTAATAGAATTCATTCTTATACCATGCTATTTATCCTCGAACTTATCCATCACTACATTTTGTTCATTTTCCTTAACTTTTCAACTTAATCTATCACCCTTGAAGGACATAATCGAAACCTAATCCTTTTTCTCTTCTTTATACCAGTCCACCAGAAATCCTTATTTCAACATCTACCTCCTACATTTAGCACCAAGGTCAAAACTGCCTTAACTTTCTACTCAATGTATCCAATCACAATCATAGATCCATGGAGCGTATTTCACTATTCCGGATTATATCAATATTACACATACCTTATATGAGATTTGTAGAGTGAGAGGGTTCAACTCCCCTCACCGTAAACACTCTCCCAATAACCCACTGTCCACAATCTCGAGCTATATGACCAAGTTCCCACAGTGGAAACAACTAGGTCTCTCCTTGCAATCTCTAACATGATGAGGTCCTCCGCATCTGAAACAAGCTATGTTTTTCTGCTGCTGTTGACCTGCTCCCCCCAATGGTGCCATAGGAACTGTTATTGGTGCAGTTGTCTGCACTGGTTTAGTATATGGTTCCCGTCTCCATTGAGAACCACTATCTGCTCTCCTCGGAGAACCTGATCGAATAGGGCCTCCACTCCTTTGTTGTTTCAGCATAGCAGCTTGCCTCTGGTTTATGCTCTCTATAGCCCTGTAACTGTCAACCACCTCCCGTAAACTCTGGATATCAAAATACACTACTGCTCTCTTTAGATCATGTCGTAATCCCTCTTCAAACCTTCTACACCACCAATCCTCGTTTGGAAATCTCTCATATAATTATGAAAACTTAATCAGAGCTTCAAAGCATGATACATAATCATCAAAAATCATGTTTCCCTCTCTCTTCTTCTTAAGTCGGACTAAAAGTGGATATACTTCTCGAAGAAGAATTCAATAAACAACTGTCTTGTAATAATTCTGCCCTCGGTCTCCAATAATATTTTCTTGCCTCTCCACCAGAAATTCCCTCCTTCAGTTAACATGAAGGCAGCATAAGTCACTTTCCTATCATCTCTGCAGTGCACAGTATCACATATCTTCTCCATCTCTTGTACCCACCATTCAACCTTCTCTAGGTCATAATCTCCTCGAAATCATGGTGGCTTCTCTTTTAGGAACGTCATTATCCTTGCATCTTCAGTTTCGACAACTCTTCTTTGATTCTGCAGTTCCTGCTGCTCTTTATTCATTTGCAGCATCTCCGTATTTTGCTGTGCTTGTAGTAATAAGGCAGCTGACATAACTTCCATGATATTACGAGTCTCAGATGACACTCCTCCACCACCGGTATGATTAGCCTCACTATTGCTACCTCCAATAAGTCTCTCGGGAATCCTATCACCACTATTGGTATTACGTCCTCTTTTTTGAGCCATGATCATGTTTAAGGAAATCATCAGCTCCCATCCGTATAACATATAATACTACATAAACAAGTATATAAATACCATATGTCATACCAATGTTAGTTATTGAATCAAGTTCGGACACACTACCCAACTTCTAAGCATAGTTAAAATCCAATGTGGATTCAACTAGACACGGCCAGTAACAACATCATAAACCTCACATTTTGAACATAATTAAACTGCTCTGATACCAAAATGAGACACCCTGTTGTGTTATTAGATTAAAACCTCATTATTTAATTTCTTAATCAAGTGCTTAACGTGAAAATATATGTAAAAATTAAAACTTAATTAATAATCATATAACTTCTACAAAAATTATACACAACAATGTTATAATATATAAATACACACCTGCCTATTCATTACATTACCAAAACACTGTTAAGGGTATCCTTTCAGTAGGATCCTTCCGGATACTTATTTATACCAACTACTTATAATCAGCGGAAAATAAAACGTATTTTATGACTCACTGGCCCTAAACTTACTACATTATATTATTAGGATCTGCAGCTTGTTCTCCAGCATAAGCTTCATATGGACTCAGAAACCTCCATCTCGTACAGGGTTCCATCCATATAAAGAGGAAAGAAATACATATCATATAATATAACAACGGTCAAAGACACACATCACATATAACTAACAATCATCCTCAAATTACGATATCATCCTCTACCCTTACTCTCATACAATGTAATACCTGCTAAAAATGACTTATTTAATAATAAATTGGCTTATTTAATTTGTAAATTGTAACACCCAGGTTTTTAATATTCTTCAGTAACAGTAAATATATATGTTTATATTATTTTATTTGGATTGATTAATTATCTGGGTAATTATTTTAAATTTATTTTTATGTGGTTTGGTTTGAGTAATTTTAATTGCTCATTTAAAATTATTTTATTAAGTGCGTTAGCACTGCTTTATCTCAGTGCAAGCATGTTTACTAGACACTAATGTTATGTTATTGTCACTATTAGTATTTGTTTAGAAAATATTTTAAATTGTATGATTGAAAGAAAATTATTTTCATATTTTACTCTATTTAATTTTAGATTTGAAAATAAATTGGTTTAACATTAATCGGAGATTAAATGTTAGACCGTTGAATTTCTTAGTTGATCAATTCAACTATCAATCTTTAATTTATTTCAAAATTTGAAAATATATATGCGTCACTAATGGTTTTTAGATCTAATGGTTGATATTATTTCTTTTTTTTTTTCTAAAATCAATTTCAACCACTTATTTTACCTATTACTATTTGAAACAAAAAGAAAATGAGTTTTTACTCCTTATATCTCCCTCACTCACGACAGAACCCCCCACACACTCCTCCATTTTTTTCTCTTCTTCCTCCTCAAAACCAAAAGCTTCCTCCTACTCCTTTCATGACATCTTCATCAACCACCTTCCTTCTTCCCAGCTGTACGACCGCCGCACGGCATGGAGAAGATGACCGTGACTCGCCGCCGCCCTCCTGGTGCGTACCACCGCGGTTGCACCATTCTCTGCCACGGAACACTGTCACCGCCGCCCCCAGTCGCGTTGTCGCCGTCCGCCGCTTGCCGGAGAATCACATCACCTTCAAGTCTTCTTCTTTCCTTGTGGGTGAGTGGTCTCCTCTCCTTACTTGTCAATTTTCAGAAAAAACCCCAAATTGATTTTGGAACCCTAACTATCAAAATCAGATTTTAGAGAAAAGGGTGTAGGAGGCGCGGCAACCCAAGGGTTGTCTAGGCGTGAGGAACTACTTTGCTTCCATTCTTTCCATGTCCTTTGCATTAAGATCAGGTGAGGGATGTGTGTTTATCTATGATAAATATATACTGTGTAGGCTGTGATATCATCCTTTTATTTCATGGACTTGAGATTCTTGAATTTATATAATAGTTGTATATAAATATATTGGCTATTTATTGTATACGGATTTAGCAAGAAATATTGTCTTCCGCTATTGGACGAGCTGCTGCGAGGAGGGTCACTATATGTTTGCTATCAAATTTTCTGTGCACTCTTGCTGCCCACATTTATTTCAATTATGAGAACATAGGGCCTTGTTATCACTATATTGTGTCGTTATCAAGCTTTTATAGTGTATAACTGTAATAAAGAAACAAAGTAGAACATTTTTTGGCGGTCATGCTATAGTAAAATATTTGGTGCTCTAGAACTTCTTTTCTTTTAAACATATTCTATCATGGTTAATTTACTCTGGTTATATTTTCATTGTTTTAGAAAAAAGTTTTATTAATATTATTTTGTATGACTTCTATATATAGTAAAAATAATACATGATATGAGTTAAAGGCTTTGTGATTCATTTGCATTGTGTGAAATGTTGAATATTTTTGCTGGATGTCTCTTTATGACCGTGTAGAAGAATTAGAGGGGGTGTGCTTTGAATTTTTGAAGCAAGGTATGTGTCTCCTATACTAGATAGCGGGCAATAATATGCAGGACATGTTTTAGTTTATTTGTTAAATTGATTAATGATGCTAAATAATTGGATAAAAACAAAATATATATCTATATTTTAATATAGCACAGCTTGTTGAATGGCTTTACTATTGTCTTCTTTTCTATGTGAAACGTCAGTGTGTGTGTATATACGATAATAGTTGAAATTGTTACATCAATGCTTTTCGGCTAAAAGTAATATTAGGATTATACACACACACACACACATTTCAGTTATAATAATTGACTTTATTTTATGGTTGTCATGGGTTATGCCTATTTGCATATGATATGTATTATATATGATATGATAATGTGATAATTGTATTCTGGTTTATCATTAGGTGTAAAGATCATATTGAAAGTAATAATGATTATGAGTATGTAAGTGTGCAGGTAGTGTGTAATCTGTTATATATGGTATTGGAATATTATATGATGCATTTATTGTGATGGATCCAAAGCTTAGAAATGCGTAATGTGAGATGATGATGAACTGTTTATAAACTATTTGATATATTGTACTTATGGTACTTGGTTTGATGTTTGAACATTGAGAAAGACTTGGTGTATCCGACCGATCAGCGGACTCGACCGGTATAGAAATATGACCGTCGGAGCATGGGGCCTCTAGTGAAAAACTCCGGAGTGTGGAGGGATGTTGAGCAGTGACCAAGGTCACTTGCCGGTCAGCGGGGTTACCGGGGTATAAATGTCACCGTCGGAGTGGGAGACTCTAGTGAACAACTCCAAGGGGATACACAAGCATCTTGCTCATTGGAAATATGAGATTATGGCGATTTGATATCACTAGAGTTTAACTTTCCTCTTGATAAGGATTATGTGATATGATTATGAATGCGTATAAATGTATTTATTGCTTTGTTTTTATTGTTTGTGTTTATCCCTCACTGAGTTCTGGGACTCATCCCCGCCCTTTTTGGTTTAGCTTCAGGTACCTTTTGTGATGATCCATCTCAGGAAGCCCATGTACTCGAGCAGTGCGGGTAGCTGGTGTTGATTCTGCTTTCTATTGTTGTTGTCATATGAGAAATCTTTGCTACTTTGGAGTTTTAGGAATCTTTTGGTTTTAGATTTAAAACTGCTGTTGTTGATTCAGGGCCACCTTTGACTTGCTTTTGTATAATAGCTCACTCTGATACGTACGTTGGATAATATATATCTTGTGAGGATGTGACTTTAGTGTGTTTGCAAGGCCTTGGGAATGAGATGGTGGAGTCTCATTCTGGCCTATCAGGAATGTCTGAGTTGTGTCCTGACATACAATTAAACCTTGATGCCAAAGTGGTCACTACCAATCCGATAACACTTCCTTCTTTGGAGATATCAGTCAGTCGTTCAAGTGACACGTCCTCATTAACAGGTGAACAACCACTTCCATGGCAGAATGCTCATGCAAAGCAATGACACTATAGCTGCACGGTACAGTTGGTGCACACCCTGGATCCAGGGGGCTCATGCATAGCAATGACACTATAGTTGCACGATACAGCCGGTGCACACCCTAGGTCAAGGGTGCTCATCACTATCAAATGACACTATAGCTGCATGGCCTAAATCTAAGTTGGGATGATCCCGCAATTACTTTGGACCTCATGTGTTCCTAATACATGGTTGTGAACAACAATACAACTATGTGAATCTCACTAACTCGCATCAATAACAACCTAGTGCCTCAACCTTCCATCTTAGCCCCAACACATATATGAAATGATTAATTCAGGCTAGACGCCTTCAACTTACAATTATTCTCTCACCCAAACAAAATACATCTGACTCCATATATCTTTAATCAAAATCAGCTAAGCAATTTATCAAACCAGACAGATCATGCATAGCACAATAATCAATAAAGTATTCAAACAAAAAAAAACATCACATGCAATAAAATACCTCAACCAGCGTATCACAAACAATTCAATAATCATAAAGTCAGACATCCTCAATATCATAAAATTAACCTAATGTCGAGAACCTACAATCCCCAAATCATCATTGGTATTACAGAAAAGGTTTCCAATGCGATTTTGGTCTTGTCGATCACTCGACCACTAGTAGGGTTTAGGTCGCCCTACACAATTATTATAATATATACTGCTTATCCATTCCGACGATAGGTTGATTCTTTCCCCCACCTGAGTTATCACCGGAATCCCGAATTCGATGTTCCTCGTTATCACACCACACGTTTACCAATTCCTCCTTCAACCAAACAACACAATAACAAATTAATCAACAAAATCACCCTTAATCCTAGAATAGCTGGGTTAGGCCTCCTAATTAAAAATAGGGTTAGGGTTCTTTTCTCATTTCAATCTTTTGGAGTCTAGTTCCGATAGTATTAACTTGCATAGATTAATTATTAACATTCAAAAATATGAAATAAAACCCTCTAACCACCTTGGTTAGGGTTTCGGCCTCATGAGTGAAAATAGGCTAGGAAATTATTTTGAGTTCAAACTCTTGGATCTAGGATCACAAGGCATATTACAAGCAAGCACAAGCATCATTAATTACAAATTGAACAAAAAACATCATACCCACATTCAAAAGAGGGTTTTGGACCTAACTACGAAAACAGGGTTAGGTAATTAATTGAATTTCAAGCTTATAGATATAACAACTATAGGTTTTAAGGAGTTAAGATCAAGTGTCATACTTTAAAGATTGAACAAAATCTCATTTACCCAAAAACACCTAGATTCGGCCTCATTAAGAAAAATTGGAAGGAAAATGATTTTGATCACAAGCTCTTAGATGATGATAGTAGGAGTCATTTAGAGATCATAGCAATTGGTTTCACATTAAAAGGATTTTTCTACAATTTTGTAGAAATATTTGAAGTTCTAGATTTAGGAATGTAAGACCATGAATTAGTTGATGATCATGGAGATTGATGGATGATTAATGAAGCTAAGATGATTAAGAAGACATTCCTCACCTTTGAATGAAGAGAAATGAAAGAGAAATGATCAAGCTTGGAGGTTTCCTTCAAGAACAACAATGGGGTTTTTGTGGTTTTTGTGAAGAAAAGTCTTAGAATGAAAATGAAGAAGAAGAAGTGAGTGAAAGGGGATGGGCTGCCATTTGGGGGGTATTTATTGGGTAGATCTTAGGCTTTCTTTGGCTCTTAGGATTTAAATTAATGGGTTTTGTGAATATTAAATAATATAATAGTTAACTATGGTTAATAATTAACTTAACTAGGGTTACTTTGCTAACTATGGTTAAAATCATGTGGCCAAGAATTGAAGAAGGGTGTGACTGATTTTGGTCCACAAGAATTAACCTTGGTTCCTTAACCATGGTTAAAATCTAACTAGAATAGGTTAGGTTATGCTTAGGGGCATTTTGGTCATTTCACCTAAAAACACATAATTCCTAACATTAATTGCCTCATAAATTCTTGATGAGCCATTCCATATTTCATCTCCTCTGGTGTCCAGTTCTATCTCTGCAGTTCCATTGTCGATTCCATCGGTTTCCTAATTAGGGTTTTACGCCCGAGTAAAAGCATAATATTTCGTTTTTGGTTGAAAATTTTCAAAAGAACCATGGAAATATGATTTAAGTATAAACCATTTCGTTCGTGAGTCAAAATTAGGTTTTCTGATCATTAAAATCTTACTGTCAGTGAAAAATCGACTATTTTCCATTCAAATTTTCACCAAAATTCATCCGAATACACATAATATTTTATTTCTGATCATAAATTTGGTAAGTAGAATTCCTCATGGATAAAATATAAAAAAATATACAAATTTCGGTTTCGAGTCAAATTAGGGTTTTCTGCCAGTATAAAATTACACTGTCAGTAAAAACATAGACCGGTTTCGGTCTCAGTTTTAAACCCAAAATTTCACCATAACTCTATACTATAATATAGAGTTTCATTATGATTTTTTTTTTGCCTAAAATCATTTTCTGACTCTCAGATTTAAAATATAAATAATTGTATTTTAATCGGTTAAATAGCGTAATTAAAAATGGGCTGCTACAGGCCGACAGGATGAGATCACATGGACAACTCACCCTATGAGTCATCAAGTGAGCCACCTAGTGAGTCACCAATGTCTAGATGATGTTAAAAAATATCTTTGAAAAAAATATCTTAAAATCCTTAGGAAATGTCCAAAACGCCCTTAACTTATCTAACAAATTCCAAATGAGTCCTAAATCATTTTTACCCAAATGCCGCTCAATTTTTTGTGCAGCCCCTCAAATTAACCAAACCCATTTTATTTCACCATTTCCTACACAAAAACACTTTGTTTTCTTCTTGCAAAACCTTATGTGTTCTTGAAAGTTCTTGACCATTCCATCATTTCTCATCCTTTTTTCATCATTTTGAGGTAGATTCATATGATCCATGATCATTCTTTCCACTCTCTTCATAGATTTCCTTTCATTCATGGTGATTTCTCTAAGTTCCATATTCATTGATTTTCATGGTTTAAATCCTAGAAAAGCATCCAATCCTTATTTCGACATCCCAACTACATATTTTTACTCCCCTACGTCATCTTGACATTTTCTATTTCACACAAAAATCCATTTGGAGCTTGTTTGCAAAATGGGTTTTTCTAGCCTACATTTTGTTCATCATTTTCTCATCAACCAAAGGGTTATCTCTCTTGACTCTAGTTAGCAATCTTGTTCCTTGTTTCATTAACTTCAGATATATGTAATTTATTTCAAGTTACATATTCTTGAAAATTCATTTATTAATTCATTGAAATTTGCACGATTGGATTTTTGGACTTATGATAATTTTCCTAACCTAGCCATGACCTTGTCATCATGTATGTCCAATATGGAAGTCAAACAAAATTCCTAGCTACCTAATCTATTCCTTGGCCGAGAGCTACCTAAAGTGGTACCTTTGGTTTTTGTTTGTTTTAACTTGGATAATTATTGATGAATGAAGGTGGAGGTGATGGATTTGGTTTTGTGGCTTTGTAGATCAAAGAGGATGTATTTCTTTTGGGAGCTACTGGGGGGGACGGGGGGGAGTAAACCACCTCACACCATATTGGTGGCTGTGAAGATGGCTTATATTTGTTTGTGGTTGGAAACCCTAAACTTAGGGTTATCCATTTTGTTTGGTTTGGTCCTCTATGATGACATGATTGTAATATTGGTTGTGGTGTGATTAGTACTTTGAAATTAATATGATTATATGATCATGAACATGCTATGTTTGGTTAATTTATTTATATGCCTTGACTTGAGTAATTTGTTCGAATTGTCAATATGGATATAGCATGAGAATATGGTTATGAGTGTTTTGGGAGAACTAGAATCTTCTCTTGAATCGTGGTCAAGTTTCGGCCACATATGGAACAAATGGGAGTTTAACTCAAATCCCTAAGTTTCACAACACTTAAGTGGGGATATTGAGACACCCCATTGTTCCCCGTTGTGCCATTAATTATTTATTTAAACTTATTCGTGTTCTTAACGTTAAACATAACCCGAAAATACGAAGAAATTAAAAACTTGAATACAATACATACACTTCTGAAAGTTAAACACACCATAGTTATATTACGAATACAATTATGTTTATACATCACCATACAGAACACTATTGAGGGCATTCTATCACTAAGATCCCTCACAGATACATAATTATACAAACTGTTATACTTAGCGGAAAATAAAAACATCTAACAAGACGCACTGGCCTTATACACTAAACTATATTACTAGAATCCACTGCTCCTCCTCCCGCATCAGGTTCATACGGAGTTCCATCCAACTCCTCAGCAACTGGTTCTCCATATAGTCTTCTCATCGAATAAAGTAAACATACACAAAATATAGAAATAGGGAGATAAGAAACAAATCTATCATCATAAGTGGAAAAGAATCATAGCATATAATATAACAACAGTCAAAGACAAGCATCACACCTAACTAACAATCATCCTTAAATCACCATATCTTCCTCTACTCTCAATCTCATGCAACTAAACCCTTATGCTGATGTGGCCATCTCTATTACTGTCACGTTAGTCAGTAGTCCAGATGGTGCAGTGCCAAGAACTTAGTGCCAGAAACTCAGTACGCCACTATTCCCCCATTGGAAATAGCGCATTATGCTGTAGTGCCAAAATCCATATGAAGTCGTGCCAAGATACATAGTATTTCTATCCTAGATAGAATACTCAGCACAACGCGTCCAAGACTAAAGAGTATTATGGTAGTCTACCTCGGCATCAACATCCGTAGGGCACTCACCCGCCATATCCGGTATCCAAAATAAGATATCCTGACCTTGTGTGTTACAATCACACGACTGTGAACAACAATGCATCTATATGAATCTCACTGACTCGCATCGGTTACAACCTAGTGCCTTAACCTTCAATACAATCTCCACACACATTCCATGTCACTTCTCATCTATCAATTAGTTAAGTTAGGCTAGGCACCTCTAAGTTACATTCATTCACTCACCCACATATATATCTCCCGAACAACACATATCCTTGCCTAAAAGCCGACTAAGCATGTTATTAACCCAGGCAGATCGTACATAACACAATAATCATAAAATATTCAGACAAAATAAAATGTCACACACAGTAGATTACCTCAACCAACGCATCACAAATAGTTCAATAATACTAAAGTCAGTCATCCCCAAATCATCATTGATACTACAGAGTAGTTTCCAATACGATTTTGGTATTGTCGATTACTCAACCACTAGTAGGGTTTAGGTCGCCCTACACCATTATTATAAAATATACTACTTATCCATTATGACGACAGGTTGATTCTTTCTCCCACCTGAACTAACACCGGAATCACGAACTTTCAGATCATCGTTACTACACCATAATTACCAGATTAACCTTCAACCAGAACAACAAAATAATTGAACAAAATCCAACTATGACCATATTAAGTTAGGTTCGGCCATGACAAAAAAATAGGGCTAGGGTTATTTTCTCAATTCCATCTTTTGGATCCTAGTTACTAGAGTATTAACTAACATAGATCAAGTGTTACAAGTTAAAAATTTGAAACAAAATCCTCTAACCAAAAGGGTTAGGGTTTCGGTCAAGAGAAAAAAAATTAGTGAGAAATTTATTTTGCTCACAAACTCTTGGATCTATAACCTAGAGACCTTAACTAGTTTAAACAAGTCATCATTCAAGTAAAAATTGAAGAAAAACTCATTTATCCACACATCTAGGGTTTCGGCCAAGGGAAGAAAACATGGCTAGATATTTCTTTTGATTATAATCTCTTGGATTTAGAATATAGAAACCCTAGATAGCTTATAATCAACCTCATCTAAGTTAAAAATTGAACAAAATCTCCTTTGCCTACAAGTACATAGATTCGATCAACATAGGGAGTTAGGGTTAGAAATTTATTTTGACTTCAAGCTTCTAGATTTAACAACTAGAGGTAGTAGAAAGGTAAGATCAAGTGGTAGAAAACTCAAAACATTTTTCTATGATTTTTGGTGAATTTTTGAAAAACTAGATCTAGGAATTGAAATTTGAGAAATAGTTGATGAAAATGGAAATTTTTTGAGGATTAATGAATCTAATATGATGAGGAATGGAATCCTCACCTTGTAATGAAGAGATTTTATGAAGAACTTGAAGAAAAATGAAGTACTTAGCAAGAACAACTATGGAGTTCTTAGTGTTTTTGGAAGAAAATGACTTAGCATGAAATGAAATTTGGCTAAGTGTGGGGGGAGGGTGGGCAGCCGTGAGGTTGAGTGAGTGAGGGGGGGGGGGGGGGGTATTTTGGTCCAAAACGCTTAAGGGCAAGGTTGGAATTACTTAGAAAGTTTAAGGGCAAAATAGTCTTTTCATAGTATAAAATATCTAGATATTTGTTTTGTCATGATGGCTTGCATTAAATTCTTGTAACCTCGCATTTAATGCTTGTCCCCTCAGTCTCATCAGTCACTTCCATCACCTCAACTTCTTATTCGGCTCCGTCGTTTACCCGATTTAGGTTTTATGCGTGTTTCCTTTGAAGATTTCGCCCAAATAAAATATAAGATTTTATTTTTACTTGAAAATTTTCAAAAAAAACAATATCGTTGCAAATATGATTTAAACCTAAACCGTTTCGTTCACGAGTCAAAATTAGGTTTTCTGATCAGTAAAATCTTACTGTCAGTAAAAACGCAGACGGTTTTCGTCGGAATTTTCAACCCAAAATTTCACTGTAACCCTCTACCATAAGATAGAGTATGAATATGATTTTTTTTTTATCCAAAATCATTTTCTTGGTCTCAGATAAAAATATAAATAATTATATCTTAACCGGTAATACCGCGTATATAAAAAGCAGGGTGTTACATATGAACAATGACAATTAAGAAAGGAAAAGAACAAGTTCTTGAGATATAAAATTATGCAATTGCTACAAGGAGAGATTTAATTAAAAGTCTACTCGAAGTGACACTAGTGCAAAATATGTAATAAACGGGAAGGGTTAACGTCTGTTAACCAAAACTTAGACGTTAAAAAGGAGGTGGTGGCAGAACTGTAATTATCAGGGTCATTTAAATCACTTTTAACATCAGTTGTTTAAGCAACTGATGTTAAACGTGTATCTTTTACGTCAGTTATTTACACAACAAATGTAAAAGATGACTTTTAACGTCTGTTGTTTTAACAACTGATATTAAAGGTTGTTTTGAATTTTTTTAAGCAAGTATACGTTAACTCGCGCTCCTCTTCATCACTCTCACTCTGCCCTAACCCTTTCTCTCTTCATTACTTTCACAGCACGCGAGCTCATCTCTCCACCACCATCCGCGAGCTCCTCTCACCACCGCGAGGTACTCTCCTCTGCTCTCTCTCTCTCTCTTTCTCTTTGAACCTTTACTCTTTGTCCTAACTCTCTGCCCTTTACTCTCCTCCCTTTACTCTCTGCCCTAACTCTCTCTGTCCATCTTAATCTCAGTCACCGAGATTGAGACGTCGCACCACCACCACTGAGCACCACTCTCTCCTTCTCCTCTCTGTGAACGCCCTTTGAACTCCGTGGTAAGCTTAACCGTGACAAAACTCTGTCATTCTTTATTTTTCATATATGTTTGTTGCTGTTAGTTTTACTCTGTGGTAAGAGGCTTTTGTTCACAATGGATTTTGCTTTCAGTTTCTGGGAAGGGTAAGAGGCTTGGAAATGGAAGCAATTTGTTCTGGAAGAGCGTCCTAACAGGTTTTTGTTTGTGTCTTTCTTAAATATGGAAAAAATGCCTCTGTTCTACATGCCTATGTTATTTTCTTTATATTATAGGTTGAAACTTTTTCCTGAAATTTTTGAAATTTTTCTTGCTGCATTACCTTGCTTTGTGTTTTTGGGTTATGCTTGTTTGAATCTTTGGGATATGCTTGTTATGCTTGTTTGAATCTTTTGTTAATATTTTTTTTAAAACATGATAGATTTTGAAACCACCATATTGGTTTTTTTTTTAAAGCATGATAGATTTTGATCGATTTTGTTAAGGATGGACATAGGTTGGGCTGGGTTAGGTGGGTACAGAGAGAAAAAGATAGTAATTGGCCGGGTGAGCTAAGTTTTGTGATATTAGTTGTCAATGTGGCTTGGTGTGAATAAGTAATGACACAAACTAGGGTTAAGGGTGCATCCTATCCTCAGCTTAATTTCATGAGAATGAATGCTAAATGAAATTATATTTTAACCTAATGATTAATATCTCCATTTTGACTGAGGTTATGTGACTGAGGTAGTGGTGTATATATATCTACATAACCTATCTAACTATGGAGCGTAGTTGGATGGTTTGTAAACGCACAAGTGATGAGTATATGAATGGAGTGGTAGAGTTTATACAATTTGCTCAAAGGAATGTCCTAATAGTAAAGGAATGTTTTGTTGTCCTTGTGTCAAATGTTTGAATATAAGGAAATGTACGGTCAAGGATATACGTACTCATCTTATTTGTTTTGGGATTTACTTGAATTATACATGTAGATGATGATGAGATTCAAGTCTCAAGTATGCTTCCGTGAAGAACATCTCCACCCATGTTCAAGAATGAAGATATGAAATGTGTTTTGATGATGATCATATTGATTGAAAATGTTGTAATCGTTTTGATGTTTTATGTTTGCTTTTCTTGGTTTTGATGTAAGTCATTAGTAACTTAGTTTGATTAGATGGCTTAACAAAATTAAGAAGATAATAATGCTAAACCTAAAAATAGAAATCAATTAGAGCTATTATCAAATGCCAAATGTTGGAAAATGTTTTTAAGGTATAAGTAATCACATATATAGTTGTATATTCGTCTACTTTGAGGAAAACATGAAATTCCTTCGAGAGTATTCAAATACCAACTCATGTATGCCATTACAAATGAAATTTGGCAATTTTTGAAGGGAGTATTCGAATACCCCTGTGAGTATTCAAATACTACCCATTCTGTTAAGTTTGTTGGATTCTGTTACAAGGAATATTCGAATACCCTGTATGAGTATTCGAATACTCACCCAAAATTTCAGCAAACTTCAACTTTTTCAGCTCCAATTGAAGTCTATATAAAATGTATGTGTTTAAGAGTTTTAAAAACGAAATCATATGAAAAAATATACTGTTATAATGCCAAAATAGCAAGGCATCTATTCATCCTTTGTTACAAGTGATCTAGAAGCTACAAGCTTTGATGCACAAGTGTTTGTGCTAGCATTTTATCTTCTACTCAATTTGTTTTGAGTTTTGTATTGGGAGTGTGGAACCCAAGGTTCTTAAGGGTGAGGTATCTCTTGACGGGCATAAATCTTTGTTGGTGAGGTATCCATCAAAGTGGCCTTTGGAGAAAAATCTTTGTTGGTGAGGAATCCTTCAAAGTAAGGGTGAGGCATCCCTTTGTTGGCAAGAGTGTGGTATCTCTTGTGGTGATTGTTGGTGAGGTATCCAACAAGGTGTAAGGGTGAGGCATCCCTTAGTGACCTGTTGGTGAGGTATCCAACAAGTTTAAAGAGTGGGGTATCTCTTGAGAGTGTGGTACTTGTGGGTGAGGTATCCTACAAGGGAGAGTGACTTTTGTAAGGAGTGTGGTATCTCTTGTACAAACTTTTTCATAGTGAATTTCTCGAAGAGGATTCTTGGGGAATGGACGTAGGCCACTCGGGTTGTGGGCCGAACCAGTAAAATACTTGGGTCACTTTCTCTATCCCTACTCTCTTTACTTTCTTGCAATCTTTATTATCGTATGCATGATTATTTATGTTCTATGCTTATGATACTATAGTGCATGATTGCCGTATGATACTATCTCTTAGCTTATACAATTGAATATCTTTCTTTAAGTGCATTCTTGAATTGCTATTGCAACTGTTTCTTGCTTAAGCTTCAAGGAAAGTTTACTATCTTTCCACATCTTACAATACAAGATGGATATGGCATAGTGATGTGTTGTTAAGTACTAAGCCATGTGTCTCCCAAAGTGAGGACGTTGACGTAGATATGGAGGATGATCGAGTAGAGGACATGATCCATGATACTAGACAAGAATCTTTTCAGCGAGCACATGTGTATGAAAGGTTGTGCAGTGATGTGGATAAGCCTTTGTATCCTGGGTGTACTACTCATACACGGTTGTGGCGGTGTTAACATTGGTTTGTGTGAAGGCGGGAAATGGTTGGAGCGATAAAAGCTTCACCGACTTGCTTGAATTATTGAAAGACTTGCTTCCATAGGGCAACACATTGCCTGGTCGTAACTACGAGGCCAAGAAGGTATTGTGTCCGATGGGTATGGAGTATAAGAATATACACGCATGCCCCCAATGATTGCATATTGTTCACGGGTGATTATGAAGAGAATCACGATTGCCCCAAGTGTGGGTTATCACCCTACAAAGTGAAGGATGATGATAATGGTGATGATTTTGATGATTTGATTTATGATGTGAAAAAAAGGGTCCTTCTGCGGAGGTGTTGTGGTATCTTCCAATAATTCCAAGGTTCAAGTGATTTTTTCCTAATGTGAAAGATGCAAAGAATCTTAGATGGCATCATGATGAGAGGAAACATGATGGACAGGTTCGCCATCCGGCTGATTGTGTGCAATGGAAGAAGATTGATACTTTGTTTCCGGATTTTACCGATGAGCCAAGAAACCTAAGGCTTGGACTTGCTACGGATGGAATGAATTCATATGGTAACTTAAGTAGTATTCATAGTTCATGACCTGTTCTCTTGACAATTTACAACCTACCTCCTGGGTTGTGCATGAAGCGCAAATACATGATGTTATCTATCATGATTTCGGGCCCAAAGCAACCGGGAAATGACTTAGATGTTTATCTAAGTCCCTTGATTGAAGACTTTAAAAAGTTGTGGGTCAAAGGTGTTGATTTAGTTGATGGGTATTCTCACGAGACTTTCAAGCTGCGTGCCATGTTATTTTGCATCATCAATGACTTTCCAGCATGCGGGAACTTGTTCGGGTACAGTGTTAAGGGGCATAAAGCATGCCCTATATGTGAAGAAGGCAAATGATACACTCAGTTGCATCATGGAAGGAAGACGATTTACCTTGGGCATCGGAGATTTCTTAGATGTGATCACCTATATCGTAAGATGAAAAAAGCTTTTAATGGATGCCAAAAGACTGAAAATGCTCCGACGGCCTTAAATTGAGAGCAAGTTTATCAACGGGTGAAGCACATCAATGTTATCTTCGGCAAGGCCAAAGAGAAGGCTAAGGTTACTGAGAAAAACATATGGAAGAAGAGGTCGATATTCTTTGATCTTCCATACTGGTGCAAGTTTGATGTCAGACACTGTATTGATGTGATGCATGTGGAGAATAATGTGTGTGATAGTGTGATCGGGACGCTTCTCAACATTAAGGGAAAGACAAAGGATGGTGTGAATGCTCGTCTCGATCTTGTTGTGATGGGTATACGAGAACAGTTAGCTCCAGTTGTTGAGGATGGTAAGCGAACATATTTGCCTCCAGCATGTCATACTTTGTCAAAAAAAGAGAGACAAAGTTTTTGTGAGTGTCTTCAGGGCATCAAAGTTCCACATGGTTACTCTTCAAATGTCAAGAGGCTTGTCTCAAGTGATCTCAAATTAGTTGGCTTAAAGTCTCATGATTGCCGCATAATGATGCAACAATTTCTGCCCGTGGCTATACGTGGTATTGCTCCTAAAAATGTGAGACATGCCATTACTAGGTTTTGCTCATTCTTCAATGCTATATGTAGCAAATTCATTGACCCCCATAAGTTGGATGAGTTGGAAGTTGAGGCTGCTACAATCTTGTGCCAATTGGAGCTGTATTTTCCTTCTTCATTTTTCGACATCATGGTTCACTTAATTGTTCATTTAGTGAGGGAGATAAGATTATGTGACCCCTTTTTTTGAGGTGGATGTACCCAGTTGAGCAATACATGAAGATCTTGAAATGGTATGTGAAGAATCCACGCCGTCCCAAAGCATCTATTGTTCAAAGGTACGTTGCAGAAGAAGCTATTGAGTTTTATTCATACTACCTTCCTAATACGGATCCTATAGGTGTTCCTAAGCCTCGTCATGATGAGAGAAGATGTCAAGGTAAAGGAACACATGGTGTAATGATTAATAGCAAGGGTCGGGAGGAAGTGCTTCAATCACATTTGTATATATTGAATAACATCGATATGGTTCAACCTTACTTTCGTGTTCACAAAATAAAAGTCAAGGAAGAAAACCCTCGAATGAACGAAAAGTGGTTGCTGAACAAGCATAACAAGACTTTCTTACAATGGTTTAAAGATGAAATCCTGAGGGATGGTAGTACTGCTTCTGACGAATTAAAATGGCTAGCATGTGGGCCTAGATTTAATGTCATATGTTGGAGCGGAGACAACATCAATAACTTTTCCTTTTATACAAAGGAACAAGATAACAAGAGTAACATGCAAAACAGTGGGGTTATGATCGTGGCCAAATCAATGCACTTCTCTAGTTCAAAAGGTACAAACCCCGTTATTGCACCGATACCTTACTTTGGAGTCATTGAAGAGATTTGGATGCTCGATTACACTAAGCTTACGGTGCCGATTTTTAAATGTAAGTGGGTTAATAGTAAAGGTGGTGTACAAACCGGCGAATGGGGTTTTACATTGGTAGACCTTTGCAAGTTAGGTCATACAAATGAGCCTTTCATCATGGCTTCCCAAGCAAAACAAGTGTTTTACATCACTGATCCTTCTAACAAAAGGTTGTCTGTGGTTCTCCAAGGAAAAATCATGAATAATAGTAGTGATGAAAATCAAGATTCAACTCTTGATATTCTCGAGACTCCTTCTTTCTCAACAAACATGCCTACTATCATTGAGGAAACATAGGTGGACGATGTACATGCCACTCGTGATGATCATCACGAAGGGATATTGATATAGCTAAATTAAACTTGAACATACTGTAAGTTTAGATTTATTTTTATTTATCCATATGTATTTATCTTTATCTTTATTTATCCATGTCAAAATAACCTATTTTATTAAAAAAAAATTCTGAACAGGCATACATATGGATAAAGCTGACATCCCACATGCATGGGAGGGGTCGGTGGCGCCTACACCTGTTGATAGTGTAAGATTTATTTATACATATAATTTAATTAATTAGGCTCATATTCTTTATTTATCCATGTTATACATAACCCTCTAATTTAATTTTTATTTGTCCAACCAGGCATCACAGAGTAAGAAAAAACGGGGTAGAGCAGCCACTAGTCTGAAAAAGTTAGAAAAGGCTAGGCTCGGTGGCCAGAAGCTTAAGGTGTGGTTTGATGATAAATTGACTCCCCATGGACCCTATGCTAAGCAATTTACAACTTGGGTGTCTAAGGAAGCTAAGGAGCACACTAGCATCCTACATAAGGATTGGGAAGAAGTGCCACAGAACATTAATGATTAGATTTGGGAGGCTATCATGGTATTTTACTTTTACACTCTTTTGATGTACATTATTAAAGAATTATTTGAGTTCTAATTCCTCCTCTTTATTATGTATTTAATGTGTAGATAGTGTGGACCGTGCCGAATACGGAAGTGCATAGGACGAAATGGCTCTCACTGGAGGCAAAGCATTGGAATGGGTTTAAGCACGATCTTACTAGGAACTACGTATTCGGACCGAGGGACCACGAAGAACTTTTTATAAACTACCCGTACAATGATAGGGAGACGTGGGATAGTTTTGTTAGGAGCCGACATACAGCTTCATTTATGGTTAGTTGAAGTTAATTTACTTATCCATTTTAGAGTACATTTAAGTAAAGAAAATTTATTTAAATAAATTTATTATGTTTTTTGTTTTAACAGGATAAAAGGGAAAAGGGTAAGAGGAATCAAGGAAAGAACATTCACATCCACACGTTGTCTCAGGGTGGGTAATCCACTAAGATTAAGGAGATGTTGGCGGATAAGTTGAGGGACTTATAAGAGAAGCTGAATGAGAGGATATCATCTAGAGAGGTGCCTGAGGGCATAGTTGTTGAACCTCCATCTCCTATCACCCGCAAGGATGTTTGGTTGGAGGACCGAAGGACAAAAAAAGGAGATTTTAAAGCTAAAGCAACACGCACTATGGCAGAAAGGATTGTAAGTAACAAACTAACTGCATTTGTAGTTGATATTTGTATATATTAATATTTTTAACACATTGCCTTACACGTTTTTAATTTCTTCATTGTAGGAGGAGCTTAAGGAAAAATGCTCCTAGGGCTCATTCGTCCAAAATGGACGCCGAGATATCTTGATCACTACCCTAGGCAAAGACGACCACCCTGGTCGGGTGATTGGTGTTCCAGGGACGGTGGACATCAAAATTTTTTATGGTATAAGCGTTTCAAGTAGGCGGGTCGATAATGGGGAGCACCTTAGAGAAGAGGTTAAGCAGCAGCTCATTGCCGGCCCGACCTTTACAGATCAGCTGACGAGCCGCTTCCTATCAAATCCATTCTTCAAGTAGATGCTTATAAAGGAGCTTTCCTCCACGGGTTCCCAGGACACAGCTGGAGTTAACCAACCTTCACATGTGAGCACAAAAGAGAGCTGTCAAAAGACAGATGTGGAGGTGGATGACTTGTCACAGAGAGTCGGAGTTGGAGGTAAAACGACGAGAGCTTTAGTTGGCGCAGCGGAAGCTCGAGTTGTCCCGGCAGGTATATTCATAATGATCATATTTCTCAATTAATTACTTATGTTTTTTTATTCACAACTACTTATATACTTTCTTTATTTAAAATTTAAGGCAAAGTCGATGTCGCTGTCTCCCATCACTCGTATGTTCTCTCTTGGTGAGGATTATAGGTACGAGGTGTTTGAATGCCCGTTGGAACACGATGGATGGGTGGCACGTTCAAATCAAGAAATAGAATTTAAATTCTGTGGTGATGATCTTGGGCACTTTTGCAAAGATGGCGAGTGGCTAGCCAGCACGATTGTGAGTCTTTGGTCCATGTAAGTTAATTTTAATTTTATAATTTATTTAATTTTTATATTTTATTTCAATTTTATAGTTTATGTCAATTTCAATATATTATGTAATTAACATCCACTTATTTAATATCTTAGGTATCTGAATCGTCTTCAAGTTGAGAGGGGCTCCAACATTTATGGCTTCTTAGACTCCTCAGTCCTTGTGCCTGATTTCTTTGTCGTTGACCATAAAGTCAGTTCATACATTGGAAGCTTAGTGGGAGGTGATCAGAAAGAAATATATCTGGAAGCCTACATAATGAAGGATCATTGGCAGTTGCTCATGCTTCATCCTTCTAGGCATACTGTCATATTCTTATGCTCTCTCCACCAGAACCCACTACGGGAGGTGGTGGAACCAATCAATACGTAAGTAATTAATATTCTATTTTATTACACATATAATGAATTGTTTGTTGACATGAATATTTTGTTTATGATAGCACGCTGAAGGCATGTAGCATAAGTTGCACCAACGGGAGAAGTAGGACTACTAAGGCAAAAGGAAATCCTGACTGGATTATCCTCAAGGTTTCTAGCTTATTAAATAGTTATTAATATTATGATTACTAATATATATATATATAACTGACATTAAATTTCATTTCTTTTGTAGTCTCGTCATCAGCCAGACGGTTGGTCATGTGGCTATTATGTAATGCATCATATGCTGAACATAGTCTCCGCATCTATTACAGAGGGATGGAGGAAGGTAAACACTTAAACAACTTACTTAATTATATATTTTAGTTTTGGTGATGACTTGAGTTAATGTTATTGTTAATTATTTGAACTTGTGCAGGCTTTAAGCGATCAATCTCCTCTTAAAAAAAAGGAAAGTTTACAGGCTTGAGGATGCGACTTTCAGAATTCTTCTTTAAGTATGTAACAGCCCGATTTTCGGATATGTTGTATTGACAGTAAAGATATATTTATTTATATTTTTATCTAAGACCAAGGAAATGATTTTGGAGAAAACAAAATCATATCTAGAACCTACTCTATGGTAGGAAGCTCTGGTTAAAATTTGGGTTTAAAACTCCGACGGAAACCGACCTGCGTTTTACTGACAGTATAATTTTATACGGCAGGAAACCCTAATTTGATCCAAAACTGATATTTGTAGATTTTTTATATTATGTCCGTGAGGAATCCTACTTTCCAACTTTCTGATCAGAAATAAAATATTATGTTTATTCGGACGAATTTTGGTAAAAGTTCGGACGGAAAACAGTTGGTGTTTTCACTGACAGTAAGATTTTAATGATCAGAAAACCTAATTTTGACTCGTGAACGAAATGGTTTATATTTAAAACATATTTCTAATGAGTTTGGTTGTTTTGAAAATTTTCAACCGAAAACGAAATATTACGCTTATACACGGGCGTAAAACCCTAATCGGGAAACCGACAAAGTCGAAAACGGAACTACAAAGACCCGTCAAGAGATCCGGAGAACGAGTCATACATGATGACTCATGGAGGATGAGTCACCAAGCATTTATGAGCATTAAATGCTAGTAATCATGACTTTTGGGTAAAATGACCAAAGTACCCCCAAGCTTTCGCGATTATTAACAAGACACATCTACGCACTCTTAACCACTCATTTTATGTGGTTGTAAACCTTCCTCATCTCCTTAACTCTCTTTTGTTGGAACCAAAGTGGTTCTTGTTCTCTTAATCTCTAAGTTTTGATGTTAACAAAATGATTAAATTTGTTTGGAAAAGTGTTAGTCGAGATTTAACTAGTGCTTTCAGTTATGCAGGAACGCTTTCATAAGTAAAATAAACTTGGGATAAGTTTCAATTAAAGAATACGCGTCCACCCCTATAGACGGGTTGCTCAAGCACTATGGTAAAGTTACCTTGTTGTTTTAAATTAAGTAGATGAGGCTATAAATGAATACCTAAATAACTTGTTATGTACAGCAAGCCCAAAGACATGAAAATAAGCACGTCCATCTTGCCACGTCAGCAGACGAGTGCTATCCTTGAAACTCAAGTATACATTCATAATTCCTAACTAAAATTCAGTAGACGTCCACAGTGCCACGTCACTGGACGGAGGTTCTCTAAGGACTTAGCAAGTCCAAAGACTTGTGTGGACGATCGCTTCTACCACATCAGTGGACGGGCATAATAAGTTCTTATATAGACTCGTTCTAAAACTAAATGCCCGTAGACGGTTCTACATCTTCTATATCTTTACTACCTTGAACTTGATTTAATTCAATTTGGTCCACTTTGAATTTATTTCAAATGATTGATATTTATTTCAAAGGAATATATGTTCTTTATAATTATTAACATCTTGTTCCCTTGTGAGAAAGTTCATAGTACTATCAGGGAAATACAAAAAGTAAATAGTACAATTGGAATTGCAAAACGACCTGTACGATGACATCTTTATTGCTGGACAAAAGCTGGGTTATACACAAAGGAGGAAAGAAAGCTTTTAAGGTACAATTGCTCGGAACAGTGAGCCTCCTTTTTGTGATTTTCTGATAACCAAGGATGCTTTTCAACATGGCCAAAATCAAGCTATCAGTCTCAACGGATATCATGTATTTAATGCTATCTCTAAACGGGATTATTCAAAGTAACCGTTGAAGAATTACAACAGAAGAAGAAGGTCACTATATATTGAAGACCCCAGATATTGAACAAAAAACTCTTGCCTGCACAATCTTGCTAATTGAACTTTTGCCATTTGATTATCATTTATTCTTTCAAGATCAAGAGTCTGTATTCATTAGTTTGAATATTGTTGTAATATTCAACTGATCTTAAACTGTTATACTCTCACACATAGTGAGTTAAGAAGATCAACTTTCAAATCTCTTTGTGAGGGTTAGAGCCTGAAGAGGCTTGGTAAGAAAGGAATACTTGTAGCCTGAAGAGGTGTTGAATACTTGTTTGTAATCTATTTGGAGAAATAGTGGAGAAAATCCTTCAAGTCGAAAAGACTGGACGTAGCTCTTGGTTGGAAAAGAGTGAATCAGGATAAAATACCCGAGTGAATTTTCTATCCTTTATCTCTTACAGTTTTATTTATTTCTACTAACTGTGGGATTTGATTTTGGTTTTGTTAATCTTTTAAAAAGGATTCTTGTGTGCTTAATCTCTTTATCTTCTCCTTGCTAAAAAGTTGTTCAAAAAGGGTTTTTACAAAAAAAATTAACAAACACAATTTAACCCCCCTTCTTGTGTTTGCCTGTGCCAACTTCAGTTGGTATCAGAGCTCAGTCTTGACAGGGTTAAGCATCTAACAAGTGCTTAGGCAGTACGATCCTACAATCATGGATGCAGAAGGACAAGCTATCAATAGACCCCATCTCTTTAATGAAACTGATTATGATTATTGGAAAAAGAGGATGATGGCATTCTTGGATGCACATAATGCTGACATCTGGGAACTAATAGAAAATGGCTACACTGAGCCAAGGAGTGAAGCTGGAGCTATAGTGCCTAGAGCTGAATGGACTCAAGAGCAGAAAAGTCAACATCAACTAAACTTGAAAGCTAAGCACTATCTTATGTGTGCTATCACCAGATCTGAGCATGACAAGGTTCATAGTTGCAACACAGCTAAAGAAATCTGGGATACTCTTGCACTAGCTCATGAAGGTTCCTCACAAGTGAAGGAATCAAAGATATACATGCTGGTTCACTAGTATGAGCTATTCAAGATGGCTGATCATGAAACTATAGACCTGATGTTTGGAAGATTCCAAACAATCACCAACAGTCTCAGGTCTCTTGGAAAGGTCTATGAAAATAGAGATCATGTGAGAAAAATTTAGAGAAGTCTCTCAAAGCAGTGGAGACCTAAGGTAACTGCTATCCAGGAAGCAAAGAATTTGAATACTCTTTTTCTGGAAGAGCTTCTGGGTTCGTTAAAAGTTCATGAACTTGAACTTAATGTGGAGGAAAACTCCAGAAAAGGAAAGTCCATTGCCTTAAAGGCCAAGAAATCTAGTTCCTCAAAGTTGCTTAAAGTTGCTTAGTCCTCAGATGAAGCTGATTCATCAAATAATGAAGATGACTCAGATGAGGATGAACTATCTTTCATCTCCAAAAAAATCCAACACATGTGGAGAAAGATAGATCGATTCAGAAGGAAGCAGTTCAAGAAAAAATTCTCCAAGGAGAAGTCAGATTCCAAGGAGAATGGTCCACCCCTGTGATTTGAATGTAAGAAACTAGGACACTTCAAAGCTGACTGCCCAGAGCTGAAGGAGAAAAATAAATTCTTCAAAAAGAAGAAAGGCTTGATGGCTACATGGGATGATCTTGACCTGTCTTCCTCAAATGAAGAAGATGAAGCAGAAGAAGAAGCAAACATTTGCTTCATGGCTGACACTGCATCAGAAAGTGAACTCATTGATGCTGAGGTAATAGAATCTGATCCATCTACTCTTCAAACTGATTTTGATGAATTGCTGCATGAATCATGTATACTGTCTAAAGAGTATAAGAGTCTCAAAAATAAGTTTATTAAACTTTCTAGAGATTATCATAAGGTCTGCACAGTAAATCAAAACCTTAGGGTTGAGAATGAAACATTAAAATCAAACAATGATAGTCTGACTGACAAGCCTAAGTGTAAGTCTAATAGCTCTTGTGAAGTTGAAAAACTAAAACAAGATGTGACATACTTGACAGACTCTCTGTCAAAACTGGTTGGTAACTCAGATAAATTAAATCTTATATTAAGATATTCTAGATCACCACATGACAAATCTGGCATTGGTTATGATAAAGAGAAGCAAGATGCATCTCTGAGTAAACCAAAAGTTCATACACAATATAAGGCCTCTAAAGTCCATCCACAGTACACTATGTCAAAACCAAGCCCTTCCAATACTTACTGCAAAGTAAATGGAAAAAGTGGGCATGTATCATCTAAATGCATACATAACAAGCATGCAAAGCATTCATGACCTATGATCACTACCAAGAAAGGACCCAAGTCAATTTGGGTACCTAAAGATAAGATATTCCCTGTTGCAGATCTGCTTAACAACAGAAAAGAAACAGAAGTCCTAGTACTTGGACAGTGGGTGATCACGACACATGACAGGAGAAAGGTGTATATTCCAAGACCTTAGACCCAAAGATGGTGGCTGGGTCACTTTTGGAGGAAACCAAAAAGTAAAGATCATTGATATAGGTAAAATTGGTAAACATCCTTTTCCCTCCATTGATAATGTTCTATTAGTAAATGGTCTTAAACACAATCTGCTTAGCATTAGTCAATTATGTGATAGTGGGTTTGCTGTTTCTTGTAATAAGAATATGTGTTATGTCAAGAAAACCGATGGATCACTCTTATTCATAGCCCAGAGGCAAAACAATCTGTATAAGATTGACTTAGAGGACCTCTCAAATCAAAGTGTCTCATGTCTAGTGTCCATTGAGGATGAACGATGGATTTGGCACAAAAGGTTGGGTCATGCAAGTTTGAGATTAATCTCAAAACTGAAAAAGCATAACCTTGTAAGAAGTCTACCAAACCTTAGTTTCAAATCTGATGCTCTCTGTGATGCATGTCAGAAGGGAAAACAAGTCAAAGGTTCCTTTGAATCTAATAATGTTGTTAGTACCAACAGACCACCAGAATTGCTGCACCTTGATCTTTTTGATCCAACAAGGACTGCCTCTGTCAGTGGTAAGAAATATGGTCTTGTCGTAGTAGACGACTACACTAGATGGACATGGGTTATGTTCCTTGCTTACAAGGATGAGTCATTCAAGGTCTTTTCTGTATTCTGCAAACGTGTACAGAATGAAAAAGGCATGTGTATAGCTTCAATTAGAAGTGATCATGGGGGATAATTTGTCAATGAGCTATTCCATGAGTTTTGTGAAGAAGGTGGTATTCAACACAACTTCTCAATACCAAGAACATCACAGCAAAATGGTGTGGTAGAGAGAAAGAACAGATCTCTTTAAGAGATGTCTAGGACTATGCTCAATAACAATTCTGTCCCTAAGTATTTCTGGGCTGAAGCTGTGAACACCGCCTGCTACATCCTTAATAGAATATACATTAGACCTATTCTGAATAAGACTCCTTATGAATTGTGGAAAGGTAGAAAACCCAACATTTCATACTTTCACCCTTTCGGATGTAAATGTTATATTTTGAATACAAAAGATCAACTTGGTAAATTTGATGCTAAAGTAGATAATGGAATTCTACTAGGATTTTCTGAAACTTTAAAAGGCTTTAGAGTTTATAATTCTAGAACTTTAGTTGTAGAAGAATGTATTCATGTCAAATTTGATGACAAACAGCCTAATAAGAAACTATCAGAGCTAGATGAAGCTTTTGTAGATCTTGATCTAAATATTTCAGGAGAGAAACCAGAAATCAAGTCTGATATCCAAGTAGACAACTCTTCTCAACATCAACCAGAAACGTCTATCTCTCAACAGGAAAATGCTCAGAAATCTTGGTATTTCAGAAATTACCATCCTCGAGATCAAATCATTGGTGACCCAATGACAAGCTAAGAACTAGGTCAACCTTCAGAGAACAAAGTAATTCTGCTCTTGTCTCTGAATGTGAACCAAAGACAGTGGACGAAGCTCTACTGGACGAAGGATGGATTCTAGCTATGCAAGATGAGCTTAATCAGTATGAGAGAAGTGAAGTCTCGACGCTTGTACCCCTGCCTGAAGACAAGTCAGTCATTGGAACAAAGTGGGTCTACAGAAACAAGCATGTTGAAGATGGTAAGGTTGTGAGAAACAAGGCAAGACTTGTTGCTCAAGGCTACTCTCAAGAAGAAGGTATAGACTACACTGAAACTTTTGCACCAGTTGCTAGACTAGAAGCTATAAGAATTTTAATATCGTTTGCACATCATAGCTTTATGCTTTTTTAGATGGATGTTAAAAGTGCCTTTTTGAATGGCTTTATTAATGAAGAAGTATATATCATGCAACCTCCAGGGTTTGAAAATACAAATCACCCTGAACATGTTTATAAGCTTAAGAAAGCATTGTATGGACTTAAATAAGCTCCTAGAGCTTGGTACGATAGGTTAAGTACGTTTCTAATGGAAAATGGTTTTAACAGAGGAAAAGTAGACACAAATCTATTTAGAAAATCTATTAAGTCAGATTTCATTATAGTACAAATTTATGTTGATGGTATCATTTTCGGTGCTACTAATGAATCTCTGTGCAAAGAATTTTCTAAGTTAATGCAGAAAGAATTTAAAATGAGCATGATGAGAGAACTCAAATTCTTCCTTGGACTTCAAGTTAAACAGTCTATGGATGAGGTTTACATCCATCAGACTAAGTATACCAAGTAACTTCTAAAGAGGTTTAAGATGGATGATTACAAACCAATGAATACCCCTATGCATCCCACTTCAATACTGAACAAAGATGATAAAGAGAAAAAGGTAGACCAAAAGGTATATAGAGGTATGATAGGATCTCTTTTATATCTGACTACGTCTAGACCTGATATAATGTTCAATGTTTGCTTATGTGCTCGTTTTCAATATGATCCTAGAGAGTCTCATCTCGCAGCAGTTAAAAGAATATTTAGATATTTAAAAGGTACTACTAATCTGGGCTTGTCCTTTAAGAAAAATGATGATTACAGATTAGTTGGTTTTTGTGATGCTGACTATGCTGGAGATAGAATTGAGAGAAAAAACACCATTGGAGGATGTCACTTCATTGGAGCTAACCTAGTATCATGGTCAATCAAAAGGCAAAGTACCATTGCTCTATCAACTGTTGAAGCAGAGTACATATCAGCTGCAAGCTGCTGTTCACAACTTCTATGGATCAAACATCAATTGGAGGACTACAATGTATTTGTAAGTAGTATTCCACTTATGTGTGATAATACTAATGCAATCAATTTATCTAAGAATCCAATACTGCATTCTAGAGCTAAGCATATAGAAGTCAAACATTATTTTATTAGAGATCATGTGCAAAAAGGTATATTTGATGTTCAATTTGTAGATACTGACCACCAATGGGCAGATATCTTCACTAAACCTCTTGCTGAGGACAATTTTATCTTTATAAGAAAGCATTTGAATATGTTGTATGTGGATTAAGCTAGTATATTTATTGTTAATTTGGTCGTCCATTGCATGTTTTCTCTGCACGTCCACTAGTCATGACGTCCAGAGCAAGTGGATTCTACGCGTCCACTACATACGTCTTTACGCGTCCACTCTTAGTCTTGTATGGACTCGTCTATGCACACATTTATTGATTATATTAATTTGTTCTTGAATACATTTATATAAAACGCTTCTCTTTCCTTTCAGAGTCAGCTACCCTCATCAATCCCATCATAACTTTTTACGGTCCCAAGATTACCAACGCCATTTTACACTTAATGGCATGTCTTGTCATTTTTGGAAACTGTTGGTTTTCATAAATCTTTAAAAGTAACCTCTTTCCATTTGAAAATCTTCTCGCATCTCTTCATCTCTATCAACCTCTCTCTCTGAACGTTTCGAACTCTCTGTCTCCCTTGTTCTTCCAAAACTCATCTTACTCAACAATGGCTTCAACCACTGCTCCCATGCCTGCTTTTGCAACTGACACTATGTCTATATCCGTGGAACATTACTTCAACTTTGGAATTCTACAAGAATACAATTTGGATGTGAGTAAGTTCATTAACGCTGCTGGATGGGATGGAACCTTTCTGGAAAAGGTCTTAGTATATCCAGAACTGATAAGGGAATTCTGGAGGAGACCAAAGATCTCTGAAACAGAAGTTGTTGGATTCGTGCTGGGAAAGAAAGTGATAATATCAGAGAAAACCATCTCTGATGCGATTGCTGTGCTCAAGAAGGTTTGGTCTTCACTTAAAACTGGGAAGAAGACCTAGGTGGTCCAGAGACAATTGTTGTTACCCTTATGAGGCAAGACAGAGTGAGAAATCATTCTTGGAAATCCTTTGAGATGAAAGATCACATCAGGATTCTTCACCAAATCCTGAACAAGGTGGTGCTGCATAAGATTGGCTCTAAGGACAATTTATCAGCTCTTCACAAGTTCTGCCTTTGCCATCTGGTTTTTGAAACCAAGATTAACCTACCATGGATCCTATTTCATCGCTTCAAGGATGCCATTACCAACAAAGATTCTGCTTCTCACATTACTTTCAGTCATCTCTTGTCAAAAATTCTCAAGCAGCAAGGCGTGTACAATGTTCTTAGTGCAAAGCCTAAGGATGAACAAGAAAGACTCCTTTGTGAGAAAGGATTACAAGCTGTTGACTTTGGCCGAGTTAATCTCAGTGGCATGCAACTCAGCACTTACAAGCAAGTGGAGTTGGCAAAGATTGAAGAGAAAATGAGGGTTAAGGAAGAATCACTTGAGGCCAACGATACTCCAATTCTTGGATTAAAGAAAGGAACCAAGAGAAAGACTGTGGCTATGAGGCAACCCATTCCCAAGAGGACTACTAGAGGATCTGTCCCCTCTATATCTTCTGGTACTACTCTTCCACCTGTACCAAAAAGGACAAGGAAATTCTTCATGTATGAAGAAGAAGATGATGATGAACTTCCTATTGCTGCCATTCTAGAAAAACAAGCTGCTGCTGTTGCTGGTCCAATTGCCAAGAAGAAGAGGCAACCAGCAAAGAAAGCTGGAACAACTTTGGCTTCTGAGGTAGTAAGCTCTACTGATGATCCTGTTAGGATAGCAGTAGATGAATTAGTGTCTAATTTAGGAACTCAAGCTGATAATGTCTTTTGTCCACATGATGTGAATAATGTCTATGTTCCTACCCTGCCACAATCACCACCCTCACCACTACCACATATAGAAAATAGCATTACCATTGGAGCCCCATTTCCTAAACCCTTGAAAACCTTGTTTCACTCCTAATTCCCTCTTCCACTCTCTATACTGGCAAATCTGAAAATTGGGCCAAAGTACAGAGAGAATGGAAAATACTTTTCCACACCACTCCACAAGAATTAGAATTCATTCTAACAAAATGGTATCCCATGGCTGAGTATGAGTTTGAACCCCTCAACATCTATCCATACTGGGTCAACCCTGAACCCCACACTCCAACTAGCCTATTCCCTTCTCAAATGTTCAATGAACATGGACCTCTCCTCACCCACCTTCCCCAACAAAGATTCCCTGCCAAGAAAATCTACCCCAACTGAGTGAAACTTCCACCTCTTAAACCATTCACTGATGGAGTAGAAAGAGTTATCATATCTGACTGGCATACTGATCCAAGTAAGAAGGATCTTGGGAGTGTTCTCCAGAAAGGAGCCAGATCCTTCAGGTAAATTCCTTTTGTCATGGATCAGTACAAAATGGATGACTTTCAAACACCCAATAATATATGGAGCTGTTGTTGACCAGTTTGTGGACACACTCATGTATGAAATACTGAAATGAGAATTCAGCCACTTCAGAGCAGACAGAGCTGCACAGTTTGTCCCTCCAACCTGGTTAAGACACTCCACGTCTACAAATGTTGGTGTCATGCCCTACAAAATATGTCCTAGGTTGTCAATGATTGATCTAAACAAGGACAAGGACAGCAAGCATCCAAGGCACAAAGGAAAGATGCCAGTAGTTGAAGACATGATGCCATGGATCTCAATTCTGAACCCTTTGACCACTCACAGATGGATTACATTCAGTCTTTGCCAATTGAGATGGTCACTAAGACTAACTATGCAGGAGCTTTCTGGCAATCCCACTTGATTCACTGCACCAGAGAAGCCTCCACTTCTGGCCTGACTGCTGAAGAGAAGAAGAAAACTCCAAAATTCAGAGGCAGCTGTGGACTCTCTAGTGTCAGATATCTGATCTTCAAGGATCTTTGGGGTCTGCCAATAACCAGCCGTGATGTAGAAATTCCTAATCCAATTCACTGGGCAAAGGATATCCTTGAGCCAATTCTTCAATATACTTTTTCCTCAGCTTCAACCTCATCCTGAGCATACAACAGAAGAAATAGTTGTAGTAGTGCCTGAGCTGAATGTTGAAATCTTCTCAAAACCTGCTTCTGAACCTTCAACTCCCTTAGTTGATGTCATTGCTGTTGCTACTATTGAGCCAAGTCTGACAGAGCAGTCTGGTGAGATATATGCTTCTAAGAAAGGTGTTGAGTCTGCTAAGACATCTTCTCAACCATTAGCTCTTGCTATGGTTCATCCTCCAGACCAAACTCAAGACATTGTCTCAGACTCTGCTGAGAGCTGAAGACAATTATCCTTGCCATAAAACCATGAGGACATCATTGGCATAATTGTTGATGATAAGGTTGGTAAGATTGTTGAAGAGAAGATAGAGCATATGGCACAACAGATTGAAGAAAGAGTACAAAAGCAAGTCCAAGATACCTTGGCCCCCACAAATGCTATGGTGACTCAAATGCTGGCTTTGTTAATTGATTTTTCAGAAAAGCTAAAATCCAAGCCAACCCCCTCCACCAACCCCCTCCACCACCTCCTTCTACCTAACTCCTTTCTTTGTTATCTTATTTATTTTTGCTGACTATGATGGTCCACTCCTTTTTACCTTTTTGGCTGATGACAAAAAGGGGGATAAAGGAAAAGAAAGAGAATTATATATATAAAGTATGTTGTTGGAAAGTTCTTATATGTTTGCATTTGCATATTCTCTTCTACTTGATAAATTGATCTGCTTTACTTATGTTTAAATTATTTGCTTTGATATCTGATGCTTTGATACTTGTGTTTATATAGATTCTAAGAATGATAAGTGTTTGTACCTATCTGTTAGTCTACTTAAGTTTTTGAATGCTTTGTCTTAGGTGGAGCCTTGCAAGCTCTCTTAGACTTTGCTATTTAAATTTAATCAGTTTTTGTCATCATCAAAAAGGGGGCGATTGTTGGAACCAAAGTGATTTTGGTTCTCTTAATCTCTAAGTTTTGATGTTAACAAAAGGATTAAATTTTTTTGGCAAAGTATTAGTCGAGATCTAACTAGTGCTTTCAGTTATGCAGGAACGCTTTTATAAGTAAAATAAACTTGGGATAAGTTTCAATTAAAGAATACACGTCCACCCCTGTAGACGGGTTGCTCAAGCACTATGGTAAAGTTACCTTGTTGTTTAAAATAAGTAGACGAGGCTATAAATGAATACCTAAATAACTTGTTAGGTACAGCAAGTCCAAAGACTTGAAAATAAGCGTGTCCATCTTGCCACGTCAGCAGACGAGTGTTATCCTTGAAACTCTAGTATACATTCATAATGCCTAACTAAAATTCAGTAGACGTCCACAGTGCCACGTCACTGGACGGAGTTTCTCTAAGGACTTAGCAAGTCCAAAGACTTGTGTGGACGAGCGCTTCTACCACATCAGTGGACGAGCAGAATCAAATCTTGTATAGACTCGTTCTAAAACTGAATGCCCGTAGACGGTTCTACGTCTTCTATATCTTTACTACCTTGAACTTGATTTAATTTTGGTCCACTTTGAATTTATTTCAAATGATTGATATTTATTTCAAAGAAATATATGTTCTTTATAATTGTTAACATCTTGTTCCCTTGTGAGAAAGTTTATAGTACTATCAGGAAAATACAAAAAGCAAATAGTACAATTGGAATTGCAAAACAACCTGTACGATGACATCTTTATTGCTGGACAAAAGCTGGGTTATACACAAAGGAGGAAATAAATCTTTTAAGGTACAATTGCTCAGAACAGTGAGCCTCCTTTTTGCGATTTTCTGATAACCAAGGATGCTTTTCAACATGGCCAAAATCAAGCTATCATTCTCAACGGATATCATGCATTTAATGCTATATCTAAACGGTATTATTCAAAGTAACCGTTGAAGAATTACAAGAGAAGAAGAAGGTCACTATATATTGAAGACCTCAGATACTGAACAAAAAACTCTTGCCTGCACAATCTTGCTAACTGAAATTTTGCCATTTGATTATCATGTATTCCATTTATTCTTTCCAGAGCAAGAGTCTGTATTCATTAGTTTGAATATTGTTATAATATTCAACTGATCTTAAACTGTTATACTCTCACACATAGTGAGTTAAGAAGATCAACTTTCAAATCTCTTTGTTAGAGTTAGAGCCAGAAGAGGCTTGGTAAGAAAGGAATACTTGTAGCCTGAAGAGGTGTTGAATACTTGTTTGTAATCTATTTGGAGAAATAGTGGAGAAAATCCTTCAAGTCGAAGGGACCGGACGTAGTTCTTGGATGGAAAAGAGTGAACCAGGATAAAATACCTGAGTGAATTTTCTATCCCTTATCTCTTACAGTTTTATTTATTTTTACTAACAGTCTAGTGCAATAAGTGATTTTTACGTCAGTTAAAATTGATTTTTTACGTCAGAATACCGACTGACGTAAATACAGCTGACGTTAAAAGTTAAACTTTTAACGTCAGTTGATAACTGACGTTAAATATAACACTATTAACGTCGGTTCTTTAACACAACTAACGTTAATTTTGTCAAAATTAACGTCAGTTCTTTAACAAAACCGACGTAAATTTTGTTAAAACTAACGTCAATTGTTATCAAGAACTGACGTTAAAGGTCTTAATTTTAACGTCAGTTGTAATAAACAACTGACGTTAATAATGTATTGTATATTTTTATAAAATACTTTTAACGTCAGTTGTATGATACAACTGACGTTAATAGTATTTTTTTTTTAAATTTAGTTTTAAAATATCACTCCCCTAAGCCATCCCTGCATTCAGTAAATATCCCAGTAACACAGGTTATAAATGTATACTAAGTTTAAACTACCTATATCAATATCCCTTCGTGATGATCATCACGAGTGGCATGTACATCGTCCACCTGTGTCTCCTCGATTATAGTAGGCATGTTTGTTGAAAAAGAAGGAGTCTCAGGAATATCAAGATTTGAATCTTCATTTTCATCACTACCATTATACATGCTTTTTCCTTGGAGAACCACGGACAACCTTTTGTTAGAAGGATCAGTGATGTAGAACACTTGTTTTGCTTGGGAAGCCATTATGAAAGGCTCATTTATATGACCTAACTTGTTGAGGTCTACCAATGTGAACCCCAATTCGTCGGTTTGTACACCACCGTTACTATCAACCCACTTACATTTAAATACCTAAGACCGTAAGCTTAGTGTAATCGAGCACCCAAATATCTTCAATATATCCAAAGTAAGGTCTCGGTGCTGTAACGGGTTTTGTGTCCTTTTCACTAGAGAAGTGCATTGCTTCGGCCACGATCATAACCCCACAATTTTGCATGGTACTCTTGTTATCTTGTTCCTTTGTATAAAAGGAAAAGTTATTTATGTCGTATCCGCTCCAACATATGACGTTGAAGTTAGGCCCACGTGCTAGCCATTTTACGTCATCAGAAGCAATACTACCATCCTTAAGCATTTCTTCCTTGAACCATGGTAAGAAAGTCTTGTTATGCTTGTTCAACGACCACCTTTCGCTCATTCGAGGGTTTTCTTGATTGACTTTTCTTTTATGTTCAAATAAGAAAGGCTGAACACATTCGATGTTGTTCAATACATACAAATGTGCTTGAAGCACTTCCTCCCGATCCTTCCTATTAATTCTTAAGCCATGTGTACCCTTACCTTGACATCTGATCTCATCATGCCGAGGCTTAGGAACCCCTATAGGATCCGTGTTATGAAGGTAGTCCGAACAAAACTCAATAGCTTCTTCCGGAACATACCTTTGAACACTAGATGCTTCCGGACGATGAGGATTCTTCACGTACCCTTTCAAGATCTTCATGTAGCGCTCAACTGGGTACATCCATCTCGGAAAAACCGCCCACATAATCTAATCTCCTCACCAAATGAACAATTAAGTGAACCATTATGTCGAAAAAGGAAGGAGGAAAATACATCTCCAATTGGCACAAGATTGTAGCAGCCTCAACTTCCAAGTCATCCAACATATGGGGGTCAACGACTTTGCTACATATAGAATTGAAGAATGAGCACAACCGAGTAATGGCATGTCTCACATTTTTTGTAGCAATACCACGAATAGCAACGGGCAGAAGTTGTTGCATCAAGATGTGACAATCATGAGACTTCAAGCCAACCAATTTAAGATCACTAGAGACAAGCCTCTTCATATTTGAAGAGTAACCATGTGGAACTTTGATGCCCTGAAGACACCCGCAGAAACTTTGTCTCTTTTTTTTTGACAAAGTATGACATCTTTGGCGGCAAATAAGTCCGCTTACCATCCTCAACAACTGGAGCTAACTGCTCTCGTATACCCATAGCAATGAGGTCGAGACGAGCATTCACACCATCCTTTGTCTTGCCCTGAATGTTGAGAAGCGTCCCGATCACACTATCACACACATTTTTCTCCACATGCATCACATAAATGCAGTGTCTGACATCAAGCTTGCACCAGTATGGAAGATCAAAGAATATCGACCTCTTCTTCCATATGTTTTTCTCAACAGCTTTACCTTTCTTTTTGGACTTGCCGAATATAACATCGATGTCCTTTACCCTCTGATAAACCTACTCTCCAATTAAGGCCGCCGGCGCTTCTTCTGTCTCTTGGCATCCATTAAAAGCTTTTTTCATCTTACGATATGGGTGATCACGTCTAAGAAATCTCCGATGCCCAAGGTAAACCGTCTTCTTTCCATGATGCAACTGAGTGTAGCATGTGCCTTCTTCACATATAGGGCATGCTTTATGCCCCTTGACACTGTACCCGGACAACTTACCGTATGCTGGAAAGTCGTTGATGGTGCAAAATAACATGGCACGAAGCTTGAAAGTCTCATGAGAATACCCATCAACTACATCAACACCTTCCACCCACAACGTTTTCAAGTCTTCAATCAAGGGACCTAGATAAACATCTAAGTCATTTCCCGGTTGCTTTGGGCCCAAAATCATCATAGACAACATCATGTATTTGCGCTTCATGCACAACCAAGGGGGTATGTTGTAAATTACCAACAGAACAGGCCATGAACTATGAATACTACTCATGTTACCATAAGGATTCATTCCATCTGTAGCAAGTCCGAGCCTTAGGTTTCTTGGCTCATCGGCGAAATCCGGAAACATAGTATCGATATTCTTCCATTGAATAGAATCAGCAGGATGACGAACCTTTCCATCACGTTTCCTCTCATCATTATGCCATCTAAGATTCTTCGCATCTTTCGCATTGGCAAACAATCGCTTGAACCTTGGAATTATTGGAAGATACCATAACACCTTCGCAGGAGGACCCTTTTTTCTCACATCATCAAGATCATCATCATCATCACCACCCTTCACTTTGTATCGTGATAACCCACATTTGGGGCAATCGTGATTGTCTTCATGAACACCGGTGTACAATATGCAATCATTGGGGCATGCGTGTATCTTCTTATACTCCATACCCATAGGACACAATACCTTCTTGGCCTCATAGTTACGGTCAGGCAATGTGTTGTCCTCCGAAAGCAAGTCTTTCAACACTTCAAGCAATTCCGTGAAGATTTTATCGATCCAACCATTTCTCGCCTTCACACAAACCAATTTTAGCATCGCCGACAACCGTGTATGAGTAGTACACCCTGGATATAAAGGCTTATCCGCATCACCGCACAACCTATCATACACATGAGCTCGATGAAAAGATTCTTGTCCAATATCACGGATCATGTCCTCTACTCGATCATCCTCCATATCTACGTCAACGTCCTCACTTTGGGAGACACTCGCCGTATTACTACTCAACAACATATCACCATGCCATATCCATCTTGTATAACTCAAGCAAATCCCTTCACAAATCAAATGAGTACGTATATCCTTCACCGTACATTTCCTCGTATTCAAACACTTGACACAAGGACAACAGAACATTCCATTACTATTAGGAACATTCCTTTGAGCAAATTCTATAAATTCTCCCACCCCCTTCAAATACTCAGCACTAGTACGCTTACAAACCATCCAACTACGATCGATAACTAGATAGGTCCTGTAGATATACAAAACATATATATATCCAATATAAGGACAATACGGGAGATTGAAAACTATAGGTTTTAAAGATTAATTGCCAAGCACTGGTCACGGCCTGGCAGTGATGTCCATCACGGCCGTAACGTGCCAACTGAACAGACCATGCCATCACAGGCAGAACTGATCACGGCCTAGCCGTGATTAGCATCACGGCCGTGACAGATCAACCAACAGAGCAACATGCACTCAAAACCAAAAATAGAGACGTACATTCCAAACAACTCAAACTCACGGTTTCAAGTTTCAACTACTGAGACTACAGTTTCAACATACACTCAAAACCAAAAATACAAAAATGTGCCCTAAATACTCACCAGAAATAGGTGCTCGCGTGATGGTGGGGAGGGGAGCTCGAGTGGTGGCCAACGTTCGATGTGGTTACTGAGAGCAGAGGGACAAGGAGAGTTACTGCGCGGGAAGGGGAAAGAGAGATGTACGTCAAGTTATTGCAAAGAATGAATGGAAAGACAAAGTTAGGGTTAATAGTGTACCTCACGGTGGTGGCGAAGAAGCCCTCGCGGTGGTTACGGTGGAGATGAGCTCGCGATTAGGGTTCTGTGCTGGGTGAGAGTGAGAGTGAGTGTTGAGAGTGATTTAGGGTTGAGCGTGATGAAAAGAGAAAAGAGACGTACGTACAGAGCGAAGTGCAGAAGGCGCGCGGGTGTAAACGTTTTATAAAACAACATTTAACGTCAGTTGTATTAAACAACTGACGTTACAATTAATTTTTTAACGCCGTTTTATTAACAAACTGACGTTAAATATTAATATTTTTTAAAAAAAACACTTTTAACGTCCGTTGTTGAATACAACTGACGTTAAAAGTGTTGTGTAAAAATCATTCTCTATATAAAGTAACTTTCTTCTGTATCAGTCTGTGATACTGCCTCTTCTTTTCCTCTATATTTCTATTCCTTCACAAAATGGCTCTGAGACCTGTGTTAATTGAGTGACAACAGGGCATTTCAGATAGGGATATAGGATTATTTACGTCAGCTATTTATTTAATCAAGTAAAAATCACACTTTTAACGTCAATTGTATAAACAATGAGGCGTTAAAAATAAATATTTTTTATTTTAAAAACACTTTTAACTTCAGTTTTATTCAACAACCGACGTTAAAAAGTGTATAAGTTTCTGTAAAAACATTCATTCCTTTGACTACTCTGCTACTTACCCATTGACCTGTGTTAAGAGTGACAACAGGGCAATTCAGATAGGGATATAGGATTATTTACGCCAGCTGTTTATTTAACTGAAGTAAACATCTCACTTTTAACGTAAGTTGTATAATCAACTGACGTTAAAAATCAATATTTTTTATTTTAAAAACACTTTTAACGTCAGTTTTATTCAACAACTGGCGTTAAAAGTGTATAAGTTTATGCAAAAGCATTCATTCCTTTGACTACTCTGCTACTAAATTACCCATTACTGCTGTGCTACTTACCCATGCACATTGTAACCTATAATCCTCTTTATGAGCACTAAGTTTATACCTACACTTAAAGGTCTATTTCTTCCTAATCCTTCGGGGCGTTTTCTTTTTTGCACGTTTATAATATATGACTGCCAACTCCCAATGCGCCTTGGAACCTAATGCTCTTAATGATCAATTTAATTTTTAGCAACTTACGGCGCCTAGTAACTTCATCCCCTACTCCTATAAATAGCTTCCTTCCAACCTTTAATTTTTCTGCTTCACAATATGGCTCTGCCATGGAGATTAACTTCATCACTCTTTCTTCCTATACCTAGACTTAAAGGTCTCTATCTTAATGGTCAAACAACTTCTGAGGTTGTGTAAATCGCATTACATGGGTGATAAGGGTGTGTAAATCGCATTATGTGAATTGCACACACCATCATCCTTCAGGAGAATCGCGACTACGGTTCCAAAACCTCGGCTTTGGAACCAAGTGGTTGTTCCAAGAATATTCTTTGAAACGGTCAGTGCACCCTTCACTGCCACGGCTCCAAAGTGATTGTGGATTCAGATGGAGCATCAAGGACTTCAAATGAGGGAGGGGATACATTCAATGTTGGAGTTTCGAGGACAGATGAGAAGAAAATGATGTTGAAGCAGAAACTTTTTTATATTTTAGTCTTATCTTGCGGAAATTTTTTATCTTTTAATCATGTAATTGTATCTTATGAATCGCTTCAATGAGATACAATTTGATTATACATATATAACTTGTTTTATGTTAAGTGTTTATTTATTTTAATTTGCACAAGAATTTGTTAATTTACTAATTCAAGCTAATTAATTAAGATTAAAAATAAACTTTTTTTAAAAAAGATTAGAAATAAACGCACTATATGGAGTGATGATCTGCGTTAAGAGTGACAACAGGGAGATGACAACGAAAGAAAGATAGGAATGAGTTGATTATTTACGCCGTTATTTATTTAATCAAGTAAAAATCACACTTCTAACGCCGATTTTATAAACAACCGACGTTAAAAGTGTTAATAATTTCTTGCAAAACACTTTTAACGCCGGTTCATTAAACAATCGACGCAAATAGTGATTTAATATTTACAAAACTCACCGCCTCACTTTTAACGTCAGTCCTTAAAACAACTGACGTTAACAGTGAATTAATGAAGTCTGATATTTACAAAACTGCCACCGCCCCCTTTTTAACGTCTAGTTTTTGGTTAACTGACGTAAACCTCACTAGTGGAAAATATACATTAGACGGTAAAGGTTTACGTCCGTAAACCAAAAACTAGACGTTAAAAAGGGGGCGGTGGCAGTTTTGTAAATATCAGACTTCATTAATTCACTGTTAACGTCAGTTGTTTTAAGGACTGACGTTAAAAGTGAGGCGGTGGCAGTTTTGTAAATATGAAATCACTATTTGGCGTCGCTTGTTTAATGAACTCGATGTTAAAAGTGTTTTGCAAGAACTTATTAAAACTTTTAACGCCGTTGTTTATAAAGCGACGTTAGAAGTGTGATTTTTACTTCGCTTAAATAAATAATCGACGTAAATAATCAACTCATTCCTATCTTTCTTTCGTTGTCATCTCCCCTGTTGTCACTCTTAACGCAGATCATCACTCCATATAGTGCAGTTTATTTCTAATCTTTTTTTAAAAAAAAGTTTATTTTTAATCTTAATTAACTAGCTTGAATTAGTAAATTAACAAATTCTTGTGCAAATTAAAATAAATAAACACTTAACATAAAACAAGTTATATATGTATAATCAAATCGTATCTCATTGAAGCGATTCATAAGTTACAATTACATGTTTAAAAGATAAAAAATTTCCGCAAGATAGCACTAAAATATAAACAAGTTTCTGCTTCAACATCATTTTCTTCTCAGTCCTGTCCCCAGAATCTCCAACATTGAATGCATCCCCTCCCTCATTTGAAGTCGATGCTCCATCTGAATCCACAGTCACTTTGGAGCCGTGAAGTGAAGTGAAGGGTGCACTCGATCTGTTTCAGCAATATTCTTGGAACAGCCACTTGGTTCCAAAGCTGAGGTTTTGGAACTGTAGCTGCTGATTCTCCAGAAGGATGATGGTGTGTGCAACCTTATCACCCATGTAATGTGATTTACACAACCTCAGAAGTTGTTTGACCATTAAGACAGAGACCTTTAATTCTAGGTATAGGAAGAAAGAGTGATGAAGTTAATCTCCATGGCAGAGCCATATTGTGAAGCAGAAAATTAAAATTAAAGGAAGGAAGGAAGCTATTTATAGGAGTAGGGGATGAAGTTACTAGGCGTCGTAAGTTGCTAAAAAATTAAATTGATCATTAAGAGCATTAGGTTCCAAGGCGCATTGGGAGTTGGCAGTCATATATTATAAACGTGCAGAAAAGAAAACGCCCGAAGGAATAGGAAGAAACTTATACACTTTTAACGTCAGTTGTTGAATAAAACTGACGTTAAAAGTGTTTTTAAAATAAAAAATATTTATTTTTAACGTCAGTTGTTTATACAACTGACGTTAAAAGTGTGATTTTTTACTTCAGTTAAATAAACAGCTGACGTAAATAATCCTATATCCCTATCTGAAATGCGCGCCCTGTTGTCAGGTCTGTTAACGTCAGTTGTTGAATAAAGCTGAAGTTAAAAGTGTTTTTAAAATAAAAAATATTTATTTTTAACGTCTGTTGTTTATACAATTGACGTTAAAAGTGTGATTTTTACTTCAGTTAAATAAATAGCTGACGTAAATAATCCTATATCCCTAGCTATCTGAAATGCCCTGTTGTCACTCAATTAACACAGGTCTCAGAGCCATTTTGTGAAGGAATAGAAATATAGAGGAAAAGAAGAGGCAATATTACAGACTGTTACAGAAGAATGTTACTTTATACAACACTTTTAACGTCAGTTGTATTCAACAACGGACGTTAAAAGTGTTTTTTAAAAAATATTAATATTTAACGTCAGTTTGTTAATAAAACTGACGTTAAAAAATTAATTTTAACGTCAGTTGCTTAATACAACTGACGTTAAATGCTGTTTTAATATGTTTACACCCGCGCTCCTTCTGCACTTCGCTCTGTACGTACGTCTCTTTTCTCTTTTCATCACGCTCAACCCTAAATCACTCTCAACCCTCACTCTCACTCTCACCCAGCACAGAACCCTAATCGCGAGCTCATCTCCACCGCAACCACCGCGAGGGCTTCTTCGCCACCACCGTGAGGTACACTATTAACCCTAACTCTGTCTTTCCATTCATTCTTTGCAATAACTTGACGTACATCTCTCTTTCCCCTTCCCGTGCACTAACTCTCCTTGTCCCTCTGCTCTCAGTAACCACATCAAACGTTGGCCACCACTCGAGTTCCCCTCCCCACCACCACGCGAGCACCTATTTCTGGTGAGTATTTAGGGCACATTTTTGTATTTTTGGTTTTGAGTGTATGTTGAAACTGTAGTGTCAGTAGTTGAAACTTGAAACCATGAGTTTGAGTTGTTTGGAATACGTCTCTGTTTTTGGTTTTGAGTGCATGTTGCTCTGTTGGTTGATCTGTCACGGCCGTGATTCTAATTACGGCTAGGCCGTGATCGCCCCGCCCGCACGTGATGGCATGGTTCTTCGGGTTGGCACGTTACGGCCGTGATGGACATCACTGCCAGGCCGTGACCAGTGCTTGGCAATTAATCTTTAAAAACTATAGTTTTCAATCTCCCGTATTGTCCTTATATTGGATATATATATGTTTTGTATATCTACAGGACCTATCTAGTTATGGATCGTAGTTGGATGGTTTGTAAGCGTACTAGTGCTGAGTATTTGAAGGGGGTGGGAGAATTTATAGAATTTGCTCAAAGGAATGTTCCTAATAGTAATGGAATGTTCTGTTGTCCTTGTGTCAAGTGTTTGAATACGAGGAAATGTACAGTGAAGGATATACGTACTCATTTGATTTGTGAAGGGATTTGCTTGAGTTATACAAGATGGATATGGCATGGTGATATGTTGTTGAGTAGTAATACGGCGAGTGTCTCCCAAAGTGAGGACGTTGACGTAGATATGGAGGATGATCGAGTAGAGGACATGATCCGTGATATTGGACAAGAATCTTTTCATCGAGCGCATGTGTATGATAGGTTGTGCGGTGATGCGGATAAGCCTTTATATCCAGGGTGTACTACTCATACACGGTTGTCGGCGGTGCTAAAATTGGTTTGTGTGAAGGCGTGAAATGGTTGGAGCGATAAAAGCTTCACGGAATTGCTTGAAGTGTTGAAAGACTTGCTTCCGGAGGACAACACATTGCCTGACCGTAACTATGAGGCCAAGAAGGTATTGTGTCCTATGGGTATGGAGTATAAGAAGATACACGCATGCCCCAATGATTGCATATTGTACACCGGTGTTCATGAAGACAAACACGATTGCCCCAAATGTGGGTTATCACGATACAAAGTGAAGGGTGGTTGAGACACCCCGCTGTGCCCCTTTGTGACATTTAGTTTAAAACCACAATTATTAGTTCCTTAAGCGCGCGTTTAGCGTTAAAGATTTTCACAAATCATTTTCGAAATGTCCCCTTTAAAAATCGGAGATTTGTATGACGTCGGAAAAACACCTGATAGACAGTTTTATAACTTCAAAATTTAATCCAACCATAAATGGTCTCTGGTCTTACATCAATTGCCAGGAGCGGAAAATAAATACACAAACTCCAGTTGTGATAAAGAATTAGGAGATAAATAGATACAGTAATCCCAAATTGGTTTTCATACACATACACAGTTTTCATTAAGAACATAAAATATTCGCAAGATTATAATATATAAATACCCCAAGTTTATCTATTACATTACCAAAACACTGTTGAGGGTATCCTCTCGGTAGGAGCCCTCACAGGCATAGACTTAGACAAAAATACTAAACAACTGAAAACATCTAAAACGTCTCACAAGACGCACTGGCCATATACTACCTGGACCCTAATCACCATGGGTCAACACTCGAGCTCTGGCATTCGGCTCATAGGGAATCCCGTCCAATCCCTCGCCATTAAGTTTGTCCACCAAGTCTTCTGGTACGATTTCATAATAAAACAAATACAACATGCAGAGAGATGCAGGGGATAAGAAACAGTTCTATCATCAAAAACAGAAAAGATTCATAGCATATAATACAATAACGGTCACAAACATGCATCACTCACAAGTTACAATCATCCATACTTTATAACATCATCCTCTACCCTTCAACTCATGCAACTAGACCTTTATGCTGACGTGGCCACTACTACTCTTGTCACACATCCCTCGTTAGGAATGCCAGTCAGTCGTCCAAGTGACACGTTCCCCACGCCGGTGCACATTCACATCCATGGTGTACATCCATGGTGAGAATGCTCATGCAAAGCAATGACACTATAGCTGCACAGTACCGTCGGTGCACACCCTGGTTCTCTCTCTCAACTCTATCAAGGGTGCTCATGCAAAGCAATGACACTATAGTTGCACAACTTAAATTAATTTGGAACGGTCTACAAGAACTTCGGACCTCATGTATCTCAAATACACGGTTATGAATAACAATGCAACACATGATTCTCACTGACTTTTATCAATAACAACCTAGTACCTCAAGCATTTCCTCATAACCTCCACTTACACTTTATATCACATCATTTCTATAAAATCATAGCGAGGTACTTCTAATTCATATTCAAAACTCTCACCCAAACAAAATACCTCCGAGCAATATATATCTTTCCTTAAAATCAACTAAGCAATTTATCAAACCAGGCAAATCATGCATAACACAATATCAACAAAATATTCAAATATCATAAAATATCACATATAGCAAATTATCACAACCAACATATCACAATCAACTCAAATAAGTAATAAAGCCACACATCCTCAACATCATAAGATCAACCTTAATGTCGATAAACCTACAATTCCCGAATCACCATTGGTTTTACAGAAAAGGTTTCCAATGTGATTTTGGTCTTGTCGGTTACTCAACTACTAGTAGAGTTTAGGTCGCCCTACACAGTTATTATATACTATGCTACTTATCGATTCCGACGGTAGAATGATTCTTTCCCCCACCTTAAAGGTGTTCATAGTTTTCCAAGCACTTGGCAGCGATGCAGTCAGCTCCAAACAGTTCCCAGAAAGTAATTTCTGCTTCCCCAGAGCAAGCACTAACATGAAAAACATCCCAGGGAGACGATCCCAGCATTGAAACAACCAGACAAAATACTAAATTAATTTCTCAACATAAATACTATAAATTTAACTCACTAAAATACTTAATTTCTCAAAAACATCATTGATTTAAATTAAAACAGATTTGGGGGTTTTTAGTCTCAAGATGAAAATTGAGAAAAATCAGTTTAACAAGAGATTGACAAAAATTGATTTAGGGAGACACTTAATCATGCTCCCAATTTCAGAAAACACCAATTAATTTCAGATTTTGAGAATTAAAATCAAAACCTAGGGTTAGGGTTTAAAAAAATCAATTTGGGGTTTTGAATCTGAGCAAAGGAAGTGAGGAAACCACTTACCCAAGGAAGAAGGCAAGCTTATGGTGGTGCTGTGGTGGTTGTGGCGGACGGTGGCCGTGGCGGCGGTTCATTTTCTGTGAACACCAAAAAGAGAGAGATAGAGTAAGACCAAGAAGAAGGAGAAGGAAGAGCTTAAGGTAACTCACATGGTGGAAACCACCATGGAGAGCGGCGGTTCGCGGTTCTCACGCGGTGGAGACACGAAATCGCACGGCGGAGCTCGGCCAGATCGCGCGTTCGGAGCTCGGCTGACGGCGGTTGTTGTGCAGAGTGGAGGAGATGAGACTTTGGTTTTTGAAGTTGTGGAGAGTAGAAGAGAGAAAAAAAATGTTATGCTGAGGAAGAAGAAAAAGAAAGAAGAAAAAGAAAAGAAAGAGAGAAGAAGAAAGCAGCAGCGGAGAAAGAAAGAACGAGAAAAGAAAGAAGAAGAAAAAGAAAGAAAGAGAAAAGGAGACAGGAAGAAAGAGAAAAAGAAGAAAAGAAAGAAAGAGAAACAGAGTGAAAGAGAGAGTTACGGTCTAATGAGAGAAAGGAAGAGAGAGTTTTTATGTTTTAACTTAACATTTAGTGATAGGTACACCAATGAGTGATAAAATATTAAGCCTAAAATAAACATGTTTTTACTTTTTGGAATCTAAAAATAAAGATTGATAAATATATAATTTCAAAATTCAAATTAGAGTGAAGATTAATAGTTGGACTGATCAACTAAGAAAATACTCGGTCCAAAATTTAATCTCCGATTAAGGTCAAACCAGTTTATTTTCAACTCAAAAATTAAGTAGAATGAAAATATGAAAATGCTTTTCTCTTAAACATATTATTTAAAATATTTTTCTGTACTGGTATAATAGTGACAATAACGTAAATTATTGTCTATTAAACGTGCATTCACTGAAATAAGTCAGTGCTAACGCACCTAATAAAATAATTTGAAGAGAGTAATTTAATTACTCCAACTAAACCACATAACACAAATGAACATAAACATCCAAATAAAATAATTAATCGTATGTGTAATTATATTTTAACCGGTTAAATAGCGTAACTAAAAACGGGCTGTTACATTACTACCCCTCTTAGAAAAAAAATTCCGTCCTCGGAATTTCGTAGCTCAAAACTAAACAGGATTTCGTAATCACACCTAGACCCTAAAATCTTGCTTTGTATTCTCATCGCTTAATTCCTTTCATCTATAACACTATAACAGGATCAATTCTTATGCCCTTCTACTTATCCTAGAAACTTTTCACTACCGCATTATCCCCATTACCTTCGATATTTCACCTTAGTCTATTACACTTCAAAGAACAAAATCAACGCTTAATCTTTTCACTTCTTAATATAGATCCATTAGAAATACTTTCTCCAATATCCAACTTTCATAACTAACATTAAAACCAACACTATCTTTACCATAACATCAATTAACCTTATACTCAAGAGATGCACTCATAGTCTTAGTTCATTTGGGCTTAGTCTACTCTTCTAGTTCTATCAAATTCACACTTTTCAAGTCTCCAATCAAAACGTCATAACATTCCTGAGTTGCACATGATAAACTTTGCTCCAAGAACCTAAGAAATTCAATCTGATTGAAATTGAATCTTACCATATCCAACATAGTCCGTTCTCTTCTTAGTTCCTCTCGAATCTTTTGCCTACTTCAATTTCATATCCTTCATTTGCCTCTCATTTTCAATTTGGATCTCAAGCCCCGTTTGTATCACTGGTTTAAGAAATTTCTCGTACATATCTACCCTATTGTCCAAGGAAAATACACAACTCCTAACAATTTCTCCATCTAAAGACATAGCTCTATCATTTATGCAAGGAAGTGCTTGTATCCTATCTGCCCTTATATATTTGCAGCCGAGAAAATAGATTATAAAACAGAGTTTCTCTAAGGTCATTACCCCTAAGAGTTGCACCAAAACAAAGCCAAGAAATCCAGGTGGACACTCCCCAATGGCAATCTTGGATTTAAAATATCTAGTTTCCACTATGGATCATCAACCACATTTTTACCAAATTAAAACTTCAAAGATTATAAACATTTCACCATAGCTTATCACACTCGAAAGACACAATCAAAACTTAATCACTTCTTGCCTCAAAATTTGTCTACTAGCAAAACTTCTTTAACACCTTATCCTCACAACGAACATCAAGTTCAACCTTAACTCAATCACATATATCAACTTTCCACCCAACGCACACAATTATAGTCTTAGTTTTCTTTGAATATATTCCACCACTCCAAATTATATCATAGTCATTCATTTCAATCTTAAAGAATACGATTACATTTCTCCATGCAACTACCACCAAAAGGAATTACTTCAACTTGAATTATCCGAAATCATAATTCTTAAACTTTTCTAACAACTTAGTTTCACTCAAGAACTCCTCTTTACTACGTCCGTTCAGCTTAAGGAAAACTACCATATATTTTTCCGTTAATCCTCGAACTCACTAAGTCAACATTAACCATAAAATTTGATCACTATTCTAATTTCCTTCAATGATATATCTGCCTCGATCATGATAAAATCCATCGTAATCATCTCACTCAATGACGTTGAACTTAAGGGTCCTCATAGTACCATTCACATCTATACACTAACGAAACTCCTATCAACTCTGGTTCGTCCTACCATAGAGATGATAAAAATTAAGTACCCCACTATCTCCCAACTAACCTGCTAAAGATAGGTCACCTCACTCCTTATCCATCCCACTGAGGATGATCAATTGGGCTTAGTTTCAGCTTAGTCCTCAACACTTAAAGTAAATTCAACCGACACACGTTGATAAACTTTCGTTTTTCATATGAAACAACACTTGAAGATACTCCATGAAGTCTGAACAATCCTCTGATACATTATTCGGTTCACTAACTCTGCTTGTGGATCTTAACTCGTAAGAAGATGTAGACTTCACCAGTCGATCAACGATCACTTGAATTCAATCAAAACTCATACAGGTCTTCAGAAAACTTATAACAAAGATTGAAGGAATGTCAACATCTCAACAAGGAAGGTCTCAATTGTACATCTTGATGTGGAGATATCCAACTCACGACTGATGAGATAGGTCACACATCGACAACATTGGGAAAATACGTAGAACTACAATGATCGAAGACGAAAAGTACGTTCGAACTGCAATAAGACAAGACCTTGGTGATCATAAAAGAATTTCTCAAGAAAAGAAATTTTTTCTTGATTTCACTTTCACATAAGCATAGAAAAGAATTTTATTAATTTGAAGGATATCGAAACATCCAGTATGGAAAAAGATCATTCCATCAGGTTCGTGGGTGTAAAAATGCATGATCAATACACATTTACAAACATGAATCTAATAAAGTTCATTCTTCCACAAGAATCTTCCAACGGATTCAAAGAATCAAGGGTTGAATAATGTCTAATCCAAAGAGGATTAATTCTTATTCTTAGTACAAAGAATTTACAAAATGATGACTTTCACCTCTACCAAAAATAAAAGTGACAAAACTAAGTTTCACCAAGAAACTTCTACGATCACGAAATTATCTGGGTTATAACTCAAGAAATAGTGATAACCACTTCTCTCAACAAAATGTGAAAGTATCCAGACCAATGGATTCCGTTAAACCAATTCACTCAAATGTCTAATACATCGAGGATTATTTAGAAGTGTGAGTACGACTTCTCACAAACAAAGAAGTGTATAACTGGAAACTCATGAATTAGCATAATGGAGACACTATCAATTTATGGCAAAAAGCCTTACTCAATTGAACTTCGACAATCTTTCAGAGTAAGATACTTGAAGGAGAAGTTAACTTCCATCACTTCTTGGTAAATCGACAGCTTCCTCAAAGGTGATAACGAGAAGCAAGAACGATATAGAGAAAGGAAGAATTGATGTTGAAACGCGATATAGAATAATGCATTTTGCATCGCACTCAAAGTGCAAAACTAAAATCAAGATAGAAAGATAGACCACAACAAAAACAAATATAAGGAGCATAAAATATTTTATTATTCCTCGATCAAAATAATAATTAGTAATTAAATATTAACAAACAAATATTTCAAACTACTAGTTTTTATCATCACTAAACATCTAAAACTCATATTAACCTTTACAACATGACCTTTTACACTTTCATAATCCTCAAATAATCAAAAAAAAAACTCTTACTCATATACCACACAATTGAACTCATTCATTTCATCTTAGTACGCTCTAAAGTCCATTCAAAATAACTTAGAATCTTAGACTTCTTACCAAATCCAAATTTTAAACAAAATCACAGCCTAATCAAATCCCCTAAATTTACCTTATAACCTTGTGTCTCAAACCAAGTTCGAGTTAATACTATTTTCATAAATCAAATCTCACTTTAAAGAAAAAAAAATCTCATCATAAGTTAAGGTTTACACTTTATCTTAATAAACTCCAATAACATCAAAGTGATTAGAAACTAATTCTATTCTCAACAAAAGGACTTAAATACTAATCATGTACAAGCCACACCCAAATCAACACCTCTTATAAACACCATATGCTTAAACTTCCTTTTCTTTAAACCAACCTATCATCATTAGAAAACATCATTAGAAAATAAGTTCATCTTCAACAACTACCCACATTATCCAAATATATCTAGTACTTAAAATAAATTCCCGTAATAACAATTTCTTTCTACCACTAGTTGCTCACTATACCTTATGAACAAGAATTAATTCTTCCAATAAACTTATTGTCTAACACTTATTCCAAATCTTACTTTCTAACTTTCAAGGCACAATCAACCACAATACTCTCTTTTATACAACAACTTACCCAAGTAACTTATCCCAAAAATATCGTGTTTATCATGAGTAAGAATATTAATCATTTCGGTTCCCTACTCTACTTAGGAAACTTAAAACGACGAAGCTACGAACTTTCTACCCAATTTCTAAGCATAGTCAATATCCGAGGTGGATTCAACTAGACACGGCCAATAACAACACCCTAACTTTTAGCAGTCCGATCAGAATCAAACTGCTCTGATACCAAATGAGACACCCCGCTGTGCCCCTTTGTGACATTTAGTTTAAAACCACAATTATTAGTTCCTTAAGCGCACGTTTAGCGTTAAAGATTTTCACAAATCATTTTCGAAATGTCCCCTTTAAAAATCGGAGATTTGTATGACGTCGGAAAAACACCTGATAGACAGTTTTATAACTTCAAAATTTAATCCAACCATAAATGGTCTCTGGTCTTACATCAATTGCCAAGAGCGGAAAATAAATACACAAACTCCAGTTGTGATAAAGAATTAGGAGATAAATAGATACAGTAATCCCAAATTGGTTTTCATACACATACACAGTTTTCATTAAGAACATAAAATATTCGCAAGATTATAATATATAAATACCCCAAGTTTATCTATTACATTACCAAAACACTGTTGAGGGTATCCTCTCGGTAGGAGCCCTCACAGGCATAGACTTAGACAAAAATACTAAACAACTGAAAACATCTAAAACGTCTCACAAGACGCACTGGCCATATACTACCTGGACCATAATCACCATGGGTCAAGACTCGATCTCTGGCATTCGGCTCATAGGGAATCCCATCCAATCCCTCGTCATTAAGTTTGTCCACCAAGTCTTCTGGTATGATTTCATAATAAAACAAATACAACATGCAGAGAGATGCAGGGGATAAGAAACAGTTCTATCATCAAAAACGGAAAAGATTCATAGCATGTAATACAATAACGGTCACAAACATGCATCACTCACAAGTTACAATCATCCATACTTTATAACATCATCCTCTACCCTTCAACTCATGCAACTAGACCTTTATCCTGACGTGGCCACTACTACTCTTGTCACACATCCCTCGTTAGGAATGCCAGTCAGTCGTCCAAGTGACACGTTCCCCACGCCGGTGCACATTCACATCCATGGTGTACATCCATGGTGAGAATGCTCATGCAAAGCAATGACACTATAGCTGCACAGTACCGTCGGTGCACACCCTGGTTCTCTCTCTCAACTCTATCAAGGGTGCTCATGCAAAGCAATGACACTATAGTTGCACAACTTAAATTAATTTGGAACGGTCTACAAGAACTTCGGACCTCATGTATCTCAAATACACGGTTATGAATAACAATGCAACACATGATTCTCACTGACTTTTATCAATAACAACCTAGTACCTCAAGCATTTCCTCATAACCTCCACTTACACTTTATATCACATCATTTCTATAAAATCATAGCGAGGCACTTCTAATTCATATTCAAAACTCTCACCCAAACAAAATACCTCCGAGCAATATATATCTTTCCTTAAAATCAACTAAGCAATTTATCAAACCAGGAAAATCATGCATAACACAATATCAACAAAATATTCAAATATCATAAAATATCACATATAGCAAATTATCACAACCAACATATCACTATCAACTCAAATAAGTAATAAAGCCACACATCCTCAACATCATAAGATCAACCTTAATGTCGATAAACCTACAATTCCCGAATCACCATTGGTTTTACAGAAAAGGTTTCCAATGTGATTTTGGTCTTGTCGGTTACTCAACTACTAGTAGAGTTTAGGTCGCCCTACACAGTTATTATATACTATGCTACTTATCGATTCCGACGGTAGAATGATTCTTTCCCCCACCTTAAAGGTGTTCATAGTTTTCCAAGCACTTGGCAGCGATGCGATCGGCTCCAAACAGTTCCCAGTAAAGTAATTTCTGCTTCCCCGAGCAAGCACTAACATGAAAAACATCCCGGGAGACGATCCCAAGCATTGAAACAACCGGACAAAATACTAAATTAATTTCTCAACATAAATACTATAAATTTAACTCACTAAAATACTTAATTTCTCAAAAACATCATTGATTTAAATTAAAACAGATTTGGGGGTTTTTAGTCTCAAGATGAAAATTGAGAAAAATCAGTTTAACAAGAGATTGACAAAAATTGATTTAGGGAGACACTTAATCATGCTCCCAATTTCAGAAAACACCAATTAATTTCAGATTTTGAGAATTAAAATCAAAACCTAGGGTTAGGGTTTAAAAAAATCAATTTGGGGTTTTGAATCTGAGCAAAGGAAGTGAGGAAACCACTTACCCAAGGAAGAAGGCAAGCTTATGGTGGTGTTGTGGTGGTTGACGCGGCGGCGGACGGTGGCCGTGGCGGCGGTTCATTTTCTGTGAACACCAAAAAGAGAGAGATAGAGTAAGACCAAGAAGAAGGAGAAGGAAGAGCTTAAGGTAACTCACATGGTGGAAACCACCATGGAGAGCGGCGGTTCGCGGTTCTCACGCGGTGGAGACACGAAATCGCACGGCGGAGCTCGGCCAGATCGCGCGTTCGGAGCTCGGCTGACGGCGGTTGTTGTGCAGAGTGGAGGAGATGAGACTTTGGTTTTTGAAGTTGTGGAGAGTAGAAGAGAGAAAAAAAATGTTATGCTGAGGAATAAGAAAAAGAAAGAAGAAAAAGAAAAGAAAGAGAGAAGAAGAAAGCAGCAGCAGAGAAAGAAAGAACGAGAAAAGAAAGAAGAAGAAAAAGAAAGAAAGAGAAAAGGAGAAAGGAAGAAAGAGAAAAAGAAGAAAAGAAAGAAAGAGAAACAGAGAGAAAGAGAGAGTTACGGTCTAATGAGAGAAAGGAAGAGAGAGTTTTTATGTTTTAACTTAACATTTAGTGATAGGTACACCAAAGAGTGATAAAATATTAAGCCTAAAATAAACATGTTTTTACTTTTTGGAATCTAAAAATAAAGATTGATAAATATATAATTTCAAAATTCAAATTAGAGTGAAGATTAATAGTTGGACTGATCAACCAAGAAAATACTCGGTCCAAAATTTAATCTCCGATTAAGGTCAAACCAGTTTATTTTCAACTCAAAAATTAAGTAGAATTAAAATATGAAAATGCTTTTCTCTTAAACATATTATTTAAAATATTTTTCTGTACTGGTATAATAGTGACAATAACGTAAATTATTGTCTATTAAACGTGCATTCACTGAAATAAGTCAGTGCTAACGCACCTAATAAAATAATTTGAAGAGAGTAATTTAATTACTCCAACTAAACCACATAACACAAATTAACATAAACATCCAAATAAAATAATTAATCGTATGTGTAATTATATTTTAACCGGTTAAATAGCGTAACTAAAAACGGGCTGTTACAGTGGTGATGATGATGATGATGTTGATGATGTGAGAAAAAAGGGTCCTCCTGCGAAGGTGTTGTGGTATCTTCCAATAATTCCAAGGTTCAAGCGATTGTTTGCCAATGCGAAAGATGCGAAGAATCTTAGATGGCATAATGATGAGAGGAAACGTGATGGAAATGTTCGTCATCCTGCTGATTCTATTCAATGGAAGAATATCGATACTATGTTTCCGGATTTCGCCGATGAGCCTAGAAACCTAAGGCTTGGACTTGCTACGGATGGAATGAATCCTTATGGTAACATGAGTAGTATTCATAGTTCATGGCCTGTTCTGTTGGTGATTTACAACATGCCCCCTTGGTTGTACATGAAGCGCAAATACATGATGTTGTCTATGATGATTTCGGGCCCAAAGCAACCGGGAAATGACTTAGATGTTTATCTAGGTCCCTTGATTGAAGACTTGAAAACGTTGTGGGTGGAAGGTGTTGATGTAGTTGATGGGTATTCTCATGAGACTTTCAAGCTTCGTGCCATGTTATTTTGCACCATCAACGACTTTCCAGCATACGGTAACTTGTCCGGGTATAGTGTCAAGGGGCATAAAGCATGCCCTATATGTGAAGAAGGCACATGCTACACTCAGTTGCATCATGGAAAGAAGACGGTTTACCTTGGGCATCGGAGATTTCTTAGACGTGATCACCCATATCGTAAGATGAAAAAAGCTTTTAATGGATGCCAAGAGACAGAAGAAGCGCCGGCGGCCTTAATTGGAGAGCAGGTTTATCAGAGGGTAAAGGACATCGATGTTATATTCGGCAAGTCCAAAAAGAAAGGTAAAGTTGTTGGGAAAAACATATGGAAGAAGAGGTCGATATTCTTTGATCTTCCATACTGGCGCAAGCTTGATGTCGATAATTGCATTGATGTGATGCATGTGGAGAAAAATATGTGTGATAGTGTGATCGGGACGCTTCTCAACATTCAGGGCAAGACAAAGGATGGTGTGAATGCTCGTCTCGACCTCGTTGCTATGGGTATACGAGAGCAGTTAGCTCCAGTTGTTGAGGATGGTAAGCGGACTTATTTGCCGCCAGCATGTCATACTTTGTCAAAAAAAGAGAGACAAAGTTTCTGCGGGTGTCTTCAGGGCATCAAAGTTCCATATGGTTACTCTTCAAATATGAAGAGGCTTGTCTCTAGTGATCTTAAATTGGTTGGCTTGAAGTCTCATGATTGTCATATCTTGATGCAACAACTTATGCCCGTTGCTATTCGTGGTATTGCTACAAAAAATGTGAGACATGCCATTACTCGGTTGTGCTCATTCTTCAATTCTATATGTAGCAAAGTCGTTGACCCCCGTATGTTGGATGACTTGGAAGTTGAGGCTACTACAATCTTGTGCCAATTGGAGATGTATTTTCCTCCTTCCTTTTTCGACATAATGGTTCACTTAATTGTTCATTTGGTGAGGGAGATTAGATTATGTGGGCCGGTTTTTCTGAGATGGATGTACCCAGTTGAGCGCTACATGAAGATCTTGAAAGGGTACGTGAAGAATCCTCATCGTCCGGAAGCATCTATTGTTCAAAGGTATGTTGCAGAAGAAGCTATTGAGTTTTGTTCGGACTACCTTCATAACACGGATCCTATAGGGGTTCCTAAGCCTCGGCATGATGAGATCAGATGTCAAGGTAAGGGTACACATGGCTTAAGAATTAATAGGAAGGATCGGGAGGAAGTGCTTCAAGCACATTTGTATGTATTGAACAACATCGAATGTGTTCAGCCTTTCTTATTTGAACATAAAAGAAAAGTCAATCAAGAAAACCCTCGAATGAGCGAAAGGTGGTTGTTGAACAAGCATAACAAGACTTTCTTACCATGGTTCAAGGAAGAAATGCTTAAGGATGGTAGTATTGCTTCTGATGACGTAAAATGGCTAGCACGTGGGCCTAACTTCAACGTCATATGTTGGAGCGGATACGACATAAATAACTTTTCTTTTTATACAAAGGAACAAGATAACAAGAGTACCATGCAAAATAGTGGGGTTATGATCGTGGTCGAAGCAATGCACTTCTCTAGTGCAAAGGACACAAAACCCGTTACAGCACCGACACCTTAGTTTGGATATATTGAAGATATTTGGGTGCTCGATTACACTAAGCTTACGGTGCCGGTATTTAAATGTAAGTGGGTTGATAGTAACGGTGGTGTACAAACCGACGAATTGGGGTTCACATTGGTAGACCTCAACAAGTTAGGTCATATAAATGAGCCTTTCATAATGGCTTCCCAAGCAAAACAAGTGTTCTACATCACTGATCCTTCTAACAAAAGGTTGTCCGTGGTTCTCCAAGGAAAAAGCATGTATAATGGTAGTGATGAAAATGAAGATTAAAATCTTGATATTCCTGAGACTCCTTCTTTTTCAACAAACATGCCTACTATAATCGAGGAGACACAGGTGGACGATGTACATGCCACTCGTGATGATCATCACGAAGGGATATTGATATAGGTTGTTTAAACTTAGTATACATTTATAACCTATGTTAATAAATATATATTGTTTTGAACAGGCATACATATGGATCATTGTTCCATTTTTCCTTTGCAATTCTGTAATGTGTGTGATATTACGTATTCTTGGGATATTTCTTGAATGCAGGGGATGGCTTAGGGGAGTGATATTTTAAAACTAAATTTAAAAAAAAAAACTATTAACGTCAGTTGTATCATACAACTGACGTTAAAAGTATTTTATAAAAATATACAGTACACTATTAACGTCAGTTGTTTATTACAACTGACGTTAAAATTAAGACCTTTAACGTCAGTTCTTGATAACAATTGACGTTAGTTTTAACAAAATTTACGTCGGTTTTGTTAAAGAACTGACGTTAATTTTGACAAAATTAACGTCAATTGTGTTAAAGAACCGACATTAATAGTGTTATATTTAACGTCAGTTCTCAACTGACGTTAAAAGTTAAACTTTTAACGTCAGTTGTATTTACGTCAGTCAGTATTCTGACGTAAAAAATCAATTTTAACTGACGTAAAAAGCACTTATTGCACTAGTGCCTTTACCGTCTAATGTATATTTTCCACTAGTGCGATTTGATTTTGGTTTTGTTAATCTTTTAAAAAGGATTTCTTGTGTGCTTAATCTCTTTATCTTCTGCTTGCTAAAAAGTTGTTAAAAAAGGGTTTTTGCGAAAATAATTAACAAACACAATTCAACCCCCCTTCTTATGTTTGCCTGTGCAAACTTCATCTTTATCAACCACTACTTCGAATTAAAGGAGAAGAATTGATAGAGGAACCTCAATAGTTGCAAGAAGCCTTTGTTGGAAGCTTTGAAACCAAGTTGGAGCAGTCACAGTGAGGGAGTAGCCAAACACTCTTCAACCATTGGATCATTCCCAAATTTTAGACGAAGGTTCAAGACTTGTGGTTCTTCATATCCAACGGTCCGAATTTGGAAAAAAACCTCCAGAGTATGATATAGGAAGCTTGGACAGTAGGCCTAGGAGGTGAGAAACTCAACCCGGATACCATCTAAGCTGTCCCCAAAGAATTTCGATATGAGATTTGTTAACCGTTGGATCGGGATGAAACTTTGTGAGATGATGTAACAAGAATAGTTCTTCATTGTCACTGTTCTGTTTTATAAATAAAGCTCTGTGGACAGAGGAATGGAGCTCGAACAGTAGCCCTGTTTTGGTAACTTTTCCCTAGGATTCATGAGCTTATTTTGAATCTGATTTCCCCTAAACCCAGTTGTTGTTCTCAAAAGTTTTTCCGTTGATTTTGTCTCTTGATTCAAATAGATTTGTTTATTTGAAACCCTATTGTTGATTCGGTTGGTATTTGGTGTTTCTGACGAATTTTGTATCTCGTACGTGTAATCGGGACAGAAAGTGGAATGGTGGATGTGTAAGGATGGATGGTGGAAAATTTGTGGATGTTGTTGGACAGTGTGTCGAGGTTCTTCGCAGTAGCGTGGATGCATTTGGAGCTTGTACAGGAAAGTGTGCACATCAATCAGGTGGGGGAAAGAATCAACCTATCGTCGGAATCGATAAGTAGTAGATTATATGATAATTGTGTAGGGCGATCTAAACCCTACTAGTAGTCGAGTAATCGACAAGACCAAAATCACATTGGAAGCCTTTTCTGAAAAATCAATGATGATTTGGGGATTGTAGGTTTATCGACGTTAGGATGATTTTATCCTATCTGAGGTTGATTGAATTTATTATTATTATTGAATTGCTTATGTGATATTTTGTGGTATTTGAATATTTATGATATTGTGTTATGCATGATCTGCCTGGTTTTAATATTGTGTTTAGTGGATTTTAGGCAAATATATATGTTGTTTGGGAGATAATTGTTTGGGGGTGACGATAAATGGTGATTTAGAGGTGCCTAGCCTAAACTAATTATTTCAAAGAGGAGTGGTGACATAGAACATGTGTTGAGGTTTTGATGGAAGGTTAAGGCACTAGGTTGTTATTAATATGGGTCAATGAGGTTCGTGTATTTGCATTGTTATTCACAACCGTGTGTTGGGAACACACGAGGTCCGAAGTTCTCGTGGGATCGTCCCAACTGAGATTTAAAATGTGCAGCTATTCCCTAACGGGAATGGGGGAATAGTATCATTCTTGGAATGAGCACCCTAACAGGAATGGGGGTGTGCACCGGTTTTTGGGGACGCGTCGCTTGGACGACTGACTAACATCCTTAATGGGAATGGGGATGCCTGACAGGATTGGTGGTGGCCACGTCAGTATCAAAGTTTAGTTGTATGAGATTAGGGTAGTGGATGATACATTAATTTGAGGATGATTTGTTAGTTATGTATGTTGATTGTCTGTGACATTGTATAATATGTTATGACTCTTTTTCGGTTTTTGATGATAGAACTGCTTCTTATCCCCTATATCTTTATGTGTGTTGTATTCTATCTTTTTATGGGATCGTACTAGAAGACCCTGTGGCTGAGCTTGATGCTGAGGCGTTGGGTGGAACTCAGTATGAACTGGATGCGAGAAGACGAGATGTGGTTTTCAGCAATGTAGTTTAGTGTCCAGAGCCAGCGAGTCTTATAAGATGTTTAGTTTCCGCTATTAATTGTTGTTTTAAGATGCCTGCTAGGGATCCTACTGACGGGATACCCCAGACAGTGTTTTAAATACTCTAATGTATAAACCTATGCATGTATGTTATATATATGGTGTGTTTACTTTGAAATTTTCTTCCGCTGTGTGTTTATAAGTTAAGTTTTAATTTTTTACGTGTTTCGGAATACACGTTTAACGTTAAGAGCACTATTAAATAATTAATTAATAAGGTTTTAATTTAATAATACAAAGGGCACAACGGGGTGTCTCAAAGTATGCTGTAGAAAAAGGAGTAGAAAAAATACCTCATGCATACTATATTTGTATATGAATTTACATTTATATACTTAGAAGCTAATAGTTATGTTTTTTTCTATCAATGGGTTTTGGTTTTTTGTCCCCCTCATTGATTCTTTGTATTTATTTTCTTTTAATAAAATTTAAGGGTACTCTTTTTCCTTAATGATGTTTTTATCCCTAAGGAGGGTTTTGCATCATAAGGTTTTAATGAGACCCTTTTTTGATAAATTTGAGTGTGTGCAAATTCTGTAATGTGTGCATTATTCTATATTCTGGACTATTTACTGAGTGCAGGGATAGCTGGGGGAAGGGATATATTGTAACAAAAATATAAAAAAAAACTTTTAACGTCAGTTCTCTATTTAACTGACATTAAAAGTAATTTATTAAATAAAAAAATATTTATAACGTCTGTTATTTAAACAATAGACGTTATAAGTATTACTTTTAACGTCAGTTAAATAAATATCTAACGTTAAAAGTATCACATTTAACTCTGTTAACTTAAGAAATTGACGCTAAACTTTTACGTCAGTTGTTAACAGACTTAAAAGTTACACTTTTAACATCTGCTGGAATAATGTCAGGCTTTTTTCAGACGTCAAAAAGCACTTTTAACTGACGTAAAAAGTGTTTCCTGCCATAGTGTGAGGCATAGGTGCGGTTTCATTAGAATCCTCACTTAGAATGTTTTGATTTTCAATCAAGGTAACTGTGTAATTAAAATCATGCTTGGAAATCTAATCGTGTAAACTGTTATGAAATAAAACCATCCAAAAAAAATGCTTATTTTAATTTGGGTTTGAGTTATAACTTGAATGAGAAACATTTTCTATATTTAGCCCACTAATTAAATGACTTTGTTTAAGTCATAAATTAGTTAAATCAAAATGATTTTGATTAGAACAGTCCTTATAATGAACTTTACGTATTAACCTTATGCGGTGGCTTTATGGTTTATAACACGGATTTTCAAAACCCAAATGAATGAAAGATGGCACCATGGTTTAGGCATTGAATGATTTCACTTAAAAAAAAGGACTTTTATAAAGTTTCCATGTGACATTCAATTGGTTGACAGTTGTTGGGCCATAAGAGTTCTATCATTTGGAGTTTTAATAGTGATGAAAACGGAAGTTAAGCCTTTAGAACTCTATTTTTATTTTGGTGTACAAATTTAATTTCAAACCCTTAATGTTGAGGTACTAAAGGCCTTAATACGGAGGTATTTACGGAGAAAGTGTTTACAAAACAAAAGGATTTTAAATATTTGGATTTACCAGTAAAAAGGATTTTTATCCAAAGTAAGCGTTCTATTCCAAAAAAAAACCTATGTCGAGGAATAGGACTTAGAGATCAAAGAAATGGAACATTAAAGTACGAGATATAGTGGAGCAAGACTACGTCTTCATACCCTAGATGATTTTATCATCTCAGGATCCATAATACTTAATAACCAAGAGTATTCTAAGATTACTTGCCAAATAAGTAATCTTTTTAGGGAAGAACCGGAAGTAGTAAAGTGGATTGGTGAATGACCAATCTCCGTAATACACTTAATTCGTTGAAGACACGGATGGTCTAATGAAGGGATCATGATATTGTGCAGGTATGACTCTGTTCAAGGATTTCTAGTTGGTACTGTCATGTCTATAGAATGGCATGTGATTTCTATAAGGAATTCCAAAATTTATCCGATTGATAAATATGAGCGCACACGTCATCACCAGTTTGATCTGCTGAGTTGTCAGTGTGGCCTTTGTGCATAGGAATCTGAGCTGACAGGTTAGGTAGAGTGTTTCACATGATTGTGAACATTGTACGTACATTAAAGCCAATGAAGGCAAAATATTATAAGTTGATGACCTTCGAGTCTGTGTGTAACATTATGCCTACGACGGGCACAAGTGAAATTTGTACTGACCATTTCTTTTCCAAAATGTCAAATAGTTCTGGAGTTAGGATCAAGTATTCTTTGAAGCTGTGTAGGTATGGGACTATGCAGTTGTAGTCAGCTTTCTCTCTATTCTCGTGCCTCGGTGAACAAACAGTGTCTGGTACACTTGGATAAGCTTACCATTTATTTTTTATATGTGCATATACTGATGTTATTGGTACAATGAATAAATTGTTGGTCTACAAATGGATAAGAATATGAGTATGAATATGTATATGTACTATGTTGTGTCGTGCTGTTTTCATATCTTCCATATGCAGTGTGATGTTGGGAATCTCACCTCCTTTGTTTTATATTGTCTTGTTTTGCTGGTTATGCACCGTTCGTATTCTTATGAGAAGGCTATGAGGTTGAGATGTCGTTCGACTGGTTGGTGGAGGAATAAATTTGATGGTTCGTAGGACATGATCCATCCCTTGTAAGGAAAAAGACTTAGTTCGAGAGCTACTTCAATAGTGGCTCAATTAGTATCTTTTGTGACGATGTGACGTCGGTAGTAGGTTCAAATAGAGTTTTCACTGGACCTCGTCAGTTGGGTTATTCTTCTCGTAATGTATGAGAAAGGATCATCTTTTATGTTTTAGTTGGGACAGTATAGGATGTATGGGTGTGGGTTTTAGCTTTCATGGAGCCGCGTCTTCAAGTACCTAATGCTTTTAGGAGCCGCGTCTCCATATCTTTATGTTGAGTCAGCATCTGTATATGTTTTGTTCGACGAGTCGGGTTGTGTACTTTTTTGTGAGTTTATTTTGGACCTTATGACTTGAAATGTATTATGAAATATTTTATTAAACGTTACCTATTTCCACATATTTACGTTTATGCCTTGAGAAAGCAAAAAGTTTTCCCCATTTTATCACAACAAGATTTTAAATTACTCTATTTTCAGCCTTAAAACGTTACGGACTATGTAGCTCCCGAGAAGGGTGCTACAAGGCAAATGAGTCTAGGTGAGCCATTGCCTCCCTTGGAGCTTCGACAAAGTATTAACGATCACAAAATGTTTGGCTTCCTTTCGCCATCCATTATTCAGGTAATGCAAACTCATAAATCTTAAAAATATCATGCCATTGTTGATCTGAAATAAATATCAATGTTCTCTATATTTACAATGTAGAATTACAATCGCATAATTTGGATCAGATCTTTACTATATTGTACAAAACTAGATTAACATAGCTTGCTATGGTCAAGTTCATTCAATGACCGCTGGGTTAATCTGGATTGATATTGTAAAACTTAGATGACTCTTGTAATATGTAGCTTTGGAATTATGTTCTATTTTCTCATGATTTAATCCTTTATTACAAACTTTTTCTAGGGCATTGAAGCTCAAGATCCCGACCATAAATGTATAGAATATTGGAAACATAAATAAGTTGTATGTGTATCTTAGGGGAGTGCCAATAATGATAAGTTAAAACATTGTTCAAGTAGCTCTCGAGGTGATGTCAAGATCAAACTTTTTGGGGTTAATATGGTGAAACAAGAGCAAGATAACATAGGAGGTACCAAACTTTTTGGGGTAATTTTGGTGAAACAGGATTAAGATAACATATGAGGTATTTTCATACCTTGGTTTATGCTCATATTACTTTACTTCCAGGATCAAATGTGAAAATATATGTGTCTCCTATCTTTTTCTGATTTAGTCTTGTCTATCTAGTGAGTTACTGAGAAAATGAGATAAATTTTATCATTTTTTTAAAATAATCTTTTTTTTATGCATCTAACTCAACCTATAATTCTTTATAGAATTCCTCTTGAGCCCCTAAAACAAAAGTATTACTCATTTTGAAAAATATTAACTGCCTCTAATACTAGCACACATGGAGGATTTTCAATTCTGAGGAAGCATGCTATTGAGTGCTTACCACCATTGGTATTTATCTCTCTGGGTTTCCTTCAGCTACCGCTTATTCCATATATTTAAATAAAAGAATTAATTTTTTTTCTAACTTTTAATGCTTTCCATTTATATATTGTAGGACATGACCGAAAGAATCCTGACCCAGGACTTAATAGCGAAGGACTTGCACAATTTTGAATGGAAATTTTGCAATGTATATAGGTAGTAATTTGGATTTTCTATTAGAAGTCTTCTTTTTATATTTATGTTTTAGTTGCACAGTCAAAATTATGCATTGAATGAATTTTATATGGTTTGCATAAAATGAGGAATACTAGGTACATTACATAGTACTTATATATTCTATACAAATCATGAAATTCATTCATTGCATAATTTTGACTGTGCAACTAAAACATAAATATAAAAAGAAGACATCCAACAGAAAATCCAAATTACTACCTCTATATACATGGTGAAATTTCCATTCAAAACCGTGCAAGTCCTTCGCTATTAAGTCCTGGGTAGGGGTTGTTTGGGTCATGTCCTATAATATATAGATGGAAAGCATTAAAAAATTGAGGAAAAATTTAATTTTTTAATAAATATATGGAATAAGCGGCAGCTGACGGAAACCCAGAGATCTAAATACCAATCGTGATAAGCACTCAATAGCATGCTTCCTCATAATTGAAAATCCTCCCTGCGTGCTAGTATTCGAGGCAGTTAATATTTTTCATAACGAGTAATACTTTTGTTTTGGGGGCTCAGGAGTAATTCTATTAGGAATTATAGGTTGAGTTAGCTGTATAAAAAAACGATTGTTTTAAAAAATAATGATAAAATGTATCTCATTTTATCATTAACTCATTAGATAGGCAAGACTAAATCAAAAAAGATAGGAGACACATATATTCTCACATTTGATCTTGGAAGTAAAGTAATATTAGCATAAACCAAGGTATGAAAATACCTCCTATGTTATCTTAATCTTGTTTCACCAAAATTAACCCAAAAAGTTTGGTACCTCCAATTTTATCTTGCTCTTGTTTCACTAGATTAACCCCAAAAAGTTTGGTCTGGACATCACCCCGAGAGTTACTTGAACAATGTGTTAACTTATCATTATTGACACTCCCCTAAGATACACATACAACTTATTTATGTTTCCATTATTCTATACGTTTATGGTCGGGATCTTGAGATTCAACGCCCTAGAAAAAGGTTGCAATCAAAATTAATCCAGTGGTCATTGAATGAACTTGACCATAGCAAGCTATGTTAATCTAGTTTTGTACAATATGGTAAATATATGATATAAACTATGCGATTTTACTTCCACATTATAAAATATAGAGAACGTTGATATTAATTTCTGTTCAACAAAGGTATGATATTTTTAAGATTGGGAGGTAGTGGCTCACCTAGACTCCTTCGCTTCATGATTTCTTGATTTAGTCTCTCAAGAACTATTTCCCAGCACTTATCTGTGAAATTATTTGTGAAGGTCTCACTTGGATGTTCTTCCATTGTAACCTGAAACATATTTTATTGAATGAGATACAAATATACTTCTTATCGATGCAAATATTTACAAACTTCAAACCATGAACTTAAAAAATTTAAACAAGTAATCAGTATTCTCTAGTAACATCATTGAGTTTACTCAATTGAAAAAGAAATCATCACTTTGTTTCATTATATCTTTTTGGATTATCATATTCTATAAATTTTGACAACTATGCCACAACATAAACTTTCGATTCAATGAAAAATTAGCAGCCACTGAGCCCTCCAGAAAATCTACAAGGAAAAATCAAAATAAGCATAGAAAAAGACAACAAAACAATTATCCAAACAATACATAATGAAACATGTATAACTTACACAATTTAAAATGAACGTAGGACTATTCAGAGAAAAAGTAGAGAACATTAAAGGAATCTTCCTAGGACCAAAACAAATGAATAGAAGTATAAAGAACAAAATAGGGACAATAAAAATATAATATCTCAACTCCCTAATATCTGTGCAAGCTAGAAAAAGAACACCCCTCCTCTCGTTAGTATAGGACCTACTTGTCCATCAATGAAAAACATATCAGTGTTGAAATTTTAGTAGAATCTCTTATAACATGTCATAGTCTTAGTTGTACTGGTCGATTCTATTTTAGTTTTTTATATGGCAAAGATCCATACTCAATGCACTTTGGATGAAGCAGCATTTATCAATGAGTATAAAAAATGAAAGCTGGCTTTTGAAGCTTTTTTCTAAAGTAAATGTAAATCTTACTTTACTAAAATATAGGAATAGTGTGGAATGTTCTTCAATAATAAAAGTATCTTTAAAAATAAAATTAATAAAGTGTTGGATTTTATTACATATTTGGAAGTAATAAGAAATCTTTGGATTGGGAAGAAAGAAGACAACAAACATTTGAGTGATTGAAATAAATGTGCAAGGTTTTGCACGGTTTAATACATAATCTAGCCAAATACGCAAGCTTTCCTTTTTATGTCTTTGAAAGGGTATCCCACAGACATAGTTGTGAGACAAACCCTCGGTAGGAACTATTAGGTAAAATCATCAAAAAGTGACGACTCTAGCATTCAAATCCCTAATATCGTGGGTAGAATTCACATATAGATGTCATACACTTCCACTGTGACTAACCACTTCAAGTGCATAGAAGATCACCTTTAATTTGCTAAGATAATGGACAACTACTAGCAAAAATGTTTGGTTTATAAAATTTCACATAAACTTATGCAAAAGATATTAATGTGAATTGCTGACATTTAATTACAAAAATAACATTTTTTATATTAATATTCCTGAATCGAACACTGGTTTTAGATTTCTTCTTCAGCGGACATCATTGATTTACTAACTCTTGTTTTGAAATTACAGTTGCAAAGATGAATTGATTTCAATATATAAGAAAGGAAAACATATTATAGTGGCATAAAAAAATAGGCAAACACAAAAATGCACAAAAATGAAAAAATTGAATACATCTGTAAAAATTGGAATTGCAAAAAGAATAATAAAATACCTTGAAGTAAAGCACTAAAAGTAGCAGATATGCAAGATGCACTATACATATCATACCCCCAAATCCTGAAACATAGAAATTCAAAGCTTTAGATCCGTATAAAATGAAGGGACTGAAATATGATGAAAAAGGCATCACTCACCTTTATAACTTGTGATATAAATCTTCTCTAGCTTGGTTGATTTTCTTATAGGAGTAAGATGTTGATGCCCCCATCCCAAATCAAAAGATATGGCATAGAAATTGTGACTCTCTGAGCTCGCTATTCTAAGGTATGTCTTTAACAAAATGGATTCTCTCCTGATGTGCTGCCTGTGCAGGAAGAAGAATAACGATGGGTGGAGAGAGAATATGGAGAAAAATGGGAAATTAAAGGATAAAAAGAGAGAAAAAATTAGAGAGATGGAGAGAATGGACTGAGGGTAGCTGGAGAGATTTCAAAATTGTGTATTGAATCGGAGTTCCCCATCTCAATTTATATATTGTGAAAAGTACAGTAAACGGTAAACTGGTCCTTAAAAAACACAAAGATGTATTTGGTTAGTGGCAAGTGGAAAATGTGAATTTGGCTCTAAAAAATTTCAAATGTCGGTCAAATTAGTTTTTTAAAATAATGTTTAAGGATATTTTAGTCCCTATATAGACTATTTTGACTGACATTTGAGATTTTTGATAATCAAATTGATATTTTTCAAGAGACCAAGTGTGTGTTCGAATTTTTTTTAGACACCAATTTGAACATTTACTTTAAAAAATAATTTTTATAGTTAAGATACAAACTTTTGACCTATTAGTTTTTCTTAATAATTATTATTCTCACATTAATTATATTATAAAATAATAATATTATATAATAAAAAATATTTTGAGTGTGATTAATATCATTGTCAAATTTTTTAATAATTCATTAATTACATGGTCAACTAATCATTAAAAGTATTTTACTCTTATTATAACTTTAAAAGTCATACATAACATGATTTGTGAATGATTAACATTATAATTTTTTTTACACTAACAATGTATCAAAATTAAACTCTTAAATAAAACTTTAAAATCAAAACAAAATAGTAAAAGATAAATAGTTTATTTTTTTTTCCAAAACCTAGTACGAATTATTGATCTAATTTAATTGAATAAGCTTAAACTATATGTACACATATTGAGGACAGCCATTTAAGAGAATGAGAGTGCATTTTAAGGATATTTTAGTCCCTATAAAGAAATTTTTGAGTGACGTTTAAGATTTTTGAGAATCAAAACGATAATTTTCAATTTTATGGGACCAAGAGTGTCTTCGGTTTTTTTTTCAGACACCAATTTGAACATTTACTTTAAAAAATAATTTGTATAATTAAGATACAAAATTTTGACCGATTAATTTTTCTTAATATTTATCATACTCACATTAATTATATTATCAAATAATAACATTATATAATTAAAAATATTTTGAATGTAACTAATATCCTTGTCAAAATTTTTAATAATTCATTAATTACATGGTCAACCAATCATTAAAAGTATGTTACTTTTATTATAACTTTAAAAGTCATACATAAGATGATATGTGAATGATTAACGGTATACAATTTTTTACACTAACAATGTATAAAAACTAAATTGTTAAATAAAACTTTAAAAACAAACGAAAATAGTAAAATATAAATAGTTTATTTTTTTTTTTACCAAAACCTAGTATGAATTATTAATCTAATATAACTCATGAATAAGCTTAAGTTATATGTACACATATTGAGGATAGTCATTTAAGAAAACGATAGTGCATTTAATAATTCATTTTTTTTTTGGTGGATTTTAATAATTCATTGATTACATGGTCAACCAATCATTAGAACTATTTTACTCTTATTATAAATGTATAAGTCATACATAAGATGATTTGTGAATGATTAATAGTATAAAAAACTTTACACTAACAATGTATCAAAATTAAAATGTTAAAAAAAACTTAAAAAACGAAACAAAATAATAAAATATAAATAGTTTAATTTTTTACCAAAACCTAGTAACAATTATTAATATAATTTAATTGAATAGATTAATTTATGTGTATACATATTGTGGATAACCATTTCCCATAAAGACTATTTTGACTGACATTTGAGATTTTTGACAATCAAAATGATATTTTTCAATTTTAAGGGACCAAGTGTGTTTTTTATTTATTTTTTCAGACACCAATTTGAACATTTACTTTAAAAAAAATTTGTATAATTAAGATACCAACTTTTGACCTATTAAATTTTCTTAATAACTATCATACTCACATTAATTATACTATCAAATAATAATTTTATATAATTAAAAATATTTTGAATGTAATTAATATGATTGTCAAATTTTTTAATAATTCATTAATTACATGGTCAACCAATCATTAAAAGTATGTTACTTTTATTATAACTTTAAAAGTCATACATAAGATGATATGTGAATGATTAACGGTATAAATTTTTTTACACTAACAATATATCAAAATTAAACTGTTAAATTAAACTTTAAAAACAAAAGAAAATAGTGAAATATAAATAGTTTTTTTTTTACCAAAACCTAGTATAAATTATTAACCTAATATAACAGAATAAGCTTAAGTTATACGTACACATATTGAGGATAGTTATTTAAGAAAACGGGAGTGCATTTAATAATTTTTTTTTTGGTGAATTTTAATAATTCATTGATTACATGGTCAACTAATCATTAGAACTATTTTACAATTATTATTACTTTATAAGTCATACATAAGATGATTTGTGAATGATTAATAATATAAAAAACTTTACACTAACAATATATCAAAATTAAAATCTTAAAAAAACTTTAAAAACAAAACAAAATAGTAAAATATAAATAGTTTAATTTTTTTACCAAAACCTAGTAACAATTATTAATCTAATTTAATTGAATAGCTTAAGTTATATGTATACATATTGTGGTTAACCATTCCCTATAAAGACTACTCCGAGTGACATTTGAGATTTTTGAGAATCAAAATGATATTTTTCAATTTTAAGGGACCAAGTGTGTCTTCGATTTATTTTTTTCAAACACCAATTTGAACATTTACTTTAAAAAATAATTTGTATAATTAAGAAACGAACTTTTGACCTATTAAATTTTCTTAATAACTATCATACTCACATTAATTATACTATCAAATAATAATATTATATAATTAAAAATATTTTGAATGTAATTAATATGATTGTCAAATTTTTTAATAATTCATTAATTATATGGTCAACCAATCATTAAAATTATTTTACCCTTATTATAACTTTAAAATTCATACATAAGATGATCTGTGAATGATTAACAACATAAATTTTTTTACACTAACAATGTATCAAATTAAACTCTTAAATAAAACTTTAAAAACAAAAGAAAATAGTAAAAGATAACTAGTTTATTTTATTTTTTTTACCAAAACCTAGTATGAATTATTAATCTAATTTAATTTAATAAGCTTAAGTTATAAGTACACATATTGAGGATAATCATTTAAGAGAATGGGAGTGCTTTTAAGAGAATGGGAGTGCATTTAATAATTCATTAATTACATGGTTAACCAATAATTAAAAGTATTTTACTCTTATTATAACTTTAAAAGTCATACATAAGATGATTTGTGAATGATTAATAGTATAAAGAAACTTTACACTAACAATGTATCAAAATTAAAATTTTAAAAAAATTTAAAAACAAAAGAAAATAGAAAAATATAAATAGTTTACTTTTTTGCCAAAACCTAGTAACAATTGTGAACACCTAATTTTGTCCCGGCATCTTCTCAATTTCATTAATATTTTGAAAAGAAAAATAAAAATTGGCAAAAATAAAATCACTTTCGTTCATGCTTTGAGCCCAATCTTTGCCAATTAAAATGAAAAAAAAAAAAATTTATTCCCACGGTAATGTCCATTTTCAAGTATGAACCAAAATTGCTTTCTTTGGTCTTTTGCCTTTGACTCCTTTTTACACAAAAAATGGTGCCTAATCCTCATGTTCTCTGCTTCCATGCACCATCCCAGCAACAAAGTTGATTTTCCCCATTACAGCAACACCCCAACAGTGTTGTCCCTTTCCACACAGCTGGCTAATTGAGAGGTTTGTCATTTTTCTCCTGTACTGGCCGATGAGTAAAACCCGACCACCGAGCTTGGATACCCGATCCAATAAAGATGGGAAGGATAAGATATTGATATTATCTTTAATGATCCTGATATTATCTTAAATAACATTATCCAGTTAGAAGAGATAAATACCTCAAATTAAGGAGATCATATCTCAAAGAAGATTTAAGAGATAAAAGGAAATAAATCCAGATCTCTTAAAGATATGGGGATCCTGTTATAAAAAGAGGAGAACCCAAGAGAGACTCACTTTTGAACAGAGATAGGTGAATCTCCCTTAAGCATATTAGAGAAATCAGCTTGACCAAGAGACTATTGAAGAGTCCTTGCTCGCTGGTATTCATCGGATACAAAATTAAGGGATTGAGATCACCGTATGTTCAAGGGTTGAACCTAGAACTACGTCTGGCTTTGATTCCCATTGGGATATGTAGGATCGGAATACAATATTCTGTCAAGCCATAATCTAAAACAACCCCTGTTCTTCACTCTCGATTAAACGTTCTCCGTCTCGATTCCGGTAAGTCGGATCTTGGCAGGAACATTTGGCGCCCACCTTGGGGCCGAGGTGAAACTTTCCCCGGCCGCACCTCCAAACATCATTCTCCGTGTGAACCGCCCAACGCCATACTTGATGATCTACCTTCTCCAGCAAATACAATGTTGTCGGCATCGAAGCTCGGCCTCGGAGCAGAAGAAGGTAACTTAGAGAGCTCGGCCATCACAGCACAGCTCGATCTAGGAGAGCTCAGCCATAGTAGCTTGAGGGAATGCCTAAATCAGAGGCCGCGAAATGCTCAGGTGATATTGTTCTTTAAATCTAGTTTAAATCTAATATGATTTGATATGTTTTGCTCCACGCCTTTAATGTTGTGTTATGTAGCATCATTTCATATTATTTACATACTTGAGCAAAGTGATGTTCGGGTGATACCACTCCCAGAGTCACAAAATTTGCGACTACAAAGTGCTCGACCAAATGCCCACTACTGCCATTGACAGAGAGTGTAGGCTACAATTGATTGGGTAGATGCATATTAGAGCACACCAAGTGTTCGACAAAACTCTCAGGGAAGAAAATTTCATGTTTCTTATTGATATTATTAGAATAATTATTGTCATCTAGTAGTATAACTATTAGATTCTTGACTAACATTGAAAAACTGGTTCCCACTAACTGTAATTCATTGATTTAACGTGATTGGTCAGTTTGAATTCACGATGAAATCAATCCAAGTAGTGGAGAAGACCTTAGGGGTCGAGTTTCTCGCTCTCGGGCTAACAAGGAGAGGCCAAGTCTGAGTTCATCAAGTCTATAATGGCCGAGCTTCTACATACTTGACATTCCATGGTCGAGTTTATCCGAAACCGAGTTTATCAGTTTTAGAAAATGGAAAAGTCCATTAAATGGGAGGTGTTGGAGGAATGTCGGAGACTCATGACACCGTCCATAGTCTTAGCCCAGCAAGGAATGAGTAGATCACGTGAAAAGAAAAGTGAAAGTTCTTTCTATAAAGGTTCCCAAAGGTGACATCTCAAAGTCCAGGTGATATTGTTCTCTATCTTCCTCTCTTGATTAATGCATAATTAGATGATGGAACATACGTGAGGAATAAAACCAATAATCAATAGGTCATATTTAACAAAGTACCAAAGCTATTGGAATGATAGTATGCTAAAAACGAAGATTTTTGAATTCCCTTAAGGAAGTTTCTTCCACTTTAATGATATTAGAGGAGCCAGATTTATGCCATATATCCTTGCACAATATGTTAAAGGCAAAAATGGAAAAATGCATGGGTAGATGACGTACACCGCTCCAACCTCAAAAACCAAATGAATGAGAAATGGTTTGCTTTAGAAAAAGGTAAACAAAGGACCTAAAAAGGTAAACAAAGAACCTAAAAAGGTGACCGAGCTAAAAATCGATCGAGCTCAAAATGTCGGACCTAAAAAGGTAAACAAAGAACCTAAAAAGGTTGACTGAGCTGAAAATTGACTGAGCTCAAAGTCGAAACGTCGAAACTAAAAAGGCAAAAGCCTAAAAAGGTTGACTGAGCTGAAAATCGACCGAGCTCAAAGTCGAAATGCCGGACCTAAAAAGGTAAACAAAAGTCCTAAATAGGTTGACAGAGCTGAAAATCAACCGAGCTCAAAGTCGAAATGGCAGACCTAAAAAGGTAAACAAAAAACCTAAAAAGGTGACCGAGCTAAAATCGACCGAGCTATTGTCGAAACACCGAACCTGAAATGGGAAAAGCATAAAAAGGCTGACTGAGTTGAAAATCGACCGAGCTCAAAGTTGAAATGCCGGACCTAAAAAGGTAAATAAAGAACCTAAAAAGGTTGACTGAGCTGAAAATCGACCGAGCTCAAAGTCGAAATGCCGGACCTAAAAAGGGAAAAGTCCTAAAGAGGTTGACTGAGCTGAAAATCGACCTAGCCCAAAGTCGAAATGCAGGACCTGAAAAGGTAAACAAAGAACCTAAAAAGGTGACCGAGCTAAAATCGACCGAGCTGTTGTCGAAACGCCGAACCTAAAAAGGCAAAAGCCTAAAAAGGTGATCGAGCTAAAATCGACCGAGCTGTTGAAACGCCGAACCTAAAAAGGCAAAAGCCTAAAGTGGTTGACTGAGCTGAAAATCGACCGAGCTCAAAGTCGAAACGCCGGACCTAAAAAGGTGACCGAGCTGTTGTCGAAACGCCGAACCTAAAAAGGCAAAAGCATCAAAATTTTGATTGAGCAGAAAATCGATCGAGCTCAAAGTCGAAATGCCGGACCTAAAAAGGCAAAAGTCCTAAAGAGGTTGACTGAGCTGAAAATCGACCGAGCTCAAAGTCGAAATGTTGGACCTAAAAAGGTAAACAAAGAACCTTAAAAGGTTGATCGAGCTAAAATCGACCGAGCTAAAGTCGAAATGCCCGACCGAAGTGGTCGACCAAGCTAAAATCGAAAGGCCTAACCTAAAAAGGTAAGCAAGAAAAACATGAAATAGTTAACTACGACAGGGCCGAGCTCAAAAAGCTCACGAGGCCAAATTAAAATGCTAAGCACAAAAGGCGAGTAAAAACTTAGGAAAGTTAACTGAGTAAATCCAAATGCTGGGTTAAATACCATAAGTATGAAGTCTTTATCATTCATAAAGCAGAAGTACATAGGGCATAGCCAAGAGTACAAAAATCTGCTAAGTTACTCATAGGCATTCCCATACACATATTCTCCTCTTCCTCATCATCGAGCCCGGACAAAGGAATCATAATGCCATCCTTATTAAAATCCTTGTCCACACCGGCTCTCGAAAGATCTGAATCAGGAAGAAAGCACTGGATTTGTTTTATAGCACGCGAGAACCCAGAAATGCGTTCCCTTATAATTTGGGCTTTAGCTTACTTCAACTCGAACTGAAGCTTGCAATTAGCCTTTTTCTCAGTAGCAAGAAACTGCTGAAGATTGTCAAGGGAAAGCTTTAAAGCCTTGGCAGCCCTCGAATTTCCAATTACCCAATTAACCGAGCTTGCTCTTCACACTTTGCCACGGCTTTTCCAAGCTCATCCCTAGTACGCAAAGTTCAGGCAGCTTCAGCCTTCATGCTTTTCATCTTCTTCACATTATTAGAAAGCCCGTGGCTCGAAAAACGGGTAATGGAGGAGACTCGGAGAGCATAAGCAGCCACGACTTTCATGCTCGCGTCAGGGCCCTATTCTAGTAAAAGCCGAGCATATGCTGGCTTAATAACTTGAGAATCCACTAAAGGGCCCTAGTTAAAATTTTCTAGCCAAGAACAAAGGGCAAAAGCCCAAAAAGCAGAGGTCGAGCATTGCTCCCTCGCACCAAAAAGCCGAGTCCGAGCTATGCTCCCTTGTACTACGCATTGAAAAAAGTTGAGGTCGAGCAATGCTTCCTCCCTCGCACTAAAAATCCTAGGCCGAGCACAACACCTTCGCACCAAGATAATGTCCACAGCAGATCATGCATGTTAGAGACCCAAGATTTGAAGGAAATCTTGGTAGTGTTCGACCAAATAAGCCGGAATCCCAAGTAAAACTTGGCTCCGCACGAAAATTCGAGCAGTACTCGGCCAAGTAAGCCGATAACCCAAGAAAGACTTGGTTCTACAAAAAACTGATTTCCGAGCAATGCTCCCGCGAATCATAGTCTTCCTCGGCACCAAAAAGCGTGTTAAGATATGCGGGTTGACATTTAAGCTCTTTTGCTTTTTTCAATCTTGGAGCTTGGGAGGCTTATGGGGATAAAGGAAGGATATTCTCGTAAATTACAGAGAAAGGATATCTCTTAGCCTACAGCTCGGTTGTTATTATGAAGAACTTGTATGAAAACTATTTTCTCATACAAATTGGAAAAGATATTAGGAAAGTTTATTCTGAGACGCACCTTCAAGATCGGTAAAAACAATGACATTTAAGGTCAAGTTTCAAGTTAATGGGTATTTCAAAATCCACTAGATGAAAGGGTTAAGAGCTACTCGAAGAAAATGTTAAGAGCTCTCAAAAGCTTCAAAGACCGAGCTACATTCGGAAAAAGGTGAGTCAAGTTCAAACTCTCAAGATAAACATCTTGAAAGCATAAAAAATTTCAGCTGAAATACAAGCCTGAGGTAAATTCCTCATGACCGAGTTTGAGCTTAACTTTCCCAAAGATTGGCTCGAGCCTGAATCATTGATAAGTTGAATCTCAGCTACCAGCTTCTAAACTTGTCTTAACAAAGGTAAGATTAAAGTATCTTCTGTTCAGAACATGTTACTGGCCGAGATGTGAAGCTCGACGCCTAAACTCGAGTACTGCCCGAGATGTGAAACTCGACCACCGAGCTTGAATAGTCGAAGTAAGAGGATCTGTGCAAATCATGGACTTTATCGACACTAAGGACAAGCTCGGCTTCTTTCATAAAGCTTTTGAGCTCTTCAAAGCTCACAGCTTGGGGGGACATGTGTATGGGCCAAGGTATCAAGGTCGGGCACCGAACGTACCGAGAAATCAATTGAGGCTGAGGTATCAAGATCGGCCACCGGGAAATCAAAAGAAAGGATTGTTAGGTCCACTTTCCAAAGCCGCTAAACTCGAATGTTAGCCAATGTATGAAGATTGGCCATCGAACTGTGGCAAAAAGGGGAGAAGTCTTACTCAATAATCCTGAACTCAGATTACTTTAAAGCCAAGCTCGGCTCCTGTCATGAAAACTTCTACGCTCCTTTGAGCTCAAAGCTTGGGGGGTTTGTGTATTGGCCGAGGAGTAAAACCCGACCACCGAGCTTGGATACCCGATCTAATAAAGGTGGGAAGGATAAGATATTGATATTATCTTTAATGATCCTGCTATTATCTTAAAAAACCTTATCTGGTTAGAAGAGAGAAATCCCTCAAATTAAGGAGATCATATCTCAAAGAAGATTTAAGAGATAAAAGGAAATAAATCCAGATCCCTTAAAGATATGGGGATCCTGTTATAAAAAGAGGAGAACCCAAGAGAGACTCACTTTTGAACAGAGCTAGGTGAATCTCCCTTAAGCGTATTAGAGGAACCATCTTGACCAAGAGACTATTGAAGAGTCCTTGCTCGCTGGTATTCATCGGATACAAAATTAAGGGATTGAGATCACCGTATGGCCAAGGGTTGAACCTAGAACTACGTCTGGCTTTGATTCCCATTGGGATACGTAGGACCGGAATACAATATTCTATCAAGCCATAATCTAAAACAGCCCCTGTTCTTCACTCTCAATTAAACGTTCTCCGTCTCGATTCTGGTAAGTCGGATCTTGGCAGGAACATCTCCCTTTATGCTAATATAAGTTCACACAACAGAAGCAACCGGGGGTGATAGGAACATGGATGACTTGAGCATGTGGAAAGAAGCATATTCATATTATTATATTTTTAATTTTTATTTATAATTTTCGTATTATTTTTGGGCTGAATTTTAGGATGACCTTCTGTATTCTCCTAGCCTCACTAAATGCATCCTATTAGTGCTCTAAGTCATAATAATTGCTGGTGGGAATTTAATTCCTTGATTATGCTTACTTTATAGGTAGTGTACATGCATTTGTCAATGTATGTGGTAAATGCATGGTAGTGGGAATTTAATTCTTGTATTTCCTACTTAGGCTATAAATATGGAACTCTTGTACTACACAATTGAGATTTTGATGATTAATGAAATTTGAGAGTTTCTTTATTGTGAGAGCTTTTCCCTTTGTTCTTGGGTTAAGAACTTTATAGTGTTGGTTCTACCGGCAAGTCGCAGTTAGGGTCACGCTTCTTTGATAACTCTGGTTCTACCGGCATGTCGCGGTTAGGGTCAAGTTCCTTGTGTCCTTTACCTGTTTTCAAGAAATGATAGGAACATGGATGGCTTGAGCATGTGGAAGGAAGCATATTCATATTATTATATTTTTAATTTTTATTTATAATTTTCGTATTATTTTTGGGCACAATTTTCCGGTGACTTTTAGTTTTCCCCTAAGTCCAATAAATGCTTCCTAGTAGTTCCATAAGTCATAATAATGGCTGGTGGGAATTTAATACCTTGATTATGCTTACTTTCTAGGTAGTGTACATTTGTCAATATATGTGGTAAATGCATGGTAGTGGGAATTTAATTCTTGTATTTCCTAGTTAGGCTATAAATGTGGAACTCTTGTACTACACAATTGAGATTTTGATGATTAATGAAATTTGAGAGTTTCTCTATTGTGAGAGCTTTTACCTTTGTTCTTGGGTTAAGAACTTTATAGTGTTGGTTCTATCGGCAGGTCGTGGTTAGGGTCACACTTCTTTGATAACTCTGGTTCTACCGGCAGGTCGCGATTAGGGTCAAGTTCCTTGTGTCCTTTGCCTGTTTTCAAGACGGTCCTAAATGATCTCCTATCATTTGGTATCAGAGAGCTTCGGCTCTTGAAATCAGGTGTTATGTATCCTTTGTTTTTTTTTAAAAAAATTATTCTTCCCACCACCCATCATGGCAACACAATCCTTTGAAATGCAAAGATATCTAAGACGCTTGGAGAAGAAGGGTTTTTATCCAAAGGAAGCTTGCAAGACATTCAATGAAATTAAAGATGTGATTCCAAAGGAAGCTTGCAAGACAATCAATGAAATTGAAGTTGTGATTCCAAAAGAAGAATGCCAACAATCAACTGGAGTTGAATTGCAAGAGGAAGATAAGGAGATGAAGACAACTAGAGAATGTCCTTCCCCTAAAGCCGAGAATACATCTTCAAATTCACTTGGGAAGTCATGGCCATCTTTTACTCTAATACCTTATTCTAGATTAGTTTATGGAATAAAATGTTGGGATTCTTCTACTTTGTCTAATATTTCTCCAATAGGTCACGAAGAAAAGAATAATGAAGGCCATACAACAAAAAGTAAAGAGCAACAAAAAAAGAGTGAGGCAAAGGTTGAAAACAAAATTGAGAGTCTCTTTATAAAAGAAATCAAGGTGATATTCCTATCTTGGCCTAGAGGTGATGATTCTATTTTGAAGGAAGTTGAATAAGTAATTCCAAGAGAGGTGCCCTATAGATTCAAGAGTTGTGTTTGAACCCGGAGGATGAAGACGATTCCCAAAGGCAATAAATTCGACGTCGAATTCTCTTCAAGAGGGAGGGAATGATGCAAACCAAGTTATTTTATTTTTAATTGAATAAAAGTGCAAGTGTCCAATTGATTTTGATAGAGATGCAGCCAGCCCATCTAAAGATCCTTTGCATGGAATTGGAGGTCCTATGACTAGGTCCAAGACTAAGAGGATGAAGCAAGCTTTACAAGGCCTAATCATAATGATCAAAGAGAAGGAAGACCAACATGCATTAGAGGCTCCTCCAAATTGGGCCACTTTGCTCCAACTTGATGAGGTTGATTTCAGTCCAACTTGAAGACTGTCTTGGAAGGCCCAATTCAAAAGACAAGAAGCATTCAAGGGCTGATTAGTGGACTTTATCAATGGACTGATTAGATAATAATTAAAGACAATTTTTACCATTTTTATTTGTAATTTTCGTAGTTATTTTGGGCACAATTTTCTGGTGACTTTTAGTTTTCCCCTAAGTCCAATAAATGCTTCCTAGTAGTTCCATAAGTCATAATAATGGCTGGTGAGAATTTAATAACTTGATTATGCTTACTTTCTAGGTAGTGTACATGCATTTGTCAATGTATGTGGTAAATGCATGGTAGTGGGAATTGAATTCTTGTATTTCCTAGTTAGGCTATAAATATGGAACTCTTGTACTACACAATTGAGATTTTGATGATTAATGAAATTTGAGAGTTTCTCTATTGTGAGAGCTTTTCCCTTTGTTCTTGGGTTAAGAACTTTATAGTGTTGGTTCTATCGGCAGGTCGCGGTTAGGGTCACACTTCTTTGAAAACTCTGGTTCTACTAGCAGGTCGCGGTTAGGGTCAAGTTCCTTGTGTCCTTTACCTATTTTCAAGACGGTCCTAAGTGATCTCCTATCATTTGGCATCAGAGCTTCAACTCTTGTGTCCTTTGCTTGTTTTCAAGAGCCGAAGCTCTGATACCAAATGATAGGAGATCGCTTAGGACCGTCTTGAAAACAGGCAAAGGACACAAGGAACTTGACCCTAACCTCGACCTGCCGGTAGAACTAGAGTTATCAAAGAAGCGTGACCCTAACCGCGACCTGCCGGTAGAACCAACACTATAAAGTTCTTAACCCAAGAACAAAGGGAAAAGCTCTCACAATGGAGAAACTCTCAAATTTCATTAATCATCAAAATCTCAATTGTGTAGTACAAGAGTTCCATATTTATAGCCTAACTAGGAAATACAAGAATTAAATTCCCACTACCATGCATTTACCACATACATTGACAAATGCATGTACACTACCTAGAAAGTAAGCATAATCAAGGAATTTAATTCCCACCATCTATTATTATGACTTAGAGCACTAATAGGATGCATTTAGTGAGGCTAGGAGAATACAAAATGTCATCCTAAAATTCAGCCCAAAAATAATACGAAAATTATAAATAAAAATTAAAAATATAATAATCTGAATATGCTTCTTTCCACATGCTCAAGTCATCCATGTTCCTATCATTCCCCACTTCTTGAAAGTGATTTGTCCTCAAATCCAAACATGCATTAAAAGTCAGTGGATTATCTAATAAAATCTTGCTTTTGTGCTCTCCACATTTTGCTTGATAATTGGCTCTTCCATCCCCTTTTCTCTCATAATTCTCATTTTTCATGAGATATTTCTCATTGTTCTCTTTTTCTTCAACTTTTATCTCATGGTTCTCCACTTTTTCTCTCTCATGGGTTTCTTTTTTCTTTAATTCTTCTTTTTCCTCAGTGCTTTCTTTTTTCTCTTCTTCTTTTTCACGACTCTCCATTTCTTCTTCCTTTCTCTCATGAGTTTCCTTTTTCTTTACTTCTCCTTTCAAGTACATTTGATCTTCATACACTTGTTTTGGTGACAATGGTCCAAGAGTAATTTTGATATTATTAAATACAAATGAGTACTTATTTTTGTAGACATCATATTTCGCTTATTGTTCAACTCTCCAAGGACGCCCAAGTAACAAGTGCCTAGTTTCCATGGGAACCACATCACATAACACCTCATCTTCATATCTTCCGATCCGAAACGACACTCGTACTTGTTTGTTCACCATCGCGTTACCGAGATCACTAAACTCAGGGATGCTCCAAATGACATACGGTCGTGGATGCTCTATAAGGGAAGTCCTAACTTTTGCACCATGGTGGTACTAGCTAGGTTAATGTATCCCCTTCTATCAATGACCAAACTATATATCTTGTCCTTCACATAGCATCTAGAATAGAAAATATCCTCCATTTGCTTTGCATCATTTTTCTTCCTTACCTCCATGAAGAACCCACTGAGAAAAATTCAAACTTTGCATACAACCACCAAGAAAGATGAATAAAATTTGGAATTCCTAAAATAATTTTTTTATTTTCGTATCTTTTTTTTCATACAGAATAGAAAAGAACAAAGAAATATAGCACCTGAAATTCAAGGAACCCAAGCTCTAATTACCAAATGATAAGAGATCACTTAGGACCGTCTTGAAAACAGGCAAAGGACACAAGGAACTTGACCCTAACCGCGACCTGCCGGTAGAACCAGAGTTATCAAAGATGCGTGACCTTAACCACGATCTTCCGGTAGAACCAACACTATAAAGTTCTTAACTCAAGAACAAAGGGAAAATCACTCACAATAGAGAAACTCTCAAATTTCATTAATCATCAAAATCTCAATTGTGTAATACAAGAGTTCCATATTTATAGCCTAACTAGGAAATACAAGAATTAAATTCCCACTACCATACATTTACCACATACATTGACAAATGCATGTACACTACCTAGAAAATAAGCATAATCAAGGAATTAAATTCCCACCAGCTATTATTATGACATAGAGCACTAATAGGATGCATTTAGTGAGGCTAGGAGAATACGAAAGGTCATCCTAAAATTCAGCCCAAAAGTAATACGAAAATTATAAATGAAAATTAAAAATATAATAATCTGAATATGCTTCTTTCCACATGCTCAAGCCATCCATGATCCTATCGGGGGGGGGGGGTTGAAAAAAAAAGAAACCATGAGGGAGACACCTTTTCTCCACCATTTTTCTTATTCCTGTCAGTTACTCTCCATCTACTCCTTCATAGAAACACCTTTTTTCAACCCACCAGAATAACAACACCCACATACACCCCCACCAGAATAACACCTGCATACACCACAATCATCTTCATCTTTCTCCCAACAACATCACCTTTAACAACAACAGCCAGGAAAAAAAACAGAACCACTTTCCACCCATAACCACCTTCATCTTCTACCTCCAGCATCTGCTATCATCTTCTCCACCAATCCAAGCCACCACTAATACAAAAAACTCCAACATTTGTTTCTCAAAACAAAAACAAAACAAACCAAAATCGAAAATCCAAATATATGAAAAAACAGTTCAGAACCTTGTTACAGGTCCCTCCGCCATCACCGCCATCTCCGCCTTCCCCGCCATCACTGCTTGCTTCTCCGCCATCACTGCTCCCCCCTCCGCCTAGCTCCGCCACGAACTCAACACCGCACCAAATTTTTTGCTCCGTTCCCCATTCGTGAATCAGAAGGCACCACTGCCCAGCTCCACCACGACCACCACCATACCGCAGCCGTCTCTGCCGCGAGCTCCATCAAGGATCATCGGCCTTCCTTCTCTGTCTGGTAGAGTGCCGTCACTCACAAACCGCCACCGGCATCGGCAAATCCGTTAACGTTATTGCCTCATTCTTCCGCCGCGAGTAACGCACGAGAGCCGCCGTTGCTGCCATTCATGTCTTCTTCCTCGCCACCGTCAGCCGAACTGCCCATTTCCACCGCGCCGTTGACCTGCACACGTTCAGTCGCCTCCTTCTTTGATCCTCTATTGGTAATGTTGCCATAAGCTTCTGGGATTTCCCTTTCAATTTTTGTTTTTATTAAGTTTTGGCCTTAAAAGTGTGTAGATGATGGATTTTTTTTGTGGATGATCATAATCTCACTTAGTTTCTAAAAAAGAACAAAAAATATTTTTCAGTTCCTTGTTTAAATAAAAAGTCTCTTAAAAATCCTTTTAAAAAAAATCAAAAAAAAAAATCTTTTGAGATCACGCAACAATCTACGATGTTGATGTCTGATTTTTCATCCTCAAGTGTCGTATGAATTGTAAGGGTTTATCGTATAGTTTGGCTTTCTTTAACCTTGTACAAAAGTGAATTTCATAAAATGTTTTCAATTTATTATTTTAACAAACATTTATCAAATTTTATAAAATGAAAAAAATCTTTTGGATTCACGCGACAATCTACGACGTTTATGTATGAATTTTCATCCTCAAGTGTTGTATGAATTGTGAGGGTTTATCGTATAGCACTGCTATCTTGGACCCCATGTAAGGGTGAATTAATTCCGAAATAAAATCCTTTTTTCAAAATTATTTTGAAAAAAATAAAATCTTTACCAAAAATTAAAATCAATTAACCAATCAAATATTTTCTATAAGAACTACGTGGCTTTGAGTTTCCCATCGCACCCAGGAATGCGTAGGAGCAGAATCAATCATTCTGTCAAGCCAAAATTTAATTTTCTGCCACTTTCCCCTTGTATTAAGAATTCGTCTGGCCAGAGTTGTTCATCAAAGATTTACCATTAGATGGTTAAATTGTACTGTTGAACTCGTGTTTACCTTACCTGAAGCATCACGTAACAAACCTGCATGGATTCAAAAGTATGACAGGAAAGGACAATATGGCTTGAACAACTTCTCGATTTGTGTGGGAAGTGTGACAACTCAAATGGTTTTCAAGAGAACAAAAATGAAGCAAGATGCACAAGAGGTGATATGAAGATCAGAAGGGTGTTGCCCCACTTTGGATTTATTTGATCATGGCAATTAACGCGACATATGTTGCTTGGGAACAAATTTGCCTCAAAACAATTCCCTTGAGAATTGAGTGACCCTAATGGTGGTTACATTGTATTTTACGCAAAAATTAGGGTCAAATACAAACAAAGTACAAGAAGTCTCCTCAAACTGATAAAATGGGGCAGTTTAAGAGGACAAGCCATGAAAAGCTCCCAATACATGAAGGCTGGGGCAAGTCACATCCTTGAAAGATTGATCAGGCAATCTCATCCAATTTGGATAATCATCATAAAGAAGCATATCTCAAGCAAGAAGTAAAACATCAGTTCAACAAATAAGTGATGATCGAAATCAAGGAGTCTCACTCCAGCTCATCCTTAATCTCGGCTGCAATAAAAATCTAAGGAGTCAAGGATCAAAGAGGTGTTTGCAAAAAAGAAAAATAAAAAAATCAGTTTTTTTCATTATTGATAAAAAGCATCTCATGCATCATGCATTTATAAAAAAAAAAATTATAGTCAAGGTCTGCATCACTCATCAAAAGCATCTCATGCATCTCATATCATGCATAAAAAAAACAGGATTTTCACCAACCAAATAAAAAATCATCTCGTATAATGCATTGTCTCATCATTTCATGCATCAACAAAGTCGACATTACTTCTTGCATTTGTTCGACTTTCGCGGGCACAGGGCCCCAAAAGTCATGTTATTGTTAGCTTTAGCAGGCATAGGGCCTCATAAGCTTTGTTTTGTTTGGCTTTAGTAGGCAAAGTACCCCAAAAGTCATGTCTTGTTAGCTTTAGTAGGCATGGGTCCTCATAAGCTTTGTTTTGTGTGGCTTTAGCAGGTAGAGGACCCCAAAAGTAATGTCTTTTTAGCTTTAGCAGGCATAGGACCTCATAACCTTTGTTTTTTTCGGCTTTAGCGGGCACAGGGCCCCAAAAGTCACGTCTTGGTTAGCTTTAGCAGGCATAGGACACATAAGCTTTGTGTTGTTTCTGTTCAGCATCAGCGGATAACCGACTCCGCAAGCTTTCCGTTTATCTTTTCAGGCTTCAGCGGATACTCGGCTTCGCAAGCTTTTTATCTTTTGTTGTTAGTTTCGGTGGGTACCATACCTCAGTAATTTCTTTTATCTTCCATTCAAGCTTCTGACGGGCAATCCACCCCGTAAGCTCTTTATATTTCTGTTCGAGCTTCTAAAGGGCAATCCACCCCGTAAGCTCTTTATCTTTTTGTTCGAGCTTCTGACGGTCAATCCACCATGTAAGCTCTTTTAGTTTTTGGTCGAGCTTCTAACGGGCAATCCACCACGTAGGCTCTTTTTATCTTCTTGTTCGAGCTTCTGATGGGTAATCCACCCCGTAAGCTCTTTTATCTTTACGTTCGAGCTTCTGACGGGCAATCCACCCCGTAAGCTCTTTATCTTTCAGTTCGAGCTTCTGACGGGCAATCCACCCCGTAAGCTCTTTTATCTTTACGTTCGAGCTTCTGACTGGCAATCCACCCCGTGAGTTGTTTTATCTTTCTGTTTGAGCTTCACCCCATAAGCTATTTATCTTTACGTTCGAGCCTCTGACGGGCAATCCACCCCATAAGCTCTTTATCTTTCTGTTCGAGCTTCTGACGGGCAATCCACCCCGTAAGCTCTTTTATCTTTACATTCGAGCTTCGGACGAGCAATCCACCCTGTAAGCTCTTTTATCTTTTTGTTCGAGCTTCACCCCGTAAGCTCTTTATCTTTCTGTTCGAGCTTTTGACGGGCAATCCATCCAGTAAGCTCTTTTAGCTTTTGTTCGAGCTTCTGACGGGCAATCCACCCCGTAGGCTCTTTTTATCTTTTTGTTCGAGCTTCTGACGGACAATCCACCCCATAAGCTCTTTTATCTTTACGTTCGAGCTTCTGACGGGCAATCGTCCCCGTAAGCTCTTTATGTTTCTGTTCGAGCTTCTGACGGGAAATCCACCCCGTAAGCTCTTTTATCTTTACGTTTGAGCTTCTTACGAGCAATCCATCCCGTAAGCTCTTTTATCTTTCTGTTCGAGCTTCACCCCGTAAGCTCTCTATCTTTTTATTCGAGCTTTTGACGAGCAATCCACCTGTAAGCTCTATTATCTTCCTGTTCGAGCTTCTGACGGGCAATCCACCTCGTAAGCTCTTTTAACTTTCTGTTCACCCGTAAGCTCTTTTATCTTTCTGTTCGAGCTTCTAACGGGTAAACCTCCCCGTAAGCTCTTTTATCTAGCTTCTAACGGGCAATCCACTCTGTAAGTTCTTTTATCTTTATGTTTGAGCTTCTGATAGACAATTCACCCCGTAAGCTCTTTTATCTTTCTATTCAAGCTTCTGAAGGGCAATCCACCCTGTAAGCTCTTTTATCCTTATGTTCGAGATTCTGACGGGCAATCCACCCGGTAAGCTCTTTTATCTTTATGTTGAGCTTCAGACGGGCAATCCACCCAGTAGGCTCTTTTATCTTTATATTCGAGCTTCTGACGGGTAATCCACCCTGTAAGCTCTTTATCTTTGTTTGTTAAGCTCAGCAAGCAATCCACCCTGCGAACTTTTTGTGAGTAAACCTCAGTGGCCAATCCTTCCCGTGAGTTCTTTACAAGAAATCATTTTTTAGTCACAAGTCCTTTTGTTTGTCAGTGTACCCCGAACAAAATTGGAGTTCATGTCTTTACTCGTTTATTATAACGATAATAGATTAACTACGGTTACACCTATTATCTAATAAGAAACAAGTAAAGAGGGGCAGCTGTGAACACCTAATTTTGTTGGGGTATCTTCTCAATTTCATTAATATTTTGAAAAGAAAAATAAAAATTGGTAAAAATAAAATCACTTTTGTTCATGCTTTGAGCCTAGTCATTGTTTAGCCCATGTTTGAATCCATAGTCCAAATCCAAGCCAAAAAAAAAAAAAGAGTTTCTGAATGTTAAAATAATAATTATAAATGAAAATTTTTTTTGTCTTCTATATTTTTTATTCCCCCGGTAATGTCCATTTTCAAGTATGAACCAAGTGTGCTTTCTTTGGTCTTTTGGCTTTGACTCCTTTTTACACAAAAAATGGTGCCTAATCCTCCTGTTCTCTTCTTCCCTGCACCATCCCCGCAACAAAGCTGATTTTCCCCATTGCAGCAATGCTCCAACAGTGTTGTCCCTCTCCACACAGCTGGCTAATTGAGAGGTTTGTCATTTTTCTCCCTTGATGCTAATATAAGTTCACACAACAGAAGCAACCGGGGGGGGGGGCGTGAACAAAAACGAACACTACTAGAAAACTTGAATTTTCGGACGGAAATGTTTCCGTTAGAAATTTTCCGAAAATTTTGGACGGATTTCAGACGGATTGTGTTATTTTTTATATTTTCCCTGATCCGTCTGAAATCCGTCCGAAATTTTGGACGGATTGTGTTATTTTTTATATTTTCCTTGATCCGTCTGAAATCCGTCCGAAAATTTCGGACGGATTTCAGACCGATTGTGTTATTTTTTATATTTTCCTTGATTTATCTTACGTCCGTCTGAAATCCGTCCGAAAATTTCGGACGGATTTCACACGGATTGTGTTATTTTTTATATTTTCCTTGATTTATCTTACATCCGTCTGAAATCCGTCCGAAAATTTCGGACGGATTTCACACGTATTGTGTTGTTTTTTATATTTCTTACATCCGTCTGATATCCATCCGAAAATTTCGGACGGATTTCACACAGAATTTATTATTTTTTATATTTTTCTTGGGCGCACTTTCAAAAGGTGGTATGTCACGCCCGTGACACTCATCACGGCTAGGCCGTGATCGGTTCTGTCTGGATCAGCTAACATGTCACGACCGTGACGGGCATCATGGCTAGGCCGTGACAGCTTCTGACTTTTGCCTTCTGCTCTGCTTGATCATGGCCGTGATGGTCATCATGGCTAGGCCGTGATAGGCTCTTTTTGGCTCACTTTCTTCACTTTTCAAGCCCTATCTTCATCCAAGCTCCATCATGGTCAATCTTGAGCATTTTACCTTAATTTCTGCAAAACAACACCACAAAACCGCCTTACCCGTTCCAAGGTAAAAACTACTAAAAATCAATTTAAATATGCCTAAACTATATGAAAATGCATGCAAAAATGTACATGAAATGTGATGTGAAATCACAATATCAGATAGATCCGAAAATTTACATTATCCTTTTTTTTGGATCATATCACCTAACTAGGCCAATTTGTACTTTTTCGGGCATAATGGAGCCCCAATGGACTTGTTTGATCCTAATAGAGCCCAAATCGACTTGTTAAGTCCTAATTGGGCCAATTGCCCCGTACGGCCCAATTGTACTTTTTTGGTCCTAATGGAGCCCAAATGGACTTGTTTGATCCAAATAGAGCCCAAATGGACTTTTTAGGTCATATAGGACCTAACTGGGCTAATTTGTACTTCTTTGGTCCTAAAGCAGCCCAAATGGACTTGATTGATCCTAATAGAACCCAAATGGACTGTTTAGGTCATATACGACCTAACTAGGCCAATTTGTACCTTTTCGGGCATAAAGGAACCGCAATGGACTTGTTCGATCCTAATAAAGCCCAAATCGACTTGGTAGGACCTAATTGGGCCAATTGCCCCGTACGGCCCAATTGTACTTCTTTGGTCCTAATGGATCCCAAATGGACTTGTTTGATCCAAATAGAGCCCAAATGGACTTTTTAGGTAATATAGGACCTAACTGGGCCAATTTGTACTTCTTTGGTCCTAAAGCAGCCCAAATGGACTTGTTTGATCCTAATAGAACCCAAATGGACTGTTTAGGTCATATACGGCCTAACTTGGCCAATTTGTACTTTTTCGGGCATAAAGGAGCCCCAATGGACTTGTTCGATCCTAATAGAGCCCAAATCGACTCGGTAGGACCTAATTGGGCCCATTGCCCCGTACGACCCAATTGTACTTCTTTGGTCCTAATGGATCCCAAATGGACTTGTTTGATCCTAATAGTGCCCAAATGGACTTTTTAGGTCATATACGACCTAACTGGGCCAATTTGTACTTCTTTCGTCCTAATGGAGCCCAAATGGACTTGTTTGATCCTAATAGAACCCAAATGGACTGTTTAGGTCATATAGGACCTAACTAGGCCAATTTTTACTTTTTCGGGCATCATGGATCCCAAACGAACTTGTTTGATCCTAATAGAGCCCAAATCGACTTGTTAGAACCTAATCGGGACAATTGCCCCGATCGGCCCAATTGTACTTCTTTGGTCCTAATGGAGCCTAAATGGACTTGTCTGATCCTAATAGAGCCCAAATGGACTTTTTAGATCATTTAGTACCTAACTAGGCCAATTTGTACATCTTTGGTCCTAATGGTGCCCAAATGGACTGGTTTGATCCTAATAGAGCCCAAATTGACTTGTTAGGACCTAATTGGGTCAATTGCCTCGATCGGCCCAATTGAACTTCTATGGTCCTAATGAAGCCTAAATGGACTTGTTTGATCCTAATAGAGCCCAAATCGACTTGTTAGGACCTAAGCGTAAGCTCCAAACATGATTTTCTTTGAAAATAACCTTGTTTGGTAATAAGATTAAGTGTTTAGATCAAATTAGAATGGATGTTTATGTTAATTTTGTTATGTGGTTTAGTTTGAGTAATTAAATTACTCTCTTCAAATTATTTTATTGGGTGCGTTAGCACTGACTTGTTTCAGTGAATGCACGCTTACTAGACAATAAGTTACATTATTGTCACTATTATTACCAGTACAGAAAAGTATTTTAAATAATAAGATTAAGAGAAAATCATTTTCTTATTTTCATTCTATTTAATTTTAGAGTTGAAAATAAACTGGTTTGACATTTACCGGAGATTAAATTTTGGACTGAGTATTTTCTTAGTTGATTAGTTCAACTATTAATCTTTACTCCAATTTGAATTTCGAAATCATATCTTTATCAATCTTTATTTTTAGATTCCAAAAAGTAAAAACATGTTTATTTTAAGCCTAATATTTATAACTCATTTTATACCCACTAATATAAAAAATCATATTTTTCTCTCTCCTATATCTATCCAAAACCCGTAACCCCACCCCCTCACTTTCTTTTCTTCTCTTCTTTCTTCTTTTCTCTTTCTTTCTTTTTCTTCTTCTTTCTCTTTTCTTCTTCCTCCTCCCAACCTCATCTCCTCCTTCCCTCCACTGCACAAAACCGCCCAGCTCAGCCCTTGCCGTCGATCGCAGCTCGTTTCACGAGGAGGAGGCGACGCGCCTCACGTCCCCTTGCGCCTCATGTCCCCTTGCACGAGGAGGAGGCGACACGCCTCACTAGAAAAGACCCTCATTAAGAACCTCAACTGATCAGGTAGCTTGCTATTGGCACCTTGCATTCCTAATGATTTTAGGTACTGACTTGCAGAATTGTATCTGTTTTATTGTTGACATTATGTCTAAATTGGTATTCTATGTATGTCATTTATGTAAATATGCTGGATGCACATGCTTGTCTTTATATTTTATCACATGCTTTGACTTTACTTCTGTGTCACTGTGTCTGAAGCGATTTCTGCATGAGGGTTTTTCTTTCTAGAACTATTGATTTGCAGTATACAACTTTGTTCATTATGATTGTGCATTCTCATTGAATTGACCATGTTATCATTTCTTTCTTGCCCCCCCTGTTTTAGAAACTGCCCCATCGATTTGAAGGAAGCAATTTCAAGTGTAGTATTTACTTCTCCAAGATGTCTAGACATACCTGAGCTCATGGATGTGCGGAAGCATATTACAGCTAAGTATGGAAAATAATTTATCTCAGCAGCTATTGAATTACGTCCTGACTGTGGTGTAAATCGCTTGGCAAGTTTCTCTAGCTTCTTGAAGTTGGATAGGATCATGTTAAAGCTCATTTCTTTTCAGATTTATTCTAATTTAATGTTGCCATTTTAGTTGGTTGAGAAATTGTGTGCCAAAGCACCGGATGGTCCCACCAAGATAAAAATACTGTTTGCTAGTCATCAGGGGTGTCTAATCCAGAAACTAGACCTTCAGGTAAATTTTTGAAGACAGTAATTGCAAATGAATTTGGGGCTTTTGTTCTTTCTATTGCTTGAATATATGGGATTCTTTCTTATAGGAACTGGAAGACAAGAAATGGATTTTAGAGATTCGAGTTCTGAAAATAGGAGTGCCTTTCCTATGGGTAAGCAGAATAGGAACATGGAATTCAAAGATGCTGCCTCTGCTGCAGAGGCTGCTGCAGAATCTGCAAACTTGCAAGCATGGCTGCAAGAGCAGCTGCTGAACTTTCAAACCGAGAGAACATGACAAGGCAGTACTCAAGTGGGTCACATAGTTCTTCTGGCAACTTTTTTTTTGTTTGGTTCATTACATGACCTTCACAGTTCAGTGGCTTGATCTTCTGATAGTTTTTAAGTCATGACTTTTGGATTGCATACAACAATTGGTATTTGATTTTTAGAAGCTATATGGTACCAAGGCTGTATTTTGTAACAATAGTCAAATTCATGATTTTGTGATTGAATATGAAACTGTAAATGTTAGTGATCGGTGCCATATAATTCGCATAGATAGTGAAACTGTAATGTAAGTGAAGTGATCTGTCACGGCCGTGATGGGCATCATGGCCTGGCCGTGACAGCTTCTGCCTTGAATGTTGCTTCACTAAATGGTCCGTCACGGCCGTGATGGGTATCACGGCCTGGCCGTGACATATTCTGCCTAGAAGGGGTCTGGCTCAGTTGGCATGTCACGATCGTGATGGGCATCACGGCCTGATCGTGACAGCTTCTGCCTTGAACGTTGCTTCACTAAATGGTCTGTCACGGCCGTGATGGGTATCACGGCCTGGCCGTGACAGATTCTGCCTAGAAGGGGTCTGGCTCAGTTGACATGTCACGGCCGTGATGGGCATCACGACCTGGCCGTGACAAATTCTGACTTTTCATTCTTCCGTGTGAAATCCGTCCCAAATCCATTGGAAAACAAAAATAAATCTGTCCGAAATCCGTCCGAACAATAACCAACAAAATCACAACATCCGTCCCAAATCCGTTGGAAAACAAAAATAAATCTGTCCGAAATCCTCCGAACAATAACCAAAATCCGGATTTCCACGTTGTTTATATTTCGTCCGCAATCCGTCCGTAAATATTTTGGGTCAGAATTTGGGACGGATTTTATAATTTCCCACGAGGCTTTTTCAGACGGGTGCCATTCCGTCCGAAATGAATTATCCGTCCGAAATCTGTCCGAAATTTGTCCAATTTTCGTCCGAAATCCGTCTGAAATTCTGTCCGAAAAAGATGGATTTCTAGTAGTGGAAACCATGAGGGAGACACCTTTTCTCCACCATTTTTCTTATTCCAATCAGCTACTCTCCATCTTCTCCTTCATAGAAACACCTTTTTTCAACCCACCAGAATAACAACACCTACATACACCCCCACCAGAATAACAACACCTACATACACCACAATCATCTTCATCTTTCTCCCAACAACATCACCTTCAACAACAACAGCCAGAAAAAAAAAAACCACTTTCCACCCATAACCATCTTCATCTTCTATCTCCAGCATCTGCTATTATCTTCTCCACCAATCCAAGCCACCACCAATACAAAAAACTCCAACATTTGTTTCTCAAAACAAAAACAAAACAAACCAAAATCGAAAATCCAAACATATCAAAAAACAGTTCAGAACCTTGTTACAGGACCCTCCGCCATCTCCGCCTTCTCTGCCATCATTACTTGCTTCTCCGCGATCACTGCTCTCCCCTCCGCCTAGCTTCACCACGAACTCAACACCGCACCAAATGTTCTGCTCCGTTCACCATTCGCAAATCAGAAGGCACCACTGCCCAGCTCCGCCACGACCACCACCATACGGCAGCCCTCTCTGCCGCGAGCTCCATCAAGGATCATCGGCCTTCCTTCTCTGTCCGGTACAGTGCCGTCACACACAAACCGCCACCGGCATCGGCAAATCCGTTAACGTTATCGCCTCAGTCCTCCGCCGTGAGTCATGCACGAGAGCCATCGTTGCTTCCATTCATGTCTTCTTCCTCGCCACTGTCCACCGAACTGCCCATCTCCACTGCGTCGTCGGCCTGCACACGTTCAGCTGCCTCCTTCTTTGATCCTCTGTTGGTAATGTTGCCAGAAGCTTCTGGGATCTCCCTTTCCAGTTTTGTTTTTATTAAATGATTTGTTTTTATATGGGGTTGGGCTTCCATTTTGTTTTGGGCTTAAAAGTGTGTAGATGATGGAGTTTTTTTTTTTGTGGATGATCATAATCTCACTTAGTTTCTAAAAACAGAACAAAAATTATTTTTCAGTTCCTTGTTTAAATAAAAAGTCTCTTAAAAATCCTTTTAAAAAAATCAAAAAAATAAAAATAAAAATCTTTTGAGATCATGCAACAATCTACGATGTTGATGTCTGATTTTTCATCCTCAAGTGTCGTATGAATTGTAAGGGTTTATCGTATAGTTTGGCTATCTTTAACCTTGTGCAAGAGTGAATTTCATAAAATGTTTTCAATTTATTCTTTTAACAAACTTTTATAAAATTTTATAAAATGAAAAAAATCTTTTGGATTCACGCGACAACCTACGACGTTGATTTATGAATTTTCATCCTCAAGTGTTGTATGAATTGTGAGGGTTTATCGTATAGCACTACTATCTTGGGCCCTGTGTAAAGGTTAATTAATTCCGAAATAAAATCATTTTTTTCAAAATTATTTTGAAAAAATAAAATCTTTACCAAAATTTAAAATCAATTAACCAATCAAACATTTTTTATAAGAACTACGTGGCTTTGAGTTTCCCATCGCACCCGGGAATACGTAGGAGCAAAATCAATCATTCTGTCAAGCCAAAATTTAATTTTCTCTTTTGTTTGGTTTATCCTTTTTTATTTATTTAAAAAGTGGGGTAAAATAAATATTTTCAAGGGTTATTTAAATTATTTTGCACAATTAACTTGAGGTACCATTTTTTAAACGAGCGATGTAGGGTGCTAACACCTTCCCTACTCGTAACCGACTCCCGAATCCAAATCTCTATCTTTTTTTAAGACCAGTTTCCTTAAAATAAATGGGTTTTCCAATGTTTTTCCCAAATAAAATGTTGGTGGCGGCTTATATGTATACATATTGTGGATAGACATTCCCTATACAGACTATTTTTACTGACATTTGAGACTTTCGAGAATCAAAATGATATTTTTCAATTTAAGGGACCAAGTGTGTCTTCGATTTTTAGACACCAATTTGAACATTTACTTTAAAAAATAATTTGTATAATTAAGATACGAACTTTTGACCTATTAATTTTCATAATATTTATGATACTCGCATTTATTATATATCATCGAGGAAAATACCAGCATGTGGTTGATTCAAGTGGTAACGAGCTTGGACCCCTTAAGCAAGTGATCACAGGTTCGATCCCTAGCTCTTGCGTATGGAGAAAACCTGGTTGGGAGAGATCAACCTTTAAATGTCGTCAAGTATCTCGAGGGATTAGTCTCCGCAGTTACATACGGAGGATACCCTGGGAAACCAAAAAAATATCATCGAGGAAAATCTTACCATGATTCCGTGGAAAATTTGGAATGCACGAAATGAATTGTTGAGATGCCCCTGACGTCCTATTAAAGAAAAACCCAAAATTATTAAAACCTAATCGTGAAATTAGCATTAAGCGTTTACCTTAAAAAAGCGGGAAAAATAAACTTAAATATAACCAACCGTCAAACATATATAAATATAGATACATACATACATACATACAGTCATGCGGTACTGCCAGGGGAATTCCATCAGTAGGATCCCAAATATATACAAACTAAAACACACTGAAATAAGCAACGGAAGATACAACGTCTCAAAAAATGCACTGCCTATAGACACTAAACTCTACTGCTTGAATCCACGGCTCGTCCTCTAGAATCTGGCTCGTAAGGAGTCCCATCCAATTCCTCCAAAGCTGGTTCCTTCACAGGGTCATAACCAAACATACAACATAGAGAAAATAGGGGATGAGAAACATACTATTATAAAAAACGGAAAAGGATTCATAACATAATACCGAATAATAGTACACCAATATCCATCACACAATAACCACATATATAAGCATTCCTCCTCCAATTACTGTATCATCATCTACCCTATACACTCATGCAGCTATACCTATATGCTGACATGGTCATCTCAAATGCTATCACATTTTAGTCATTAGTCAAATAAATCTCGGTGCACATACTTGATTGGGTCCCAAGTCACCATTTTTACTGATCATGCTGCAATTAAATATTTGTTGACTAAGTTAGATTCAAAACCAAGACTCATAAGGTGGATTTTATGGTTGCAGGAATTTGACTTGGTCATTAAGAACAAAAAGGGCAGCAAAAATATGGTGGCTGCCCACTTATCTCGGTTAGTGAATGAAGAGGTTACTGCAAAAGAAAAGGACATTCGGGATGAGTTCCCGGATGAGGCTTTATTTCTAGTTCATGAAAGACCATGGTTTGCCGACATGGCAAATTTCAAGGCAGCCAACATTGTTCCAGAGCACCTCACTTGGCAACAAAAGAAAAAATCTTCCAGGATGCCAACCATTTCATGTGGGATGACCCATTTTTGTTCAAGGTTGGACCGGATGGCTTATGGAGGAGGTGTGTTAGTCAAGAGGAAGCGAAGAGTATTTTGTGGCATTGCCATAACTCTCCATATGGTGGACATTACAATGGGGAGAGGACATCTACAAAGGTCCTCCAATCTGGGCTCTTTTGGCCCTCAATCTTCAAGGACTCTTACAATCATGTGACGAGTTGTGACAAGTGCCAACGGACCAGGAACATATCTAAAAGGGATGAGATGCCACTTCAAAACATATTGGAGGGTGAAGTATTTGATTGTTGGGGCATAGATTTTATGGGTCCACTTCCACCTTCATTCTCCAATCAGTATATTTTGGTGACGGTGGACTATGTTTCTAAATGGGTGGAGGTCGTTGAAACACCGAAGAATGAGGCACAAACAGTAATTAAGTTCATCAAAAAGAATATTTTTGCCCGGTTCGGTGTCCCAAGGGTCCTTATAAGTGATGGGGGATCTCACTTCTGCAACTCACAACTGAAAAATGTGTTGACCAAGTATGATGTGAGGCATAAGGTGGCATCTCCATATCATCCGCAAACAAATGGGCAAGCGGAGGTCTCTAACCGGGAGATTAAGCGAATTCTGGAAAAAACTGTGGCCACTTCAAGAAAAGATTGGGCAAAGAAGCTTGACGATGCCTTGTGGGCTTACCGGACTGCATTAAAAACTTCTTTGGGGTTATCTCCATTTCAGATGGTCTATGGGAAGACATGTCATCTACCCGTAGAGTTGGAACATCGAGCCTTTTGGGCATTGAAGTTCTTGAATTTTGATGCCACTTTGGCGGACGATAAAAGAGTCCATCAGCTGCTTGAATTAGAGGAGATGCGCCTTAATGCATATGAGAATGCAGCTATTTACAAGCAGCAAGTCAAGACTTATCATGACAAGAAGATTGTGATGAAAGCATTTCAGACGGGACAACAAGTTTTATTATTCAATTCCCGGCTGAGATTGTTTCCGGGCAAGTTGAAGTCTAAGTGGTCGGGACCGTTCATTGTCAAAGAAGTCTCATCTCATGGAGCTATAGAAGTGGAGGATCCTACTTCAAAAAGGACCTTCAAAGTCAATGGCCAAAGGCTCAAGGCCTACTTGGGTGGTGACATCGAGAGATTGACCACAGCTGTGCGCCTTCGTGATCCTTGAGATCACCGGCCCGTCAAGCTAGTGACGTTAAAGTAGCACTTCTTGGGAGGCAACCCAAGTTTTCTTTCCCTTTTCCATTTGTTTTTTTTTTTTTGAAATTTTGTTTTTGAATAAATTGAGAAGATAAGAAAAGAAAGATCACTAATTGATGGCTTTGCCAAGTATTTTTAGGTTCTGAAGGAAGGAAGATCAAAAAGGCAAGGACAAATAAAGCAGAAGTCATCACGCCCAAGCCGTGATAGTGGTCATGGCCGTGACCATCTTAATGAGAAGATCAGAACGGATCACGGCCCAGCCGTGATATCCATCACGGGCGTGATGAGAAGAACGACCCTGAAGATCAGAGAGTATCACGACCTAGCCGTGATGGAGGTCACGGCCGTGACAGGCCAGCTCCTATAGATCAGAATTGATCACGGTCTGCCCGTGATGAGCATCACGACCGTGACACATTTTCCAGCATCTCTTCGACTAGGCATGTGAGCCAGCACCCGCTACCACCTCGGTGAGTTGTTCCATTTTTCTCCTCTCTCCGACTTGATTATTTACATTGGGGACAATGTAAGTTTTTAAGCTTGGGGTAGGGGTATTTTTGCAAATTTTTGAATTTTTGCATTTTTCATGTTGCATTCATATAGGCATAGTTTTGCATGATCACATGATTATATTACCCTTGCTTAGATTATGCATCCAAATGTGAGAACTTAGTGCCAAATAAATTGAGATAGTGAAATTTTGAACCCAATTTTTTTATTCTTGTGATCAGGCTACAAATAAAAATGCTTGAGATGATCTTTGATAGTTGATAATTAGCATGTGATTCCTTAGATTTGTGTTTCTCATTGATTTTTGAACTACTAAATGTGAGATTTTTGAGCCAAAAAGGGGTACTCACTAAATCTACCCCATTCTTTGTGATAGAGTGTTTTATTCCTTTTGGATTGTATTCTCTAGAACTTGACTTGAAACCGTTTTGAAGCTTAAATTTTTTTGAAAATGATTGAGGCACTAGGTATTTTTCCGGCCTTCTGAGCTTTGATTGATTAAATATTACCCCTTAGTTGCCCGATTTAGAGCCTACAAGAATAAAATACTTTCCTTGGTACCTTGAAATATTTTGATGAATGATGCTTGGTAGGAGACCTTTTAAAGTATTGCACAAAAGGGTAAAAAGGTAGTTTGAAAAAGTATAGGATGAGAAAGTTAGAAAAATATTTCTCTTGAATTGAAAATCTCCCCTTCTCCAAATAAAAAAAAAAATATAGAGAAGGGGATGACAAAAGGAAGTGAGAAATAAAATAAAAAGAAAGAAAGAAAGGTGGAAAATGAATCAAAACCCAAAAAGGTATTTTAGAAGGTGTCATGCTTTCCAATGCTTGATATTTTGTTTAGCCTTCTTGAAATTTCCTTTTCTTGATTTCCCCACCTAACGATTAATCCCATGGCCCCGTTACAACCAAAGTAAAAGACCTCTTGATTCTTATGTGTTTTCACTAATAAAGTAGAGATTTGGTTAATAGTCAAGTTTATGGTAGAATTCATTCCTTGAGGAAATTGAGCGAATTGTCATGTATCCTTAAACACTTGAGTGAGGTGAGAAAGAGTGCCCGAATCAGTGAGAATATGAGTCTAGGAAACCTAAGCTTCTAATTGGACTTGAAATTGATTGTCTCTTGGTGAATTATTTGAAAATGCCTGTTACTTGGATTAGTTACCCGGGTTCTTGGTTCACTATCCATGCTCTGATTATCTATATCTTTTGGCCTTGGTGATTGCTTGAGGACAAGCAAAGTCTTAAGCTTGGGGTGATTTGATGAGTGTGATTTCACTTCATATTTCATTTACATTTTTGCCTGCATTTTCATATAGTTTAGGCAATTTTAATTTGATTTTTGTTAGTTTTTACCTTTGAACCGGTAAGGCGGTTTAGTGGTGTTGTTTTGCAGAAATTAAGGATTAAATGCTCAAGATAAACCATGATGGAGCTTGCATGAAGATGGGGCTGGAAAAGTGAAGAAAATGAGCCAAACAGAGCCATCACGGCCTAGCCGTGATGACCATGACGGCCATGATCAAGCAAAACTGAAAAGAAAAGAAGGCAAAAGTCAGAACTGGTCACGGCCTAGCCGTGATGAGCATCACGGCCGTGACAGACCAAAAATTAAAGAAACGCCCATGGCAGAACCAGTCACGGCCGTGACGTGCATTATTTGGATCTGAATTTATATTAGATTGGGATTCAAACTTCCCTAATCTATAAATAAGGCATCTGGGCAGAACATAGGGGGGACTTTTCACCCTAAGAGGACGTTTTCTCTGAACCAGGGGCTGCTGTGACTGTTGTTGAAAGCTCCCGTGGAGTTTCTTCTCTCATTTGTTCCTATTGCTGTTATTTTGGCTTTCTCTATGACTATGAGTAGCTAAATTCCCTTTTTGTTGGGATTAGATGTAGCTAAACCGAATCTCATGTATTTTCCTTGATTTATTAATCTATGTTTATGCTTCTTTATTAGTGTTTGATTCCTATGCTTAATGCTTTTTGTGGTTTGATCATCCATGAATTGTTCTAAGATTTGATTTGCAATTGGGAAATTCTTATCATTTCTTGATCTGAAATTAATCACCTAGTAAACCTTGCATCTAGGAATGGATTTTGGTTTATTAGTAATCGTGTAATCCCTACTCTTAATAAAAATTCGTTAATTAAGCCACCTAAGGAATTAGGGTCTAATTAGGGGATTTAGCCTCTTGTCATCTAAGGAATTAGGACTTGAGTAATCTTGTGGGTTGATTTTTATATTTGAAGCATAAATTGGATTGGTGGTCTTAGCATTGCACGAGGCAAAGGTTTAGTGAAGTTTAATCCCAACATCTTTCATCATATTCGAAGAATTCGTTTTTTTTTTTGCATTCCAAGTGTTTGATAAAAATCCTAAAAGAACTTGTTCCTTTTATTTTGTCTATTTTAAATTTTAACTCTTGTTGGGCTTGGTATTTAATATTGAGCTCCCTTCCTTCCAAATATCCGCTTAGATAGTAGTTGATTTGTTACGTGCTAGTACTTGTCTCAGTCCTCGTGGGAACGATATCCCTCTTACCTCTTTACTACTTGTGCGACTTGGTATACTTGCCAAGACCGTCAACACCCTACAAAGATAAGAGAAGAGCATGGGAAGAAAATGACACAGACTCATCGGAGAGCTTCGAAACTGAAGATGCTCAATTATGTCTCATGGCCGATCATGAGAGCGAAAGTGAGGTAGAATCTAGCTCTTCCACTAATTCTTATAATGAATTGCATGATACATTTTTAGAATTGCATAAGGATTCTATGAGGTTAGCGAAGGCTTTAGATAACTCAAAGAAAACGATTAATTATTTGCAAAATCAAGTGATTGCCTTAACTAAGGAAAGACTAGAACTTAAAAAGGAAAACTATAGCCTTGCTTACATTAAAGGAAATTATGTTTGTGAAAAATACATAAAGTATGAGAAGGAAGTTAAAGACCTTCAATGCATGGTAGAAAAGTTCACTAATGCTAGAGATAACCTAAATGCATTTCTTGGAAATCAAAAGGCATGTTATGATAAAGCGGGCTTAGGTTACAAACCCCTTGTGCATGAAAAATCAATTAAGAACATGTTTGTAAAACCTAAGGTTTCTACTAGCCCTTTCACTAGATGTTATTATTGTGCTAAAAAGGGACATACCGCATCCATTTGCATGGCTAGAAATAAAACAATTGAGAAAAAGATATGGGTTCCTAAGGGGACATTTTATCATGCTAACCAACAAGGACTCAACAAGATTTGGGTACCAAAAAAATCCCAATGAAATTATTTTGTAGGTGTGCTTCAAGTTTGTTTTGCCTGTAGTTCCAACTTCTTTCTACAAAACAAAATGGTAATATTGCCAATCATAAATATTGTATGAATGTTTGATTCAAAATGATAGTTTGCTCAATATATATAGTGGGCTAGTATGATAAGCTATGTTCTCTGGTGAAGTTTGCCACTAAATGAACACAAGGTTGCACTTCATTGACTAGCTCATGCTTGTTTGAAATATTGACCAATATTGTATTTAATTATTGTGAATAGAATGCTTGATTATTTGCAAAATCATGTGAAATCTTGTTTGTGGTTGAGGATTGATGTGTTTGTCATGTAGAATATGTCACATGGTTCCAATTTGAGCTTAATTAATTATCATTGAATCTTAAGTGTTAGACTAGATAGCAAAGACTTGTAGCATTTGAAGTTGTCAAAAACATGTGCTCTGTGAAATATGCAGAAAAATAATAGATTAAGCATGCATAAATAATCAATTAATGGAATTCTGTTGATCATGAAACATGCCACAAAGAGAGGAACTTCGATGGTTATTCTAGAAATATGAAATATCAAAGCAAACTTGAAAATAGATAATGCTTGATAAAAAAAAAGGGGATAATCTTCTTTCAAAAGTACAATCATAGTAACTTGCTTGATGTCCCTTTGTACCATATGTCAAAATCAAAACATACAAATATTGGTGCATAAAAGTCTGAAAAGTTATTATTACACTTGCACACTTGGACTTGATGTTAAACTTATGATTGACTTACCTTTAGCACTTGTATTTAAGAATCTTATGAAAACTTGAGCACATTGGTTGTTTTGACTTGAATTGTTGTATATTAAATATTTGACCACTCGTATTTGAAAATGGTATCATGAATTCACGATACTTTAACTAGTCTATACTTTGACTCTACACCTTGCCTCGATGTGCTCACATACCATTTTGGCACTCAATGAAAGATTATATCAAATGGATTGTTACACTTTTCACTTTGACTTAGTTTAACATGCATATTCAATATGTTTGCACAATGGATGAATCTGAGATGCACATTTGAATTTCCACTTTAACTGCATATTGGTACCAAATGTGAATGGAAATTGAGTCAACTTGCATACTTGGATTGATATTGTGAATGAAATATCTAGTGGCTACTATATCTTGGAGTTGATGTTGCTTGACTATGCATATTGGATGTTAAAATGTGAACTACATTAGGTATAATATTGCCATACCATTTTTGTGATGTTTGGATTATGCCTAAATGTGGTAGTTTAAAATGAATTTGTTGGTATTGTGACTCAATGAATGTATGAACCATAGCATAACTATGCAATTTGATGAATTGGCAAATGTAAATACGAGATAAATGTTATGGCTTTGCCACTATGTGCATGTTCTATGTTGCATCATCACTCAATTGCATATATTGGATGTTGGACCACATTTTATTGCAATGCCTATCTTTTGATATCTTATAATTGTGCTATGTTAGTGTTGCTCTTGAATGCTATAAAATGTGGATGTAATGTTGAATGCAATAACATGTTGTCTTGTTATGGACTATCCTATTGAGTGATGCAATTTGGAGACTGTGAATATAGCAAAATGAGTTTCGTTTACAAACTATATTGCTAACACTAGTGCAGAAAAGGGATTCCACATCGGTTATTTTTGGCTTTACACATCGGTTTTCAAACTGATGTTGAAATGACCGATGTGGTTTATTGCCACTTTTCACATCGGTTTTAAAACCGATGTTTATAATATATTTTTAACAGCGGTTTTCTCTTAACCGATATGGAAAATTAATTTGTCAATTGGTATCTTATTGGGGAATTTCACTTTGCACATCGGTTTTCATGAAAACCGATGTGGAAAGTGAAATTTACACATCGGTGATAAATAAAACCGATGTGTAAAGTCTCATTTTTTCCCTGTTATTTACATTTCTATCTTTCCTTTCCCCCTGTTTCAGTAATGCAGATCAATACCAGAATAACATACTGTAAATATTCTCAACACAACTAATATATACTGAATTTATTACGAACAATACATATATATGTACGCTCAATTACATCAGACAACAAAAATAATTAGAAACCAAAAAGCTATATGATATATTATAGATTTCATATCAAAATACATATGATCGGTCAAAAGTACACTATAGCTCTTACATGATAAGTTTTTAAACTAACTAAATATATACAAACTATGGTTGCTGGTACACTTCAAGAAAGAAAGTTGCCCAACGCCTCTTTATGTTGTTGATGTCAGAATCAGATAATGGAGTTGGAATGTTGAATATCTGCAAGTTTAATTGGACAAAAGATTATATCTTCTAAGTAATAAACTAATATAAAACATATAACGAATCTATACTATTACTTCTAATTGTGTCAATTAACATTTACCTCGTGCCATCTTTCAGTGATCCTAGAGGAGATAATTTCCAACATCCACTGCATCACATAGTAGCCACATTCCCATGATCCACGTTGTATACGTGACTATGTACAAATGAAACCCAATTAGAATATGAGGAATTAAATAAAATAGAAATCAATTATTGTACCCACTGCATTCATTTGAACTAATAAATATCTTACGCTAGGAATAATCCATCTGATAGCCCGAGTACGCCTTTCACCACGCAACATGTGGGTTGCATTAACAGACCTATCATGACAAAAACATTAATTAAAGTATATCTAATAGATTTCAGATAATTAAAACAACTGCATTACTGATTATAAAGTATTTTAATACTTACATTTCGATGATCGTCTTCAGTTGATTCGTCGGCTTATTTCCCAATGAGCAGAAGAAGACCACGACGTTCATCCTAGGGTACAATATCAACAGTTGCCAATGCTGGCTGTATTTGTGGAACAGTTAGTGACTAGTCATATATAGTTATACTTAAATAACCGGTACTTACTTATTGAGATAAGGCGCAAGGTAGAATTGATGATCGTCTCGGGCAAGTATATCACGTATGGTAGTGACATGGGGTCAATGAACCCATAAACGGCGAGGTTACCCTGATCAACTAACATACGATGCAGATACCTAATATATTGGAAAAACATGTTAATTATCATAGTATTTAAAAATTAATTACTTAACTTATAAATAAAATGTACTTACGTGCACCATAACGATATGTGTGCAGAACTAGCCATTTCTTTATTGAGTACCATCTCCATAAGTTCCTTCTTTGGGATATACAGTTCATCACCAGGGCTGGCATCATGTTCCAACCTTACCAAGGCTGCGTCATTCTCCATGGTGACAACCTGTATAGCCAGAACTTTAAAAACATCACCATGGCCAGGTGCCCCTTTGTCGATCCCCTAAACAACATAGATATATATTAGTAATCACGGATAATTAAGTTATTTAATTCGTAATTAACTAAATGGTCAAATGAATACCTTGGCAAGAGCAGACATATCCGGTCTTCCTGGATCCGACCTTTTAGGCACAATATCATTTCCAACATCCTATAACGAATAAAAATAAAGCATTATCTTTAAACAATAATAAATTATTTCAACTATGAATATAGAAAAACACAACTAACTGAATACCTCAGATGCAACAAAAAAGCTGACTAGTCTTCTTGGCTAGAGGATGAAGTTACCGGGGGCCTGACCCACTGTTTGAACCTCCTCGGTGGGCACAGGGACTCGACCATCAGCATCTCGAATAATCTCAACAACGACCCTCAGCTGATCATCCGGTAATAAACGATGGTGTATGGTATTACCTAAGTTATTATGTGCCCTACCCAATGCCACTAAGCGGCGAGCATGATGATCATCAACATACAGCTCACACCTATCAGGGTCGTCGTCATCATCATCATCATCATCATCATCATCACCACCATCATCATCATTTTCATGCTGATGAGGAGGATCACATGAGCCCTTAGTGATCACATGGACAGAGGGTTGGACAGAGGGTTGGACACCGGCTGTCATCTGCTGGGACATAGAAGTCAATATTGCCATCTGCTAGGCAAACTGATCGGCCATCTCCTATTGAAGCTCAGCTGCAATCTCCTCTTTTAGCCGTGCTCTATCTGCATCAACATCCCTGTGGCATTGGTGTGAAGATGAACCATGGTATTGGCGAATGCCGACGCCCCATCCAACACCAATGACACGACCCGGGTGGTCTGGTTTACCGATGGCAGCAGCTAAGATATCATCGCGTCCTCTAGGAACAAAGGTTCCTTGGGTTAGCTGATCGTCCAAGGCATCCTATCACGTAAAATATCAGGTCACATTACAATTCGGTAACAATCTTAAATTGACAATTACAATTTAAACTATACTTACAATCTTCTCAGCTACTTGGCGGGCCTCCTCAGATGTATATTGACCCGTTTTTCTTTGTCGGGCCCTCTTCCATTTACGATGGCGTGGGGGTGGAGGTGGATCAACAACCTCTAGACGATTTTCAGAATTAGGATCCGCCTGAGATGCTGCTTCCTGACGTGCTTTCTTTTCCTCTTCAACCATTTTCTGAACAAGCTTTTTATATCCCCCACGAGACATGACATGGGGGTAGACATTCTTGCTTTGTTTTTTCTGCCCCCTTTTCCTCTTCTCCTGTTATAAATAGAAGACAATTAAATTACATAAGTAAATAAAATTAATGAAATTACATAAATTTAGAGACAAATCAAATAAGTTAACCTGAAAGCTGGGATCATGTTGGCTCTGAACAAAGCGATCACACGTCGCCTGGTCAAGAAACGAATACACCTCAAGTGGGTTCTTTTTACTTTTTGGATTGAATACATAGTATATGCCCAAGTCGGCCTTAAAAGCCCTCCAACTCTCTCCAGCATACTTTAGCAAACGCTTCTTCATAACGTACGTATCCGGTATGTCAAAGGTCGACTACATTAAGACCAAAAGAATCAACGAATTACTGTATGATATTATTAAGATAAAAATAAAGTAGATACAGACAAACACAGGACGTAGAAGTATAGATACCAGAATACTCTCCCATATATGATCCTTCACATCCGTCGGTACATCTTTCCAAATATCAATGAGTATCCTAGGCCTGTTCCTAGCAAGGGTCGCCACAAAACTGTTAAACTGATCTGCCATTGGCCCAATAGGATTGAGGTTATTATCAAAGTTTACTCTTATCCTTTGATTTCAACCACGGTTGGCAGTCAAATTCCTCATTCGTGTGGCACGTCTACCCTTTCTACTAGTAGACAGGGTCTCCTACCCGCTGCATGAAGGAGGGATATCCTCACGATCAGTCATGTATACCTGTTTAAACAAAAAAAAAATGAATGAATATAAATCAACACATCCAGAAATAAATAAATGAATGAACTCTTTAAGAAAAACGCTTCTAATAGCCCCGAAAATGAGGTGAAACTAAGATAAGATGATCATATTCAAAGGGAGATTTGTCTACAATCAGGGGAACATGCAACTTAACAAAGTCAACAAGAGGATTACAGTAGCTTACAATTCATATACTTAAAAGTAGACAAAGCTAGACAAGATAATCATGCTAAATGGATTCATCATTTTCATTCACCAATTTGTATTCGCTCACTATTGATGTACTATCTGGTTTCATCTAATCTATCCATTTTAACCAAATTGAAAATCTCCAAGGGTTCTAATACCTGAGAGAAAAAGAATTCAGCTCATTAACAATATTTTTCTTAATAAATAGCCTGGAAACACTAGGACTCACAATAACACAACACAAAACCAGCCATAGGCTTCCTAATCAAATTTCCTCAGCCATTCCTTCCAACCCTTCATTTTCATCACTCTCACTTTCTTTTTCACAGGACGTGTTATCCCTTAAACTTCCAAGACATTTCAATAAAGCCATCAAACCAAATATTAAAAAAAAACTGTAAATACTGAAAAATCCAGCGATTGCAAGAGCCTTAGCTTAAAATCCTTGGATAGGAAAAAAACAATAATAACCACACAAAAGTTTTGTCACAAACCCATGTACCAGCACGCAAACTCGTTGTAGCATGTTAACAAATATACACACCTACTCCTGTTGAAACTTTCACGGAGCAATAAATAAGCAACCATAATAATAGATAAATGGGTTTACGGTGCTCTTTCAACAAACACATGGCACTCTCTACAATATAATAATAGATTGCATCCATTGTTAATCAGTAAACTTCAAATCGGAGATTAGCATCAATCAACAAAGTCGAAATGGTGTCTTTCTAAGACCTTCCCTATCTATATCTTCCCCAAGACCCAGCAGCAAAACCTTCACAGCATCTTCAATAGCAGCTCTATCCCTTTCTTCCAGAAACCCCACATCACCACAACCATATCATACATTGGGAGACAGAGATAGAACTATAAACAAAAAAGTAAAAGAAAAATATCTTTCACGCCTTGAGAGACAGAGATGGGAGGGAGAAGCAGAAGCAGAAGCGGAGGCAGAAGCGGAGACCGACGAGCTGGGAGGCCGCGCGTTAGCAGAGGAGATGAACTTCGAGGAGGAGATGAGGGCCGCGCGTTAGCAGATGAGTGTTTTGTGTTTTAGGGTTTTCATAGACTAGAGAGCAGTGAGAGAGTTAGGGAAGAGACTCACAAAACAAAAAGGAATGGAAGAGGGCGCGGAACAGAAGGAGGGAATGACAAAAATTAGGAATATTACACATCGGTTATCAGAAAAACCGATGTGGTTAACCATATTATACACATCGGTTATGTAAAACCGATGTGGTTAACCATATTATACATCGGTTACTAATAACCGATGTGGAAAAAGTAAAATTTTAAATTCTAATTTTTTTTTTATAATTTTATGCATCGGTTATATGAAAACCGATGTGGTTAATTATAATTTTACACATCGGTTCAGGAAGAACCGATGTTAAATGATAAAAATTCTGACTTTAAATTTTTTTTGTTTTAATTTTAAACATCGGTTAGAAATAACCAATGTGTAAATGTTTTACACATCGGTTAAAATCTAAACCGATGTGTAATTCTTTGATTTTAATTTCAAAAATGCCACCGCCTCGTTTTACACATCGGTTTACAAGAAACTGATGTGGAAACTCCGATGTAAAAAGCATATTTTACACTAGTTTAAATCATTTATTTGTTGTAATCTTTGTGCAATGCTTGAATTAATGTATTGAATGGACACTCTTGTTGGACTATCTACTGTCAAACAAACTATCTTGTTGCATTACTTTGTTGACATTGTTTGCATATTTGATTGCCATTGTGATGTGTTGATTCATAATTCAATAAATTATTAAACAAATGGCATGAATGCTATTTTGATTGATGGATAACCAACCATTGTTCATGAATTGACATTTATTGTGCATATATTGGCATATGTTGGATTTTGGACAAATATGATAATTATTTGGAATGTTGAGAATCCACTTGAAATGCACTTATAATGCTTGCATCTTTGATGATTGATCACTAAATGTGGATGCTATAGACTTACTAGATTTATTGGATTCTCTTTGACCTATTACATTTTTTTTATTATGACAAAAAGAGGGAGAGAAAAGTAGGATCATTGGCATAAATTGACAAATCTTGTCACACAATGATTCTTGGTGATTTAAGTTTGCTTGGTGAATGAATCACTTTGTATGACCACTTTATGCTATGTTGATGATGACAAAAAGGGGGAGATGTATGGGGGATGAGTATGCTTGGAAAATGGATATGGTTGAATGGACATATTTGCATGTTTGGAAAAACATAGTTATGCCATTTACTCAATGCACTTGAACTTCAAAACACTTTGAATGCAAAGTGACTTAAATGACATTTCTTGTGTCATTGAAATTAATTTTCATATCCTTATTATATGGCACTAAGTAAGGGGGAGCTATAAATGTTAAATTTATTTTCTACACCCCATTGATATATGCACTTAATAACGGGGAGTTTTTACACCTCATGCTTCTCATATGCGCTTACCAACCTGATTATCTTTTATATGCTATTTGTGACTAACCTCCCATCTAAGTTTTTCAAAAATCTCAATATTGTTTTGTCATCATCAAAAAGGGGGAGAATGTGGATACTATGTATTTTCAGGAAATTAATTTTTATGATGAGCAACAAAAGCAAAACAATTGATTGAGAAAAGGAAAATGCAAGATCAAAGAAAGATCTTCCAAGACCAAGAGAAGATCTTCAAGGGAATACATAGTTTGAGTTTGGTCTTAGGTTTATTTGTAAGACTCAAATGTAGGATTGGTTATTAAAATTGAATTAATTAAAAATTGTTTTTAAAATTGAAAATGGGCTTATAGTTTTTCAAAGAATTGGAAAAATGTTTTTCATAAGTGTTAGAATGTTCTTTAGATTGAACAATATCATTTTTCTGTTAAAAGAACAGCTTGTAATTGAATTACCACAATTCTGTAATCTATTACCACTTTCTGGAAAAATCAATATTTAAATTTATCAGTGGTAATCAATTACCAGACTCCCGTAATCGATTACCAGATTTCTGGAAAGCTCAGTATTTCAAACTGACAGCTCGTAATCGATTACCAGTACATCCGTAATCGATTACCAATCGCGAAAAAGTGTTTTTTGGTGCAAAAAATGTATGATAGATGTACAAAATGACTATATTTTGAAACCCCACTATAAATACTCTGTTGCAGCCCAAAAAAACCCTAGTTTTTCACTCTTACAACACTTGAACAACATCTCTAACCTCAAGATTCAATATTTCACTCTTGTAATCAATATTTGAGCCAATCCTACACAAGAGTCATAGTGCTTCAACTTGTATTGTTCAACCTTTTGAGGTATTCTTCTTTGTAATCACTTATTGCTTGATTTTGTTAGTTAAAGAGAGTGAGGAATCTCTCTAGTTTATGATTGTAACAAGGGTGAGGTATCCCTTGGTTTGATTTAGAGGCTCTTACACAAGGGTGAGGTATCCCAAGTGAAGAGGGCTCTGTGTGAAAGGGTGGGGTATCCCTTTAGAAGAAGAAGGTGAGGTATCCTTTTTTATTTGAGAGAAAATCCTAAGGTGAGGTATCCTAAAGTCCAAAGGGTGGGGGTATCCCTTTGGTGAGTAGTATTGAGGCTCTTGCATAAGGTGGGGTATCCAAGTAGAGAGTGCTCTAAGTATTGTAAAGTATTTTGATAATCCGCTGGCATATAATGTTTTATCTATTATTTTAGAGTGGATTTTATCAATCAAATTGAGTTCAATGCTTGATTTAGCCCAAATTAAACTTTGTTTTCCTATTTTTGTTATTTTAGAGTCAATGTTTGCATTTAATTAATTTTATTTAGATTTTAGTGAATTTCTTATATTATTTCTATTTTGATCTTTAGGAAGGTATTAAGGGCAAAGGAGAAGCATGACTTAGGGAAGTCAAGAAAGAAAAAGAATCAAATAAGATATAAATTCAAATTATTGAAGCTGCCACCACGAGGAAGAATTGCAAGATCTCGTGTGAAACAACTAAATTGAAAGATTTGAAGTCCAAGTGAATTGATTTGGCTGAAGGAAAGTACATGGAATTAAATCATAGTGAAGAAAAAAAAAGGTCTATGGTCAAAATTGAAAGAAAGAAGAATTGGCAAGGCAACATTAAGCTTTGGATTGAACGTGGGACCCATGGAACTAATAAAGCAATTAAATTGGCAATTTGAAATTGAAAAGGAGATCGTGATAATAGTATGGAATAGCAAAATTCTCGAGAAACAATTTCATCGAATTAATAGCCAAGGTCATAATGTGTTTTCTTATCCATGAATAAATCTGTTAAGATATTTTTTTTATCTTAATTTGTGGACGTTGACAGAGGGACGATACATATAAAAAGCCACAACAACAAGAGTAGATGGGAGTAGCGTTAGTGAGTAGAAGGGAGTTGCGCAGGGTGCAGTGCCGCAGGAGAGTCAGTTGCTGGGAATTTTCGATACAGTTTTCTTTTCTTCTTCTTGGTCTTTATTTTATGACTGAGTAGTTGTTTTGTTTCTAGGATTGGGTAATGCCCTTTGATATTATTATGATGAATATTTGATTTTTCCTTTTTGTTGAATGTTTGACTCATTGATTTAGTTCTTATTGTGCTTCATCCATGTAAATTGATTGATCACCTTTTTACATGTTTTAGATATTCTAGGGATGAACTAAGAAGTGAACCTAGGTATTGGATCCATAGGAATTTAACTTAGGACTTAAATCACGAGAGTTAGAATCCGTCCTTCGAGGGTAACATTGAATAATCATAAATCGTAATGGGTTCAATTTAAATACAATTACCACGAGAGTAGGAGTTGGTTTAATTGAGCACGGTTGTTGTATATCGAGAGGGAACATTAACTAAGTTAGGATGATTCACCTTCAATTGAATTAGATATTAACAAAGGTATTGTCTATTAGGATTCATAATTGGTCATTGTGGTAGTCCCGATCCTGGAAGCTCTCTTCTTATATCGAAAATCCCAAAAATATTTGATTTAATTTTATTGTTTATTTTATTTTCTTGAAACCTTTTCACACCTCTTTCTTAGTCTAATAGTTGTTTAATTTGTGAAGTGGTACTTGGTTTCCCAATGCCTGAGTTCGATACTCGGTTTCTCACCGTTTTATTATTACTTGCATCTATCCGCTACGCTTGTCGGAGCCCATCAAGTTTTTGGGGCTATGTCCAAGACTCGTTCTGGCCCTGATGTCCATCATGGCCATGATAAAAAAAACGGGAGATCAGAACTTATCACGGCTGGGCCGTGATGGCCATCATGGCCGTGATGGGCCAACAACTGAAGTCAGACAGTATCACTGCCTAGCCGTGACAGCCTTCACGGGCGTGATGTGAAGACCAGAAAGTCAGGAAGGATCACGGCCAGGCCGTGATAATGGTCACGATCGTGATAGGCCAACGCCAAAAGGCCCGAATTGATCACGGCCCAGCCGTGATGTTCATCATGGCCGTGATGAGGCCCGGCATGAATCAGACCACTAACCAGAACCTGTCACGGCCCAGGCGTGATTTAGATCACGGTCGTGACGAAAAGGAAAACTGAAGGCCCGAATACATCATGGCCTAGCCATGAACACGGTCACAGCCGTGACGCGACCTGCTCCAGCTTTTAAAACAAATTCCGGCCCTCTCTCCCCTTAATATGATACCCTAGCCTTCTCCTTCTCATCTTCTTCTTCCTCTCACAACCTCCACCATACCCATTCACCCAAAAAGCTTGAAAACTCACCTCCTCCATGACATCCATGCCCAAGCAACACAACTCCCTTGCTCCCTACACCTAAATCATCAACCCAATAATACCAAATCCTTATATTTTGGGCAAAATAAAAAAGCCCCAATTTTGAAACCCTAGCCCCTGAAATTCGAATTTGAAGAAATCAACAGAGGGGATTGTGTATTTTGGTCCTTTGAGACTCATTGAAGAAAATCATGACAAGCAACTGCCAAAGGGCAACCGAAGCCTCACGCCCTCGTACCAGAGGAAGCAGGAACCTAGGGGGTGACAGGAGATACCCCTTGGGGTTTAGTGCACATGATTTCTGGTCAATAATTGATTATGAGGGTAGGAGTTTTAATTCTAGGACATCCAAGTCCACAGCCCTCGTTAACCCGAGCTTAAGTTATATGCATAGGGTCATAGCCAACACCTTGTTTGGCCGTGGAGAGAGTGACGGATCCGTCTGCCACAACGAGGTCTTTATACTTTGGATCATGCTCCACCCTGAGAGCAATGTGGACACGGGGTCGTTTTTGGCTAGGTACCTCTTAAAGGTTGCCAAGAGCTCAAGTGGTACTATTGTCATCGGTGGCTTAATCACCACTATATGCCATCATTTTAACTTTGGTTTGGATGGTTTTGAGCCCGCCCCAGGATGGACACGTATTACCTTGCAGGCTTGTGAGGCCATGGGAATGATCACCCAGAAGGATGACACCTACTCCCTGAGACACCCAAGACGCAAGCACCCAATTCCTCTCCCAAACCCCGCACTCTTGGATATAAAAAATCCGTCAAATTGGAAAGTGACAGTGGGAGATGAGCCTGAGCCTATTGAGATACAAAGGCCGTTACGACCGCCACCACCGGCTAGGCCATCTGGGCACCCATCTTCTTCTTCCTCTGCAAGTACATCATTTGATGATCCTTATGCGCGGTTCTCGTCCACCTTTCATACTATTCTAGCGAACAGGGAGCGCATCATGGAGGGGCAACACGAGCAGAGAGCCATGATCCAGCAGCTCTATGACTGGCATATGAGCCAACACCCACCACCACCTCAGTGAGTTGTTCCATTTTTATTTTTATCCTCCCTCGGACTTAATTATTTACATTGGGGACAATGTAAGTTTTTAAGCTTGGGGTAGGGGTATTATTTTTATTTTTGCATTCTTGTATGTTGCATTCATATAGGGATAGTTTTGCATAATCACAAGATTAGATTGCCTCTTGCTTAGAGTATGCATCCAATTGTGAAAACTTTGTGCCAAATAAATTGAGACGGTGAATTTTTGAACCCAATTTTTTGTTCTATATTCTTGTGATAAGCTAAAAATAAAAAATTCTTGAGATGATCTTTTGATAGTTGATAATTAGCATGTGGTTCCTTGGATTTCTATTTCTCATTGATTTGAACTACTAAATGTGAGATATTTGAGCCAAAAAGGGGTACTCACTAAATTTACCCCATTCTTTGTGATTGAGTGTTATCTTCCTCTTGGATTGTATTCTCTAGAACTTGACTTGAAACCGTTTTGAAACTTAGAAATTTTGATAACATATTTGAAAATGATTGAGGCACTAGGTATTTTTCTGGCCTTCTGAACTTTGACTGATTAAATGCTACCCCTTAGTTGCCCAATTTTGGGCCTAAAAGAATAAAATGCTTTTCTTGGTACCTTGATTGATTTTGATGAATGATGCATGGTATGGCACCTTTTAAAGTATTGTAAAAAGAGCAAAAAGGTGGTTTGAAAAAATAAATTGTGGGATGAAAAGAAAAATAGTTCTCTCAAGTTGAAAATCTCCCCTTCTCCATAAAGAAATAAAAAAATAAAACAATAATATAAAAAATGGAGAAAAGAATGAGAAAAAGAAAGTGAGAAATAACATGAAAAAGAAAGAAAGGTGGAAAAGTGATTTAAAGCCCAAAAAGGTATTTTATAAGGTTGTCATGCTTTGCATTGTTTGATATTTTGTTCGCCTTCTTGAATTTCCTTTTGTTGGTTTCCCCACCTAACGATTAATCCCATGGCTCCATTACAACCAAAATAAAAAACATCTTGATTCTTATGTGTTTTCATTAATAAAGTAAAGATTTGGTTAATAGTCAAGCTTATGGTAGAATACCTTCCTTGAGAAATTGAGTGAATTGTCACATACCCTTAAACACTTGGGTGACGTGAGAAGAGAGCCCAAATTAGTGAGAGATATGAATTTAGGGAACCTAAGCTTCTAATTGGACTTGAAATTGATTGTCTCTTGGTTTCTTATTGGATAAGCCTGTTACTTGGATTTATTACTCGGGTTCTAGGTTCACTGTCCATGCTCTGATTGTTTATCTTTTCTAGCCTTAGTTATTGCTTGAGAACAAGCAAAATCTTAAGCTTGGGGTAGTTTGATGAGTGTGATTCCACCTCATATTTCCTTGACATTTTACATGCATTTTCATATAGTTTAGGCATATTTAATTTGATTTTTGTTAGTTTTTACCTTGGAACGAGTGAGGTGGTTTTGTGGTGTTTGTGTGCAGGAATTGAAGATTAAAATGCTCAGGATCAGTTATGTTGGAGCTTGCATGAATATGGAGCTTGAAAAGCAAGAAAAATGAGCCAAACAAAGTCCATCACGGCCATGATCGAGCAATGCTGAAAAGAAAAGAACGTAAAAGTCAGAACCTGTCACGGCCTGGCCGTGGCAGGCATCACGGTCGTGATGCGCAATATCTGGAATTTTAATTTGCTGATTTGATCTGATTTTGTAATAACTTTGAATTCAAGTTACCCTACATTATAAATAGGACTCTAAGGCTCGAAAAAAAGTACCTCTTAACTGCTACCAATAGGAAAAAGTTAGGATTTCTCTTCTTCTCAATTTTTTCTCTTCCCTTATGATTTTCATGCTTTTGTTATTCAGGGTTGCTATGAACATGGCAATACGCGAGTAGTCTTTTTATTTCTAGGAATTGGGGCTATGCCCAAGATTCGTTTCATGTGATGAATTGGCGTTTTGATTCTTGTTAATTTCAGTTTTGCTTTCGATTCGGTTCCTATTGCCTGAATTACTTGTAAGTTCGGTGGCCCTTATTTGCATGTCGTAGATATTCTAAGGACGAACTTAGCGGTGAACTTAGGTATCGGATCTATAGTAATTGAACTTAGGACTTAAATCACGAGAGTTAGAAGCGGTTCTTCGAGGGTTCATTGAATGGTCACGAAGCTTAAAGGGTTCAATTTAAATACAATTACTACGAGAGTAGGGGTTGGTTTAATTGGGCACTGTTCTTGTATCCCGAGAGGGAACATTAACTTATTTAGGATAAATTCACCTTCAAAGCAATTTTGATAATTAACAAGAGGATTAGTCAATTTAGTAGCATGAGCAGTCTTGTAGGTAACCCAATTCCTAGAAATCTCTTTTGATATTGAAAAATCCCATATTTGATTTGATTGCGATTTTAATTGATTGGGTTTTAAATATTTGATTTGTTAGTTAATCTTTATTTTAAAAACCAAATCTTTTTTTATATAGTTTAGTTAAATTGATTTAATAATTAATTGTTATTTAAGATCATGGTCTCTATGGGTTCGATCTTTTTATTACTTGACGACGAAGCCGTACACTTCCGGATTCACGCTATCAGTATGCCATTACAAATGCAATTTGGCAATTTTTGAAGGGTGTATTCGAATACCCTTGTTAGTATTCGAATAATACCCATTATGTTAAGTTTGTTGGGTTCTGTTACAGGTAGTATTCGAATACCCTGTATGAGTATTCGAATACTCACCCTAAAATTCAGCAAAACTTCAGTGTTTCAGCTTCAATTGAAGTCTATATAAAGGGTATATGTTTAAGAGTTTTGACAATGAAATCATATTCAAAATATACTGTTATAATGCCAAAATAGAAAGCCATCTATTCACCCTTTGTTACAAGTGATCTTGAAGCTACAAGCTTTGATGCACAAGTGTTTGTGCTTGGATTTTCTCTTATACTCAATTTGTTTTCTGAGTTTTGTATTGGGATTATGGATCCCAAGGTTCTCAAGAGTGAGGAATCTCTTGAGGGGCATAAATCTTTGTTGGCGTGGTATCCATCAAAGCGGCCATTGGAGAAAAATCTTTGTTGGTGAGGTATCATTCAAAGTAAGGGTGAGGCATCCCTTTTTGTCAAGAGTGAGGTATCTCTTGTGGTGATTGTTGGTGAGGTATCCAACAAGGTGTAAGGGTGAGACATCCCTTAGTGAGTTGTTGGTGAGGTATCCAACAAGTTTCAAGAGTGAGGTATCTCTTGAGAATGTGGTACTTGTGGCTGAGGTATCCTACAAGGGAGAGTGACTTTTTTAAGGAGTGTCGTATCTCTTGTACAAACTTTTTCATAGTGAATTTCTCAAAGAGGATTCTTGGGGACTGGACATAGGCCACTCAGGTTTTGTGCCAAACAAGTAAAATACTTGTGTCACTTTCTCTATCCATACCCTCTTTACTTTTTTGCAATCTTTATTGTCCTATGCATGATTCTTTATGTTCTATGCTTATCATACTATAGTGCATGATTGTTGTATGATACTATATCTTAGCTTATACAATTGAATATCTTTCTTTAAGTGCATTCTTGAATTGGTATTGCAATTGTTTCTTGCTTAAGCTTCAAGGAAAGTTTACTATCTTGTTATTCCATTTGAAAAATGGAACTTAAACATTGTTTTTTGAAAAGTTTTTAAAAGGTCAATCCCCCCCCCCCCCCCTCTTGACTAAGAACCGTTTCCATATCTTACAATCGGTATTTAGAGCGGTTTCTTGAATAAGGTTAATCACCTTTCAAGTCTCATGGAAATGGCTTCTCAATCAAATGGGACAAGTGATTATGTTTCTATTTCTAGACCCCCTATTTTAAATGGTGAAGGTTATCCTTATTGGAAAGCAATGATGAAATTTTTTATTGAGGCAATAGATGTTGATATATGGGATACGGTTTTGAATGGTCCTTTTATGCCTAAACATGTTGTTAATGAAGAGGAAAAAGATAAACCGAGATCTTTATGGACCGATGATGATAAGAAGAAGGTCTAATTAGATAAGAAGGCTAAGAACATCATTACTACGGGAGTTAGTATTGATGAGTTCTTTAGAATCTATACTTACAATTCCGGAAAGGAAATGTGGGATACACTTGAGGTATCCCGTGAGGGCACAAGTGAAGTAAGGAGATCTAGGATGAACACTTTAACCCATGAGTATGAATTGTTTAGAATGATGCATGGTGAATCTATATGTGATATGAAAAAGTGTTTTACATATATTGTAAACCAACTTCGTGTTGGTAAAGTGTTTGATAATGAGGATCTTATTAACAAAGTTTTAAGATGTTTGAATAGGTCTTGGCAACCCAAAGTGATGGCTATTGCGGAATCAAGGAATCTTTCTACAATGTCACTTGCTACACTCTTTGGCAAGCTTCAAGAGCATGAACTTGAGCTATCAAGATTAAATGAGAGTGAAGATCAAGACAAGAGGAAGAAAGGCATAGCCTTGGTTGAATATTCAAGAAAGGGATACCTAAGTGATAGTGATGATTCAAGTGAGGAATTTCAAGAGGAGCACATCAACTTGTTAGTGAGGAAGTTTGGAAAGTTTCTCAAGAGAAGAGGCAACTTCAAGAGAGGCAACTTCAACAACAAGAAGTTCAGAAAGAAGGAGAGTACATCCAACCCAACTTGCTGTGAATGTGGAAAGCCCGGTCACATGAAATATGATTGCCCCAACTACAAGAAGAAGAATGATAAAGATGAGAAGAAGGGTAATAAAGATAAGAAGGGTAAGAAAGCATACATAGCATGGGATGAGAATGAGATGTCATCCTCAAGTGATGAAGATAGTCAAAGTGAAGAGGTCAATCTATGTTTAGCGACTTCACACCAAAGTGAAGATGAGGTCTCTTTTACTTATGATGAGTTGCATGACACTTTTGAAAAATTGCATAAAGAGTCTCTTGATTTAGCCAAACTAGTTGTGAAACAAAAGAATTTCATGGCTCAACTTGAAAAAGAAAATTTTGTTTTGAAAAAGCAAGTTGAGGATCAAAAGCTAGAGACTGAGACTATGCAAAAGATTTGTAAAAACTCTTCAAAAGGAAAAGAAAAAGAAAAATAATGGTGCACCACTTGTGAAAATTGCAAGAATTTGGAAAGTGATAACATTGATTTGAAAAAGTCACTTGCAAGATTCACAAATGGGAGTAACAATCTTAATGTTTTAATTGGTAAACAAACTATGAGTTTTGTTAAGGCCGGATTGGGATACAATCCATTTGATGCTAAAGCCTCCAACAAGACTCAATTTGTTCCATCAAGCAAACAAAAGAAATCAATTATACAATGTTATTTTTGTTGCAAGCATGGACATCATATTTCAAAATGTTATATCGAAAGAAAAGGTGTTGAGAATTGTAACATGATGTGGGTCCCTAAAGGGAGTAAACCCAAGACTAACATACAAGGACCCAATTCAAATTGGGTACCTAAGATTTGATCTCTTTTGTATAGGTATGCTTGAAGACACTATGCAAGCAGTGGTACTTGGATAGTTGATACAAACCAAGAATGATGTCCAATTTAAGGCCAAATTAATTCTTGATGAAAAGTTTATTTTCAATGTGATGAACTTGTATACTTGTTTTGGTTGTATCCTGAGCTACAGATCTCCGATTGATGCATTATTTGGTTCGTTAGAAAGCTTAGGAAATTATCTACAAATCATATCTTAATCCTCTTGACCTGATTCGGCTTCTATCATCACTATTGGAAAATATACATTAGACGGTAAAGGTTTACGTCAGTTAACCAAAAGCTAGACGTTAAAAAGGGGGCGGTGGCAGTTTTGTAAATATCAGACTTCATTAATTCACTGTTAACGTCAGTTGTTTTAAGGAGTGACGTTAAAAGTGAGGCGGTGGCAGTTTTGTAAATATTAAATCACTATTTGCGTCAGTTGTTTAATGAACTGACGTTAAAAGTGTTTTGCAAGAATTATTAACACTTTTAACGTCAGTTGTTTATAAAACTGACGTTAGAAGTGTGATTTTTACTTCAGTTAAATAAATAACTGATGTAAATAATCAACTCATTCCTATCTTTCTTTCGTTGTCATCTCCATGTTGTCACTCTTAACGCAGATCATCACTCCATATATAGTGCAGTTTATTTCTAATCTTTTTTTTTAAAAAAGTTTATTTTTAATCTTAATTAATTAGCTTGAATTAGTAAACAAATTCTTGTGCAAATTAAAATAAATAAACACTTAACATAAAACAAGTTATATATGTATAATCAAATCGTATCTCATTGAAGCGATTCATAAGTTACAATTACATGATTAGAAGATAAAAAATTTCCGCAAGATAGCACTAAAATATAAAAAAGTTTCTGCTTCAACATCATTTTCTTCTCAGTCCTGTCCTCAAAAACTCCTATATTGAATGCATATCCTCCCTTACTTGAAGTCCTTGATGCTCCATCTGAATCCACAGTCAATTTGGAGCCAAAGCAGAGTGAAGGGTGCACTCGATCTGTTTCAGCAATATTCTTGGAACAGCCACTTGGTTCCAAAGCTGAGGTTTTGGAACTGTAGCTGCTGATTCTCCAGAAGGATGATGGTGTGTGCAATTCACATAATGCGATTTACACACCCTTATCACCCATGTAATGTGATTTACTCAAACTCAGAAGTTGTTTGACCATTAAGACAGAGACCTTTAAGTCTAGGTATTGGAAGAAAGAGTGATGAAGTTAATCTCCATGGCAGAGCCATATTGTGAAGCAGAAAAATTAAAGGAAGGAAGGAAGCTATTTATAGGAGTATGGGATGAAGTTACTAGGCGTCGTAAGTTGCTAAAAAATTAAATTGATCATTAAGAGCATTAGGTTCCAAGGCGCATTGGGAGTTGGCAATCATATATTATAAACGTGCAGAAAAGAAAACGCCCGAAGGAATAGGAAGAAATAGACCTTTAAGTCTAGGTATAAACTTAGTGCTCATAAAGAGGATTATAGGTTACAATGTGTATGGGTAAGTAGCACAGCAGTAATGGGTAATTTAGTATCAGAGTAGTCAAAGGAATGAATGCTTTTGCAGAAACTTATACACTTTTAACGTCAGTTGTTGAATAAAACTGACGTTAAAAGTGTTTTTAAAATAAAAAATATTTTTTTTTAACGTCAGTTGTTTATACAATTGACGTTAAAAGTGTGATTTTTACTTCAGTTAAATAAATAGCTGACGTAAATAATCCTATGTCCCTATATGCCTTGTTGTCACTCTTAACACAGGTCTCAGAGCCATTTTGTGAAGGAATAGAAATATAGAAGAAAAGAAGAGGCAGTATTACAGACTGATACAGAATAATGGTACTTTATATAGAGAATGATTTTTACACAACACTTTTAACGTCAGTTGAATTCAACAACTGAGGTTAAAAGTATTTAAAAAAAAACAATATTAATATTTAACGTCAGTTGTTTAATACAACTGACGTTAAACAATTACTTTTAACGTCAGTTGTTTAATAAAACTGACGTTAAATGTTGTTTTATTTTTTGCTTTTTGATTATAACGTTTACACCCGCGCGCCTTCTGAACTTCGCTCTGTACGTACGTCTCTTTTCTATTTTCATCACGCTCAACCCTAGATCACTCTCAACCCTCACTCTCGCTCTCACCCAGCACAGAACCCTAATCGCGAGCTCATCTCCACCGCAACCACCGCGAGGGCTTCTTCGCCACCACCGTGAGGTACACTATTAACTCTAACTCTGTCTTTCCATTCATTCTTTGCAATAACTTGACATCTCTCTTTCCCCTTCCCGCGCACTAACTCTCCTTGTCCCTCTGCTCTCAGTAACCACATCGAACGTTGGCCACCACTCGAGCGATTCCTCCCAACCACCACGCGAGCACCTATTTCTGGTGAGTATTTAGGGCACATTTTTGTATTTTTGGTTTTGAGTGTATGTTGAAACTGTAGTCTCAGTAGTTGAAACTTGAAACCGTGAGTTTGAGTTGTTTGGAATGTACGTCTCTATTTTTGGTTTTGAGTGCATGTTGCTCTGCTGGTTGATCTGTCACGGCCGTGATGCTCATCACGGCTAGGCCGTGATCAATTCTACCTGTGATGGCATGGTCTGGTTCAGTTGGCACGTTACGGCCGTGATGGACATCACTGCTAGGTCGTGACCAGTGCTTGGCAATCTTCAAAAACTATAGTTTTCAATCTCCCGTATTGTCCTTATATTGGATATATGTTTTGTATATCTACAGGACCTATCTAGTTATGGATCATAGTTGGATGGTTTGTAAGCGTACTAGTGCTGAGTATTTGAAGGGGGTGGGAGAATTTATAGAATTTGCTCAAAGGAATGTTCCTAATAGTAATGGAATGTTCTGTTGTCCTTGTGTCAAGTGTTTGAATACGAGGAAATGTACGGTGAAGGATATACATACTCATTTGATTTGTGAAGGGATTTGCTTGAGTTATACAAGATGGATATGGCATGGTGATGTGTTGTTGAGTAGTACGGCGAGTGTCTCCCAAAGTGAGGACGTTGACGTAGATATGGAGGATGATCGAGTAGAGGACATGATCCGTGATATTGGACAAGAATCTTTTCATCGAGCTCATGTGTATGATAGGTTGTGCGGTGATGCGGATAAGCCTTTATATCCAGGGTGTACTACTCATACACGGTTGTCGGCGGTGCTAAAATTGGTTTGTGTGAAGGCGAGAAATGGTTGGACCTATAAAAGCTTCACGGAATTGCTTTAAGTGTTGAAAGGCTTGCTTCCGGAGGACAACACATTGCCTGACCGTAACTATGAGGCCAAGAAGGTATTGTGTCCTATGGGTATGGAGTATAAGAAGATACACGCATGCCCCGATGATTGCATATTGTACACCGGTGTTCATGAAGACAATCACGATTGCCCCAAATGTGGGTTATCACGATACAAAGTGAAGGGTGGTGATGATGATGATGATCTTGATGATGTGAGAAAAAAGGGTCCTCCTGTGAAGGTGTTGTGGTATCTTCCAATAATTCCAAGGTTCAAGCGATTGTTTGCCAATGCGAAAGATGCGAAGAATCTTAGATGGCATAATGATGAGAGGAAACGTGATGGAAAGGTTCATCAGCCTGCTGATTCTATTCAATGGAAGAATATCGATACTATGTTTCCGGATTTCGTTGATGAGCCAAGAAACCTAAGGCTTGGACTTGCTACAGATGGAATGAATCCTTATGGTAACATGAGTAGTATTCATAGTTCATGGCCTGTTCTGTTGGTAATTTACAACATGCCCCCTTGGTTGTGCATGAAGCACAAATACATGATGTTGTCTATGATGATTTCGGGCCCAAAGCAATCGGGAAATGACTTAGATGTTTATCTAGGTCCCTTGATTGAAGACTTGAAAACGCTGTGGGTGGAAGGTGTTGATGTAGTTGATGGGTATTCTCATGAGACTTTCAAGCTTCGTGCCATGTTATTTTGCACCATCAACGACTTTCCAGCATACGGTAACTTGTCCGGGTATAGTGTCAAGGGGCATAAAGCATGCCCTATATGTGAAGAAGGCACATGCTACACTCAGTTGCATCATGGAAAGAAGACGGTTTACCTTGGGCATCGGAGATTTCTTAGACGTGATCACCCATATCGTAAGATGAAAAAAGTTTTTAATGGATGCCAAGAGACAGAAGAAGCGCCGGCGGACTTAATTGGAGAGCAGGTTTATCAGAGGGTAAAGGACATCGATGTTATATTCGGCAAGTCCAAAAAGAAAGGTAAAGCTGCTGAGAAAAACATATGGAAGAAGAGGTCGATATTCTTTGATCTTCCATACTGGCGCAAGCTTGATGTCAGACACTGCATTGATGTGATGCATGTGGAGAAAAATGTGTGTGATAGTGTGATCGGGACGCTTCTCAACATTCAGGGAAAGACAAAGGATGGTGTGAATGCTTGTCTCGACCTCATTGCTATGGGTATACGAGAGCAGTTTGCACCAGTTGTTGAGGATGGTAAGCGGACTTATTTGCCGCCAGCATGTCATACTTTGTCAAAAAAAGAGAGACAAAGTTTCGGCGGGTGTCTTCAGGGCATCAAAGTTCCACATGGTTACTCTTCAAATATGAAGAGGCTTGTCTCTAGTGATCTTAAATTGGTTGGCTTGAAGTCTCATGATTGTCACATCTTGATGCAACAACTTCTTCCCGTTGCTATTCGTGGTATTGCTACAAAAAATGTGAGACATGCCATTACTCGGTTGTGCTCATTCTTCAATTCTATATGTAGCAAAGTCGTTGACCTCCGTATGTTGGATGACTTGGAAGTTGAGGCTGCTACAATCTTGTGCCAATTGGAGATGTATTTTCCTCCTTCCTTTTTCGACATAATGGTTCACTTAATTGTTCATTTGGTGAGGGAGATCTTGAAAGGGTACGTGAAAAATCCTCATCCTCCGGAAGCATCTATTGTTCAAAGGTATGTTGCAGAAGAAGCTATTGAGTTTTGTTCGGACTACCTTCATAACACGGATCCTATAGGGGTTCCTAAGCCTCGGCATGATGAGATCAGATGTCAAGGTAAGGGTACACATGGCTTAAGAATTAATAGGAAGGATCGAGAGGAAATGCTTCAAGCACATTTGTATGTATTGAACAACATCGAATGTGTTCAGCCTTTCTTATTTGAACATAAAAGAAAAGTCAATCAAGAAAACCCTCGAATGAGCGAAAGGTGGTTGTTGAACAAGCATAACAAGACTTTCTTACCATGGTTCAAGGAAGAAATGCTTAAGGATGGTAGTACTGCTTCTGATGACGTAAAATGGCTAGCACGTGGGCCTAACTTCAACGTCATATGTTGGAGCGGATACGACATAAATAACTTTTCCTTTTATACAAAGGAACAAGATAACAAGAGTACCATGCAAAATAGTGGGGTTATGACCGTGGCCGAAGCAATGCACTTCTCTAGTGCAAAGGACACAAAACCCGTTACAGCACCGAGACCTTACTTTGGATATATTGAAGATATTTGGGTGCTCGATTACACTAAGCTTACGGTGCCGGTATTTAAATGTAAGTGGGTTGATAGTAACGGTGGTGTATAAACCGACGAATTGGGGTTCACATTGGTAGACCTCAACAAGTTAGGTCATATAAATGAGCCTTTCATAATGGCTTCCCAAGTAAAACAAGTGTTCTACATCACTGATCCTTCTAACAAAAGGTTGTCCGTGGTTCTCTAAGGAAAAAGCGTGTATAATGGTAGTGATGAAAATGAAGATTCAAATCTTGATAATCCTGAGACTCCTTCTTTTTCAACAAACATGCCTACTATAATCGAGGAGACACAGGTGGACGATGTACATGTCACTCGTAATGATCATCACGAAGGGATATTGATATAGGTAGTTTAAACTTAGTATACATTTATTTTTATTTATATTTATGTATTTATTTTGAGTTATAACCTATGTTAATAAATATATATTGTTTCTGAATACATATATATGGATCATTATTCCATTTTTCCTTTGCAATTCTGTAATGTGTGTGATATTCTGTGTTACTGGGATATTTACTGAATGCAGGGATGGCTGAGGGGAGTGATATTTTAAAACTGAATTTAAAAAAAATACTATTAACGTCAGTTTTATCATACAACTGACGTTAATAGTATTTAATAAAATATACAGTACACTATTAACGTCAGTTGTTTATTACAACTGACGTTAAAATTAAGACCTTTAACGTCAATTCTTGATAACAATTGACGTTATTTTTAACAAAATTAACGTTAGTTTTTTTAAAGAACTGACGTTAATTTTGACAAAATTAACGTCAGTTGTGTTAAAGAACCGACGTTAATAGTGTTATATTTAACGTCAGTTCTCAACTGACGTTAAAAGTTTAACTTTTAACGTCAGCTGTATTTACGTCAGTCAGTATTCTGACGTAAAAAATCAATTTTAACTGACGTAAAAAGCACTTATTGCACTAGTGCATGGTGAAAAACGGGCTGAAGGTTTCTGACGAATTTTGAACATGGTTGAGCTTCAAAGGAGAGTGACTTTTGGCTTGCATGCCTAAGTAACTCCTTTTAGATGTTATGGATCATTTTTATTATTTTGCTTAAGTATGGTAGTAACTCCAATTAGTGGAGATTTAAGTCTTTAATTAGCCACTTAGTGGTTAGTAAATATTTTTATTAGTCCATTAGTGCAACAGTTATATTTAGTTATGTTAGGGGTTATGTCATCTTATGATGACCTTTGGTTTTCCTTTCCCTATGCTATATGTACAAACCTATTACATGATGAGATACAACTTTGAGTTCATTTTGGATTAAGTCCAATTGTGAGAGTCTTTAGCCTCTCTTAGGTTCTTCATTGAACCAACCCTTTGATCTTATCAAGTGTCCAAGACCCTTGTGGCGATATTCATTTGGCTTATCAGTTCCCCTTAGAATTGTCGCGCCTACCTTCCATTCCTTACCTTATCCATTTTCGTGTGTCCTTCTTCTTCAAATTTTGGTAGTCACTCAAGGATAGGTCCGAAATTTTATATGTTCCTTTCTTTTGGATCATATCATTTGGTATCTAGAGCCATCCTTCCTAGAGTGACCTTTGATTTTGCTTTTCAATTTTTCCGGAAGTTTGAATTTTTCTTAGTGGGTTCTTTGTGGAGTCTCTAATGAAGAAAAATGATGCCAAGCAAAGGGAGGATCTTTTCTATTCTAGATGCTATGTGAAGGACAAGATATGTAGCATTCTTATTGATAGAAAGGGTTACATCAACCTAACTAGTACCACCATGGTGCAAAAGTTGGGACTTCCTCTTATAGAGCATTTACAACCATATGTCATTTGGAGCATCCCGGAGTTTAGTGATCTCAGTGACGTGATGGTGAACAAACAAGTACGAGTATCCTTCCGGATTAGGAGATATGAAGATGAGGTGTTATGTGATGTGGTGCCCATGGAAACGAGGCACTTGTTACTTGGCCGTCCTTGGAGGGTTGAACGACAAGCGATATATGATGTCAACAACAACATGTACTCATTTGTATTTAATAATCACAAAATTACTCTTAGACCACTGTCACCAAAACAAGTGTATGAAGATCAAATGCACTTGAAAGGAGAGAGTGAGAAAAGAAAAATGAGTGAGAAAAAAATAACGGAAGAGGGTTCGGTGAGTGAGGAAAAGAAAGAGGTAAAAGTTGAGAGTATATTTGAAGAGAAAGAAAAGAAAGATGAAAGTATGGAAAAGAATGAGGAAAAAGAAAAATAAGAGAGCAAAAAAGAAAGTGAGGAGAAAAAAGAAAACATGAATACTTGTTTCGATGCTATTCCTAATTCTTTGCCTAGTTGTGTTGATTCCTTTTGAAGGAAATTGAGTTTCTTCCTCCAAAGAAAGCTTGCAAGACATTCAATGAAATTGAAGATTTGATTCCAAAGGAAGCTTGCAAGACAACCGATGTAATTAAAGATTTAATCCCAAAGGAAGCACCCCATGATTTGGGAACTTGCATGGCCTCTCAAAATTATTTTGTTCATTTGGTTCATAATCACAACAATTTTGAGGAATTTGTTGGGATGTTGATTGTACACGATGGAAATGTGTCACGCCTACTTGCTACATTTGATGATTTCTATCAATTTCCATTTGACTCCGGAGGATAAAGATGATTCCTTTAGGCAATAAATTCGAGGTCGAATTCTCTTCAAGAGAGGGAATGATACACACCAAGAATGATGTCTAATTTAAGGCCAAATTAATTCTTGATGAAAATTTTATTTTCAAGGTGATGAACTCGTATACTTGTTTTGGTTGTATCTTGAGCTACAGATCTCCGATTGATGCATTCTTTTGTTCGTTGGAAATCTTAGGAAATTATCTACAAATCATATCTATATCCTCTTGACCTAATTCGGCTTCTATCATGGCGAAAAACGGGCTGACAGTTTTTGACGAATTTTGGACATGATTGAGATTCAAAAGAGGGTGACTTTTGGCTTGCATGCCTAACTAGTAACTCCTTTTTAGATGTTATGGATCATTTTTATTATTTTTCTTAAGTATGGTAGTAACTCCAATTAGTGGAGAGTTAAGTCTTTAATTAGCCACTTAGTGTTTGGTAAATGTTTTTATTAGTCCATTAGTGCAATAGTTATATATATTTAGTTATGTTAGGGGTTATGTCATCTTATGATGACCTTTGGTTTTTCTTTCCCTATGCTATATGTACACACCTATTACATGATGAAATACAACTTTGAGTTCATTTTGGATTAAGTCCAATTGTGAGAGTGTTTAGCCTCTCTTAGGTTCTTCATTGAACCAACCCTTTGATCTTATCAAGTGTCCAAAACCCTTGTGGTGATCTTCATTTGGCTTATCAATTCCCCTTGGAATTGTGGCGCCTACCTTCCATTCCTTATCTTGTCCATTTCCTTGTGTCCTTCTTCTTCAAATTTTGGTAGTCACTCAAGGATAGATCCGAAATTTTATATGTTCCTTTCTTTTGGATCATATCATTGATTGATGACAACCAAAGGATAGGTTGCCTTTGGAAATGATCTTATGGTTGAATTTTAACAAGTTTCAAAACCAAGTCAGAATTGTGTTGTAACATAAAAGGAAGAAAGTATGAAAATGGGTGAATATTAGAGATGGTATGGCGCCACAAAACAAGAGTTTTGATAAGCCAAGTGAGGTTCGCCACAAGAATCTTGAATTCTTGATAAGAACTTAGCTTGGTTCAACCAAGAACCTAAGAGAACAATATTCTCACAATATGGGTTTAATCCAGAATCAACATCAAAGTTGGATTTCATCATATAATAGGTGTGTACATAAAGCATAGGGAAAGAAAAACCAAAGGTCATCATAAGATGACCTAACCCCTAACATAACTAAATATAACTATTGCACTAATGGACTAATAAAAACATTTACTAACCACTAAGTGGCTAATTAAACACTTAACTCTCCACTAATTGGAGTTACTACCATACTTAAGTAAAATAATAAAAATGATCCATAACGTTTAAAAAGGAGTTACTTAGGCATGCAAGCCAAAAGTCACCCTCCTTTGAAGCTCAATCATGTCCAAAATTCGTCAGAAACTTTCATCCCATTTTTCACCATGATAGAAGCCGAATCAGGTCAAGAGGATCTTGATATGATTTGTAGATAATTTCCTAATCTTTCCAACGAACCAAAGAATGCATCAATCGGAGATCTGTATCTCAAGATATAATCAAAACAAGTAGACGAGTTCATCATATTGAAAATAAAATTTTCATCGAGAATTAATTTGGCCTTAAATTGGACATCATTTTTGGTTTGTATCAATAGTGGATGCTCTAAACATATGACCGGAGACATCTCCAAGTTTTTCCATCTATCTCCAAGAAAAAGTGGTCATGTCATGTATGGAGATAACAACAACGGTAAAATTCTTGGAGTGGGTAAGGTTGGTAAGAATTCTAATACCACAATTGATAATGTGCTATTTGTTGAAGGTCTTAAGCATAACTTGTTAAGCATTAGTCAACTATGTGATAAGGGCTTTAAAGTTGTTTTTGATGAAAAATTTTGCTTAGTTGAAAGTATGCATGATAAACAAGTTAGGTTTATAGGCAAAGGAATCAATAACATATTTATGCATGATTAGAATGAAATTTCATCTTCCATACAATGCTTGATTAGTAAAGATGATGATTCATGGCTATGGCATATAAGAATTGCACACATTCACATGGATCACCTTAACAAACTTATCTCTAAGGATTTAGTGATTGGTTTGCCTAAGATAAAATTTAACAAAGAAGGTTTATGTGATGCATGCCAGAAGGGTAAACAAACTAGAGTTAGTTTTAAACCCAAGAAAGTTGTTTCTACTTCTAGACCTTTGCAATTGCTTCATATGGATTTATTTAGTCCTCCAAGGACAATGAGTTTTGGTGGAAACTATTAAGCTTTAGTGACTGTTGATGATTTCTCAAGATTTACATGGACATTGTTTTTTTTTCATAAAAGTGATGCATTCCATGCTTTCAAAAAACTTGCTAAAATGATTCAAAATGAAAAAAGATTTGAAAATAGCATGCATTAGAAGTGATCATGGTGGGGAATTTGAAAACCATGACTTTGAATGTTTTTGTGATAAACATGGAATTGAACATAACATTTCAGCTTCAAGGACCCCTCAACAAAATGGAGTTGTTGAGAGGAATAATAGGTCCTTAGAAGAGTAGGCAAGAACCATGTTAAATGAATCTAGTCTACCTAAGTATTTTTGGGCGGATGCGGTTAACACCGCTTGCTATATGTCTAATAGAGTGCTTATTAGACCTGTTTTGTTGAAAACTCCTTATGAGTTATATAAAGGTAGAAAACTAAATATATCACATTTACATGTCTTTCGATGCAAATGCTATGTTTTGAATAATTGAAAAGACAATCTTAGTAAGTTTGATGCCAAAGCGGATCAAGCAATCTCTCTTGGATATTCATCATCAAGTAAAGCATATACGGTTTTCAATAAAAGAACCAAGACTATAAAAGAATCTATTCATGTATCATTTGATGAGACTAACCCCCAAGAAATTGGGAAAGTGTATAATGATGATATTATAGATACAAGAATGGATTCTCAAGAAGAGAAAGCAAAGGACAATGAACAAGAATCAAGATTGGAGCCTTAAGATCAACAACAAAGAGATGAGGAACTTCTTAAGGAGTGGAGAATGACTAAATACCATCCAATTGATAAGGTGATAGGTGACATCACCAAAGGGGTAACTACTTGTTCTTCTCTTAGGAATGTATGTCATTTTATGTCTTTTGTGTCTCAAGTTGAGCCTAAGACAATTGATGAGGCTATTATAGATGAACATTGGGTAATTGCTATGCAAGATGAGTTAAATCAATTTACAAGAAATGATGTATGGGAACTTGTACCTAAACCTAGTAATAAACAAGTAATTGGAACTAAATGGGTTTTTAGGAACAAGTTAGATGAGAATGGTATAGTTGTTAGAAACAAAGCTAGATTAGTAGACAAAGGTTATAATCAAGAATAAGGAATAGACTATTAGGAAACTTATGCACCCGTTGCTAGATTAGAAGCTATTAGATTGCTTCTTGCCTTTGCATGTCTTATGGATTTTAAGCTCTATCAAATGGATGTCAAAAGTGCTTTTCTTAATGGCTTAATTCAAGAAGAAGTTTATGTAGATCAACCACCAGGTATTGAAAACTTTGAAAAGACAAATTTTGTTTTTAAACTTAAAAAGGCTCTCTATGGTTTGAAACAAGCTCAAAGAGCTTGGTATGAGAGACTTATCAAATTTCTTTTGCAAAAAGATTTTCAAAGAGGAAAGGTTGACACTACTCTTTTCATTAAAAAGAAAAAGCATGATATCTTGATTGTACAAGTATATGTTGATGACATTATTTTTGGAGTCACTAATGAATCTATATGCAAGGATTTCTCTAAGCAAATGCAAGGTGAATTTGAGATGTCTATGATGGATGAACTCACTTTCTTCTTGGGGCTCCAAATCAAACAAGTGCCTAGTGGAACTTTCATCAACCAAGCCAAGTATTGCAAAGAACTACTCAAAAGATTTGGCATGGACAAGGCAAAAGAAGCTTCCACACCTATGGGCACATCCTCCTATCTTGACAAAGAAGAACATGGTAATCCGGTAGATGTAACTAAGTATAGAGGTATAATTGGCTCTTTACTTTATCTTACCGCTACTAGACCGGATATTATGTGTAGTGTATGCATGTGTGCCCGTTATCAATCATGTCCTAAAGAATCTCACCTAACCGCCGTAAAAAGAATAATGAAATATTTGTTAGGTACAACTAATGTAGGACTTTGGTATCCTAAAGGATCAAGTTGTAGTCTAGTTGGATATTCGGATTCGGATTTTGTCGGATGCAAACTTTATAGGAAGAGTACTAGTGGAACATGTCATATTTTTTATAATTGCCTAATTTCATGGTTTAGTAAAAAATAAGTTAGTGTTGCTTTGTCAACCGCCAAAGCGAAATACGTTGCGGCCGGTAGTTGTTGTGCCCAAATTCTTTGGATGAAACAACAATTGTTAGACTATGGAATAGAATTGGACCAAGTTCCAATTAGATGTGATAATACAAGTGCCATCAATCTTTCCAAAAATCCTATCCAACACTCTAGGACTAAACATATTGAGATAAGGCACCATTTCTTAAGAGATCATGTTCAAAAAGGAGATATTGTTCTAGACTTTGTAGAATCAAATAAACAATTAGCCGATATCTTTGCCAAACCTTTGCCTAGAGGAAAATTCTTTTATATAAGAGAACTAGGGATCATAGATGAAACATGTATTGATTGATCTTATATGCTATGATTGTTTGGATGCATGTTTATTTGATTCATATGATGTATGTATTGATATCTATTCTTATAAGTATGTGATTTGATCTCTGGATGAGCAATATGCATGAATATATGTGCAATCTATGTGTTTTTTTCTCTCTGTCCAAGTAGTATTCGAATACCACCATAGAGTATTCGAATACTCTGTTTTTTCTGGGTAGTTTTCGAATACCCACCTCTGTATTCGAATACCAGCAAAAAACTGGTACAGATTTTTGGGAGTACTCGAATACTCCCCCTAGTATTCGAATACTCTGCAGATCTGAAAAAAATTCATGGCTTATAAGTGCTTTGCTCGACCTATGATGTATGAGAACCTCTCTTTTCCAACATTCTTCCCATATATTGCAAGAACATCATGTTTAGATCATAGTTTATTCATAAAACATCATTCTTGGTCTTTGTTCTTCATATACTTCTCTCTTGACATCATCAAACTCTCATCTATCTCTCCTAAACCTCCTTCATCACCATGGCTGGAAAGAAACCTCATACAAGAGGAGGAACCTCATCCTCTACTCAACCATCTCCTTCGCCCCAACCAAGAAGGAAAAGTGATAGGTTGGCTAGTGGATCTGGAAAAGGAAAGAAGGGGGTTGCTTTGGAAGAGGAAGCCATCTTTATGGAAACTGAAGAGTTGGAAGATAGTTCTATGGAAGGAGAGAAAGAGCAAGTGGAAGAAGAAATGGAGGAATAAGAAGAAGAAAATGCTAATAGAGTGGACACTTCTTCTTGGTTTATAAGCAAATCAAAATTCATGGAATACAAAGAAGATTTTATGAACAAGAAAGTGTTATGTCCAATCTACATGAAGTGCAGCTGGTATGAGAAAAACAATTTCTCTTTTATTGCTGGGCTTAAGAAAGGCAAAAATGGTACGTTACTCTGTTTAGTAGCTAGGAGGAACTTTATTATTCATCCTCAGGATTGGGATAGTGTGATAGGAATAACCTATGTAGGACTTGAGATTTCTGATCCCTCGTCTATTACAAACTTTTCTAGGAGAGGAATTATAGAAAATTTTGCTAATGGTCCTATCCCTGGTCGCCTTGAGAGAAAGCCTAAGGTTGGCTTACTTAACATGGAGGGTAGATTGCTTCACTATGTTGTAGCTACTATTTTGAACCCTAGGCATCTGTGAGGCTTGAAGAAGATTTATTTCTGATGTATTGCATGAAGCACAATGTTCAAATGAACTGGGCATGGTACATTTCACAAAGATGGTTGTCTTGTAAGAACAGCCGTCGAAGCCCAATTTAATATGCAAATCTAATCCAAGCATTTTGGAATATTTTGATGTTGATCACAATACAACCTATCTGCCCGTGACAAGAAGATTCGACACTACTACCTTAGCCAAAATAAGTATTAAGAAAATGAATGGATTTTGGTTTCATGATGGATCCCCGGTTAACCAAGCTTAGTATGAACCAGATGAGCTAGATGCGGCTTTGGATATCGATGATCAAATACATGCTTCACACAGTTCTCAGCCTAGCCACTCTACTCACACCTCTGCAACGAATTTTTATAATCCATTTCAATCCTATGTGGCTTCAAGCTTGAACCGCATGGAAACAGGATTGGAAACCTTTAAAACGTAGATGGACACAAGGTTCACAGACATGGAGGGTTACTTGAAAATTGAGTTCACAAGCATGGATGTTCACAATCAAGGGATATCCAATGATATGGCAGCTTTAACAGACAGAGTTAGGAGGTTGCAGTCACAGTTCAATGATGAAGAGGATGGAGATGATGATGAGATTTGATATCTCTTGTTCCTCTTTCTATGCTTTATATGATTATATTTTGTTGGATGACTGTATGTTCTCTATATTGCTCTGATACTGCTATGGATTTGTGTGATGATACTGTTTGACCCCTATTTTTTATTCCTGGATGACTGTATTAGTATACCTCTGTTGGTATACAAACTTGACTCTGATACACTAAACTTTGTTTTTCATCACACATATGCTTTTATGGAAGTTAGTATGCATGCTTTGAACTTATTTGATATATTTTGTTTATGCATGTATGAGATCTATTACATATATATTTGTGAATATTGTGTCTTTTCTCTCCACATATTATATGCTTTTTTATAATGCCAAAGGGGGAGAAAAGGTGTGTTTTTGTGTTTATTTTGCAGGACTCTCTAAATCTACTCAGAAGGAGTGTCATATATTCAGGGGAATTCAGCAAATATCATGATACACCTTATTCATAAGTTATCAAAACCTTATGATACAAAAGCAAAGCAAGAAGATTCCAATTTTATCAAAAGAGTTGTCATCATCAAAAAGGGGGAGATTGTAGATGATGATGAGATTCAAGTCTCAAGTATGGTTCCGTGAAGAATATCTCCACCCATGTTCAAGAATCAAAATATGAAATGTGTTTTGATGATGATCAGGTTGATTGAAAATGTTGTAATCGTTTTGATATTTAATGTTTGCTTTTCTAGTGTTTTGATGTAAGTCATAAGTAACTTAGTATGATTAGATGACTTAACAAAATTAATAAGATAATAACGCTAAACCTAAAAATAGAAATCAATTAGAGCTATTATAAAATGTCAAATGTTGGAAAATGTTTTTAAGGTATAAGTAATCACATACAAAGTTGTATATTGGTCTACTTTGAGGAAAACTCGAAATTCCTTCAAGAGTATTCAAATACCAACTCATGTATGCCATTACAAATGCAATTTGGAAGTTTTTGATCGGAGTATTCGAATACCACTGTCAGTATTCGAATACTACCCATTCTGTTAAGTTTGTTGGATTCTGTTACAGGGAGTATTCGAATACCCTTTATGAGTATTCGAATACTCACCCTAAAATTCAGCAAAAGTTCAGTTTTTCAACTCCAATTGAAGTCTATATAAAGGGTATGTGATTAAGAGTTCTGGCAACGAAATCATATGCAAAAATATACTGTTATAATGCCAAAATAGAAAGCCATCTATTCATCCTTTGTTACAAGTGATCTAGAAGCTACAAGCTTTGGTGCACAAGTGTTTGTGCTAGGATTTTCTCTTCTACTCAATTTTTTTTGAGTTTTGTATTGGGAGTGTGGATCCCAAGGTTCTCAAGAGTGAGGCATCTCTTGAGGGTCATAAATCTTTGTTGGTGAGGTATCCATCAAAGTGACCATTGGAGAATAATCTTTGTTGGTGACGTATCCAACAAGGTTTAAGGGTGAGGCATCCCTTAGTGAGTTGTTGGTGAGGTATCCAACAAGTTTCAAGGGTGAGGTATCTGTTAAGAGTGTGGTACTTGTGGGTTGCAAGGGAGAGTGACTTTTGTAAGGAGTGTGGTATCTCTTGTACAAACTTTGTCATAGTGAATTTCTCCAAGAGGATTATTGGGGACTGGACGTAGGCCACTCAGGTTGTGGCCCGAACCAGTAAAATACTTGTGTCACTTTCTCTATCCCTACTCTTTTTACTTTCTAACAATCTTTATTATTGTATGCATGATTCTTTATGTTGTATGCTTATGATACTATAGTGCATGATTGTTGTATGATACTATCTCTTAGCTTATACAATTGAATATCTTTATTTAAGTGCATTCTTGAATTGGTATTGCAATTGTTTCTTAGTTAAGCTTCAAGGAAAGCTTACTATCTTGCTACTCCATTTGAAAAAGGGAACTTAAACATTGTTTTTCGAAAAGTTTTAAAAAGGTCAATTCACCCCCCCTCCTGACTAAGAACCATTTCCACATCTTACAATAAGCACGTTCTAGCTAGCTTAAGTACTTGAATGATTATTCCTAATCCATTCAACATCTACTAATTTTCCAATTAGAGACTTAACCCTTATCTCTTAACCAAATCCACTTAACTTTACTTTTCCAAGTTCAGCAAGCTCAAGTTCTACTTAAGATGGCCAAGCTTAAATAAAACAACATATAAACACATATTGAGATAAAATGCAAAAGCAAAGCATCACATAACATCAACTAAACATTCATTACAAGTTCAACATACCAGTACACTGCAGCAAATTAGCTCATACTAAGCTTGCAAAATCTGGAAATGAAATATAAAATGGAAGAAGAAGCCATTACAATGGGAGCAAGAAATGAAAAATGGAGACGAGGAAGAAGACCCTTCAGCTTCTGTCTTAGTTACTCCCTTTCTGATATGAGATAACCCCCTCTTTAAATAAGAGAATATTCCCCCCTTTTAGGGTTTTGGAAGGGCCCATTCTTCTCTTTCTTCCTTTTGAGCCATCAAAATAATATTAAAATAAAGACTTGGGCCCATTTCATTAATTGTACCAGCAAAAAACCCGAGGAAATCAGCAAGGACGTCCTCAACTTTTAAGACAGCCTGGCAGGAGAGAGAAAGTGGTCCCGTTTTTGTCCTTTTCTGATACGGAGTTCGTGTCCAAATGCTGCAGCATGACCAGAGCATTTTCTAGCAGCTTATCAGGGACTCACGCCCAGATGTTGCAGCATGCTCAGACATTTTCCAGCAGCTTGTCTAAACTTCAACAAAAACCTAACAAAACTCAAGAAAAACATTAAACATATTCCTAGACACTCAAAAACAAAAATTTCATGATTTTTACACAATGGCACACAAAACATTAAACCAAATGAAAACCCATAAAATACACACACACAAAACACTCAAAGATTACAAAAACTCAAGCTAATTAAAGAGTAGATAACTCTCATAAGAGTTATGAGTCAGAGTATCTGATTACGGATACCAGATATCACGGGTCAGTTACCTAACGGGAATGGAGGAGACTACCGTGATACTCTTGTAGTCCTTGTCGAGCTACTTTATGTATCCTAATGGGAATGGGGATACATTTATATATTGTGTTGTGCAACTATTCCTTAACAGGAATGGGGAGATATTATTATTCTTTGAATGAGCACCCTAACGGGAATGGGGGTTTGCACCGATGTTTGTGGACGCACCGCTTGGACGACTGACTAATATCCCTAATAAGACGAGGGATGTGTGACATGATTGTAGGTGGACACGTCGGCATACAGGCTTAGTTGCATATGAGTAAGGGTAGAGGATGATTCGGTAATTTCGAGGATGATTGTTAGTTATATGTGCTTCACATGTGATGCATGTCTATGTTCTGTTATTGTATTTCATGCTATGTATCCCTTTCCATAAATGATGATAGAATAGTTTCATATCTCCCTATCCCTTTCTCTGTATGTTTCGTCTTCGCTCGTGGAGTAGATCTAGTTGATTAGGATGCCACTCAGCAGCCATCCTTGGATGACGGGAGCTCCGAAGGTCCCAACCATGGGCACTTTTGAGCTGGAGTTTTACGATGATTGGGGTTGGTAGATGACCCGGCGACCTTTCTTTATGTATACAATAGGCCAGTCGGTGTGTATATACTTTTTGGTGACGCCCCAGCATCCTTCTTCATGGGAGAATGCTTTTGTTTCATGAGTTTTGGAATCCTCCAGCGAGAGACCATCCACATCCATGGGACCTAGCTCAGAGTTCAGAGGTGATAGGTGTCGTTGCATTGACCCCCACAAATGATGTCCGCCATAGTTCGTACTACAGACGGTTGTTCCAGCATTGTCTTCGAGTCTACAGATGCGGACGTGGAGACAGTCAGGGTAGTAGTAGATATCCACGTTAGTGATCGTGGAGGCTAGAGTATCTGATGTATATAGGTTGTGTGTGGTGAGCCATTTTGATGTATTATGAGATGGGATGGGCTTTGTGTGGAGTGTGGTGAGGATGCTGTTTCTGTCGGGTCTTTTTATGTATTTTATGTATACTTATGTCAGATGTACTAGTGGGGTACCCTTGATAGTTTATTTGTATATATATATAACTGGAGTGCGATGTTATGTTTATGTGCTTTATGTTTTAAAGTTTTTAATATTTATGGTTCCTATTATGTATGTTTAATGCTTATATCGCGATTAAGGTTTAGTGTGACACCCTCTACCCCTCATGTATTTATAAGCGCATACAATTAAAAGAATTAAAATAAACACATGCATATCATTTATTTAAAATAAAACAACTGGTAGAAGATACCACATTATAACAAACATCTTAACATGGAAATAAAACAAGTTTTAAAAGAAAACATAACAATAAAACAAAACCTAACCCCGATGTCACATTACAGAGCTGGTATAACCAAAATCCAGAAACACGTCGGATAACAACTTAAACTAGAGATAATTCCTAACTACGAGTAAGAAAAGGTACATGCAAAGCAAACAACAGAAAACGAGGAGTAAGAAACATGTATAAAACATAACGACAAAGGAAGAAATTAGCAAGATGAGCATACATCACAATTAAACATGTTATAACATAACAATGTACATAACATATTCATATCATTCTCATCATATCAATAATGTATGCAATATAGTGCAACACTACTCCACTACTCTGTTATGCATGTGGATCCAATCTACTTCAGGATGTGACACCCTAAAACCCGGCATCACATGGTTACCCGTTGCGGAAAAGAAACATATTTAGAATGCTGGTGGCTTTCGGAAAAATAACCTTTTATATAGGGTTACTGAAAAAGGGCACTCAATTTTTTTTTGTTAAAAGAAGTTAAGAAAAGGTGATGAACACTCGTAACATGAAGATAAACATCATTCATATAAATATAACTGTCCCACTTGGGATCTTAGGTTTTATTACAAAACAGGCCTTGTCAAACTGGCCAACATACACTAAAACAGCTACTGAAGAAACAGGTAAAAAAGAAACATCAAACCGGGGATAGGGAACATGGTACAAGACTCAAAAGGTGGCTCTAAAAGCCTAGGGACTATCGGGACAACTCCAAAAGCCGACGAACGATCTACCAATGCCTCCTGCATGCAGAGTGACCACAGACGCTACCCCCAGACAAGATATCAGATGCCGGATTGATAACGTCACCATCACCGTCGATAGAGACGTCGTCATCTCCGGGATCTCGCGGATGGTACTCTGGCTCCTCCTCCTCCTCGTCCTCGACCTCTATCAGCTTAAGAGGCTCTTCCTCGGGATCCTCCTCCACTGGATCCTCCAGAAGCGGTTCAACTGGATCAAAATGCTCATGAAGGAGACCGGTGACTTGTAGCGTATGAAGGTAGTACCATGGAGGTGGAAGATCCACAGTCCTCGTCTCGACGATATGAATCCTTCGTACGGGCACTCCGTTAGCATTCGTCTCGGTAGTCGTGACTGGTCCTTGATATGTCGCGGTCATCGCATCCTCATGTATAGTCCAGTTCCCTGCTGTCCCAACATGATCAAACACTTCGCTCCTCGAGCTCGACTGTGCCAAGGGAACGTCCGGGTCCATCTAAAAGCACGCGCATACCCGATACAAGAAGAAAAGAACATAACATACAGATGTGCAAGAGTGAGATACCGTCATAAGATATATCCCACAACAACCATATACATGATACATACATCACATAAACATATAAGCAGTTAAATCATGCACATATACATAACATAACAGTGTTATATCAAAAGGTCTCAAACCCGTACAGTCAATCTTTGAAAATATACATGGCACTTCAATATCAGGCTCTAACTTAATCTCATGAGATATCAACACCGTTTTCCACTGGATAAGAATTAGAGTTGGTCAATCTCTAGCCCACCGGGAAGTTGCCTCCATACCCTCATGCATTTAAGGTCTCAGGACGAGCAACGTCACATGTGCCTCTGAACCGGTCACATGGACTGACTCCCAGATACCACCTTGTATCAGATATGTAAGAAATCACGTCTGCCTAGGGAAATGCACATGAGAAAATATTTTATTCAAAAGGTTTTCTTTGTGTTCATTCTTTTTTCGCTGTCGCAGCTCAAAGCTAACGACTTAATCATCATTTTCCCATCACTTGAAAACTCAGAAACATAGGACACACAGTTCGAATGCTCAATCATAACGCCCGAGACCGATGCACCAGTCTTAGGCTTGTGGTTGTAGAAAACAACATTCACCTTTAATAATGTTCATCACAATGTGGTTAGGACACACAGTCCACAACAACGTGATTAGGACACACAGTCCACCACAATGTGATTAGGACACACAGTCCACAACAATGAAATCAGATCGCACTGTCCTCGATTTCGAGAATTGGACTCTCAATCCAGAACATCATGAATAGGACTCATGGCCTCGAATTAACACTGATCCAAGATCACGTGCGTATAACTGAATACTAGAGGTGACGTCTCGCGTACTAGATTCTCTTTCTTAAGTACTTATTTTTCGTTCAGTGAAAATCAAATTCAAAACCGAATCCTCGATAACCTATCCAGGCTATCGGAAAATTTCTAAAACATTTAGGAGAAAACCTTTTCTTTGAAAATATTTTATAAAGCATCTTTGAAATACATTTATCTTTGAAAATCCCCAATAGGATATTGCCAAATAATCTTGAAAGTTTTCACTTGAAGACACATAGTTCGAAAAGGATTTTTTTTCCTCTCATGTAACAATAGTTCTCCAAAACCATTTCAACATTTAAAACAAGTACTGTAAGTTAATGAGCTTTTGGAAAAGAACACCAATCCCTTCATCTTCAAAGCTTATTAAGGTTTTTAATCCTTATAACAGTTGGGCACAGACACAAGTCTGACTTAGCAAACTTTCAATCAACAGTAGTATATATTCTTAGTTCAATGCTAATATCACAGATGAAAACAGTTCATCACAGATATGCATTATAACATTTAGAACAAGCACTGTTCAACATTAGATAATACCATAACAGTTCAAGTACATTAGATAACCAAGTCAGCTCAATCAACATATAAATATCCAGTTAAACACATACACACATGCATACAGTTATTTAATATCTTTAGGAAATCCCCTCTTACCTCACGTCAGAGTTAAGAGTTTTGGATTTGAAAAGAAGGTTCACGAACGTCCTCGCTTCTCCGGCGATGGAAGTCTAAGGTTACCAACATAAAATCATGAGTAAAAAAAAATATCACTCAAGAACACTAACCACAAGGTATAGGTTCGGTTCATACAATAAACTAGGATTAGGGGTTTCCGAAATTTATGGGACTCTTGGATTTATGATCCTTAAGTGCTAGAAGATCATAAACAACAATCTTTTAACAAAGTTGAATTAAAAATCCCACTAAGTACTTGACTTAGTGTTTCGGCCAAGCATAGGTAAATAGGCTAGGAATTTCTAAACTTTCCAATCTCTTTAGGTTAGCATCCATACATAGTAAGGAGCTTGATATTATGATCATTTCAGAAATGGAAAAATCAAATGTCTTAGACCATGAACTCTTAGGTTCGGCCTTAACAAGTTTGTGAGGTTAGAGATCTTTAAATCATCCAATCTTTTGGACATAGAATCCTTGACATGAAGGAGCTTTAATCCATAATCATCTTGGAAAACAAAATAAAATAACACATCCTAGGTCAAATGTTACATTCGTCCATCATAGGAAAATAAAGCAAGAAAATATTTTAAACTTTCCAATCACTTAGACATAACATCCTTTAACATAAGGAGCTTTTTAGTCCATGATCACTTTGGAAAACAAAACTCAACATCTTTGCCATAACCATTTAAGGTTTTGGCTTTTTCAAGAAATAGGGGTTAGAAATATTCAAACTTTCCAATCTATTGGACTTAGCATCCTTCTATATCAAGGAGCCTTAATCCATGATCATTTTGGAAAACAAAACTTAAACACCATTGCCTTAAAACTCATCGGTTTTGGCCTTTACATAAAAATAGGGTAAAAATCTTTAAACTTTCCAATCACTTAGACATAGCATCCTTTAACATAAGGGAGCCTTGGTCCATGATCATCTTGGAAATGAAACTCAAATACAAACTCATACATGTAAAAGTTGAAACAAGATCCATCTAAACCATATACATGGTTTCGGCCTCCTTAGGAAGAAGAGGTTAGGAAACTTTGTTTTACACAACCTTTTAGTATGTGATAGTATGAGTAAATACAAGAATATAGAAAGTGGTTTCAACTCAAAAGGAGTTTTCTACCATTTTTGGAGGTTTTAGAAATTAAAAGCACATAAAGGACATATGAAGAAAACTTTGAAACAAAAGATGAAACTTTGAAAAAGAACTACATAGAAGTATTACCCTTAACAAGATGAACAAATTTGATGAAGAACTCTAAGAGACAAGCTTGATAAAAATGTAAACTTTGTGAGAGAAGAAGAAGAAGAAATAAAGTAAAGCGTAAATGTGAGAAATGGAGGAAAGTGATGAAGTGTGGAAATGAAGAGTATTTATAGAGAGTGAGGGAGAGGGTCACGGTTTTAGGAGAGGAAGAAAGAAGAGAAGAAAGAAGGTGGGTTGCTTGTAGAGAGGATAATGAGTTAGGATGATGTGATGTGATTGGAGAGAAAAAGATGAAAAAGTGAGATTTTTGAAAAAAAAAAGTCATGATTCACCTTTTGAGGTGTGTCATAACCTTCACATCAAGTCACTTCATGTCACTTCATCATCTTGATGCTTTGCTCCATTGCGTATCAAATGGCTTCCCCGATCATATTTCCCAACGATTTCACCCGGGAAATCCCTAAGATTTGGCCCCGACAAAGATTTTTCGAAAAACTCCAAGCCCACACAAAAAAATCATAAAAACACTAACCGTCTCGTTCACGAATTAAAATTTGGTCTCTAGCTCAGTAAACTTGTACTGGCAGTGAGAACCCACACCGGTTTTCGTCTGAATTTTTGATCGAAAAACACATTAAAGCATGTATTTACTGATAAAGAAGCATACGAAAAACAGGGTGTTACACAGGAAGTCAACTTCGGAGTTACATATCCACATTGGCCATTAAGCACCAATGCTGGCATTTCACCAAACCATGGGTGAACCCCTTGGATAGCCGATGCACCCTACTCTCGGATGCACCACCGTGAGGGGCCGGATTCACCTAACTCTCGGATGAATCACCGCGGACGGCCAGATCACCTTACTCTCGGATAACCGCCACTATGTTGCACATCCCCCACTAACATCTACAATGCGTGAATGCATGTGCAACAACAACACACAATCAAACAATCACCACCTCCGCTTTGGCCACAAGGCACCAAAGTTTTATCACCATCAGCACCTCGACCAATAACCATTGGGGCCCCCTTGGCCAATAAGCACCAAGGCTCAACATCAACAACACCCTGACCAATAAGCATCAAGGCCCCCTTGGCCATTAAGCACCAAGGTAAAAAATGTGAGGTAACACATCGTCATCGTCTTAATCATCTCGACGTTATATTTAATTATCTTTGTTAAGTCTTCATTGAGTTATCCAGCTTGTGTTTACTTCGATTGGTGTCTTATTTTATTATTGGAAACGATTGGTGTGAAACATCCCTGTTTCTGTCTTTAATGCCTGTTCTGAGCAGGGGAGCATGATCATGCTTCCCCCAGCACAGGCGTGCTAAATTATAAGTCAAGCATGGTAGTGTTGTCTATTGAGCACGGCTGTGCTCACTGGAGCGTGGTCGTACTGTTCCTGGGAAGAAGGTTTTGGGAACCCTTTCTAAGCTTCCTAGGGCATTCAAAGATCAATCCTATAGGCTTTTAACTAACCATCAAATATCAGTCTCATTATTCATGTTTAATCTTCATGTCTTATAGTTATTGAGAATTAGTCATTTAATTCCTCTTTCGTTATGTATGTTCCTAAAATGCTCATGAATCAATCATAGGGTCTTGACTATACATTTGAGCAATAACCTTGCCTCTCATTGCTATAACTCACGTCTTATGAACACTTGGGGGGAATTAATCCTTTAATTCCAAGTCTTATTAATAAGCCCTATCGTTTCATTAGAGTCTTATTAACATAAACGACATCAAACTCAACACACATTCATCCATAGTTATGAATAGCATAATCAATCCAAACCTCATTCATGGCATAAAACATCATCAGTAATTACAATTACAAATAAGCATGCCGATAATGATTAACATATAAAAACATAAACAAATATCAATTAGGCAAACAATAGGGTCATAGGTTAACCCTTCATCTTACGCTACCCACATTGCCTACATGTTCATACTTTCCCTTCTCCCCATAACTTGTATGAAGATCCCAACTATGACAAAGCAAGCAAACTATTCTCGTTCCCTCGTGCGGCTCGACGAGTTCCTCAAGCCTTGGACAAACATGAAAAGAATAACCAATTAATCTAAATCCATGAAATAGGAAAAGAGGTTAATAGAGGGATGACAATGTTACCTTAATCAACCCTATCGTGCATGACTTCTCTCCCAAACGAACTCTAGAACACCAAGAACTTTGTTAGGTTCAAAAGAAAGGGAAAATGAGAGGTATCTGTCACACTAGAGTTGCCCAAAGTTCCAATTTGAGGGTTAACACTCGAAACCCTCGCAGACTGCTCTATTTATATACCTTTAAACCCAAGCATGACCGTGCTCCCACTAAGCATGGGCATGCTTAACATGGGCACGAGCGTGCTTAACTTGAGCACGACCTTCCTTGTGGCTCAAGCAGCCACTGAGAACGCTTAACAAGCACGGGCGTGCTGATACATGAGTGAGACACCCTGTTGTGCCATTAGATTAAAACCTCATTAATTAATTTATTAATCCCACACTTAACGTTAAACGTATATACCGAAATACGTAAGAATTAAAACATAACTATAAACATACAGCGTATGAAAATTTAAACCATCACACCATATATAACATACATACAAACCATATGTTTATGCATCAGAGTACCAAAGCATTGTCTAGGGTATCCCAGTAGTAAGATCCCTTGCAGGTGCATATTTAAACAAAATAATATTTACGGCTTAAACTCTACCACCTGAATTCACAACTCGTCCTCCCGCATCTGGTTCATACTGAGTCCCATCCAGTTCCTCGGTAGCTTGTTCCTCCACCGGATCTTCTCATACGATCACATGATAAAATATATACCAAATACAAAAAATAGGGGATAAGAAACAATTCTATCATCAAAAGTGGAAAAGAACCATAGTATATAATATAACAACAGTCACAGACACACATCACTCAAAATCAACCATCATCCTTACTTTACGATATCTTCCTCTACCCTCAAACTCATGCAATCTAACCTTTTTGCTGACGTGGCCACCACCAATCCAATCACACATCCCTTGCCCGCTGATGGATGTTAATTAATCGTCCAAGCGACATGTCCCCATTAACTGATGCACGCCCTCATCCATGGTGAGAATGCTCAAGCAAAGCAATGACACTATAAATCCTTAGCACAGTCGGTGCATGATAGTGTGATTTTACATCATGTTTCCTGTACACTTTTGCATGCATTTTTCATATAGATTAGGCATTCTTTATTTGATTTTAGTTAGTTTTTCCCTTGGAATGGGTGAAGCGGTTTCTTGGTGTTGTTTTGCAGAAATTAATGAAAAAATGCTCAGAATTAGCCATGATGGAGCTTGGATTAAATAGAGCTTGAAAAGAGAAGAAAATGAGCCAAGCAGAGCCCATCACAGCCTAGCCGTGATGACCATCATGGCCATGATCAAGAAAACTGAGAAGATTGAAGGCAAAAGTCAGAAGCTGTCACGGCCTAGCCGTGATAACCATCACGGCCGTGACAGGCCAGGCAGAACCGATCACGGCCTAGCCGTGATGAGGCTCACGGCCGTGATGCTCCAAATTTGAAAGCGCACCCACTCTAGAACACGTCACGGCCTGGCCGTGATGACCATCATGGCCGTGACGCGTGGCCGCTCTATAAATAGAGCGCATAACAGACAGAAAAAGGATCACGGGGATGATTCTAGAGGATTCTGGGGGGTCTCTGACACAGATCCATCAGACAACTTTTAACAAAAAGGATTCTTGGAGGTTGCGAAAAGGGTTCCAACCCTAGAAGGGAGTCGCTGAGAGGGGCTGCTGTGACGACGGTGGAAAGCTCCCATGGAGTTTCTTATCTCCTCTTCTCCTATTTCTCTGGTTTTGGCTTTCTCTTTAATTATGAGTAGCTAATCCCCATTTGTTGGGATTAGATGTAATTAAACTAAACTTCATGTATTTGTCTTGACTGATTAATCTATGTTTATTGTTTCTCTATTAGTGAATGATTTCCTTCGCTTCATGCCTGTTGTGGCTAGCACCCCCATGACTTGATTAGTGTTTTGGTATGCAATTGTAAAATTCGTATTAGAACCAGAACTGGAATTAATCACCTAGTAACCCTTGCGTTTAGGAATGGAGTTTGGTTTACTAGTAATCGTGTAATCCCTAATCTTAATGCAATTTCATTAATCTAGGCCACCTAAGGAATTAGGGTCTATTAGTGGATTTAGGCTCTTGTCATCTGAGGAATCGGGGCTTGAGTAATCTAGTGGATTGATTTTAATATTTGAAGCATGAATGGGAGGTATCTAGTCCTGGTAGTACATGAGGCAAAGATTTAGTGAAATCTGATCCCAACATGTCCCTTTCGCATTCCAAGTACCGGACAAAAATACAAAAAGATTTTGATTGTTTTCTTTTATTTATTTTGAATTCTCATCATAGTCTAGATAGTTGTTGAACTTGTGAATTGGTAATTGACATCCAATCCTCGTGGGAACGATAAACGGTCTCACCACCGTAATACTTGCATGACTGGGTATACTTGCCCAGATTCGTCAACAAGTTTTCGGTGCCGTTGCCGGGGATTGGTTTTGCCAATATCATTAGTAACAAAGAAGGCAACTAATTTAGACATTTTTATTTTATTTTATTTTTCTGTATATATTTGATCTTTTTGTTTTGAGTTTTGTTTGTGCCAGGTGGACAAAATTCATGGACAATTATTATTATCCACCTGATGAGGAAGCCGCGAGTCACACTTTGGAGGACAACTTGTGTTGGGAAGACGATTTCGATTTGGGAAAATTCTTTATGGAGTTTTCTTTATCTCATAATATTCCTTCATGAGTTGATTATTTGACTGGCGAGCTTATATATATACTCCAAGGAGGATTGGTAAACCTTTTGCTCGTATTTGCCACCTCCACCACCATGTATGATTCCCATAGAGCCACATGAAGCAGAATATGAGCAGAATATGGTTGTGGGAACGGATCAAATTGAAGATGAAGTGGTGATGGTGGAAGAGTCACAAGAAGAGGAATTACCTTCCACAAATCCTTGGGAAATTGAGGAATGGGAATGGAATGAGCAAACACCCTTGAAAGTTGCTCTAAAACAATATTCCCAAGAGTTATCCATCTCTGAGACCAAAATCAGAACCAACTGTGACAGTATCGAAACTGTGATGCAGAATTTCAAAACGCAAGTTGAGAAAATTTGTAAACAGTTAGTACAAGAGTCAGATGAAGCACAATTTGAGCAAAATCTGGTTTTGGGGATAGTTCAAAATGTAGATGAAGTGGTAGTGGACTCTACCATGCTTGCTGAGCAACCTGAAATTTCTGCGTTGGACAAATATGTCGGCTTACATCCATGTGTGGACGCTGCAAAACTAACCCCTTCCACTTGTTTGTCAACTCTCCTCTTGAAAATTCCATTTGACCCGAGAGGAAGTGAGTTCATCATTATAGTTAAAGAGGTCAATGGAGTTTTCACACACTGGCTAGGTGGAATTGTGGATAGAGTCATATTGCTTCTGCAATCGCCACTCCATAAACCATGGGATCCGGGTGGAGGATCTTACATCTTGAGCACCCCTTGGTCCTTATACCACAGGGTTTGGGATCCAGGTGGATGCTTCTTAATGAGTCAAGCTAGTGACATTAAAGAAGCGCTTATTGAGAGGCAACCCAACTTTTCTTAACCCTTCTCTTTAGTTATTTTCATTTTGTTAGCAGTCTTTGTTTTTGATTTTTAACTCTTGAATAATTTGAGAAGATCGAGAGGAAAAATAATAAATTGAGATTTTCCAAGTGATTTCAGGGAATGAAGGAAGGAAGAGCAAGAAGACAAGAAAAAGCAAAGTCAGCAACCATCATGCCCAGGCCGTGACACTGGTAACAACCGTGATGAGCCAGAATTGAAGATCAGAAAGGATTACGGCTGATGGGAGGACCCTGAAGACCAGAGAGCATCACGGTCTAGCCGTGATGGAGTTCACGGCCGTGACAGGCCAACATTTCTTATGGATCAGAATTGATCACGACCTGCCCGTGATGAGGCTCACGGTCGTGATGCATTTCCCAACAAGTTTCTGACTAGAATGCGAGCCAACACCCGCTGCCGCCTTGGTAAGTCGATCCATTTTTTCTCCTCTCTCCGACTTGATTGTTTACATTGGGGACAATGTAAATTCTTAAGCTTGGGGTGGGGGTATTTTGCATTTGCATTTTGCATGTTGCATTCATATAGTTTTGCATGATCACATGATTATATTAACCCCTTGCTTAGATTTTGTATCCAAATTGTGAAAACTGAGTGTCAATTAAATTGAGATAGTGAATTGTTGAACCCAATTTGTTATTCTTGTGATAAGGCAACAAATAAAAAAATGTTTGAGATGATCTGTGATAGTTGATAATTAGCATATGGTTTCATAGATTTCTGTTTCTCATTGATTTTTGAACTACTAAATGTGAGATTTTGAGCCAACAAAAAGGGGTACTCACTAAATCTACCCCATTCTTTGTGTTAGAGTGTTATTCCTCTTGAATGATATTCTCTAGAACTTGACTTGAAACCGCTTTGAAGCTTAAAAATTTTTCGAAAACATTTTTTAAAATGATTGAGGCACTAGGTATTTTTCTGGCCTTCTGAGCTTTGAATGAAAAAATGCTACCCCTTAGTGGCTCAATTTTGAGCCAGAAAGAATAAAATACTTTTCTTGGTACCCTGAAATATTTTGATAAATATGCTTGGTAGGATACCTTCTAAAGTATTACAAAAAGGGTAAAAAGGTAGTTAAAAAAAAGTTTGGGATGAAAGAATCAAAAAAAAAATCTCTTGAGTTGAAAAATCTCCCCTTCTCCAAGCAAAAGGTGGAAAAGTGAATCGAAACCCAAAAAGGTATTTTAGAAGGTCATGCTTTGCAATGCTTGATTGTGTTTAGCCCTTTTAAAATTTCCTTTTCTTGACTTCCCCACCTAACGATTAATCCCATGGCCCCGTTACAACCAAGTAAAAGACCTATTGTTTCTAAATTGTTTTCATTAAAATAGTAGAGATTTGGTTGATAGTCAAGCCTATGGTAGAATTCATTCCTTGAGGAAAATGGAGCGGATTGTCTTATGTCCCTAACACTTGAGTGAAGTGAGAAAGAGATCCAAGCAAATGAACAAGCTTCGGGTGATCTTCAGGTGAGAAAGAGTGCCCTAATCGGTGAGAATATGAGTCTAAGAAACCTAAGCCTCTAATTGGACTTGAACTGACTGTCTCTTGCTGAATTATTTGAGATGCCTGTTACTTGGATTATGTACTCGGGTTCTTGATTCACTATCCATGCTTTGATTATATATCTCTTCTGGCCTTAGTGATTGCTTGAGGACAAGCAATTGAATAAGCTTGGGGTGATTTGATAGTGTGATTTTACATCATGTTTCCTGTACACTTTTGCATGCATTTTTCATATAGATTAGGCATTCTTTATTTGATTTTAGTTAGTTTTTCCCTTGGAACGGGTGAAACGGTTTCTTGGTGTTGTTTTGCAGAAATTAATGAAAAAATGCTTAGAATTAGCCATGATGGAGCTTGGATGAAATAGAGCTTGAAAAGTGAAGAAAATGAGCCAAGCAGAGCCCATCACGGCCATGATCAAGAAAACTGAGAAGATTGAAGGCAAAAGTCAGAAGCTGTCACGGCCTAGCCGTGATAACCATCACGGCCGCGACAGGCCAGGCAGAACCGATCACGGCCTAGCCGTGATGAGGCTCACGGCCGTGATGCTCCAAATTTGAAAATGCACCCACTCTAGAACATGGCACGGCCTGGCCGTGATGGCCATCACGACCGTGACGCGTGGCCGCTCTATAAATATAGCGCAGAACAGACAGAAAAAGGATCCTGGGGATGATTCTGGAGGATTCTGGGGGGTCTCTGACACAGATCCATCAGACAACTTTTAACAAAAAGGATTCTTGGAGGTTGCGAAAAGGGTTCCAACCTTATAAGGGAGTCGCTGAGAGGGGCTGCTGTGACGACGGTGGAAAGCTCCCATGGAGTTTCTTCTCTCCTCTTCTCCTATTTCTCTGGTTTTGGCTTTCTCTGTAATTATGAGTAGCTAATCCCCGTTTGTTGGGATTAGATGTAATTAAACTAAACTTCATGTATTTGTCTTGACTAATTAATCTATGTTTATTGTTTCTCTATTAGTGATTGATTTCCTTCGCTTAATGCCTGTTGTGGCTAGCACCCCCATGACTTGATTAGTGTTTTGGTATGCAATTGGAAAATTCGTATTTGAACCAGAACTGGAATTAATCACCTAGTAACCCTTGCGTCTAAGAATGGAGTTTGGTTTACTAGTAATCGTGTAATCCCTAATCTTAATGCAATTTCATTAATCTAGGCCACCTAAGGAATTAGGGTCTATTAGTGGATTTAGGCTCTTGTCATCTGAGGAATCGGGGCTTGAGTAATCTAGTGGATTGATTTTAATATTTGAAGCATGAATGGGAGGTATCTAGTCCTGGTAGTACATGAGGCAGAGGTTTAGTGAAATATGATCCCAACATGTCACTTTCGCATTCCAAGTACCCGACAAAAATACAAAAAGATTTTGATTGTTTTCTTTTATTTATTTTGAATTCTCATCATAGTCTAGATAGTTGCTGAACTTGTGAATTGGTAATTGACATCCAATCCTCGTGGGAACGATAAACGGTCTCACCACCATATTACTTGCACGACTGGGTATACTTGCCCAGATTCGTCAACAGTGCACACCCTGATTCTCTCTCAAGGATGCTCATGCAAAGCAAAGACAGTATAGCTGCACAGCCTAAATCTAAATTGGGATAGTCCCGCGACAACTTTGGACCTCGTGTGTTCCAAACACACGGTTGTGAACAACAATGCAAACATATGAATCTCACTGACCCGCATCAATAACAACCTAGTGCCTCAAGCTTTCATCATAGACTCAACACTCATTCTAGGTCACATCTCATCTATAAAATATTAAATTTAGGCTAGGCACCTCTAAGTCACATTCAATCTCTCAACCAGACAAAATATCTCCGAACAACACATATCTTTACTTAAAAACCAACTAAGCATATTAGCAAACCAGGCAGATCATGCATAATACAATACTCATAAACTATTGAAACAACAAATTAAAACGTCACATGCAGTAGAACACCTCAACCAGTGTATCACAAGCAATTTAATAATAAATAAGTCAAACATCCTCAAATATTATAAAATTATACAAATGGCGATAAACCTACAATCCCCAAATCATCATTAGTATTATAGAAAAGTTTCCAATGTGATTTTGGTCTTGTCGATTACTCAACCACTAGTAGCGTTTAGGTCGTACTACACCACGGTTATCAGTTCACCTTCAACCAAATCACATAAAAATAAATTAATCAAACAAAATCCACCTAGAGTCACAAGGAGTAAGGTTCGGCCATCATAAGATCAATAGGCGAGAAATCTCAAAATTTCACAAACTCTTGGATCAATGATCCTTAAGCATTAGGAAAACATAATCAATTATTACATGACCAAGATTAAATAAAAAATTCCTCTAACCCACATGGTTAGGGTTTCGGCCATCATCAACAAAATAGGCTAGAGATTTTAAAAAATTCTCAAGCTTCTAGATTCAACAACTATGAGTATTAGAAAGACTAAATCAAGTGTTACTTCACAAAAATTGAAGCAAAACCCATCACCTCCCTATTAGAATAGGTTCGGCCAGTTTGAGAAAAAAATGCTAGAGATTCTATTTGCTCTCATGCTCTTAGATGATCAAAGTATAAGTTATATAGAGTTCACAGAAATTGGAATCACATTAAAAGGATTTTTCTACAATTTTCTAGAATTTTTGAAGTTCTAGATCTAATAATTTCAACATGATGATCAAGGCATGAAACAAGTTAAATCAATGAAGAAGATGAGTTGGTTGATCAAGGAGAGGAAGTTATACCTCTTGTATGATGAAAAATTGAATGGAATAGAGCAAGTTCTTCACAAAATTTAGTTATGGTGTTCTTGAGAGTTTTGAGAGAAAAGTGAGGAAGATGAAGAAAAATGGTGAAGTGTGGGAGGGGGAGTGGGCTGCATACACTTGGCTGAAGTGAGGGGGTATTTTGATCAAAATTCACTTAGGGACACTCTTGGAATTACATAAAAGACTAGGGGCATTTTAGTCTTTTCACACTTAAACTCATCATTACATGGTGAGTCACACCATGACTCACCATGGTGACTCACCTCCACGAGTCATCATGGATGACTCGTTGTCTCAATCCATTAGCGGGTCCCGACAGTTCCGTATTCAGCTCCATCGTTTACCCGATTTAGGTTTTATGCCAGAAAAATATAATATTTCATTTCCGATCGAAAATTTTCAAAATAAATAAAGTCGTTGGAAACGCGATATAAAATCTAACCATTTCGTTCACGAGTCAAAATTAGGTTTACTGATCAGTAAAACCTTACTGTCAGTGAAAATTCAGACTCATTTCCGTGTGAATTTTCAACCCAAAATTTCACCGTAACCCTCTACCATAAGGTAGAGTATGAATATGATTTTGTTTTATCCAAAATCATTTTCTTGGTCCCATATGAAAAAAATGAATCATTATATCTTAACCGACAATACCGCATATATAAAAAGTAGGGTGTTACAATGAGCACAGTCGTGCTTATGCACCACAGAGGGATTTTTCACACCAAAATGCCACTTAGCCCCTCTTAACATTTCCTAGGCACATTCCTAAGCGTTTAAAGGCTTATACGAAAAACAGGGTGTTACAATTCCGCCTCCTTATAAAAATTCCGTCCTCGAAATTTCTACTCACCTCGATTGAAAAGGTGTGGATGTGCCTCCATCATCTTGCTCTCCAGCTCCCATATAGCACTTTCCTCAGTAGTCCCACTCCAAACAACTTTAACCAAAGGAATATCCTTCCTTATTAGCTACTTCACCCTTCAATCCTCAACCCGAAGCCGTAGTACCTTAAAAGTCAAGTTCTCTTTCAACTAAATTGGATCGGGTACTATCACATGGCTAGGATCCTGAATATACTTTCGAAGTTGGGACGCATGAAAGACGTTTTGAAGTCTAGATAGGAAAGTTTGTAACGCAATTTGGTAAGCAACTTCACCGACTCTTTTTACAATTTGGCAAGGTTCTATGAATTTAGGAGTAAGTTTTTTCACTTTCACCACTTTATCGACCCCAACTGTTGTAGTAACTCTCAAGAACACATGATCACCTTCCTGGAATTCGAGAGCCTTCTTTCTCTTATCATGATAGCTCTTTTGCCTACTTTGTGCCACTCTAATCTTTTCCTGGATTATTCTTACTTTCTATATGGTTTCTTGCACTATCTCAGGTCCTAACATAACATTCTCACCAGGTTCATTCCAACACAGATGTGCCCTACATCTCCTCCCATACAGAGCTTCATAAGGCACCATTCCAATACTGGAATGGAAGTTGTTGTTGTAGGTTAACTCTATTAGGGGTAAAAACTTGTCCCAACTACTTGACTGTTCTAGCACACAAGCTCTCAGCAAGTCCTCTAAGTACTGGATGGTTCTCTCAAACTGACCATCAGTTTATGGGTGATAAGCTGAACTTAATCTAAGCTTGGTCCCTAAAGCCTAATGCAAACTATTCCAGAACCTAGAGGTAAATCTAGGGTCTCTATCTGATACTATGATAGAGGGCACACCATGGAGCCTAAAAATTTCCTTGATGTACAACCTAGTCAAGTTTTCAAATGGGTATTCCATGTTCATCGGGATGAAATGGGCAGACTTAGTCAATCTATCCACACCAACCTATATAGCATCACAACCAGATGGAGTCTTAGGGAGTCCTGACACACAATCCATAGAGATACTATCTCATTTCCATTATGGGATGTTCAAGGGCTGCAACATGCCCAAAGGTTTCTGGTGTTCTATCTTAGCCTTTTGGCACACTAAACACCCGTAAACAAATTCAGCCACATCCTTTAGTGGCACCTGGGTGCACACTCAATCCAGTCCTATGTCCTTCTTCTAGGATCAACTTCCTAAGCTCCGGAACATCAGGTATACAAACTCTATTTTGAAACCTCAAAACTCCATCACTTCCTTAAACCTAAGGTTTCTATCCTGAGCAATCAGCTCTTTCTGGCTTAAGAGGTAAACATCTACCTTCTGACCTTCCCTAATCTGATCCATCAATCTGTTTGTAATCCTCAACGTTCCAAGCCTAATGCTCTTAGGGGTAACTTCCCACGCTAAGCTCAAGTCTCTAAACTTCTATGTCAGATCCATCTATCTAACCATCAAGGCTGATACACATTTCCTTCAAGGTTTGGAAACTTTCCTCACACTTAAAGCCCCACACAAAGAGTTGTCCTTTCTTGGTGAGATAGGTCAAAGGTAAAGCTATCTTAGAGAAACCTTCTATGAACCTCCTATAGTACCCTGCTAAACCCAAGAAACTCCTAATCTCGGTCACTGACTTTGGTGCTTACCATTGGAGCACAGTCTCTACCTTAGCCGGATCCACGACTATCCTACCTTTAGCGATGACATGTCCTAAGAAGCTCACCTCGTCTAACCAAAACTAGCACATGGATAGCATTCAATCGATTTATCATTTCGCAAGGATGTTAAATAATTTGTAAAGTAGTCATGATGACTAGGTGACTTACGTAGGTGAGTTGTCCAAGTTGTATCATCATTCCGATCCTCCGGCATATTTCTGCAGATCCGAATCTGGCTCCGTCGTTTACCCGATTAGGTTTTTCCGCCTATTTTTTGCTAAAATTTCACCCGATAAAATTAAATATTTTATTTTTGAGTAGAAATTATTGATATATATTTTGTCCCCAACAAGTGGTAAAATTTTGAAATTTTGGTTTTTGGGTCGAAATTAGGGTTTTCAGGCAGTACAGAATTGCACTGTCCGTAAAAATGCAGACTGGGTTTCGTCTGATTATTCAACCCAAAATTTAACCGTAACCTTCTACTATAAAGTAGAGTCTAAATATGATTTTATTTTATCCAACATCATTTTCTATATCTCGAAAGAAAAATATAAACATATTTAATCTACCGATATTGAAAAACAGTAAAAACTGGGTGTTACATTACTAGGGGTGTAATCGGGTCAGTTCGGATCGGATTTGGGAGTTTTATCATCCGAACCAAACCGGGTCACACTTGGATCGGATCCATCGTATTCGCGGATCGGATTGGATCCGCTTACACCCCTATACATTACTACCCCACTTTAAAAAATTTCGTCCTCTAAATTTCGTGACTCGAAACTGGACAGGATCTTGTAATCATATCTTAATCCCAAGATCCTACACTGGATATCCGTCCTTCTTTCTCACTAAAAGAACTGGTGCTCTCCACGGGGAAACACTCGGCTGTATGCACTGTTTTTGACAATGGTTCTTCTAGTTGAGCTTTCAACTCAGCAAGCTATAGACAACGTCTGATATAGAGCGATGGAAATCAGACAGGCTCTTGGAATTAGGTAGATGGAGAACTCGATGCCTCTGACCGGTGACAAACCGTACTCCAGTCGATCTCTCCGTCGACTCCCAAGCTAGATAAAAGTAAGTATCCACGAGCTCCTTCTTTTGAAGAAGTCTTTATTTGGTTTGCAGATAAAAATCCAGAAATATTAGGATTAGGAAAACTAAAGTTTTATGAGCGCAATCTAAAAGGATATGGTTGGAAGATAATCAATCCATGTCTAGAATCACTTCTAATTGTGTAAAGGCAAACATATCTGATTAACAAGAAATCGTCTATCCTGAATAGCAATAGGATAGTTCAAGCATATTGAATTAACTGGTTCAGTAGTTAGGGTTGAAATAATTAAGTCATACGACAAGGAAAAAAAAGGTAAACTCAAATGTCTCACACAATCCATCGAAAAAAATGCATCGCACCCGAGTTGCAACTACCTTGTATGAGATCATCGGATTTTGAGGCTTCAGCACCACTCATGGTGTAAACTCTTCCCTTTGTCATCGGTCTATTGGTCTTTGAATCATTGGCAGCGACCCCAAACTTTGATGCAGAGCACTCTCTTGCTAGGTGACCAATCTTCCCACAGTTAAAGCATAACATTCCTCTCAGCTTACAATCCTCACTAATATGATTCAGCTGTCCACACTTGCGCCATTGTTGAACCGGGCCTTGATTCTGATTGTTTTGGCTTCCACTTCCATACACAAAAGTGACGGGACGATATGATTGTTGGTTCTGATTATTTCTAGGAGGTCTGAAATATGGCTTCTTCTGAGCTCGTTCCTCCCTTTGATCCTGATATTGATTCTAAAATTGAGACGATCCTCCGATATTACCTCGATTGTCTCTCCCTTTCCTCATCAGTTCCACCTTCTGACACTTTTCGACCAAAGCTTGAAAGTTACGAATTTCAAGCGGTAGCACTGACTCCTTAATTTCGTATCGTAGACCTCCTTCGAATTTCTCACATTTCCAACACTCATCAGGTTGAGCTTGAAAGAAACGGAAATACTTAGTGAGGGGTTCAAACTTTGCCGCATATTCCCCAACAGACAGTTCTCTCTGTTGTAGACGTAGAAACTCTTGTTCTTTCTCAAATCTGGTGCTCTGAGGGAAGTTCTTATCCAGAAAAGTAGTTCGGAAAACATTCCAAGTTATTTCCCGGTTTCCCACTTCCAGCAGCTGTCTAGTACCATTCCACCAATATTCTGCGTCACCTAAAAGCAGAAAATTAGCATATGGGACTTTCACTCCTTCAAGGCTAATGACGAGCTTGAAAATATTTTCCAATTCTTGTATCCACAAATTAGCCTTCTCAGGATTGGTATCACCATGAAATTACAGAGGATTCTGGCGACGAAAGGTAGTTAATCCTCTAGCCTTAACAGCTTGCTCAGCTCAAATTTGATCTTGTTGGTTATGTGCAGCCATAAGAGTTATTTGTTGTGCTATGGAAGTTGCAACATTGGCCATGGCTTGTGCTACGTAATTTATCCCACCAGCATCATCATTGTTCTCTCCTATATTACCACAGCCACCACCACGACCACCTATATGGCCACTTCCACGGCCACTTCCACGTCCAACTTCTGGCTTCATAATTGACCTACAAGACAAAATTAGTCAGTCTGCAACCAGAAACTGAAACGTATGCTTATGTATTATCACACATTACTTCTAAGAAGCAATTCAATCAATTCGTAATCAGAGATCACACAACACAAACATAATAGACCTATTCCCCAAGGTTCCCGAAAGACTCGACCAGCTCTGATATGACTAATGTAATACCCCCTTGGGCATTACAGGACTAACTCATTTCAAAAATATAAAATGAAAATGAAAGTTGGTTGCTTTCGGTAAAATAATTTAAATACATAACTACGTTCGAAAAAGGTTATAAAAATTTTTCTTGCGCAGTAAATAAAGTATCAGCATGCAAACATTAACATATAACAAGTTCATATACGCTACTGCATACTTCATAAAAGTAACATGCTTCACAGCGTATGAGTTTATTTTTCCGAAATATATACCTAAGAAAAAGATATAATTATACATCACTGAACTGAAAAGTCTGAACAACCCTTACTCCAAAAGAATGGCTCTCAGCAGCCAGATATACAGACTATCCTCAAAAGGGTATAAGAACAACCTAATATCCTAGTTGATATGGTCACTATAACCAACATCTACTGGGAAGACCCTCGAGGTCATCCCTGCGATCAATGGTCTCTTCAGTTTTCAGGACTAATTTCCTCGAGTAAAACAGGGAACTCCTGTGCAACGTCTGTATTCGCGTCCCACGGTACAATAGCAAAAACCAAGAAAACATATATTACAAGGGTGAGATACCAACAAATGAGTTTTATCATGATAACTACATGCGTGACACACAAAACAACAACATATACACATATATACATCACATAAATTCTCAGAATAAACATATTTTTATAAACAATGGGATTCATACCCGGCAGTCATCGTAATTTTTAAAAATGCATGACACTTCAACATCTACAATCTAATTTTGATATTTATTCTCCAGAGATCCTAACCTCCCTTCGTCGAGCATGATTAGGCTGCAATACCCCTTACTACAATGGTGTCATGAGGTCGGCCTCTTAATTTAGGTCCGAGCTCCAATTGTTCAAGGGTATCACACTAAAGCACCTAAAATAATATTAAGTAGTCCCTGATTGAGTACATCCACATTTTGCATCGTACGTCCACAGCTCGAGGTTGTGAGGCCCCAGCCTTTGTGGTTCACGAACCCGGATGTCCCTAATAGACCAGTTTAGTCTTGACTTCCCCAATTTGTCAATCCACCCTTTGTGGATTGTAGCTCAATAATACATGGTACAGTGGCCAACAATACATGGCACACTGGCCAACAAAGGCATGTTTGCCAAACAATGCATGTAAAACATTTATTCTCATTACTTTTCTTTTTCGTTCATTCTTTCTTTGTCGAGGCTCAAAGTTCACGACTATTCTTACTTAGGGATCAAGCCCATTCATTCCTAACACAGGACACAGAATAAAATGTGCCAACTGTGACTTTAACCCGCGACACACAGGACACGTAGTCCACATACTTACTCATAGGAACACTAGCCCGACGTCTCGACCATCTAGGTCCTCACTTTTCTTTATTCAACATCGTTTTCGTTCTGTGAAAAACAAATACCAAAACAAAATTCCGAAACTTATCCAAGTTTATCGAAAATATTTTCGTTGATTTTAAATCCTTTTGCAGAAAATATTTTCTGCTGAAATTCATTTATAAAATGTTAAATCATAACGAAATTCTTTTTTTTTCCCCTCAGATTTACTTACTTTTGAAATTTCTTTTCCGAAAACACATCAAATCCTTGACAATCAATTCTAACACATTTTTCTCCAAAACAATAAAACTATTTCTCATAGTCTCGCTGTAAATCACTTTTTCTAAATTATTTTTCGTTTAGAATAAATTTTTTCTGAATAAAATGGCTTTTCTTTTTCCAAAAAGTTTTTCACCATCCACACTAAAACTATTTTTGAAACTTATTTCATTTTAGTTACTCATTATTTCCTTTTTGAATTTATTTTCAAAAAATTAATGTAAATGATTTTTTTTCACGGTTTCGTCCTCACTGTCACTCATATATTTACTCTTTCACCAAAATATCATTTAATCTCATTATTTTCAACATTTTCTTCCACTTCCATAAATCAAAACACTTAAGTTTCTCCTCAAACTTTTTATAGTTTTATCCTTAATTACAATTGACCACTGACCACTGTCAGTCTTTCAGTCAATTACATCAAACAAAAGTTAATTCATACATCACAGTTATCCATCACAGATTATGACATGCTTTCACAGATGGCATTTAAAAATCACAACTAAATAAGTAAGGTTAAATCAAACACCATAGAATCACTACGAATAAATACACAGACAACTCACTGATAGCATGTAGCTATCAAAAACCACTCAGGTAAACTCACCTTACCTCTTGAAGATTAACTTTTCCTTGATTGCCAACACCTCAACATTTCTCTTCTTCCACCAAACACTAATCACTACTCTAGTTACAACTCTAACCTTCAACAAACAATCATGAAAACAAGTTAAAATTGAAACAAAAACCATCTAACCTCTAGGGTTAGGGTTCGGACAACACCAAGAAAATAGGGTCAGGGTTTTCAAATTCCTTCAATCTCTTGGATACATGACCCTAGCGCTATAGATTGGAGACAAAATTTGTCATGAAACACTAATACAAGTTAAAGGATGAAAAAATTTATTCTTGACCCATTTTGGAGGGGTTTCGGCCAAGAATTGAAAAATAAGCTAGGGACCTCTAAATTTTTCAAGCTCTTGGATCCATGATCCTAGAGTAATAGAGAGCTAAGAAAAATTGTTATACTTTAAACATTTTCATCCTATGATTTTCTAGAATTAAATGAAGAAAGTCAATGAAAATGGAAAAATGGTGTTCTTGACAAGAATGAATTAAAATGAATGAAGAGGAAGAAAATCATGATCATAAGCAATAAGGGTTTACCTGTTAGATGATGAAAGGGATGAAGAAAATGATTAATTTGGCAAGATCAACAATGGAGGTTTTTGGGTTTTGTTGTATGTTCTTGGTGAAGGATGGAAAAAAATGACTAAGTGTGGGGGTGGATTGTTAAACTCAATGACTTAGAGATTTTGATATATGACAAATACAACTTAATGTGTATGCAAGTGTTTAGTGTCAAATTGTAAAGACAGGTATCAAGCAATATTCAACAAGTTCAGTGAGCAATCAAAGGAGAATATTCAAGGAAGAACTTGGAGGAATCAAAGAGCAAGGATGAAGATCAAGGAATCGTCATGACAAGAGCTTAACGAAGAAATTAGTGTTAAGTCTTAGATGATTTGTAAGAGATGAAATCTTTTATTCACAAATAAGCTCAATTTGAAAATCATTTTGCATAACCTGCATTATAAGGAATAAGTTTTCGTAAATGAAAATGATTTTTGAAATAAGATTTCAAAGCGCTCGTCCAACAATGGAATAATATAAGCGCTCGTCCAACACTGGAATAATATAAGCACTCGTCCAACACTGGGAATAGTAAAAACTGGCATCCAAGAAAGTGATAAAAGCTGGCGTGCAAGAAAGTGATAGAAGCTCATGTCTACTAAAGTGACACAAGCGCACGTCCACTAAAGTGACACAAGTGCACGTCCACTGAAGTGATAAAAGTGCTCGTCCACTACGGTGACAGAAGTGCTCGTCCACACAAGTCTTTGGACTTGCTAAGATCTTAATGAGAAGCTCCGTCCACTGATATGGCATATGGAGCTCGTCTACTAGTTGGAGCACGTCCAATTACTTTGTGTTAGTACTTGATAGAGATGCAGCCAGCCCATCTAAAGATCCTTTGCATGGAATTGGAGGTCCTATGACTAGGTACAAGACTAAGAGGATGAAGCAAGCTTTACAAGGCCTAATCATAATGATCAAAGAGAAGGAAGACCAACATGCATTAGAGGCTGCTCCAAATTGGGCCACCTTGCTCCAACTTGATGAGGTTGATTTCAGTCCAACTTGAAGACTGTTTTGGAAGGGTTCAAAAGACAAGAAGCATTCAAGGGCAGATTAGTGGACTTTATAAATGGACTGATTAGATAATAATTAAAGCCCAATTTTTACCATTTTTATTTGTAATTTTCGTAGTTATTTTGGGCACAATTTTCTGGTGACTTTTAGTTTTCCCCTAAGTTCAATAAATGCTTCCTAGTAGTTCCATAAGTCATAATAATAGCTGGTGGGAATTTAACACCTTGATTATGCTTACTTTCTAGGTAGTGTACATGCATTTGTCAATGTATGTGGTAAATGCATGGTAGTGGGAATTTATTTCTTGTATTTCCTAGTTAGGCTATAAATAGGGAACTCTTGTACTACACAATTGAAATTTTGAAGATTAATGAAATTTGAGAGTTTCTCTATTGTGAGAGATTTTCCCTTTGTTCTTGGGTTAAGAACTTTATAGTGTTGGTTCTACCGGCAGGTCGCGGCTAGGGTCACGCTTCTTTGATAACTCTGGTTCTACCGGCAGGTCGTGGTTAGGGTCAAGTTCCTTGTGTCCTTTGCCTGTTTTCAAGACGGTCCTAAGTGATCTCCTATCATTTGGTATCAGAGCTTCGGCTCTTGAAATCAGGTGTTATCTATGTCATCTTCCTTTCTTTGTTTCTGTTCTGCTTTTAAAAAAAATCGTGAAAAAAAAAGGAATTCCATATTGAAAGAAAAAGAAGAATTTGCAAACAAAAGTGAAAAAAAAATAGAAAAAGAAATTCCTGGGCAGATTTGCTTCTAATTACAAGCCACACAACAACAAAAAAATTGAGTTTCTTTGGCTTATTTCTTGGTTATTCTATAATTCCTTCATTTATCTTGTCCTCATTACAGTACTTTTCTTGAATTCCTTTTTTCTCTTCAGTTGTTCCTTGGTAGTTTTTGGTTCACCAAAGTTATCATCAATTCCTTGCTGTTTCTTGTTGTGTAGAACCATCCAAAGGTTCTTACTTAAGAACTCATAAGGTAAAAGCTGAGTGGTAAAAGGCAAGAGTGGTGAGAACATCAGAGGGAAAAAGACAAAAGTGTGAAACACATAATAGAGTGTTTGTATGAGGATTTCCCTAGTGTTGTATTATTATTCATTTGTTATCACTTCTAACATAATTTTTGATGCATTTTTATCATGAGTGGAGGACAACAAGGAGAGTTTGATCTTAGGTTGTTTGTGAAGGCTGTTCAAGAACAATTCCGAGCTCTAAATACAAGATTAGACAATCTACAACCTGCATCCAGTTCTAGAACACCGCCACAATCCAGTTCTGAAGAAGAGGAAGAGGAGCATTCGAGTAGGAGAGTTAATAGGAGGAGAAGAGGTGAAACAAGAGACACAATTTTGGGAAGTATTAAGATGACAATTCCTTCATTTCAAGGAAAGAATGATCCTGAATTGTACTTGGAGTGGGAGAGAAAGGTTGAACATGTGTTTGACTGTCACAATTATTCGGAGGAGAAGAAGATTAAACTAGCAGTTGTTGAATTCACCGATTATGCTAGTATTTGGTGGGATCAATTTGTTATTAGTAGGCGGAGAAATGGGGAGAGGACTATTCGTACATGGGAAGAGATGAAGGCTGCCATGAGGAAAAGACTTGTCCCTAGCCACTACCATAGGGACTTGTACCGGAGATTGCAAAGCCTAACTCAAGGTTCTATGAGTGTGGAAGATTACTACAAGGAGATGGAAATAGCCATGATTAGAGCAAATGTTGAAGAAGACCGAGAGACAACTATGGCTAGATTCATTGGAGGATTAAAGAAGGAGATAGCTGATGTAGTAGAATTGCAACATTATGTGGAGATGGAGGATTTGCTGCACAAAGCTATTCAAGTGGAAAGGCAACTAAAAGCTAAGAGCACTTCCAAATTTCCTTCTAATTCTTCATGGAAATCAAATTGGCAAAACAACAAATCTGTGCCAAAGACAAAAGAAGATGCAAAGGCCCAAAATTCAATTGTTGTACCCAAAGGTAAAATGGAGACTAATTCATCTTCTAGATCTCGTGATGACAAATGTTACAGGTGTCAAGGAATTGGGCATATTGCTTATCAATGCCCAAATAAAAGAGCCATGATACTGTTGGACAATGGAGATATAGAGAGTGTGAGCTCAAGTGATGATGATATGACATCTTTGGAGGATTGTAGTGATGTTGAGGTTGCTGAACCTGTAAATGGAGATGTACTTGTTACTAGGCGTGATCTTAGCATGCAACCTAAAGTAAATGGTGATGATGAGCAGCATGAGCATATCTTTCATACAAGATGCCATGTCAATAATAAGATATGCAGTTTAATCATTGATAGTGGTAGTTGCACAAATGTTGCTAGCGCCTTGTTGGTTGAGAAACTGAGTTTGCCCACTTTAAAGCATCCAAATCCATATAGACTCCAGTGGTTGAATGATTGTGGAGACATAAGGGTGACTAAGCAAGTGTTAATTTCATTTTCTATTGGGAAGTACAAGGATGAAGTTCTTTGTGATGTGGCTCCTATGCATGATGGACATTTACTTCTTGGGCGTCCATGGAAATTTGATAGAAGAGTTACTCATGGTGGGTACAAAAATAGATACAGTCTTGTTATGGACAATCGCACCATTGTTTTAACACCTCTCCAACCTGCGGAGGCTTATGCTTACCAAATCAGAATTTCAAGAGAGTGTAAGTTGAGAGAAGAGCAAATGAGCTTAAAACAAAAAGAGAGGAAGGATAAGAAAAATGAGAGTGAGCAAAAAAAGTCAGAAAACAAAGAAAAGAAAAATAAGAGAGTGAGTGCATTTGCAAAGAAAAGAGAGGTTGAGAGTGCTTTGATAGCTAGAGAGCAGCTACTTGTACTCCTGTACAAGGATGTTTTTCTCACTAACGACCTTAATTCTTCTTTGCCTAGTGAGTTTGTTTCCTTATTGCAGGAATTTGTTGATGTTTTTCCAGAAGAGGCTCCCCATGGATTACCTCCTTTAAGAGGTATTGAACATCAAAATGACTTCATCCCAGGTGCTTCACTTCCAAACAGACCAGCCTATAGATCAAGTCCCGAGGAAGCAAAGGAGATTCAAAGGCAAGTGGATGAATTCTTGCAAAAGGGATTTGTGAGGTAGAGTCTTAGCCCATGTTTTGTTCCTGTGATCTTGGTTCCAAAAAATGATGGAACATGGCGTATGTGTACTGACTGTCGATCCATAAACAAAATCACTGTAAAGTATAGATATTCTATCCCTAGATTGGATGATATGCTTGATGAGTTGCATGGTTCTTGTGTGTTTTCTAAAATTGATTTAAAGAGTGGATACTATCAAATTCGCATGAAAGAAGGTGACGAATGGAAAACAACTTTTAAAACAAAATATGGTTTGTATGAGTGGTTAGTGATGCCATTTGGCTTAACTAATGCACCCAGCACCTTCATGAGGTTAATGAATCATGTTTTACATTCTTTCATTGGAAAATTTGTGGTAGTGTACTTTGATGATATTTTGGTTTATAGCAAAACCTTGGATGAACATGTTGATCATTTGCTTGATGTTCATAATGTCTTGAGAGAAAATAAATTGTGTGCCAATCTGAAAAAGTGCTCATTTTGCCTTGAATCTGTTGTGTTTTTGGGTTTTGTTATAAGTTCCAAAGGAGTAAGTGTGGATGAAGAAAAGGTAAGGGCAATTAAGGAATGGCCAGTTCCTAAGAATGCCAATGAGGTAAGAAGTTTTCATGGTTTAGCAAGTTTCTATAGAAGGTTTGTGAAGAACTTTAGTTCAATTGCTGCGCCTTTAAATGAACTTGTAAAAAAGAATGTTGTGTTCAAGTGGACTGAAGTGCATGAAAAAGCTTTTAAATTGTTGAAAGATAAGTTGACTAATGCACCTGTGCTTTGTTTGCCTAATTTTGATAAAGCTTTTGAAATTGAATGTGATGCTTCTGGTGTTGGGATAGGGGCTGTATTAATGCAGGACTCTAAACCAATTGCATACTTTAGTGAAAAGTTGAATGGGGCAGTATTGAATTATTCCACATATGACAAGGAGTTGTACGCATTGGTGAGGGCCTTGCAAACATGGAAACACTACTTGTGGCCAAGAGAATTCATAATTCATTCTGACCATCAAAGCTTGAAGTTTCTAAGATCTCAAGGTAAGCTTCAAAAGAGACATGCTAAGTGGTTGGAATTCATTGAGATGTTTCCTTATGAGATCAAGTACAAGAATGGTAAGGAAAACATAGTTGCTGATGCATTGTCCCGAAGGTACGCATTGCTTACTTCCTTGCAAACTAAGTTACTTGGCTTTGATCTTATAAAGGACTTGTATGCTAATGATTCTGACTTTGTTAAAGTATGGGATTCTTGCTCTAAACATGCTTTTGGGGACTATTATAGACATGATGGGTTCTTGTTTAAGACAAATAAATTGTGTGTGCCTGTTTGTTCTTTGCATGAGATGTTAGTTAGGGAAAGTCATGGTGGAGGGTTGATGGGACATTTTGGAATAAAAAAGACCTTGGAAATTTTGCATGAACATTTTTATTGTCCTAGCATGAAGCATGATGTGCAATCTATTTGTAATAAGTGCATAACGTGTAAACAAGCTAAATCTAAAGTCATGCCCCATGGTTTCTACACACCTTTGCATGTTCCCAATCAACCCTGGACTGATATTTCAATGGATTTTGTGTTGGGGCTGCCTCGATCTCAAGGTGGCAAAGACAGTATATTTGTTGTTGTTGATAGGTTTAGCAGAATGGCACATTTCATTGTATGTTCTAAAACAAATGATGCAACACATGTTGCTGATCTCTTCTTTAGAGAAGTGGTGCGCTTGCATGGATTGCCAAAGACAATAGTGAGTGATAGAGATGTAAAGTTCCTAAGCCATTTTTGGAGAACTTTGTGGAATAAGCTGGGAACAAAACTCTTGTTTTCAACTGTTTCACATCCTCAAACGGATGGACAAACTGAAGTGGTAAATAGGACACTTACTACCTTGTTGCGTGCTATCATTCAAAAGAATTTGAAAAATTGGGAGAAATTCCTGCCACATGTTGAATTTGCTTATAACATGAGTGTTCATTCTACAACTTCCTATTCTCCTTTTGAAATTGTATATGTCTTTAATCCTTTGACTCCTTTGGATATCTTACCTTTTCCTACTAATGATCAGTATGCTAATTTGGATGGTAAGAAAAAGGCAGATGCTATTAAGGAGTTGCATGCAAAAGTTCGAGCCAACATTGAGAAGAAGAATGAACAATATGTAAAGCAAGCAAATAAGGGGCGTGTTAAGGTTATTTTTGAACCTGGAGATTGGGTATGGGTTCATATGAGGAAGGAAAGGTTTCCTACTCAAAGGAAATCCAAATTGCTTCCAAGAGGAGATGGGCCTTTTCAAGTCCTAGAGAAGATAGATGACAATGCCTACAAGCTGGATTTGTCAAGTGAATATGGTAATGTGAGTGCTACTTTTAATGTGGATGATCTATCTTTGTTTGATGTAGGTGATGGATCAGATTCGAGGACGAATCCTTTCGAAGGGGGAGGGAATGATTGAGATGCAGCCAGCCTATCTAAAGATCCTTTGCATGGAATTGGAGGTCCTATGACTAGGTCCAAGACTAAGAAGATGAAGCAAGCTTTACAAGGCCTAATCATAATGATCAAAGAGAAGGAAGACCAACATGCATTAGAGGCTGCTCCAAATTGGGTCACTTTGCTCCAACTTGATGAGGTTGATTTCAGTTCAACTTGAAGACTGTTTTGGAAGGCCCAATTCAAAAGACAAGAAGCATTCAAGGGCTGATTAGTGGACTTTATCAATGGACTGATTAGATAAAAATTAAAGCCCAAATTTTACCATTTCTATTTGTAATTTTCGTAGTTGTTTTGGGCACAATTTTCTGGTGACTTTTAGTTTTCCCCTAAGTCCAATAAATGCTTCCTAGTAGTTCCATAAGTCATAATAATAGCTGGTGGGAATTTTACACCTTGATTATGTTTACTTTCTAGGTAGTGTACATGCATTTGTCAATGTATGTGGTAAATACATGGTAGTGGGAATTTATTTCTTGTATTTCCTAGTTAGGCTATAAATAGGGAACTCTAGTACTACACAATTGAGATTTTGAAGATTAATGAAATTTGAGAGTTTCTCTTTTGTGAGAGCTTTTCCCTTTGTTCTTGGGTTAAGAACTTTATAGAGTTGGTTCTACCGGCAGGTCGCGGCTAGGGTCATGCTTCTTTGATAACTCTGGTTCTACCGGCAGGTCGCGGTTAGGGTCAAGTTCCTTGTGTCCTTTGCCTGTTTTCAAGACGGTCCTAAGTGATCTCCTATTAGTACTCCCGTCTGCTGATGTGGCAAATGGATGTGGCTATTTTCTTCAAATGGACACAGCTATTTTTTAAGATGGATGTGGTTATTTTTTCAAGATAGACGCGGCTATTTTCTTCAAATGGACGAGGCTATTTTTCAAGATGGACGTGGTTATTTTTTAAGATAGACTCGGCTATTTTTCCAAATGGACATGATTATTTTATGGACGCGAATTCTATAAGAACAATCAGAATCTTATTTCAAGAACGAGAATCAAGAAAACAGATTCTGTTAATCAAATTCAAATCTGTTTTGATTGATCCCGACGACTATAACTTGTTTTCTATATAAAGAGGGATCAAAGGAACACTTAAACAACATATACGAATATCATAACATATCACAGTTTTACGAAATCGTTTTACTTTTGATTGTAAAGAGAGAATGAGTCTCTCTGAGTGATTAGGGTGAGGTATCCCTAAGGTTGAACATTGAGCCTCTACACAATAGTGTGGTATCTCGAGGTGAAGGAGTGCTCTGTGGTGTGAAGGTTTTTCAAGCTACCTGGCAAAGCTTGTGTGTTAGTGTGTGAAATCCCACATTTGGAGTAGGGACTGGATGTAGGTCACAGTGGTGGTGACTGAACCAGGATAAATTTGGTTGTGTGGTATCCCAAAACTCAAACTCCTTTACTTTCTGTTTATGTTCAAGAACTTGCAACTTTGATGTTTAAAGTTCAATATAATTTCTGATCTTGATCTGTATAAACTGAATTGAAACATGAATCTGATTGTAATCAAGATTGCGTTATCTACGTTTAAAACTGAGATTGATCAAAACCATTCTTGATTATTGAAACTGAACTATTACTGATTATTAGACCCGAACCTATTCTGAATCTTTCTGAGTTAATCATTCTTATCCTCATCACCTTCTATTCAAGATTTTATACAAACCCTTCATTGATCTTGTAAAAGATCCTGAGGGCACTAATCCGCAACTTTGATTTATAAAGCTTTGGGAAAAAGTTTTAAGAGGGAAATATTTTTTGAAAACTCAATTCACCCCCCTCTTGAGTCGTTGAAGCCAAAACAACAATTGGCATCAGAACTAAACTCTTAAGTTTGGCTTAACAGCTATAAGAGTATGGCTTCCAATGACTATCTAAATGAAGGGGCTTCCCTTGCACGCCCGCCTGCCTTCAATGGATCTGAGTATATCTATTGGAAGGAAAGAATGGTAATCTTTCTTGAGACAGTAGGTGTTGACATATGGGATGCAATAGAGAATGGACCATCTGTCCCCTCCACTGTAGATGCTAATGGTGCTCCAAGAAATAACCCTAAAACTGAATGGGATGAGGATGATAAGAAAATAATTCAATATAATGCATGTGCTAAGAATATTATAACATCAGCTTTAAGCCGTGATGAGTTTTTCAGGGTTTCAAATTGCAAATCAGCAAAGGAGATGTGGGATACATTACAAGTAACACATAAAGGAACCTCAGATGTCAAAAGAGCAAGAATGAACACCCTCACACATGAGTATGAGCTGTTCGGAATGAATCGAGGAGAACCTATGACTGAAATGCAAAAGAGATTCACACACATCGTAAATCAATTGGCTGGTCTTGGAAAAGCAATCTCCAATGAGGATCAAATTAACAAAGTAATGAGATGCTTGAGTAGAGAATGGCAACCTAAATTCACTGCAATCTCAGAATCCAGAGATCTCTCATCAATGACCATTGCCACACTGTTTGGAAAATTGCAAGAACATGAATTGGAGTTGAACAGACTAAATGAAAGTGAAGAAACTGATAAAAGAAAGAATAGATTGGCTCTAAAATCACAAGTCAGAGAAGCAGAAGATAGTGATGATGATGATTCATCACAAGAAGCACAATCCAAAGAAGAGATGGGATTGCTAGTTAGAAAGTTCAAGAACTTTCTAAAGAAGAAAGGCAACTTCAAAAGAAAGACATCCACTTTTCCAAAAAGAAACTTCAGCAAAGGTGACAACTCTTCCAACAACATCACATGCTATGAATGTGGAAAGATTGGCCACATGAAGCTTGACTGTCCAAAGCTGCAAAAGAAGGACAAAAATGAAAAGTTTGACTCAAAGGATAAGAAGTGTAGAAAGCCAAGAAAGGCATACATTGCTTGGGATGATAATGATGAAGATTCCACTGAAGAATCTGAATCTGAGGAGGCAAACTTGTGCTTGATGGCCAGCAATGACAGTGATTCAGAAAGTGAAGTAAGTTCTGGTTATCAACCTTCTTATGATGAATTGCAAAATGCTTTTGAAGAACATCATAAAGAATCCATTAGACTTGCTAGATTGCTAAATAAGTCTAAGAAAACCATCACATGCTTAGAGGAGAAAACATCTATTTTAAACAAAGAGGTAGATCAATTAAAAACAAAAAATTATGCTTTAAAAGAAAGACTAGCTACTGTTTTAGATGCACCTATATGTGATAAGTGTCCTAAGTTGGAGAAACATATAAATCATTTGAATTGTGATCTATCTAGAATTACTAGTGATAAAGAAATCTGGAATGCATCTAGCTGTACATTGACTAAAGAAGTTGAAAACCTGAAAAATGACTTAGTCAAGTTCACAAGTGGTAGAGATAATTTGGATGCATTGTTAGGACAGCAAAAATGTGTTTATGATAAGACTGGAATAGGCTATAAAACTAAGATACATGAGAAATCTTTCAAGAAGTATTTTGCTGCACCTATGACATCAAACAAACCATTTGTTAAATGCTATTCCTGTGCTAGAAAAGGTCACACAGCTTCTACATGTCATTACATAAAATCTACTTATAATAAGTCTAAGTATATATGGGTTCCTAAAGGAACTATTGCTGCAACTAACTCAAAAGGACCCAAACAGATTTGGGTACCTATAGCAAAAACATAAAATTCTGTTTTGTAGGTGTGTTGGAAAGCCAAGAATGAGAAATGGCATCTTGACAGTGGCTGTTCCAAGCACATGACTGGAAACAAAAGCAAGTTCATTTCATTTACCCCTAAGTCAAGTGGTAGTGTTACCTACGGAGACAATAATAAAGGGAGAATACTTGGCATTGGCAACATTGGAACTGACTCAACAACAATCATTGAGGATGTACTATATGTTGAGGGATTGAAACACAACCTGTTAAGTATCAGTCAACTATGTGACAAAGGCTTTAAGGTAAAATTCAATTCCAATAGTTGCCTAATAGAAAATTAGCATGATGAAAATTTGAAATTAATTGGACATGGGACAGATAACATCTATATGCTTGATTTAGATAATGTCTCTTCAAATACTGCATGCTGTCAATACGGCCTGCTATGTGCTAAATAGAGTCTTGATAAGACCAATCTTAAAGAAAACCCCTTATGAGTTTTACAAAGGAAGAAAACCAAATATAGCACATTTACATGTTTTCGGTTGCAAATGCTTTGTTCTTAACAGTGGAAAGAATAATCTTGGAAAATTTGATGCAAAGGCTGATGAAGGAATACTCTCTATCTAGTAAAGCATTTAGAATATATAATAAGAGAGAACAAACTATTGAGGAATCTATGCATGTTACATTTGATGAGTCTAACCCCAAAAGGTTGGGAAAGGATTGTGTTATTGATGATCTTGCATATTCAATTGAGAAAACTCTCCTAGAAGAGAAACGGGACAATGAAGAAGATGAAAGCTTAAAGAACGAATCGCTACAGCATGAGCAAACAGAACAACAGCCTGACCTACCAAAGGAATGGAGGACTGTCAGAAATCATCCAATTGATAACATCATTGGTGAAATTACAAAAGGGGTAACTACTAGACAATATCTTAGAAATGTTTGTAATCATATGGCATTTGTGTCTCAAGTAGAACCTAAGAACATAGACGATGCTATAATTGATGAACATTGAATGATGGCTATGCAAGATGAGTGAAACCAGTTTGAAAGAAACCAATTCTGGAAACTAGTGCCTAAACCCAAGAACTGTCAAGTGATAGGTACAAAATGGGTTTTTAGGAATAAACTAGATGAAAATGGTATAATTGTAAGAAACAAGGCTAGATTGGTAGTCAAAGGGTATAACCAAGCAGAAGGCATAGATTATGATGAAACATATGCACCAGTAGCAAGATTAGAAGCTATAAGAATGTTACTTGCTAATGCATGCATAATGGGATTTAAATTGTATTAAATGGATGTTAAGAGTGCTTTCTTAAATGGATTTATACAAGATGAAGTATATGTTGGTTAACCACCTGGTTTTGAGAATAATGAATTGTCTGACCATGTTTATAAACTATCTAAAGCACTATATGGCTTAACGCAAGCTCCTAGAGCTTGGTATGAAAGGTTAAGTAATTTTCTCATTGAAAAAGGATTTAAAAGAGGTAAAGTTGACACAACTTTGTTCACTATGAAAAAAGCACACAACACTTTACTTGTACAAATATATGTGGATGATATAATTTTTGGTGCTATTAATGAGTAGTTGTGCAATGAGTTTGAAAGTCTTATGCAGAGTGAGTTTCAAATGTCAATGATGGGTGCCTGAACTTTTTCCTTGGACTGCAAATAAAGCAAACTGAAAATGGAATCTTTGTTAGCCAAACCAAGTACTGCAATGAGTTGATCAAGAAGTTTGGCATGGAAAAAGCTAAGGAGATGGCTACTCCAATGAGTACCTCATGTTATCTGGACAGGGATGGGCAAGGTAAACCTGTTGATGTTTCTAAATTCAGAGGTATGATAGGCTCACTACTTTATCTTACTGCTAGTAGGCCAGATATCATGTTTAGTGTATGCATGTGTGCTAGGTATCAAGTAAATCCAAAAGAATCACACTTAACAGCAGTTAAAAGGATAATTAAGTATCTGTTAGGAACAAAAGACATGGGATTATGGTATCCCAAAGGAGCTACATGTACTTTAATTAGCTATTCAGACTCTGATTTTGCTGTTTGTAAACTAGACAGAAAGAGTACTAGTGGAACTTGCCATTTACTAGGAAACTCATTAGTATCATGGTTCAGTAAGAAACAATCTAGTGTGGCATTATCCACTGCAGAGGCTGAATATGTAGCAGCTGGTAGCTGTTGTGCATAGGTTTTATGGATTAAACAATAATTAGTTGATTATGGTGTGTAACTAAACCAAGTTCCTATTAGATGTGACAATACGAGTGCAATTAACCTAACTAAGAATCCCATAATGCACTCTAGAACTAAACACATCGAAATCAGACATCATTTCATTAGAGACCATATACAAAGTAGAGAAATTGAGATTGAATATGTTGATACAACTAAGCAACTTGCCGATATCTATACCAAGCCCTTGAACAAGGAAAGCTTTTTCATTAGAAGAGAATTAGGCATAATCGATCAATCATATATCTAATCTCTAAAGAAACTGATTATATGATTGTATCTTTGTGTAAATATGCTCTGATTCTTGTATGATTTGATTTGTAATATCTATGAATGATCAGAAGAGAGCTTTGGAACATCTATGCAAGTTGGACGCATCTTTTTTATTTGCCCCTGCACCTATCCCTCTATCATGAACAATTTTTTATGCTATGTTTGAATATTTAAATGCTTACCTTCTCTATCGCTTTAAATGTTTATTTTCTTTACCTTTTTGAAAATGCCAAAAGGGGGAGAAAATGTATGATATAGAGAAAGGGATAATAACAAATTATACATGAAGAAAAAGTATGATATAGAGTTATACATGCATATGTTGATGGGGAGCTTAAAAGCTTACATGATTAATGGGGAGCAAATCAAATTCTACTATGATGATATTTTTTTGCTCTGATATATTTCTTCTCTAACTGCTTTGATACCATGATATAAATCTGTCAAAACACTTAGCGTCTGCTACACTTATCTTATAATTTGTTAAAAGGTTTGTCATAATCAAAAAGGGGGAGATTGTTAAACTCAATGACTTAGATAATTTGATATATGACAAATACAACTTAATGTGTGTGCAAGTGTTTAGTGTCAAATTGTAAAGACAAGTATCAAGCAATATTCAACAAGTTCAGTGAGCAATCAAAGGAGAATATTCAAGGAAGAACTTGGAGGAATCAAAGAGCAAGGACAAAGATCAAGGAATCATCAAGACAAGAGCTTAACGAAGAAATTAGTGTTAAGTCTTAGATGATTTGTAAGAGATGAAATATATTATTCACAAATAAGCTCAATTTGAAAAGATACATGAATGAAAATCATTTTTCATAACCTGCATTAAAAGGAATAAGTTTTCGTAAATGAAAATGATTTTTGAAATAAGATTTCAAAGCACTCGTCCAACAATGGAATAATATTAGCGCTCGTCCAACACTGGAATAATATAAGCGCTCGTCCAACACTGGGAATAGTAAAAACTGGTGTCCAAGAAAGAGATAAAAGCTGGCGTCCAAGAAAGTGATAGAAGCTCACGTCTACTAAAGTGACACAAGTGCACGTCCACTAAAATGACACAAGCGCACGTCCACTAAAGTGACATAAGAGCACGTCCACTGAAGTGATAAAAGTGCTCGTCCACTAAGGTGACAGAAGCGCTTGTCCACACAAGTCTTTAGCTTGCTAAGATCTTAATGAGAAGCTCAGTCCACTGACATGGCATATGGAGCTCGTCTACTAGTTGGAGCACGTCCAATTACTTTGTGTTAGTACTCCCGTTTACTGACGTGGTAAATGGACGTGGCTATTTTCTTCAAACGAACGCGGCTATTTTTTAAGATGGACGTGGTTATTTTTTCAAGATAGACGCGGCTATTTTTCAAGATGGACGTGATTATTTTTTTAAGATCGACTTGGCTGTTTTTCCAAATGGACACGGTTATTTTATGGACGCGAATTCTACAAGAACAATCAGAATCTTATTTCAAGTATGAGAATCAAGAAAACATATTCTGTTAATCAGATCCAAATCTAGTTTGATTGATCCCAACGACTATAACTTGTTTTCTATATAAAGAGGGATCAAAGGAATACTTAAATAACATATACGAATATCATAACAAATCACAGATTTACGAAATCGTTTTGAGAAATCAATTGTGAAAATCATTCATCATCCTTATTGAGCTTACTGAGAAAAGAGTGTTTCAATACTCAAAGTGCTTCAATTTGTTTATCTGACTATTGAGAGTTAGCAATCAACTTTTGTTTTTACTTTTGATTGTAAAGAGAGAGGGAGGCTCTCTGAGTGATTAGGATGAGGTATCCCTAAGGATGAACATTGAGGCTCTTCACAAGAGTGTGGTATCTCGAGGTGAAGGAGTGATCTGTGGTGTGAAGGTTTTTCAAGCTACCTGGCAAAGCTTGTGTGTTAGTGTGTGAAATCCCACAGGTGGAGTGGAGACTGGATGTAGGTCATAGTGGTGGTGACTGAACCAGGATAAACTGGTTGTGTGGTATCCCTAAACTCAAACTCATTTACTTTCTGTTTATGTTCAAGAACCTGCAACTTTGATGTTTAAAGTTCAATATAATTTCTGATCTTGATCTGTATAAACTGAATTGAAACCTGAATCTGATTGTAATCAAGATTGTGTTATCTACGTTTAAAACTGAGATTGATCAAAACCATTCTTGATTATTGAAACTGAACTATTATTGATTATTAAACCCGAACCTATTCTGAATCTTTCTGAATTAATCTTTCTTATCCTCATCACCTTCTAATCAAGATTTTATACAAACCCTTCATTGATCTTGTAAAAGATCCTGAGGGCACTAATCCGCAACTCTGACGACCCTTATCTGCCTTAGCCTATTCAAACAAAAACACATAATTAAATACAGTTAAATGATCTAGAAGAAGCATACAAAATTAACTTAATCAACCAACCTGAAATTCTCCATCCTGTCGACTCCTAGCAAACATATCCTAAGTATCCTGATCAATCCAGGGATAATCCGAGAACATTTTATCAAGCCGCTTCTTCCCAGATACATAGTACCTTGTAAGATCATGCTTGAACCCATTTCAATGCTTTGATGCCATTTTCATACATTTATGACGATGATCCTCGTCATTTGGCACAGTCCAAGCTACCTACACATTAAATACATAACAACTGGGTGGATTATAACTCGGATAATTATCTAATAATGTAAATCAAATGAATGTAAAGGTAAAATACCATGATAGCCTCCCAAATCTGATCCTTAACGTTCTGTGGAACGTCATTCCAGTGGTTGTAGTTGATGCTTACGTGTTGCTTCGCTTGTAGAAACACCCACTTATTAAATTCTTTAGCACGGGGTCCCTGGGCATTTAGTTTAGCATCGAAGGACACCTCAAGCTTCTGTCCGCTTTGCCTATCCTTCTCTAGTTTCTTCAACGTCGTGGCTCCTCTACCCCGTTTCCTATGAGCCTTTGATGTCTGTATGGACAAAAAAAATGATAAAATAGAGGGTTGTAACATTATAAACTTACATTAAAAAGAAGGACTAAAGATAGTATATAACATGTAAACTTACACTAGAATCAGGCGTAGGCGCGATCGGGTCCTACGTAGGCCCCACAGTGTCCTCCCGTGCATGTGGGCTATCCGACTGATCCATATGTATGCCTGTTCAGAAACAATATATATTTATTAACATAGGTTATATATAACTCAAAATAAATACAGAAGTATAAATAAAAATAAATGTATACTAAGTCTAAACAACATATATCAACATCCCTTCGTGATGATCATCACGAGTGGCATGTACATCGTCCAATGAGTACGTATATCCTTCACCGTACATTTCCTCATATTCAAACACTTGACACAAGGACAACAGAACATTCCATTACTATTAGGAACATTCTTTTGAGCAAATTCTATAAATTCTCCCACCCGCTTCAAATACTCAGCACTAGTGCGCTTACAAACCATCCAACTACGATCCATAACTAGATAGGTTTTGTAGATATACAAAACATATATCCAAGGCGTTTAAAAATTATTTCAAATTTACACCATTTTCAGATTTCTTAAGACAAAAGAAATAAGCAGATGAAGATAAATTAACAAAACAGAATTCCAATGAGCAATATATTGTTGATGTCGCATGCTACATGCAACTCTAAATTTCTTCCTATTTTGAAATAGGTCATGATAGCAGAAGAAAAACAAGAGAAAACACAAAACCCACGACCAGAAATAGAGACATTCCAAACAACTCAAACTCACAGTTTCAAGTTTCAACTACAGAGACTACAGTTTCAACATACACTCAAAACCAAACATAAAAAAATGTGCCCTAAAGACTCACCAGAAATAGGTGCTCGCGTGGTGGCCAACGTTCGATGTGGTTACTGAGAGCAGAGGGACAAGGAGAGTTAGTGTGCGGGAAGGGGAAAGATAGATGTCAAGTTATTACAAAGAATGAGAGGGAAAGACATAGTTAGGGTTAAGAGTGTACCTCACGGTGGTGGGGAAGAAGCCCTCGCGGTGGTTGCAGTGGAGAAGAGCTCGCGATTAGGGCAGAGTGAGAGTGAGAGTGAGAGTTGAGAGTCAGAGTGAGAGTTGAGAGTCAGAGTGAGCGTGAAAGAGAAGAACAGTGATGTAAAGAGCGAAGTGCAGAAGGCGCGCGGGTGTAAACGTTATAATCAAAAACCCAAAATAAAACAACATTTTACATCAGTTGTTTGTAGCAACTGACGTTAAAGGTAATCTATTTAACGTCAGTTGTCTTAAGAAACTGACGTTAAAAGTCATTGTTTACGTTATAATCAAAAATAAAAAATAAAACAACATTTCACGTCAGTTATATTAAACAACTGACGTTAAAAATAAATATTTTTTATTTAAAAACACTTTTAACGTCAGTTGATGAAGACAACTGACGTTAAAAGTGTATAAGTTTCTGCAAAAACATTAATTCCTTTAACTACTGTGCTACTTACCCATGAGCATTAAGTTTATAGATCAGTTTTCAAGAAAATCAGCTAGTCTCTCTTCTCTATATAAAGTACCATTCTTCTGTATCAGTCTGTAATACAGCCTCTTCTTTTCCTCTATATTTCGTGTGTTTTCTATTCCTTCACAAAATGGCTCTGAGACTTTTGTTATTTCTTCATATACCTAGACTTCAAGGTCTTTGTCTTAATGGTCAGAAAACTTCTGAGGTTGAGTAAATCACGTAACATAGATGTTAAGGTTGGGTGAATCACGTAATGTGATTCCCTCACCTTATTTCATCCCATCCCTTCACTCTGCTTTGTCTCCAAAGTGACAGTGGATTCAGATGGAGTATCAAGGAATTCAAGTAAGGGAGGAGATGCTTCCATTGGAGTTTCTGATCGAGGACAGGACTGAGAAGAAAATGATGTTGAAGCAGAAACTTTTTTATATTTTAGTGCTATGTTGCAGAATTTTTTTATCTTTTAATCATGTAATTGTAACTTATGAATCGCTTCAATGAGATACGATTTGATTATACATATATAACTTGTTTTATTTTAAGTGTTTATTTATTTTACTTTGCACAAGAATTTGTTTACTAATTCAAGCTAATTAATTAACATTAAAAATAAACTTGTTTAAAAAAAAGGTTTAGAAATAAACTGCACTATATGGAGTGATCTGCGTTAAGAGTGACAACAGGGAGATGACAACGAAAGAAATGAGTTTCATACTTATTTACGTCAGTTATTTATTTAACTGTCGTAAAAATCACACATTTAACGTCAGTTGTATAAATAACTGACGTTAAAAGTGTTAAAATCACATTTAACGTCAGTTCTTTACACAACTGACGCAAATAGTGATTTAATATTTACAAAACTGCCACCGCCTCATTTTTAACGTCAAACATATGGTCAACTAACATAAAACGTTCCTGTATATTACATTATTTCCACTAGTGACCCCCCCCCCCCCTTCTTGAGTCGTTGAAGCCAAAACAACATGGGTGAGACACCCCGTTGTGCCCTGTTGTTTCATTAATTATTTATTTAAACGTACTCATGTTCTTAACGTTAACATAACCCGAAAATATGAAGAAATTAAAAAATTAAACACCACACATACACTTCTAAAAGTTAAACACACCATTGGTATATTATATAAACACAGTCATATTTATCCATTACAATCCAAAACACTGTTTAGGGTATCCTATCAGTAGGATCCCTCACAAGTACTTAATTATACAAATTGTTTATAATTAGCAGAAAATAACATGTCTTATAAGACTCACTGGCCCTAAACTCACTACACTATATCGTTAGAATCCACAGCTCGTCCGCCAGCATCCGATTCATATGGAGTTCCATCCAACTCCTCAGCAACGGGTTCCTCCATAGAGTCTTCTAATGGAATAAAGTGGACATACACCAAAATACATAAATAGGGAGATAAGAAACAATTCTATCATCATAAGCGGAAAAGAATCATAGCACATAAATATAATAACAGTCAAAGACACGCATCACCATAACTAACAATCATCCTTTGTTTACGATATTATCATCTACCCTTAATCTCATGCAACTAAACCTTTTATGCTGACGTGGCCATCTCTACTCCTGTCACTTTAGTCAGTAGTCCCGACGGTCCGGTGCCAATATGGAATAGTGCATTCAGCACCATGTGCGTCACTATTCCCCCAAATCATCATTGGAACTACAGAGTAGTTTCCAATACGATTTGGTATTGTCGATTACTCGACCACTAGTAGGGTTTAGGTCGCCCTTCACCATTATTATAAATTATATACTACTTATATGTTCCAACGATGGAATGGTTCTTTCTCCCACCTGAACTTATCTCCGGATTCATGAACTTTCTGATCCTCGTTACTACACCACGGTTATCAGTTAACCTTCAACCATATCACATAAAAATAAATTAATCAAACAAAATCAACCTAGAGTCACAAGGACTAGGGTTCGACCAACTTACCAAAAATAGGCTTAGGTTATTTTCTCAACTCCATCTTTTGGATCCTAGTTACCAGAGTTTTAACTAGCATAGATAAATTGTTACAAGTCAAAAATATGAAACAAAATCCTCTAACCACTTGGTTAGGGTTTCGGCCATAAAGAGTAAAATAGGCTAGAAATTCCTTTTTCTCACATACTCTTGGATCTAGAACCCGCACACCTTAAAGATTGAAGAAAACACATTTTGCCTACATGAACATAGATTCGACCAACATAGTAAAATAGGGCTTGGAGTTTCTTTTGATTTCAAACTTCTAGATATAACAACTAGAGGTATTAGAGAGGTAAGATCAAGTGTTATCTTTTAAAAATTGAACAAAAACTTCATCTGTCCAAACATACATAGTTTCGGCCATGTAGAGAAAAATAGGAAGGAAATTTCTTTTGCTTCCATGCTCTTAGTAATCAAAGTAGAAGTCATATAGAGTTCATAGAAATTGATCTCACATTAAAATGATTTTTCTATGATTTTCTAGAATTATTTGAAAATCTAGATCTAGGAATTGGAATTTGTAAAAACTTGATGAAAATGGAAGTTTGATGGATGATTAATGAAGCTAAGAGGATGAAGAATATGATCCTCACCTTGAAATGAAGAAGTTAGATGAAGAACTTGAAGAGAGATGAAGAACTTAGCAAGAGCACTATGAAGTTCTTTATGTTTTGTGAAGAAATGACTTAGAATGTGAAATAGAAAGAAAAGGAAATTTGTCTAAGTGTGGGAATGGTGTGTGTGAGCCGTGTAGGTGAGGGAATGAGTGAGAGAAATTGTTTTATTTAATTTCTTAAGAATGAACCATGGTTGAAATTAATTGACATAGGTTTATTTAGAAAATAATATAATACTTAACTAGGCTTAGTCTTCATCATTAGCAAGGCAAAATTGTGTGGTGAACGAGTGAGGGAGGTGTTGGCCGAGTTTTGCACCACAAATGAGGAACAAGAAGCCAACTTGTTCATGACTTGCCTCAACCATGGTTAACATTTAACTAGGATAGGTTAGGTTAAGGGTATTTTGGTCATTTCACCTAAAAGACATGATTACTTGCATTAAATGCTTCATAAATTCTTGGTGAGTCATGGTGGTGACTCAACCCATGACTCAGCTCCTCCGGTGTCCGGTTCTGTCTCTGCAGTTCTGTTTCTGACTCTGCTGTTTCCCGATTTAGTTTTGAGCACGAATAAAATATAATATTTCATATCCGAGCGAAAATTTTCAAAATAACCAAAGTCGTTGGAAACGCGATATAAAATGTAACCATTTCGTTCTCGAGTCAAAATTAGGTTTTGTGCTCAGTAAAATTTTACTGTCAGAGAAAACGCAGACCGGTTTTCATCTGAGTTTGAAACCCAAAAATTCACCGTAACCCTCTACCATAAGACAGAGTATGAATATGATTTTGTTTTATAAAAAAAAATCATTTTCTTGGTCTCAGATAAAAATATAAATAATTATATTTTTACCAGTAATAACGCGTAAAAAAAAAAAGGGTGTTACATTACTACCCCAATTAGAAAAAAAATCCGTCCTCAGAATTTACGTACCTCATGAATTCACGATTGGAAACTAGATAGCATGTTGTAATCGGGTCTTAATCTAAAGATCTTATATTATATTTTCCATTGCCGTCTGCCCCCTAATTAACATCGGTAACTCCATAACAGAATTCATCCTTATATCGTTCTCTTTATCTTCGAAACTGTCCATCACTACATTATGTTCATTGTCCTTAACTGTTCATCTTAATCTATCATCCTTGAAGGGCATAATTTAAACTTAATCATTTTCCTCTTCTTAATATTGATCCACTGGAAAACCTTATTTCAACATCTAACTTCCACAATTTACACCACAATCAAGGGTTGGGCTAAGATGGACCACCTATATTTTGCACCACCCACTACACTACCCATATGTGCCAAATTTTGGACCAATCAAATTGCCACATGGGTTTGGTCAAAATTTCAAACTTTCTAGTTGTATTATACTATAGTCAAACTATATGAATACAGTATATTATAGTATTATTATTTGATAATATAATTAATGTGAGTATGATAAATATTAAGAAAATTAATAGGTCAACAGTTTTTATCTTAATTATACAAATTATTTTTTAAAGTAAATGTTCAAATTGGTGTCTGGAAAAAAATTCGAAGACACACTTAGTCCCTTAAAAATGAAAAATATGATTTTGATTATCAAAAATCTCAAATGTCAGTCAAAATTGTCTTTATAGGGTCTAAAATATCCTCAAAATGCACTCTCATTCTCTTAAATGGCTATCATTAATATGTGTACATATAACTTAAGCTTATTCAATTAAATTAGATTAATAATTCGTATTAGGTTTTGGTAAAAAATTATATTATTTATATTTTACTTTCTTTTGTTTTTAAAGTTTTTTAAAGAGTTTCATTTTGTTTTTGTTTTTTGTTTTTGATAAGCAAAAGAATATTATTAGAGATAGTACAAGAATTTCATTTTGATATGTTGTTAGTGTAAAGTTTTTTATACTATTAATCATTCAAAATAATTAATGATTTATTAAGAAATTTATCAATGATATTAATTACATTTAAAATATTTTTAATGATATAATATTATTATTTTATAATATAATTAATGTGAATATGATAAATATTAAGAAAATTAACAGGTCAAAAGTTCGTATCTTAATTATACAAATTATTTTTTAAAGTAAATGTTCAAATTGGTGTCTAAAAAAAATCGAAGACAAAAATGGTCCCTTAAAAATGAAAAATATCATTTTGATTCTCAAAAATCTCAAATGTCACTCAAAATTTTCTTTATAGGGACTAAAATATCCTCAAAATGCACACTCATTCTCTTAAATGGCTATCCTCAGTATTCAACTAAATTATATTAATAATTCGTACTAGGTTTTGGTAAACAAATAATCTATTTATCATTTCCTATTTTCTTTTGTTTTTAAAGTTTTATTTAAGAGTTTAATTTTGATATATTGTTAGTATAAAAAAAAATTATACTCTTAATCATTCACAGATCATCTTATGTATGACTTTTAAAGTTATAATAAGAGTAAAATACTTTTAATGATTGGTTGACCATGTAATTAATGAATTATTAAAGAATTTGACAATGATATTAATTACATTCAAAATCTTTTTTATTATATAATATTATTATTTGATAATATAATTAATGCGAGTATGATAAATATTAAGAAAAATTAATAGGTCAAAAGTTCGTATCTTAATTATACAAATTATTTTTTAAAGTAAATATTCAAATTGGTATCGGAAAAAAAAATCGAAGACACACTTGGTCCCTTAAAAATGAAAAATATCAATTTGATTATCAAAAATATTAAATTTCAGTCAAAATAGTCTATCTAGGGATTAAAATATCCTTAAACATTATTTTAAAAAACTAATTTGACCGACATTTGAAATTTTTTAGGTCCAAATTCACATTTTCCATTTTCCATTAACCAAATACCTCTGTGTTTTTTAAGGACCAATTTACCCTTTATTGTACTTTTCAGCATATATAATTTTAGGTGAGGAAACTCTGATTCAACACACAAGTTTGAATTCTCTCCAGCTATACCCTCTGTCCATCCACTCTCCATTGTCCATCCTCTTCATCTCTCTAATTTTTTCTCTCCATTTATCCTTTAATTTCCCATTTTTCTCCAAATTCTCTCTCCACCCATCCTTATTTTTCTTACTGCAGAGATAACACATCAAGAGAGAATCTATTTTGTTAATGACATACCTTCGAATAGCGAGCTAGGATAGACACCTTTTTCTAATCCAAATTTTTTGATTTGGGATGGTGGTATCAACATCCCACTCAATAAAGGTGAGTAATGCCTTTTTCATCATTTTTCAGTCCCTTCATTTTATACGGATCTAAAGCTTTGAATTTCTAAGTTTCAGGATTTGGGGGTATGGTATGTACAGTGCATCTTGCATATCTGCTACTTTTAGTGCTTTATTTCATGGTATTCTATTCCTTTTTTTTTCCATTCCAATTTTTACACATGTATTCAAGTTTTTCATTTTTGTGCATTTTTGGGTTTGTGATGCGAGCCCAATACCAATGAAGCCCAATTTGGACCAAGAGGCCATTCAAGGCCTAGGAGGCCCAATGACAAGAGCAAGAGCTAAGAGGGCCCAACAAGCCCTAAGTCAAATGATTGGACTCCTAATGGAAGCAAGGCCCGAGTCAAATGATGAAGAGCCCAAATGGATTAATGTGATCATCCAAGAGGAAGGCCCAAATGAAAAGGGGGTGTATGAAGAATAAACAAGTGGGGCACATATGTGAGTCAAGGCCCAATTTTATGTTCAAATTCAATTGAATAAGTGGAGAATCATGCAAGTAGGACCACATGCATGTTCTACACGAATTTAGGGGAATTGTTTTTCTATTTTGAATAAAGTTGTAAATTGTGGGAGTTACATTTTAATGTGATAAGAAAGTGTAACCCCCCCCCCCCACAATTATGAGTCTTTTATGCACATGTTTTTTTTTTGTCTTAGTGGCTGCCATAACACTTTTGTGGCCATTCAAAAGGTTGTCTTAATGTGGGTAATTAGTGTCATGAATAGGCTAATCAATAAATGTGGGTAATTAGTGTCATGAATAGGCTAATCAAATGCTATTTTCGTTTTTTTTCTTGGATGCCAAAAGTTGTGCAGCCTACACTATTTGTAAAGCATGAAACACCTTGGAAATGGAACTTTGGATGTGATTTGGAATTTTCCATTGTTAGTGAGCATTGTTCTCCTAAGTTCTTGGTTGAACCAAGGTTTCTATCCTTATCAAGAATTCCAACATTCTTGTGGCGGATTTCATTTGGCTTATCAAACAAATCCTTATTTGTTTGTGGCGCCTTCACCCATCTTCTACTCTTTCCATTTTCTTCTTTTATTCTTCAATTCTTGTTTTGGTTACAATTTGGAATCATCTCACTTTGAGTTTTAATTTGAAAATTGCACAACACCTAACAAGATTTCAATCAAATAGATCATAACAAGGCAACCCCATCATGGTTGTCATCAAGTGGTATCAAAGCTTAGGCTTTGATTGAAATTGTGTTGTGTTCTTCTTTGTTCTTCTTCTTCCCCATTTTTCTTCGTTTCTTTCAAAACCAAAACCACAAAAAAATTACTACTTTGATTCAGTTTTGGAAGGGAAAATTTTTCGTGGCTATTGTTTGATCATACACAAGTGTTCTTCTCTTGTTGAAAGTAAAAAAAAAAAAAATCTGGGCAAAAAAAAATAAAAAAAAATTCGAATATTACAAAAAAAAAAGTGTTCTTGAAGTGTTGAGAAAAGAGAAGAGAAAAGAAGTTTCCAATTGATCAATTAGTGTTCTTACAATTTTTTCCCTTCTTCCTTTTTTTTTTTCATTTCCAAATCTTTTCCTTTCTAGCCTTTCTTTCTTTGTTTCCTTTAGTTTGATAAGTTTTGTGATTTTTGTTACTTGAGTTTTGGAAATTTTTGTGTTTTTGACTTGATTCCTCTAAGAACCCAAGGAGAACATAGAGTGGAAAAAGGCTTGAGAGATAAATTACATCTTGTGTGGAAAAAGCCAAAAAGAGTAAACAAAAAAAATACAATTTTGTGAGAAAAGAGAGGGAGTGTTGTGAGGACAAATTACATTTTCTACTACTCAAATGGGTGATAGTCCACCATTGTCACCAAGGACAGCCACTCTACATGCTAGAATGGCCAATCAAGTTCAAGCACTCCAAAGACAAATGGAGCAAATGCAAGCCAACTATGATAGACAACTAGCCAACCTTCAACGGGATGACTCAAGTGGCTATGATAGTGAAGAAAGAGGGAGGCCAAGAGGAGGAAGACCTAGAAGAGGAGGCCATAGGGGAGGAAGGCGTGATGAGAGGATTGAAGGGGTTAAAATCAAAGTTCCTTCCTTTTTTGGAAAGAATGACCCCGAAGCTTATTTGGAGTGGGAGCTTAAAATGGAGCAAGTCTTTGATTGTAACACTTACAATGAAAGAAAGAAAGTGAAGGTGGCAGCCTTGGAGTTCAATTCCAAAAGGAGAGGAGCCAATTGAAACTTGGGAAGACATGAAAATTGTAATGAGGAGGAGATTTGTCCCAAAGCACTACCAAAGGGACATTCACAATAAATTACAAAGACTCACCCAAGGTTCTAAAAGTGTGGATGAGTACTTCAAGGAGATGGAGTTGGCCTTACTAAGGTCAAATTTTGAAGAAGACCGTGAAGCAACTATGTCAAGGTTCTTGCATGGCTTGAACCAAGAAATTCAAGATGTGGTGGAGTTGCAAAACTATGTAGAGCTTGAAGATTTGGTGCAACAATCAATTAAGGTGGAGCAACAATTAAAGAGGAGGAAATCCAAATATTCCTCTTCATCATCTTCCAAATTCCCATCTTCAAATTGGAAGGACAAGCAAAAGAAGGAGGGTGCACCAAGCAAGGAGGCCGTGAGCACCTCTCAAGGCAAGAAGCCCATGGAGCCAACCACAAGGAGCCGAGATGTCAAGTGTTTCAAGTGTCTTGGTCATGGCCACATAGCCTCTCAATGTCCAACCAAGAGAACTATGGTGTCCATGAATGGTGAAGTGATGTCTCAATCTGAAGCTTCAAGTGGAGAGGAAAGTGAAGAAGAAGTGTTCATGCCGGATGGTGACTTACTTATGGTGAGGAGGCTTTTGGGAAGTCAAGTGAAGGAACATGAAGCTAGCCAAAGGGAGAACATTTTCCACTCTAGATGCCTAATTCAAGGTAAAGTTTGTTCTCTAATAATTGATGGAGGTAGTTGTGCAAATGTAGTAAGTTCTAGGTTGGTGTCTAAATTAAACCTTAGCACTAAAACCCATCCAACACCATATAGACTTCAATGGTTGAGTGAGGTTGGGGAGATGGTGGTGAACAAACAAGTGGAGGTTCCATTCTCCATTGGGAAGTATGAGGATAATGTTCTTTGTGATGTAGTGCCTATGGAGGCAAGCCATATGTTGTTGGGAAGGCCTTGGCAATATGACAAGAAGACCATTCATGATGGATTTTCAAACAAGTTCACTTTCATGGACAAGGAGCGAAAGGTTGTACTCTCTCCTTTATCTCCAAAACAAGTTAGTGAGGATCAAAAGAAAATGAGAGAAAAAAGAGAGCAAGAGAGAAAAGAAAAAGAGAGTGAACAAGAGAAAAAAAGTGATGAAAAATCAAAAAAAAAAATCATGACAAAAAAAGAGAGAAAAACCAAGATGAAAAAGAGAGAAAAGAGAGTTGTCTTGCCACAAAAAGTGAGGTGAAAAGTGCATTGGTTTCAAGGCAGCCCCTATACATGCTTTTGTGTAGGGAATTTTGTTTAAATACTAACATTTCTAATGATCATTCTTTGTCTAGTGGTGTGAAAAATCTTTTGCAGGAATTTGAGGATATCTTCCCTAAGGAAGTGCCACATGGCCTTCCACCTTTGAGGGGAATTGAGCACCATATTGACCTTATTCCGGGTGCATCATTGCCCAATAGGCCAGCCTATAGGAGCAATCCTCAAGAGACCAAAGAAATCCAAAAACAAGTGGAGGACTTGTTGCAAAGAAGATGGGTGCAAGAAAGCTTAAGTCCATGTGCGGTACCCGTCATTTTGGTGCCCAAAAAGGATGGCACTTGGAGGATGTGCACGGATTGTAGGGCCGTGAACAACATCACCATTAAGTATAGACATCCTATCCCTAGACTTGATGATTTACTTGATGAATTGTTTGGTGCTTGCATTTTTTCTAAAATTGATTTGAAAAGTGGGTACCATCAAATTAGGATAAGGGAAGGGGATGAATGGAAAACCGCTTTCAAAACCAAATTTGGTTTGTATGAATGGTTGGTAATGCCTTTTGGTTTAACAAATGCACCAAGCACTTTTATGAGGCTTATGAACCATGTCTTAAGAGAATTTTTGGGAAAATTTGTGGTGGTATATTTTGATGATATCTTAATATATAGCAAAAACTTAGATGAGCACCATGAACATTTAAGGGCTGTTTTGCTTGTATTAAGAAAAGAAAGGTTGTATGCAAACTTGGAAAAATGTACTTTTTGTGTGGATCATGTGATTTTCCTTGGTTTTGTGATTAATGCTAAAGGGGTCCATGTGGATCAAGAAAAGATTAAGGCCATTCAAGATTGGCCAACCCCAAAAATGTGAGTGATGTGAGGAGCTTTCATGGTTTGGCTAGTTTCTATAGGAGGTTTGTTAAAGATTTTAGCACATTGGCTGCACCTCTTAATGAAATTGTCAAAAAGAATGTTGGGTTTAAATGGGGGGAAAAACAAGAACAAGCTTTTAAGGAACTTAAGAAAAAGCTCACCCATGCACCAATTCTTGCTTTGCCTAATTTTGCAAAATCTTTTGAAATTGAATGTGATGCTTCTAATGTTGGTGTTGGGGCTGTTTTGATGCAAGAGGGGCATCCAATTGCTTATTTTAGTGAGAAGTTAAGTGGAGCTGCACTTAATTATCCCACCTATGATAAGGAGTTGTATGCCTTAGTGAGAGCTTTGCAAACTTGGCAACACTATCTTTTGCCTAAGGAATTTGTAATTCATAGTGACCATGAATCTTTGAAATATTTGAAGGGTCAAGGAAAATTGAATAAGAGACATGCTAAATGGGTTGAATTTCTTGAACAATTTCCTTATGTTGTAAAACATAAAAAGGGTAAGGCCAATGTTGTGGCGGATGCACTTTCAAGGAGACATGCTTTACTTTCCACTCTTGAAACAAAGTTGTTTGGACTTGAATGTGTTAAGGAATTGTATGAGCATGATGATGAATTTTCTCAAATCTTTGCAAATTGTGTGCATTCAGCCCAAAATGGATTTTTTAGGCACCAAGGTTTTTTATTCAAAGAAAAGAGGTTGTGTGTGCCTAAAAGCTCCATTAGGGACTTACTTGTGAAAGAGGCACATGAAGGGGGACTAATGGGGCATTTTGGGGTTCAAAAGACTTTGGACATGTTGCATGAACATTTTTATTGGCCTCATATGAAATATGATGTGCAAAAATTTTGTGAAAAATGCATTGTGTGCAAAAAGTCAAAATCCAAATGCCTCATGGACTTTACACTCCTTTGCCTATTCCTGATTTTCCTTGGATTGATTTATCAATGGATTTTGTTGTTGGGTTGCCTAGGACAAAAAGTGGAAAAGATTCAATCTTTGTTGTGGTAGATAGATTTTCAAAAATGGCACATTTTATACCATGCAAAAAGATTGATGATGCTTGTCATGTGGCGGATTTGTTCTTTAAAGAAGTGGTGAGACTTCATGGTCTCCCAAGAAGCATTGTTAGTGATAGGGACACCAAGTTCCTAAGCCACTTTTGGAGGACTTTGTGGGGAAAGCTTGGAACAAAGCTTCTTTTCTCCACTACTTGCCATCCTCAAACGGATGGACAAACTGAAGTTGTGAATAGGACTCTTTCTTCCCTTTTAAGGGCTGTGATTAAAAAGAATATTAAGTATTGGGAGGAGTGTTTGCCTCATGTGGAGTTTGCATACAATAGGGCTATTCATAGCACCACTCAATTTTCTCCTTTTGAGGTTGTTTATGGTTTTAATCCTCTAACTCCTCTTGATTTATTGCCACTGCCTAATTCTTCCATTTTGAAGCATAAAGATGGTAGGTCCAAGGCAGAATATGTGAAGAAGCTCCATGAGCAAGTTAAGGCCCAAATTGAAAAAAAAGACCGAGAGCTATGCAAGACAAGCCAACAAGGGAAGGAAGAAAGTCGTTTTTGAACCCGGAGATTGGGTATGGGTGCATATGAGGAAAGAAAGGTTTCCTTCCCAAAGGAAATCAAAACTTCAACCAAGGGGAGATAGGCCATTTCAAGTTGTAGCCAAGATCAATGACAATGCTTACAAGTTGGACCTTCCTAGTGAACATGGGGGTATTAGTGCAACTTTTAATGTGGCTGATTTGTCTCTTTTTGATGTAGGTGATGACGACTCTAATTCGAGGACGAATTCACTTGAAGAAGGAGGGGATGATGCGAGCCCAATACCAATGAAGCCCAATTTGGACCAAGAGGCCATTCAAGGCCTAGGAGGCCCAATGACAAGAGCAAGAGCTAAGAGGGCCCAACAAGCCCTAAGTCAAATGATTGGACTCCTAATGGAAGCAAGGCCCGAGTCAAATGATGAAGAGCCCAAATGGATTAATGTGATCATCCAAGAGGAAGGCCCAAATGAAAAGGGGGTGTATGAAGAATAAACAAGTGGGGCACATATGTGAGTCAAGGCCCAATTTTATGTTCAAATTCAATTGAATAAGTGGAGAATCATGCAAGTAGGACCACATGCATGTTCTACACGAATTTAGGGGAATTGTTTTTCTATTTTGAATAAAGTTGTAAATTGTGGGAGTTACATTTTAATGTGATAAGAAAGTGTAACCCCCCCCACAATTATGAGTCTTTTATGCACATGTTTTTTTTTTGTCTTGGTGGCTGCCATAACACTTTTGTGGCCATTCAAAAGGTTGTCTTAATGTGGGTAATTAGTGTCATGAATAGGCTAATCAATAAATGTGGGTAATTAGTGTCATAAATAGGCTAATCAAATGCTATTTTCGTTTTTTTTTCTTGGATGCCAAAAGTTGGGCAGCCTACACTATTTGTAAAGCATGAAACACCTTGGAAATGGAACTTTGGATGTGATTTGGAATTTTCCATTGTTAGTGAGCATTGTTCTCCTAAGTTCTTGGTTGAACCAAGGTTTCTATCCTTATCAAGAATTCCAACATTCTTGTGGCGGATTTCATTTGGCTTATCAAACAAATCCTTATTTGTTTGTGGCGCCTTCACCCATCTTCTACTCTTTCCATTTTCTTCTTTTATTCTTCAATTCTTGTTTTGGTTACAATTTGGAATCATCTCACTTTGAGTTTTAATTTGAAAATTGCACAACACCTAACAAGATTTCAATCAAATAGATCATAACAAGGCAACCCCATCTTGGTTGTCATCAGTTTGCTTATTTTTTATGTCGCTATAATATTTTTTTCCTTTCTTGTATATCAAAATCAATTCATCTTTGCTTCTCTTATAGGAAACTGTAATTGGAAAACTTGAATTTTGTAAATCAATAAAGTCCGTCGAAGAAGAAATCTAAAACTAGTGTTGGATTCATGTATATTAATATAAAAAAGGTTATTTTTGTATTTATATGTCGGTAATTTACATTAATATCTTTTGCATAAGTTTATGTGAAATTTTATAAACCTAACATTTTTTCCCAATAGTTGTCCATTATCTTAGCAAATTAAAGGTGATATTCTATATACTTGAAGTGGTTAGTCACAGTGGAAGTGTACGACATCTCTATGTGAGTTCTACCAACAATATTAGGGGTTCGAATGCTAGAGTCGTCACTCTTTGATTATTTTACCTAACAGTCCCTACCGAGGGTTTGTCTCAAAGCTATGTCTATGGGATACCCACTCAAAGACATAAAAAGGCAAGCTTGCAATCACATATTAAACCCTGCAAAACCTTGAACAATTATTTCAATTACTCAATGCTCGTTGTCTTCTTTCTTCCCAATCCAAAGATTACTTATTACTCCCAAATATGTAACAAAATCCAACACTTTGTTACTTTTATTTTTAAGGTTACTTTTATTATTGAAGAACATACCACACTATTCCTATATTTTATTAAAGTAAGATTTGCATTTACTTTAGAAAAAAACTTCAAAAGGCAGCTTTCATTTATTCTATTCATTGATAAAACCTGCTTCATCCAAAGTGCATTAAGTATAGATCTTTGCCATATAAAAAACTACAAGAGAATCGACCACTATAAGTAAGACTATGACATGTTATAAGAGATTCTAATAAAATTTCAACACTAATATGTTTTTCATTGATGGACAAGTAGGTCCTATACTAACGAGCGGGGGAGGTTCTTTTTCTAGCTTGCATAGATATTAGGGAGTTGAGATATTATATTTTCATTGTCTCTATTTTGTTCTTTATACTTCTATTCATTTTTTGGTTCCTAGGAAGATTTCTTTATTTTTCTCTACTTTTTTCTTAATAGTCCTACATTCATTTTAAATTGTGTAAGTTATACAAGTTTCATTATGTATTGTTTGGATAACCGTTTTGTTGTCTTTTTCTATGCTTCTTTTGATTTTTCATTGTAGGTTTTCGGGAGGGCTCAGTGGCTGCTAATTTTTCATTGAATCGAAAGTTTATGTTATGGCATAGTTGTCTGAATTTATAGAATATGGTAATCCGAAAAGATATAAATGAAACAAAGTGATAATTTCATTTTCGGTTGAGTAAACTCAATGATGTTACTAGAGAATATTGATTAATTGTTTAAATTTTTTAAGTTCATGCTGGTTTGAAATTTATATTTATTTTCATGGATAAGAAGTGTATTTGTATCTCATTCAGTAAAATATATTTCAGGTTACCATGGAAGAACATCCAAGTGACACCATCACAAATAATTTCACAGATAAGTGCTGGGAAACAGTTCTTGAGAAACTAAAACATGAAATCATGAAGCGAAGGAGTCTAAGTGAGCCATTGCCTCCCTTGGAGCTTCGACAAAGCATTAATGGTCATGAAATGTTTGGATTCCTTTTGCCATCCAGTATTCAGGTAATGCAAACTCATGAATCTTGAAAATAGCATGCCTTTGTTGAGCTGAAATTAATATCAATGTTCTCTATATTTTATAATATAGAATTATAATCGTATAATTTGGATCAGATCTTTACCATGTTATACAAAACTAGATTAACATAGCTTGCTATGGTCAAGTTCATTCAATGGCCGCTGGGTTAGTTTAGATTGATGTGGTAAAACATAGATGACTCTTGTAATATGTAGCTTTGGAATTATGTTCTATTTTATCATGATTTAATCCTTTATTACAAACTTTATTTAGGGCATTGAAGCTCAAGATCCCGACCATAAATGTATAGAATATTGGAAACATAAATAAGTTGTATGTGTATCTTAGGGGAGTGCCAATAATGATAAGTTAAAACATTGTTCAAGTAGCTCTCGAGGTGAGGTCAAGATCAAATTTTTTGGGGTTAGTCTGGTGAAACAAGAGCAAGATAACATTGGAGGTACCAAACTTTTGGGGGTAATTTTGGTGAAACAGGATTAAGATAACATAGGAGGTATTTTCATACCTTGGTTTATGCTCATATTACTTTACTTCCAGGATCAAATGTGAAAATATATGTGTCTCCTATCTTTTTATGATTTAGTCTTGTCTATCTAGTGAGTTGCTGAGAAAATGAGATACATTTTATAACTTTTTTTAAAATAATCTTTTTTGTATGAAGCTAACTCAACCTATAATTCCTGATATAATTCCTCTTGAGCCCCCAAAACAAAAGTATTACTCGTTTTGCAAAATATTAACTGCCTCTGATACTAGCACACATGGAGGATTTTCAATTCCGAGGAAGCATGCTATTGAGTGCTTACCACCATTAGTATTTAACACTCTGGGTTTCCTTCAGCTACCGCTTATTACAAATATTTAATTAAAAAATTCAAAATTTTCTCATTTTTAATGCTTTCCATTTATATATTGTAGGACATGACCCAAACAATCCCGACCCAGGACTTAATAGCGAAGGACTTGCACGGTTTTGGATGGAAATTTCATCATGTATATAGAGGTAGTAATTTGGATTTTCTATTGGAAGTCTTCTTTTCATATTTATATTTTAGTTGCACAGTCAAAATTATGCACCGAATGAATTTTATATGATTTGCATAGAATGAGGAATACTAGGTACATTACATAGTCGTTATATATTCTATGCAAACCATGAAATTCATTCAGTGCATAATTTTGACTGTGCAACTAAAACATAAATACAAAAAGAGGACTTCCAATAGAAAATCCAAATTACTACCTCTATATACATGGTCAAATTTCCATTCAAAACCGTGCAAGTCCGTCGCTATTAAGTCCTGGGTCGGGGTTGTTTGGGTCATATCCTATAATATATAAATGGAAAGCATTAAAAAATTGAGGAAATTAGAATTTTTTTAAATAAAAATATGGAATAAGCTGCAATGGAGGAAACCCAGACAGTTAAATACTAATGGTGATAAGCACTCAATAGCATGCTTCCTCGGAATTGAAAATCCTCCATATGTGCTAGTATCGGAGGCAGTTAATATTTTGAAAAACGAGTAATACTTTTGTTTTGGGGGCTCAGGAGGAATTCTATCTGGAATTATAGGTTGAGTTGGCTGCATAAAAAAAAAGAGATTATTTAAAAAAAATGATAAAATGTATCTCATTTTATCCATAACTCACTAGATAGGCAAGACAAAATCAGAAAAGATAGGAGACATGACCGCGCTGTCGCCACGCGCCAAAAAGAACGAGCGATTATAAAATAATGCAGTATAGTGCGACAACTCGGATCGTCTCTCAAGGACTCTTTAGGTGTTGTTATTATTAACAGAAAAAGTTAGAAAAAGTTAGAATTGGGGGTTTTGAGATTGAAACTAAATTAAAGAAGCAAAACAGAAAACAAAGCAAGAAAATAGAGCAGTTACCAAATAAGCTAAAGCGATTAACCTACTGTTCTCGGTTTCCCAACTATCATCGGTTCATGCAACCCTAAGCAAATTCTAATCCCCTCCCGGTTGTAGCAACAATTTACAAGCGAAACCACTACTACAGATATATGTCCCTATTCCCGAATTAAGCAAAGCGGGGTTAAGCCCTTCGTGAACTAAGCGAAACACGAAAGCGAACACACGCGAATTAAGCAAACGCGATTAATTATAGGAACATGATATCACCGAGATAAATCAACACAACACAATATACTCCTGAATTAAGCAAACAGAAATATAAAGCATGGCATTGAAAAGAGAAAAGCAAATGAAACAGGATTACAGAAACCTCAAGTCTTAACAGAAACCAATCACAGTAGCTTAATCTAGGAGACTAATTCTCCATTACAAAAGTAAAACACAAAAGAAAAGAAATAAACTACTGAAAACTACTACTACTATCTACCAAAGATTAGCCAAAACTGGCTAACTCTGGCCTCCTCAAAACTAGCTCCCTTAAGTTCTGCCTAAGCAGGCTTTTATACACGTTCTGGAATCCAAGTCCTCGCGAGGCGAAGCACTTCTCGCGAGGCGAATTATGGGAAAGATCTGCAACTCTTGGTCTTCTCGCGAGGCGAGCATATCTTCGCGAGGAGAACTCTTCAAATTCCCAACTGTAACGCCCGTAGCCTTCAACGTGCCCAAACCGTGATGGCTTCTGACTTTCAAGTATTCGCGAGGCGAAGGAATTCTCGCGAGGCGAACTCTTCAACTTCAAAACTACCACGGCCGTGATCTTCAACACGGGTAAACCGTGATCGTCTCTGACTTTTCAGGCTTGCATGACTCGCGGGGTGAGAGATCCTTCGCGGGGCGAGTGGCTCCAGATTTATTTTATTTTATTTTATTAACCTGAAAAACAGAAAATAAAAGTAAATACTTTATTCACTCTAAATCAACTAAATTAACTTAAAAACAATTTACAGACTCAAAATATTACTTAAGGACAATCAAGTCTAATTTGGGTAAAAATGATATAAAATAAGCACAAAGCCAAGGTCTTTACTAGTTATAAAACCAGTCAACCAGAGGCTCATCAAAATACCCCAAACTTAAACTTTGCTTGTCCCCAAGCAAACTACACTCAAAAAACTTAAAAAGACTAAAGACCTGGCAAAACATGGCAAGCTTAGGAATTCAATCAACTCTGCACAAATTTCAAGCAATTTTTCAAAACAATTTTTTTCTTCAATGTTCCCCCCTTTTCAAGCAAAGTAATCCCCACATTCATTTATTCCAAACAATTGAGAGTTTCATTATTCAGACAATCAGAAATCTAAGCTGGGGATCCAAGTCACGCACAAAAGGGAGATCACCAAAATCAAACAACTGCCTTCCTCACAAGGGAAATTTATGTTCACTCAATCGCTCAGTTTTTGTCAGGTTATCAACAATTCACTCATTTCACTTTTCAGAAGCACTTCCCATAAATTTGATTTTCATCTCCAAATGATTCCCACAGAAAATATGCATGCAACATCAAAAGGTCTTTTATGGGTTGTAATGGGGCCTGGCTAAGGGTAGGATATACAAAGGAACTAGGCTGAAGACCCTAGGAACTAAGAAAGCATGAACTTTATTTACACTTTGAAATTTACTCAAGTTCCTTTCTTAATTTTTTTCTTTATGCTTCTGGGTGGCTACAGCCTTTTTATTTCTTTTTGGCATTTTTGCACTTTTATTTTTTTATTTTTTTCTTTTTTTTCTTTTATTTTCTATATATATATTTTTTTCACTTTTTTTTTTCAATCCCAAACAACACATTACACCTGGTAGCCACCCCAAACTTTAGTTTCTTACACCCATTCTAAGATTACATGCTCTCCTAATCCTAAGATCGGGTTAACATGGTTTTCTAGATTTTTGGGCTTATAACATTAGGTTATCAAGAATTAACAGGCTAATAGGCTCAATGGGGCTAACTAGGGAACATGCAATAGGAATTAGTTTATTCAGGCCAAGTAGCTATTTACAAAGAAACTGCCTAAATCATTTGAAGCAAACACATAAACATGCAAACCATAAAGAGATTCAAGCAAATTCAGGGAAGTGCAACTTAAAAAGTGATTTTCACACAGTCTAAAACATGTTGGAGGCTCAAAACCTCACCTGGACATTATTTGCAAATTGTTTAACTGAGATTCTATCCCTAGTGTGTGCTTCCTATCACCCCAAACTTATCCTAAATCATGCCATCATAATAAAATCCCAAAGTTCAGTTTTCAATCATATGGGGATCATTTTTCAAAAAAATTTCAAATCCTAGGGGGAAAACAGTCAATACTATCATGCAATCCATCTATGCAAATTCAATCAAATCCAATAAACTTGCCAACACTAGACTCAACACAACTCCTGAGCTTCTCAAATTATTCAGGAGCTTTATTCAAAACAAAACAGAAATAAAGCAAAGCAAAAGAAAATTAAAAAGGAGAAAGGGTTAAGAAAAGCTCATTCAGAGGCGGTTCCACCAGGATCCCATTGCTTGTAGCATAAGTCCCACGTGATAGCCAAAGGACTGAAATTTATTCCAAGCTTCCATAACTTGCAGCTTTGATGCGGGAGTGAGCACTTGATAACTATGCTGACTTCGCCGAGTGCGGCGGACTTCTCACTACCTCTCGGGTCACAGATGACCTCCTTCTCTATAAAGTCTCCCCAATAGAAGTGGGTTTCAACCTCTTGGACTGGCCATGGTGCAAAATCCAAGGGTGCAAACTCCATCACTGGTTCCTCAGGGGAAGGTGGCAAACAGTTAGTTGGGGTTAGTGGTGCTGCTTCATTCTCATTATCATCCTGCAAAATAGAGTCAAGAAACCCAGCACAAACAGCACACGGGTTAGTGTCTGTACAGTTAGTACATGCAGTAAAAGAAACTAAGTTAGTAAAGATCTGATCGTCTGGACTTTCTGCACACGGTTCATCCACCCCATCACTCTCAACACCTGCATCTAAAACCAAATATTCTTCTTTATCCTCAAGCACGGTGGAGCGAATGTTCTCCTGATCCTCCTGATCCTCATTTTCTTTGTTTCCTTTCAAGTATAAACCTGCATAACAGTGTATACACAAAGCAGCAGTACCATCACAATAACAATCATTAGAATCAGGGGATTCAACACATAATTCATCATCAACAGAAGTATTATCAGAATCATAATCAGAAGTATTTTCAAAAATAACTGGTGAATCTTTATGTTCTTCAATGGGCTGTGGAGTTAGCATTGCAGCTGAGTTGGCGGTAACTTGATCAATTAGAGCCCACAACTTCTGAGATTCAGCTTGGTCCCTCTGTTGGGCTTCAAGATTACTTGCCTCCATCCTCTGTTGAAATTCAAGATTGTATGCTTCCGTTTGTGCAGCCATTTGTTGTAGCATTTCTTCCAAACTGAGTTGGGCTAGTGTAGGGTCAGGCTGGTATTGCTGGCTTACTGCCATCCGTTGATTGTTCTCTTCCATTTGTTGTATCATAGAAGCAATCTCATCCAAGGTGCTCTGTGAAGGTTCGGACGGTGCAGAGGTGGTCACTTGGCTAGGATAGTATGGTGGTGGCTCACTAAAATTAGGATAATACATGCATGGTTGCTCATAATAAACATTAGGCACATAATTTCGCATATAATTATCCATGGGGCAATATTCACAACCAGACAATGCAGACAAAACTAATTAGGAAAGATAATTTTTTTTTTTTAACTTTCTGCTAATAACAACAAACAAGAGTCCCCGGCAACGGCGCCAATTTTTGACCGCGCTGTCGCCACGCGCCAAAAAGAACGAGCGATTATAAAATAATGCAGTATAGTGCGACAACTCGGATCGTCTCTCAAGGACTCTTTAGGTGTTGTTATTATTAACAGAAAAAGTTAGAAAAAGTTAGAATTGGGGGTTTTGAGATTGAAACTAAATTAAAGAAGCAAAACAGAAAACAAAGCAAGAAAATAGTGCAGTTACCAAATAAGCTAAAGCGATTAACCTACTGTTCTCGGTTTCCCAACTATCATCGGTTCATGCAACCCTAAGCAAATTCTAATCCCCTCCCGGTTGTAGCAACAATTTACAAGCGAAACCACTACTACAGATATATGTCCCTATTCCCGAATTAAGCAAACGGGGTTAAGCCCTTCGTGAACTAAGCGAACACGAAACGAACACACGCGAATTAAGCAAACGCGATTAATTATAGGAACATGATATCACCGAGATAAATCAACACAACACAATATACTCCTGAATTAAGCAAACAGAAATATAAAGCATGGCATTGAAAAGAGAAAAGCAAATGAAACAGGATTACAGAAACCTCAAGTCTTAACAGAAACCAATCACAGTAGCTTAATCTAGGAGACTAATTCTCCATTACAAAAGTAAAACACAAAAGAAAAGAAATAAACTACTGAAAACTACTACTACTATCTACCAAAGATTAGCCAAAACTGGCTAACTCTGGCCTCCTCAAAACTAGCTCCCTTAAGTTCTGCCTAAGCAGGCTTTTATACACGTTCTGGAATCCAAGTCCTCGCGAGGCGAAGCACTTCTCGCGAGGCGAATTATGCGAAAGGTCTGCAACTCTTGGTCTTCTCGCGAGGCGAGCATATCTTCGCGAGGCGAACTCTTCAAATTCCCAACTGTAACGCCCGTAGCCTTCAACGTGCCCAAACCGTGATGGCTTCTGACTTTCAAGTATTCGCGAGGCGAAGGAATTCTCGCGAGGCGAACGCTTCAACTTCAAAACTGCCACGGCCGTGATCTTCAACACGGGTAAACCGTGATCGTCTCTGACTTTTCAGGCTTGCATGACTCGCGGGGTGAGAGATCCTTCGCGGGGCGAGTGGCTCCAGATTTATTTTATTTTATTTTATTAACCTGAAAAACAGAAAATAAAAGTAAATACTTTATTCACTCTAAATCAACTAAATTAACTTAAAAACAATTTACAGACTCAAAATATTACTTAAGGACAATCAAGTCTAATTTGGGTAAAAATGATATAAAATAAGCACAAAGCCAAGGTCTTTACTAGTTATAAAACCAGTCAACCAGAGGCTCATCAAGACACATATATTCTCCTATGTTATCTTAATCCCGTTTCACCAAAATTACCCAAAAAAGTTTGGTACCTCCTATGTTATCTTGCTCTTGTTTCACCAGATTAACCCCAAAAAGTTAGGTCTTAACATCACCTCGAGAGCTACTTGAACAATGTGTTAACTTATCATTAGTGGCACTCCCCTAAGATAAACATACAACTTATTTATGTTTACAATATTCTATACATTTATGGTCGGGATCTTGAGATTCAATGCCTTAGAAAAAGTTTGCAATAAAGGATTAAATCATGCAAAAATATAACATAATTCCAAAGCTACATATTACAATAGTCATCTAAGTTTTACCACATCAATCAAAATTAATCCAGCTGTCATTGAATAAACTTGACCATAGCAAGCTATGTTAATCTAGTTTTGTACAATATGCTAAAGATATGATCCAAACTATGCGATTTTACTTCTACATTATAAAATATAGAGAACATTTATATTAACTTCAGATCAACTAAGATTCATGAGTTTGTGTTACCTGAATAATGGATGACGAAAGGAATCCACACATTTCATGACCGTTAATGCTTTGTAGAAGCTCCAAGGGAGGCAGTGGCTTCCCTAGACTCATTCGCTTCATGATTTCATGTTTTAGTCTCTCAAGAACTGTTTCCCAGCACTTATCTGTGAAATTATTTGTGATGGTCTCACTTGGATGTTCTTCCATGGTAACCTGAAATATATTTTACTGAATGAGATACAAATATACTTCTTATCCATGCAAATAAATACAAATTTCAAACCATGAACTTAAAAAATTTAAACAAGTAATCAATATTCTCTAGTAACATCATTGAGTTTACTCAACCGAAAATGAAATTATCACTTTGTTTCATTTATATCTTGTCGGATTACCATATTCTATAAATTTAGACAACTATGCCACAACATAAACTTTTGATTCAATGAAAAATTAGCAGCCACTGGGCCCTCCAGAAAATCTACAAGGAAAAATATAAAGAAGCGTAGAAAAAGACAACAAAACGGTTATCCAAACAATACATAATGAAACATGTATAACTTACACAATTTAAAATGAGTGTAGGACTATTCAGAGAAAAGTAGAGAAAAATAAAGAAATCTTCCTGGGAACCAAAAAATGAATAGAAGTATAAATAACAAAATAGAGACAATGAAAATATAATATCTCAACTCCCTAATATCTGTGCAAGCTAGAAAAAGAACACCCCTCCTCTCGTTAGTATAGGACCTACTTGTCCATCAATGAAAAACATATCAGTGTTGAAATTTTAGTAGAATCACTTATAACATGTCATAGTCTTACTTGTAGTGGTCGATTCTCTTATAGTTTTTTATATGCCAAAGGTCCATATTTAATGCACTTTGGATGAAGCAACTTTTATCAACGAGTAGAAAAACTGAAAGCTGGCTTTTGAAGCTTTTTTCTATAGTAAATGAAAATATCTTACTTTAATAAAATATAGGAATCGTGTGGTATGTTCTTCAATAATAAAAGTATCCTTAAAAATAAAAGTAAGAAAGTGTTGGATTTTGATACATATTTGGAAGTAATAAGAAATCTTAGGATTGGGAAGAAAGAAGACAACGAAGGGATATGCATTCCTCTAGGGACAACGGATCCCCTTGCCTAATAGACCTTTTGAAAGAAAAAAAAAACCCTGCTGGATTACCATTGGCAGAAATGGAGAGTTTTGATGATTTCAAAATAACTTCTACCCAATGACAGAACTTTTGAGCAAAACCAAAGCATTTGAGGACTTTCAATAGAAAACTCCAATCAAAAGTGTCAAAAGCTTTTATGATGTCTGTTTTCATTGCTAAATTTCCACCAAATGACCTTTTATCAAGGAGATTAACAGCTTCTGGAGTTAAAAAGATGCATTTTGAAATTTGCCTACCTTGAACAAAGCCACTTTGATGTTCTGAAATTGTCTTTGTTGCAACCTTTGACAACCTATCTGCCATGACTTTCGAGATGATTTTGAATTTAAAATTGGCCAAAGCAAAAGGCCTATATAGGTCTACTCTGTCTGCTTCAAGAACTTTTGGGATTAATACCACTACATTTGAATTATAATTGGGAAGCAACCGGCTATGTTTGAAAAATTGAACCACAACCATAAACACATCCACAACAACTATATTCCAATATTTTTGAAAGAAGAATCCTCCAAACCCATCTAGACCATGTGCTCCATCTCCATTTAATGCAAAAACAACATTTTTGACTTCCTCCATTGATGACAAATCAGTAAGCATATTGTTATCATCCATAGAAACCAGAGGAGATATGATTCCTTCTATTAGATAATTATCTGAATAATTATTGTTTGTTGCAAATAAACTTTGGTTAGAAATTCCCAATATGGTTTTCAATGTCTACCTGATCAGAAATCAAATCATCACCACTCTTTTGAAGTTGACACAGGGAAACACAAGACGGGGAGTTGAATTGTGTTTCTTAAAAGATTTTTCGAACTCCTTTATTAAAACAGTTTTCCAATCAAGCAAGAGATAAATACACAATAAAAACTTCTTTAGAAAAGAGTTAATAAAACTCAATATCAAATCCTAACAGTTAGTAATAAAAGCAACTTAAAAGAGACAAGGGATAAGAGAATCATAACATGAGGATTTATCCTGGTTCACTCTCTTGCAACCAACAGCTACGTCCACTCCCTTCTACCTGAAGGTTTTCTCCACTATAATCCAATAGCTTACAAGTATTCTTGCACTTGCCTCTTCAGGCTTACATTCACTCAAGTATTCAACACCTCTCCAGGCACTCAAGTATTCTTTTACAGTCAAGCCTCTTTAGGCTCTCTCTAACAAAAGAGATAAAATGTTTTAATCTAAGAACTCACTATATATCAGGATATCAAAGTTTAAGATCATATATTACAATGAATATAATCAAGAGAAGATTTTGACAGAGTTTTTGCACTTTCAACTTCTCAGAGTTTGGTTCTCATAGTTGTAACAATTCTTCACTGGGGTTATCCAGTATTTATAGATGAAGTGCACCGTCAGCTCTTGTTTCTTCAATGGTTTTCAAGATATATCCGTTTAGAGATAGCATTGAATGCTAGGATCCATTGAGTCTGATAACTTGATACATAATATTCAGAAAAGAGCTATTGGTTATCAGAAATGCTCAAAGTGGTGCTGTCACTTCTTTGTTGTACCTGAAAGTTGCCTTTTGTCTTTCCTTCTTTTTACTGAGTCAACTTTGCAACAACATGTGTCAGAGTACAAAGGCATTTGTGTAGCCGATGGTACTATGTTTCTTTTACCAAGCAATAAAGCATAATTAATTTGAAATAACCAAGGGAAAGATATAGAAACAAATGAATTAAATAAACAATCATTTGAAATAAAAGTGCTAACTAGACGGGTTCAAAAGAGGTACATCTTTGGACATGTGTTTTTAACTTTGAACAAAACAACTGAGTAGTCCATTACTAGATCCTATAGTGCTTTACTGAGTAGAATAGTGTTAATTCAGTTATCTTTTACCAGGTAGTCTACTTAGCGGGTCGTCCACTTTTTATCGGGTAGAATACAAGTCTTTGGACTTGCTATGTATTGGACTTGTTCATTTATCTGATAGACTTAGCGACTCGTCTAGAAAACTTAGAGTGGACTAGCGATTTACAAGGTTAGACTAGTGGCTAGTCTAGCGAACATAGTTTGGATTAGTGATGCTTTTGGACTTAATTAAAGAGCACTAGACTAGTACCCTCGTCTACCGATATAAAAGCAGTCATGTACACTTGAATAGGAGAGTTAGTCCATAACTTTAACTTTGCCATTCAATTTTAATCTTTTTGTTAACATCAAAATTTCCAGAGATTATTAACCATAACCACTTTGGTTCCAACATCTTTAGCAATGTAATCTGCTTAGATACATGACTTACTTTAGCAATTTTATGAAAATATTGTGTTTCTATCACCATGAATATGCCAATTTAATCTAGCTTTTTCTTGCCAAAACTCCTCTTGATAGTGAAGGCTTGCTACAAGACTAATTGAGCATTCCTTTCTTGGTCATAAATCTAAGTAGCCTAAGCTATCAATTTGAGCTTGAATCTCATCTAAGTTATGCATTACTTTGTTAACCTTCACATGAACACTACCAAATACATGAATATTCCATTCTTTAAGCTTAGCTTTTAAAGATTTCAGCTTAGAAGAAAGAATGAACATTGGACAGCCTATTACCTCTTCCTTCCAAGATTGTGAAATAATGTTCAAACATCCAGGATGACTAGCCCACATTTTCATGAATTTGAAAGAAAAAGCATAGGAAGAAACCTCTTGTCTGAAATCCAGTAACTATGAAAATTGATCAGAGCAAGACTTTGTTAGTGTGCTGCAAGAAACAGATGACCAGAAATCAAGCCAAGCATCATTACATATGGCTCTATCTAGCCTTGATAATTCTGCTACAAAACATTGAGCTCATTCCACAGATTCCATCTAATAGCATAAGAGTTACTTGCATATATATCAGAAAAGAAAATCAATTTGTTGTTAACCTTAAGAGAAAAAGAAACCTGCTGCTGAGAGTTTGCAATAACTGAAGGATTTATAGTCTCATCACAAAAGCACCATAAATTAGGCTGCAAATTGCCTCCGATGTTAACCTCTAACAACTTTAAATTCAAATGTCTACAAAAAGATCTGTGAACTTGATTAATTGAAATCATTGGTTCGGCTATAAAAACAAAGTGTGGACTATGGAGCATACACAACTTTTTTAAAACCTCCCTTGACATAGGATTCCCAGGCACCCTTGCATTCCAATAAATAGCTTTCATTGGATAAGAGGTTTAGAAACTGCCCTTGAACGGGTATGATAAACATCAGATTTAGGCAATTGCATTTTTTTTTCAATTTTAACTTCTTTTTCTGAGATTTAGAAATAACTACCTCAAATTCAGTTTATGTATTTTGTTCTAAGACTGATGGATTTTGTTCAGAATCAGAAATTTTTTCCTCCCCTGGTTATTTGACTCTATAAGCCCAAAATTTTGAAAAATTCTAAGATCTTTATCAGCAATATCGGTTCTTGTTGGAGATTTCAAGGTACTACCTGTATCTGAATTATTTTGCATAACTGAGATGACAATGATTGAATCATTCACAGGCAATTGGGTAACAGGAGACTGATGAGGACCTTTATGAACTGCTACCTCATCCTGAATCAAGTCTATGCCTCTCCGATTTTGGAATCACAAAATTGCTAGAATTGAAGGGCAAATCTAATTTACTTTGCTATTGAATTACTGCACCAGCGATGTTCTTATGAGGCAATTCATTAATGAAACCTAACAAGGGGGTATGATTCTCTTGTAAATATTGTAAAGAAAGAGACACATTATTAATGCCTACCAAACCCTCTCTCTATCATGCACATCTTCTATCAATATTACATAAGAATCTCCTTGGACATCTCTGGCAATCAACTTAGAAGTAGACTCCATATGAACCTTGGTTGACACAATATTCTCATCATCCTTCATTACACTTTTTCATTTATCAGCAACAGAAGGTATCACTTCTTTGTTTTTCTACACAACTTCTTTAACATTTTTTGGAAGATACTAAAGATCATTTTTCCGACTTTACTTCTGGATCGAGGAATACTATTAGATGCCATTCTATTATTCTTCTTACAGCTATCAATTGAATGTCCAATGTTGTGGCACGAAGAACAAAACAATGGAAGTTTCTCATACTCCACATCAATAAAGAATGCAAAACCTTCACGCTCCACTAAGATTTGATCATGCAACTTTGAGGACTGATAAATCTCTCTCAGAACACGGGCAAAGTGACCAAAAGACCTTTTAAATGTAACTTCATCCAATGAAATTGGAACCCTTATGCCTCAAATTTCAACAAAAAAAAAATCTTAGGCCTCCAGTATTCACGAGATAAACCATGAAATCTCACCCAGCATTGCACCTGTGTCTGTCTTATGTTATTCGGGTTAAAATCTGGAGACCAAGATGATAACCGAAGAATTCTTAGATTAAGGTTCTTTGATCCACTCGATCTCACCCTTATTTGATCCTCCAAAGACGAAAAACTAAACTTATAAAATTCTTTTCCTATAGATACCATGTTCCAAAAACCAATTGGATTCCAAATCTTTAATATCTTTACTTGCAAGTCATTCAATCTAACAGGATTGTCTCCTTTATAAAGAATGAGTCTTCCATGTAGAATATTCTTGCATTCTGCCACTCCTTGCTAATACTCAGATTTTGAAATCTTAATAGCCAAAGCATCACCCTTAAAACATGATTTTTGCAATTGGCTCAATGAAATATTAAAAGAACTATTTAGAGCTTGCACAAAAGATCATTTCTCAGCAGGCTGAACCTAAGAATTCTCTGCAGTTGGGGGATTAGACATAGAAGAAGTTTTCGAAGGAGGAAGGAGATCATGAAAAAGGAATTCCCATGGACAACCCAAGGAGCCTGCCATGAGAATCATGCAAAAACCCTAAATCACCATGCACTTCAGAACCCTAGCAGAGAGTTTCTTTTTTGTAATCATTGTATGAGTGTTTTCAGGATTTTCCATTGTTTTCCTTTAATAATAAAAAACCAGATAAAGATTTATCAAATCTAGATGAGTATTTTGCATATCTTAACTTAAGAGATCAAAATGAAGGTCCATCAAAGACGGAGGACCATTGGATGATCCAGATCAAGGGAAAAATGCATCAACTTCTCAATGGACGGAGAATATTCGAAGAAGCTAGCAAATCAAAAACTGTCATTCAGAAGACCAAATTATTGGCGATCCAAATGATACGGTAAGAACAAGGTCAAGCCTCATAGAACAATAAAATGTTACCTTTATCTCAGAGGTGATACCAAATACGATTGATGAAGCTCTATTGAACGAAGGCTGGATACTAGCCACACAAGAAACGATGAATCAATTTAAGAGAAACAATGTTCAGATGCTAGTTCCATTGTCCGGAGAAAAATATATCATTGGCACCAAGTGAGTCTTTAGAAACAAATTGGACGACAATTGTAAGGTTGTGAGAAACCAGGCAAGGTTAGTTGCCTAAGGTAACTCATAGAAAGAAGGTATAGACTTCAAAGAAAATTTTGCTCATGTAGCTAGAACGAGACTATACCAAATGGATGTAAAGAGTGCATTTTTTAATGGTGTGATAAATGAAGAAGTTTATGTCATGCAACCTCCTGAGTTGAGGTTAAACTTTTAATGAACCTGTTTTCTTACTTAAAAAGTCTTTATATGGTTTAAAGCAATGTCCTAGAGCTTGGTACGAAAGGCTAGGCTTGTTTTTAATGGAAAATGTTTTTCTAGAGGAAAAGTTTATTCAACTCTCTTCCGTAAAAACGTAAACTCATACTTCATCAAAGTTCAAATTAATGTAAATGATATTATCTTTGGATCTACTAATGAAACTCACTTCAAAGATTTTTCTAAGTTGATATAGAAAAAGTTTGAAATGTGCATGAAGTTAGAATTGAAGTTCTTTATGGGTTTGCAAGTCAAGCAAACATCAGACATAATCTACATCCATTAGAAAAAGTAAATAACAGAACTCTTGAAGAAATTTAAGATGGATGATTTCTAAACTATGAGCACACCAATGCATCCAACATTTATTCTAAACCTAGACGATAAGGATAAAAAGGTAAATCAAAAAGGTGTGTATAGATATGATTGGATCTCTTCTATATCTTACTATATCCAGACCCAATACTATGTTCAGTATATTCTTAGTTGCACATTTTCAATATGATCCAAGATAAACTCACTTAATAGCAGTTATGTAATATCAGTGTTTTAGAAACCCTAGTTTATATGTTAAGTAGGCATGTTTATGTGGTTGAGTGTATGCTTAAGAGGTACGCAATTAACCATCTTCAAATCAAGTGATCGCACGAGAGAGGTCATGGTGACCAAATCAGTACACTCAAGTGTGTACAGCACCAACGCTTAAGAATTGGCAAGCTCAAGCATGGCCCTCTAGGGAGCTTAAGCATGGCTTGCTCAGCAGACAATGGTTTTACAGCTGAGACACGTAGCGAATAGAGCAGGGATGTGTGGACGAGAAGGGTGGTTGCTTCGGAGTGAAGCACGCTCCACGTTCAAGCGTGAAGGAGCCCCACGCTAGAGAGTTGGCACGCTCAAGCGTGGAGGTCTCCCACACCAGAGCGTGCTAACCATCAAAGTTAGAAATAAAAGTTATAAGTTAAAACATTTTTACCTTCTTATTCAGTTAGACCACGAAGCAGAGAACAGAGGGGAGAGCCAGAGAGAGTTTGAGAGCTTAGTGAGCACAAACCGGTTAGTGGAACGTAAAACGGATCGTGTTGGTGCACTAGTATCATCGTCCGCTTCTTACCTATACCTTCGTTCCTTCGATTCACCTAAGGTAAACCTAAGCTCGTAAGCATGTCAACATGTCGACGATGTCGACATTGATGTATTTCGTTATTTTCTCAACATGGTTATCATTTCTCGTATGCTTTAGGGCTACTGATGTTGCCTGTTTGTTATTTTCGTTGATTGGGCAAATTTTGGAGCAACGAGTAGTCATAGAGCCTCTGTGGTACTAGCGTCGCAATAGAGGGAGATGCGAGTTTGTGAGCTTCGTAATACCCGGTGTACCTCAGGTGGGAGAAAGAACCCTACTATCGTCGGAGAGGAGAAAATAGAAAAAAAATGCAATGATAGATGTAGGGGAACCTAAACCTTACTAGTAGCCAAGTGATCGAGAATACCAAAATCATGTTGGCAACTACCTCGTAGTACCAATAATGACTTGGGGAATGTAGGTTTATCTTCGTTAAGTTGATTTTATGTAAATCGAGGTCATATGCTAGCTAGGGTTGTGTTGCTTGTTATGTGCTGGTTGACTTGTTGTATTTAACATGCTCTATGATGTGTTCTGTCTAACATGTTTTGTTTATTATTTAACTAATGTGCCTAACATGATCAGTATGCTCAACAAGCTATATCGATCAATTATGCTTAGTCGGCTAGTAGGCAACGATATGTGAATCGGGAGACATTCAGGTGGGGAGAGTGTGATATGACAAGTAGCACTGCTCAACCTAATAAAATATGATTATGTATGTGATTGGCTGGTGTGGCATGATATGAGATTGTAGCGAGATTTTAGTAAAAGGTTGAGGCACTAAGTAATAACCCGATAAGAGTCAGTAAGACTCATACTAGTATGCATTGTGTTGTTCACAGTCGTGTGGGTGGAACACATGAGGTCATTGTGTGACACCCTCTACCCCACAAGTATTCATAAAGCAAAAAAGAGACGAAAGGAACACATGCATATTATATTATAATAGTAAACACCGGGCAGAGGCTGCCACTTTGTAACATAACTTTTCGAAACGCGGAATTATAAACATGTTTAAAAGGAAAACATAACATAAACATAACGAAACCCAACCTCGATGTCACATTACATGGCTGGTATAACCAATCCGATAAAACAACTCGGATAAACAAGCTAAACTGAAACAAAACAAAACTATGAGTAGCGGCTCCTCAGAGTCACTCCTCTGCAAGCTAATCACTGTCCTCTACATATCCAAAATATTCATGCAAGCAACAACAAAAGACGGGGAGTAAGAAACATATATATCAACATAATGGCATGGAAGCAATTAGCAAGATGAACATGCATCATATAAACATAGCATATCTAACATAATCATCTCATCATATGAACATCCTATATATATATATATATATATATATATATATATATATATATATATATATATATATATATATATATATATATATATATATATATATATATATATATATATATATCATTCCAAACAAGGTATGCTATACGATGCAGCGCTACTCCACTACTCCAATGCATGAATGAGTAACGCAGCGCACAACCAACAATCACCACCTCCTCTTGGGCCACTCGGCTACCCATGTTTTATCACCATCAACGTTATCTTTAATCCTTAGTCTTTAATCTTTTATCACATAATCTTTGCACTTACACTCTGTCCAATAAGCATCAGAGCTCAACACCTTGACCATTAAGCATCAAGACCCCCTTGGCCACTCAGCTACCAAGGTCCAATATCTTTTAACAACACCTTGACATTATGCATCAAGACCCCCTTGGCCACTCGGCTACCAAGGTACAAAACAACCACACTCTGGCAAATAAACCCCAGAGCTCAACACCTCAACCACTTGGCTATCAAGGCCCCCTTGGCCACTTGGCTACCAAGGTATAAAACAACATCTTTCCACTTTAATTATTATCACTATGGTCCATAGGCACCCGAGCTCAACACCTTGACCATTAAGCATCAAGGCCCCCTTGGCCACTCCACTATCAAGGTACATTATTATCTTTAATTTATCTAACTTGTCTTTACTTGGTTTGGTGTCTTCTTCATTATTATAAGTGTTTGGGGTAAAACACCCCTTGTTATTGTTCTGCGTTCTGCTCTGCACGGGGAGGCACGGTCGTGCTTCCCCCAGCACGGGCGTGCTGACGTGCTGACTGTTAAGTCAAGCACGGTCATGCTGACTGTTGAGCATGGCCATGCTCAATGGAGCATGGCCGTACTGTTTCTGGGTAGAAGGGTTGAACAATCCTTACTAAGTTTCCTAGGACAATCAAGGTCAAACCTATTGGTTTAAACTACACCATCAATCATCGGTTTCATTATCTTTAATTGTTCCCATGTCTTTTACTTCCAGCTTCATTGCTAACATCCCTAAAACACTCACTAATCAATCCTAGGGTCTTTAACTAAGCCCTATGAACACAACCTTGCCTCTCATGCTACATTCATGTCTTATAAACAAACTGGGAAAACATCCCTTAATTCTCTTTCATCATTGTTAACATCTTTTAACGTCTTAACATCATTAATAAGCCCTATTGGTTAGTTAGAGTCTTATTAACATCATTGTTTGCATTAACATCCTCAACAATCAATACTCATTCAGATCACAACATCATCATCATCATCATAACAACATTCATCATCATCAATATCATAACAGCATCATTAAACATCATGAACATTCATGGCATCATTAAACATCATACGCAATTAGGAATACCAATAACATTCACTCATACATCATCAATATTAACATCAAACAGTACAATAATTAAAGCATGCCATTAACATTGGAATTACATCATACATATAGCAATTGACATCAAAGAGACAAACAACATACGATAGGGTCATGGGTTAACCCTACATCTTAAGCTACCTCCAACGCCTACATGTTAATACTATTCCTTCTCCCTATACCTGGTATGAAGATCAAACCCCAAAATCAAACTGGTTGCGTTTCCTCAAGTGGCTCGATGAGTTTCCCAAGCCTTGGCCAAACATAAGAATAACCAAGTAATCCCAATCCAACAATTAGGAAAAGAGATTAATAGATAGGGATAACCATCTTACCTCTACTGACACTAACGGGTGACTTCTCTCCCAAAACTAGAGCAAGAACGCCAAGAACTTCAAAGTGTTCAAGGGAAGGGAAATGGAAGAGGTTTGTCACACTAGGATTGCCCAATGTGCCAATTTTGAGGGTTACAGCCGTAACCCCCGTAAGCCACCTATTTACACTGTTAGGATAGTATGTACGACCATGCTTCGTGATGTACGGCCGTGCATAGTTATTTTCGGAGCGTTCAGTGAATCAACAATATGTACGACCGTGCATAATTATGTACGGACGTGCATACTAACAACCAAATTAGGTCAAAACATCTCAATAAGACTTGTAGATAATTCTATTAGCTTTCCAATGCATTAAATATCACCTCAAACGGACATCTAGAACTCACGATATGGCCAAAATGGTGAAACAGGTTATTAGGACTCTAAAAGGATTGAACCTTTCTAAGGTTAAACTTAACAACATGCATAAACACTTAAGAAAGGCTTAACACAAAAAATGGGGTGTTACACATTGAATATGAGTACAGATATCGGATATCACTGGATAGATGAGTTCTACCGTGATACTCCTGTAGTCCTTGCCTAGCTGCTCTGAGTTACGTATCATGGGGATACTTTTTAGATGATACCGCCATGATTACGATGAGGCAGCATATATATTTATAGGTGCACCTTTGGTCGTGACTGTGATGAGGCGGCATTCATGGATGCACTGCTTGGACAACTGATTATCATCCCTAATGGGAATGGGGGATGGATGACATGATCGTAGGTGGCCACGTCAGTATATAGGCATATGTGCATGAGAGATAAAAGGTAGAGGTTGAGACAGTAATCCCGAAGATGGTTGTTAAATCAATGTGTTGTATGTCTGTGTTATCTTTGTACTTTTATGCTATGATTCCTTTCCATTGCATAATGGTAGTTTAGATTCTTATCTCCCTATATCTTCTATGTATGTTTTGTTATTGTATATCATCTATGCCACCATAATAGCATGATCTCATTTTCCATGTGCATCTAATAAGTCTGCAAACTCCCCAAGATTTAATGAATCAATTCTCTATTCAGGATTTTTATCATGCAGTTCATGTAAAATTCATGTTTTAGAATTCTAGATTACATGTTGGTTATGTGTGTTTAAGTATTTGAAAGTATGCTCAAGAGATACGCGATGGATGGATCGACCGAATCGGACGAACAGGAAAAATCAGCCATGCTGATCAGGACAACACACTTAAGGGTGCTAGGACCCAACGTTTAAACGTTGGCACGCTCAAGTATGACCCTGGGGGACGCTCAAGCGTTAAGTGGTCAGTAGACAGTGCTTGGGCGTGAAGGACATGTGTCAACAGCACTTGACATGCGTGGCGGTGAGGGCGATGCATTCTGGATGAAAGACTCTCAATGCTCAAACGTTGGAGAAGCCAACACTCAAGTGTTGGAACGCTTAAGCGTGGGGTCTCCGAACGCTCAAGTGTTGCCATCAGAAAATATAAAAAAAATATATAATTTTAAGAGTTAAAACGTATGGAAGTTATTTCATATGAGTTTTACAGAGAAAACAGACCTGAGGGGAGTGTTAGAGGTCAAAGAAGAGAGGAGAAGTTCCAGAGCTTGGTGCAGGCATACTGACTAGTGTATCGTGAAATCGACTACATCATCGAGTTCATATCATCATCTACTACTTGTCTGTGTCTTTCTTTCCTTTCTTTCTCAATTCGATTATAGTTCCTCATTTGTATTAGGATTACCGACGATGCTCTGTTGTTGTTTTCGTTGTTAGGGCGAATTTTGGAACGAAGAGGGGCTCCTGGGAGCTACTGGCAGCAGTGAGACAATGGTGAGAGTGGAGTGTTTGTGAGCTTAGAGATACCTCGGAATACCTCAGGTGGGAGAAAGAACCCTCCTTTCGTTGGAGACGCAAAATTATCGTAACATGCAATAATAGGTGTAGGGGAACCTAAATCTATTAGTGGTCGAGTAATTGACAATGCTAAAATCATGTTGGCAACTACCTTGTAGTGCCAATTATGATTTGGGGATTGTAGGTTTATCGCTGTCAAGTTTATTTTACGTAAGTCGAGGATGTCTGTTAAATCTGTGTTGTATGTCTATATGTTATCTTTGTACTCTTATTCTATGATTCCTTTTTGTTGCATGATCGTAGTTTAGATTCTTATCTCCCTATCTCTTCTATGAATGTTTTGTTATATGCTACTGGAGAAGACCCGTCGAGCAGAGACACCTTTCTTTTTGTATCCGTGGATGACCGGACCGCCGAGGATGCCGGTCATGGGACGTTTGAGTTAGAGTTTCACGATGAAAGGGGGTGGCAGATTGACCCTTCCACCTTCTTATCAGTGTAAACTGGACCTGTCAGTGTATACACGGAGATGCCCCACAAGAGATTTTTGTTGGTGCGTTTTGTATCGGACAATGGATGTCATTTCCAAACATGAGGCACCGTCCTAGGACTCATCAGCAGCCATGGTACTATTCCCAGACTTCTCAGGTGGTTGGACCAGTTCATCTTGTTCCTTGCGGACTAGAGCGTCGTAGCCAACAATATATGAGGATGGCAGAGAGGAGGCAAGTCTTGATCCCTGACACCGAGGATATGGTGACAGAGCCGTGTTTGTGAGTTTATAGGAGCCTTTAAGGTGAGGGACATAGTAATTATAAGTACCCATACTAGTGATAGTATGCGGTGGTCAGTGTGTTTGTATATAGATGTGTGCTGGTGAGCCATGTTTTGATGTATATTGGGAGGGAATGGGTTTAGAGGAGTGTTGGCGATTGTCCATGGTCTATGTCTTTTGATGTATCTTTCTTTACCTTTGATTTATTCGTGATGTATATGCTACAGTGCCTTATTGATGTGGCCATCTTATCTCTGTTTATCCATATACGCATTAACGTTAATATTATGATTAAGGCTTAATTAATAAGGTTTTTGTATATGATGATGAGATACAAAGTCCCAAGTATGCTTCCGTGAAGAATATCTCCACCCATTTTCAAGAGTGAAGAAATGAAAGTGTTTTGATGATGATTGATGATGATGTAATCGTTTTGATATTTTATGTTTGCTTTAGTAGGTTTTGATGTAAGTCATTATGTAACCTAGTTTGATTAGATGGCTTAACAAATTAAAAAGGTAATAATACTTAACCTAGAAATAGAAATCAATTAGAGCTACTATAAAATGCCTGATAACTCTTTGAAAGAAGAGTTATTCATTACCTTTTTACCTTCAATTGTTGTTGTCTTTAAGGCCTAATTTGTGTTTTTGTGAATAATTTGTAAGTTTGTAAATATTTGTGTTGAAGCTTGCGGATGTCAACCATTTGTTCTTATTGTGCTCCATCATTGTCTTATATTTTTCTGTATGCATACATAGAGAAGTGTTGGAGCATGTTTGAAGTATGGAGTAATGAGTTCTTGACTGATGCAGCAAAGCCAAACTTCAGCAGCTCTGCGCTAGAAGACAAAGCTGACATGGACACCTTTTTTCTCTCTTCGCAGGTGCTGGTACCTCTGAAATATGGAGCCCAAGCACTCAGGGACCAACCCTCCTTCATTCTAGGAAATGGGTCAGGTCTAATTTATTAATACTTTAATTGTTGGCCCAAAATGGATGAAAAGGGTAGAGGCATAGACCAATTTGGCAACCCTAAAGGACATACACTTTATGACATATTCCATTGTCCTGATCTAGGAGTGAGCAGCGCCGAGCTCACCTTCTTCAACCTCCATGTTTCTGCATTTTTATTTCTCTTCTCCATTGTACTGAACTCTTACGGATTTGTAGTTTTTGTTTATTGTAAGTTCAACATGAGTTAATCTTGCTATAGCTTTAGATATGCTATTGTAATGAATGCTTAGTCGAATTTATGTTCTATTTGTTTTGCATTTTCTTTTATCATGCGTTGGATGTTATTTAGTTAAGACTGATCAACTTATTGAATATTAAGCTTACTTGGTTAGGAAGAATTGAGTAATGTGGAAAGAGATAAAGGATAGGGATTAAGTCTTTAATTGGAAAATTATTTGACATTGAGTAGACTAGGAATAGTTGCTTGAGTCCCTAAACTAGCTTGAACGTGCTCATTAAGCAGATGGTGTAATTAATTGAATCTAGGAATAGAAAGCAATTAATGAACCTGATCTTTAAGTGTTTGAAAAAATACATTTATTTCCTAGAGTTAAATGCTACAACATACATAGAGCATAAGTCTGTTTACTACTTACCTTGCACACACAACCTGTTTTTGTTACCCAATCTAACTTCTAGAGCATATAGTCTAAATTGGAATTTTGCTACAGCATTATAATCCTCGTGAGAACGATATCTGACTTACTTTCTATTCTACTTGTTGTGATTTGTGTATACTTGCACAAGCCTAAAGACATCTGGTTTTAAGGCAACATGTTTTTGGTGTCGTTGCTGAGGATTGTTAATGGTGTTAAAATTCTATTTTTTAGATTATTAGTTCTGTAGTTAGAATATCTAATATTCTGGGTGATTTGTTGTAGCATCAGGTACTGAAACTGCATGCACAGGTTCTTATCACCTGATTACAGATTTGATCCAGAGATTGAAAGGACATTCAGGAGGCTCAGAAGAAGTCAAACTACCCAATCCTTACTTGAGTTAGCGTTGAATACCCCATCCAACTCCACACCAACTTTTACTGAATCACCATCTGCTGCTAGCTTAGAAATGACTGAAGAAGAGCAGCAAGACAGCATGGATGGCTAATGACAGGAATTGTGCTATCTGAGGGTATGCACTGTTTGATCCTGAAACAATGAATACAGGGATAGTGAGGACTCCAATTAATTCACCTCAGTTTGAGTTCAAACCAGCCATGTTCCAGATGCTACAAGTAAAGAGATAATTCAATGGGACTGCAACAGAGGACCCTCACCTGCATCTGGAACAATTTTTGGATGTATCAAGTAACTTCAAGATTCTAGGCATTACTGATGATGCCTTTAGACTGAGATTGTTCCCATTCTCTTTGGGAGGCAAGGCAAAGAATTAGTTGAACTCCTTGGAGCCAGATTCAATTGACACTTGGAACAAACTGGTTGAGAAGTTCTTAATCAAATTCTTTCCACCTACAATGAATGCCAAGAGAACTGAAATTACTTCCTTCAAGCAACAAGAAGATGAGCCATTATTTGAAGCTTGGGAGAGATTCAAACAACTGTTGAAGAAGTGTCCTCATCATGGTATCCCAATCTGTATCCAGATGGAGCATTTCTACAATGGTGTCTTACCTGGTTCAAGGATGATGCTGGATGCCTCCGCTGGAGGAAGCTTGCTCACTAAATCTTATAATGAATCCCATGCTTTGATCGAGGGTATTGCTGCTAATAGTTATCAGTGGCCAACAACTCCTGACAAGGTCAATGCTGTAACAGGGGCATATGAAGTGAGTGAAGTATCTGCACTATCTGCACAGATGCTTTCCTTGACCAATTTGGTGAAGGCACTCACTATGGGAAACCAAGGCAACTCTATGGCTCCAGCTATCAAGACTGAAGCAATGGTACAAGAGCAGATTTACAATGCAGATTCTGTTTCATGCGTATATTGTGGAGGAGAGTACCTCTTCGAAAACTATTCTGCAAACCCTGCCTCAGTTAATTATGTGGGAAGCAACAACAGAGGAAACATTTCAATGGTAATGCCTACAATACAGGGTGGAAGCAGCATCCTAATCTTTCATATTCAAATTATAATAACACTCTGAATCCACCTTTTTGATTTAATCAGCAATAGCAACCTAGACAAATACAACCTCAGCAACAACCACAACTTCAATAGAAAGCTCTAGAACCATCTTTAGAATCTGATCTAAAGGCATTTATGACAGACACTAAAGCTGGAATGAGAAATATGGAAACTAAGGTGGGACAGCTGGCTAATGTACTCAACTCAAGGCAAATTGGTACTTTACCTGCAAAAACTGAAACCCTAAAACCATCAAGTTATGGAGGTAATGATCAATGCAAGGTTATCCACTTGAGGAGTGGCAAAAATGTAGAGGTTGCTAAACCAAAGAGGAAACCAGAGGTGAAGAAGGCAGAACCTGAAAAGATGGTAACAGGAGAAGATGATATAATAGAACAACCTAAAGTTGCTGAGAAAATACCCAATGCTGCAGCTTCACACACTACTCCTAAGATGATACCAGAAAGACCTCCACACCTTTTCCTTAAGGATTAAAGAAGGTCCAACTAGAGAAGCAGTTTAATAAGTTCTTAGATGCGCTGAAGCAACATCATACCAACATACCTTTGGTAGAGGCTTTGCAGCAAATGCCTACTTACACAAAGTTCATGAAGGATGTGGTGACTAAGAAGAGGAGGTTAGGAGAGTTTGAAACAATGGCCATGACTGAGGAATGTAGTATGATGCTACAGAACAAAGTCCCACAAAAAATAAACGCTCCTGTAATTTTCACCATACCTTGCTCCATTAGAGATACTTACTGTGGCAGAGCTTTATGTGACTTAGGAGGAAGTATCAACCTTTTGCCTATGTCAATTTTCAAAAAGCTAGGAATTGGTGAGGCTCATCCTACTTTTGTTACCCATCAGTTGGCAGATAGATCCATTGTGTATCCAGAGGGAAAGATTGAAGATGTTTTGATTACAGTTGGCAAATTCGTTTTTCCTGTGGATTTCATTATATTGGATTTTAAGGCAGACATGGAAGTCCCTATCATTCTTGGGAGACCATTTTTGGCAACTGGGAAAACTCCGATTGATGTACAGAAAGGAGAACTGACAATGAGGGTTAATGATCAACTGGTCACATTCAATGTTTTCGATTCCCTCAAGTATCCAGATGAAGGAATGGAAGAATGCTCTTTCATACAGTCTTTTGATGAGCTGGTGCAACAGCATTTCCTAAAGAATCAACCTGATTATGTCAATGCTGCAACATCAGGGGAAGCTGATAACTCATCTGATGAGGAAGTGGTGGAATTCCTGGACGACAAGGCAGCTCAACATGTGTGGTCCAAAAAATATGATTCGTTGGAGGTAACTGATGGTACTTTTAAGGATAATATTCCTTCTATTGTTAAACCTCCTACCTTAGAATTGAAAAAACTACCAACCATTTGAAATATGCATATCTTGGTGATAATGATACACTGCATGTGATAATTTCTGCCTCGCTAACCTATCCTCAAGAAGAACATTTGTAACAAGTTTTAAAGAGGCACAAAAAACTACTAGGATGGCAAATGGCAGACATTAAGGGAATCAGTCCCTCTATTTGTATGCATCAGATCCTTCTGGAGGACAATTCAAATAATAGCATTGAGATCTAAAAGAGACTGAATCCAATCATGAAGGAGGTAGTTAAAAAGGAGATTATTAAGTGGATGGATGCTGGCATCATCTACCCTATCTCTGATAGTGTGTGGGTGAGTCCCATCCAGTGTGTTCCTAAAAAAGGGGGGTGTGACTGTCATTACAAATGAAAAGGATGAAATCATTCCAACAAGGACTATAACTAGTTGGAGGATTTGCATGGATTACAGGAAGTTGAATAAGGCAACTAGAAATGACCATTTTCCCTTGCCATTTATTGATCAAATGCTGGATAGATTGGCTGGAAAGGACTCCTACTGTTTCATGGATGGCTATTCTGGATACAATTAGATTTCTATAGCACCAGAAGATAAGGAGAAAACAACTCTCACTTGTCCTTATGGCACCTTTGCTTTCAGAAGAATGCCATTTGGACTATGCAATGCTCCAGTAACCTTCCAGAGATGTATGATGGCAATGTTTTCTGACTTGATTGAGAAATCCATGGAAGTTTTCATGGATGATTTCTCTGTATTTGGAGAAACATTCCAGAACTATAGAGCAAATTCTGGATAGATGTGAGGAGACTAATTTGGTGTTGAACTGGGAGAAATGTCACTTCGTGGTGACATAAGGAATTGTTCTTGGTCATATAATTTCCAAAAATGGCATTGAAGTGGATAAGGCAAAGATTGAAGTTAGTGAAAAGTTGCCCCCTCCCACATTAGTAAAAGGCATCAGAAGCTTCGTTGGCCACGCTGATTTTTCCATAAGGTTTATCAAGGACTTCTCCAAGATCTCAAAGCCACTGTCAGTTGTTGGAGCATGATATGACTTTTGAATTCACATCTGAATGTTTGAAAGCATTTGAGCTTCTAATAAATGCTCTCATCACTGCACCTATCATAGTTCCACCTAATTGGGAGAAACCTTTTGAGCTTATGTGTGATGCAAGCAATTTTGCAGTAGGAGCAGTCTTGGGACAAAGGTATAACAAGGTGTTTCATCCTGTTTACTATGCAAGTAAGTCCTTGATTGATGCTCAAATCAATTATACCACCACTTAAAAGGAGCTTCTAGCAGTGGTATTTGCCTTTGAGAAGTTTAGATCCTATTTGGTTGGTACAAAAGTAGTGGTTTACACTGACCACTCAGCCATCAAATACAACATTGACAAGAAGGATGCTAAACCAAGGCTCATAAGGTGGGTGCTGCTGGTACAGGAATTTGACTTGGAAATCAGAGATAAGAAGGGAGTGGAAAACCAAGTATCAGATCATCTCTCAAGGTTACCAGAGGATGTTGCAGCATCAAGGGGAATAGCCATTGATGAATGTTTCCCCGATGAACAACTGCTGGCAATGCAGGATGCTGCAGCACCTTGGTATGTTGATCTGGTGAACTTTTTGGCTAGTGGTGTGGTTCCCCCAGGCAAGAACTCACAGAAAAAGAGAAGATACTTTCATCAAGTAAAACAGTATGTTTGGGATGAACCATAGCTCTACAAGATGTGCTAAGATATATTGAATAGAAGATGTGCTCCAGATGAAGAGTTCCAGGATACACTGTCCCAATGCCATTCTTTAGCATATAGAGTACACTTTGGTGACATGAGAACTGCTGCCAAAGTTCTCCAATTAGGTTTATTCTGGCCTACTTTATTTAAGGATGCGCATGAATTTGTCAAACATTGTGATAGGTGCCAAAGGGTAGGGAATTTATCCAATAAAATTGAAATGCCCCTGAATACTATTTTAGAGATTGAACTTTTTTTATGTGTGGGGTATTGATTTTATGGGACCATTCCCCTTCCATTGGTAACCTCTATATTCTTGTAGTTGTGTATTATGTGTCTAAAGGGGTGGAGGCTGTGGCTACAATTAAATTGAAGCTAGGGTGATGATGAAGTTCTTACAAAAAAAAAAATCTAGATTTAGTACCCCTAGATCTATCATAAGTGATGAAGGTGCCCATTTTTTCAATCAAGTTTTTTTTTCCAAACTACTTGCAAAATATGGAGTTAAGCACAAAGTAGCAACTGCCTATTACCCCCATACTAATGGGCAGGCTGAATTGTCTAACAGGGAAATCAAAAGAATTATGGAAAAGATGATTTATCCCACAAGGAAGGATTGGTCCACACATCTGTATGAAGCCTTGTGGGCATACAGAACCGCATTCAAGACACCCCTGAGAATGTCCCCATACAAGTTGGTGTTTGGGAAAGCTTGCCTTCCACCTTTGGAACTGCAGCACAAAGATTTTTGGGTAGTTAAAAAACTGAACTTTGATCTTAAAGGTACTGGAGCAGCACGTATGTTGCAGCTTAATGAACTAGAAGAACACAGGCAGTTTTCCTACGAAAATGTTGATGCATATAAATCAAAAACCAAAGCTTGGCATGACAAAAGGATCCATCACAGATCATTTTATGAAGGAGGACAAGTAAACTCAAGGTTTAAGCTCTTCCCAAGCAAGCTTAAATCAAAGTGGCTGGTCCATTCAAGATCATGAAGGTTTATCCACATGGAGCTATAGATGTACTGGATGCAAAGAGTGGCAGAGAGTTTAAAGTGAATGGAAAAAGAATCAAGCACTATTTTGGTGAACCTTTAGACAAAATGAAGGTCACCACCACTCTAGATGACACTGCATGATGCTGCATCATGGTCTAGCTGAGGACCTTATAAACCAAGCGCTCATGGGAGGAAGTCCATCAGTAAATTCAAATAGTAGTGCAGTAGTGTTTGAGCATTACAAGGGAAAGAAGTGATCAAACAGAAAATAAAATAGGAAAGAAGTGAGGTCAGACTGCAGTATGAAGAAGGAAATGGTTTGATGTAGGCAATGCTACATCATACTCCCAAATTCTGAGTGCAGTGAAGGACATTTGTGGATAGGGAAGCAACACCTGACACAGGTACAACGTGGGGCCAACGTATTTTTGTCTGTTGTGGATAAAGTTGCAGTTGGACAATTTTAAAACTTTTTGAAAAAGAATTAAATTAAGGGGATTTTGGAGAGACAAAATCACGGTTACCTACACCTCTCCACCAACCATACATTCCCACTCTCTCCCCGACATTATTTCCCACCCTCCCAGGCCTCACAACCCAAATCAGCCAACCCACACCCTACATTGACACATTAAATAGCCCCTCTTTTCCTCACTCACCCACTACACGCTCTGCAACCTTCCTTTTCCTCTATTCATACAACCCTAACGTTCCCATTTCTTTCTCAACCTCACCCAACCACAACAACATGACAATCAAGAAAGGTAGCCGTGTCAAAGATCGTGCCACCAAAACATCCCCTTCCACCTCTGGTACTGAAAAGGACCAACTTGGTTCATGGCCAAATGCTAAGGCCAAACTGAAGTTCGAGACTGAAAACTTAAGCCTCAACTTGCACCCTAAGAAGGGATTTAAGTATGGGAAAGGTCCCAACTGGGGAATCCTGGGCGAGCTGGCGGATGTCATAGAGGCCTACAACTGGAAAACCTTTGCTGAACACCCTAAAGGGTACTGTACCCCGTTGGTGAGACAGTTCTACGCCAACATAAGCTCAGAAGCACAAACCTTTGTGGTGATACAGGGTGGGAAGGTCTCCTTCTCTGCTTGAACAATCAACATGAATCTGGGGCTGGAGGATGTAGAAGATGAGTACAACAAGATTCTAAAGAAGATGACTGACAAGAAGCTGCAGCAAATCAAGAAAGACTTGGCCTTTGCTGGAGCAGAGTGGATCCAACAACCCGAGGGCCAAATCAAGCTCCCAGGCCTATCTTTGCAGCCTTTAGCAAAGTTCTGGTACCACTTTCTCAAACACATGCTCTCTCCAACATCGTACCTTGAAACAGTGGAGAAGGAATGCCTAGTCCTTCTGCACTGCATCATGAAACATAAGAAGATCGATGTGGGGGAGATGGTCAAGGAGCAGATCTCCTCATGTGAAATGAAAAAGAAGGGCAACCTGATCTTTCCCTGCTTGATCACTAAGCTCTGTCTGCAACAAGGTGTTGAATATCACCCTAGAGAGGGTTTAGAGAAAAACTCAGGGCCCATTGACATGATATGCATCCTAAGGATGTTCTCCAACTCAGACAAAGCTGACGCAAGTACCAGTAAGCCACCTCGAGCAAGCACCCCAGAGCAGCAAGATCGCTCTGGGATGCAAGAGCAAAAGCTGGATTAGCTCACAGATATGCTGCAGCAGCAAATGCAGCGAGAGAAAAGCTTTTTGGAGTTTTTCTTCGTGAAGTTCCAGTGCGAAAAACAGACGATGAAGCTTAACAACTAGAAGCTAGAGACCCATATTCCCCAATTTTCCAGAGAACTGTTACCACCCATTGAAGAGCATAACCAAGTCATTATTGAAAAAGTTTTTTCAAATCCTTCCACTGAAAACCCCAACATCAACATCAACACCACACCTGCCAACAACACTTCATCTGACCACGTGTGGCTGGGTGTTCCCCCTTCTAAACAGCAAGCTATTGTTGTGTCCCCTGAGTCCAAAAAGAAGAAAATGATCCCAAGCAGCCCCCAACAAGACCAGGGGAGCACAAAAAGGGCCCATGCTGCAGCATCAGACGAAGTCCTCCCTCTTCCACTGAAGCAATAAAGACTGCTCTTCAGCTCCCCAAGTAAGTCAAGAAGTTCAGAAACACTGCTGGAAGGGGGAGCACTATAATGCAAATAGCTGCTGAGTATGCTTCAACTGATGAAAAGGAGGAGGAAGAGAATGCACCAATTCTTTCTCCTTCAAAGAAAGCAAATCTAGTTGTATCAACTGTTGTAGCCAAGATTAAATAGGAAAAGGTTGCAGCACAACATGATGAAATGGAAGGAGCTGATACAGCTGAGCAAGTTCAGCATGTTGAAGAGGCTACAACAGAGGAGGAAGGTGTTGAAGAAGAGGAAGATGTTGAAGAAGATGAAGAGGAAGAGAATGAATAGGAAGAAGGAGATGTCCAGATCACTAGGCCAATAGGAAAGAAAGGGGCCTCCACCAACAGTGGGGGTACGAGGATGAGCTCTCGCATCAAAGCTCCAGCTGCTTGAAACAGAGCCTTAGAGGATTGCTGCAGCAAGCTGCAGCATCCCACAACATGATGCAATTCTGAGCCTTCCACCTCATTACCTACAACTTTGTTTTTAATTTTCTGCAAGTAGTGGTCACTAGGACCTTTTCTGTTCTATCTATTTGCAGGGTCACTAGGACCATAGTTGTTTAAAATTATGTCTGATGAATGGCTATGCATGTGCCCCACCTACCTTTTCCATATGATTAATGATTAAATGGAATGTGGCCTCTGGCCTTTTTGGTGTGCTTCAATTGGACTTAGTGAATAAGACACTTACAAAATGACTTAATGCTCTGAATTGATTTTGCACTGTTAACGTTGCTGCAACATTGACTTAGCTAAGAGAACACATTTGCTGCAGCATGAACAAATAGATGTGAGCTTGAGTAACAGAACTATACTGCACATATATATCACACTCATGCATTTTCTGTAAAGCTTGCTTTGGTTCTGTTTGATCTGAACACACATTGTTGCACACACCTTATGCTTGAGACATTTTCTTGTTTTTCTTATTTTAACTAGAGACTTAACATCCAACCCTTGAAATTACTATTTCCTTAGTGATGCCCTTTGAGCCTTAGCCCTGTTATTCTAATAATTAGCACATTACAAGCCATTAACTGGAAAAACACATAATACCCGAATAGATGGAGCTTAAGGATGCTTTTTATGGCTATTTCTGGAATAAGTTTGGGGGTGGCTTGAGGACAAGCACCAACATAAGTTTAGGGGTGATGGGCTGTGTAGCCTCTGTATGAAGAATTAATTAAGGAAAAGCAGTAAAGGAACAAAATGATGAGAAAAAAAACTAAAAAAGTGAAAAATGAGAACAAAGAACATTGCATATCCTGAAAGTATAACAAGAATCTGTTCTTTGTTCTCAATAAAAACAATAAAATGTGGAACTCAGAAGGAAGGGAATGACTCATAGAAGTTATAGAGGGATTGAGGAAACATTTGGTGTGTGAGCTGAAATGAAAAGCATCCTATTGCTTTATCTTAAGAATAGCCACTTACCTAAAATTTTCTGACATCACCTGTCCTAAGCCCCATTACAACCTTAAAAGCCCTCTTGTTGTGTGCAGTGTTGTGTTGTTATGAGTATGACAGACCATTATCAAGTTTAAATTGAAGATGCATGACTGTGATGAGAGTGAAATTCCTGATGAGAGAGTGAGAAACAACACCTACTGTTCTGGGTGAAATTGCTGCAGCATATGCTAATCTGAATCTAAGTTGGTCTGTGGCAACTTTGACATGTGCACAACATGAAGAGTGTTTTGTTATGAATGCAATTGTGAAAATTCTATGTGATGGAAATGAAGAAAAATCTGTGTGAGCCATGTATGCCATTCAATGGTTAGGATTGTTTTTTTTTTTTTTTCATTACTTGACGACAAGCAATGGTTTAAGGTAGGGGGTGTCTTTGAAAGAAGAGTTATTCATTACCTTTTTACCTTCAATTGTTGCTGTCTTTAAGGCCTAATTTATGTTTTTGTGAATAATTTGTAAGTTTGTAAATATTTGTGTTGGAGCATGTGGATGCCAACCATTTGCTCTTATTATGCTCCATCATTGTCTCACATTTTTCTGTATGCATACGCAGAGAGGTGCTAGAGATGTTTGAAGAATGGAGTAATGAGTTCTTGACAGTTGCCGCAAAGCCAAAACTCAGCAACTCTGCACTAGATGACAAAGCTGACATGGACAACTATTCTCTCTCTTTGCAGGCGCTGGTACCTCTGAAATGTGGAGCCCACGCGCCTAGGGACAAGCTCTCCTGCATTCTTGGAAATGGGCCAAGGTCTAATTTATTAATACTTTAATTATTGGCCCAAAAAGGATGAAAGAAGGTAGAGGCATAAAACCAAAATGGCAACCCTAAAGGACACTTTATGACATATTCCCTTGTCCTGACCTAGGAGTGAGCAACGTCGAGCTCACCTTCTTCAACCTCCAAGTTTCTTCATTTTTATTTCTCTTCTCCATTGTAATGAACTTTTACTCATTTGTAGTTTTTGTTTATTGTAAGCTCAACATGAGCTAAACTTGCTATAGCTTTAGGTATGCTATTGTAATGAATGCTTAGCCGAATTTATGTTTTGTTTGTTTTGCATTTTCTTTTATCAAGCATCGAATGTTATTTAGTTAAGACTGATCAACTTAATTGAATATTAATCTTACTTGGTTTGGTAGAATTGATTAATGTGGAAAGAGATAAAGGATAGGGATTAAGTCTTTAATTGGAAAATTATTTGACATTGAGTAGATTAGGAGTAGTTTCTTGAGTCCATAAACTAGCTGGAACATGCTCATTAAGAAGATGATGTAATTAATTGAATATAGGAACAGAAAGTAATTAATGAACCTGATCTTTAAGTGTTGGAAAACATACATTTATTTCCTAGAATTAAATGCTACAGCATACATAGAGCATAAAGTAAGCTAAGCAGGATTTACATAGAAGCATACCTAGAGTTGTTTTCCCTATATCTGACAACACAACTTTTGTTAACTTTTCCTTTTGAAACTTATATTTTCACAAGTCTGTTTACTACTTGCCTTGCACACACAACCAACCAATTTTTGTTACCCAATCTAACTTCTAGAGCATATAGCGTAAATTGGAATTTTGCTACAACATTATAATCCTCAGGGGAACGATATCTGACTTACTTTCTATAATACTTGCTATGATTTGTGTATACTTGCACAAGCTTAAAGACACCTGTTTTTAAGGAAACAATGCCAAATGATGAAAAATGTTTTCAAAGTATATAAGTAATCACATACATAGTTGTATTGGTCTACATTAAGAAAACCTCAAAATTCCTTCAAGAGTATTCAAATACCAATTCATATATGCCATTACTCAAGAATTTTGGCAATTTTGAATACCCTCTGTTCTGTTGATTTTGTTGGCTTCTGTTACAAGGAGTATTCGAATACCCTGACAGATTATTCGAATACTCACCTGAAAAATCAGCAAACTTCGACTTTTTTCATCTCCAATTGAAGTCTATATAAAGGGCATATGCACAAGAGTTTTAAAGAACAAAATCATATGCAAAAATATAATGTTATAATGCCAAAATTGAGAGCCATCTATACATTCTTTGTTACAAGTGATCTAAGAAGCTTTTCAAGCTTTGGTGCACAAGTGTTGTGCTAGGAATTTCTCTTCTACTCATTGTATTTCTGAGTTTTGTATTCGGAGTGTGAATCGCATAGGGACTCAAGAGTGTGGTATCTCTTGAGAGCTGTAAATCTTTGTTGGTGAGGTATCCAACAAGGTGCAAAGGTGAGGAATCCCTTTGTTTACAAGAGTGTGGTATCTCTTGTGGTGATTGCTGGTGAGGTATCCAACAAGGTGTAAGGGTGAGGCATCCCTTTGTGAGTTGTCGGTGAGGTATACAAAAAGATTCAAGAGTGTGGTATCTCTTGAGAGTGTGGTTCTTGTGGGTGTGGCATCCTACAAGGGAGAGTGACTTTTGTAAGGTGTGTGGTATCTCTTGTACAAACTTTACCTTAATGAATTTCTCCAAGAGGATTCTTGGGCACTGGACATAGGCCACTCAGGTTGTGGGCCGAACCAGTAAAATACTTGTGTCACTTTCTCTATCCCGACTCTCTTTAATTTCTTGCAAATTTTATTATCGTATGCATGATTCTTTATGTTCTATGCTTATGATACTATAGTGCATGATTATTGTATGATACATTCTCTTAGCTTATGCAATTGTATATCTTTCCTTAAGTACATTCTTGAATTGATATAGTAATTGTTTCTTGCTTAAGTTACAAGGAAAATTTACTCTCTTGCTACAGCATTTGAAAAAGGAATATTAAATCTTGTTTTTCGAAAAGTTTTTTAAAAGGTCAATTCCCCCCCGACTTAGACCCGTTTCCACATCTTACAATTGGTATCTAGAGCGGGTTCTTGAATAAGGTTAGTCACCTTTCAAGTCTCGTGGAAATGGGTTCTCAATCAAATGGGACAAGTGATTATGTTTCTGTTTCTAAACCCCCTATTTTCCATGGTGAAGGATATCCTTATTAAAAAGCAAGGATGAAAATTTTCATTGAGGCAATAGATGTTGATATATGGGATACCGTTTGGAATGGTCCTTTTATGCCTAAACATGTTGTTAATGAAGAAGAAAAAGATAAACCTGGATCTTTATGGACCGATGATAATAAGAAAAAGGTCCAATTAGATAAGAAGGCTAAGAACATCATTACTACGGGAGTTTGTATTGATGAGTTCTTTAGAATCTCTACTTGCAATTCCGGAAAGGAAATGTGGGATACACTTAAGATAGCCCATGAGGGCACAAGTGAAGTAAGGAGATCTATGATGAACACTTTAACCCATGAGTATGAATTGTTTAGAATGATGCATGGTGAATCTATATGTGATATGCAAAAACGTTTAACATATATTGTTAAGTGCTCTTGGTAAAGTGTTTGATAATGAGGATCTTATTAACAAAGTTCTAAGATGTTTGAATAGGTCTTGGTAACCTAAGGTGATGGCTATTGCGGAATCAAAGAATATTTCAACAATGACACTTGCTACACTCTTTGGCAAGCTTGAAGAGCATGAACTTGAGCTATCAAGATTAAATGAGAGTGAAGAGCAACACAACAAGAAGAAAGGCATAGCTTTGGTTGCATCCTCAAAGAAGGAAGACCTAAGTGATAGTGATGATTCAATTGAAGATCTCCTAGGGAAGCACTTCAACTTGTTAGTGAGGAAATTTGGAAATTTCATCAAGAGAAGAGGAAAATTCAAGAGAGGAAACTTTAACAAGAAGTTCACAAAGAAGGAGAGTACTTCCAACTAAACTTGCTATGAATGTGGGAAACCCAATCACATGAAATTTGATTGCCCTAACTTTAAGAAGAAGAATGATAAAGATGAGAAGAAGAGCAAGAAAGACAAGAAGGGTAAGAAAGCATACATAGCTTGGGATGAAAATGATATGTCATCATCAAGTGATGAAGATAGTCAAAGTGAAGAGGAAAACCTATGCTTAATGACTTAACATCAAAGTGAAGATGAGGTATTGGATGATGATCTCTCTCTTTCTTTTACTTATGATGAGTTACATGACGCTTTTGAAGAATTGCATAAAGAGCCTCTTGATCTAGCAAAACTTGTTTTGAAACAAAAGAATTTGATGGCTCAACTTGAAAAAGAAAATTTTGTTTTAAAGAAGCAAGTTTAGGATCAAAAGCTAGAGATTAAGACTATGCAAAAGATTTGTAAAAATTCTTCAAAAGGAAAAGAATGTTGCACCACTTGGGAAAATTGCAAGCATTTTGAAAGTGAAAACATTGTTTTGAAAAAGTCACTTGCAAGATTCACAAATGGAAGTAACAATCTTAATGTCTTACTTGGTAAACAAACTGTGAGTTTTGTTAAGGCTGGATTAGGTTATAATCCATTTAATGCAAAAGCCTCTAACAAGACTCAATTTGTTCCATCAAGTAAACAAAAGAAATCAACAATAAAATGCTATTTTTGTTGCAAGTATGGTCACCATATTTCAAAATATTATATCAAAATAAAAGGTGTTGAGAATTGTAACATGATGTGGGTCCCTAAAGGGAGTAAACCCAAGACTAACGTACAAGGTGTTGATAAATCCTGATGGTACCCTGACCTCAAATCTATCTTCGAAAAAACACAAGCTCCAATCAATTGATCCATAAGATCATCAATCCTAGGGAGGGGATGCCGATTCTTAATGGTCACCTTGATGAGCTGCCGATAGTCGACACACAACCTCATACTACCATCCTTCTTCTTTACTAGCAACATTGACGCTCCCCATGCGGACACGCTAGGCCTAATAAACTGCTTTTGGATAAGGTCCTCTAATTGTTCCTTCAACTTGGCTAGCTCTAGAGGAGACATTCTATAGGGCGCTATGGAAATAGGCCCGGTACCAGGTACTAAATCTATGGTGAACACCACATCCCTTTCTAGGGGTAGTTCGTAAACGTCCAACGGGAGCACTTCAGGAAACTCCCGCACAACCGGCACACTTCCGACATCAGGAGGGCTCTCAACTTTTAGGGAAGACAACATCATGAACACTTGGGCTTCATTTTTCATCGAAGCTTTCACTTGGTTGGTGGAGAGAAAGGTCAGATTCTTAGACTTCGTTAGAGTTCCAAAAACTAGGGTTCTATCGAAGCAATCAAAGGGAACATGGTTGGAAGATAACCAGTTCATTCAAAGAATAACATCGAGCGGTTTTTAAAAAAGTAAGCACACAAGATCAGTTGCAGAGTTCATATTATCAAGAGATAATAGAGCAACCTTCATAAACACAAGAAGCACCCGAAGGCTCCTTGGATCATTCAAGACAAACCGCCAAATGCAGTAAGTCAAGCCAAAGCACAGCTATAGGTACTTAGTACCACGTATCATTGTCTATATAAATATAGACAATTCAAACAAGAGTCACACAACAGACTCATAATAGACTCATACCACGTCCGGACAAGGCCGAAACTCGCTCTGATACCACTAAATGTGATACCCTTCTACCCCGCATGTTAATATAAAACATTTACTTAAAATAGGTAATTATAAAACATGCATTTATTTGAAAAAATAAAAACTTGGACAAAAAGGTTTCACATCTCAACAAAAACAATGCGGAAATAACAGTTTTAAAACAGTAAAACATAAACAAGACAGATGAAGAAAAACCCAACCCCAATGTCACATACAGAGCTGGTATAACAAAAATCCGGATACATCACGGAAACAAACTAAACAACTAATAAAACAAACAACTATAACTCAGCATTCTAACTAGAGTCGCGGCTCCTCAGAGTCACTCCTCCGATGGCTGCTCACCGTCCTCTGAATAAGGAAATACATGAACAGCATAAACATGAAAACAGGGAGTAAGAAATCATGTAAACACAATGGAATGGGAATAGGGAATAAGATGAACATACATCATAGCATAGCATAGCAATGTAACAACATACAATATTTATACATCATCATATAATACCATAACAACATGTTAATCATCCAACATATGCTATGCAGTACAATGCAACCCTACTCCACGACTCCATCAATGCATGTGGATCCAACTAACACAGGAAGTCAACTTCGGAGTTACATATCCTTATTGGCCAAAAAGCACCAACACCGGTAGTTCCCTAAACCATGGAGGAACACCTTGGATAACCGACATATCATAACTGGATACGCCATCTCGGGGTCGCATGGTTCACCAAACCATGGGTGAACCACCGGAGACTTGGGCCAGTTCATCATAACTAGGACGACCTCCCCTATGTTGAACATCCCCCTCAACATCAACTCCAATGCTATATGCAAATGGCACAACAACACACAAGGCAACCACCTCCTTTGCTTGGGCCTAAAAGCACCCGAGACTTATCACCAACATCAACATTAACACCTTAGACCCAAACCGTGGGGTCAAGGCCCCCTTGGCCAAAAACCACCAAGGTCCAACATAACAACATCTCGACCAAAAAGCATCGAGAGCACTTTGGCCAAAAAGCACCAAAGCGTGACAACGTGCGGTAACCCATCGAATGCAAAGCTAACTGACTTATCAGTCTTTGTTATCTTAATTAATCTTCAATTAAGTTATCTAACTTGTTATCATTTGATTAGTGTATTATTACATCATCTGGGGATAATTAGGGTGAACACCCCTTTAATTCATTAATCTTAAGTTCAGACCAGTAGGGGGAAGCACGGGCGTACTAAACCCCCAGCAAGGTCGTGCTGCCACTTAAGTGCAAGCACGGTCGTGCTCACTGTCCTGTACGGCCGTGCTCAAAGTACGGCCTGTTTTCTAGAATTTAACTGGGAGCATGGTCGTGCTCCTGGGAAGGGCCATACTATTCTGGGAAGGATTTAACGTGTTCTTGGAGTTTAGGCTCCATAATTCTCTCATATCAGATCCTAGGGTCTTAACTAAAACATTGGCATGAAACTTCACCCCTTACTAACACAGTTCATGTCTTACCAAAGGGCATAACCAAGTACTCATAGTGACCATAACGCGTCCTATCTTCGGGATGTCTTCAGACTTAACCCGAATCTGATGGTACCTTGACCTCAAATCTATCTTCAAGAAAACACAAGCTCCGATCAATTGATCCATAAAATCATCAATCCTAGGGAGGGGATACCAATTCTTAATGGTCACCTTATTGAGCTGCCGATAGTCGACACAACCTCATACTGCCATCCTTCTTCTTTACTAACAACACTGGCGCTCCACACGGGGACACGCAACGCCTAATAAACTGCTTTTGGATAAGTTCCTCTAATTGTTCCTTCAACTTGGCTATCTCTAGAGGAGACATTCTATAGGGCGCTATGGAAATAGGCCCGGTACCAGGTACTAAATCTATAGTGAACTCCACATCCCTTTCTAGGGGTAGTTCGTAAACGTCCCCCGGGAGCACTTCAGGAAACTCCCGCACAACCGGCACACTTCCGACATCAGGAGGGCTCTCAACTTCCATGGTAGACAACATCATGAACACTTGGGCTTCATTTTTCATCGAAGCCTTCACTTGGTTGGCGGAGAGAAAGGTCGGATTCTTAGACTTCATTAGAGTTCCAAAAACAATGATTCTATCAAAGCAATCTAAGGGAACATGGTTGAAAGATAACCAGTTCATTCAAAGAATAACATCGAGTGGTTTTAAAAAAAGTAAGCGCACAAGATCAGCTGCAGAGTTCATATTATCAAGAGATAATAGAACAACCTTCCTAAACACAAGAAGCACCCGAAGGTTCCTTGGATTGTTCAAGACAAACCGCCAAATGCAGTAAGTCAAGCCAAAGCAAAGCTATAGGTACTTAGTACCATGTAACATTGTCCATATAAATATAGACAATTCAAACAAGAGTCACACAACAGACTCACGACAGACTCATACCACGTTCGGACAGGGCCGAACTGCTCTGATACCACTAAATGTGACACCCTTCTACCCCACATGTTAATATAAAACATTTACTTAAATAGGTAATTATAAAACATGCATTTATTTGAGAAAAATAAAAACTTGGACAAAAAGGTTTCACATCTCAACAAAAACAACACAGAAATAACAGTTTTAAAACAGTAAAACATAAACAAGACAGATAAAGAAAAACCCAACCCCGATGTCACATACAGAGCTGGTATAACAAGGGGTGTTCATCAACCGATCCAAACCGATTCAAACTCCAAAAACCGAACCGAAAAACCAAAAACCGAACAAAACGAAAACTGAAAAAACCGAAGACCGAAAAAACCACAATTTTTTTATTGGATTGGATCGGATTTTGGATCCTATAGTGAAATCCAATCCAATCCAAGCCGATCTATTGTATACATATACTATTATTTTTGAAATTATATTATTACTCATACTTAAACATTATTCTTCATACTTTTATGTCCCTCATTCTCTTTAATATTTTTGTTGAAATGCATATATAAGACTTTTTAGAATAAATATTAATGCCTTGAAGTTATATTTTACTAAAAGCTTTGATGCATAGCATATATATATTTGATTGAGTAATCATGAAAAATAGGAAAACAATTAAGTAAATTTGAAAAATAATTAGCTACAATTTATTTGTAGCCGATTCAAGGAAAAAATAGGATAAGTGGTAGTAGATATAGAGAATTAATATAAAAGAACGTGTTAAAAAATATCAATAATTTTTTTCTTCTCAAACTCCCAAATTAAAACGAAGATTATCTTTTATCCACTATTAAATAAGCAGAACGGACACTTGACATTAGAAAAAAGTAAAGTATGACAAAAACCGAATTATCCAATCCAATCCAAACCGCATTTGATTGGATTGAATTGGATCGGATCGGATTTTTTTAAGAAAGTAAACCGATCCAATCCAAACCGCACAATGTTTTCATCATTGGATCGGATGACTTTTTAGCACAAAATCAATCCAATCCAATCCGCGAACACCCCTAGGTATAACCAAAATCCGGATACATCACGGAAACAAACTAAACAACTAATAAAACAAACAACTATAACTCAGCATTCTAACTAGAGTCGCGGCTCCTCAGAGTCACTCCTCCGCTAGCTTCTCACCGTCCTCTGCATAAGGAAATGCATGCAACAACAAAAACATGAAAACAGGGAGTAAGAAATCATGTAAACACAACAGCATGGGAATAGGGAATAAGATGAGCATACATCATAGCAAGGCATAACAATATAACAACATACAATATTTATAGATCATCATATAATACCATAACAACATGTTAATCATCCAACATATGCTATGCAGTACAATGCAACCCTACTCCACTACTCCATCAATGCATGTGGTTCCAAGTAAGTCCGGAAGTCAACTTCGGAGTTACATATCCGTATTGGCCAAAAAACACCAACATCGGCAGTTCCTCAAACCATGGAGGAACCCCTTGGATAACCGACGTATCATAATTGGATACGCCACCTCGGGGGCACACGGTTCACCAAACTATGGGTGAACCACCCAAGACTTGGGGCAGTTCATCATAACTAGGACGACCTCCCCTATGTTGAACATCCCCCTCAACATCAACTCCAATGCTCTATGCAAATGGCACAACAACACACAAGGCAACCACCTCCTTTGCTTGGGCCTAAAAGCACCCAAGACTTATCACCAACATCAACATTAACACCTTAGACCCAAACCGTGGGGTCAAGGTCCCCTTCGCCAAAAATCACCAATGTCCAATATAACAATATCTCGGCCAAAAAGCATCGAGAGCACTTTGGCCAAAAAGCACCAAAGCGTGACAACGTGCGGTAAACCATCGGGTACTGGCTTAACCAGCTTATCAGTCTTTGTTATCTTAATTAATCGTTAATTAAGTTATCTAACTTGTTATCATTTGATTAGTGTATTATTACATCATCTGGGGATAATTGGGGTAAACACCCCTTTAATTCATTAATCTTAAGTTCTGACTAGTAGGGGGAAGCATGGGCGTAATAAACCCCCAGCACGGTCGTGCTCACTGTCCTGCACGGCCGTGCTCAATGTGCGGCCTGTTTTCCAGAATTTAACTGGGAGCACGGTCGTGCTCCCTGTTCAGCACGGTCGTGCTCCTGGGCAGGGCCATACTGTTCTGGGTAGGATTTAACGTGTTCTTGGAGTTTAGGATCCCTAATTCTCTCATATCAGATCCTAGGGTCTTAACTAAAACAATCAGCATGAAACTTCACCCCTTACTAACACAGTTCATGTCTTATGAAGTTTGGGGAAATTAATCCCTTAATTCATATGTTAACTAAGAGTCCTAATTAAGTAAATTAGAGTCTTATTAACATATTCAACATAACGGTAACATCATCATCAACAACATATCCAGTCAATGTGATCAACATTATCCATGTCATAACAACAGCATTCATAATCATGGGTATTCATACCAATTCAACCAAAACTCATGGCATAAGACAATTCAATAGGCATTCCACATCATGAACAACTCAACAATTATAATAAATAGGCATACCAATTAATCCAATTAAACATATAACAATTCAGTCATACAACATGGCAGATCATGGCATCAATACATTATAACGACAATAAACTGGGCTATGGGAACCCCTCATCTTACGCTACTCCCTAGCCTAGTGTATAGACTATTCTTCTCCCATACCTGGTACGAGGTTTGTATTTCAAAATAAGAAAGAAGATCCACTAGGGTCCCGTCTCACTAGCACTTGTCTACAACCTCAAGGACGCCAAAGAGACACGTTGGTTCAACTCTAAGATCAAGAAGTCAAAAGGAAGAGATCGAGAACTTGAAAGAAAGAACACAAGGAGTAAGGTACATGAATTTTACCTTTTCTAAAGTCCCAAACAGCAAGCACAACGAACCCCTATTCGTAGCGATGTTCTCCTATCAAGAGGCAGTGAAGAACGGTGCAAGAACTGGTTCCCTAGAGAGAGTTTTAGGGAGAAAAACCATAAGGATTCAAAGAGGAAGGAGGGAGGCAGTTTTCTGAGTGTTGGGTTGTGTAAACTAGGTTTAGGTCGAGTCTAATGGTATATATATAAGTTTGGGTCCTAACGGGTTCCTATTTCAGCCCAAACTGTATTCAGTTCGGTATTTTGACCTTAACTTGAGCTACAAGTTTCCGATTGAGGTGTTCTTGGTGTCGTTAGAAAGATCAGAGAAATATATACAAACTAATGCTGATGATGGAATCCTAAATCGGACTCTAGGATGGTCAAAAGTTCGATGTAAGTTTAGCGACAGATTTGGTAGTTATTCCTATATAGGATCCTTAGGAGATTATGATAAGGTCTTAAGATATAAACAAAAAGAGGATGGTCCTATATTGATAAGGACTCAAATCTGATTGGTTGAGGGGCTAAATTCTAAGAATAACACTATCTCTATTTAAATACTAAATCACACAATATCTTATCATATCATTCTTAATCGCTTAGTATTAATAAAATCACATATCATATATTAACATATAAAATCAAACATTAAGAGACACAATCTCTTATTAATTCAAATAATCATATATTAATATACATATTATCATATGCAACAATATATACATATATATAAATATCAAACATATATATACCAGAACTAACACATATAAACGTAAGGGTAAATCTTGAGGTGTTACAATTTCACCCCCTTATAAAAGTTTCCTCCTCGAAATTACTATCACCTCGGTTGAAAAGGTGTGAGTACGACTCCATCATCTTGCTTTCCAGCTCCCACGTAGCACTTTTCTCAGTAGCCCCACTGCAAATGACTTTGACCAAAGGAATTTCCTTGCCTCTTAGCTGCTTCACCCTCCTATCCTCGACTTGAAGGGGTAACACCTCAAACATCAAGTTCTCTTTCAACTGTATGGTATCGGGGACTATCACGTGACTAGGGTCATGAACATACTTTGAGTTGGGACACATGGAAGACACTATGAAGGTTGGATAAGAATGGTGGTAAGGCTATTTGGTAGGCGACTCCGTCAACTCTTTTTTGGATTTGGTAAGGACCAATGAATCTAGGAGTAAGTTTCCTTGCCTTCATCACTCTACCAACCCCAGTTGTTGGAGTAACTCTCAAGAATACATGATCGCCTTCCTCCTTTTATCATGATAGCTCTTTTGCCTACTTTATGCTACTTTCATCTCTTCCTGAATCATCCTCACTTTTTCAGTGGTTTCTTGCACCACTTCAGGTCCTAATACAACACTGTCACCAGGTTCACTCCAACACAAGGGTGTCCTACATCTCCTCTCATAAAGAGCTTCATAAGGTGACATCCCAATACTGGAATAGAAGCTGTTGTTGTAGGTGAACTCTATCAGGAGCAAGAATTTGTCCCAATTACCAGACTGTTCTAACACATAAGCCCTTAGCAAGTCCTCTAAGAACTGGATGGTTCTCTCAGACTGCCCATCAGTCTGTGGGTGATAAGCTGAACTTAGCCTAAGCTTGGTTCCTGAAGCCTCTTGCAAACTGTTCCAAAACCTAGAGGTAAACCTTGGGTCTCTATCTGAAACTATGCTAGAAGGTACACCATGTCACTATCTCCCTGATGTACAGCTTAGCCAACTTTTCCGAAGAGTATTCCATGTTCATCAGGATGAAATGGGCGGACTTAGTCAGTCTATCCACGACAACCCATATAGCCTCAAAACCAGCTGGAGTCATAGGGAGTCCAGACACAAAATCCATGGAAATATTGTCCCACTTCCATTTTGGGATCCTTAACGGTTGTAACTTTCCTGATGGCTTCTGGTGTTCTACCTTAGCCTTTTGACTCACTAAACAAGCATACACAAACTCAGCCACATCTTTCTTCATCGTAGGCCACCAAAACATGCGCTTTAAGTCCTGATGCATCTTAGTGACACCTGGGTACACACTCAGTCCACTCCTATGTCCTTCTTCAAGGATCAACTTTCTAAGATCTGGGACGTTTGGTATACAGACTCTATCTTTGAACCTCAATACTCCATCACTTCCTTCCTTAAAACTAAGGTTTCTACCCCGTGCAAGCAACCCACGCTGATCTAAAAGATACCAGTCTAACTTCTGACCCTCTCTAACCTGATCCATCAAATTGTTGGTCACCTTCAAGGTTCCAAGCCCAATGCTTTTAGGGGTAACTTCCTAAGCTAAACTCATGTCTCTAAACTCCTCAATTAGATCCATCTCACTAACCATCAAAGCGAAGATGTGCAAGGTTTTTCTACTTAAGGGATCGGTCACTACATTGACCTTTCCTGGGTGGTAGGTTAGATCAAACTCATAATCCTTTAAAAATTCCATCCACCTATGTTGCCTCATATTCAGATCCTTTTGATCAAAAAGATACCTCAGACTCTTATGATCACTAATGACCTCAAACTTCGGTCCATACAGGTAATGCCTCCAAATCTTTAAGGCAAACACCACAGCTCCTAACTCTAGATCATAGGTAAGGTAGTTCCTCTCATGGGTTTTCAATTGCCTAGAAGCATAAGCCACCACCTTACCATCTTGCATCAACACTCCACCTAAACCTTGCTTGGAAGCATCGCAATATACTACGAATGGTTTACTAGGACCGGGCAACACTAAAACTGGTGCTGATGTCAACCTATTCTAAAGGGTTTGGAAACTCACTTCACACTTAGAGTCCCACACAAACAGTTGTCCCTTCTTGGTGAGACGGGCTAAGGATAAGGCTAACGTAGAGAAACCTTCTATGAACCACCTATATTACCCTGCTAAACCCAAGAAACTCCTAATCTCGGTCGCTGACTTTGGCACTTCCCATTGGAGCACCGTCTCAACCTTAGCCGGATCAATGGCTATCCCACCTTTTGAGATCACGTGACCTAAGAAACTAACCTCTTCTAACCAAAACTCGCACTTAGACATCTTGGCATACAACTGCTTCTCCTTAAGGGTCTGTAAGACAACCCTCAAGTGCTCCTCATGTTCTTCCTTAGTCTTAGAGTACACTAAGATGTCATCTAAAAAGACCACCACAAACTTATCCAAATAAGGGGTGAAAGGTCTTGTTCATGTAGTCCATGAACACAGTAGGGGAATTGGTCACACCAAAGGGCATAACCAAGTACTCATAGTGACCATAACGCGTCCTATCTTCGGGATGTCTTCAGACTTAACCCGAATCTGATGGTACCTTGACCTCAAATCTATCTTCAAGAAAACACAAGCTCCGATCAATTGATCCATAAAATCATCAATCCTAGGGAGGGGATACCAATTCTTAATGGTCACCTTATTGAGCTGCCGATAGTCGACACAACCTCATACTGCCATCCTTCTTCTTTACTAACAACACTGGCGCTCCACACGGGGACACGCAACGCCTAATAAACTGCTTTTGGATAAGTTCCTCTAATTGTTCCTTCAACTTGGCTATCTCTAGAGGAGACATTCTATAGGCGCTGTGGAAATAGGCCCAGTGCAGTACTAAATCTATAGTGAACTCCACATCCCTTTCTAGGGGTAGTTCGTAAACGTCCCCCGGGAGCACTTCAGGAAACTCCCGCACAACCGGCACACTTCCGACATCAGGAGGGCTCTCAACTTCCATGGTAGACAACATCATGAACACTTGGGCTTCATTTTTCATCGAAGCCTTCACTTGGTTGGCGGAGAGAGAGGTCGGATTCTTAGACTTCATTAGAGTTCCAAAAACAATGATTATATCAAAGCAATCTAAGGGAACATGGTTGAAAGATAACCAGTTCATTCAAAGAATAACATCGAGTGGTTTTAAAAAAAGTAAGCGCACAAGATCAGCTGCAGAGTTCATATTATCAAGAGATAATAGAACAACCTTCCTAAACACAAGAAACACCCGAAGGTTCCTTGGATTGTGCAAGACAAACCGCCAAATGCAGTAAGTCAAGCCAAAGCAAAGCTATAGGTACTTAGTACCATGTAACATTGTCCATATAAATATAGACAATTCAAACAAGAGTCACACAACAGACTCACGACAGACTCATACCACGTTCGGACAGGGCCGAACTGCTCTGATACCACTAAATGTGACACCCTTCTACCCCACATGTTAATATAAAACATTTACTTAAATAGGTAATTATAAAACATGCATTTATTTGAGAAAAATAAAAACTTGGACAAAAAGGTTTCACATCTCAACAAAAACAACACAGAAATAACAGTTTTAAAACAGTAAAACATAAACAAGACAGATAAAGAAAAACCCAACCCCGATGTCACATACAGAGCTGGTATAACAAGGGGTGTTCATCAACCGATCCAAACCGATTCAAACTCCAAAAACCGAACCGAAAAACCAAAAACCGAACAAAACGAAAACTGAAAAATCCGAAGACCGAAAAAACCACAATTTTTTTATTGGATTGGATCGGATTTTTTTATTACTCATACTTAAACATTATTCTTCATACTTTTATGTCCCTCATTCTCTTTAATATTTTTGTTGAAATGCATATATAAGACTTTTTAGAATAAATATTAATGCCTTGAAGTTATATTTTACTAAAAGCTTTGATGCATAGCATATATATATTTGATTGAGTAATCATGAAAAATAGGAAAACAATTAAGTAAATTTGAAAAATAATTAGCTACAATTTATTTGTAGCCGATTCAAGGAAAAAATAGGATAAGTGGTAGTAGATATAGAGAATTAATATAAAAGAACGTGTTAAAAAATATCAATAATATTTTTCTTCTCAAACTCCCAAATTAAAATGAAGATTATCTTTTATCCACTATTAAATAAGTAGAACGGACACTTGACATTAGAAAAAAGTAAAGTATGACAAAAACCGAATTATCCAATCCAATCCAAACCGCATTTGATTGGATTGAATTGGATCGGATCGGATTTTTTTAAGAAAGTAAACCGATCCAATCCAAACCGCACGATGTTTTCATCATTGGATCGGATGACTTTTTAGCACAAAATCGATCCAATCCAATCCGCGAACACCCCTAGGTATAACCAAAATCCGGATACATCACGGAAACAAACTAAACAACTAATAAAACAAACAACTATAACTCAGCATTCTAACTAGAGTCGCGGCTCCTCAGAGTCACTCCTCCGCTAGCTTCTCACCGTCCTCTGCATAAGGAAATGCATGCAACAACAGAAACATGAAAACAGGGAGTAAGAAATCATGTAAACACAACAGCATCGGAATAGGGAATAAGATGAGCATACATCATAGCATGGCATAACAATATAACAACATACAATATTTATAGATCATCATATAATACCATAACAACATGTTAATCATCCAACATATGCTATGCAGTACAATGCAACCCTACTCCACTACTCCATCAATGCATGTGGTTCCAAGTAAGTCAGGAAGTCAACTTCGGAGTTACATATCCGTATTGGCCAAAAAACACCAACACCGGCAGTTCCTCAAACCATGGAGGAACCCCTTGGATAACCGACGTATCATAATTGGATACGCCACCTCGGGGGCACACGGTTCACCAAACTATGGGTGAACCACCCAAGACTTGGGGTAGTTCATCATAACTAGGACGACCTCCCCTATGTTGAACATCCCCCTCAACATCAACTCCAATGCTCTATGCAAATGGCACAACAACACACAAGGCAACCACCTCCTTTGCTTGGGCCTAAAAGCACCCAAGACTTATCACCAACATCAAAATTAACACCTTAGACCCAAACCGTGGGGTCAAGGCCCTCTTCGCCAAAAATCACCAATGTTCAATATAACAATATCTCGACCAAAAAGCATCGAGAGCACTTTGGCCAAAAAGCACCAAAGCGTGACAACGTGCGGTAAACCATCGGGTACTGGCTTAACCAGCTTATCAGTCTTTGTTATCTTAATTAATCGTTAATTAAGTTATCTAACTTGTTATCATTTGATTAGTGTATTATTACATCATCTGGGGATAATTGGGGTAAACACCCCTTTAATTCATTAATCTTAAGTTCTGACTAGTAGGGGGAAGCATGGGCGTAATAAACCCCCAGCACGGTCGTGCTCACTGTCCTGTACGGCCGTGCTCAATGTACGGCCTGTTTTCCAGAATTTAACTGGGAGCACGGTCGTGCTCCCTGTTCACAGACGGTCGTGCTCTGGGCAGGGCCATACTTTGTGCAGGCAGGATTTAACGTGTTCTTGGAGTTTAGGATCCCTAATTCTCTCATATCAGATCCTAGGGTCTTAACTAAAACAATCAGCATGAAACTTCACCCCTTACTAACACAGTTCATGTCTTATGAAGTTTGGGGAAATTAATCCCTTAATTCATATGTTAACTAAGAGTCCTAATTAAGTCAATTAGAGTCTTATTAACATATTCAACATAACGGTAACATCATCATCAACAACATATCCAGTCAATGCGATCAACATAATCCATGTCATAACAACAACATTCATAATCATAGGAATTCATACCAATTCAACCAAAACTCGTGGCATAAGACAATTCAATAGGCATACCACATCATGAACAACTCAACAATTATAACAAATAGGCATACCAATTAATCCAATTAAACATATAAATAATTCAGTCATACAACCAGGCAGATCATGGCATCAATACATTATAACGACAATAAACTGGGCTATGGGAACCCCTCATCTTACGCTACTCCCTAGCCTAGTGTATACATTATTCTTCTCCCATACCTGGTACGAGGTTCGCGTTATAAAAGAAGAAAGAAGATCCACTAGGGTCCCATCTCACTAGCGCTTGTTTACAACCTCAAGGATGCCAAAGAGACACCTTGGTTCAACTCTAAGATCAAGAAGTCAAAAGGAAGAGATCAAGAACTTGAAAGAAAGAACACAAGGGGCAAGGTGTATGAATTTTACCTTTTCTAAAGTCCCAAATAGCAAGCACAACAAACCCCTATTCATAGCGATGTTCTCCTATCAAGAAGCAGTGAAGAACGGTGCGAGAACGGGTTTCCTAGGGAGAGTTTTAGGGAGAAAAACCATAAGGATTCAAAGAGGAAGGAGGGAGGCATTTTCCTAACTGTTGGGGTCGGGTAAACTAGGTTTAGGTCGAGTCTGATGGTATATATATGAGTTTGGGTCTTAACGGGTTCCTATTTCATTCCAAACTGTATACAGTTTGGTATTTTGACCATAACGTGAGATACATGTTTCAGATTGAGACGTTCTTGGTGTCGTTAGAAATCTCAGCGAAATATCTACAAATTAATGTCTAATAATCGAATCCTAAATCAGACTCTAAGATGGTCAAAAGTTCGATGAAATTTTAGCGACAGATTTGGTAGTTATTCCTAGATAAGATCCTTAGGAGATTATGATAAGGTCTTTAGATATAAACAAAAAGAGGATGATCCTTAATTGATAAGGAGTGAAATCTGATTGGTTGAAGGGCTAAAATCTAGGAATAACACTATCTCTATTTAAATACTAATTCACACGATATCTTATCATATCATTCTTAATTGCTTATTATTAATAAAATCACATATCATATATTAACATATAAAATCAAACATTAAGAGACACAATCTCATATTAATGAAAATAATCATATATTAATATACATATTATCATATGCAATAATATATACACATATATATAAATATCAAACATATATATACCAGAACTAACACATATAAGCATAAGGGTGAATCTTGAGGTGTTACGTTACATCAACTGTCTATATTGTTCTTTCCCACTTGTCTGAACTTAGCTTCTGTGTGTGAAAAATTTTCAACTTTGTTTTAAATTCTAATAAACACAATTCAACCCTCATTTATCATGTTTATAGTTGTCTATTTCAATCATTATCCTGTTGTGAGATGGATTGAGGCATAACCTTGGAGATTAAATCATTGTCTACACTATCATACTGGATGCATAAAGAGAGGTAAAATAAACCACAAAATGTTGTTCAATTTCAGCAGGGTTTTCTAGAATCTCATCATCCTTTTTTAGCATTGTCATTTCTCTTGAAGCATGTCAGATCTTTGTGAGTATATGGAAGAAACTAGTATTTCTGTCACCATTACAGTGTCTATTTATCCTAACCTTCTCCCTCCAAAAATCTTCTTCAAAACTAAGAGCATGGTGGAGCTCCATTTGTGCCAAGATTTCTTGCTGAATAAGATTATCAGTGCCCCAACAGAATTAATTTGTTGTTGAATATTATCCACTGTAGCAATAGCATTGTCCACTCTTAGCTAAACATTGCAAAGACAATTTATTCCATTCTTTTAGTTCAGCTTTGATATTCATAAGTTTCTAAGTAAGAATGAACATGGGGAAGCCATGAACAGGCTTAGACCAAACATCTTGAATTAATCTCTTGCAATCAGGATGACTCATCCACATCTTGTGAAACTTAAAAGAGGAAGGAAAAGAAAAAACTTCCCTTCTAGCTGACATCAATAGAGGAAAATGGTCTGATTTACTTCTCACCAAAGTGCAACAAGAAGTTGAAGACCAATATTCTAACCAATCATCATTGCAAAGACTCCTATCTACTCTTTTTTCCGTTAGGGCAGCACCCTTTTTACCATTGCTCCAAGTATAATAAGACCCTCTTGTAAAGATATGTGTCATCTTATTTAAATTAGTGAAAGATTTGAAGTAATCACAAGTCACTTTCATAGGCAATTTCAATCCTCTACCTCCATGAGCTCCCAAAATAGCATTAAAATCTCCAATCAAGCACCAAGGACCAGGATAAGTGGATTGAAAATTAAAGAGATCATTCCAAAGCTACCTTCTCAAAAGATAATAAGTACTAGCATAAACAGCACTGAAGAAAAGATCCTTTCCAGTAACAAAAAGCAATTTGCTGAGAAGTGTTTGAAATTATGGATGGTGAAAACTGAATGTTACAAAGCCCCCACAAGTTTGGAAGAAAAGAATTTCTGTCATTTATAAAGAAAGGCTGCAAGTTCAAGTTTCTCCAATACAAAGCAGGAAGATCATAAAAAGCTATCCAAGGTTCAAATAAAAAGACAAAATCTGGTTTATTAGAAAGGCAAAGCTTCTTCAAAACTGATATTGTACTTGGGTTATCCAAACCCCTACAATTCCAATATAGAATCTTCATATTAACAGTGACAATGAACCACCCTTGGATTGGGTATTATAAGTATCTTTTTCGACCTGCCTAGCTATTTTCCTCATCCTTTTATTTTTAGATTTGGAAATCACTGGTGTAAAATCAGTCTTTGAGCTCTACTCCTTATCTACATTATCAGTCATAGTATTTTTTAAATACTTACTTGGATCTAAAGGGGTTTCCTGTGGAGAAAAGTCTTCAATCTCATATGGATTGACTTAATCTGCATCCTCAACCCTGACACTCCAAAGAGAGCCAACTATCCTCATATCATTAGCCCCAATTTGATTACCAATATTGTTAACAAAGGTAACCGTAGTTGCTGAAGTTTGCCTTAAAACTTGCATATCAAATACTGGATAAGAAATAGAATTCCTAGAATTAGCCAAGACTGCTCCAGCAGCTGAAACAAACGGAGAGATACCATTTACCAGGGTTTTAAATTACGGTTGCGGTCGCGGTTGCAGTCACTGCGGTTGCGGTCATTGCGGCCGCTGCGATGCGTAATGTGGCCGCTGCGGCGTGAAACGATTTGAAAAATTCACAAATTGAAAAGAAATCAATTTTTTTTTTGTAATTCTTTATATATCTTTTATTAATGATGTTGCACAAATTTCTATTCATTTTTAATACATTGTATTATGTTTATGAATAATTTAAACTTAATTTAGTGAAAATAAATTATAAATAAAACTTTTAAGCATATATAAGTACAAAATTACAAAGAAGTAAGAAGGTCAGAAACTTAATAGTGCATAAATATATGAATCACAAATAAAAAGATATTAGTGTCACATATAGGAATACATACACCCCGCTGCAATTGTGATTCTAAAATAACATCACATTGTCACCACTTAGAGATACGTCTTCACTACAAAAAAAAAAGAAGAAAATAAAAAGTAAATAAATTAATAAATTTAAAATAATAATAATAATAATTAACAAATATATGAATCAAAGATAATAAAAATTGAACTTACATGATAATTGCTACCACATGGTGGAATGACGTGGTGGTTCATAACCTCTATTCTCACTTTGGCTATCATCTTGTGTAGCTCCTTGTCCAAAGACATAATCAAAAAATCCACCACTTGATTGTTGATGATAAGGATCTTGATAATTCATTGATGGTTGGTAGTATGAGGGAGCTTGATCACTTGCGTATGTGTTATATGTGTTGAAATAAGGATATTGATAATAAGGTGGATGAGGTTGTTGACTACTCTGAGAAGAATCATCAATACCAAAGTCACTAAAACTTTGTGCAATACTAGAAGAGGAAGAATCTTCAAGTGGAAAATTATGTTTTCTTTTTCCTCTCCTCGAATGTGACCCACCTCTGCTGCTCTCGGGTAATGAACTACCAGAAGGAGCCATATCAGTCAAGCTCCTATAACGCCTATTATATGGTGAATCTTGAGATGGATCATTTTGAAATTGCCCATCATCATCACCATCACCATCACCATCACCATCATCATCACCGCCACCTTCTTCAGCTTCTACATCACCACCCCCATCACCACTATTATTACTTGGTGGACTTAAACCACCACCATCTTCATTAGAATCATCATTATCATCAACAACTTCCACATCTTCATCATCTGTATCCACTAGAGGCAACCATTCTGCATTTTGTACTCCATCTAATAGTGGATCTTCTCTCTCTTCAATCCATGGAGATAATGCATCTTCTTGAAATATATAATCAAGATTGATAGGATTAAAACTTGCTTCAATTTCATCTTGACTTTTTCTCATTTGATGCCTCATTTTCAATTTCATATTGTAGTGCGTGAAGACAAGCTTTTGTAGCTTTTTATACTTCAATCTATTCCTTGTCTTTCTGTGGATATAACTAAATGTGCTCCAATTTCTCTCACAATTTGTGGCTGAAGTTGTTTGGCTAAGAACTTTTATAGCCACACGTTTAAGCTCAGGAGCACATACACCAAAAAAGGACCACCATTCAGCTTTTTAAAGGAGCAACAAAAGGTAAACAAATTATTAGTTATTATATTAAAAAATAAAGTTAAAGTTCATTGATTTATAAAAAAATATTATTTTACCTGGATTCATCTTAGACCAAGCTGCTTGAGCTTGAGGAGTACCAAATGTTTCAACCTTATCTCTAAAAAGTACTAACTGTGAAATATAACATAATATATCAATATGTAAATATCTTCATTTGATAAATAATGAATTATAAGTTTAAAAATTTAAATATTCATTACTAACCTGGTTCAGAGCTTTAATCTGATCATCAATGTTTCTTTCTATTCTGAAGATGACTCTATTTGTTCCTTCAAACGTTTCTTTATAGACATCATCCCCATGTTCAACTCCGTATTGAAATTGCGGATTAAGAAAATAACCTAAAAAAGGATAACATATTATTATGGATGAAAGTATAAATATAAAATTACATGATAAAAATAAATTTATAAATTATATCAACATACCGGCAGAATGAAGATCGGAATGCATGTAACTCCATCGCTTGTCTATTAAATCATTATATCTGGAATGATAACGAGAATTTTGTCTAATTGCTTGTTTAGATATATCAACGGCTTCATATATGAAACCCATGGTTGGTTTCTCGTCACCATCAACAAGTCTCAAAACTTTTACTAAAGGCTCAAACACCTTCAATATGTCTTGGGACTTACTCCAGAATTCACTGTCATTAACAATTGTTCTTGCTTCATATGACGGTCCATTTTTCACTTTACCAAATTTAGATCACCTAAACTCTTCGGAGTTGAACATGTTTCTCAGACCTTGCTTTTGCTGTACAATTGCTTGAAGTTGTAGGAACTGCGTTGCAAATCGGGTAACACCAGGACGGACAATTTCTCTACCTCCAGTATATTTTTTCATGAGATCGACTGTCCATATATGGTTATAGAGAAAATTTGTCACAGTCTTTGCATCAGTTAATAACTTCTGTACATTTTTATTTTTTCCTATATCCTCCAAGCAAAGATCTAAACAATGAGCCGCACAAGCAGACCAATACAAATGAGGCCGCTTCTCCATCGGGCCGACCACCGCCAAAGTCTTTGCTTCATTATCTCGTAACAACTTGAACAACAAACTCTTCCCCCACTTCTTCAACAACTTTATCTAATAATCGAAAGTAGTAATCTGTGTTTCTACTAATAACATCAGAAACATCAATAGATTTCAAGAAAATTGTCCCCTTACTACTATACACCAAAAATTCATAATATGAGTATGGTTGATATCGTCCAGTCCAACCATCACACATTATTGTCACCCCTTTTCTTTCCATGTACCTCTCAATACGTTCAACCACTTCTTCATTTCCCTGTATTCATTCTCTAAATATACATTTGAGATTTCATAAGGGGTTGGACATTTAACCCCTTTACCTACCTCAGCACTTTGTAACAATCAAATTATGCAACCAAGGAGAGTTAGCTAAATTCATAGGTAAGCGTTCATAAATAAAAACTTGCTTACTGCCTCTCCTAGCTTCCTCCTCAATGTCTTCATGATACCATTACTTGATTTTTGGTTGCTTCATGCTTTTGCTCCTCATAAGATCAATATTTGTAGATCTCAACTCTAGAGTGATATCTTCAGGCCTTTCACCCCCACCAACACTCGCATGAGAGCTTCCACCTTGTTCATATATATTTCCACGCCTCCTGTTTGTTGTCTAAATTGTTGCCTGTCTTCCCATTCGCGATGTGATCTAAGGCTTTCTGTGTAGCAAACCTCATTCGTTCATTAATAAGGTGATCCACATCTTCAGCTTCATCTTCATCTTCTCCTCTCAAGCGTGCTTCAAATTCTTCTTTTCTTTTTTGGAGTCATCTTTCTTTGCTTTTCCTTCAAGAAGAAGCTTCATCATACCTTCTCTAGCCAATTTGCTCACTCTAGCACAAATGAGACACTTGTCCTTTCATATGTGCTATATGTTGTTTCAATCTTGTAATGCCACCTCTTACTATCTTGTGACAAAGTTTGCATTCGATATTGTAACGACTTAAACCTCTACTGGGTTTCCAAAATGCCATCCAATGTCATCACTCGGAGCACCATCTAATCTGTGTAGGAAATTCTTCTCTTTGAGGCATTGTGTAAATTTTATACATCCTGTTCAATATTTATAAATAAACATCAATCAATAATTCAACCAAACTTACAACTTTAATCTAAACTAGCCTTCAAAAAGAAAACTTTTACATAAACTAGTAATTAGCAAAACACGGATAATCTAATTAATAATTACAAGAAATTATTTAATACAACAAATCAATTATTAGCATATAATTTGAACAATAAATACTAGCTAAACATATACTAAATCAGTAATTACATTAATATATCAATATATATTTTATTTCTCTCTCAAATTTTTCCTATATTATTCACAAATCTTAATTAATTTCCCACCTAAAATTTTTAATTAAAAAGAATTGCCTCCCAAAAAATTCCCCCCACCCAATTCAGTCCTACCACCCCACCCAAAACAACCCAACCCACACACACCGCACACACAGTGGATAAGATTGGTTCTGAATTCTTCTTATCCTCTCTCTCTGACTCTCGTCAGTCACTTCGTCCCTCACCTCACGCGGTCACGCCTCACGGTTCCTCAATCCTCACCATTTCTTCCTCCTCACCATTTCTTCCCCACCATTTCTTCCCCTGTCCGGCTGTCCCTCACCTCACGCCTCACGGTCCTCAGTTCCTCACCATTTCTTCCCCTGTCCCTCACCTCACGCCTCACGGAGTCACGGTCCTCACCATTTCTTCCCCTTCCCCTGTCCCCCTTCGGTCTTCCTCGGTTCCTCCCCTGTCCCTCTGACTCTCTGAGTCTCTGATGACCCTCTCTCGTCCCTCACGGTCTCAGTCTCTCAGACTCTCACTCACTCTCACAGTCTCTCACGTCTCACCTCTTCTTCTTCCCCTCCTCTGTTTCTTTTTTTTCTTCTTTTTCTGCAACCCTAGCTGCATGGATCTGCAACCCTCCTCTGTTTCTCGTCCCTCACCACGGCACTCACCAGTCACCACTCACCACTCACCCCTCTTCGGTTACCCTCCCTCCTCCTCCGTCACTCGTCCGGCGCCGCGGCTACCCACCGGCCAAAACCCAGATCGCGGCCACCCTCGGCCCCTCCCCCCTCTCTCAGGCTCAGCCTCCCCTCTCTCTCTCAGTCTCAGGCTCCGCCTCACGACCCACGGTTTCGGGCCTCCACCTCACGGCCCTCCTCAGTCACGGACTCACGGTCACGGTCTCAAGGACTCACCCACTGAACCCCACACCCGGAGGACGACGACAGAGCAAAGGAGGAAATGAAGATCTTACCTGAGCAGATGAGCAGATGCAGATCCACTGGAGGAGGAGGAGTGTGAGACTGAGGAATGATCGAAGAGGTTATACGAGTGAAGTGAAGCAGATGAAAGAATGAGACAGAGTCTGAGTGAAGTGAAGTGAACCAGAAGCATAAATCAAAAGGAGATAAAGGCAAAAGCATTTGATCTGAAAAGAAGCAGGTTAGGAGAATATAATCTGTAAAAATATATTTTGAATTGATTTTGTCTGATTCTGATTCTGAGAATTTGGTTCCATTGAACGAACTGTTTTAGCCTTTTTCGTTTTGGCTCTGTTTGCTTTTGGATCTGTTTTTCCTTTTGGCTCTGCTCTGTTTGCTTTTGGCTCTGTTTTTCTCTTGGCTCTGTTTGCTTTTGGCTCTGTTTGGAACCCCGTTGCGGCTGTTGCGGCCGTTACGGCGTTACGTTGCGGCCGTTACGCCGTTACGTTGCGGCCAAAACCCTAGCAGAGCTTTTTTTAATTTTATATTGGTAAATAAGTTATAGAAATTGTCAAAGTATTGAACTTAATTATATAAATACTTGATTGTTTGATTAGTTGCATATCATACAATGTCACTTTTACCAAAACTTATTTTATATTTCCTGTAGTTTTTTACTCGTTTTGTATCTATTGATGTTGTATCTGTTCTTTTAAGGATTAAAGTAGTATATACTACCAGTGTAACAAGTTTTACACTGACATCCACTAATATTTTAACATGTGTGCTTCTATTTTAATAACCAAGAGAGATAAATAACAATAATGTTAATTTGTCAAGATATTATTGAATATCTGTATAAAAATCATTTACACTCATAATGTATAGAAATTAAACTCTTCTTTTAATTCACTTTGTTTCTATAACTTTTACATTTTTGGAACAGATTTCAAGGGCAATGGTTACGAAATAAAGGGGAAAAAATTAACTTTTATGAAAATTTAATGTATTTTTATATGGGTCATGCTAACCGGTGTCCTATATGGGCACTGGTTAAGGAATGCACAGATAGTAAGTTTTTATGGAAAACAAAACTTAGAACTTCTTAGGATAATAAATAAAACACTTTCCCGTAAGAAATTACTTTTTTTTCCTTAACCAATGTCCTTGGTTAGCATTTTCCTTTCTTTCTTTCTTTTTGAAGCAAAATGGCATGCAAATTCATCATTATAATGCAAGACATCCCAACTAGGTTGGCACCTCAAGCATTATCAATCATTTGCAGCATTCCATGAATATTATTGAAAAAATGAAAAAAGAATAAGGAATACAAAAAACATGGAATACAAAAAACATGGGGGTGGGGGTGGGGGGCATCAACCTAACCCATGAAAGAAACAATCATCTAAATCTATAATTTGAAAGCCCAATTATATTCCTAAAAAATTCATCCTTAATGAATGAAGGAATAGAATTCCACCAACATAAGCCATTAATACTAGTACAATAATTGGCGAACAAGTCGGCAAAAGTATTTCCGTATCTAAATGCATGAGAGAAAACAAAAAGAAATTTCCTAGATAAGATAATTGCATTCAACCATCTATTCCTTAGACACCAAGAAACAATAGTAGGAGAAGAAAAAGCAGCAATGACCAAGGTAGAATCACTCTTAAGCCAAAGATGGTGCCAACCCTTACTATAAGCAGTCTCAATAGAAAAAATAACACCCATAATTTCGGCATGGAAGGAAAATGAAACCCCAATATTTAAGGCAAAGCAACCAACCACAGAAGCATTCTTATCTCTGAATAAACCACCACAAGCAGCAGCACCAAAGGAGCCCTTAGCAGAGCCATCAGTATTACACTTGAGCCAATTAAAGCTAGGAGCTTTCCAAATGACCTCAATAATGACAGGAGCTCTACTTGACCTTGGACCAACTGAAAAATTGCTTAAAATCAGTTTATCAGTATCATTTTGGATGGAATAACCATGTGACAATTTTTCAGTCAAGGACACAAAAGATTTGGCCATGCAAATAGCAGATCTAGATGTAATTCTCCTCCCTTGGAATCAAATTTGGTTTCTGATGAACCAAATGTACCACAGAGAGTTAGCTATCCCTGAGATCACAATGTCACAAATCTGAGGACTCCAATTTTGATTGCACGGCAGCAGGACGGAATTTATAGAAGAGAAGTTAATATTAAATCCAAGGCAAGAGCTTAATCAGCTCCACAAATCACTAGCAAATTTACACTGGAAAAACAAATGGACAGTAGTTTCAACTGCAGCATAGCACAAACTGCATATAGAGACAACACAGCTGCCTCTAGCTGCCAACTTATCATCTGTAGGGACTTTATCATGCAAGATTCTCCAAATTAGGACGGATTTAGAGGGGGGAACCGCACTACACCAAATCAATTTACCCCAAGGAACCATAGGGACAACCAGCTTAACAATTGCATAGGCATCCTTGAAACAAAGAGTTCCTGAATCAGATGTACACCAAATTTGTTCATCAGGGTAGGGTACAGCAGGGATAGAATACAACTTGATTTCATTAGCAAGAGCAGCAGACTTCTATAAAATGAAATCAGGAACGATCCAATTGCCATTGTAACATCATGTTTTTACTTACGCTGTATTACCAGTTAAAATATAATTATTTATATTTTAATCTGAGACCAAGAAAATTATTTTGGATAAAACAAAATCATATTTATACTCTATCTTATGGTAGAGGGTTACGGCGAAATTTTGGGTTGAAAATTCAGACAGAAATCGGTCTGCGTTTTCACTGACAGTAAGACTTTACTGATCAGAAAACCTAATTTTGACTCGTGAACGAAATGGTTTAGGTTTAAATCATATTTCCAACAAATTTCATTATTTTGAAATTTTTCATTCGAAAATGAAATAATATATTTTTTTGGGGTGAAAACTTTAAAGGAAACACGTAAAACCAAAGTCGGGTAAACGACAGAGTCGAGTAAGGAGCTGAGGTAATAGGAGCAATTAATGTGGACAAGGGTACAAGCATTAAATGCTAGTAATCATGAGTTTTTAGGTGAAATGACCAAAATGCCCTTAATCTTAACCTAATCTATCCTAGTTAATTTTTAACCATGGTTAAGGCAAGTCAAGGCCAATTTGGCTTCTTCCTCCTCATTTGTGGTCCAAAATCAGCCACACCAACCATTCATTTTTTACCACATATTTTTAACTTAACCATGGTTACTATTAACTATAGTTAAGTTACTATAACCAAAGCTAAGTTATTATATTATTTTCTAACTTAACCTAGGTCAAGTAAACTCAACCATAGTTCCATTTTAACATTAAACAATTCCTCCCCTCACTTCCTCATTCATTGTCACGACCCAAACCCCCCTCTCACTCAGACAAAATTTTCATTTTCCTACTCTAAGTTATTTCTTCACAAAACAACACAAAGAACACCTAAGAACACATACTTGACAACTTATGATCTTGATCAAATTTCTTCATTTTCTTCATCAAACTCTTCATTCCAAGGTGAGGAATCTCTTCCTAATCATCTTAGCTTCATTAATCATCCATCAATCTCCATGTTCATCAAGTATTTCATGAATTTCCATTCTTAGATCTAGAACTTCAAATAATTCTAGAAAATTGTAGAAAAAATATTTTAATGTGAAACCAATTTCTATGATCTTGCTATGACTTCTACTTTCATCATCTAAGAGCATGTAAGCAAACGAATTTTCTTTCCCTATTTTCTTTACTTGGCTGAAACCCTCATGAAAATGGGTTTGATGATTTTGTTCTTCTTTTTGAAATCTAATGCTTGATTTGAGCTATCTAGTACTTATATCATCTAAATCCAAGAGCTTGAATCCAACTAAAATTTCTAACCTAATTTCTCTGTGTTGGCCGAAACCCTAGAGTGAAGAGGTTGAGATATTTTTATTCAATTTTTGAATGATGGAGCTTGTTCTTGATTCTATCATGCTTTGTGATCACAAATCCAAGAGTTTGAACTCAAAAGAATTTTCTAACCTATTTTGATCATTGAGGCCGAAACTTTACCCTGAGGGGTTGGATGATTTTTATTTCATATTTTCAACTTATAGCAATTTATCCAAGCTATCTAAGACCTTAGTAGATAGTATCCAAAACATGAAATTGAGAAATTGATCCTAGCCCTATTTTGAATTGAATGGCCGAACCTAGCATAAAATGGAAATAGATGAGTTTTGTTTGATTACCTTGTTTTATCATTGATTTAGTTGAAGGTGGATTTGGTAACTTGTGGTGTGATAACGAGGAGCTTCAACTTCGTGTTTCTGGTGTTAACTTAGGTGGGAGAAAGATTCATCCTATCGTCCGAACAGATAAGTAGTATATAACTTATAATAATGGTGTAGGGTGACCTAAACCCTACTAGTGGTCAAGTAATCGACAATACCAAAATCGCATTGGAAACTTTTCCAAAATACCAATGATGATTTGGGAATTGTAGGTTTATCGTCATTAGGTTAATTTTATAATATTTGAGAATGTCTGAATTATTTATTATTAAATTTTGTGTGATATGCTAGTTGAGGTATTCTACTGCATGTGACGTTTTATTTTGGTGTTTGAATATTTTATGAGTAGTGTATTATGCATGATCTGCCTGGTTTGATGAATTGTTTAGTTGGTTTTTAAGGAAAGATATGAGTTATTCGGAGATACTTTATTTGGGTGAGAGATTGAATATGACTTAGAGATGTCTAGATTAAAGTGATTATTTTATAGATAAGAGGTGATATAGAATGCGAGTTGAGGCTATGATGGGAGCTTGAGGTACGAGGTTGTTATTGAGGCGAGTCAGTGAGATTCATATATATGCATTATTGTTCACAACCATTTGTTGGGAACACACAAGGTCCGAAGTTCTCGCGGGGCTGTCCCAATTTAGTTTCAGGCTGTGCAACTATAGTGTCATTGCTTTGCATGAGCATCCTTGAGAGAGAATCGGGGTGTGCACCGACTGTCCTGTGCAGCTATAATGTCATTGCTTTGCATGAGCATTCTCACCATGGATGATGGTGTACACCGGTTAATGGGGATGCATCGCTTGGACGACTGACTAACATCCCTCAGCGGGCAAGGGATGTGTGATAGGATTGGTGGTGGCCACTTCAGCATAAAAGTTTAGTTGCATGAGATTGAGGGTGGAGGAAAGTATTGTGAGTTAAAGATGATTGTTAATGATGAGTGTTGTTTGTCTGTTACCGCTATTATATTATATGCTATGATTCTTTTCCGCTTATGATGAAAGAATTGTTTCTTATCTCCCTATTTCTATATTTATGTCTATGTCTACTTTATTACGTTAGAAGACTCGGTGGAGGAATACGTTGCTGAGGAGTTGGATGGAACTCTGTATCAAAGGGATGCTGGAGGACAAGCTACAGATTCTAATGATATAGTGTAGTAAGTTTAGGGCCAGTGAGTCTTATAAGACATTTTAATTTCCGATAGTTATAAACAGTTTGTATAATTAAGTACCTATGAGGAATCCTACTGATAGGATACCTTATACAATGTTTTGTAATGTAATGGATAAACATGTGTGTATTGATATATTATAACAGTGGTGTGTTTAAATTTGAAAAAGTTATATGGTTATTAATTGAGTTTTTAATTCCTTCATATTTTTGGGTTATGATTAACATTAAGTAAGAGATTAAGTTTAATAAATAATTAATGGCACAACGGAGCACAACGAGATTTCTCATTTGGTGGTATCAGAGCAGTTCGACTCTAATCGGACTGTGAGGTCTAGAATGTTGTTACTGGCCGTGTCTAGTTGAATCCACATCGGATTTTATATAGTATGGAATATAGTATTTATATACTTGTCTAAGTAGTATTATATGTCATACTAATGAGAGCGGATGATTTCTTTTACAGAATCATGGCTCGCAGAAGAGGATGTCCAATCAATAGTGGTGACAGAACTCTTGAGAGAATCGTTGGAGCTAGCAATAGTGAGGCCAATCATGCTGGAAATGGAGGAGAGTCATATGAGACTCACGATACCATGAAAAAACTTGCTGCTACTTTGTTACTACAAACACAGCATAATGTTGAGATGCTGCAGATGAATAAAGAGCAGCAGGAACTACAGAATCAAAGGAGAGCTGTGGCAGTTGAAGATATCGGCATGGCTACTTTTATGAAAGGGAAGTCACCCCAATTTCAAGGAGATTATGACCCAGAGAAGGCAGAAAGGTGGGTACAAGAGATAGAGGAGATATTCGATACCATGCGCTACAGAGAGGATAGGAAAGTGACGTATGCTGCCTTCATGTTAACTGGAGGAGCAAAATCTTGGTGGAGAGGCAAGAGAAGATTGCAGGAGACCGAAGGTCAAATTATCACTTGATAGTTGTTTAACGATTTTTTCTTTGAAAAGTATTTTCCACGTCTAGTTCGACGCGAGAAGGAGAGGGAATTCATGAGTCTCAAACAAGGCAACATGAATGTAGGTGATTATGCATCATGATTGGAGGCTCTGATTAAGTTCTCAAAATTCTATCAGAGGTTCCCAGATGAGGATTGGCAATGTAGAAGGTTTAAGGAAGGACTCCGACATGAACTCCAAAGGGCTATAGTATCTCTTGACATTCAGAGTTTTCCGGAACCGGTTGAGAGATGTAGTGCTATAGAAAGTATAGATCAGAGGCTGGCTAATGAGCAGAAACAACTAAGGATTGGAGGTCCGATTAGACCAGGTTTTCAGAGGTGATGAGGTAGTAGTTCTCAATGGAGACAGAGACGAAGACACCTGCACCAGCACCAGTGGTTAGAGCGGGTCAGCAACAACAAGGCTATGCTTGTTTCAGATGCGGAGGATTGCATCATATTAGGGATTGCATGGAAAGGCCTAGTTGTTTCAACTGTGGGAAACCAGGTCATATGGCACGAGAATGCAGACAGCGGGCTATGCAATAGCCGCCAGCTTCGGGTAGAGGAGCTAGAGGCAATAGAAGTGGAGCTGAAAGAGGAGTTCCGGCAGTAAGACATGCAACAGATGGATAGACCTCAAGCCACTGGAAGAGTGTTTACCATGAGAGGAACTGAATCCTCTCAATATGCTGATCTTATACAAGGTATGTGTTTGATAGCTGGTAGACTCTCGTATGTGTTGTTTGACTCAGGTGCTACACATTCATTTATTTCGTATGAGTTTGTGGATCATTTAAAATTAATTGTTTCTCAATTACCTTATACCCTTACAGTATCTACTCCAAGTAGTAATACTTTGACTACTATGTTTGTTTAGTTATAGTGTCCTATAGTTGTTGAGAATAGGACATTTACTATAGATCTTGTCTGTTTGCCTATGCAATAGATAGATGTTATTCTTGGCATGGATTGGCTTTTGGCTAACCATGTAATGCTAGATTGTTCTAGTAAGACCTTATCATTTCTTGAGTCTTCTAGTGTAGTCTCTGCCAATGAAGCAGTATCCATGAGGAGTGATGATTCTCGACAGTACGTGATGCTGTTTGAGGTGGAAGGTAATGAGACTTCTAGTATAGATTCCATGCCTATTGCGACAGAGTTTCCTAAAGTTTTCCCTCCCGATGTTCCAGGTTTGCCACCAGAGCGAGAGGTAGAATTCACCATATATCTTGTACCGGGAACAGGACCTATATCTATAGCGCCTTATCGGATGTCACCTGTAGAATTGGTGGAGTTAAAGAAACAGTTGGATGACATGTTGGGGAAAGAGTTCATAAGATCGAGTGTTTCACTGTGGGGAGCTCCGGTGTTATTTGTGAAGAAAAAGGATGGAAGTGCTAGGTTGTGCACGAATTACAGACAGTTGAACAAGGTAACAATTAAGAACAAGTATCTGTTGCCTAGGATAGATGATCTGATAAATCAATTGAAAGGAGCGGTAGTGTTTTCTAAGATTGATTTGAGGTCTGGATACCATCAGATTAGAGTAAGGAAGGAAGATATACTTAAAATAACTTTTAGGACGAGGTACGGGCATTACGAGTATTTTGTTATGCCTTTCGGGGTGACTAATGATCCAACAATGTTCATGGATTACATGAACAGAATCTTTAGACCGTTCCTAGATAAGTTTGTTGTTGTGTTCATCAATGACATCCGTATGTATTCTTGCACATGGGAAGACCATGAGGAACATTTGAGAGTGGTGCTGCAAGTTTTGAAGGATAGGCGGCTTTATGCTAAACTTTCCAAGTGAGTTTTGGATGGAAGAAGTCCAATTTCTTGGACATATGATTAACAAGGAAGGTATAGCAGTAGATCCAGCTAAGGTTGAGGCAGTTCTTAAGTGGGAACGGCCTAAGTCAGTAAGTGAAGTATGAAGTTTTATAGGGTTGGCTGGATATTATCGGAGGTTTATAAAAGGTTTCTCTAAGGTTGCGTTGCCTATGACGCAGCTGACGAGGAAAAATACAGCTTTTGTATGGACGGACAAGTGTGAGCAGAGTTTCCAAAAGTTGAAGGACATGTTGACTACATCACCTGTGTTGACTTTACCCAATCCGTTAGGAAATTTTGACATATACTGTGATGCGTCATACCAGGGTTTACGTTGTGTTCTATTGCAAGAGGGAAGAGTTGTGGCTATGCTTCCCGACAATTGAGAATTCATGAGAGGAACTATCCGACTCATGATTTGGAGTTGGCAGCCATAGTGTTCGTATTAAAGATATGGCGACACTTTCTGTATGGAGCGAAGTTTAATGTTTACAGTGATCATAAAAGTCTGAAGTTTCTGTTCAATAAAAAAGAATTGAATATGAGACAGCGGAGATTGATGGAGTTTATCAAATACTATGAGTTTGATTTACTGTACCATCCGGGGAAGGCGAATATTGTAGCGGATGTGTTGAGTAGGAAATCATTGCACGTATCCGCAGTGATGGTTAAGGAGTTGGAATTACTGGAATAGTTCAGAGATTTGAACTTACGAATGGAGTTGGTTGATGATAAAATTTGCTTAAGTATGATCACTATTATGAGTGATTTTATGAAAGATCTTAAAGATAAACAAGTTCAGGATCTATATCTTCAGGAGATAAGTAGAGGTATAGATGAGGGTAAGATTTCTGAGTTTAGTAGAGGAACGAATGGTGTGCCAAGGTTTAGAGATCGAATATGTGTGCCATAGGATTTCTAACTTAGGAAGATGATATTAGAAGAAGCACATAAGAGTAAGTTGAGTTTTCATCCTAGATCCACTAAGATGTATCAGGATTTGAAGAAAATGTTTTGGTAGACAAGGATGAAGAAAGAGGTGGCAGAGTACGTTTTAGCTTGTCTGGTGTGTCAGAAGGCCAAGATTGAACATCAGAAGCCGGGAGGTTTATTACAATCGTTGGATATCCCAGAGTGGAAATTGGATAGCATCGCTATGGATTTTGTGGTTGGGTTACCACGAACTCCTAAGAGACATTATGTGATTTGACAAAGTGTGCTCACTTCTTACATATTGGTGAGAGTTATAGTTTAGAGAAGTTGACCCAAATTTATATCAAAGAATTTGTTAATTTGCATGGCGTGCCATCAAGCATTGTCTCAGACCAAGATCCTAGATTCACATCTAGATTTTGGAGGCAACTGCATAGTGCTTTGGGGACAAAGATGAGGATGAGTTCTGTTTATCATCCCCAGACCGATGGACAGTCAGAAAGGACAATTCAGTCATTGGAAGATCTTTTGAGATCTTATGTGTTGGAACACACTGGTAGTTGGAATGAGTTCCTGTCATTGATTGAATTTACTTATAACAATAGTTTCCACAGTAGTATCGAAATGGCACCATACGAGGTTTTGTAAAGCAGGAAGTGTAGGACCACGCTATGATGGTGATATGAGCCATGGGGGGGCAAGTCAACTTTTTAACAAGAATGATATGAGCCCAATGAAGACCATGGATCAAGAATCAAAACAAGGACTTGGTGGACCCATGACAAGAGTTAGATACAAGAAAGCCCAACAAGTTCTTAATTACATGGTGGCTATTTTGATAGAAGCAAGCCCAAGAATGAGACCAAGTGGAATGGAGCCCAAATTGATAACTTATCTCATTCAATTAGAAGACCCATGAACATGCTTAAGTGGGGCGTGCACTAGTTATGAGCAGATTTTACTTGTTTTATTTTAATTCAATAAGTGTAATGGGTTATTTGAGTGGATCCAAGTTTGTTAGTGTTGTAATTGGGTCAAGCTCATTTAACCTCATGTTGAGCACGAAATTATATAGGTTAGTTGGGAGGAATCTTTTTGGTTTGCATACCAAAAGTAACTCCATTTTGAATTATTAGTCTTTTATGTTTTTAGTTAATTGTGTGGTGGTTACACTTTTAATTTCAGAAATAAGTGTTGCTGCTACATAATGATAGAGAGAAAGGGTAATAAGTCACCTTTATGTGGCTGAGTTAAAGAAGGGTTTAGTGAGTCATTAGTTGTGGGAATTAAGTGAATTATTATTTGGGGGTTATGGAATGTGGGGGAGTACAATGTAATTCAGATTTGGGCAGCCATGGCATATGTATTGGGCCCCTAAACACATGAATGAACTTGGATGTTGAATTTGGATTGAAATCCATTTGTGAGACTTTATTCTCTTTGGTTCTTGGTTGAGCCAAACCTTAGTTCTTATCAAGAATCCAAGATTCTTGTGGCGAACATCATAGGCTTATCAAATTCTCTAGTTTGTGGTGCCATCATCATTTCTTTCTCATCCATTTTGTTTCTTTCTTCACTTTAATTTTGATTACAAAGTGTTACATGAAAATTCACTTGCTTAAAATTCAACCAAATAGATCATCAACACGGCAACCATCCATTTGGTTGTCATCAAGTAGTATCAGAGCTTAGGCTTTGGTTGAATTTTTGAGTTTTTGTTTTTCATTATCTTCTTTGTTCTTCATCTTCTACCTTTCTTCTTTTCTCACGGATCTGGGTTGTGACACATCCTTCCACTCTGAAGGAATCTGTATTGAGGTTGCCCCTCACGATAGAAAAAGCACAATCATCCAAATTGGGTAGATTGTACTCGAAGAGAGGCTTGTAACAAGGAGGAGGAGGAGGGTTTTCTTCGGCCATCCCCTCAAAATTAATTGCTTCAAGCCTCTTTCGTTCTCTGGCTTCTTTCCTTAATCGCTTCTCGGTCTTGGTGATCTCCGAATCAAATAGCAAGTCCTCTTGTGAAAGGGTACCTCACATACAAAAACTAGGCAAGACCAAGTGGAATCAAAGAAGTAGAGAGACATAATAGTAAATAAATAACAGAAAATAACAATACAAATAGCTTAACCAAATAATCAAACTTCCCAAAAATTAGGAAAATTGGTTCTGCCAATCCCCGGCAATGGCGCCAAAAACTTGTTGGGTCACCGGCAAGTGTACTGGGTCGTCGTAAGTAATAAACACGGTAAGTAATTACCGAGGTCGGACACAAGGATTGGGCTACCAATTCTACCAATTTGCAAGAAATTCGATACGTTTGACCAAGTAAAAGCAAGTGGTTGAGAATAGAGAGAAAATAGGATAGCAATTTAAATCAACAAATCAATTAGAGATTAAGTAGGTAGCGATAAGATAAGATAAGAATTAAAATCTGGATTAAACATCTAAGGTCACAATTCCACCTACCCAATCATGCATATTACCCAAGTGATGATGATCCCCTCCCTAAGTTCAATTGCAATGTCAACCAGGACCCCCAAATTCTCCTAATGACACTATCGTGCTCAATAGGACGTATTCAACGATTGAGTTAATTACTTGCTACGGTATCATAACCCAATCATCAAACTCTATTAAATCTTGTTCCCTATAAGGTTGTACTGATCTCCTACTCACTCTCGTGCAATATTCAATCAGTGATCCCAATTCAAGTTCTAAACGCGAATTGCCTATCAAGCCTTATCACTTTAACTAGCCAATCATGCATGCTTATGATCAACGCAATAAATTCAGAATTGGAAAACATGAATTGAGGTAAAGGAGGGAAACATACATCACAATGAACGCTACACCGTCATGGGTGGTTTCATTGATCCCTTAGACAAGGGAATTAGTTCCTCATGCTTGTAACAACGCACAAACAATTGGAGTTCATCATAATTGTAAAATAGGAAAAGAACATAGGGAGACGCAACTCCAGAGAATAAGTATTTGTCTCAAAAATGATCTAAAACAAGTGGTGAACAAAGGGTTCCTAATCTGCCCTAAAACAGCCTATAAATAGAGGTTCTGGGTCTCGCCCGCTCGTGGGGCGAGTAAGTTCTCGCGAGGCAAAATTCAGTTTTGGCTCCATCTTGAGTTTGAATACTCACGAGGCGAGACACAAAGGGTGACATCTCTAGCACAGTCAGGCCTTCAGGCTCGCGAGATGAGATGGTGATTCGCGAGGCTAGACAGAAAGGGTGACTGTTGTTGTTCAGGCTGGTCTTCAGGCTCGCGGGGCGAGATCCTGTTTCGCGAGGCGAAACTTCCAGAATTGCTTTTCCACTGTTTTCTTCATTTTCCTTGACTCCAAGAGCTTCACTCTTAACCTGAAACAATAAAAGGAAATGAAAAGCGTAATTCTACTCAAAATAAACTAAAAACTACTAAAAATGCATTAAACGAATCAAATTCTAACTTATGAACAAAACAAGGCCAATTTGGGAGATTAGCGAGGTTGACTCGCCCGATTAGGCACAAAATCTACCCTTTTTCTATCTGGAAACTAGATGAGCCAGAGGCTGATCAATGAGCAAGAGAAAAATAGTGTGCATAACAAGAGTTCTTTGGCAAAAAAAGTGAGGAGAAGAGGGATTTGATTTCAAGGCAGCCCCAATGCATATTTTATTGCAAGAATTTTAATTTGGTTACTAATACTTCTGATGATCTCTCGTTGCCTAGTGGTGTTGTAACTCTTTTGCAGAAATTTGGAGATTTAATCCCTAAGGAAGCACCACATGATTTTGGAACTTGTATGAACTCCCAAAAGCTCACTGAAGCGTCCACTCATGCTTTACCTCCTACTGAAATATATTTTGAACTTAAGTTTGATACAACCGATGTAATTGAAGAGTTCATCCCAAGGGAGGTACCCCATGGTATGGGAACTTGCATGGTTACCCAAAAGTATGGATATCTTAACACAAGATTTGATAACATACTTGGGATTGAAGTCATAAATTCGAGGATGAATTTTCTTAAAGAATCTTAAAGAAAGAGGGAATGATATGAGCCATGGGGGGCAAGTCAACTTTTTAACAAGAATGATATGAGCCCAATGAAGACCATGGATCAAGAATCAAAACAAGGACTTGGTGGGCCCATGACAAGAGTTAGATACAAGAAAGCCCAACAAGTTCTTAATTACATGGTGGCTATTTTGATAGAAGCAAGCCCAAGAATGAGACCAAGTGGAATGGAGCCCAAATTGATAACTTATCTCATTCAATTAGAAGACCCATGAACATGCTTAAGTGGGGCGTGCACTAGTTATGAGCAGATTTTACTTGTTTTATTTTAATTCAATAAGTGTAATGGGTTATTTGAGTGGATCCAAGTTTGTTAGTGTTGTAATTGGGTCAAGCCCATTTAACCTCATGTTGAGCACGAAATTACAAAGGTTAGTTGGGAGGAATCTTTTTGGTTTGCATACCAAAAGTAACTCCATTTTGAATTATTAGTCTTTTATGTTTTTAGTTAATTGTGTGGTGGTTACACTTTTAATTTGAGAAATAAGTGTGGCTGATACATAATGATAGAGAGAGAGGGTAATAAGTCACCTTTATGTGGCTGAGTTAAAGAAGGGTTTAGTGAGTCATTAGTTGTGGGAATTAAGTGAATTATTATTTGGGGGTTATGGAATGTGGAGGAATACAATGTAATTCAGATTTGGGCAGCCATGGCTATATGTATTGGGGCCCTAAACACATGAATGAACTTGGATGTTGAATTTGGATTGAAATCCATTTGTGAGACTTTATTCTCTTTGGTTCTTGGTTGAGCCAAACCTTAGTTCTTATCAAGAATCCAAGATTCTTGTGGCGAACATCATAGGCTTATCAAACTCTCTAGTTTGTGGCGCCATCATCATCTCTTTCTCATCCATTTTGTTTCTTTCTTCACTTTAATTTTGGTTACAAAGTGTTACATGAAAATTCACTTGCTTAAAATTCAACCAAATAGATCATCAACACGGAAACCATCCATTTGGTTGTCATCAGATGGTATGAGACTGGTGAGAACCAAGTTTTGGGTCCAGAGGTGGTGCAACAGACTACGGAACAAGTCAGGGAGATAAGGGAAAAGATGAAGGAAGCACATGATAGGCAGAGGAGCTACAATAATAAGAGGAGGAGACCATTAGAATTCCAGGAGGGTGGTCACGTGTTTTTGAGAGTCACTCCGAAGACTGGAATTGGCAGAGCTATAAAATCTTGAAAACTTACTCCTTGATTCATTGGACCTTGTCAGATTATTCGACGGATTGGTCCAGTAGCTTACCATATTGCTTTACCACCTAATCTTTCTAACCTTCATGATGTCTTTCATGTCTCTCAATTGATAAAATATTATCCTGATCCTTCACATGTTATTGAGTCTGAATTTATACAACTGCGAGAGAATCTAGAGTGTGAGGCTTTACCTGTTAAAATAGCAGATAGACGGATTAAGAAGCTTCGCGGTAGACAGATTCCTTTGGTTAAGGTCATATGGGATGAGACTACTGGAGATGCTACTTGGGAATGTGAAACGGATATGCAGCAGCAGTATCCATATCTTTTCTAAGGTACGTAAATTCCGAGGATGGCATTTTTTTTCTAAGAGGGGTAGTAATGTAACAGCCTGTTTTTACTTACGCTGTATTACCAGTTAAAATATAATTATTTAATTTTAATCTGAGACCAAGAAAATGATTTTGGATAAAACAAAATCATATTCATACTCTATCTTATGGTAGAGGATTACGGCGAAATTTTGGGTTGAAAATTCAAACAGAAACCGGTATGCGTTTTCACTGACAATAAGATTTTACTGATCAGAAAACCTAATTTTGACTCGTGAACAAAACGGTTTAGGTTTAAATCATATTTCCTACAACTTTCATTATTTTGAAATGTTTCGTTCGGAAATGAAATAATATAATTTTTTCGGGCGAAAACTTAAAACAAAACGCATAAAACCTAAGTCGGGGAATAAGTCGAGTAAACGACGGAGTCGAGTATGGAGCTGAGGTAATAGGATCAATTAATATGGACAAGGGGATAAGCATTAAATGTCAGTCCTCATTACATATTACCCTATCTAATCTCCTTTTTGTATGAGCAGAACCCCTCCTCTTGTTAGACCAGGTGTATTCAGCACCAGTGGTTGGGAAATGATGGAGATCGCATGCATCTGTCCATGATTTAAATTCCTGACAAGAAATAGAGGAAGGCAGCCTACTCCCTCTATGCTTATGAGCACCAACAACAACATTGAAGTCTCCAATATAACACGAAGGACCATCAAGAGACTGTTTTAAAGCTGTTAACTCCTGCCAAAGAATCCTCTTGGAAACATATGTAGTGGCAACATATATAGCAGAAAAGAACAACAACTGGTTTTCAAATAAAACAGAAAAGGTGACATGTTGATCAACAGCAACAATAACATTAAGATTTAGAGAAACATTGCAAATGCACCACAAATTAGGACTAGGAGAGCCCATATCATTCAAAGCAAACACTTTCAGATTCAGACTTGACCAAAAGGAGCTAGGGAAATTATTTAAATCCATCCAAGGTTCAGTAATTAAAATGATGTCTGGCTTATTTTTGAGAATCATGTTTTTCAATACTAACATGGTGTCAAGGTTATCAATACCTCTAGCATTCCAAAAGAGAACTTTCATTTGGACAAGTTTAAAATGTAACACCCGGGTGCCGACGAGGGCGGCGAGTGATCGCTGGTACAAGAAGGCACGAACAAGGAGCGGCTCCTAGCAGGCTTCTAGGCGGAGGGACACATGAATGAACCGATTACACACCCGAATGAGAGAGATCCTGAGACTGTGTAGGTATGGGACTATACAGTTGGGGATGACTTATATGAATTGATTGGTACTACCTATACCAACAAGATGCATCTTCTTTTCGGGAGCCCATCACTTAAGAACTCCACAGTTAAGCATGCTTGACTTGGAGCAATTATGGGATGAGTGACCTCTTGGGAAATTTTCCTAGGAAGCGTGTGAGTGGGGACAAAGCATGCTGAAAAGACTCGTGTTGGTCTGTGGGGACAGCCATCAATCCATAGAACAGTCAGGGATGTTACAAATGGTATCAGAGCGACACATCTCCCAGTACGGTGTGGTTCGGGGACGAACCAAGTGGAAGCTGGTGGGCATTTAACATCCGGGTGCCGACGAGGGCGAGGAGTGATCGCCGGTGCACGAAGGCACGGACAAGGAGTGGCTCCTGGCAGACTTCTAGGGGGAGGGACACATGAATGAACCGATTACACACCCGAATGAGAGGGATCCTGAGACTGTGTAGGTATGGGACTATACAGTTGGGGATGGCTTATATGAATTGATTAGTACTACCTATACCAACAAGATGCATCTTCTTTTAGGTAGCCCATCACTTAAGAACTCCACAGTTAAGCGTGCTGGACTTAGAGCAATTCTGGGATGGGTGACCTTCTGGGAAGTTTTCCCAAGAAGCGTGTGAGTGAGGACAAAACACGCTGAAAAGTCACGTGTTGGTCTGTGGGGTCAGTCGTCAATCCATAGATTAGCCAGGGATGTTACATAAAAGACCTGCTTTGGACCTTGTGTTTCTGGCTGGAGCTGGATTTGCATTTTGCTTCTTCCTAAGTTTCTTAATATGTGACTTAGAAAGAACTTTGGTATATCCATCATCAACTAAGTAATTAGCAGTCGAACTTGGCACAATCTTGCCTACATCAGTGTTATCCACTGGCTTATGATGGCTTTCATCCACATCATCTTTAGACTGCTAGAACTTGCCAACAACAGCAATATCCTTTTGAGCCTAAGAACTAAAAATGGGAGTTTGGACATTTCTACCACTAATTGTACCCGTAGTGTTACCTGACAGATCAACACCCTGAGGAGAACCAAGTTTGTTTCCAAAAGAGGAAATAGGAGATTCAGGCACTATTTCTTTATCTAAGCCTTGATCATTCTCCTTGTCCACCAACTCAGGCTTGTCTCATCATAGATTGTCTCATTTGAGTCAGCATCATCATCATGAATTGGAGAATCAATCCTGATTCCATCGTTTGAGTCCATGAGATCAGGTCTTCTAATAATGGCTGAATCTAGATCAGGTCGCACCACAATATCAAGACCATACACCAAATCCATCATGTCCGGATTAGCATGTTGAGAACACCCAACTCCATCACCAACTTGATGAGAAACATCCTGAGTCTTTTCTATCTAGTCATTATTCTGCTGAACAGGTTGATTGGAGTCACCTTCAACAATGGAAGCTTTGCTATTGCTAACTTCATCATTAAGACTATGAACCTGAAGATCCTTAGGCACATTATTATCAGTTTTAGGAACATAAATCTTTCTAAACTTGACTGCATCCTTTTCATGTTTATTATCAACTTTTCCAATGGATTTAGAACAATTGGATTGCCAATGATTTGACATGATGGACAGAATTCAGGGAGTTTCTAAAGTTGATATTTGTTTACCAGAATTTAGGAATCTTCCATTTCTCACAACAATAGAGGCTATAATGTGATTTTGGGAAAAGATCTTCTCCATTTTTTATGATAAATGAAACTCTCCATTACTATGCTTTTGGGAATGGTTAAGAAATGTAACTTTTTATTATATTCATATCAATGTTATTAAAACTGAACTGGTGATCAAATCGGTTAGGGCACTGCATTAATGGGTCACTGGTTCAACCAGTGGGTCACTAGTTGAACCAGTTAACTCGGTATATATTAAAAAAATCCAAAATAATCACCTATGTGACTAATATTCTTCTTTCCCTTCCAAGATGTGGCAGGTGTTACTGGTTTTGTTGGTAGTTGCACTTATTTTTGGACTGGGATTACTATCCTCATATATATTCTTCTTGGACTTTCTTTTAAGTATTAATTCATTTGATTTCAAATATCTGTAAAAACCTTATTGCATTGTTCAACCTGTCCTTTTTCTCCAGCCAAGTGAAACTCGAGTCTATTAATGCCACCTCCCCTAATAATATTATCACAATAGAGACACGACAAAACAGATTTTCCACTCTCTTCAATAAATTGTTTACAATGTCCCCAAGCTAGATCAATTTTCATCCTATGTTTGAGTTGATGATACTTCTTGCAATGACGATTGTGGTTCAGGTTTGGTAGAAGACATCTCTGAATGAAAATCAATTCAATAGCAGTAATCATATATTCATATTCATATTTTAAAAAAAATGAATATCAGTAATATTAGTAATCATATATTATATATTCATATCACTAATATCAGTGATCACAGTTCAGTAACATATCAAAAGCACTTACGGAAATCACTAATATAAGTTATCATATATTCATATTTAAAAAGAAATATATGATCAAATGCTATTGCCTATTTTAAATAGATTACAGATTACACAGATCAGGGAGATATCAAATTAGATATGTAAGAAATGAGATTTAGAAATTAGAATCACTTACAGAGAACTGGAGAAGAGAGAAGATATTGATGATGGTGGTGGCATAGGGTGTGATTACCGAAGGGGAATGACCGCGATTACCAAAGGCATTGTGCGTGGCGCCGGCAGCGACGTAGGGCGACGAAGGTGCGGGCGTGCGGGTTTGGAGAAGATAAAATTCCTAAGTTTTGATTTTGACTGAGGCCTTATTTTCGTTGCCTTTGGCTGATCCTATTCGAGATTTCTTTAAAAAAAATTCAATAGAAACAAGGTTGAAACGATGCCGTTGAGGCAAAAAAAAAAAAAAAAGGATTGTTAAGGACCCGTCTGGTTCGTACCCACCTGATCGAGTCATCGAGTTTCAGCAAAATCGACCGATTAAACTAGTTTGCAATTGAGTAGAAGTCTTGATCGGTCCAACAGCCTAATCAAAACTGGTTAGGTAACCAGCCGGTCGGAGCTGAGTTTTATAATACTGGTTCATATGTTGTTTTATTTTTTTATTTTTTTTCAAAAGCATAATAATGAAGAGTTTCATTTATTAATATTTCCTATGTGAATCTTTTCAAATAATTCTTTACAGCAACCAAACCAACACTAGTTTAGTACACACCGCGACCAAAATATCGCGAAAATTTCTGAGTCATGGCCTCATTCTCGTCAGTGGGTTCTCTCGCGAGTCTCAACTCACCACTCACCAGAGTGAGTGTCGTCATTCATAAACCTTTCATTTTAATCTTTTTATTTTTATTTTTCATAATCTAATAATAATTTATGTTCTAGAAGTTTTTTTTTATTTTTTATTCTCTATGTTCCAGAAGCTTTTGTTAGAACACTTTCTTTTTTTTAGAACAACTTTTTTTCTTATAGAAATAACTTTTTTTTTTGTAGTTAGATTTGACACCTTCTCGTCTTTATACTAGATAACTTTATTTCATGTTAAAATATCATTTATTTAAAACGATTTAATTTATATGTAATACTAATGTAAAAAAAATATCATTAATTAATTATAAAATGTATAATCATTAAAAAAATTAATTTTTATTATAATTATTTTTAAAATGATATTTAGGATAATTTATTAATAATTGAGGTATATATCAAGAGATTAAATTTTATGCACTCTCAATTTAAAGATTTTTATACTAATAATCAATCAGAAATCATATAATTGACGACTTTCAAGATAATTAAATAAGATAATAAGATAATAATCAAAAATTTATCATGATGTGTTAATTTTTAATTGGTTAATATATATTGATTAAATCCATGTATCAATGTTAAACATTATTTTGACACTTTTAGTTAAATTTATATTTAAAAACTCGCAAAATAACCAATGTCTAAACTGAATCTACAGCTCATCTTTAACGCTTTTCCGTTCTTCAACACTTTCTCTCCTTCATCACTGTTAACACTTTAACGCACACACACTCTCTCTCTAACCTCCATTGTGTTTCTTCTTTCCACCTCTCTCGTCATCCAGTTCTTACAAGGTAAGCTCAGTAGTCAGTAATCTTCATCTTCCTTTGTCTTTGTTTGGACTTTGCTCCAACGCTTACAAAGTTGGAGAGAGATGTACCCTTCAGTTTTTTTACTTTTTCTTCTGTGCAACTCTCTTGTTGCACCTGTGAGTCCTCTCAATGTTGAAAGCTCTGTGCTTTTGACACTGAAGAATTCCATCACCACAGACCCGGATGGGTCTATGAGTAACTGGAACTCTTCTGATGACAACCCATGCTCATGGAATGGGATCACTTGCAAGGACCAAAGTGTTATCTCCATTAGTATCCCAAAGAGGAAACTCTATGGGTTTCTTCCTTCTGCTCTAGGCTCTCTTTCCCAGCTCCGCCATGTAAATTTCAGGAGCAACAACCTCTTTGGGAGCTTGCCTTCTGAGCTATTTGAAGCTCAGGGACTGCAAAGTTTGGTGCTTTATGGCAATTCCTTTTCTGGGTCTGTTCCAAATGAGATTGGGAAGCTAAGGTACCTTCAAACTCTTGATTTATCACAAAATTTCTTTAATGGGTCTTTACCTGCTACAATAGTCCAATGCAAGAGGCTCAAAACACTTGTTCTCAGTCATAACAATTTCACTGGTCATCTCCCAGATGGATTTGGTAGTAATTTCCTTTCTCTGGAAAGACTTGACCTTTCTTTCAATCACTTCAATGGTTCAATTCCTAGTGATATGGGAATGTTATCAAGCCTACAAGGAACCGTTGATTTGTCTCATAATCATTTTAGTGGTTCAATTCCACCTAGCCTTGGTAATCTTCCTGAGAAGGTATACATAGATCTATCTTACAATAGTTTAAGTGGTCCAATACCCCAAACTGGTGCTTTAATGAACAGAGGACCAACTGCTTTTATTAGCAATCCTGGTCTCTGTGGTCCCCCTTTGAAGAATCAATGTGCCTCAGATGCTCCTGGTGCTAGCTCACCTTCATCATTTCCATTTATACCTGATAATTACCCACCACAGGATACTGATAGTGGTTCTGGGAAAAGTGAGAAAAGCAAAGGGCTAAGTAAGGGTGGTGTGATTGGCATTGTTGTGGGTGATATAATTGGGATTTGCCTTTTGGGTTTTCTGTTCTCTTATTTCTACTCAAGGGTTTGTGGTTTTAACCAGGATCAGGATGAGGATGGTTTTGGAAAGGAAGGGAGTGTAAGGAAAGAGTGCTTGTGTTTCAGAAAGGATGAGTCTGAGACCCTATCTGATCATGTTGAGCAATATGATCTTGTCCCATTAGATGCTCAAGTGGCTTTTGATTTGGATGAGCTTCTTAAGGCTTCAGCTTTTGTTCTTGGAAAGAGTGGAATAGGGATTGTCTACAAAGTGGTGCTTGAAGAAGGGCTTACCTTGGCTGTGAGAAGATTGGGGGAGGGAGGTTCTCAAAGGTTTAAAGAGTTTCAAACTGAAGTTGAAGCAATAGGAAAATTGAGGCATCCAAATATTGTTACCTTAAGAGCTTATTACTGGTCTGTTGATGAGAAGCTTCTCATTTATGATTATATTCCCAATGGAAGCCTTGCTACAGCAATTCATGGTAAGTTTCATTATTGGCAAGTCTATATTTTCTATAGTTACAATTGATGATGTCTTATTTTGGTGGTCTTACACTTTGTTTATTTGATTGTTGGTTCCATTTAATGTCTTCAGGGAAGGCTGGACTTGTCACATTTACGCCGCTAACTTGGTCCGATCGAATGAAAATCATGAAAGGAATTGCAAAAGGATTGGTCTATCTGCATGAGTTTAGCCCCAAAAAGTATGTCCATGGAGACCTAAAGCCAAGTAACATATTACTGGGGCATAGCTTAGAACCCCACATTTCTGATTTCGGCCTTGGACGCCTTGCAAATATTGCTGGAGGGTCTCCAACCTTGCAATCCAACCGAGTAGCTGCAGAGAAACTCCAAGAAAGACAAAAGAGCTTATCCACAGAAGCTACAACTAATATTTTGGGCAGTGGTTATCAGGCTCCAGAAACACTGAAAGTGGTTAAGCCATCACAAAAGTGGGATGTGTATTCATATGGTGTGATCTTGCTAGAAATGATTACAGGAAGATTGCCTATTGTCCTAGTGGGTAACTCAGAAATGGACCTTGTTCAGTGGATTCAGTTCTGCATTGATGAGAAGAAACCACTCTCAGATGTATTAGACCCATATTTATCAGATGATGCAGATAAGGAAGAGGAGATTATTGCAGTTTTGAAGATTGCAATTGCTTGTGTCCATAGCAGCCCGGAAAAGAGACCAATAATGAGGCATGTGCTTGATGCTTTGGATAGATTGTCCATATCTTCTGACTGAGAAGCTTTAGGATGCTTTGAATTGTTAATCCAGTTCATTTGTGAGGCTTTTACTCTTTGTCATGGTTGAGAAGGGTTTCAAGCTACTAGGATTTTCAATAAGAGTTTCACTAGATATATGAATCCTTCTTGTATTGAAGTACTAGAAGAGAGAATGAAGTACTATGTTTCAGGCAAAGCAAACTCTCTAAGATTCAACTCATTGTTATTTGCCAGTACACATAAGAATAGGAACTGAACTGGGTTGATGTTGGTATGCTACATAGCATGCTTGAGAGACTCTTGATTTTTTTCCCACCTTTTAATTTTAAGTTTGCTGGTATTTTATCTGTTAAACAATATGACAAGGAATGTCTTCATTTGTTTAAATTTATTTTTTAGTCATGAAACCAGAATATCTTGGTTTTATTATGCTACAGCACTGAGACAGAAACTAAAGTATGTTCTTCTGTGATATCTCGCCCTTTCCCTTATCCTTTTTAATTTATTAAAGTTGGCACCTTTGACATGCATCTGAAACCTGGGCCAGTCCCTTTACCGAGCATATGAAAAAGAGTTTGTGGCCAAAAAAAAATTTGAAGTTTGTTTGTAAAGCTAATAAATAAGTCTTTATTTATTATTTAATAAAGTAAATTAAGATATCAATTTACTAAATAATAATTTAAGAATCAATATATTTTAATTATTTGATTTAAAAATAGACTTATTTTATAAAAACATTTTTATCCAATAATGATTAGAAATTTGCAATAAAAGTGTGCTCGATGCCTTATGCTTTTTACGCTTTTTGAACCATAAAAGTATGCTTGATGCGACAAAGAATGCCTAGTTGCCACGCCTCAGCTTTATTCATGTAGCCTTCTTAATTTCTCATTGCCAACTAATTAGGTTGCTTATATTGTTGTGAATAGAACGAGTCATTGAAAAACAAAATTTGTATTAAATAAATGATATTTTAGGAATAACGTCATTAAATGAGTCATTGAACAAAATTTGCTTATATATTGGATCAAAAGATTTGAGATTTTTTTCTTATAATATGGATTGGAGGGAGTAAATCTTTTTAAGAAATACTCCCTCCGGACTCAATTATAAGCAAAAAAGTATCTATATTTTTTGGACTCAAATATAAGCAAAATCCAACTAACTCAACTATATTTAATGTAAGTATTCCAAAAATCAAGAAAATTAATCAATCAGACCAATTTTCCCTTTACTTTTTCAAGAGCATTGCACATTCCCGAGACAATTAGATGATACTTTAGTAATTATAACTGTTTTTTATATAAATTAAAACAATCAAACCAAATTAACTAACTTTCTTAACAAGTGTAAAATTAGTTATTTTTACTTATAATTGAGTTTATTTTTTATTATGAATATTTAATAATTTTACCAATTTTGCATTAAGACGTCTTCGTGTTTCACGCCAACCTATCCTTCAAGAATGCGCAAAATCTTGCATTCTGGCAAAGGTTTTACGTTTTGCCACTTTATAACACAAGCATCATATTACCAAGAATCAAACAGAAAAGCAATCACTATCAATAGAGCTCTTCTCCCTCTGCCTTCATTCTTTTGCATTTATCTCTCTCCCTCTCCCTCTCCCTCTCCCTCTCCCTCCCTCCCTCTTTGCCTTCATTCTTTTGCATTAATCTCTCTCTCTCCCCCCGCCTTGCCTATCAAACATCCATGGCTACCTTCTTATCTTCTTCTACCAAAGGCAACAACAATCAAGAAGGTATCCCAAAATATTTACCCCTTTGTGCTTTTTCATTTTAATTTATTAATTGGTAGAATTGCCTTTTTGTATTTTTCTTCAACTTGTGTCGTTAGAACTAATCAAGATTTTAAATTACCATAAGTGGTTGTGGTTGTGTTATGTTTGTTGTAATTGCGGATAATTAAGGAAAAATGCGGTTGATGCATTCATAATTATATTTAAGTTTTGGTTTCGGAGATCTTGAAAATTTAAATGCTATAGCCCAAATCGCGGTTGCGGACTTTTATTTACAACCTTGAAACTGATCTTTATTTCTGGCTTTTTCCCACTTTCAACTAATTCCTGAATTTATGCACGTATATGTACATAACTACAGGTACAGTTGTGGAGAATCCAATAGCACATGACCAAAACGTTTTGCAAAAGCACGTTGCATTCTTTGACAGGAACCATGACGGCCTCATTTACCCATGGGAGACTTTCAAAGGTTTTTTGTTTTTTTTTCCCTTGTTCATCTACTGTGAGTGCATGATATTGTAAATTGTTTAATGATGTATAAATTTTTACACTAATTAACATTATATCAAAATTAAATTTTGAGAATTAACTATTTATTTTTCTTGTTCCTTTTTTTTTACATAATTTTTCTTGTTCCTTTTAAACATATATTTTACGGGATAAAATTTTCCATTTTTAAGTAAGGGAAACGAAACAATTACATTAAATGGAAAAAAAAAGACAACTAAAAAGGAACCTTAACTGATTTTACTTGAAGGATTTTTTGTCCTTATTGTGGGATTCTCTCTCAATTGCAGGATTTCGAGCAATAGGTTGTGGTATTCTGTTGTCCACTTTCGGTGCTATTTTCATCAATTTCGGTCTCAGTCAGAAAACCCGTCCGGTATTTCTTTCTTTCGGCAAGATTCGTTACTTTCTTATGCAAAGGTTCCTTCAATACGTTATGACGAAGAGAAGAAACATATTTACCTAAAAAGGAAAAATAAACCTTATATTACAAAAAAAAAAATGATAATCAAAAAATTATAACAGGTACTAGGTGTATCCTAAACAAATTACAAAGTAACCATAAGTATAAAAGAAACATAACATCTAAAGTTATTACAACAACCAAAAGAAAAAGAAGAACTACAAGGTTGCAAAATAGCTAAAGGTCTACCACCTAAACCATCAACTGACACAAAAAACCCCTGCAGCAAATAATTCCTACTGATGGGCATTGAAAAAACAACAAGCACTAAAAAAGCAAAACTGACACAGCAAGTTATCTCCCAAGTTGGCAATATATCCCTATAAAGTTTGAAATGAGAACAGATGACAGTCCACCAATAACTGATTTCCTATATCCACCTTCAATACTCACAAAAATTTAGAATCATAAAGAATAAAGTACTCAAAAGACCCTATCCACAGCACAGCAATACAGCAGCAACAATCCTCACCCCTTAATTCCTTAGTGTGTGTTTGGATGGGGTATTTCAAAATTTCAAGGAATTTGAAATACCCCATAAAATCCCTTTATTTCTAAAATCCTTCATATTTAATATCTAAACAAAGTATTTTAGAGTGAAGTATTTTAATTACCCTCTTAAAATACTTTACCCTCTACAAATACCCCATCCAAACACACCATTATAGTAGCACCTCTAAATTCAACTAAGGAAGCAAGAACGGAAACAAGATGACAACCCACAACATGGGCATAATTGGTTCTCGTCAATGCTGTTGTATGTATAGGTAAATTTTCAGGTAAAAAATACGAAAAATCCTCAAGGAGTCATGAAAACAAAAACATATTTTTTTTAGGCAGAAAAAAAAAGAAGATAAATAAGTGATGTTTTCATCAATATACTATGTGATTTGTTGTTTCTTTTGACTTTTGGGGTATGATATTGGCTTAGAGTAGGCTTTTATGTATTGTAAAGGAACCGTTATGTTGTTAGTTCTTTTGAGTCATGTCTTTTGTTACTTTTGTAAGTATCTCTTATATTTTTATTAAGCTATTTCGATTATATAAACAAATAAATAAAAATTAATTTTAATACGTTATCACTCGCTATGATAAAATTTTATATTATCAAAAAATTATATATTATTACAATATTAAAAATATTTAACACTAACAAAAATTATCTCAAATATCATACATATAATTATTTGAATTAATTTATTAATATGTTTTTTTTTTATAAATAATTTATTAATATGTTGTTAGTGTAATAATTAAATTAAAATAATGTTTATGTAAGAATATATTATAAAAAACTTTGGCTGAAACATTCAGTTATTTGACTATTTGTATTTTGAATTTTTAAGGTTTTTTTGAATCAGGATATTATTTGTTCAATGATTTAATTGACTTATTACTCACATGAATTTTGTTTTGATAATTATTATAGTAGCATATATATATATATATATATATATATATATATATATATATATATATATATATATATATATATATTATGAAATTAGTATTGACTGCTATGTTTGAAACAAATTTCGCGAGTTATTTCTTTTTCGTTAGTATTATTTCATATCATATCCAATTATTTATAATTAGGTGTATACTTTTTAAATTAGGTCTACTAAATATATCACATTCTCAGAAGTTTAAATAATACTCATCATTAAAATTTGACTTCAACATTGGTCAAAAAAAATAAATTGACTTCAACAAGAATTTAACTCATAATTAATTTTCCTAAAACACATACTATTTGCAAAAAATTCAAAAATAGGAATATTATTCCTTTTTTTTAATTGAAAAATATCAGAATTTTATATTATGTTCTGTTCTTTCTCACTAAGCTTAACATTAGCTTCGCTAACAATTTTATTTGGCAAACTATAATTATAATTATCACCATAGGTTTTTTTTTTTTTTTGACAAGAATAAGTAACACCATAGGTTTAAACTTGTATGGTATTGGAATAGTTTATTAACGTCCTAAACTTTTGCTTCAAAGAAGGAAAAAAAAGGTCCTAAACTTTATATTAAAATACTAATAAATATTTAACATCAAAGGAATGGAATAACTAATGAATAAATATTAAGCGTAAAGGGAAATGTGTAACAACAATGTATGGTGTTAAGTACAACTGAAATAAAGAAAAGTAAACAGGCAAGATTAGTGGTGTCCCATGATCTGTCATCTCTCTCTGGGTTAATTTAGATATCTTTGCTCACAGAACCTTGAAGATTAATTCCACCATTGTTCCGTTATCTATACATATGAGATTTTGAGATCATTAACCAAATTTTTTACATAATCAACTACATACTAACATCATTAACCAATTTATCAATCATCTATTGGGACCCCATTAACAAAGATTTGTCTATCCATTAATCAAATTATTTCGTGTCTGGATGTACGATAACATTTTTTTTAAAATTATGCTCTAAAAAATGTAATAAATTCAAGCACTAATTTTCCAAATATAGATAATTTATTTCTTGAAAGTATCTTCCGCTTATAGTTTGGTTACTAAATTTATTTATACATATAAGTTAGTCGTTGAAATTTAAAAAATCGTAATATTAGTTTTTTTTTCTCCTTCGTCAAAGTTCTCAAAACATTTGACATGACAGTTAAAGTTTTGTTTGGCAAAAATAACTAATAAAGTTTATAGATGATAATCTAATTTTTAGTTGACAACTTATAATTGATAGCTTGATTGAATTTGGAATGTTTAGTATAATTAGTTGTTGCATTGACTTATAAATATAAAATAACAAAAAATAATATGATTTTAGGACCTTTATGTAATTGTTTTTAAATTCTAATTAAAGTTTTATAATAAGAATATTAATTTTTAAATTTTTTTTCTATTTTAAAATATTTTGTTAAATAATATAAATCAAATTACATGTTTATATGATTTTTTATATAAATATTATTTTATGAGGTAGGAGTCGGATAAATTAAAGTAGGATTTTTCTTAAAATAATAAAGGTACAAATTATAATAAAAAAAGTAATAAGCTATAAGTTAAATAAAATAGCTTATGCACAAAAGTTATAGCTAATGATATAAGCTTAATCAAGAGAGAATGTCACTAAGCCATCTGAGCACATCACTAAGCCATCTTTCTTAATCAAGAGAGAATGTCATTTTACTGAATAGAACATGAAATAGAGTAAAGAGTTAGCAAAAAGACTGAATAAATGTAAGGGTTTATATCCTAAATGAAGTCACGCCGGAAATCAGGTCACTTGTTTTTTAGTTTGTTGTTGTGGTTAATGTTGTTCCTCTTTCTAACTTTGGATTAACTATTATTAGAAATAATTATACTTAAAAATATTCAATGAAATTTGGGTCTAGGGAAAATTTGTTTCCGCTACTAATTTCTCACATGACTTACCCGGTTCTTACTTCTTATATATGGTGGTGTAGGGAAAGTTTCCTTCTATGCTGTTTCCCATTGAAGTTAAAAACATCCATAGAGCCAAACATGGAAGTGATTCTGGTGTCTATGATACTGAAGGAAGGTAGACGTTTTACATTTGTACATATCATATTCTGTTCGTAATTTTTCTTAACTTTTTAGAAAAACCAATAAAAGCTTTAGCTAACGAATTATTTGAGCTATTTGTTTCCAATTTCATTTTTCCACATTAATTTGTTTGACTATTTATTCCCTTTATCTTTCTAGCTAGTTTAATTGACTTTTCAATTGCCAATTGACTTCATAATTTGTGAAGTAGATAAATAATTTCATAATTTCATAATGTCAATGCGATGTGTAGTAAGGATCTGTATTCTTACTGAAGACTGTGACTTTTAGGTTTGTTCCTTCAAAATTTGAAGAAATTTTCAGCAAGCATGCGCGAAAATATCCAAATGCTTTAACATCTGATGAACTGATGGGGATGCTGAAGGCAAATAGAGTTCCTAAGGATTACAAAGGATGGTAATTAAGTTTGCCAAATACTGTACTAAATTAATTTCGTTAGTGCTGATTATTTACTGGTGAATATATGTATCATTAATTGCTACCATTTGGTGCTCAGGCTTGCTAGCTACACAGAGTGGAAGATCCTATATGTTCTTTGCAAAGGCAAGGATGGTTTGCTGCAAAAGGAAACTGTTGAAGCTGTTTATGATGGGAGTCTGTTTGAACGAATGGAAAAGGAACACTCAGAAAAGAAAAAAAATAAATAAACATTCATATAACTTATGTTTGGGACATGTGCTTTGTGAATTTCTGTTGGAGTGCTTTCTATGAGTTTTAATTATATGTTCTGAATTTTTAATATTCTGGTGGGTGGATGAATGTGGATGTTGTAACACCCTGCTTTTAAGCTATATTTGTATTACTCGTAGTAAGATAATTTTTTATATTTTTATCTGAGACCAAGAAAATGATTTTGGATAAAACAAAATCATATTCATCTCTACCCTATGGTAGAGGGTTACGGTAAAATTTTAGGTTGAAAATTCAGACGGAAATCGGTCTGCGTTTTTACTAACAGTAAGTTTTTACTGAGCAGAAAATCTAATTTTGACCCGAGAACGAAGCAGTTTAGTTTTATATGATATTTTCAACGATATAGCCTATTTTAAAATTCTTGCTCAAAAATATATTACTATATTTTATTCGGGTGAAGTTTCGAAGAAAATCGCGTAAGAAAACCTAAATCGGGAAAACGTTGGAGTCTGAAATGGAACTGCAGAGACACGCCAAGAGATCGGGACAACGAGTCATACATGATGACTCATGTAGGATGAGTCATCAAGTCATGATGAATACTTCATAAATATCTAGATATTTAGTTATAAATATATAGATATTTAGGGGTGAAAAGACCAAAATACCCTTAAGTTCCTAACTAATTCCCAATATGTCCCAAGATTTTTTTGGACCCCAAATTCCTCTTCAATTTCGTGCAGCCACATCCACTTAACCAAACCCATTTCATTTTGCTTTCATTTCATCATCTTCCTCTCAAAAACCGTAATTGGGTAAACAACGGAACCGGATAAGGATGCGCAAAGATACACTGGGAGACAGAACGGCAAGTCATCCATGATGACTCAGATGGGATGAGTCACCATGGTGAATCATGGTGGTGACTCATCTTCACCATAAATTCTCATAAATACAAAACCTAAAATATCTAGATATTTATGTATTAACTTAATTAACCTAGCTTAGTTAACATCAACTATGGTTATTAACAAGGCACATCCTCTCCCCTCAACCACTCAATTTACTTGCCTGTAACACCTCTACACTTAACTAATTTCGTGCATACCTCTCCTCTTCATCACTTGATGCAATTCATTCATCCATTTCATCAAATTCTCTAAGTCATTTCTTTCAAAAACTTAAGACTTCATTAGTTCAAAGCTTGCATCTTGGATCATTTTTTCCTTCATTCCAAGGTGAGGAACCTCTTCCCCATCACCTTAGCTCTCTTTATCATTCACTATTTCGGATCAAAGGAGAAGAATTGAGAGAGAATCATCAATTGTTACAAGAAGCCATTGTTAGAAGCTTTAAAACCTGGTTGGAGCAGTTGCAGGGAAATTGTTGCCAAACACTCTTCAACCGTTGGATCGTTCTCAAATTTCATAAGAAGGTTTCAAGACTTGTGGTTCTTCATATCCAACTGTCAGAATTGTGAACAAACCTCGAGAGTATGAGATATTTAGTTTGGACAGTGGACTGAAAGTATAAGAAACTCAACCCAGATACCGCCTAACCTACAACCATAGAAGCGTCATCTGAGATTTGTTAACCCTTGGATCGGGCTCAAACTTTGTGAGAAGGTTTAGAAAAGATAGTTCTTCATTGTCATTGTAACGCCCCCCTTAGGCATTACTACATAACACATGCGGAAGTAAATTAAAAGATAATTTGCTGGTTGTTTTCGGAAAAATGTTTTCTTTTAAGTCAGAAAACTGGGGTATTAAATTTTTTCTTTAAGGATAACTCTGAAATCCATTGTTCATACATTCAAAACGTAAAGTCTCGTTCGTAACAAAGTTACCATGACATACAACATTTCTCTAAGTTTCCACCTTCGAAAGAAAAGTTAAAACTACAGATGGATGTATATAACACTACATTTACCAACCTCTTTAGATATACAACCCAACTCAGACTCCTAAGCTGGTCATTTTATTAAATATTCATTGGAGAGACCCCCAATCAGAATACTTTTCCAACCTCTAACACTAGGTCTTCAAATGAATTAGAAAGACTCCTTTGCAACATCGGTACTAGAGTACCAAGGTACTACAGCAAAACCAGAAGAGACCTGATATAACTGTAAGAGTGAGACACTGGAAAATGGATATATCGCACAACAACTATACACATGATACATACAACACCTTGGCATATTAACATTTTAAACATTACTCATAGGTAAACAATAAGTATTCTTTCAAGGGGTCTCATACCCGAATCAATCAATTTTTTAAAGATAATGCATGACACTTATATTATCAGGCTCTAATCTTAATCTCATGAGATGCCATCACCGTTTTATCATTAAGAAAGAAAGAGTTGATCAGGCTCATACACCACGTTTGGAAAGTTGTCTCCGTCACCTCATGTACCCGGATCAACACCATCACGAATCCCTTATTACGGCCATTCGGATGTATACATCATCAAATACCACATCTTAAGCGGGTATTCGGTAACTCAAGCACGTCTGTCAAGGGGAAATGCATATGAATAAAATACTTTTCATTATCGAGACTTTTTTTGTGTTCACTCTTTTCCGTTGTCGAAGCCCAAGGCTAACGACTATTCATAATTTTCATCACTTGAAAATCAATAACACAGGACGTGCAATCCGAGTGCTCAATCACAACACCTTAGACCGATGCACCAGTCAAGACTTGTGGTCATAGAAAACAACATTCTCCTTTAATAACGTTTATCACAAGGTGATTAGGACACACGACAACAACGTGAATAGGACACACATTCCACAACAACGTAATTAGGACACACAGTCCACAGCAACGTGACACGGATCAAAGATCTACGTGTAAATTACAGAACACTAGTATTCCGACGTCTCGTATACTAGATTCGATTTCACCTGTTCTTACTTTTCGTTCAGTGAAAATCAAAAACCAAAACAAAGCATCGGTCACTTATCCAAGTAACCGGAACGTTTCTAAATCATTTAGGAGAAAATCTTTTCCTTTACAAAGTCTTTTATAAAACATTTGGAAATTTGTTTGCTTTTGAAATCCTTAATAGAATAAAGTCAAATATTTTCAAAGGGGTTTTTACTTCATGAAACACATAGTTCGAAAAAGGATTTCTCTCATACAAACTTTGGATCATAAAAAGGTAGTTTCTATTGACTTAAAAACACTTCAACGTTCCTTTTCAAAACTAGAATCTCATTCTCTTGAAGTAAGCGTTTTAAACAAGGAACTTTTATAAATGAAACCAATACTTTCAAAGTTCTATGCAAGGCTTATTAAGGCTTTTAATCCTTTATAATCATTATGCGCAGACTCAAGTCCGGCTTCTCAAACTTCAATCAACAGTAATATATTCTCAACAATAATATCACATTTAACGACAGTTCATCACATATATATAATTCATAACACTTTAAAGCAAGTAACGTTCAACTTCAAGTAATAACCACAATAGTTCAATTAAACAAGTTATTCAAGAATTGACTCAATATCACAATAATATTCAAATCACTCAAGTAAATACATACACACATACACACATGTATATAGTCATTGAATATACCCAGGCAATCCCCTCTTACCTTCCGTGAAGGTAAGGAGATTAGATGCTCGAAGAGGTATGTCACGAACGTCCTTGTTTCCTCCGCGATGGAAGTCTAAGGTTATGAACACAAAACCACAAGTTAAAATCAAACAAGAACACTAAACCACAAGGTGTAGGTTCGGCCAAGACTAGTTCTTAGGGTTAGATATTCCCGAAAATTATACAACTCATGGATTTATGATCCTTAAGTGTTATGAGTTCATAAACAATGATCATTTAACAAAGTTGAAATAAAATTCCACTAAGTTAAAAACATAGGGTATTCGGCCAAGGCTAGTAAAATAGGCTAGCATTCACTAAACTTTCCAATCTCTTAGGTTTAGCATCCATATGTGTTAAGGAGCTCAAAACCATGATCATTTTGGAAAAATAAGAACAAGGTATTCTAGGTCCATAACCTTCTAGGTTCGGCCTTCATAGGATTTATAGGCTAGAGATCTTTAAACTTTCCAATCTCTTAGACTTAGCATTCAAATATCTTATGGAGCTCAAGTCCATGATCATCTTGGAAAAATGAAAATAACACATACTAGCTTTAATAAAATAAAATAAACAAGTTATAAATCCTTAAACTTTCCAATCTCTTAGACTTAGGATCCAAATATCTTATGGAGCTCAAGTCCATGATCATCTTGGGAAAATGAAAATAACACATACTAGCTTTAATAACATAAAATAAACAAGTTATAAATCCTTAATTTTTCCAATCTCTTAGACTTAGCATCCAAATATCTTATGGAGCTCAAGTTCATGATCATCTTGGAAAAATGAAAGTAACACATACTAGCTTTAATAACATAAAATAAACAAGTATTTAAGAGTTCTAAATCCATGATCAATACTTGGAAAGTAGAAACATATTATCCTAGGCCTACTTATTCATATTTTTCAGCCATCATAGGAACAAACTATCAAAACTTCCAAGATTTATATATTCAAGATCAAGGGATAGTTAGAAACTTAAACACATGATCATATTCCAAAAGTTGAAACAAAAACTTCCTAGGTCACAAATGCAAGCATTCGACCTTCATTGGAAGAGATGGATAGAGATTTTTGTTTTACACAACCTCTTAGTGTGTGAAAATATAAGTTAATACAAGACTATAGAAAGTAGTTTCGACTCAAAAGGAGTTTTCTACCATTTTAGAGAGATTTTAGAAGTTTAAAGCATATAAAGAATACATAAAGCAAACTAAGAAATAAAAGATGAAACTTGCAAAAAGATTTATATGAGAGCATTACCCTTAGTATAAGGAAAAACTTTAATGAAGAACTTAAGTAGAAAAGATGAATACAAAATAAAGTTTTAAGAGCTTGAACTTTTAGAAGAAAGAAGAAGATGAACTTTAATGGAGTTTGAAGGAGAAAGATGATGAAGTGAAAATGAAAGGGGTATATATAGATAGGGGAGAGAGTGTCACGAAATTGAGGAGAGAGAAATGAGCTTGGAGAGCAAGTTTTGGCCTTGTACCTTGTTTGGTTGAAGAGGAAAGAGAAAAATGGGTTTTTAGAATATAATATGTTATATTTCAAAAAGTGTCATCATGACCACTTTTTAGAAGGTAGCTTAGGCCATACCTCTAGTGAGTCACCTCACTCCCTCATCTCACCTCAAGCCTTTTATGTCTCCTATTCTGCTCTATTTCTTACCCGGTTACATTTCCGATCGTAATTCTTCCGACGTTTTCACCCGAATAAAATATTTTATTTTATTTTTGAACGAAAATTTTTAAAATAACCAAAGTGGAAGGAAACATAATAAAAGCACTAACTATCTCGTTCACGGGTCAAAATTAAGTTTTCAGCTCAATAAACTTGTACCGGCAGTGAAAACACAGACCGGCTTCCGTCTGAATTTTCAATCGAAATTTTTACCGTAACTTCATATGATATAACAACACAAGAAAATGATTTTAGTTTAATTAAAATCATTCTCTGAATTTAATCTAAAATAAACACATTTAAATATGTATTTACTGCTACAGAAAGCATAGAAAAAACAGGGTGTTACAGCCACCGCCAGGACGATGATGATTATTATGATGAGGGTTATTAGGATAGTTATAGTTATAGGGTTTTGTAGCTATAGGGTTATTTTGTACGGATTTATGTATGGATATTGTATTTGTTTTATGTTTTTATTTTATTGTAATTTAATTTTAATTAAATTTTAAATTTTATTTGTATTTTAAATTTAAATTAATAATTAAAATAAAATAAAATAAGTTAAATAAAAGTAATAATTAATAATTAAAAAATTACTTAAATTAAAGGAAAAAATTTAATTAATTTTAATTTTTAAAAAAATTAAATTAAGATTACCGATGGAAAAGGCCGTTGGTAAGTCTACGAGGGATTTACCGATGGTTTTTTCCTTCGGTAATGGGGCTGCCATCTAAGGGGCTACCAATGGAGATTCCGTCGATAATTACCGACGAATTACCCTATTCCATCGATAACTGTTTCGGACGAGTTTATTACTGATGGATTTGGGTCCGTCGGAAAGCCATAAAAAATACGCCATTACCACAGCTAATGTATGTTGGTAATCAGCCTTCACTACAAGAAATTATTCAATTAGCTACTAATTTTACCTGTTAATAAGATTAACTGACTCTTAGGGTGCGCACGAACCTGAGTACTTATATGGATTTAGTTAATTTGAGTATTATTGTTAATCTAATATATTGGTTGCTTTATTTGCACAATGCAAGTGAAGCTCTCTTTACCAATATGCCATTATAAGGATCAGTTATATTTAAAAGGAGTAAATTGAGAACTCTAAACATAATTGTGAAAATAATTTACTTTATTTTAGCCTTAGATGATTGCAAAATGTTTAATTTTTGTGCTTGATACCAAAATGAGACACCCGGTTGTGCCCCTTTATGTCATTAGATTAAAACATCATTATTTAATTACTTAATTACTTAATTATTTAATTACTTATTTAATTATCACAATATAAGTAGATTATGTATATTACAAAACACTATTGAGGATATCCTATCAGTAAAATCCCTCACAGGCATATACTTAGACAAAAAGTTAAACAGCGGAAAACATAATAAAAAAATACGTCTCATGTGACGCATTGGTCATAACTAACTAGACCTTAATCATCATGGCTCACAACTCGTCCTCCAGCCTCCGGTTCGTAGGGAGTTCCATCCAACTCCTCCAGGTTACGTTCGTCCACAGGGTCTTCTCGTACGATTCCACAAGGAGATAAAATACAACATACAGAAATATACAGGGGATAAGAAACAGTTCTATCATCAAAAAGCGGAAAAGTGTCATAGTAAATTATACAGTAATTGTCACAGACAACCAACACACATAACTAACGAATCATCCTCAAGTTAATATACATATCATCCTCTACCCTTACTCTCAGGCAATCTAACACTTTATTTTAACGTAACCTCTCTAATCCTATCACCATGTCTTTACGTTATCGTGGCCATTACCACTCCTGTCACCATTCCTCATTTGCATCGGGGCATATCCTCATTCCCGTTAGGATGTTCCACCTAATGCACACCCCATTCATGTTAAGGTGTTCCACTCCCATTCCCTAACGTGGAAGTTGTCTCGCGAGAACTCTTGATTTTACGTGTATTATATTACCAATACACGGTGTATTATATTACCAATACACAAAAGTGTTTTACGTGTATTATATTACCAATACACTGATGTCCTTGTGTATTATATAACCAATACACTTTTGTCCTTGTGTATTATATTACCAAATATCTAGCTTGAAAATACTAATAATGGTCAAGGGCAATTTAGTCTTTTCACCTTATACAAATATCTAGATATTATTTTTGTCATGATTACATGTGACATCATGGATGATCTCATCCTCCATGAGTCATCATGTATGACTTGTCGTCCCGATCTCTTGGCAGGTCTCTGCAGTTCCGTATCCGGCTCCGTCATTTTCCCGACTTAGGTATTATGCGTGTTTTTTTTTTTTAAATTTCGCCAGTAAAAAGTATAATAATATATTTTTTGAGTAATAATTTCAAAATAGCCTATATCGTTGGAAATGTGATATAAAACTAAACTGTTTCGTTCTCGATTCAGAATTTGGTTTTTGCTCAGTAAAATTTTACCGTCAGTGAAAACGCAGATCGGGTTCCGTCTAAATTTTCATCCCCAAATTTTACCGTAACCCTCTATCAGAAGGTAGAGTATGAATATGATTTTGTTATCCAAAATCATTTTCTTAGTCTCAGATAAAAATATAAATCATTATATTGTTATCGGTAATACAATGTAGCTAAAAAGCAGGATGTTACATTACTACCCCACTTAGAACAAAATTCTGTCCTCGGAATTTACATACCTCATAAAAGATTTGGATACTGTTGTTGCATATCCGTCTCACGCTCCCAAGTAACATCTCCAGTCGTCTCATCCCATATGACCTTAACCAAAGGAATTTGTCTACAGAGAAGCTCTTTAATCCATCTATCTGATATCCTAATAGGTAAAGCCTCATACTCTAGATTTTCTCGCAGTTGTATAGACTCAGACTCAAGAACATCTGAAAAATCGGGATAATATTTCCTCAATTGAGAAACGTGAAAGACGTCATGAAGGTTAGCAAGGTTAGGTGGTAAAGCGATATGGTAAGCTACTGGACCAATCCGTCGAAGAATCTGGAAAGGTCCGATGAATCTAGGAGTAAGTTTTCTAGACTTGATAGCGCTGCCAATTCCGGTCTTCGGAGTGACTCTAAAAAACACGTGATCACCCTCCTATAATTCTAAAGGTCTCCTCCTCTTGTTACTGTAGCTCATCTGCCTATCCAGTGCTTCCTTCATCTTTTCCCTTATCTTCCTAACTTGTTCCGTAGTCTGCTTCATCACATCTGGACCCAAAACTTGGTTTTCACCAGTCTCATACCAACATAACGGGGTCCTACACTTCCTGCCATACAAAGCCTCGTATGGTGCCATTCCAATACTACTATGAAAACTATTGTTATAAGTAAACTCAATCAATGGCAAAAACTCATCCCAACTGCCAGTGTGCTCCAACACACAAGCTCTCAAAAGATCTTCCAATGACTGAATCGTCCTCTCTGACTGTGCATCTATCTAGGGATGATAAGCAAAACTCATCCTCAACTTCATCCCCAAGGCACTGTGCAACTGTCTCCAAAATCTAGACGTGAATCTAGGATCTCGGTCTGAGACAATGCTCGATGGCACACCATGCAACCTAACAACTTCCTTGATATAAATCTGGGTCAAATTCTCTAAACTATAACTCTCACCAATAGGTAAGAAGTGATCACACTTTGTCAACCTATCAATGATAACCCAAATCGCATCATGTCTCTTCGGAGTTCGTGGTAATCCAACCACAAAATCCATAGCTATGCTATCCCATTTCCATTCTGGGATATCCAAAGATTGCAATAAGCCTGCCAGCTTTTGATGCTAAATCTTATCCTTCTGACACACTAGACAATATAAAACATACTCTGCTACCTCTTTCTTTATCCTCGGCCACCAAAACATCATCTTCAGATCCCGATACATCTTCGTGGATCTAGGATGAAAACTCAACTTACTCTTATGTGCTTCTTCCAAGATCATCTTACTAAGTTCTAAATCCTCTGGCACACATATCCTATCTCTAAACCTCAACACACCATCTCTTCCCCAACTAAACTCAGAAATCTTACCATCATCTATACCTCTACTCACCTCTTGCAAATATTGATCCTGAACTTGTTTATCCTTAAGATCTCTCATAAAATCACTACTAATAGTGATCATACCTAAGAAAATTTTATCCTCAACTAACTCCATCCCTAAGTTCAGATCCCTGAACTGTTCAAGCAATTCTAGCTCTTTAACCATCATTGCAGATACTTGCAAGGACTTCCTACTCAAAGCATCCGCTACAGCATTCACCTTCCCAGGATGGTACAGTAAATTAAACTCATAATCCTTGATAAACTCCATCCATCTTCATTGTCTCATATTCAACTCTTTCTGATCAAACTGATACTTCATACTCTTATGGTCACTATAAACATTAAACTTCACTCCATACAGAAAGTGTCGCCATATCTTCAATGCGAACACTATGGCTGCCAAATCCAAATCATGAGTCGGATAATTCCTCTCATGAATTCTCAATTGTCGGGAAGCATAAGCCACAACTCTCCCCTCTTACATTAGAACACAACCCAAACCTTGGTATGACTCATCAAAGTATACGTCAAACTGTCCTAAAGGATCTGATAAAGTCAACACATGTGATGTGGTCAACCTCTCCTTCAGTTTTTGAAAACTCTGCTCACACTTATCTGTCCATACCAAAGTTGTATCTTTCCTTGTCAACAGCATCATAGGCAACGCAATCTTCAAGAAACCCTCTATAAACCTCCGATAATATCCAGCTAACCTAGAAAACTTTGTACCTCACTTACTGACTTAGGACGTTCCCACTTAAGAACTGCCTCTACCTTAGATGGATCTACTGCTATGCCTTCCTTGTTGTTCACATGTCCAAGAAACTAGACTTTCTCCATCCAAAAATTACACTTGGAAAGCTTAGCAAAATGCTACCTATCCTTCAAAACGCGCAACACCACTCTCAAATGTTCCTCATGATCTTCCCGCGTACGGGAATAGATAAGGATATCGTCAATGAACACTACAACAAACTTATCGAGGAACGGTCTAAAGATTTTATTCATGTAGTCCATGAACACCGCTGGATCATTAGCACACTGAAAGGGATAACTAAATACTCGTAATGCCCGTACCTCGTCCTAAAAGCTATTTTAAGTATATCTTCCTTCCTTACTCTAATCTGGTGGTATCCTGACCTCAAATCAATCTTAGAAAACACTCCTGCTTCCTTCAGCTGATCCATCAGATCATCTATCCTAGGCAACATATACTTGTTCTTGATTGTCACTTTGTTCAACTGCCCGCAATCTGTACACAACCTAGCACTCCCATCCTTCTTCTTGACAAACAACACCAGAGCTCCCCACGACGTAACACTCGATCTGATGAACTCTTGCACCAACATGTCATCCAATTGTTTCTTTAACTCGGCCAACTCTACTGGTGACATCCAATAGGGCACTATAGATATAGGTCATGTCCGTGGTACGAGATCTACGGTGAATTCCAGCTCTCTCTCTCTGGTGGCAAACATAGAACGTCTGGAGGGAAAACCTCAGGAAACTCTCTCACAATAGGCATAGAATCTATACTAGGAGTCTTATTAGCTTCCACTGCGAACAACATCAAGTACTCCGAGAATCATCACTCCTCATGGATACTCCTTCATTGGCAGATACTATGCTAGAAGACTCCATAAATGATAAGGTTTTACTAGAACAATCTAGCCCTACATGGTTAGCCTAAAGTCAATCCATGCCAAGGATAACATCTATCTGTTGCATAGACAAACAGACAAGGTCTACAATAAATGTCATATTCTCAACAACTATAGGACATTGTAAACAAACACACATGGTAGTCAAAGAATCACTAGTCGGAGTAAACACTATAAGGGAATAAGGTAGTTTAGAAACAAGTAATTCGACACACTCATGCGAAATAAATGAATGTGTAGCACCTGAGTCAAACAACATAGACGAGAGTCTACCTGATATCAAACACATACCTTGTATAAGATCCGCAGATTGAGAGGATTCAGCTCCCCTCACGGTAAATACTCTTCCAATGGCCTGAGGTCTGGCCACCTGTGGTCCTGCTGTTAGGACTCCTCTCCCAGCTCCACCTCTATAACCTTTAGCTCCTCTACCAGCAGCTACCGGCTGCTGCATAGCCCGCTGTATGCAATCTCGAGCCATATGACCTGGTTTCCCATAGTGGAAACAACTAAGTCTCTCCATGCAATCTTTAACATGATGCGGTCCTTCGTATCTAAATCAAACTAAGCCTTGTTGTTGATGGCTCGTTCCAACTACTTGTGTTGTAGCAACTGGTGCTGGTGCAATTGTCTGCACTGGTCTGGTATATGGTCCTCGTCTCCACTGAGAACCACTACATACTCTCCTCTAAAATCTTGATCTAATAGGGCCTCCATTCCTCTGCTGCCTCTGTTCAGCAGCCTGTCTCTGATATATGCTTTCTATGGCACTGCATCTCTCAACCAGCTCCGGGAAACTCTGAATATCAAGAGACATTATAGCTCTTTGTAGCTCGTGTCGCAGTCCCTCCTCAAACCATCTACACTGCCAATCCTCATATGGAAATCTCTGGTAGAACTTTGAAAACCGAATCAAAGCCTCTAAGCGTAACGCACAATCACCAATAGTCATGTTGCCCCGTTTAAGATTCATGAACTCCTTCTCTTTCTCGCTTCGGACTAATCGTGGAAAATACTTCTCGAGGAAGCATTCACGGAACAACTACCAACTGATGAATCTGCCCTCTGCCTCTAGTAGTTTTCTCTTGCCTCTCCACCAAGCCTCTTCTCTTCCAGTCAGCATGAAGGCAACATAAGTCACCTTTCTATCCTCTCTACAGCGCATGGTATCGAATATCTTCTCCAACTCCTGCACCCACCACTCTGCCTTTTATGGGTCATAATCTCCTCGAAACTGTGGAAGCCCCTTTCAAGAAGGTATTCATCCCTGCATCCTCAGCTCCTGCAACTTTCCTCTGATTCTGCAGTTCTTGCTGCTCTTTGGCCATTTGTATCATCTCTGAATTCTGCTGTGTCTAATGTAGCATAGCAGTAGCTAAATCTCTGATGGTTTTGAGAGTCTCAGATGAATCTCCTCCACCTCCGGTATGGTCTGTTTCAGCATTGGTACCTCTAGCAATTCTCTCGGGTGTTCCATCACCACCACTTGTACCACGTCCCCTACCTCAAGCCATGATCCTGTAAAAGAAATCATCAACTCCCATCCTTATGACATATAATACCACATAAACAAGTATGTAAATACTATATGCTATACCAATGTTAGTTATTGCGTTCAGACTATTTACCCAACTTCTAAGCATAGTCAATATCCGATGTTGATTCAACTAGACACGGCTAGTAAAACATCCTAAATCTCAGTCTGAACAGAATCAAACTTCTCTAATACCACCAAATGAGACACCCCGTTGTGCCATTAATTATTTATTTAAACTTACTCACGTTCTTAGGGTTAAACATAACCCGAAAATACGAAAATATTAAAATCTTAAATATAACACATCCAACTCCTGAAAGTTAACACACCACACCATAATTATATTACACATACACACATATGTCTATCCATCATAATACAAAATACTGTTTAGGGTATCCTATCAGTAGGATCCCTTATAGGCACATACATATACAAACTGTTATAATCAGCGAAAAATAAAACGTCTCACAAGGCGCACTGGCCATACTCCCAAAACTCTATCACTCGAATCCACAACTCATCCTCCCGCATCCGGTTCATACGGAGTTCCATCCAGATCTTTGGTAGCTGGCTCCTCCATAGAGTCTTCTCATCATATCACATAACCGAAACAAATACAATACAACAAAATAAGACATAAGAAACAGTTCTATCATCATAAGAGGAAAAGGAATACATAGCATACAATATAATAATAGTCACAGACACTCATCACATATAAATAACAATCATCCTTAAATTACGATATTATCCTCTACCCTTAATATCATGCAACTAAACCTTATGATGACGTGGCCACCACCAATCCTGTCACACATCCCTCATTAGGGATGTCAGTCAGTCGTCCAGACGACACATCCCCAAATACCGGTGCACACCCTCGTTCGATCTCGGGGTGCTCATGAATATCAATGACACCATAGTTGCATAGTTAATTCGGTGCACACCTTTGTTTGCTATCGCGTGTTCCCAGGACACGGTTGTGAACAACAATGCATACATGTGAATCTCACTGACTCGCATCTATTACAACCTAGTGCCTCAACCTTCCATCACAGTCTCAACACACATTCCATATCACATCTCATCCATTAAATACTTTAATTAGGCTAGGCACCTCTAAGTCACATTCATTCTCCCACCAACACGAATATCTCCCGAACAACATATATCATTTCCTAGATGCTAACTAATTATAAAATAACAGATATTGTACGTCATCGACCAAACAGATCATACACAATAAAAATAATAATACAATATTTAGATAACACAAAACGTCACATAAAGAAGATTACCACAACCAGCGTATCACAAACAATTCAATAGTAATAAAATCAGACATCCTCGAATATTCTAAAATTATCCTAACGACGATAAACCTACAATCCCCAATTCATCATTGGTACTACGGGGTAGTTTCCAATGTGATTTTGGTCTTGTCGATTACTCGACCACTAGTAGGGTTTAGGTCGCCCTACACCATTATTATAATATATGCTATTTATCCATTCCGACGACAGGATGATTCTTTCTCCCACCTGAGCTAATACAAGAATCATGAAATTGAAGCGTCTCGTTATCACACCACAAGCTACCAAGTTAACCTTCAACCAAATCAACATAAAAATATATTAATCAAACAAAATAAATCTAAGACAACTCCAAGCTAGTGTTCGGCCAAGACACCAAAATAGGGCTAGGGTTATTTTCTCAATTCCATCTTTTGGATCCTATTTACTAGAGTCTTAACTAGCATGGATAAATTGTTACAAGTCAAAAATTGAAAACAAAACTCATTTAACCCACATGCTAGGGTTTCGGCCAAGAGAGTAAAAATTAGCTAGAAATTTAATTTGCTCACATACTCTTGGATCTAGAATATAGAAACCTTAGGTAGCTGATAACCATCATCATCTAAGTTAAAAATTGAACAAAATCTCATTTCGCCTATATATATATATAGATTTGGTCAAATGACAAAAATGGGTTAGGAATTTCTTTTGATTTCAAGCTTCTAGATCTAACAACTAGAGGTATTAGAGGGGTAAGATCAAGTGTCACAACACTTCAAACATTTTTCTATGATTTTTCATGAATTTTTGAAAAGCTAGATCTAGAACTTGAAATTTGAGAAAACTTGATGAAAAATGGAAATTTGTGGATGATTAATGAAGCTAAGATGATGGGGAAGATGATCCTCACCCTGGAATGAAGAAAAATGATGAGAAATGATCAAATTTGCAAGAACAACAATGGAGGTTTTGGTATTTTTGTAAGTAAAATGCTTAGAATGAAGATGATGAATTTTGCTAAGTGTTGGGGAAGTGTGTGTCTGGCTCCGTCGTTTTCCCGACTTAGGTTTTACGCGTGTTTTCTTTAAAATTTCACCCGTAAAAAGTATAATAATATATTTGAGTAATAATTTCAAAATAGCCTATACCATTGGAAATATAATATAAAACTATACTATTCTTTCTCGGGTCAAAATTAGGTTTTCTGCTCAGTAAAATTTTACTGTCAGTGAAAACGCAGACCGGGTTTTGTCCGAATTTTCAACCCAAAATTTTACTGTAACCCTTAATTAGCAGGTAGAATATGAATATGATTTTGTTTTATCCAAAATCATTTTCTTGGTCTCAGATAAAAATATAACTCATTATATTGTTGCCGATAATGCAGCATAGCTAAAAAGCAGAATGTTACAATTTGCATCTCGATGGTACTTCTTTATTTGGCATGTCTTATTCATGTAAAAATGATGATATTATTTATCAACTTCAAGAGTATCTATGATTTCTCCCTTTCAGACCAACAGTGATTTTGATGCTAAACCCATGGTCACGCTTCTTGGTCAATATTCCAACGGATAAACAAGCTTCATAAAACATTTGTCAAGATGTGATTATCCAGGTTGGTTAAGTTATGGACGATCTAACGGCTACATTGCAACAATCCCTTTAATATAAAATAGGTAAATTGGTCCTATACGTTTATTTTATTTTTTATATTGATCCTATAAGTTTTTTATTTTTCAAACTGGTCTTACACGTTACGTTTTGTTTTCACATTAGACCTTTCTGTCAATTTTGACCTATCGCCATCAATTTTGATGTCACTTGTCGGACTAAGGTGATAGCCACGTCAGATCAAAACTGATGACATTAGGTCAACATTGACGGAAATGACTAATATGAAAACGGAACGTAACGTGTATGACTATTTTGAAAAATAAAAAACTTATAGGACCAATATGAAAAATAAAATAAACGTATATGATCAATTTACCCATCTTACTTAAAATTAAAATTGATGAGAGGGACATAAGTTACTATATTGATCTTGATCCTATGTTCACTTTTTAACTGTGTGCAGGAGCACATGTTGGACATGAGCCTACAACTGATAGATCAATAAAATCCTGAAAAAAAAAATAATTTCCTTTTTTTTTTTTTTGGTGATGGAGATCATGATGTTGTTGTTATCATTCTTATCTTCTGTAAATTGAGTTCAATTGTTCTTTGCTTTTGTTCATGGAGCTTGCTTCAAAACTCACCATCTTTTTTATTTATGTCAGTTGTGCTTGGCAAAGGACTGCATGCCTATACCTTATGTTTGTATTATTCTTATTTCCTGGTTCAAAGATTTGATGTCATTGGAATGATGCAGATCAACGAATTTGAGAAACGTAACAGATCTGGCAAAATTCATGCATATATAATTAGCCATCTTAAGAAGGAGATGCCTGCAATATTGGGAAAAGCCAAAGCTCAACAAAGATTGATAATCTTGATGATGAATTTGGAAAGGTAATCTCCTTCTCTTCGCTTCATCCTACTTTGCCTTTGTTCCCTTGATTTCTCAATTACTTATCATTTATATTCTTGCAAAACAGGTTCAAAGGGAGTTCCATCTGCCAGCTGGTGATTTTCCCACTATAAAGAACTTCAGAGAAGTTTTAAGTAGTTATAACATCGATACATTTGAGAAAATGAAGCCTAAAATGATTCAAGCCATAGATGACATGCTTGGATATGAAATACTAGAGCTTTTGAAGAAATTCAGAAAGCCTTATTATTGAATTGAAAAAATGTTAAAGCCTTTTATTAATTATCATGCATGTTTATTTCGCACAAATTTTAATGTTTGAATTCATTGTTAGGGGATTGTGGATGGTTTCAATTTCAAAATGTGACTTTTTACACCCGTTCTCACCTTCTATATTGTTTGATTCTATAACGCGAATATAGTCGATGTAAAAAAAAAATACTCTTTTTATCGATGTAAAAAGTATGAATTGTAGTAGTGTTATAAGTTTTGTTGGTTCAGTTTTGGTATGTTGTTTTACAGTTATAACCAGATAATAAAGTTAAAATATATTAGTTGCTAAATTAGTCCATAGAACAGATGTTCGGGACCAATTTAGCGGGTGATTTTTTTTTTTAATATTTGTTTTGAATTAGTTAGGGAATAACCACAAAATCGCTACGACAATATCGTAGCTATTTAGTTAGAAAAAATAATTTTAAATAACATATTATTAGGGATTAGCTATAAAATAACTAGCACTTATTTAAGATTAGCTATGAATTAGAAATAAAAAAAATTCTAGCTAATTTACCATTCAATTTATGCTACCACCAGTTCTACAGCAACTTTATAGTTAATTTGTAGCTAAATAACTACAAAATTTGTTGTAGCTAATCGCTGAATTTCTTATAGTGCTTTTTTGTAGTGATATACAGAGTAGAGGATGTCACAGTTTACTTCGATCTTATGATTTACGCCAAATGTTCTTACAAATTCTGACAATAAAGATCCAAATCAATGAAAAACAATATTACTATTAATCACACACACTCTTAATTCAAATAACAGTCTTTACTCGAATATCTTTAAAAGAACAATAATACAAAATAGCTTAACCTCCTCGTTCTTTTTCCTCCCTTATATATTGATGATAAAACAATTCAAATTTACAAGGCCCCACTCTCCACTCCTGGGTAACCGCTAGCTTGCACAACTGCGATATCCTTAAAATGCTCAACCGTCTCGTCACTTGCTGGCATCACTTCTAGCTTGTCATAACTTGCCTAAGATGGGACTACTTGCTCACAGGGGCTCCTTTTCATTCCTCGAGTACTCGGCCCAATTCGCTTAATTCTCGGCCCATCCACGATTGATAGTACACAAATTATATAGGCTAAGTTATTAAAATATTGATAAAAAATATTTCTCAAAATACGTATATACATTCCAGCATTATATCGCAAAATCCTTTTTTTCCATTGGCATTTCTGAAATTGACTTCTCTTTTTACATTTTTTTACTGTTAGAGAAGTCGAATAGAGTAAAATCGGCTCTTCAATTTGTTTTTTTAAATCCTAAATTTACTAATAGTAAAAAAAAAGATGCAAAAAAAAAAAAAATGATTTGAGATGTATCGTGATGAAAAAATAATATGCATTTTGAGAAATAATATAAGAAATGTAAGCGTGGTTTCTTTCTTTTAATTATTAAATTAAAAACACATATTTTAAAATATCAGTGAAAGTTAGTGAAAACTTTTTACACTAACTATGCACGTCACTTACTCCTTCCGATTCTTAATATAAAAAATAAATGTATATTTTTTTTGTGTCCAAAATATAAGAAAAATGTATCAATTTTCCCACATATTAAATACTAATTTCCAATATCATCCCTCATTTATAATAGGATTTATATTTACGAGATATATCAACTTTTCATACAAGTGAGTATGTTCATTAATTAGAAGGGGTATTTTTAAAAATTTATATGAATATTGATTATAATTAACTCATATCAATATATTTTCTTGAACTACATGTTTTAGTGTTTTGTTTCTTATATTAAAGGATACGAGGGAATACTGTATTTCACTAATTTTTTTTTTGACTGTAATTGTATTTCACTATTTAGTCGCATGATTGAGATACATTTACAGGGTAAGTCTTGAAAATACAACAAATATTAATAGATGCTGGCAGTACGAGTTTCAACCCCTGAAAAAAAAAAGGTTTTGACAAACATTTTTTTTCCCTCTCGTTATTTATTTATTTGTTTAGCTGATTCCAAAACTCTTTATTATATTTTTTTTATTCTAAAACTGTTCATTACTGTTACTTACTACTCCCTCCAGTTCATAATATAATAAACAAAACCATAAAATACATAGATTAAGGAAATATATTGGAATGAGTTAATTGTAGTTAATATTCATATAAATTTTCAAAAACACCATTTCTAATTTTAATTAATATTCTGATGGCCTATAATTAATGATATTAATTAATAACGGTAATATTGAAAATCAATATTTAATAAGTGTGAAAATTGTTATATATTTCATATATTTTAGACAAAAATAATGGACTCATTTGTTTATTATATTATGGACCATAGGGAGTATAACGGAAAGAAAATATAGAAAAAGTGTTATTTGACAATATTGGTGGTCTTTTATTTTCAATGCAAGAAGCAAGTTAGGGGAAAAATTGCAGGCCTTTCTCTAGTTATAATATATATATATATATATATATATATATATATATATATATATATATATATATATATATATATCGGATGAGGAAAATTTGAAAACATAACTTTTACTTATTAAATTATTATTATTCTGTTCCAGACAAAAAATAAATAAATTATTATTCTGTTGTCTATATTCTACAAAATTTTATATAGTTTAATTTTGATATATTATTAACGTAAAAAAATTTATATCGTCAAACAATCATAAACATTCTTTATGTTTAAAAAAATGATTGATTTTTCAAAATTTTATTATAATTAAATCCAATTTTAAAACTTTAAATTTTTAATCAACTATTTCCTCTGGACTCAATTATAAGTAAAAAAGTACCTATATTTTATGCACTCAAATATAAGTAAAATCCAAACAACTCAACTCTATTTAATGTCAGTATTCCAAAAATCAAAAAAATTAATCAATCCAACTAATTTTTCTTTTATTTTTTCAAGAGCATTACACACCCCTGAGATAATTAAATTGTTGTTTAATAATTATAATTTTTTTTAAATAAATCAAGATAATTAAATTAAAATAATTAATTTTTTAGTATAAATTAATTTATGCATTGGTCTCACCTTTTGTTTTTCCCTTACGGTGACTACCAAAAATAGTAGGATGGATGACTTGTTAATTTTCCAGACAAAATGAGGGACCCCACATTTACATAATCTAAGAGGTAGTTCAACTTTGGGATTACCTAAACATGTGGCGCTAATTTAGGGGAAATGGACTCCAGCAATTTGTTGGAGAATTATTATTGACTGTACAGTCTGTACTGTCATTTTAACTGGTAATTAATCTCATATTCTTTGTTGACTTTGAAACTTGAAAGAGACCGCAATTCCACCAGTTTTGAGTTTTGCGCTCTTTGTTGCCAATGCTTCAGTATTCAAATATAAACTATGGGGGTAATTTGTTCGATTTGTGACCTTCTTTAACCCATGCTTTGACCAATTAGAAACTATATATATGCTTTATTCCTAATAAAAGAGAAAACCCAACCTTCTCATCTTTTGCTAACAAGCAATAAGTAGGATGAGGATAAAAGGGGATCCCCGGAATGTTAAAGTTGAATTCATACAGTGAAAATCTTGGATCTAAGCCAATGAGGGAGAAATGTCATTGTCATGTTTAAAAGTGAAAGCAACTTGTCCAATTAATTACATTGAATTTGAGAAACAATAGAGAGAATAATTTTGTACCAAAAGTCATTACTAGGCATTAATTTTAAGTGCATAACAATGGCACCCAATTGAAGATTTAACTCCTTAATTTTGTTGAAACTTAGAAAATGAAATGTGTTGTGCAATCATATTTTATTTTATAGGTAAATGTTAGTATATTAGTTGTTAATTTTTCTTCATTGTCAAAGATTGAACATTGGACCTCCAACACCTTAAACCCTTACCTCTAATCATTTGAGCTAAAGTTAACACGAATATTAATCATCACTCATGAATTTTCTATCAAGGACTGGCTTTACTATCTGTTATCCCCACATTTAAACTTAATAGCCGAATCACCTAGATAGCCGAGGAGTTACTAGCCCAGGATAGTATTAGCTGATTCAGATGGGAGCATAATCGGCTGAAGTTGGGTTGGGCCTCGGGAATTGGGCCGAGTACGAAGATATTATCTGGGCTAAAGAGTGAAGAGTTGCAAGCTGCTGGAACTACTGGAAGACGAAACTGAGTTGCTGGTAACGGTGCCACAAACATGCCGAGAAGATAGGAGCTAGGCGGTTGTGAAGCTAGCCGTTGGAGTTCATGGGTAGGTTAGTCGTGGGGTAGTTCCTTGTTTTTAGGAGTTTTAGCATATCAGGATGGCTATGGGGTTAGCTGATTTTTGTCTATAAATACCCCTTGTATTTACTGTTGAAAACACATCCAATCCAATACAAACTTGTTTAAGCTTTCACTTATTTTCTGTGCCTTTGCTTAATTTTTCATCAGTTTTCTCGCCTTTTTACTTCAGTATTTACTTAATTATTGCCTTTATTTTTTAGCCTTTCTTTCTTTCATGCTTTATTACCTTAGCCGATTACTACTTAGTTCACTAGTCCTTAGCTTTTCTTTGGTTCACTTGATTCCAAACACTTTTTGTAGTGAGTTTGGGGACCTTTTGCTAGAAGGTAAGGTTTTGCTTCTAGTTCAAATCGGCTGATTCCTTTCAAAACTTGCACATGTTTATCGGCTGAAGACCCCATTCGGCTGATCATTTTTCACATGTAAAACAAAATTGATCGGTGGGACACTCTCTCAAGTGAACAAATTGAGAATTTCCCTTCTCTCAGTTCGGATTACCATTGGCGTATGCACTTAAGGTCCGGAAAGAACCTTAGCAGTATGGATACTATCCAAGGAGGCAAGAAGAACGGGTCAAATATGACAATAGAGGGGATTCCACAGACTACTTTGGGAATGCCAGTCACCCCTCCACCTGTTAGTGCACCAATATCTTCTACTCTGACAACTACTTTTGGGGCAGAGAATCTTGATCAGCCTCAGCCGATCATAATGACCACTTCGTTTATTCATGATCAGATTGATCAAGGGATGAACAAATGGATGTATCAAATGTCTTGACAGCTTTCTAAAATTTTAAAACCTATGGTGTACAATGAACTACATTTTGCTAGAGAAGCTGAGAAAAGACATTCCAATTCAGGTGAGACTTCGGCTCACTCAGCTAATGCTTGCACCCTTACTACCGGACAAACTCAGGCAGGGCCATTACCTATGGTTCAGCATAGTCTAGGCATGCCGCAAGTGGTTCCCATGTATCAGCCTCCACCTATGGAGAGTAATATGCAGTCGAGCTTTCAATATGGCCATGTACAAGTGCATAGAAGACCCCCCACAAAGCAGTAGGAATGGTTGGCTTGCCGTATCTGGCACCTAATACTCTAGGTACCAGTCCACAGGTGGGCATGACTGGGGGCATCATGTACTCGGCTGCTTCTAGTCCTCCTAGATATATCTCAGACTATGTGGGGGAGTTACCTTGGTCTAATATCCCTCCTCGTGGGAAGGCCATCCTTATTAGGGTGGATTAGCCATGGGTTAATGTGCCTCAGGTGACCCCGGTTCAGCCGATTCCCCAACCATGTGGGAATAACTATCCTCATCCAGGGAATAACCAGGGGGCAGTTCCTATACAGGAACAACAATATCAAATGCCCTATCAACCTGCAGGGACAATTGCAAGGCTTGCTAGGCCAGCCCATCCTCCAACACCAAACTGTGCTGGGGATAGGGTTCAGCAGCTGATAGACCCAGAAATGATAGTCGAAACAATGAGAAGGCATTTCAGAGAACAACTGAGGTTATTGGATAGACCTGTGTACAAGAAATCTTATCCTGAGTGGGTGGACAGAATGATGCCCTTGCCAAGGGGATTCAAGACTCCTGATTTCACTACCTTCTTGCGAGAAGATGGAAAATCTACAATGGAGCACATTAGCAGGTTCACTGGCCAATGTGGGGAAGCAAGAATGAGTTCTACAAGCTCCAACTATTTCCTTTGTCTTTGACTGGGGCAACTTTCACATGGTACTCTTCTCTGGCTCCAAATTCTATCCAGAATTGAACTCATATGGAACATTGCTTCCATGATAGATTCTACATGCCCACCCAGATGTTACTATAGCCGATATGATGAATTTGAGGCAGATGGTGGATGAACCAGTGGCCGATTACTTGGAGAGATTCAGGAAGCTTAGGAGCAAATGTGATGTCCAACTTCCCGAGGTTGAGTATTCTTCTATGGAAATTGGTAATATGCATCCTCAGATCAGGGAGAAGCTTGTCGAACAGGATTGCACTGATCTGAACCAGTTGTCCACTAGAGCTTCCAGGATTGAACAATACATTCTGGAAAGGGAAAGAATGAGGTCTAGCAGGAACAGAGGACGTCTCCTGATCAATGTGATTGATGTGGAAGAGCCTGATTACCTATTAGATGATTCAACCGAGCAATTGGCAGACATTATGGCAACTGAGATAGTGAGAGGGAAACCATACTCATGCCCTTCTCTGAAGCCACCCAAGGGAAAGGAGATTCCGACGTCAGAAAATAGGGTTGATTATTTATTTGACATCTCAAAGGCTGATAAGATATTTGACTATCTTTTGATGGATCAACAGATCAAGTTAAGTGAAGACCATAAGATTCCCCCAATAGAAGAATTGAAAAGGAAGAAGTATTGCAAATGGCACAACTCTTACACACGTGCTACAGTCAATTGTATTGTTTTCAGGAAAGTTGTGCAAAAGGCTGTGAAAGAAGGAAGATTTAAGCTGGCTGAGAAATAAATGACTATTATCACAGATCCGTTTCCCCCAGCTGGAATTAATATGGTCTCTTTCTCTGGGAAGATAGTGTCTGGCTCACCATCCAAAAGGTGGAAACAGCCGATACGTCGCCAATGGAGGCAGAGAAGTGTGTTTGACAAGCCATGTAGTGCTGGAAAGGTCTTAGCTATGTCTGACTAATCTAAGACTATTGACCAGAAACCATTCGTGTTTGATAGACTGAAGAAGCCTCAAGTAACTAAGAAGGAGCCGATCAGGAAAGATGCACCAGTTGGCTACAACAGGCCAACTGTGTTCAGTCGATTGGAAAGAAACCAGCCGATGAGATCACCTGAGTCTAAGCAGTCACCTGCCGATTGTGAGGTGTACAGGGGGCCTAATGGGAAGACTATTCTAGTTCCAAGAGATGCAGTGGAGAATACTAAGCCTGGTGTGTTTGGTAGGTTGAGTTTCTCAGGAGCACAAAAGAGGCTTGGAACCACAACCAATGCTGCAGTTGAACATGGGGTATTACCCAAGGGAGGCTTCGATGGAGAAAAGAGCAATCATCAGCAGAATCACATTCCAGATAGTACAAGGTTGCCTGAGGTGGATGAAAGTCCAATTCCAGATGAGGGAAGGAGAGTGGCTCGATTTGATGTGGAAAAAGGGATGACCACACTGAAAATAACTTTAAGGAATGTGGATGGGATAAGACCCCAGCGTATGGTCAAACCACCAGTCAATGTGGAAAAAGAACATTGGCATATCAGCAAGTATGTGAAAGGAAAGTAGCCTATGGTGAAATAACTATTAGGTTTGACTAGGACTCAGAAAATGAGGGCTCAGAGAAACAAATCTATTTAGTGGATGAAACAGACTTTGGCTATGTTAGCCGAAGCAAAAAGAATTGATCGTACTGAGATAAAATCTCCTAGGGTAGTCGAGATCTTAGAGGCTGCTTTCGGGCAACCAAAAGGAACGACTGCTAAGTAAAAAGAACAAGAATCGGTGCACTCAGAAGTCCAGGATTGTCTGGAAAAGGAAGAACAGGAGTTCCAAGAAATGATTAAGGAACTGGAAACAACTGAGTTGGAGGAAGTCCCACTTGTGGTAGCCGAAGAATAAGTACCTTTGACAGTTGAAGACATGGAGCAAGGGCTCGGCTCAGATCATTCGCTATAAGACTCTGTTGGATTCCATACTTGGAGAAGATGGAGATCAATCAGCAGCCGAGACCAACACGGTGGGGTTGATTCCTAGTCAGTTTTTAGTTCGGCATGAGCATCTTGAGAACTTAGAAGGAGATGTGCTTGCTGAAGAGGTTGAATGGGCATAGTTAGCTCCTATTTTAGAAGAACCAAAGATGGTGTTTCCCAGGCCAACAGGGGAAATGAGTAAGCGCCTTAAGCCTTTGTACATTAAGGCTCAGGTTAATGGCAAGACAGTGAGCCGAATCTTGGTAGATAGGGGAGCTGATTTGAACATAATGCCATTAAACACCATGAAGAAGTTGGAAAGAACTAAGCAGGATCTGATCCCCACCAACATGAATATGACAAACTTTATAGGAGATGCCACGACTGCTTTAGGAATTTTGGTAGCCGATATCATTGTTGGGAGTAAGACTTTAAGTTCTGCTTTATTTGTGGTAGACTCAAAGTCTACTTATTCTATATTGTTAGGAAGAGATTGGATTAATTCCAGTCAGTGTGTACCCTCCACTTTACATCAAGTACTGATGTTCTGGGATGGAGACAGAGTTGAGTCAGTTTCAGTTGATAAGAATCCTTTTACAACTGATGTTAAAATGGCTAAAGCAATATTTTACTCCCCTCGGCTAAAACCTATAACCATCCCTGAAGGTTTTGAGGAAGGATCATGGGAGTCTTGAAAGTTAACAACTAATGGGTTTGATGTTAAGATCCAGGCCGACCTACGGCCTTCATAATTGTTTTTAGATGAATAGTACAATACAGGTGATTGAAGACTTGAGACATAGGTTGACATCCCTGGAAATTGAGCAAAGGGTTGGTGAGACCATGTCTTTGGAAATGGAAGAGGTTCAAGATGAAGTAGGCTCGGCTGATGTGTCTAGAGGGCACGAACTGGAGGAGAGGTGGGAATCCCCAATCAGCAGGAAGGTCCCTTCCTTTTCCACTAAAGATCCTCTGCTTGATGTTAACCTAGGAACAGGGCAGGAGCCGAGAATGACTAGAATAAGTGGCTTGTTAAAGGAGGAAACAGAAATCGGCTAATCGAGTTAATAAAGAAGTACAAAGATTGCTTTGCATGGGACTACCATGAGATGCCTGGGCTATTCAGGGATTTGGTGGAGCATCGGTTGTCGCTAAAAGCAGGATTCATTCGTACGGCCAGATATGTTGAATGGCTGTCGAATAGCGTCTCTGTAATTAAGAAGAGTGGTAAAGTTAGGATTTGTACTGATTATAGAAATTTGAACCTTGCCACTCTAGAAGATGAGTATGTAATGCCTATAACTAACATGCTCGTTGATTCTGTAGCCATAAATGGCATTCTAACATTAATGGATAGATATTCTGGATACAATCAGATTTTTATAGCTGAGGAAGATGTCCACAAGACAGCTTTCAGGTGTCTTGGTTCCATCGGGATATTCAAATGGTTGGTTATGCCATTTGGGTTGAAAAATGTTGGCGCTACGTACCAAAGAGCCATGAATGCTATCTTCTATGAGTTGGTAGGGAAAAACATGGAAGTGTACATTGATGATGTCATAGTAAAATCCCATGATGCTGATTAGCATTTAACGGATCTAGAACAGGCTTTTAAAAGAACGAGGAAACATAATTTGAAAATGAATTCTGCCAAGTGCTCTTTTGGAGTATCGGCTGGGAATTTTCTAGGTTTCTTAGTGCATAAGCATGGGATTAAAGTGGATAAAAACAAGGCTAAAGCTGTGTTAGATGCTAGGCCTCCTCGGAATAAAAAAGAATTACAAAGCCTTGTTGGGAAAATTAATTTCCTAAGGAGGTTCATTTCAAATTCAGTTGGAAAGATGAAACCTATTTCCCCATTGCAAAAGCTAAAAGATGCTGATGAAATTATACATATCGACTGCCCCAGACTTGGGAGCTAAGTATATCCAAGTTATGGGGGATTCTCAGTTAGTCATTAAGCAACTGTCTGGGGAATACAAGTGCATCAACCCAAACTTGGTATAGTGTCATGAAACATCTAACAGTTTGTTAAAATAGTTTGCTGATGTAGTAATAATGGATATACCTAGAGGTGACAATGAGGAAACAAATGATTTGGCACAACATGCGTTTGGATATAAAGAAACTTTTGAAGAAATTCAGCCTCTGGATAATCGGCTAAGAGAGCTTCTCGTTGGGGAGGTAGATGTAGTCATTGATTGGAGAACAGAGTTAACAAAGTATCTGCAGAACCCTTCCTCTTTATCAACTTTCCAGCTAAGACAAAAGGCTTTGAAGTACATTCTAGAAGATGGGGAGTCGCATAAGAGAGGTCTGGAGGGAATTTTGTTAAAATGTCGTAGTAAAGCTGAAACTATGAAAGTCATGGGGGAAACACATGAAGGGATATGTGGTTCACATAGGGCAGGATCTGTAATGAGTTGGTTAATACATAGGTAAGGATATTATTGGCCGACCATAAATGCAGATTGCCATGCTTATGCTAAAGGATGTGAAGAATGGCAGAGACATGGGCCAATTCAAAGGGTCTCAGCTGAGGAGCTGCATTTTGTTGTTAAACCTTGGCCTTTTCCGAGTTTGGGCAATGGATATTATTGAGAAAATTTATCTCTCATCTTCTAAGAGACATTCTTTCATCATTGTGGCCACTGATTATTTTACCAAGTGGGTGGAGGCCCAGTCGATGGTCAATGTTAATCAAGCCGATGTCATTAGGTTCATCCAGAACCACATTATCTATCGGTATGGCATTCCAGAGACTATAACCACAAATCAGGGCGCAATGTTTACTGGGGAGAAAATGGTAGCTTTTTCTCAGGAATATGGGATTAAGTTGATTCAATTTTCTCCATACTATGCACAAGCAAATGGTCAAGCTGAGGCTACTAATAAGATCTTGATCAGTTTGATCAAGAAGACTATAGAAGGCAAGCCTAAGAGGTGGCATGAAGCGTTAGCCGAAGTACTATGGGCATACAGGAACTATAAGTTTACCGCAACAGGGTTTACCCCTTATCGGTTGACTTATGGTCAAGATGCAGTGTTACCATTGGAAATGAATGTGAAATCTCTAAGGGTAGATAAACAACATTGCTTGACAATGGATGAATACCAACAAGCTATGTTCATGGAGCTGGAATCACCTTATGAGGATAAGTTAATGGCCTTAGAAAATATTCGAAAGAATAAGGAAAAAGTGGCCAGAGCTTACAATAAGCATGTCAAGATTAAACGATTTGTCGAGGGGGACTTAGTTTGGAACTAAAGATTCTAAGTTAGGGAAATGGTCACCAAATTGGGAAGGGCCCTACATAGTCAGTCAAGTTATGATTAATGGGGCCTATCGGCGGATAAACATGCATGGTGAGGAAATGACAAGAAGCATAAACGACAAATATTTGAAAAGGTACTACCTATCAGTTTGGGATCAATAATTCAAAAATTTATTTGTTCAAAGTACTGACGGTTACAAGCCAACCGCCTAGCTGATCAAAATTTAAGAAAAACTAAAATCCTAAGGCTGTGGCTCAGCAGAAGAATGAACATAAGTTGTGGCCGAAGAAGGAAGAACATCATCACCTGGGAGGTTGGTTGAAGCGGTTTGACCTTCAGGAACATCAACCGCAGCAGTAGTAGTGGAAGGATCTTCATTCTGTTCAAGCCCGGGGGTAAGGGAGGCATCCTTTTCAGACTGAGTAATTCTCGTCTCAACCGAAGAAGAAGCCTCACCTTTCTTCGGATCGGCTAACAGTCCCTTCAGTTCAAGCCAGGCCTCACCTTGTTCACCTATGAGCAGGTCTTTCTCCAAAGCTTCCTTTTGCTGCAGCAGAGTGGTTGTTTCCTTGTCTAGAGCAGAAGATTGGTGATACAGCTGGAGCCTGACCTTTGAGCTGGCAACAATCTTGTTGGTTACAGTATCCATTTTAGGTTCAAGATCGGCTATCTCTACTTGGATTCTGGTTAATTCTGCCTTTTGTTCTGAAAGCCGATTGGTCATTATAACTTGATCTGCAAGGTCTTTTTGGCGTTATGCTTCTACCTCCTGGAAGGACGATTGAAATTGAGCTTTCTGTCCCTGGAGCTCGGCTAGCCGTAGCAGGTTTTTTTTCGGATGTTGACTTGCGCTCGAAATTTGCTTTGAAATTGAAAGTAATATCTCTAATCTAGATGGCCATACGGCTGTAAGCAGCTTGCTGTGAAGGGGTGGCGTTGGTTGTTTTGGCGAGTTTGGAGAGCGCTACTCGGAGTTCAGTGATAACTTCGGGGGAGGTAGGAATGTTCTGATTCAGCAACGTTTCCACGAGAGTTAAATGCTGGTCAGAAGGAGAACTTGGAGTTGTGACGACCTTGGAGATTGGAGAAGCAAAGTACTGGGCCAAGTCTTCCTCGGTGTTGGAAGCTTCAGATGATAAAGCAGCAGGGGTTTGAGTGACAGGAGCAAGAGGAGTGTTGAGTGGGGCAGATTCATATTCCTATTAAGAATCAGAGTTAGCATTAGAAAAGAAAATGAAAAGATGCTAAATGTTGGGAAAGTGCTAGGAAATTCAGAAGTTATAAAATGATGCTCCGGGGAAGAAGGTCTTGGAGTAGTGGCATCTAGTTCTAGAGATTGCCGATAAGCTTGAAAGAAGAACAATTTCTGAATGTGGGGGTTTGTGAGCAGGAAAATAGTTTAGAAAAGTGAATAGACCTTCCGAAGTTTCTTCTTTTTGGGAGCAGAGTGCTCAGTAGTAGCCTGGGTCACCTTTTGATGAGTAGCAGGAGCTGAAGATTTAACAGCCGAGGGAGTTTCTCGGATAATGATCCCTGTTTGCCTAGCCAAGTATCTGATAGGCTTGGGGTGAACCACAGCTGGTGTAGAAGTATCTTCATGGGTATCAAGGTCCATTGTCACTGGATGGGAGGATCCTAAGAAGGAAAGATACAAATGTTAGGAAAAATAAAATAGAAGATAGCCGATCATAAAGCAAAAGAATATCATGAAATCTGCTGTTATGGTTACAGTTCTGCTTCTAGTGGCCTTTGGTTTCCTAGCCGAAATGGTTTGAGCATTGATGGCAGGCTGTTATGTGTTCCTGACTATTAGCTTGGAAAGATAGCTGGAGGTGCTTGCTGAGAAGATCTTGTCGGTGACTGAGGGCCACCAGTTGATAAAACCTGAGGATTCTCCGGGGAGCTGCCTGAAAGTGTGGAATTCAAAAGCATTTAGCTTTTGCAAATTCTGGCGAGATAGAGATACCACATTCTTGTCAGCTTAGGTGGGTCTTTTGAAATGTGTTGCCATTGACTGATATGGTAGGGGAATGTACTGAACAAGGCCAAATTGACAAGCCAGAAGGTTAGGGCAGTAAAATTCAGCCGATGTTTTGTTATATCGGCTGGAGGGTTTCACTCCACACATCAAGTCTCGAGCTGTGAGTATGCTAGCCCAAGAGAGAGAAAGATAATTGCCAAAGTGGGGGTCATAGGACTCAGGGTGAGTGCTCATCCATAATAGGTTATGAGGCTTGTCGGCTAAGGGGAAAAACTCTTTGTCATGACGAGTAGAAGTGAAGAGCTCGGCTGCAAAGTTGAAAGTTGAATGATGGATGATAGGGGTAGTTTGCAAAATTCGGTCGAGAGATAGATGAGCCAAGGAAGAGGGAGTGAAATTTTTGTGGGACAGTTGAATAAATTCTGGAAAATAAAGCATTATCCAGAGTTGGAGAAACCAGAGGGGTCCAGCTACATTGTCTAGCTTTTCATTGTTTTGAAGCCAAGACGCTATTGTAAAAAGGCTCTTGTACAGAGAGGACAAGAAGAGGGTTCCTAGGGCTAAAGGCCTACCGGAAATAATTAAGGAAAAAAGATGAGAAATTTCTAGGACCACAGCAACTGAGCTGGAGCAAATGAAGTATTTGCAGAACCAGTAGAGAAGGAAGGCTTGGTGTTCACCATCAGAAACTTGGTGAGCAGTTTTGGCGTTGGCTGATAGAAAATTGGAATAGGAGGAGTTGTTCTTGTAAAACTTAATCTTCAGGGATGGGCCAGAGAAATCAAACAAGGAATTCACTTCCTCACCAATCACTGGAAGACCCGTAATAGCTGCCACATCAAGCAAAGTAGGGCTCATAATGCCTGAAGGAAAAATGAAGCCGTTCACTGAAGTCGACCAAAATCCGATAAAGCTGAACAAAAGATCAAGGTTCAAAGGAATGTCATATTTGGAAAGCATGATGAGGTCATAGATTCCCCGTGTCTTCCAATTCTCGCCTTGGCTAGTCGAAACACGTTGCATCCATTCTATGCACTGAGGAGTTGGGCAAGGCCAAGTTCTGAGATCGTTAGGGCACTTGTCGATGGAGTACTAGTCAGAGGTGATGGGGAGCTCAAAATGTTTGGGGTATAAGTGATGATCCAGCTAGATTTTGCCTTCGTAAATATCAGAAGTGCATGGACTTAGGGTAAACGAGTTCATGAGAGTGGTAAGGACAGAGGAAGGAGAATGTTTCTCTTGGTTGAAAGAGGGTTGTTGAATGCTAAAAGAGGAATCAGTGGAGGAGGTTAAGGAATCATTTCCCCTATAAGAGTGAGTTTTGTTTTGAGAATTGGAAGCAGAATACATGATTGCAGAAGTTTATGGGGGCTTGAAGACAAGGTAATTGAAGATGAAGTGAGAAGGAAGAAGGAATTTGGCCGATTTAAAAGGGTAAACAAACCAAGAAATTGGAAAGGCTAACATATATGATTTCTTAGCTGATAATCATTTCAAATCTTGGGAGTTGGCCGAATCCCTTAAGAAGTGGTTGGACAAATTAAATGCTGAGAAGCTGAACACGGAGACCAAGGATAGTGGGGATTCAGTTACATCATTCTAGCTTCATTCCACTCAGCTGAAAGATGTAAGGGGGCAATTGTTATCCCCACATTTAAACTTAATAGCCGAATCACCCAGCTAGCCGAGGAGTTACTAGCCGAGGATAGTATTAGCCGATTCAGATGAGAGCATAATCGACTGAAGTTGGGTTGGGCCTCAGGAATTGGGTTGAGTCCGAAGATATTATTTGGGCTAAAGAGTGAAGAGTTGCAAGCTGCTGGCACTACTGGAACACGAAACTGAGTTGCTGGTAACGGTGCCACAAAACATGCCGAGAAGATAGGAGCTAGGCGGTTGTGAAGCTAGCCGTTGGAGTTCATGGGTAGGTTAGTCATGGGGTAGTGCCTTTTTTTTAAGAGTTTTAGCCAATCGGGATGGCTATGGGGTTAGTTGATTCTTTTCTATAAATACCCCTTGTATTTACGGTTGAAAACACATTCAATCCAATACAAACTTATTTAAGCTTTCGATTATTTTCTATGCCTTTGCTTCATTTTTCCTCAGCTTTCTCGCCTTTTTACTTCAGCTTTTACTTAATTATTGCCTTTATTTTTTAGCCTTTATTTCTTTCATGCTCTATTACCTTAGTTCAATAGTCTTTAGCTTTTTTTTGGTTCACTTGATTCCAAATGCTTTCTGTAGTGAGTTTGGGGACCCTTTGCTAGAAGGTAAGGTTTTGCTTCTAGTTCAAATCGTCTGATTCCTTTCAAAACCTGCACGCGTTTATCGACTGAAGACCCCATTCGGCTGATCCTTTTTCACAAGCAAAACACTATCTAAAGTTAAACCAGTCCATAGGACTAGAAGAGCTGAATCAGTAACTGTTTTTGTTGTCCAGAATCAAAATGGGGACTTCATCTTACGAACTCTTCAATCTTCGCTAAATTATGTGTTTACCGATATGAATTACAAAAGCTTCAGAAGTGGAAGTTTAATTTCGATTAGAGTATTCCTAGATAACAGCTATGTTTCTGTTTATCAATTGTGTATGTTAATTCCTCTTGTCGTCTCACCTCATTGTTATTTTTCTTACATCTTCCAGATGAAGCTAAAATGTATTGCGCTGGGAACATTCATCGGGTAAGGTAGACAAAAATGGACATGTTACAATTCATTGTTATGATTATAAAATGTCAATTTCATTAATACTGCAAATTTTAATTTGGCAGTACTCAAGTGATGGTTGGAACTTGGAAGCATGAGTAAGACACAGAAATTTTAGGTGTATTTTGATGAATAAGAAACAAGGTTACGCTTTTTATTTCAATCATTAACCACTTCACACATTTTATGAACTGCGTGTCAAACAAGGAAATGAAAGATTGCTAGGCTTGAGTAGCCTTCATGATCAAGTACACAAACTTCCCTACCAATGGTAACACCATCCATGTTAACCTTCACATAAGCCCATCTCTCTTTTCCATAATTCCATGGACTCCCTCTATTTCTTCATCTAAATTTTCAGTGATGTTATGCGTATATTTCCTTAATAGTTATCTTAGAAAGTTACGTTGATCTCTCTTAGGAAGTTACATTGATCTTACATTGATATGGGCATATAGTATCTTTGTAGTTATCCTAGAAAGTTTTGCCTAATTAAGTGAGGAACACTACAAATCAGGTCGGGGTCGGATTACCTTTGTGTCCAAACAAATGACCTTTCAAAATATTGAGCCGAGTTGAGGCCAAGCTAAACCACATGAGCACCTTTATGATTGACGCAAAATAAAAGTAAAACAATGCAAAATGTACTATAATATCCTTTGAAAACATGTCTCTCCAGCAACTTACCAATGTCTATTGGAACCAAAGTGGTTATGGTAAAATAATCTCTTAAGTTTTAATGTTAACAAAAAGATTAAATTTATATGACAAAGTTAAGTTAGGAGCTAACCCGTCTATTCTAGTGTGCAGGACTGTTTTAAATATCGCTAGACAAGGGGACTAGTCTAAAATTCCTTTGAGAAAGTCCAAAAGCAAGGTCCAGACTATGTTCGCTAGACGAGCCACTAAACTCATCTAGTAAAGAACTAGTCTAACAGTTGTTGAGACTTCACAAGTCTGAGACACATTCCATGTGTAGATTCTCTAAGTTTTGATGATTCCAAATAGATTAAGTATGATAATATTGAACCATATGAAATTTTTGATATGTCTGATAAGTGTGTAGGAAAATAGACAAAAGGTCACTCATTTATTTTGTGACTCGTCTACTTTTTGGTAGAGTGTAGTTTTTAGACTCGTCTAAAAACTACTCGTCTAAAAATCAGTGAACACAGACAAAGACCAAGTCAACGCTCAGTCAAGATTTTGAAATACTTGATGATGTGGCAAGAAGCATATGTCTAAAGAAGACTCTGTGGATCACTCGTCTAGAAAATGACTTCATCACTCGTCTGAGTTTTTGGCTCATTTCCATCCGTCTAAATCTCGACTCCACTAGCACTCGTCTAAAAATCTAATACTGGTACATTTGTTAAATTGTCAGATTGTCAAAAAGGAAGTCCAAGTCAACCTTATTCAAATTAGATGTCTTCCTTAAGGACCTCGAAGACCTCTAGACAATAGCACCAAGGATAAAGAATAAAGAACGTTTGTTTCAAGGATTTAACGAATAAACATGCAATCTCTGTACCATACCAGTAACCTTTTAGCTGTTTTAGTGGAAAGTAAAAGTACTTTCCAGAAAGTGAACTGAGTGTTGCACTGAATGAGGAAAGCTCTCTGCTGTAAGTACAAGAAGCCTATTGCTGCAACTCTGAAACAACAGCTGCTCAGAACAAAGTGTACTCTTGGAGTGCTTATCAAAGCTAAACGTTCCTAAGCATTTAATGCATACACATAACGACTCTTTGGCATTAATGGCGTCCCAAAAGCTCAAATCAAAGAACACACTTTCTAAAGTTGTGCCTAATGGATCAAATTGATTGAAGTCTTTATATAGACCAAACCATGAAGATGAAGACAAGAAGTTGAATATCATTAAGAACACTGCTCAAGAAGCATTTACTCACTTCATTAACTTCTTCATTCTTTCATTGAATACTTCTTCAATCATTTGATATTAATTCGCAGTCTTTCACACTTACTTCTTCAATCATTTGTATTAATTACACAAAACCTTTATCCCTAACTGTGTTGAGCCTGAAGAGGCTAGTTGAGCAAAGAATATTTGTTTGAGTGTGAGCCTGGAGAGGCTAGGTGTGAAAATAATACTTGTACTGTAATTGAATCAGTTATAGTGAAACTTGGTGCTGTCAAGAAACTGGATGTAGCCCTATGGATTTTGGGGCGAACCAGTATAAAACTCTTGAGTGATATTCCTCTTCCCTTATCTATTTAATTTGCTTAAGTATTATTTGTTTAAACTTTTAACTTGGGGAGTTATTATTGTGAATATCAAACTCTGTTTTACCCTTCTCTGTATGCTTGTGTATTCTGTTTTAAAGTTAGACGTGTCACTCGTCTAAATTTTTGTTTGTCTTACTTTTGCTTGTTGTGTCTGCTAAAATAATTTTCAAAGTTTCCTAAAAAGTTGGAAAACACAATTCAACCCCCTTCTTGTGTTAACTTTGGTTATTTCAACAGTGAATCTCTAGATGAGTCGTTAAAAATAACTAAGTCCAAGAAGCGCTAGACGAGTCTCTTAGCCTATTAGTTAAAAGAACAAGTCCAATAAATAGCAAGCCCAAAGACTTGTATGATCCTGCTGCCCATCAGAGACTTGATGATATGGCTTCAAGTCTGAAAACTGTCATCCAAAGATAGGATGCTGCCTTAGAACAACAAGCTGCTTTCCATGCTTAGATGTTGGCTCAACAAGCTGCTTTGAAAAGAATGATGGAAGCTTTCTTCAAAAGTAAAGGGGGTCCTAGTTCTTAGGTCTTAGGACTTAGTCCTTTTCATTCCTTTTGAGTCACGCAATGTACAAGTCAGTGATGTCCCTATCACTTCCAATCTTTTTGTGCCTAACGGATCGAATTGATTGAAGTCTTTATATAGACCAAACCATGAAGATGAAGACAAGAAGTTGAATATCATTAAGAACACTACGCAACAAGCATTTACTCATTTCATTAACTTCTTCATTCTTTCATTGAATACTTCTTCAATCATTTGATATTAATTCGCAGTCTTTCACACTTCATATTTATTTCACTCTGAGTATTATCTGAAAGATTTACAAGTTGTATTAATTAGACAAAACCTTTATCCCTTACCGTGTTGAGCCTGAAGAGGCTAGGTGAGCAAAGAATACTTGTTTGAGTGTGAGCCTGGAGAAGCTTGGTGTGAAAATAATACTTGTACTGTAATCTGATCAGTTATAGTGAAACTTGGTGCTGCCAAGAAACTGGACGTAGCCGTATGGATTTTGGAGTGAACCAGTATAAAACTCTTGAGTGATATTCCTCTTCCCTTATCTATCTAATTTGCTTAAGTATTATTTGTTTAAACTTTTAACTTGGGGAGTTATTATTGTGATTATCAAACTCTGTTTTACCCTTCTCTGTATGCTTGTGTATTCTATTTTAAAGTTAGACGTGTCACTCGTCTATATTTCAGTTTGTCTTACTTTTGCTTATTGTGATTGTGAAAATAATTTTCGAAGTTGCCTAAAAAGTTGGTAAACACAATTCAACCCCCCTTCTTGTATTAACTTTGGTTATTTCAGTTGGTATCAGAGCTCAACCTTTGGGTTGAGCACTTAACAATGTAGAGGAAAAGATCTTGGAAATGGCAGGAGAGGCCAGTACAAGCAAGAACCATGATGGAGAAGGATCCTCAATGTCGAAACCTCCATACTCCAATGGAGAGGACTACATCCATTGGAAAGAAAAGATGAAGTGGTTTTTACAATCCACTAACTCTGATCTTTGGGATATCATTGAAGAGGTCCCTTTGTTCCTTAAGATGACAAAGGAGCTGAAGTTCCTAAAGCAAACATGACCACCAATCAAAGAACAAAATGGCAGTTAAATGCCAAAGCTAGATATGCAATCATGTGTGCTTTAAGCAGGGAGGAATTTGACAAAATTTGTGCTTGTGAATCTGCAAAAGAGATGTGGGATTCACTAGCTGTTGCTCATGAAGCAACCATCAAGGTCAAAGAGACCAAAGTCAGCATGTTGGTCGGAAAGTATGAGTTGTTCAAAATGGAAGAAGGAGAGACTATTGGGAAAATGTATGGAAGGTTTCAAACCATAACCAATGGATTGAAATCTCTGGAAAAAATTTACAAGACCGAGGAACACATTCAAAAGATTCTCATAAGTCTTCCAAAACAATGGAGACCTCCTTTAACTGTTGCATCCCAGGCCAAGGACTTAACAACAATGAAGCTAGATGAGCTTCTTGGTACTCTTAAGATCCACGAACAAGTGCTAATTGAAGAAAAAAATGGAAAGAAAAACAAATCCATTGCCCTCAAGGTTGAAAAGAAATCATCTAAGGGAGCAGTTTCAAAAGCTCTCAAAGTAGATGAATCTTCAGAGGAATCTGAGGAATCAAATGAGGATGAGTCTGATGATAAAGATGATGAACTTTCTATTTTTACCAGAAAGATGAAAAAGCTCTGGAAGAAAAGAAACTTCAGAAATGACAAACCTTTCAGGCGCTTCAACAAAGAAAAATACAACAAAAATGGTGGATCTAATTGCAGAAATGTCATTGTGTGTTATGAATGCAAGAAGCCTAGTCACATGAAGGCAGAATGCCCTCAACTCAAGAAGCAATCTCCCAAGAAGTTCTTTCAACAAAAAGAAGGAGGGAATGATGGCCACTTGGGAAGATCTTGATGAAAGCTCAACTGAAAGTGGAGAGGAGCTTGAAGCAAATCTGTCTTATGGCAGATACTGATTCAGAATCAAAAACTGAGGTATATTCTGAACTTGAGAAATTTAATGATGCCTATGATGAACTATTGGAAGAATCCAACTATATATCTAAAGCTTTCAAATCCCTCAAGAGACAGTATGTTAAATTCTCAAATGAGTATACACAGAAATCTCAAGAGTGTGAGAAGTTAGCTGTAGAGCATAGTAGGCTTAAGACTGAAAAGTCTAAAGCTAAGATCTCAGTTGAAACTCTACCCTCTGAAGAAGTGATTAAACTTCAACAGGAAGTAGAAGAGTTCACCTAAGATCTTGCCAAGTTTGTTAATGGTAGAGATAATTTGACTAAACTTTTGGGAAGTCAGAGGCACTCCCTTAACAAAGAAGGTATATGTTATTCCAGTCAAGAACATCATAAAGGATCAACAAAGTTCTAAAAAATAACTGTCAAATCTATGTCAGTTAGTTTAAATTAACCTATGTGTCCCTACTGTGGAAAAGCATGACATATCACATCTAAGTGTATCCACAAAAAGAGAAGGAAGTCTTCACAGACTCCTCATACTGACAGAAAAGGACCCAAGAAAATATGGGTACCTAAGTCCATGATCATTCCTGTTGCAGACATGCTTAACAGGACAAAGCAAACACCTATCATGGTACATGGACAGTGGATGCTCGCGACACATGACAGGAGAAAGTTCTATGTTCCTAGACCTCCAACCTAAGAAAGGTGGACATGTAACCTTTGGTGGCAACCAGAAAAGGAAAAGTTGTTGGTGTAGGTAAAATTGGTGGTAAACCTCCCTTGCCTATTATCTGTGATGTCTTATATGTGAAAGGGCTGAAACATAATCTGCTTGGCATAAGTCAATTCTGTGATAGTGGATTTTCTGTATCTTTTTCTAAGGATGCATGCATAGTCAATGACAGTAGTGAAAATACTCTCTTTTCTGCTAAAAGGTAAAACAATCTGTATAAGATTGACCTGTTTGAACTTTTAGATCTTGTAACATGCTTTATGTCTAAAGAGGATGAAAAGTGGCTATAGAATAAGAAACTAGGACATGTTAGTATGAAACGAATTTATAAATTGAAAAAGAATAACCTTGTGAGAGGATTGCTTGATATTTCCTTTAAGAAAGATGTTTTGTGTGATGTATGTCAAAGAGGTAAACAAGTAAAATCAAGTTTCAAATCTAAGAAATAAGTCACCTCCTCTAGACCTTTGCAAATGTTACACATGGATCTGTTTGAACCAGTCAGTGTAGCTAGCCTAGGTGGAAAGAAATATGGTTTTGTTATAGTTGATGAATATTCTAGATTTACCTGGGTACTCTTCTTAACCCACATGGATGTGAGGAAAATGGTATTTCTCACAATTTCTCTGCACCTAGAACTCCACAGCAGAATGGAGTGGTTGAGATAAAGAACAAATCTCTTCAAGAGATGGGAAGAACAATGCTAAATGAAAATAATCTCCCTAAGTACTTATGGGCAGATGCCGTTAACACTGCTTGTTATGTGAAAAATAGAATTCTAGTTAGACCTATCCTAAATACGACTCCTTATGAATTGTGGAAAGGTAGAAAACCCAACATATCATATTTTCATGCATTTGGATGTGAATGTTGTATTCTTAAAACAAAATATTATCTTGGTAAATTTGACTCTAAAGTAGATAAAGGCATATTCATTGGATATTCTGAAATGTCTAAAGCTTTTAGAATCTTTAACTCTAGAACTTCTGTAGTAGAAGAATTAATTCATGTAAAGTTTAATGATGGTTTGAAGACTGATAGGGAACTATCATATCTAGAAGATGATATTACAGGTAATCCTGAAGTGGAAGATTCTTCAGACAACTCAAAAGTAGACGTGTCCGAAAATCAGACAAGTACTAATACGTCTGAAGCTCAGAATGAGAAGAAAGACTGGAAATTCAAGACCTATCATCCAGAATATCTTATCATTGGAAGTCCATCTCAAGGAGTTAGAACCAGATCTGATTTCAATGAAAATAACAACATGGACTTCATATCAAATTTGGAACCAATAAAGATTGAAGAAGCCTTACAAGATGAAAGCTGGATTCTAGCCATGCAAGAAGAACTAAATCAGTTCAAGAGAAATGATTTTTGGACTCTAGTTTCTAAATCCAAAGATAATTATGTTATTAGAACTAGATGAGTATTTAGAAACAAGCTGGATGAAGATGGAAAAGTGATAAGAAACAAAGTGTGACACCCTCCCTTGGGCATTACCTTGTGAACACGTGCGGAAATAAATGAAAAAGAAATTTGCTGGTTGCTTTCAGAAATTTATTTACTTTAAGTCAGAAAACTTGGGTGTAAAATAAAATTTCTGCTGAATACTTCAAAAAATTGATACACATATCAATTAATAAAACCACGTCATGTTTGTCAACACACATATACTGATCTTATTTATAACTAAAATCTTCCACAACGTACAAGTTTTTATAAAAAATACTTCCTTATTCCCAACTGAGAACTAAAACACATAAAGGTTCCCAAGACTACGTCAACCGACTTTCTGAAAACACACAACCCACGAAAATCCTAAGCTGGTCACTCTATAAGACCTCTACTAGAAAGACCTCCATGGTCCTTACCACTATTACCGACCTCTTCACGGATCTAGACTGTAACACCCGGGTGCCGACGAGGGCTGGGAGTGGTCGCCGGTGCAAGAAGGCTTGGACAAGGAGCGGCTCCTGGTAGGCTTCTAGGTGGAGGGACACATGTATGAACCGATTACACACTGGAATGAGAGGGATCCAGAGAGTGTATTATGCAATTAAGGATGGCTTATATGAATTGATTAGTACTACCTATACCAACAAGATGCATATTCTTTTCGGTAGCCCATCACTTAAGAACTCCACAGTTAAGTGTGCTTGACTTTGGGAAATTCTGGGATGGGTGACCTAAGTTTTCCCAGGAAGCCTGTGAGTGATGACAAAGCATGCTGAATAGACCCGTGTTGGTTTCTGGGGATAGTTGTCAATCAATAGAGCAGCCAGGGATGTTACAGGGACTAAAATCCTCGAGCAAACTGGAACTCCTCTGCACCATCTTCTCTTATGTACCAAGGTACAACAACAAAACCAGAAAATAGATATATCGCAAGGGTGAGATGCCAATATATGGGTTTTTGATAAGATAACCACATGCGCGACACACAATTAACAGCACATACACATATATGCAGCACATGAAATCTTAGAATAAACACAATAGTTGATCAATGGATTCATACCCGATAGTATTCATCATTTTTAAAAAAAATGCATGACACTTCAATATAAAATGTCTAAATTTTATACCTAATCTCTGGAGATCCCAACTTCTATTCAATAACGTCAATTATTTTGTCCGTCAAGGTTCTGAGTTCCAACTATTTAAGTAAGTAACTTAGTAGGACACGAGCTCCAACCATCATCGTAAGTAGTTCACAAGAACATCCAACGATAGTCGTACTTAACTCGGCCTATAAAATATCACTAATATCCGAGCTCCAGAAATAGTCGTAGCTTAGCTCGGCCTTTCGTAGACCCATTTTCCAATCCACCAAAGGCAAAATGGTTATCGCGATAAATGGAAACATTGTCCATAACACATTGGCCAACACACAATACACAATGGTTATTGTGTTAAATGGAAACATAGTCCATAAAGATACATTGGTCAACACACCAGGACTCAATGATCTATAATTTAACATATGGCACGTCTGCCAAATAATGCATGGAAAAACTTTTATTCTCGTCTTGTTTTATTTTTCGTTACATTCCTCCCTTGTCGAAGCTCAAAGGCTCATGGCCATGCTGAATTTTAATATTAAGTCTTTACAACATTAAACAAACACAGGACATATAGTCAGAGTGTTTTAAAACTCAACACAGGACACACAGTCTGAGTGCTCAATCGCAATGCCCTAAACCGATGCTCAGTCTTAGGCTCACGGATATGGAACACACAGTCAGGATATCAATTATTGGACACATAGTCCATAAAACTTTTACAGGACACACTAGTCCACTAAGACGGATCCATTATCCACGTGTTAACAGAACACTAGAATTCCGACGTCTCGGTTACTAGGTTCACTTTTCCTCTTTAAATCATTTCACTCATTGAAACAACAAATACAAAACCAAACCTCCGAAAAATTATCCATGTTTAACAGAATTATTTTCACTGAATAAAACTCCTTTACAGAAATTCATTTCCATTATAATCGTTTATAAAATGTTAAATCACAGATAAATTCCTTTTTCTCCCAATTACTTCATTTCTTGAAAATCGTTCTCATAAAAACATCAACTCTTGAAAAGTAATTTCTAATAGATTCATAATAAAAATAAAACCGTTTTCTCATAATTTTGCCGTAAAATCCTTTTATAACTCAAATGACTTTTCTGTTGTAAAAAAAATTATTCCGACGTCAATATTACATTATTTTGGTAAATTACAGACAACACTAAGATATCATATGGCTATCTAAAACTCCTCAGGTAAACTACCCTTACCTCTTGAAGATTTCAAGTTTCGTTTCACGATCTGTTTTCCGATTCGAATCCGATTTCCTCCGCACAACTCAGGATAATCAAACAAATATTTATCCTTCACAACATATCAAGTATCAAATCAACAAATGAATCAACAAAATGAAACAAACTCATCTAGTTCATATGAACTAGGATTCGACCCTCACTAACTAATTAGGCTAGGGATGTTAAAATTTTACAAAATCTTGGATTAATGATCCTTAAGTATAATAAAGACATAATCAATGATCATTTGTCAAATATTTCAATGAAAACTCATCTAACCAACAAGGTTAGGATTTCGGTCCTTATGAGTAAAATAGGATAGTATTTGATTTGGTTTTCTATTCACTGGATTTAAATAATCATAAGGATTAAAAATATGAAATCAAGTATCATATAACAAAAATTGAAGCAAAACCCATTTATACCAAAAACCTAGGGTTTTGGCCATCAATGGAGAAATAAGGAGGAAATTTCTTTCGTGTTCATGCTGAAATAGACAACTATAAACACGAGAAGGGGGGTATAATTGTGTTTATCAGAATTTAAACAAAGTTGAAAACTTTTCACATATAGAAGCTTGGTTTGAGTGGAAAGATACAGGACAGACAGGTGACCTGTCTGATGAAATTTTAACAGTGACTTAGGCAAACACACCACTTGATAAACATATAAGAAAACTAAAGCAACTAAAGAGTTTATAAGGAAAGAGAGATTGACACAGTTATTTATCCTGGTTCACTCTTCAAAGCGAAGAGCTACGTCCAGTCCTTGGCAGCACCAAGTTTTATCCACTATAACTGATCAGGTTACAGACTCCAAGTATTGTTTGCACACCTAGCCTCTTTAGGCTCCAAGACAAGTATTCTTTGCACCCCTAGCCTCTTCAGGCTCACTCAGATTTGTTTGATAAATTTGGTTTGTAATAAATACAACTTCAGACAGACAAATCTTTCACTAACACTCAGAGTGGTTTAAATGTAAAGCTTAGGAAAGTCTGCGTAATAACTTCAAATGATTGAAGAATACGGAATGAAAGAATGAATATATTAATGCACAGAGTAATGACTCTTTTAAATGCTATGAGTGTTCTATCTTCATCTTCAATGACTTATGTATTTATAGTCTTCAAGCATTTAATACCCGTTAGAGACATTCCTTCAGATGTTGGCTTCAAGCAGAACTTCATTAAATGCAATAGAGTCATTCTGGGTAGCCATTAATGCAATAGGAATGTTGGTTGTACTCTAACTTGTAGGGTCATGGATTTATGCATTGTGAATCCATCATATCAGAGTTTTGCAGAGAGCTTTTTGTACTTTACTGTGTATAATTCCCTTTTTTGTGTAAAGACCAGAGGTACTAGGGAATAAAGCACATTGGAAGCATTCTTTAACTGGTCTTTGGTTCTGATATCCTAGGTTGCTTGAGAGAGTGACTTCTGATTTTTCTTGATAAGAGTGAGACCAAGTAAGAGAGAAGGCTTCGAGTCTCTTTCTGATAGGACAACTCACAAAAGCTTGTTAGGTCCTTGGTTCTTCAATGAGTAACCTCAGGGGAGTGTAGGAACTCGTGGAGAGACAGGTTGAAAATGTCTCTTGAAAGAAGCCAATAATCCTAGTCAGCAGACAGGTTGACTTTTGCTTATCCAGACAGGTAGTCATCTATATGAGTAGACAGATGATTCTTACTGTTTTGATCTTCATACTAGATAGACAGGTTATCAACCAATATGACGGTTAATTAAATCATTAACCAATGTTTAGTTATCATGAAAACTTTAGGGAAATGCACATCAGACATTTTAGAGACTTAACAATCTCCCCCTTTTTGATGATGACAAACATTGAGATGATTTAAGGAACCTCAGAAAATATCAACAAATGAAAGTAGCATATATCAGACAGGTTGAAATTTTCTTAATTAGATGGGCTTGATCATATGTTCTAGTTAACTTAGTCACACATATATTTGACTTGTTTTACTTTGAAATTATCAGAGCAAACTTACTTGCGATTTATCAGAGCAATTATAGCAACTATCAGAACATACTTTGATCATATCATGTTCATATATTATTTTCTTATTAAGATCATATCATATATCACATTTCTCCCATTCTCATATATCACATTTCTCCCATTCTTCCCCTTTTGTCAACATTAAAAAGGAATACACTTTGAAAGCATTAAAGAAATAAAGGAGAAATTTATTTTATTCATCATGAACGTTTACAAGTATAAGGTAGTCTATATACAAAGAAACCAAAAACTACCTAGATTGACTAATTAACAAAAACGAAACATCAACCCTTTGCTCTAAGAGCAGCCTAGCTCGCCTTTATTCATCTAGCTGTCTTCTTAAGTCTTATACTTGTGTTTGAAGCAAATGAAAGTCTTGTAAGGCCACTGTCTGAGAACCGGAGGCTTCTATAGACAGACTTGAGAAAGAGACAGACAGAGAAGAGTGCCAGGGTAAGGCTAAAACTGGGGGTGCCTTAGGTAGAGATAGGGGATAGGTGATGGAAGGGAAGAAAAGTTCATGGAGAGTTTGAAGGGCATAAAAGGAAGAAAGACGAATTTGAAGAGAAGACTGATGCTGACAAAGTCAGTATCAGGTGAAGGAAACACACAGGAAAGTCTCTCGGACAGAGACAGTCTGGTGATGGTTATTGGGATAGGAGGGGAAAGAGGTGTTTGAGCTAAAACAGAGGGAGGGAGAGGTAATAAAGAATCAATATGGAAGATAAAAGAATTCGATCCCGTGACTAACATAAAGAAATACCTAGATATACGGGGTAACATCACAACATAAGCAGGATAGTGAGTTCCAGCTAACGTTCTAATGAAGACAACAATAGGTGGGTAGAAGAAAAGTTCTCTACAGGGGTTAAGAATATGAGATGGATGAGAAGGAATGACAGAGACATGTGAGATACTTGCAAATAAAAGAGATTGTAGATTAGACACAAAGAGTCTCGATGATATGCCAGTTTGTTCTTTGGGAGCAGAGTCCCTATGAACAACTGTGTGTTGACATTCATCAGGTACGACAGTGAAATATGATTTTTTAGTTTGTAAAGAGGAGACAGGTGAGGGATGAGGAGACGCTACAGAAAGGGGTTGGACAAGAAGGGTGGATGGAGAAGAGACATATAGGGTGATGATACCTTGATGTAAGGGGGAAGGGAATGAAGGAGATGTCTGCTCTTCAAATATCTTCAACTTCTTGTGAGAAGGAGACACTTGGTCATTCTCTGGTACAACTGTCTGAGCTCCTCCAGACAGGTCTTCTGCAGTGTTAGCTTCTGTAGGTACTTCGGTCTTTGCAGGCATTGGGTAACCAGCTCTTCTCTTTTTGGGAATGATTCCCAAAATGAAAGTCTTCTTTGATTCTTCTAGAACTTATTCTGTCTGCTCCCCCTGAGCAGATGCTTCCTCTTTGCTAGGTTCAAACTCAACCTGTCTTACCTTGGCAAAGGTCTTAACCAGCTTCCTTTTCTTGCTGGGCTGAGCTGGTACAACAACGGGTTCTTCAGTTTCACTCACCTTCCTCTTTGGAGAGGTTCTCCTCAGTTTGAACCTCAAGGGTTCAACTGTCTCAGCAGTTTCTTCAGATGCTGAGGATTGTTGCAGCTCTGGAATTTGGTCTTGTCTGGCCACCTTTCCAAATGGCTTGAACAGTCTCTCAGAAAGAGGGACTTCAGATTCATTAGTGGAAACCACTGGTTCTTTTTCTTTCTGTTCAACAGCAGGTTTCTTCTTCTGCTTCTTCTTCTTGCTGTCTTCCTCCTCATCAGCAAGATGGATTCCCTTGATATCCATCATAGATAATATCTTCCTATCTATGGGCAGTGACATGTCCATAAAATAAACATCATTGGGAACAAACAGCTTGTTCCTAAAGACCCTTGTTAGCAACAGCCCATATGGATAAGTTTGCACATTAGTCCTCTTGATCAGAGTCTCCATGTACATATATATGAGGTCGTTGATGTCAACTTTGATTTTGTGGATAAAGTGGTACAGAACAAATCTGTCCATCTTGGTCATAGTGTCTCGTGAGCCTTTCCTTGGCATCATGTACTCCAACATCAATTTGTGCTGGAATCTGCACTTGGCCACCATGTTGATGGGTTTAGGGTTCACAGGTTTGGAAACACCATAGATGGCAATGTTGATATTGTCAACTCCCACTTCAGTTTCCCAGTTGGGTGTGAAGCCAGCTCCGATTCTCGAGCACTTTGTGACAAGCTCCAGAGAGCTAATGGGGAAGAGAAGGGTTCTATCCCCCATTTCAGCCTTAAAGCTCTTGGTTCCGTTGAGCCTGTTGGTGACAACCACAACATTTCTCCAAAAGGTTTGAAGTAGCTTGGGGTGAACGAGCTCCTTGACGTCGAAGAAAGGAGTCCACTTGGAGTTCTCCAACTCTTCAGTGACATCCATACCTAGCTTCTTCATCTTTTGAAGATCAACAATCTTTCCCGGAATAATCTTTTCTATCTCAGTAACCTTGAGATTGTATTTCTCAGCAATTTCCTTTGTAGAGAGATGCTTAGATGATGCCATTTTTGAGAGAAGACGGTTCTAGGGTTTCGAAAGAGAAGATGGTTTGAAAGATGAGAAGACAAAGAGATTTTGGAATTTTGAAAGCGTAAAGATTGAGCCTTTCTGATCCCCTGCCTTTTATAGACATAAAGGTAGGAGATAATTTTTTTTAAAAAATCAAAACGACATGATTCTTATGCGGAACAGCATCACCTACTTAAGACATAATGAAAACATGGTTTCGAGATATATAAACTACTGTGCACATGATTAGCTTCAGATAAGGGAATGGCATGAATTAATTAATAACCATTTCAACAAAACTGTTGAGTTATAGCATAGTGACTCAACAGAGTCAAACAGGTAAGCATAGACAGTTGATAAAGCACAGATAGGTTAATACTCAGACATGTCATTCAACAATGCAATGCATGTTTAGATTATATCTAATAAATAAAAACCTTTCTTTTGCTAGGGGTTTGGTGAAAATATCAGCCCATTGATTTTCAGTTTTAACAAACTTAATATCAAAGATGCCTTTCTGAACATAATCCCTAATAGAATGATGTTTTAATTCAATATGCTTAGCCTTAGAATGCTGAATTGGATTTTTAGATAAGCATATAGAACTGGAATTATCACACCATATAGATATGTTATGTTCATAAATAGAGTAATCCTCAAGTTGATGTTTTACCCATAAGAGTTGAGAGCAGCAACTAGCAGCTGAGATGTATTCTGCTTCAGCAGTAGACAGGGGAATAGTTGTCTGCCTCTTGCTTGACCGTGAGACTAAGCTTGCTCCAATGAAGTGACATCCTCCACTGGTGCTTTTTCTTTCTATTCTGTCTCCATCAACATCATAATATCCAACTAATCGGTATTCTTTTGATCTTAAATACAGCAAACCAAGATTAGTAGTCTCAAGCAAATATCTAAATATTCTTTTAACAACCTTAAGAAGAGATTCTCTGGGATCAAATTGGAATCTAGAACATATACAAACACTAAATTGAATGTCAGGTCTGCTTGAAGTTAAGTACAGTAGAGAGTCAATCATACCTCTGTAGACAGTTTGATCTACCTATTTACCTTCATCATCTTTGCTTAGTTTTGCATTGGGTTGCATTGGGGTTTTCACGAGCTTAGCATTTTCCATTTGGTATTTCTTGAGTATTCCCTTGATATACTTGTGTTGATGAATGTAAATTCCATCACTTGTCTGCTTGAATTGTAAGCCAAGGAAGAACTTCAATTCTCCCATCATGCTCATCTCAAATTCAGCTTGCATTAGATTTGAAAATTCCTTGCACAGCTTTTCATTAGTTGCTCCAAAAATAATATCATCAACATATATTTGAACTATAATAAAGTTCTCTTTAGGGAATTTCTTGAACAGAGTAGTGTCTACTTGTCCTCTAGAAAAACCATTATGCATGAGAAAGGAACTAAGCCTATCATACTATGCTCCAGGTGCTTGTTTCAAACCATATAATGCCTTTTTAAGTTTGAAAACGTGATCTGGTTTATCGGTATCCTCAAAACCAGGGGGTTGTTTAACATACACTTCTTCTTCAATTATACCATTTAGAAAAGTACTTTTTACATCCATTTGAAACAGGGTGATTTGGTGTTGTGCAGCATATGTCATTAAGATGCGTATAGCTTCTATTCTAGCTACAGCTGCAAAAGTTTCAGTATCGTCAATACCTTCTTGTTGGTTATAGCCTTGAGCTACTAACCTTGCCTTATTTCTGACAACTTTACCATCTTCATCCAATTTGTTTCTGAAGACCCATCTTGTTCCAATAACAGACTTGTTTTTAGGCTTAGAGACAAGAGTCCAGACATCATTTCTGGTGAACTGGTTGAGTTCTTCTTTCATTGCAAGAATCCAGCTTTCATACTTAAGAGCTTCTTCTATGCGTTTTGGCTCCAATTCTGACATAAAAGCCACATTGCTTGATTCTCTTAATGTGGATCTAGTTCTTACTCCTTCAGAAGGGTTTCTAATAATAAGATCCTTACGGTGATGAGTGTTGAACTTCCAATTCCTTTCTAGATCATCATGAAGATGTTGACTCGTCTGTTGACTAGTCTGCTCCACTTGTCTGTCAGCCTCAAGCACAGGTTCTGTCTTGGTCAGATCGGGTTGTTGAATTTATGGATTGTTTATATCAAGACCTGCAAGATCATCTTCTAGATCTGATAGTTTTTTATCAGTCTTTAGTCCATCATTGAATTTAACATGAATAGATTCTTCAATGACACAGGTTTTTGAATTATAAACTCTAAAAGCTTTAGACATTTCAAAATATCCTACGAAAATACCTTTATCTACCTTAGAATCAAACTTTCCAAGATTATCTTTGGTATTCAGAATAAAACGTTCACATCCAAAAGCATGAAAATAAGATATGTTGGGGCTTTTTATTTTCCACAATTCGTCAGGAGTCTTCTTTAGAAAATGCCTAATAAGTATTCTGTTTTGTACATAACAAGCAGTGTTTACAGCTTCTTCCCAGAAGTACTTTGGGATATTATTTTCATTGAGCATAGATCTAGCCATCTCTTGCAGAGATCTGTTCTTTCTCTCAACCACTCCATTTTGCTGTGGAGTTCTAGGTGCAGAGAAATTGTGAGAGATTCCATTCTCCTCACAGAACTGTCTAAACTGTTCATTTTCAAATTCTCCCCCATGATCACTTCTAAAGGTAGAAATACAGAAACCCTGCTCATTTTGTACTCTTTTGCAGAATACTGAGAAAGCCTTAAAAGATTCATCCTTGTGTGTTAGGAAGAGTACCCATGTGAATCTAGAATAGTCATCAACTATGACAAATCCATATTTTCTTCGAGCCAGACTGGAAACACTAACTGGTCCAAACAGATCCATGTGTAACAACTGAAGAGGTCTAGAGGTTGATACTTGGTGTTTAGATTTTAAACTTGATTTATCTGTTTTCCTCTTTGACATGCATCACATAAGACATCTTTCTTAAAACTAAGATCAAGCAATCCTCTTACAAGGTTATTCCTTTATAATTTGGAAATTAGTTTCATACTAGCATGTCCTAGTTTCTTATGCCATAACCATCTCTCATCCTCTTTAGACATCAGACAGCTTACACTTTGATCTGAGAGATCAGACAGTTCAATCTTATAAAGATTTTATTGCCTTTTAGCTGAAAAGAGGGTTTTATCACAACAGTCTTTAACCATGCATACATCCTTGGTAAAGGAAACATCAAATCCACTATCACATAATTGACTTATGCTAAGAAAATTGTGTCTTAATCCTTTAACAATAAGAACATTAGATATAGAGGGAAGAGGGGGTTTACCACCAATAGTATCAATTCCTATAAATTTTCCTTTCTGATTCCCTCCAAAGGCAATGTGTCCTCCTTTCTTAAGTTGGAGGTCTAGGAACATAGACCTTTCTCCTGTCATATGACGCGAGCAACCGCTGTCCAGGTACTAACAGTGGTGTTTTCTTTGTCCTGTTGTGGACATCTGCAACAAAAATTATTTGATCTTTAGGTACCCATATTTTTCTGGGTCCTTTTCTGTTAGTTCTAGGAGTCTGTGAAGACATCCTTCTCTTCCTGTGAATACACTTGGACATAACATGTCCAGTTTTTCCACAGAAGTTACAGACAGGTGTAGATTTGGTTATAGTTGACTTAACAGATACTGTAGAAGCTTTAGTTGATACTTTATGATGTGTCCGATGGACATATCCAATACCTTCTTTGTTAAGAGAGTGCCTCTGACAGCCTAGTAGCTTAGTCAGATTATCTCTGCCATTAACAAATTTGGCAAGATCAGAAGTGAGCTCTTCCACTTTCTGTTGAAGTTTTTCAACTTTTTCAGATGGTGATGTTTCACTTGAGATCATAGCTTCATTAGACTTTTCAGTCTTCAGTTCACTGTTCTCTTTTGCTAGCTTCTCACACTCTTGAGATTTCTGTTTATGCTCACTGGTGATCTTTACATACTCTCTCTTGAGGGATTTTAAGGCCTTAGATAAGCAGTTGGATTCCTCCAGCAACTCCTCACAGGCATCAAGTAATTCATCATAGTCAGGATGTACCTCATCGTCTGAGTCAGTGTTGGCCATCAAATAGAGATTGGCTTCTTCCTCTATTTCTTCATCAGAAGATGTTGACTCCAGATCCTCCCAAGTAGCCATCATTCCTTTCTTCTTCTTCTTGAATAATTTCTTAAAAGGGGCCTTCTTGAGTTGAGGACATTCAACCTTGATGTGACCAGGCTTCTTCCACTCATAGCAGGCAATTGGACTTTTGTCTGTTGGAGTGGATTATTGGAAGTTCTTGTTCTTGTTGAACCTTCTGAATGGTTTATCCCTCTGGAACTTCTTTTTCTGTAGGAGAAGCCTTATCTTCCTGGTCAGGAGAGACAATTCTTAATCACTCTCAAAATCCTCGTGTTCAGACAGGTCAGCATCATTGGATAACTCGTATGCTTTTAGAGCCTTGGAAGCTTTTGCTGACTTTTGATCAGCTTTGAGAGCAATTGACTTGCCCTAACTTCATCTCCAAGTTCTTGCTCATGAACAGTGAGTGTTCCAAGAAATTCATCCATAGTCAAGGTAGTGAGATCCTTGGCTTGAGAGATAGCAGTAACCAAAGGTCTCCACTGTTTTTTGGTAGACTTCTTAGAATCTTTCCAACCTTCTCAGCATTGGTGTAGACTTTGCCAAGAGATTTTAAACTATTGATTATAGTTGGAAATCTTCCTATCATTTGAGCAACATATTCTCCTTCCTCCATGACAAACAGTTCATACTTTCTGACAAGTATGGCAATATTTGACTCTTTGAATTTGGTTGTTCCTTCATGTGTGACAGCTAAAGTGTCCCATATTTCTTTGGCAGAGTCACAAGCACATACCTTTTCAAACTCCTCAGGACTGATAGCACAAATGATGTTATATCTAGTTTTGTGGTTTAGCTCCCATTTTGTCTTTTCTGCAGTAGTCCACTGAGCTTTTGGCTTGTCAGTGTCATCATCATTCTTGGGAATGAATGAACCATCTGTAATGACATCCCAGAGATCATAGTTTGTAGATATAATGAACCATTGAAATCTATCTTTCCAATAGTTGTAGTTTTCTCCATTGAAGTAAGGAGGTCTGGTTAGGGAAGCTCCTTCAGTCTGGTGACTTCTACTTGAACTAGCTCCAACAGTCATGTCTATTCTTCATGACCTTTTACCTCTACATTGTTAGATGCTCAACCCAGAGGCTGAGCTCTAATACCAACTGAAATAGACAACTATAAACACGAGAAGGGGGGTTGAATTGTGTTTATCAGAATTTAAACAAATTTGAAAACTTTTCGCATATAGAAGCTTGGTGCAGACAAGTGGAAAGATACAGGACAGACAGGTGACCTGTCTGATGAAATTTTAACAGTAGCTTAGGCAAACACACCACTTGATAAACGGATAAGAAAACTAAAGCAACTAAAGAGTTTATAAGGAAAGAGAGATTGACACATTTATTTATCCTGGTTCACTTTTCAAAGTAAAGAGCTATGTCCAGTCCTTGGCAGCACCAAGTTTTATCCACTATAACTGATCAGGTTACAGACTCCAAGTATTGTTTGCACACCTAGCCTCTTCAGGCTCCAAGACAATATTCTTTGCACACCCAGTAGGAGAGAAGGATTCGAGTCTCTTTCTGATAGGATAACTCACAAAAGCTTGTTAGGTCCTTGGTTCTTTTATGAGTAACCTTAGACGAGTGTAGGAACTCGTGGAGAGACAGGTTGAAAACGTCTCTTGAAAGAAGTCAATAATCCCAGTCAGCAGACAGGTTGACTTTTGCTTATCCAGACAGGTAGTCATCTATATTAGCAGACAGATGATTCTTACTGTTTTGATCTGCATACTAGATAGACAGGTTAGCAACCAATATGGTGGTTAATTAAATCATTAACCAATGTTTAGTTCTCATAAAAACTTTAGGGAAATACACATAAGACATTTTAGAGACTTAACACATGCTTCTAGATGATCAATATAGGCATCATGATGAGTTCATAGAAATTGGTTTCAAATCAAATGAATTTGTCTACAATTTTCTAGAGTTTTTTGAAGTTCTAGATCTAAGAATTTCAACAAGATGTTTCTTGGAAAAATGAATGAATGATAAGAGGAAGGTAACATGATTATGATAGATGAGGGTTTACCTCTTGTGGATGAAGAACAAGTGAAGAGAATGATCCAAGTATCAAGAACAATCAATGGAGTTTATGTGTGTTCTTGAGAAAATAGGTGACAATGATGAAGTGAATGAGGGAAATGACAGAAAAATGTCTAAGTGTGGAATGGGGTGTGGTAGCCATGAAAATGAGGGAGTGAGGGGGTTAATTTGGTCCAAAATTCAGTTAAGGACAAAAAAGTAAAATTACTTAGGGACCAACTTGTAATTCCTTTAAAGTCTAAGGACATTTACGACATTTCACACTCAAATTAATCATGACAAATGAATGGACATGGTTTGAAGGAGATGTGACTGAGTTTTGGACCACAAAATAGGAAGAAGAAATCAATTTGTACATGACTTGCCTTAATCATGGTTAAGATTTAACTTAGATAGGTTGGTTAAGGGTATTTTGGTCATTTCACTTAAAAGACACGATTACTTGCATTTAATGTTTCATAAATGAGTGGGGAGTCATGGTGGTGACTCACTCCGTGACTTAGTTCCTTCGGTGTTCGGTTCTATCTCTGCAATTCCGTTTCCGAATCCATCGGTTTCCCGATTAGGGTTTCCATCCATTTTTTGTTAAATTTTCACCCGATACAATAAAATATTTTATTTTTGGGTATAAATTCTTGAAATATATATTGTCCTCAATAAGTGATAGTATTTTGAAATTTTCCATTTTCGGACCTAAAGTTAAGGGTTTTTCGTATGCGATTTTCTTCGAAACTTCGCCCGAATAAAATATAATATTTCATATTTGAACGAAAATTTACAAAATGACCAAAGTCATTGGAAAAATGTTATAAACCTAAACCATTTCGTTCATGAGTCAACATTAGGTTTTCTGATCAGTAAAATCTTACTGTCAGCGAAAATGCAGACCGGGTTTCGTCTGAATTTCCAACCCAAAATTTAACCGCAACTCTCTACGATAAAATAGAATACAAATATGATTTTGGTTTATACAAAATCATTTTATAGGTCTTGGATAATATATATATATATATACTGTTATTGAAGAACAGTAAAAATCGGGATGTTACACAAAGCAAGACTAGTTGCTCAATGGTATAATCAACAGGAAGGTATTAATTTTACTGAAACCTTTGCATCTGTAGCTAGATTAGAAGCAATTATAATTCTCATGTCTTATGCTGCCCAACATGATATAACTCTCTATCAAATGGATGTTAAAAGTGCATTTCTAAATGGGATAATTGAGGAGGAAGTTTATGTCAAGCAACCTCCTGGGTTTGAGGATTTAGAAACTCCTCACCATGTCTATAAGCTTAAGAAAGCTTTATATGGACTCAAACAAGCTCCTAGAGCTTGGTATGATAGGTTAAGCACATATCTAATGGAAAATAATTTCATTAGAGGAATAGTAGATACTACACTTTTCAAGAAATGCTCAAAGAAAGATTTCATGGTAGTACGTATTTATGTTGATGATATTATATTTGGTGCTACTAATGAAAAGCTCTCCAAAGAGTTCTCTGAGTTGATGCAGAATGAATTTGAGATGAGCATGATGAGAGAATTAAAGTTCTTCCTTGGTCTTCAAATAAAACAGACAAGTGATGGAATCTATATCCATCAACAAAAGTACACCAAGGAGCTTCTGATAAAGTATAAAATGGAAAATTCAAAGCCTATGAGCACTCTTATGCATCCATCAGTTATTCTAAACCAGGATGAGGAAGGTAAAAAGGTAGATCAAACTGTCTACCGAGGTATGATTGGATATCTTCTATACTTAACTTATAGCAGACCTGATATTCAATTCAATGTTTGTCTATGTGCTAGATTTCTATCAGATCTTAAGAAATCTCATAATAAGGCTGTTAAAAGAATTTTTAGATATTTAATTGGAACCATTAACCTTGGTTTATTATATAAGAAATCTGAAGATTTCAGGTTAGTTGGATTCTGTGATGTTGATTTTACTGGAGATAGAATTGATAGAAAAAGTACCAATGGAGGATGCCACTTCATTGGAGCAAATACGATCTCTTGGTCAAGCAAAAGGAAAAGCACCATTGCTCTCTTAACTACTGAAGCCGAGTACATATCTGCAGCAAGTTGTTGTTCATAACTGCTTTGGGTAAAATATTAACTTGAGGATTACTCAATGTCTGACCATAATATACCTGTTTGGTGTGATAATACTAGTTTTATTAACTTGTCTAAAAATCCCATACAACACTCTAGAGCAAAGCATATAGAAATAAAGCATCGTTTTATTAGAGATTATGTGCAAAAAGGTGTTTTTGAAATTAAGTTTGTAAACACTGAGTATCAGTAGGCAGACATCTTTACTAAACCTCTAAGTGAATATAGATTTGTTTTTATTAGAAGGAATCTTAATATGCATAATGTGTGTGAATGAGTGTATGCTGATATGTCTGAAAATTTATTTGTCTAAATTTTATATGCTTGACTCGTCTATTTTCTTTATACTTCACTCGTCTACTTTAGCCAAGCGTCTGATGACGTGGCTAAAACCACTCAGTGCTAACCCTGACTGAGACATGTGTACATTGCAAAATTTCCCTCCTTTTTCTTAAAATGTTTCATTTTTTTTTCAATTGTCTTTTCAAAAGTTATTACTGATTGTGGCAATAATCTCTCTCCTTGTTCCCAACATAAAAAGCACCCATGCGTTTTAACAAAAGCAACCCGTGTTGTTTCAAAACTACCCACTCACATTTTCTTGCTTACAACCTCTTTTTGATTTCTTTTCGTCTTCATACTCTTGAAACCTTTCATCTCCAAAACCCTAAAAATCTTCTCTTTTGAAACTATGGCACCCAAAAGTTATCTTGAAGAAGTTGCTGAAAAGCCTGGACTTTCTATACTAGAACTAAAGAAGGTGGGCACCCTGGAAGGGTCCCTAATTTCACTGAGCTGAAGAACAAAGGACTGGATGTTAAGCCAGAAATTACTCATGCTGGGTGGTTACCATTCTTCCAAATGGTGAAAGATGCTTTTCCTTCCTTTGTTAGAAATTTCTGGAAAAACTCTAAAGTCATCAAGGACAAGGACAACACAACCTCCATGATTTCTGGAGATGTGGGTGAGGACCACGTCTTCATCACTCATGAGTCGCTCGCTGAAGTGATCAAGTCCCCTAAAGAAGGAGCTGGGTACGATAAGAGATGGATGAAGAATCAAGGTGGCGAGATGGTTGTAAACCTCGTACTTTATGGAGTTCCTAAGGCAAAGGATCTTGATTCAAAATACCTGACACCTAAGGCAAGGTTTCTTCATGTACTTTTAATTAACTATGTGATACCTAAAGTTGGCTCTAGGGATCATGTGAGTAAGCTAGAAAAATTTACTATTTATCACTTAGTCCAAAGAATCAAAATAGATATCATAGATTTAATTTTTGGACATATGGAGAAGACTGTGAAAGGAAAATACAAAAGTGGATATCCCTATGGCATGCTTATGACAAGAGTCTTCAGGGCTAATTCTTTGAAGGATATGACAAAAGCCTTCCATGCTGATCTCTGCACAGAGATAACTACAAGACACCATCTTTGATGAAGGTACAACTTGAACCTATAGTTGAACCATCTACTGCTGAAGCATAATCATCTGCTGCACCTGTTAGAGAAGGACTTAGTGTTCCCATTGTCAAAGTTGAACCCTTTGTGGAGCCTGTTGAAGAAGAAATGCCTCAGCTACAGAGGAAGAAAAGGAAAATTGGTGAATCCTCTGCTCAAGTTTCTGCAGAAGCTTCAGATTTTCAGAATACTGTTGAAAACACTTCTCAGGTTGTTGAACCTGTTGTTGAACCTGTTGTTCAAGATGTTGCCTAAGTCCCTAATGCACCTAGTGTTACTAAGGTGTTCAAAAGGAAGAGAGCTGTGCAAGCTGAGGGGAGTCTCAACCATAAGAAATTGTGATCCCCAAGAAAAAGAGGACAACTGTCACCAAGAGGAAGTTGGTTCTACTTCTAACTCCATCACCCTCACCCTCACCAACAAGACAGCAAACAACTACAACAACTTCTACTCCACAACCTTCATCTCCATTACCCGCTCTGTCACCACAAAGAGCACCAACATCACCACCACAGAACACACCACAACCAAAACCGTAACAGAAAACCCCTACTCCTCCAATTGCTTCACCAAAAATCCCAACTCCACCACACACATCACCTATCCCTCAACCTTCTGTTCCCGAACCACAAAATACTAACCCTCTTACTTCTGACCCTAACCCTACTGTTTCAGAAGCACACCTGTCTGAAACTGAACCTCATTTATCCAACCCTTCCACACTACAAACATCCCACCATACTGACACTCTTCACACTGACGATGTCAATGACTTTGCATACTTTGACAATCCCACTCCTCCTCCACCCTCACCTAAACTACAAACCCCTAACCATATTAGAAACCAATGCCAATTTCCTCTGAGAGTAGTCTTTCCAGACTTATTCTTTGAAACTAGACACAACCCTCTCCCTATGGCCACTCTATCACCTTATCACCCTTCTTCCAAAACCACTCCCTTTTTTGTCACAGATGAGTCATGCTCAAACTTTCTGTATGGCAAAGACTTGGATATCATTGCCTCTCTTGAAGCTGAAAGGCAGCTTGTCAAGCTGGCCAAGAAACAGAAGCATGCAGTATTAGGTTCAATGACTTAGAGATTTTGATATATGACAAATACAACTTAATGTGAATGAAAGTGTTTTAGTGTCAAGTTGTAAAGACAGGTATCAAGCAGTAATCAACAAGTTCAATGAGCAAAGACAAGGAAAATATTCAAGGAAGAACTTGAAGGAATCGAAAGAGCTACATCGAGGAGTCAAAGAGCAAAGACAGAGATCAAAGGAATCATCAAGACAAAAGCTTAACGGAGAAATTAGATTTAAGTCTTAGATGATTTGAAAGAGATGAAATCTCTTATTCACAAATAGCTCATTTGAAAAGATGCATGAAAGAAAATCTTTTTTTCATAACCTACATTAAAAGGAATAAGTTTTCGTTAATGAAAATGATTTTTGGCAATAAGAAGTGCTCGTCCAAAGCGCTCGTCCAACACTGAAGTAATACAAAGTTCTCGTCCAACACTGAAGTAATACAAGCGCTCGTCCAAACCCAAGTGATTGAAGCGCTCGTCCAACAAGTGACAGAAGCGCTCGTCCACTGAAGTGACAGAAGCGCTCGTCCAACAAGTGACAGAAGCGCCAGTCCACTGAAGTGACAGAAGTGCTCGTCCACTAAAGTGATAGAAGCGCTCGTCGACACATGTCTTTGGACTTGCTAAGATCTTAATGAGAAGATCCGTCCAATGACGTGGCATATGGAGCTCGTCTATTAGCCCGCCCGAATGTAAAATCTTAATTGCTAGATGGAAGCGGTTATTTTCAAGATGGACGCGAATTCTATAAGAATTATCAGAATCTTATTTCAAGAACCAGAATCAAGAAAACATATTTTTTTAATCAGATCCAAATCTGTTTTGATTGATCCCAACGACTATAACTTGTTTTCTATATATAGAGGGATCAAAGGAACAATTTTTTACAGATGATATCAATCATAACAACAGAACACATATCATTCATCAGTTTTCTTGAGCTTATTGTGAAAAGAGTGTTTTGTTCTTATAAGTGCTTCAATTTGTTTATCTGACTATTGAGAGTTAGGAATCAACTTTTGTTTTTACTTTTCTATTGTAATGAGAGAGGGATTCTCTCTGAGTGATTAGGGTGTGGTATCCTTAAGGAAGAACATTGAGGCTCTTCACAAGAGTTTGGTATCTCGAGGTGAAGGAGTGCTGTGTGGTGTAAAGTTTTTTCAAGCTACCTGGTAAAGCTTGTGTGTTAGTGTGTGAAATCCCACAGGTGGAGTGGGGACTGGATGTTGGTCACAGTGGCGGTGATTGAACCAGAATAAATCTGGTTGTGTAGTATCTCTAAACTCAAAATCCTTTACTTTCTGTTTATGATCAGGAACCTGTGATTTTGATGTTTAAAGTTCAATATAACTTCTGTTCTTGATCTGTATAAACTGTATTGAAACCTGAGTGTGATTGTAATCAAGTCTGTGTTATCTGCGTTCAAAACTGAGTTGATCAAAACCATTCTTGATTGCTGAAACTGAACTAATTACTGAAACAGAAACCTGCAAGTTTGTTCTTGATTGTTAATGCTTATATTTGAAATTTGCATAACTTGTTATTAATCTTTCTTATTTTCATCATCTTCCAATTCAAGATTTTATATAAACCCTTCATTGATCTTGTAAAAGATCCTGAGGTCACAAATCCGCAACTCTGCTTTGAAAAGTTTTGTGAAAAGTTTTTAAGAGGGAAATATTTTAAGAAGACCCCCCCCCCCCCCCCTCTCTTGAGTCATTGAAGCCAAAACAACAATTGGCATCAGAGCTAAACTCTGAAGTTTGGCTTAACAGCTATAAGAGCATGGTTTCCAATGACTGTTTGAATGAAGGGGCTTCCCTTGCATGCCCTTCTGCCTTCAATGGATCTGAGTGTATCTATTGGAAGGAAAGAATGGCAATCTTTCTTGAGGCAGTAGGTGTTGACATTTGGGATGCAGTAGAAAATGGACCATTTGACCCCTCTACTATAGATGCTAATGGTGATCCAAGAAATAAGCCTAAAACTGAATGAAATGAGGATGATAAGAAAAGAGTTCAATACAATGCAAGTGCTAAGAATATTATAACATATGCTTTAAGCCGTGATGAGATTTTCAGGGTTTCAAATTGCAAATCAGCAAAGGAGATGTGGGATACGTTTCAAGTAACACATGAAGGAACCTCAAATGTCAAAAGAGCAAGAATGAACACCCACATACATGAGTATGAGCTGTTTAGAATGAATTGAGGAGAACCTATGACTGAAATTCAAAAGCGATTCACACACATTGTAAATCAATTGGTTGGTCTTGGAAAAGCAATCTCAAATAAGGATCAAATTAACAAAGTAATGAGATGCTTGAGCAGGGAATGGAAACCTAAAGTCACTTCAATCTCAGAATCTAGAGACCTCTCATCAATGAACATTGCCACATTGTTTGGAAAACTGCAAGAACATGAATTAGAGTTGAACAGACTGAATGAGAGTGAAGAAACTGATAAAAGAAAGAAGGGATTGGCTCTGAAATCACAAGTCAGAGAAGTAGAAGATAGTGATGATGATGATTCAGAACAAGAGGCTAATCTAAAGAAGAGATGAGAATGCTAGTTAGAAAATTCAAGAACTTCCTAAATAAGAAAGGAAACTTCAAAAGAAAGCCATCCACCTTTCAAAGGAGAAATTTCAGCAAAGGTGACAACTCTTCCAACAACATCACATGCTATGAATGTGGAAAGATTGGCTACATGAAGCTTAACCGTGCAAAACTGTAAAAGAAGGACAAAACTGAAAAGTTTGACTCAAAGGACAAGAAGTGGAGAAAGACAAGAAAGGCCTACATTGCTTGGGATGATAATGATGTAGATTCCACTTAAGAATCTGAATCTGAGGAGGCAAACCTGTGTTTGATGGCCAGTAATCATATTGATTCAGAAAGTGAAGTAAGTTTTAATTATCAACCTTCTTATGATGAATTGCAAAATGCTTTTGAAGAACTTCACAAAGATTCCATTAGACTTGCTAGATTGCTAAATAAGTCTAAGAAAATCATCACATGCCTAGAAGAGAAAAATTCTGTTTTAAACAAAGAGGTTGATCAATTAAAAACAGAAAATTGTGCTTTAAAAGAAAAACTAGCTACTGTTTTAGATGCATCTATATGTGATAAATGTCCTAAGTTGGAGAAACATATAAATCATTTGAATGGTGATCTATCCAGAATTACTAGTGATAAAGAAATCTTGAATGCATCTAGCTGTACATTGACTAAAGAGGTTGAAAAACTGAAAAATGACCTAGCAAGATTCACAAATGGTAGAGATAACTTGAATGCTTTATTAGGACAACAAAAGTGTGTTTATGATAAGGCAGGAATAGGCTATAAACCGAAGATACATGAGAAATCTTTCAAGAAATTTTTTGGTGCACCTAAGACATCAAACACACCATTTGTTAAATACCATTTTGTGCTAGAAAAGGTCTCACAGCTTCTACATGTCATTACAGATAATCTGCTTATAACGAGTCTAAGTATATATGGGTTCCTAAAGGAACTATTACTGTAACTAACTTAAAAGGACCAAAACAGATTTGGGTACCTAAAGCAAAAACATGATTATGTTTTGTAGGTGTGTTGGAAAGCCAAGAATGTGAAATGGTATCTTGACAGTGGATGTTTAAAACACATGACTGGAGACAAAAGCAAGTTCATTTCCTTTACCCCTAAGTCGAGTGGTAGTGTTACCTATGGAGACAATAATAAAGGGAGAGTACTTGGCATTGGCAACATTGGAAGTGACTCAACAATAATCATTGAGGATGTACTATATGTTGAGGGACTGAAACACAACCTATTAAGTATCAGTCAACTATGTGACAAAAGGCTTTAAGGTTGGTAAAGGATTTTGTTATTGATGATCTTGCAGATTCAATTGAGAAAACTCTCCTAGAAGAGAAACAGGACAATGAAGAAGATGAAAGCTTAAAGAACGAATCGCTGCAGCAGGAGCAAACAGAAAAACAGTCTGACCTACCAAAGGAATGGAGGACTCTCAGAAATCATCCAATTGATAACATCATTGGTGAAATTACAAAGGGGGTAACTATTAGACAATCTTTTAGAAATGTTTGTAATCATATGGCATTTGTGTTTCAAGTAGAACCTAAGAACATAGATGATGCTATAATTGATGAACATTGTATGATGGCTATACAAGATGAGTTAAATTAGTTTGAAAGAAACCAAGTTTGGAAACCAGTGCCTAAACCCAAGAACTGTCAAGTAATAGGTACAAAATGGGCTTTTAGGAATAAACTAGATGAAAATGGTATAATTGTAAGAAACAAGACTAGATTGGTAGCCAAAGGGTATAACCAATAAAAAGGCATAGATTATGATGAAACATATGCACCGGTAGCAAGATTAGAAGCTATAAGAATGCTACTTGCTTATGCTTGCATAATGGGATTTAAATTGTATCAAATGTATGTTAAGAGTGCTTTCTTAAATGGATTTATACAAGAGGAAGTGTATGTTGGTCAACTACCTGGTTTTGAGAATAATGAATTACCTAACCATGTTTATAAACTGTCTAAAGCACTATATGACTTAAAGCAAGCTCCTAGAGCTTGGTATGAAAGGTTAAGTAATTTTCTCATTGATAAAGGATTTAAAAGAGGTGAAGTTGACACAACTCTGTTCACTAAGAAAAAGGCATGCAACATTTTACTTGTACAAATATATGTGGATGATATAATTTTTGGTGCCACTAATGAACATTTGTGCAATGAGTTTGCAAGTCTTATGCAGAGTGAGTTTGAAATGTCAATGATGGGTGAGCTGAACTTTTTCCTTGGACTTCAAATAAAGCAAACTGAAAATGGAATTTTTATTAGCCAAACCAAGTACTGCAATGAGTTAATCAAGAAGTTTGGCATGGAAAATGCTAAGGAGATGGCTACTCCACTGAGTACCTCCTGTTATCTGGACCAGGATGAGAAAGGTAAACCTGTTGATGTTTTTAAATTCAGAGGTATGATCGGCTCACTACTTTATCTTACTGCTAGTAGGCCAGATATCATGTTTAGTGTATGCATGTGTGCTAGGTATGAAGCAAATCCAAAAGAATCACACTTAACAGAAGTTAAAAGGATAATTAAGTATCTGTTAGGAACAAAAGACATGGGATTATGGTATCCCAAGGGTGCTACATGTACGTTAATTAGCTATTCAGACTTTGATTTTGCTGGTTGTAAACTAGACAGAAAGAGTACTAGTAGAACTTGCCATTTACTAGGAAACTCATAAGTATCATGGTTCAGTAAGAAAAAATCTAGTGTGGCTTTATCTACTACAGAGGTTGAATATGTAGCAGCTGGTAGTTGTTGTGCACAATTTTTATGGATGAAACAACAATTAGTTGATTATGGTGTGCAACTAAACCAAGTTCCTATTAGATGTGACAATACAAGTGCAATTAACCTAACTAAGAATCCCATAATGCACTCTAGAACTAAACACATAGAAATCATACATCATTTCATTAGAGACCATATAAAAAGTAGAGAAATTGAGATTGAATATGTTGATGCAACTAAGCAACTTGCTGATATCTTTACCAAGCCCTTGAATAAGGAATACTTCTTTTTCATTAGAAGAGAATTGGGCATAATCGATCAATCCTATATCTAATCTCTAAAGAAACTGTTTATATGACTGTATCTTTGTGTAAATATGCTCTGATTTTTATATGATTTGATTTGGAATATCTATGAATGATTATAAGAGAGTTTTGGAATATCTATGCGAGTTGGATGCTTCTTTTTGATTTGGCCCTGCACCTATCCATCTATCATGAACAAATTTATATGCTATGTTCGAATGTTTAAATGCTTACCTTCTCTACTGCTTCGAATGTTTCTTTTCTTTACCTTTTTGATAATGCCAAAAGGGGGAGAAAAAAGTATGATATAGAGAAAGGGGATAATAACAAATTATACATGGAGAAAAAAAGTATGATATAGAGAAAAGGGATAATAACGAATTATACATGCATATGTTGAGGGGGAGCTTAAAATCTTATATGATTAATGGGGAGTAAATCAAATTGGAGAGTAAATCAAATTTTGCTCTGTTAATGCTCTGTTAATATTTTTTTTGTTCTGATATACTTCTGCTCTGACTGCTCTGATACCATAATATAAGTCTGTCAAAAACACTTAGCGTCTGCTACACTTATTCTCTGATCTTATAATTTGTTAAAAGGTTTGTCATAATCAAAAAGGGTGATATTGTTAGATTCAATGACTTAGAGATTTTGATATATGACAAATACAACTTAATGTGTATGCAAGTGTTTTAGTATCAAATTGTAAAGACAGGTATCAAGCAGTAATCAACAAGTTCAGTGAGCAAAGACAAGGATAATATTCAAGGAAGAACTTGAAGGAATCGATAGAGCTACATGGAGGAGTCAAAGAGTAAAGACAGAGATCAAATGAATCATCAAGACAAAATCTTAACGGAGAAATTAGATATAAGTCTTAGATGATTTGTAAGAGATGAAATCTCTTATTCACATATAGCTCATTTGAAAAGATGCATGAAAGAAAATCTTTTTTTCATAACCTGCATTAAATTGGAATAAGTTTTCGTTAATAAAAATGATTTTTGGAAATAAGAAGTGCTCGTCCAAAGCACTCGTCCAACACTGAAGTAATACAAAGCGCTCATCCAACACTGAAGTAATACAAGTGCTCGTCCAAACACAAATGATCGAAGCGCTCGTCCAACAAGTGACAGAAGTGCTCGTCCACTGAAGTGACAAAAGCGCTCGTCCAACAAGGGACAGAAGCGCTAGTCCATTGAAGTGACAGATGTGCTCGTCCACTAAAGTGATAGAAGCGCTCGTCCACACATATCTTTGGACTTGCTAAGATCTTAATGAGAAGATCCGTCCAATGGACTCGAATTCTATAAGAACTATCAGAATCTTATTTCAAGAACCAGAATAAAAAAACAAATTATGTTAATCAGATCCAAATCTGTTTTGATTGATCCCACCAACTATAACTTGTTTTCTATATATAGAGGAATCGGAGAAACACTTTTTACAAACGACATCAATCATAACAACAGACTACATATCATTCATCATTTTTCTTGAGCTTATTGTGAAAAGAGTGTTTCGTTCTCATAAGTGCTTCAATTTGTTTATCTGACTATTGAGAGTTAGGAATCAACTTTTGTTTTTACTTTTCGATTGTAAAGAGAGGGGGAGTCTGAGTGATTAGGGTGAGGTATCCCTAAGGAAGAACATTGAGGCTCTTCACAAGAGTGTGGTATCTCGAGGTGAAGGAGTGCTCTGTGGTGTAAAGGTTTTTCAAGCTACCTGGTAAAGCTTGTGTGTTAGTGTGTGAAATCCCACAGGTGGAGTGGGGACTGGATGTAGGTCACAGTGGAGGTGACTGAACTAGGATAAATCTGGTTGTGTAGTATCTCTAAACTCAAACTCCTTTACTTTTTTTTTATGATCAAGAACCTGTGATTTTGATGTTTAAAGTTCAATATAATTTCTGTTCTTGATCTGTATAAACTGTATTGAAACTTGAGTGTGATTGTAATCAAGTCTGTGTTATCTGCGTTCAAAACTGAGTTGATCAAAACCATTCTTGATTGCTGAAATTGAAATAAATTACTGAAACTGAAACCTGCAAGTTTGTTCTTGATTGTTAATGCTTATATCTTAAACTTGCATAACTTGTTATTAATCTTTCTTATCTTCATCATCTTCCAACTCAAGATTTTATATAAACCCTTCATTGATCTAGCAAAAGATCCTGAGGTCACAAATCCGCAACTCTGATTTGAAAGGTTTTGTGAAAAGTTTTTAAGAGGAAAATATTTTAAGAAGACTCAATTCACCCCCGCCCCCTCTTAAGTCATTGAAGCCAAAACAACATGTAGGAAGGTGGATGCCCAATCCACGTATCTTCATGAAGCTTGCAACAGAGATCAGGGTGATGCCCGACTCTATGGTTCTGCAAGGAAAACAGAAGGTGATCAACTTGCCACTGGATCATAAATTTTCTCTTAATCAAGCTGAATGCTCACAAGTTCAAGTTCAAAAAAAGGTTGTTTACCACTGAGACTCATCATGAGTTCCTCAAGATCTGAGACATCTACTTGAGAAGTGGCTCTAGCTCTGGGTTGTCTGAAGAAGAGAAGCAAACCATTCCAACCAGAGGTAACCAAGCTTTTTCCGTTTATCCCTTTTCACCCTCTATTTACACTTTACTTCCCTTATTTATGTTTTTTCCCTTCTTTATCTTAAAATTTCCTCCAACTAACCCAATCACTCCCATAAATCTCATTAGGAGATCTTATGAATTTCTCTTGTCTGTTATTGATTCCCCTATTCATCATGAAAGAATTCATGGATTTCTTGAAGAATTCTATCCTAACAATGACTTTGTTTCTACTCTGTCTGTAAGACTCAATGACTTAGAGATTTTGATATATGACAAATACAATTTAATGTGTATGCAAGTGTTTTAGTGTCAAATTGCAAAGACAGGTATCAAGCAGTGATCAACAAGTTCATTAAGAAAAAACAATGAAAATATTCAAGGAAGAACTTGAAGAAATCAAAAATGCTACATGGAGGAATCAAAGAGTAAAGTCAAATATCAAAGGATCATCAAGACCAAGCTTAACGGAGAATTTTAGATTTAAGTCTTAGATGATTTGTAAGAGAAAGAAATCTCTTAGTCACAAAATTGCTCAACTAAAAAGATGCATGAAGAAAATCAATTTTCATAACCTGCATTAAAAGGAATAAGTTTTCGTTAATGAAAATGATTTTGGAAAGAAGAAGCGCTCATCCAATGCAAGTAGTAGAAGTGCTCATCCAACGCAAGTGATACAAGCGCTCGTCCAACACAAGTGGCAGAAACTCTCGTCCACTGAAGTGATAGAAGCACTGGTCCACTAAAGTGATAGAAGTACTCATCCACTAAAGTGACAGAAGCGCTCGTCCACTAAAGTGATACAAGCGCTCGTCCACTAAAGTGACAGAAGCGCTCGTCCACACTTGTTTTGGACTTGCTAAGTTCTTAATGAGAGTATCCGTCCAGTGACGTGGCATATGGAGCTTGTCAACTAGCTCGTCTGATGTAAAATCTTAATTCAAAAATGGCTAGATGGATGCACTTATTTTCAAGATGGATGGAAATTCTATAAGAGCCGATGTAGAATCTTATTTCAAGAACCATAATCAAGAAAACAGATTCTGTTATCAGATCCAAATCTATTTTGATTGATCCCAACGTCTATAACTTGTTTTCTATATAAAGAAGGATCAAAGGAACACTTTCATAATATCGATCATAACATACGAAATAAAATTGTGAAAATCATTCATCTTATTGCTTGAGCTTATTGTGAAAAGAGTATTTCATTCTCATAAGTGCTTCAATTTGTTTATCTGACTATTGAGAGTTAGGAATCAATTTTTCATTTTATTTAATTGTAAAGAGAGAGGGAGTCTCTCTGAGTGATTAGGGTGAGGTATCTCTAAGGAAGAACATTGAGGCTCTTCACAAGAGTGTGGTATCTCGAGGTGAAGGAGTGCTCTGTGGTGTAAAGGTTTTTCACGCTACCTGGCTAAACCTTGTTGTGTTAGTGTGTGAAAACCCACAGGTGGAGTGGGGACTGGATGTAGGTCACAATGGTGATGATTGAACCAGAATAAATCTGGTTGTGTGGTATCTCTAAACTCAAACTCTTTTACTTTGTTTATGTTCAAGAACCTGCAATTTTGATGTTTAAAGTTCAATATAACTTCTGTTCTTTATCTGTATAAACTGAATTGAAACCTGGGTTTGATTGTAATCAAGTCTGGGTTATCTGCGTTCAAAACTGAGTTGATCAAAACCATTCTTGATTGCTGAAACTGAACTATACTGAAACTGAAACCTGTAAGTTTGTTCTTGATTGTTAATGCTTATATCTGAAACTTGCATAACTTGTTCTTAATCTTTAAAGGCTTAATCGGTTTCTGTAGTTTGTTATTATTGAGTTTTGTACCCGAACCTATTCTGAATTAATCTTTCTGAAATAATCTTTCTTATCCTCATCACCTTCTATTCAAGATTTTATATAAACCCTTCATTGATTTTGTAAAAGATCCTGAGGCCACAAATCTGAAAAGTAAAGTTTTGTGAAAAGTTTTTAAGAGGGAAAGATTTTAAGAAAACTCAATTCACCCCCCATCTTGAGTCGTTGAAGCCAAACAACACTGTCAACCAGTGTGTTTCTAGATCCTTAGCCTAAAGACAACATCCAAGTTGAAAAGCTGCCTTATACACCTCCTCCATCTGCATATGCAATTGCACAGGCTACAACAGACTCATCTACTTCAGTGGTTGCTTATTATCCTGTTGCCCATCAGAGACTTGATGAAATGACTTCAAGTCTACAAACTGTCATCCAAAGATAGGATGCTGCCTTAGAACAACAAGCAGCTTTCCAAGCTCAGATGTTGGCTCAGCAAGCTGCTTTGCAAAGAATGATGGAAGCTTTCTTCAAAATCCAAGGGGGTCCTAGTTCTTAGGTCTTAGGACTTAGTCTTTTCATTCCTTTTGAGTCATGCAATGTGTAACAGCCTGTTTTTAATCTAAAACCTATTAAGTGTTTTAATAACCTTATTGATCCATTGTAAACAATCAATTTTGAATTTTCTTCTTTGTTTTGGCCCAATAACCGATTATTTGAACCACCATAATCAATTACAAGATTTTGGACTGAGTTCCTGAAGTTCAGAATCATCATAATTGATTATATGTAACCCATAATCGATTATGAGCTGTCTTGAACTGAAAAACCTGAAAACAGAACCTTCATAATCAAGTATGAGGTGTACCATAATCGATTATGATATGTGTAATCAATTATATATCGTTATAAAATCGATTATCTACTGGAAAATCTATATATAGCCCCTCTTGAACGACCCCAAACGTGGAAAATTGATGTTCTAAGGCAAAAACCTCATTTTTGGGAGAAAACATCAAAGTTAATCACTCTAAATCTCACTATCATTAAAGCTTGGCCATCTACATCAATCACATACTTTCATCTTCTTCTTCCATCTTCAACTTAGTTCAAGAATTTCATTGAAGAGCTTGCAAAGGAATCATCAACTTTTCTTCATCTTCTCTACTAGCTTGAGGTAACTTGATCATGTTCTTTTCATCTATTTCTTTTCATGTTCATTTTGTTAGAAATCTATTCTATATCTCCTATGAACATGAATCATAAGTTCTTATATTAGAAACCTCCATGGAGCTTGATTCTTTATCTCATCTTCATAAGACTCTATCATGTTGTATTGAAGAGTATGGATGAAAATAAAAACCCAAACCCCATAAAACCCTTTTGGCCGAAAATGACATGAGAAATGGGTTTGGTGTTTTTGCTTCTTTTGTGAAATCAAATACTTGATTTATGCTCTTTAAGGCCTATACTACTTAAATCCAATAGTTTGAATCAAAAGGAATTTTCTAGCTTATTTTCCTAATTAAGGCCGAAAACTCTATTCAAAAGGAGCTAGATTATTTTGTTCATATTATGACAATTTATCTAAGCTAGCTGAGACGCTAGGGACTAGTATCCAAAAGCTTGGAATGAGAAAATAACCCTAACCCACTTTTGATTTGGTTTTGCCGAATCTAGCCTATTAGGATTAAGGGTGAATTTTTTGATTAATTTGTTGTTGTGTTGTTGGTTGAAGGTGAAATTGGTAAATTGAGGTGTGATAATGAGCCGCTTCGAATTCGGGATTCCGGTGTTAACTCAGGTGAGGGAAAGGATCACTCTGTCGTCGGAATCGATAAGTAGTATATTATATAATAGTTTTGTAGGGCGACCTAAACCCTACTAGTAGTCGAGTAATCGACAAGACCAAAATCACATTGGAAACTTTTTCTGTAAAACCAATGGTGAATCGGGGATTGTAGGTTTATCGACATTAGGTTGATGTTAAGTATTTGATGATGTCTGAGTTTATGTTGTTGAATTTATTGTGATATGCTGGTCGAGGTAATTGAGACACCCCGTTGTGCCCGACGTTTTATTAGATTAATTACCTTCTTAAATCATTTCTTAATCGCACGCTTATCGTGAAAAATATGCAAAAATTAAAACTTATTTAATTATCATATAACTTCTGTAAATTTAAAACACACCAACTTTAATATATATAAATACACACCTATTTGTTCATTACAATACCAAAACACTGTTGAGGGTATCCTCTCAGTAGGATCCCTCACAGGCATAAACTTAACAATAGACATACTTAGAGGAAATATTAAATACTCCTTAGACACACTGGACATAATGTCTATACTCTAATCGCCATGGATCGCAGCTCGACCTCTAGTGTTTGGTTCGTAAGGAGTTCCATCCAACTCCTCTGTAATCTCCGTTTCATACAGAGTTTCGTCCAGCTCCTTAGCAACATAACCCTCCATCGGGTCTTCTAACGTAAACCAAAGTAACCCACAAAAATACAGAAACATAGAGGATAAGAAGCAGTTCTATCATCAAAAAACAGAAAGGAGTCATGACATATTATATAGTAGTTGTCACAGACAAATCATCATTCAACACCTAACTAACAAAACATCCTCAAATTCAAGTATCATCCTCTACCATCAATCTCATGCTACCCAAAGACACCATAGCTGCACACCTATTTATAAGATGGAAGTGGTATCGTGAGAACTCTTGATTTCAAGTGTATTATATTACCAATACACGATGTATTATATTACCATTACATGTGTTTTACGTGTATTATATTACCAATACACGGTGTATTATATTACCAATACACAGATGTCCTTGTGTATTATATTACCAATACACTTTTGTCTTTGTATATTATATTACCAATACACTTTTTTCCTTGTGTATTATATTACCAATACACGGTTGTAGACAACAATACCTATACTTGAATCTCACCAACCCGTTTTAATAACATTCTAGTGCCTTAACCTTCCATTAGAACTTGACACATATTCTATGCCTTAACACCTCTTTATCATACATCATCTAGGTTAGCCACTTCTAAATCATTATCCTCACACTCAAAACAATCATCTCTTGGACAACATATATCCTTGCTTAAAATCAACTAAGCATAGTACTAAAAACCAGACAGATCGTGCATAACACAATATCAAGAAATATTCAAACACTAAAAATAATACGTCACATGCATATGGAATACCTCAACTAGCATATCACAGTAAATTCAAAAATATAAAGCCAGACATCCTCAAAATCATATAATCAACCTAATGCCGATAAACCTACAATCCCCAAATCACCATTGGTTTTACAGAAAAAGGTTTCCAATGTGATTTTGGTCTTGTCGATTACTCGACTACTAGTAGGGTTTAGGTCGCCCTACACAAGTATCATATAATATACTACTTATCGATTCCGACGGTAGATTGATTCTTTCCTCCACCTGAGTTAACATCGAAATCTTTAATTCGAAGCGTCTCATTATCACACCCCAAAATACCAAGTTCACCTTTAATCAAACAACACAATAACAAAATTAATCAAACAAAATCACCCTTAACTATAATAGGCTAGATTCGGCCAAGGGGTGTTGTGGGGTTTGGGTTTTTATTTTCATTCAATCTCCTAGATATAAAGTGCTAAGATCATGGAAAGATACTAGGAGTGATCATTGAACAAGAATCAAATTATAGAAATCAAGTTGCTTCCCTTTTCATGAACATAGGAAAAAATGGGTTTCAAATAAAAGTGATCATGAGATAAAGAATCAAGTTTCATGAACTTTTCTAATATAAGAACTTACGATTCATGTTCAATGGAAACTAAGTTGAAGATGGAAGAAGAAGATGAAAGTATTTGACTGATGTATATGGCCAAGCTTTAATGATAGTGAGGTTTAGAGTGATTAAATTTGAGGTTTTCTCCAAAAAAATATGAGGTTTTTGCCTTAGAACATCAATCTTTCACGTTTGGGGTCGGTCAAGGGGGCTTTATATAGATTTCCCATGATATAATCGATTATATAAGGCTATATAATCGATTACAGATCTCATAATCGATTATGGAACTCCTCATAATCGATTGTGCATGTTCAGTTTTCAGGTTTTTTAGTTCCACAGCTCATAATCGATTATGGGTTACATATAATCGATTATGATGATTCTGAACTTCAGGAACTCAGTCCAGGAACCTTGTAATCGATTATGGTGGTTCAAATAATCGATTATTGTGCCAAAACAAATAAGGAACCTCAAAAATTGATTGTGTATAAAGATACAAAGGATCAATAAGGTTATTAAAACACTTCATAGGTTTTGTTTTAAATAAAAACAGACCTTAACCAAAGGAATTTGTCTACCGCGAAGCTCCTTAATCTCTTTATCTGCTATCCTTACAGGTAGAGCCTCATACTCTAGATTTTCTCGCAGTTGTATAGACTCGGATTCAATAACATGAGAAGGATCAGGATAATACTTTCTTAAATGAGACATGAAAGACAACATGAAGATTGGAAAGATTTGGTGGTAAGGCAATATGGTTTGCTACTGGACCAATCCGTCGAAGAATTTGAAAAGATCCAATGAATCAAGGAGTAAGTTTTTTGGACTTGATAGATCTGCCAATTCCAGTTTTCCGAGTGACTCTCAAAAACACGTGATCACCTTCCTGGAATTCCAATGGTCTCCTCCTCTTGTCACTATAGCTCATTTGCCTATCATGTACTTCCTTCATCATTTCCCTTATCTTCCTGACTTGTTCTATAATCTGTTGCACTACTTCTGGACCTAAAACTTGGTTCTCACCAGTCTCATACCAACATAACGGGGTCCTACACTTTCTACCATATAAAGCCTCATATGGTGCCATTCCAATACTACTGTGGAAACTATTGTTATAAGTAAATTCAATCAATGGTAAGAATTCATCCACCCTACCAGTGTGCTCCAACACACAAGCTCTCAAAAGATCTTCCAATAATTGAATTGTCCTTTTTGACTGTCCGTCGGTCTGGGGATGATAAGCAGAACTCATTCTTAACTTTGTCCCCAATGTTTGATGGTACACCATGTAACCTAACAACTTATTTGATGTAGACCTGGGTCAACTTTTCCAAACTATAACTTTCACCAATAGGTAAGAAGTGAGCACACTTCGTCAACCTATCAATGATAACCTAAGTCGCATCATTCTTCTTAGGAGTTCGTGGTATTGCAACCACAAAATCCATTTGGTATCTGAGCAGTTTGGTTCTAAAACGAACTGTGGGGTTATGACCGATCAGAATTAAAGACTGCGAGGTCTAGGATGTTGTTACTGACTGTGTCTAGTTAAATCCACCGAGAATTTTGACTATTCTTAGAAGTTGGGTATAGTTGCCTATGTAGTATTATATGTCATACTAATGAGAGCGGATGATTTCTTTTCCAGAATCATGGCTCGAGGAAGAGGACGTCCAGCCAACAGTGGTGACAGAACTCCGGAAAGAATTATAGGAGTTGTCAACAATAATATCAATGGAGGAAAGTCTTCTAGGACTCCCAATACCATGGAAACGATAGTTGCTGCTATGCTGTTACAAACCCAGCAGAATGCAGAGATGCTGCAGATGAATAAAGATCAACTGGAACTAAAGAATCAGAGGAGGACTGCAGCAGCTGAAGATGCAGGATTGGCTACTTTTATGAAAGGGAAGCCACCTCAGTTCCCAGGAGAGTATGATCCGTAGAAGGCTAAATGGTGGATACAAGAGATTGAGAAGATATTTGAAACTGTGCACTGTAACGAGGAGAGGAAAGTGACTTATGCTTCCTTCATGCTAACTGAAGGAGCGGAGTTCTGGTGGAAGGGAAAGAAACGACTATTGGAGGCTGTGGGCACAAGGATGAACTGGCAGTTATTCACCGACTGCTTCTTTGAAAAATAATTTCTGCGTCTAGTTCGACACAAGAAGGAAAAATAATTCACAAACCTCAAACAAGGCAACATGTCTATAGGTGATTACGCATCACGTTTTGAGGAGCTGATCAAGTTTAAAGAGTACTATCAGAGGTTTCTGAATGAAGACTGGCAATGTAGGAGATTTGAGGAAGGACTTAGAAATGAGCTGCAGAGGGCTGTGGTGTCTCTTGACATTCAGTATTTCCCGAAACTGGTGGAGAGATGTAGTGCTATTGAAAGTATAGATATGAGGATGGCCAATGAGCAGAAACAATTAAGAAGTGAAGGTCTAACCGTTCAAATTATCAGAGGCGTGAAGGAAGTGGTTCTCAGTGGAGACAGAGACCACATGCTAGACTAGTGCAGACACCTGCATCAACACCAGTGGCTAGAGCGGGTCAGCAACAGCAAGACTTAGTTTGCTTCAGATGTGAAGGACCACATTATGCTAGAGACTGTATGAATAAGCCTAGTTGTTTAAACCGTGGGAAACCAGGTCATATGGCACGAGATTGCAGACAGCGGTTTGTGCAACAACCGGTAGCTGCGGGAAGAGGAGTTGGAAACAATGGAAATGAAGCTGGAAGAGGAGTTCCTGCAGCAAGACCACAAGTGGCCAGACCTCAAGCCACTGGAAGAGTTTTTACCGTGAGGAGAGCTGAATCCTCTCAATCTGTTGATCTTATACAAGGTATGTGTTTGATAGCCGGTAGGCTCTCGTATGTGTTGTTAGTCTCATGTGCTACACATTATTTTATTTCGCTTGAATATGTGAATCATTTAAACTTAACTATTTCGAAATTACCTTATACCCTTACAGTATCTACTCCAACTAATAATCCTTTGACTACTATGTCTGTTTGTTTACAGTGTCCTATTATTGTTGAGAATAGGACATTTATTGTAGGCCTTGTCTATTTGCCTATGAAACAGATAGATGCTATTCTTGTCATGGATTGGCTTTCGGCTAACCATGTAGTGCTAGATTGTTCTAGTAAGACTTTATCATTTCTCGAACCTTCTAGTATAGTATCTGCCAATGAAGGAGTATCTATGAGGAGTGACAACTCTCAGCAGTTCGTGATGCTTTTTGCTATGGAAGCTAATGAGACTCCTAGCATAGATTCTATGCCTATTGTGAGAGAGTTTCCTGAAGTTTTACCTGCAGACATTCCGGGTTTGCCACCGAAAAGAGAAGTGGAATTCACTATCGATATCGTACCAGGGACAGGACCTATATCTATAGCGCCCTATCGGATGTCACCAGTTGAGTTGACGGAGTTAAAGAAACAATTGGATGACATGTTTGGGAAAGAGTTCATCAGACTAAGTGTTTCGCCTTGGGGAGCACCGATGTTGTTTGTTAAAAAGAAGGATGGAAGTGCTAGGTTGTGCACGGATTACAGACAGTTGAACAAGGTAACAATTAAGAACAAGTATTTGTTGCCTAGGATAGATGATCTAATGGATCAGTTAAAAGGAGCAGCAATGTTTTCTAAGATTGATTTGAGGTCTGGACATCATCATATGAGAGTAGGAAAGGAAGATATACTTAAAACAACTTTTAGGACGAGGTATGGACATTACGAGTATTTAGTTATGCCTTTCGGTATGACTAATGCTCCAGCATTGTTCATAGATTACATGAACATAATTTTTAGACCATTCCTCGATAAGTTTGTCGTTGTGTTTTTTGACGATATTCTTATATATTCTCGTATGCGAGAAGATTATGAAGAACATTTGAGAGTAGTTCTACAAGTTTTGAAGGATAGGCAACTTTATGCCAAACTTTCAAAGTGTGAGCTTTGGATGGAGGAAGTTCGGTTTCTAGGTCATGTGATCAATAAAGAAGGAATAGCAGTAGATCCAGCTAAGGTTGAGGCCGTTCTTAAGTGGGAACGACCTAAGAAAGTGAGGTACAGAGCTTTTTAGGATTAGCTGGATACTATCGAAGGTTTATAGAGGGTTTCTCGAAGATTACATTGCCTATGACGCAGTTGACGAGGAAAGATACAACTTTTGTATGGACATATAAGTGTGAGTAAAGTTTCCAAAAGTTGAGGGATAGGTTGACTACATCACCCGTGTTGACTTTACCCGATCCTTTAGGATAATTCGACGTATACTGTGATGCGTCATACCAAGGTTTGGATGCTTCCTGACAATTGAGAATTAATGAGAGGAATTATCCGACTCATGATTTGGAGTTAGCAGCCATAGTGTTCGCATTAAAGAAATGGAGACACTTTCTGTATGGAGCGAAGTTTAATGTTGACAGTGATCATAAAAGTATGAAGTATCTGTTCGACCAAAAAAAGTTGAATATGAGACAGAGGAGATGGAAGGAGTTTATCAAAGACTATGAGTTTGATTTACTGTACCATCCTGGGAAGGCGGACGTTGTAGCGGATGCCTTGAGTAGGAAATCATTGCATGTATCTGCAATAATGGTTAAGGAGTTAGAATTACTAGAACAGTTCAGAGATTTGAACTTAAGAATGGAGTTGGTTGATGATAAAATCTTTTTAGGTATGATTACTATTAGTAGTGATTTTATGAAAGATCTTAGGGATAAACAAGTTCAGGATCTATACCTTCAAGACATAAGTAAAGGAATGGATGAGGGCAAAGTTTGAGTTTAGTAGAGGAACAGATGGTGTGTTAAGGTTTAGAGATAGAATGTGTTCCAGAGGATTTAGAAATCAGGAAAATGATCTTGGAAGAAGCACATAAGGGTAAGTTGAGTTTTCATCCTAGATCCACTAAGATGTATCAGGATTTAAAGAAAATGTTTTGGTGGACGAGGATGAAGAAAGAAGTAGCGGAGTATGTTTTATCTTATCTGGTGTGTCAGAAGGCTAAGATTGAACATCAGAAGCCGGCAGGCTTATTACAATTTTTAGATATCCCATAGTGGAAATGGGATAGCATAGCTATGGATTTTGTGGTTGGATTACCACGAACTCCTATGAAGCATGATGCGATTTAGGTTATCATTGATAGGTTAACGAAGTATGAACACTTCTTACCTATTGGTGAAAGTTATAGTTTGGAAAAGTTAACCCAGATATACATCAAAGAAGTTGTTAGGTTACATGGTGTAGCATCAAGCATTGTCTCAGACCAAGATCCTTCACATTTAGATTTTGGAGACAACTGCAAAATCCCTTGGGGAAAAAGTTAAGAATGAGTTCTTCTTATCATCTCCAGACCGACGGACAGTCAGAAAAGACAATTCAATCATTGGAAGATCTTTTAAGAGCTTGTGTGTTGGAGCACACTGGCAGTTGGGATGAATTCTTATCTTTGATTGAATTTACTTATAACAATAGTTTCCACAGTAGTATCGGAATGGCACAATATGAGGCTTGATATGGTAGAAAGTGTAGGTCCCCGTTATGTTGGTATGAGACTGGTGAGAACCAAGTTTTGGGTCTAGAAGTGGTGCAACAGACTACGGAACAAGTCCGGAAGATAAAGGAAAAGATGAAGGAAGCACAGGATAGGAAAAGGAGCTATAATGACAAGAGGAGGACACCATTGGAATTCCAAGAAGGTGATCATGTGTTTTTGAGAGTCACTCGGAAAACTGGAATTGGAAGAGCTATCTAATCCAGAAAACTTACTCCTCGATTCATTGGACCTTTTCAGATTCTTCGACGAATTGGTCCAGTAGCTTACCATATTGCTTTTCCACCTAATCTTTCTAACCTTCATGATACCTTTCATGTCTCTCAATTAATAAAGTATTATCCTGATCCTTCTCATGTTATTGAATCTGAGTCTATACAACTGCGAGAGAATCTAGAGTATGAGACTTTACCTGTAAGGATAGCAGATAAAGAGATTAAGGAGCTTCGCAGTAGACAAATTCCATTGGTTAAGGTCATATGGGATGAAACTACTGGAGATACTACTTGGGAGCGTGAGCCGGATATGCAACAACAATATCCACATCTTTTCTAAGGTACGTAAATTCTGAGGTTGAAATTTTTCTAAGAGGGGTAGTAGTGTAACAGCCTGTTTTTAATCTAAAACCTATTAAGTGTTTTAATAACCTTATTGATCTGTTGTAAACAATCCATTTTGAAGTTTCTTCATTGTTTTGGCCCAATAACCGATTATTTGAGCCACCATAATCAATTGCAAGGTTTTTGGACTCAATTCCTAAAGTTCAGAATCATCACAATCGATTATATGTAACCCATAATCGATTATGAGCTGTCTGGAACTGAAAAACCAGAAAATAGAACCTTCATAATCGAGTATGAGGAGTACCACAATCGATTATGAGATGTGTAATCAATTAAATATCGTTATAAAATCGATTATCTACTGGAAAATCTATATATAGCCCCTCTTGACCGACCAAACGTGAAAAATTGATGTTCTCAGGCAAAAACCTCATATTTTTGGGAGAAAACCTCAAAGTTAATCACTCTAAACCTCACTATCATTAAAGCTTGGCCATCTACATCAATCACATACTTTCATCTTCTTCTTCCATCTTCAACTTAATTCAAGAATTCCATTGAAGAGCTTGCAAAGGAATCATCAACTTTTCTTCATCTTCTCTACTAGCATGATGTAACTTGATCATGTTCTTCCTCTTGAGTTCATCTATTTCTTTTCATGTTCATTTTGTTGGAAATCTATTCTATATCTCCCATGAACATGAATCATAAGTTCTTATATTAGAAAAGTCCATGAAGCTTGATTCTTTATCTCATCTTCACAAGACTCTATCATGTTGTATTGAAGAGTATGGATGAAAATAAAAACCCAAACCCCATAAAACCCTTTTGGCCGAAAACGACATGAGAAATGGGTTTGGTGTTTTTGCTTCTTTTTTGAAATCAAATACTTGATTTATGCTCTCTAAGGCCTATACTACTTAAATCCAATTATTTGAATCAAAAGGAATTTTCTAGCATATTTTCCTAATTAAGGCTGAAAACTCTTATTCAAAAGGAGCTGGATTATTTTGTTCATATTATGACAATTTATCTAAGCTAGCTAAGATGCTAGGAACTAGTATCCAAAAGCTTGGAATGAGATAATAACCCTAACCCACTTTTGATTTGATTTGGTTTTACCGAATCTAGCCTATTAGGATTAAGGGTGAATTTGTTGATTAATTTGTTGTTGTGTTGTTGGTTGAAGGTGAAATTGGTAAGTTGAGGTGCGATAACGAGCTGATTCGAATTCGGGATTTCGGTGTTAAATCAGGTGAGGGAAAGGATCACTCTGTCATCATAATAGATAAGCAGTATATTATATAATAGCTGTGTAGGGTGACCTAAACCTTACTAGTAGTCGAGTAATCGACAAGACCAAAATCACATTGGAAACTTTTTTTGTAAAACTAATGGTGATTCGGGGATTGTAGGTTTATCGACATTAGGTTGATTTTAAGTATTTGATGATGTCTGAGTTTATGTTGTTGAATTTATTGTAATACGTTGGATAAGGTATTCCACCTGTATGTGACGTATTATTTTTGGTGTTTTTTTTAAGCAAGGTGACAAGTCACCATAAATTTATTAATAAAATAAAAAAGAAAACAAGAACATGGGGGACATAAACCAAAACCCATGCAAAATAAACGAGAATCAAGCATACCTAGAATTAGGTTTTTTATTCAGTCTCGGGTTATACTTCTTCTGAGATTTGGACGTAACCACCGTGAAACCATCGTCAACAACATTATCATTATTCTGCTCTCCTTGCTTAGAAGTACTTGCATCTTTTTGGTTTTCCAACCAAGCAGATAAAACCTTAATCTCATTTTGAACAACAGTTGGAAAAGCGCTAAGATCTTGAACATAAACTAGACTTGAGCAAATCTCAGGAGTCTCAATATTCTTACCACTAACTGTTAAATCACAGGTAGCCTTGGAATGCATGGACACTGGAGTCGGATTACCCTTCGAAACGGAATGCTCGGGCACCATAGTATCCTTGACTGTAGAGTCCATATTAGTTTCAGCAGAAGTTGAGAACTTCTCTGTAGAGCCATTGACAGCATTTGTTGCAACCGAAGATGAGTTCTGTGGAATGGAATTTGAGACATGATCAGGGGATGAAGGTTCCTCATAGACTATCTCAACCGATTCACTATCACTCAATTTTTCACTCGGTGATGTATTATTCTGGCCATCATCTGGTTTTTCCTCTGGAACCTTTGGGGCATAAGCTAGCTTAGTCTTTTGCACCAAAGGCGGATCATTTTGCACTACGTTCTCCTTGGCAAATTGTTTACAAATCTTAACCAAATGCCCAATTGAATTACAATGAGAAAAAAACGAAGGAAGCTTCTCATATTCAATATCGACAGGAAATACAAAACCTTCACGTTCTACCATAATCTCTGATATTGTGTTATGCATGATCTGCCTGGTTTTTAATATTGTGCATAACGGATTTTAAGTAAAGATATAGGTTACTCGAGAGATAATTGTTGGTTTGGGTGTGAGGATAATGGTGACTAAGAAGTACCTAACCTAAATGAGTTATTTTAAAGAGGAAGTATGACATAGAATATGTGTTAAGATTTTGATGGACGGTTAAGGCACTAGGATGTTATTAATGTAGGTTGTGAGATTCATGTGTTTGCGTTGTTGTTCACAACCGTATATTTGGAATATATGAGGCCAAGAGTTCTCGCTAGACCTTCCACCTTAGAAATAGGTTGTGCAGCTATAGTATCATTGAATTTCAGTGAGCACCTCCGGGAGTGGAAGGTGTGTGCACCGGGAGTATCGTGCAGCTATAGTGTCATTGCTTTGTGTGAGCATTCTCACCATGGAAGAGAATGTGAACTGGGAATTTGGAACCCGTCGCTTGAACAATTTGACTTACATTCCCCATGAAGAATGCGTGAAGGAAATGGTAGTGGTCACGTCAGCATTAAGTGTTAGATTGCATGAGTGTGGATAGAGGTTGATATAGTGATTTATGGAGGATAGTTAGTGTTGAATGATGTTATGTCTGTGACAATTACTGTATAATATGCTATAACTCTTTTCCTCTTTTTGATGATAGAATTGCTTCTTATCCCCTATATTTCTGTATTTTTTTGGGTTTACTTTATTTAAGTTAGAAGACCCGATGGAGGATTATGTTGCTGAGGAGCTGGACGGAACTCTGCATGAAACGGAGGTTGCGAAGGAGTTGGATGGTACTCCTTACGAACCAGAGGCTGGAGGTCGAGCTGTGACCCATGGTGATTAGAGTATAGACATTATGGCCAGTGTGTCTAAGGAGTGTTTTTATATTTCCAGCTAAGTATGACTGTAGTTAAGTATATGCCTGTGAGGTATCCTACTGAGAGGATATCCTCAACAGTGTTTTGTAATATGATTATCAGACTTAGGTGTGTATGTATCACCTAATGGTGTGTTGTTTTTGATGAACTAAAGTTGTATGTTATTTAACTGAAGTTTTAATTTTTACGTACATTTCACGCTAAGCGCGCGATTAAGAAATGAATTACGAGGGAATTAATCTAACAAAATACCAGGGCACAAAAGGGTGTCTCATAATGTACAACTCAGTGATGTGCATATCACTGGTAATCGTTTTGAATCTTAAATGAAATGAGATGAACTTTTTTTTGTTATTTCTTTTAGCTTTCTATGTTATATACTCTTTTTGATTGATGCCAAAGGGTGGAGGAAATAAGAAATAAGAATAACAGAAATTACACCTTAAGGACTATATGTCTGAAAAATCAATTTTCTGTTCTGATATAATCTGAGTTGCTTTCTTAAATACTCTGTCTGATTCTGATATTAGCTCTAAAACCTTGTTTTTCCTGTGATACTTGTTTCATAAACTAAGGGGGAGCATGGCATACTCTGTTTAAGTATATCTGTTTAAAAATTTCTCTTATTGCCTTTTGATGTTCAATAAAATCAGAAAAGTTATTTGTCATCATCAAAAAGGGGGAGAATGTTGAGACCTCATAAGTCTGAGACACATTCCATGTGTAGATTCTCTAAGTTTTGATGATTCCAAATAAATTAAGTATGGTAATATCGAACCATATGAAATTACTGACATGTCTGATAAGTGTGCAGGTAAATAGACTTAGGTTGCCTCCCAGTTAATGCTTGTTTAACGTCACGAGCCTGACAGTCTTGCCCTCTAAAGGGTTAAGTCAATGCCAAGGGAATTTCTTGCCTTTCAAAATCTCCTTCCAAGTACACTTTGAGTCTTTGGTCATTCACTTTTAAAGATTCTCCTGGTTCTTTGGCTTCTAACTCAACTGTGACATACGGGTGAACAACTTTCACAACATAAGGGCCGGACCACTGAGATTTCAGCTTACCCGGAAATAATCTCAACCTTGAGTTGTATAATAGCACTTTTGACCTGGTTCGAACTTCCTTTGGACTATGTGTTTGTCATGCCATGCCTTGGTCCGTTCCTTGTAAATTCGTGCACTCTCATAGGCTTGCATACGAATCTCATCCAGCTCATTGTTGTCCAAGAGGTTTTTTTCACCGGCATACTTGTAGTCAAAATTCAAGGCCTTGATGGCCACTATGACCTATGCTCCAACTCCACCGGCAAATGACACGCTTTTCCATACACCAATTGGTACGGAGAACGACCAATAGGAGTCTTGAAAGCAGTCTAGTACGCCCATAGTTCATCATCCAACTTCCTAGACCAATCCTTCCACGATGAGTTCACAGTTTTTTCTTGGATCCGCTTCAACTCTCAGTTGGACACTTCTAGTAGACCACTTGTTTGTGGATGGTAGGGAGTAGCAACTTTATGAGTCACCCCATACTTAGAAAGCACCATGTCAAGTTGTTTGTTGCAAAAGTAGGTTCCTCCGTCGCTAATCAAGACTCTAGGTACTCCAAACCTTGCGAAAATGTTCTTCCGCCTGAATTAAATAACAACATGAGAGTCATCTGTAGAGGTTGCAATTGCTTCCACCTACTTGGACACATAATCCACCCCCACTAGAATATACTTGTAAGAGTGAGAGGGTGGAAATGGTCTCATAAAGTCAATACTCCACACATCGAAGATTTCCACCTCTAAAATGCTATTTAAGGGCATTTCATGCCTTTTTTAGATGTTTTCAACTGTTTGGCACCTATCACATCTAGCAACAAAGTCCTTTGCATCTTTGAAGATGGTTGGCCAATAAAACCCACATTGCAAGACCTTTTCCGTGGTTCTATCTCCATTAAAGTGCCCTCCATATTCCGATCCATGGCAATGTCATAAGATATTCTCTACTTGAACTTGAGGTATGCTCCTTCGAAGGATTCCATCGGCACAATACTTGAATAGGTAGGGTTCTTCCCAAACATAGTGCTTGATGTCATTGAAGTATTTCTTCTTCTGCTGCCAAGTAAGTCCTTCAGGCACTACCTTTGAAACATTGTAGTTGGAAATCTTTGCGAACTATGGTGTTGTTGAAATGGCAAACAACTTTTCATCAAGAAACTCATCATCAGTTGGCAATTTCTTGCCCTTCTCATCTGGATTAATCAATCTTGATAGATGATCCGCCACTCCATTCTCACTTCCTTTCCGATCCTAATCTCCACATCGAACTCCTGCAAAAGCACAACCCAACAAAGCAATCTAGGTTTGGTATCTTGCTTAGACATTAAATATTTCAATGTGGAATGGTCAGTGAAAATAGTTACTTTTGATTGTATCACATTTGACCTAAACTTGTCTAATGCAAAGACTACCACTAGGAGTTCCTTTTCAGTTCTAGAGTAGTTCAATCGTGCATCATTTAAGACCTGTCTAGCATAGTATATGACATGCACTCTTTGTTCTACTCGTTGTCTTAAAATAGCCCCCACCATATAATCACCATCACACATGATTTCAAAAGGTAGTTCCCAATTAGGTGCGGTGATTATGGGTGCGGTTACTAACTTATGCTTAAGACATTCAAATGCATCATGACATGTGGAAGAGGAAGTGATCTTTGCGAGTTGCATCATTCAATTTCTGGTAGTCAATGCAAACTCTCCAACCCGTGACGGTTCTTGTAGGAATCATCTCATTCTTCTCGTTCACGGCCACGTTTGTTCCTCTCTTCTTAGGCACTACATGAACGGGGCTCACCCAAGCACTATCCGAGATCGGATAAATAATTCCTGCATCTGGTAGCTTTATCTCCTTCTTCACGGCCTCCTTCATAATAGGGTTGAGTCTCCTTTACGGTTGCATTACCGGCTTATAATCATCTTCAAGTAAAATCTTGTTCATGCAAAGTGAGGGACTTATACCCTTCGAATCTGAAATTTTCTAACCAATGGCCGATTTGTGAGCTCGTAACACGCTAAGAAGTTTGTCATCCTCATCAGTCTTCAAGGAATTGTCGATGATGACCGGAAAGTGTCCTTCCTCACCCAAAAATGTACAGCGTAGGTGAGAAGGGAGTTGTTTAAGCTCCAATTTTTGAATTTCTTCCGGTTTCTCATCCTTTTTAAGATCCTATTTGCTAGATTCCTCTTTCAAATATGTGAGCAATGCTTCCAAATGCTTCACCCATTCCAAGCACCCATCATCTTCAATTTCCGCATCCTTCTCTAGACCTTGGGATTTTACCAACACTTTTTCAAGTGTTGAACCAAAATGAGTATCATGAGCAAATGATGCTACTAAAGAGTCCTCCACGTCAATGCTCCAACATTGAGCCTTATCCTCTGGATGTTTCATTGCATCAAAGACGTTAAAGACCACATCCTTATCTTGCACCCTCAATGTTAACTTGCCTTGTCGCATATCTATGAGACCTCTTCCGGTTGCTAAGAATGGCCTACCCAATATGAGGGGTATTTCTAAATCATGGTCCATGTCAAGAACAACAAAGTCTACCGGAAAGATGAACTTGTCCACTTTGACTAGAAGGTCCACAACCACACCATATGGATATTTGATAGAGCGATCCGTGAGTTGAAGAGACATCATAGTGGATTTGACTTCCTTTATTCCAAGCTCCTTTAACATAGAAAGGGGCATCGAATTGATGCTAGACCCAAAATCACAAAGAGCCTTACCATAAGTGATTCCTCCAATGGTGCAAGGAATGCTAAATGACCCCAGATCCTTCAACTTTGGAGGCAATTTCCTTTTCAAGATAGTGTTACACTACTCTGTCAAAGCTACGGTTTCATCATCCTTCAATCTCCTCTTCTTGGACAAAAGCTCCTTCCTGAATTTGGCAGAAGAAGGCATTTGCTCCAAAGCTTCCGCGAATGGAATATTGATTTGCAATTTCCAGGAAACATCTAAGAAGGGTGAAAATTGCTTTTCATCTCCCGCCTTCTTCAACTTTTAAGGATATGAAACTCGCACATATGGTGGAATGTCCTTGGCTTCAATTAACTTCTTTCGAGCAAATTCTTTATCAACTAATTTCAGTTTCGGGTCCTTTTCTTTCTCCAAAGAATATTGATCATTCCCACTTTCATCTTCAACATCTTCTACAATCACCTCTTCTTCCACGCTTTTTGGCTTCTCTTATTTCCTTCCTAGATCCTTAGCTTGTATGTCTTCGGTTTTTCCCAAAATCTCTCCCAAAGGAACAATCACATTGCCACTCCTAGTTAAAATGGCCTTGCAATGACCCTTAGGATTATTTTTGGTATTTATGGGAAAAGACCCCAGAAGCCTTTCACTTAGTTGCCTGGAGATTTGACCTATTTGATTTTCTAGGTTAGTCATGGATGAAGTGATATGCTTGAATCCCAATTCCATATTGCCAAATTTCTCTTTAGTCTCGTCTTGGAATGAAGTTTGTTGATTTATCATGATGGTTTGTTGATTGACCATTTTCTCAAAAGCAATCTCCCAATCATGCTTCCCCTCCTTGTTTTGCACTTGATTTGAGGAATTGTGGTTAGGAGGTTGTTGAGAATAATTATCGTTTCCAAAGCCTTGCTTTTGCTGTCCAAGATTCCCATTAGAGATCCAAGAGAAGTTAGGATGTTTCTTCTACCTCGGATTATAAGAGCTTGCATAGGGGTTATTCTGAGTCTTCTGATAACCATTCCCCACTTTAGGATGAGAGTCATAGAAATTGTGCACTGCATCCACTTGCTCATGAGAAGATTGATTATAAAACATATTTCCAGGACAATTTGAAACATCATGCTCCCTCAATACTTCCTTAGTGAGAAGGTCCATTTGTTGTGACAAAAGTTTATTATGTGCTAACATGGCACTATAAGTCTCAACCTCGTGCACTCCTTGCTTGGTGACACAACGTTCACTCCTTTTAAGATAATCATTTTGAGCCATTTTCTCCAATAATTCCCAAGCATCTTCGGCAGATTCATAAGCAAGTGAAACATTGGCGGATGCATCACATAAATCTCGTGTGTCAGGTAGAAGACCGTTGTAGAAATACTAAACAATCGTCCATAAGCTGAAGAAAGATTTTGGGAACTTCCTCAATAGTGCAGTATACCGCTCCTATGCTTCACTAAGAGATTCACCATCATATTACCTGAAAGCAGTGATAGCGGCTTTCACTTGTATAGCTTCCTGTGGTGGAAAGAATCGAACCAAGATCTTCTGAGCTAAGTGGTGACGAATCTGGGCAAGTACACCCAGTCATGCAAGTAATACGGTGGTGAGACCGGTTATCGTATCCACGGGGATTGGATGTCAATTGCCAATTCACAAACTCAGCAACTATCTAGACCATGAAGAAACAAACAAAACAAAGGAATAAAATCTTTTTGTCTTTTTGGGGACTTTTAACAAACACTTGGAGTGCAGAAAGAATATGTTGGGACTAGACTTCACCAAACCTCTACCTCATGTACTACCAGGACTAGATACCTCTCATTCATGCTTCAGATATTAAAATCAATCCACTAAATTACTCAAACCCCGATTCCTCGGATGGCAAGAGCTTAAATCCACTAATAGACCCTAATTCCTTAGGTGGCCTAGATTAATGAATTTGCATTAGGATTAGGGATTATGCGATTACTAGTAAACCAAACTCCATTCCTAGATGCAAGGGTTACTAGGTGATTAAATTCAGTTTCGGTTTTAATACGAATTTCCCAATTGCATACCAAAACACTAATCGAGTCATGGGGGTGCTAGCCACAACAAGCATTAAGCATGGAAAATTAATCACTAATACGAAGGCATGAACACAGAATAATCAGTCAAGACAAATACATGAAGTTTAGTTTGATTACATCTAATCCCAACAAATGGGGATTAGCTACTCATAATTACAGAGAAAGCCAAACCAAAAAAGCAGTAGAGAAAGGAAGAGAGGGAGAACTCCATTGAAGCTTCCCACTGTCGTCACAGCAACCCCCTAACTCAGCTCCCTTTTAGGGTTGGAACCCTAATCCAGCTGCAGCCTCCAAGTGCCTCCAAGTGCCCCTTTCTAAAACTCTCCCAAAAACTCCCTCATTCTGCCCTAAGACAGCAATTTATACCAATCAGACTCTACGCGCGCTCGCGAGGCGAATGTTAAAAATCTGGTCTTCAGAGATTGGATCTCTCGCGAGGCGAGAGTGGTTCGCGAGGCGAGACAGTATGGGTCTTTTCAAATATGCCCGTGATGAGTATCAGGGCCTGGGCGTGATGGCTTCTGGTCCTCAGGCTCACGAGGCGAGACATGGTGCACGGGGCGAGACAGAACTGGTTGCATTCTCTGGCACAGTCAGTCTTCAGTCTCACGAGGCGAGTAGCCTCTTGCGGGGCGAGCATTTCCTGTGACAGCTTCTGACTTTTGCCTTCTGCTCTGCTTGATCATGGCCATGATGGTCATCACGGCCAAGCCGTGATGGGCTCTGTTTGACTCATATTCTTCACTTTTCAAGCTCTGTTTCCTCCAGGCTCCATCAAGACTGATTTTGATCATTTTTACATTAATTCCTGCAAAACAACACCAAGAAACCGCTTCACCCGTTCCAAGGGAAAACTAACTAAAATCAAATAAAGAATGCCTAATCTATATGAAATATGCATGCAAAAGTGTACAGGAAACATAATGTAAAATCACACTATCAAATCACCCCAAGCTTATTCAATTGCTTGTCCTCAAGCAATCACTAAGGCCAGAAGAGATATATAATCAAAGCATGGACAGTGAACCAAGAACCCGAGTAAATAATCCAAGTAACAGGCATTTCAAACAATTCAGCAAGAGATAATCAATTCAAGTCCAATTAGAGGCTTAGGTTCCTTAGACTCATATTCTCACTGATTTGGGCACTCTTTCTCACATGAAGATCACCCCAAGCTTATTCATTTGCTTGGCTCTCTTTCTCACCTCACTCAAGTGTTTAGGGATGTAAGACAATTCGCTCCATTTTCCTCAAGGAATGATTTCTACCATAGGCTTGACTATCAACCAAATCTCTACTTTATTAAAGAAAACAATTAAGAATCAAGAGGTCTTTTGCTTTGGTTGTAACGTGGCCATGGGATTTAACGTTAGGTGGGGACATCAAGAAAAGGATATTTCAAAAGGCTACACAAAACATTAAGAAATCATGACACCTTCTAAAATACCTTTATGGGTTTCGATTCCTTTTCCACCTTTCTTTATTTCTTTTCTTTTATTTCTCACTTTCTTTTGTCATCCCCTTCTCTATATATTTTTCTTTTTCTTTTATTTTTCTTTTTGCTTGGAGAAGGGGAGATTTTTCAGCTCAAGAGAAATATTTTTCTGATTCTTTTATCCCAAACTTTTTTCCAACTACCTTTTTACCCTTTTTTGTAATACTTTAGAAGGTCCTATCAAGCACATTTATCAACAAATTTCAAGGTACCAAGAAAAGCATTTTATTCTTTCAGGCTCAAAATTGGGCAACTAAGGGGTAGCATTTCATCATTCAAAGCTCAGAAGGCCAGAAAAATACCTAGTGCCTCAATCATTTTCAAAAATGTTTTCAAAAATTTTTAAGCTTCAAAATGGTTTCAAGTCAAGTTCTAGAGAAACACAATCTAAGAGGAATAACACTCTATCACAAAGAATGGGGTAGATTTAGTGAGTACCCCTTTTGGTTCAAAATCTCACATTTTGTAGTTCAGAAATCAATGAAAAACACAAATCTACGGAACCATATGCTAATTATCAACTATCCAAGATTATATCAAGCATTTACATTTTCAGCCATGTTACAAGAATAAAAAAAATTGGGTTCAACAATTCACAATCACAATTTATTTGGCACTTAGTTCTCACAATTGGATACAAAATATAAGCAAAGGCAATCTAATTGTATGATCATGCAAAGCTATCATGCAAAACTATATGAATGCAACATGAAAGATGCAAAAATACCCCTACCCCAAGCTTATCAATTTATGAAAGATGCAAAAATACCCCTACCCCAAGCTTATGAATTTACATTGTCCCCAATGTAAACAATCAAGTTGGAGAAAGGAGAAAAATGGAACGGCTTACCGAGGCGGTAGCGGGTGCTGGCTCTCATTCCAGTCAGAAACTTGTTGGGAAATGCATCACGACCGTGATGGGTACTGACTTTGCTCTTTTCTTGTCTTCTTGCTCTTCCCTCCTTCCTTCTTACCCTGGAATCACTTGGCAATTTTATTAGTAAAAGAGAACTCTTGATCTTCTCAAATTATTCAAGAGTTAAAATCAAAAACAAAAACTAACTAAAGAGAAGGGTTAAGAAAAGTTGGGTTGCCTCCCAATAAGCGCTTCTTTAACGTCACTAGCTTGACTTATTAAGAAGCATCCACCTGGATCCCATAACCTGTGGTATAAAGACCTAGGGGTGCTCAAGATGTGAGATCCTCCACCCGGATCCCATGGTTTATGGAGTGGCGACTGCAGCAGTAATATGACTCCAACCTTAATTCCTCCTAGCCAGTGTGTGAAAACTCCATTGACCTCTACAATTATGAACTCACTTCCTCTCGGGTCAAATGGTGTTTTCACGAGAAAGTGTGACAGACAAGTGGAAGGGGCTAACTTACCAGTGTCCACACATGCATGCAAGCTAACATATTTATTTAATGCAGCAAAATCAGATTGCTCAACAAGCTTGGTGGATTGAATGCTTTCCAAATGCCCTGCCTTCTCACTTGTTCCTACCCAAGGATGCGTGAAAGGTAATTCCTCTTCTTGTGATTCGCTTACCACCACCACTTAATCTTCAATTTGATCCATTCCCACGGTCATATTCTGTTCAATTTTTGCTTCATGTGGCTCTATGGGAATCATACATGGTGGAGGAGGTGGTAAATATGAACAGAGGGTGTCCCATTCCTCCTTGGAGCATCTGTATACAACTCTCCCCGTCACACTATCAACTTGTGCTGGGATATCAAAATTTGCCAATTCTGGGTAATCTTCCCAACACCAGTTGTCCTCCCAAGTGTGACTTGAGGCTTCCCCATCAAATGGATAATGATAGTTGTCCATGAATTCCATCCACCTGGCACAACCAAAACTAAAAAGAAAAGATCAAATATATACAAAAATAAAAATAATGAAAATGTCTAAATTAGTGGCCTCCTTTGTTACTAATGATATTGTCAAAACCAATCCCCGGCAACGGCACCAAAAACTTGGTGATGAATCTGGGCAAGTATACCGAGTCGTGCAAGTAATACGGTGGTGAGACCGGTTATTGTATCCACGGGGATTGTATGTCAATTACCAATTCACAAACTCAACAACTATCTAGACCATGAAGAAACAAACAAAACAAAGGAATAAAATCTTTTTGTCTTTTTGGGGACTTTTAACAAACACTTGGAGTGCAGAAAGAATATGTTGGGACTAGACTTCATCAAACCTCTACCTCATGTACTACCAGGACTAGATACCTCCCATTCATGCTTCAGATATTAAAATCAATCCACTAAATTACTCAAACCCCGATTCCTCGGATGGCAAGAGCCTAAATCCACTGATAGACCCTAATTCCTTAGGTGGCCTAGATTAATGAATTTGCATTAGGATTAGGGATTATGCGATTACTAGTAAACCAAACTCCATTCCTAGATGAAAGGGTTACTAGGTGATTAAATTCAATTCCGGTTCTAATACGAATTTCCCAATTGCATACCAAAACACAAATCGAGTCATGGGGGTGCTAGCCACAACAAGCATTAAGCATAGAAACAACTATGCTTAATGCTTGTTGTTGCACAATCCTACTCATCTTTGTCTTTGTTTTGATGGCTTGCATATGCTTGAAAATTTATCCTCCCTATGATCATGGTGTTAGCCGAAAACACCAAGAGGAAAAAGGATGGACTTTGGTTGCAAATCACACATGCATGGCTTTGGATCTTCTACTTGTATTTTTTTTTATCTAATGTATTTTGTTGAAAATATGTGTGCTTTCCTTGTTGTGATTCTATAGCTAAAACTCTAAAAATTTTGAGTTAGTGAAGCCTAACCTTGAATCTTTAGGAAGAATGCATGTATGATAATTTAATTCCTTTGCAAAAATGATTTAATATGGAGTTTTGAAAATTTTAGAATCCCTAGTCTTTTTATTTTAACAAGGCCAAAACTAACATGAGGATTTGATGAAGTGTTGTTCAATTTTTTTAGTTGAACGATGCATAAAAACATTTTATTAGTACATGCAAGAAATTAGATTGTTGAACAATAATATTTTTTCACTATATTGTGTGAAGGCCGGAACCTATGGTTAATGAGGCTAATAGTTCAAAATTTAATTTTCAAGTTTTCAGCTTGTATTTGGTCTTTTTGATACTTAAGGAGCTTAAATCCAAAAGCTTGAAAAAAATTTAAAATCTCTAGCATGACTTTTTATCATGGCCGAATGCATGTATGGAGAATTAGGGTGATTTTATAAAATTCTTAACTTATGATATATATATATATATATATATATATATATATATATATATATATATAGTTTAGATTTGAAGTCGTGACGAACGTCGAGTCGTTTCCTCTAAACATACCCGATCGAAGCTTTTTATCATTGGAGTTAAGGTAAGGGGAGAAAGCCTGAGGGATATTAAAATTATGGTAACCATGTATTTGTATGCTTGGATTGTTTGATTTTATTGATGTTGTTGTTTAATATGTGAAAGGTTGATTTGCTATATATATATATATATATATATATATATATATATATATATATATATATATATATATATACATACATATATAAGATGAATTTATATGATGACATGTTGAATTTAAATATGTGCTTAAACGAATTATGTTATTTATGTTGTAAGTGCTTGAAGTTGTGTTGATTGTTGCATAGTAGCCTAACCATTGGTTAGAGCCCAACTCTTAAGGAAAGATAAAAGCCTTAAGAAAACTTTACACAAGTTGAAAAATAAATGTTTTAAGTTAAAACATATTTTTAGAGAAGGCTAATATTTCTCTAGGTGAAAAAAAAAATCAAAAGATTAAAGATAAATATTTTATTCATAGAAGGTGAAAAGATATCATTTTAGAAGATTTGAAGGATATTTTCTATAAAAGTCTTAAATTTTTGGAGACTATTTATGGTAAAGAAATTATTTTTAAAAAAAACAAATTAAATTCTTGGTTCTTTACCAAAAAGATTTTAGTTCTCATATATTACACTAAGTTTCTTCTTAAAAACCTCTATCCTTAAAAGAGGACTTTCTTTCTAAAGATGGACTTTTGAGTTTTATTATAAGATTTTTTAAAATGAATTTCAAAGGAAAAATGTTTTTCAAAAGAAGGTTTTATTGAAATAAAGTTTTTTATAACTTGGATGAGTACGGAAGTTTTGTTTTTAGGTTTTGTATTTTCATTGAGGGAAAAAGAAGAAAAGTTGAAAAGTTGAATCTAGTAACCGAGGCGTTGGGATACTAGTGTTTTAAAAGCATGTTGATCCATGACCCGTGTTACGTTGTTATGGACTATATTCCAATGTACGTTACTATGGACTGTTGCTCCATATATGTTGAGATGAAACATGGTGAAAGGAATAAAAAGGTGAAAATTGTTTTCTACGACCACAAAGTCCAAGGACTGATGCATAAGTCTGGGACTGTTGTGATTAGACACTCGGACGTGAAAGTCCTGTGTTGATGATAAAAGTTGCAAGATATTAAATACGTTGAAAAGTCGTGAGCTTTGAGCCTCGACGAAAGGAAAATATCAAGCACAAAGAAAAGCTGAAAATGAAATGATTTTCTCATGCATTTATTTTGGCAGACGTGCCCACGCTGTTTTTGTATGAATATCTGTAAAGATCAGGTATTTCATGATACGTTGTTTCGTGTGAATATCTGGAAGGGCCAGGTATTTCATGCTACGGTGTTTCATTGTGCCTTGATGGACAATGAAGTCCATTAGCCGGAACTACTCTGCCTTGTGTTGAATAGTATGCTATGGACATTCCACGCACATTGCACACTATGCCAAGAGTTTGGACAGTGTAGTGGAAATTCTCGTTGTGCCTCTATGGAAACCGAGCCTGACCAGCTCATTTTTAAAGAAAGTTGAAAACTCCGGAGTCTTGCATCAAAGTTGAATTTTCATGAACATCATTGTTTTTCAAATTTGATAGACGAATTGGTGTGATATTATGTTTAGCTTAATATTTCACATGTTGTAAATATGATGATATCTGTTGTGTATGTTGTTTGTGATGCAAGTATGTTGTTTATCAAAATTATCCATTTATTGGTATCTCACCCTTGCATTTGGTTTGTTTTATTTCTATGTGGCATATATTATTTGTATCGGAAAATAGATGAACCCAGACGCACCACTGCCTCATTCCAGGGCACGAGCCCTAATCTTTGATAACTACTTTGTCCCGAAGGCATGGGAGTTCGGACCGGGGGCCCACGTAGCTCACAATACTGGTCCCGTTACTACAATAGAGGGCATTGTTTTGAACGGACCCATGCGGAGGGTTCAGACTTTTGAGACAGTACGGATCACATTGCCACACGTGGATATCTGCATCCAGCACTGGGATGCACATGGTTTGGTGGTCTTAGGACAACAGCCACCCCAGGACTTACCCCAGCAGGAGGCACCTGTTGCCCTTATGGAGGAGGATCCGCAGGAGCCCATGGAAGAGGATCCTGGGGAGGATCAAGAGGAAGACCCGGCGGAGGAGATAGAAGAGAACCCACAGTATCATCCACTTGATGGTGATGATGATCTTTATGAGCGCAGTGAAGTGGAGGACCCCTCCCCGGTTATGTCTCCGCAGGGTGGAGAGAATCATGGCGGTCTCCCAAACGGATACCACTACGACTAGACCAGCCATAGAGTTGTCGTTTGTGGCAGTAGTGTCCAAAGTTGTTGTTCTATTTTGTATCTGACTATGTCCCTCTAATCTAGCTTAACTTTTTGCAAGTCTGTCAATAGTTAACTTAGTTGCTATGAAGAATTACATTGTATTCACTCTATGTACTTCTATCAAGTGGCCTGTCACCAAAAAGGCTTTTTATTTATATAAGAAGATTTTATGTGTATTCATGGCGCTATTTTACTAGTTATTTATATCAATGATGTTTATGGTAAAAGTTTTATGATATCCCAAGATGGGAAATATCCATAATGAATATATATTTTTCGAAATAAAATCGACATATTGTTAATAATATCATTTTTTCGTGAAACGAGGTAATTAATGTGATGCTCGGGGAAAGGGCGTCACAATAAAGGTGGTATCAGAGCTGGTCGAGTCTTTCGGGAATCTTTGGGACTAGGCCTGTTGTGTGATCTCTGACTAGGCTTGTTTAAATTACTTCCTAGAAGTAATGATTGTTGGAAAGTGATTAAATAACTCTTATCTAGTTGCCATTTAACTGATTTTTATCTTATTGATCAGTTATGGAGCTAGACGCAGGACGTGGACGTGGCCGTAGAGGAGGCCGTAGAGGTGGTTTCGTTGGTGGACACGGACCTGATGGTGGGGGAGCAGATTTTGCAGTACAAGCTATGGCAGATGTTGCTAATGCCATTGCCCAGCAGACCGCTACTATGGCTGCACAACACCAACAAGAGCAAGCTCGTGCTGAGCAAGCCACAGAAGGTCGTGCTCTAACAGCATTTCGACATCAAAACCCACCACAGTTTTATGGGGATGTTGATCCAGTTAAAGCGGGCTTGTGGATTCAAGAAATTGAGAAGATTTTCGAGTTGATTAACGGTCCTGAAGCAGTACGAGTGCCGTATGCTACCTTCTTGCTAATGGGAGATGCTGAATATTGGTGGAGAGGCACCAAGCAAATGTTCGATGCGAATCAACAAGAAATTACTTGGGAGATTTTTAGCATTGCATTCTTGGATAAATACTTCCCACAGAGTGCTCGAAGGGAGAAGGAACTGGAATTTCTGCGTCTTCGCCAAGGAAACATGACTGTTGGAGAGTATACGGCCAAGTTCGAATCACTTGCCAGATATTTTCACTTTTTCCAAGACAATACAGAAGAGAGCTGGAAGTGTGAAAGATTCGAAGGAGGATTGAGGTATGAGATTAAGGGGTCAGTGCTGCCACTGGAAATCAGGAATTTTCAAGCTCTGATGGAGAAATGTAGGAAAGTTGAACAAATGCTGAAAGGAACAGACAATAGAGGGAATGTTGGTGGACCCTCATGCTCGAGAAACCAATTCCAAGGTAGAACCAGAGGGGTAAGCAAGCTCAGAAGAAGCCATACTCTAGACCAGCTGGAAACAACCGGAGTCAACAACAGTACCGTCCTGTGGCCTCGGCTTCTGGATGTGTTAACCAGAGGAGTCAAGGACCAAGTCAAGGAAGGAGATGCTTCAAGTGTGGAGACCCGAACCACTTAGCTGATGTATGTCCCGTGAGAGGGATGAAATGTTTCAACTGTGATCAAGTAGGCCACCTGGCAAAAGATTGCATGGCACCAAAGCGAGAAACCACCGTTAATAGTGCCAGAGTTCTTAAACCCACAACTAAGGGGAGAGTTTTTACCATGAGTGGTGCTGAAATGTCTAACTCCAAGGACCTCCTGAAAGGTATCTGTGACATTGCCGGTAATCTTTTAACTGTGCTTTTCGATTCTGGTGCGACGCACTCATTTATCTCAAATGATTGTGTAAGACTCTTAGCATTACCTGTTACTTGTTTGCCGTATGATTTGATTGTCTCAACTCCTACTGCTAAGCCTGTCATTGTTAATTCAGTATGTTTGAACTGTCCGGTTATCATTCAAGATCAACACTTTCTTGTTGATCTGATTTGCTTGCCTTTAGTGCAATTAGATGTGATTTTTGATATGGATTGGTTGTCTTCCAATCATGTTCTCTAAGATTGTTCTCGTACAACATTGATTTTTCTGAACCCCGAGATTTCTAGATTTCTCTCTACCCATCAAGTGAAATCTTTTTCGAAGCAAAAGGATCAGAGGTTCTTGCATTTAACAAGCTTAGAAATTGAAGAAGAAGTTATTCTAAATACGATACCAGTTGTAAGAGACTTTCCAGAGGTGTTTCCACCTGATGTACCCAGATTACCCCCAGAGAGAGATATCGAATTCTCCATTGATCTTGTTCCAGGAACCGGTCCAATATCGATTGCTCTGTATCGGATGTCCCAACAAAACTTGTGGAATTAAAAGCTCAGTTGGAAGACCTGTTGTCAAAGCAGTTTATATGGTTGAGTGTTTCCCCGTGGGGAGCACCTGTTCTTTTAGTATGGAAGAAAGACGGAGGATCAAGACTTTGCAAGGATTATAGGCAACTCAACAAAGTGACGATTAAGAACAAGTATCCGTTGCCACGTATAGATGATTTGATGGACCAAATGCAAGGAGCTGTCGTTTTCTCAAAAATTGACTTGAGGACGAGCTACCACCAGATCAGAGTGAAGACTGAAGACATTCCAAAGACTGCTTTCCGAACGCGTTATGGCCATTATGAGTATGTTGTAATGCCATTTGGAGTGACAAACGCACCTGCTGTCTTCATGGATTACATGAATTGGGTTTTTCGTCCGTTCTCGGATAAGTTTGTTATCGTGTACATCGACGACATCCTCATCTACTCCAGGAGTCATGAGGAACATGAGGGCATCTGCGACAAGTGCTACAGATCTTACGAGAGAAGGAGCTGTGTGCAAAACTTTCTAAGTGTGAGTTTTGGCTTGAAGAGGTGAAGTTCTTAGGGCATGTGATTTCCAAAGAAGGAATTGCCGTTGACCCTGCTAAAGTAGAAGCTGTACTCTCTTGGGAAAGACCAAAGACGGTAACAGAGATTCGAAGATTTGTCGGCTTGGTTGGATTCTACCAAAGATTTATTGAAGGATTCTCCAAAATCGTAGCGCCATTGACTCAGCTTACACGAAAGGATCAACCTTTTGTGTGGACCGATAAATACGAAGAGAGTTTCTGAAGGATAAAAAAGCGATTGACAACTGCACCAGTGTTATTCCTTCCTGAACCCAATGAACCCTTTGAAGTGTACTGCGACGCTTCATATCAAGGCTTGGGCTGTGTATTGATGCAACAAACCGAAAGGTTGTGGCTTATGCGTCACCTTAGTTAAAGACTCATGAGAAGAACTATCTGACTCATGATCTGGAATTAGCTGTCGTGGTTGTTGTACTAAAGATATGGAGACATCATCTCTATGGAGCCAAGTTCAATGTTTTCAGCAACCACAAAAGCCTGAAGTATTTATTCGACCAGAAAGAGCTCAACATGAGACAAAGGCGATGGATGGAATATTTGAAAGATTATGACTTCACATTGAAGTACCATCCCGGAAAAGCAAACGTAGTCGTAGATTCTTTAAGCCGGAAGACTATTCATGTCTCGGCAATGATGGTGAAGGAATTGGAGTTAATCGAGAAGTTTCGTGATCTCAATTTAATGATGGAGGTCAGCCCATAAAATATCAGTGCGAGAATGATTAAAATCTCAAGTGGATTGTTGGAAGAAATCCGAGAGCAAAAAACTACTGATGTGTATCTCCAAGAAAAGAAAAGACTCATGGAACAAGGAAAATCACTAGACTTCAATATGGGACTAGACAACATTTTGAGGTGTAATGGACGTGTCAGTGTACCTGAAAACCCGGAGATGAGAAAGATGATTCTTGAAGAATCACACAAGAGTAAATTAAGCATTCACCCAGGAGCAACCAAGATGTACCAAGATTTGAAGCAGAACTTTTGGTGGCCAGGCATGAAGAAACAAGTGGCAGAATACGTGGCATCTTGCTTAACTTGCCAGAAGGCGAAAGTAGAACATCAACGACCCGGTGGGATGTTGCAGTCTCTGGATGTACCCGAGTGGAAGTGGGAAAGTATATCCATGGATTTTGTGGTAGGATTACCAAGGACTTTGAAAGGTTTTGATTCGATTTGGGTAATTGTGGACAGACTAACGAAGTCGGCACATTTCTTACCTGTCAAGTCAAATTACAAGGTAGAGAAGCTAACTGAAGTGTATATTAACGAAGTGATCAGACTCCACGGTGTACCCTCTAGTATCATTTCGGATCGAGACCCAAAGTTTACTTCACGTTTTTGGGGAAGTTTACAGAAATCGTTGGGAACTAAGTTGAGACTCAGTTCGGCCTATCACCCCCAAACTGACGGGAAAACGGAAAGGACAATTCAGTCATTGGAGGACTTGTTGAGGGCGTGTGTTCAAGACAATCTTGGAAGTTGGGACGACCTTTTGACACTCATAGAGTTCACATACAACAACAACTTTCACTCAAGTATCAGAATGGCACCCTGTGAGGTTTTATATGGAAGAAACTGCCAAACACCGCTGTGTTGGTACAAGGATAGGGAAAGCACAATGTCAGGACCCGAATTTGTGCAACAGACAACGGAGAAGGTGAAGCAAATCCGTGAAGAAATGAAGGCTTCCCAAAGCAAACAGAAGAGTTACGCCGATTGAAGAAGAAGACCTTTAGAATTCAAAGAAGGCGAACATGTATTTCTGAGGGTAACTCCTACAACAGGGGTAGGAAGAGTTATAAGATCCAGAAAGCTCACTCCTAAGTTTATTGGACCATACCAGATTCTTCGTCGTGTCGGTCCAGTAGCTTATCAAATTTCTCTGCCACCTTTCCTTTCAAATATCCATGATGTTTTTCATGTCTCTCAGCTGAGAAAATATATCCCTAACTCGTCGCATGTTGTAACACCCCCACTAGGTATTACTACGTAATACATGCGGAATTTAAATTAAAAATATAATTTACTGGTTGCTTTCATGAAATAATTTATATAAGTACGTAAGCGTCTGAAATTGGGTAAAACGATTTGTCACGACTCCAAACCTAAGCCTTGATCGGCACACATGCTTACAATCCTTGCCTGGAAAGCCTATTTAATTTATAGATATACTTGAATAAAAGCTAGTAATTTTACAAAAATTTAGACAGAGTCTCCTCTATAATTCGAACATCCCAAGTAAAAGAACACCTGCTAAACTAATTACATTTTCATTCCAGAATTCTAGTTACACCAAATACAACCAGGCAGTAATATGCTAAAAATAGTTATATCAATAAGCTATACATGACCAAAAGGAAAAGATTAGGTTTTCATTCAAAAGAGATGCTCTCCGAGCCATAAACATTCCATTTTAAAATAAAGACTCTCTGATCCATACTCATACATACTATCAAAAATCTAAGTCTCAAACCCTAAGCTGGTCGTTCTAAAGTTATTTCTGAGGAAAACTCACGTGGTCATTCCACAATCAAATACTTCATCAAACAACTAGATCTAAGTCTCTGAGTGACTTAGGAAGACTCCTCTGTACCATCTGTACTAAAGTACCCAGGGTACAATAGTGAACCAGAAGAAACCTGATATATCTGTATGGGTGAGATACCGACAAATGGATATATCACACAACAACCATATACATGATACATACATCACCTCAGCACATTAACATTTAATTATTATTCAGAGATAAAATAACAAGTGTTATATCAGTGGGTCTCATACCCGAATAATAAGTTTTATAAAGAGAATGCATGACACTTCAATAATTAGGCTCTAAACTTAATCTCGTGAGATATCATCACCATTTTATCATTAATAAATAAAGAGTTGATCGGGCTCGTATGCCGCATTGGCAAGTTGTATCTGTTACGTCATGTACCCGGATCAACATCATCACGAATCCCTTATCAACGGCCATCCGATTGTATACATCATCGAACACCACATCTTAAGCGGGTATTCGGTAACTCAAGCACGTCTGCTAAGGGGAAATGCATATGAATAAAATAATTTTCATTATCAAGACTTTTCTTTGTGTTCACTCTTTTCCGCTGTCGAAGCTCAAAGCTAACGACTATTCATAATTTCCCATCACTTGAAAATCAATAACAATGGACACGGGGTCCGAGTGCTCAATCACAACGCCTTTGACCGATGCCGCAATCAAGGTTTGTGGTCGTATAAACAATTATAATTTATCCATGTTTTATTTCAACATGATAAGGACTCCTAGTCCACAAAAACGAAATTAGAACACGCAGTCCTCAATTCCGAGATAAGAACTCCTAGCCCATATTATCACGATTAGGACCCCAGGTCCATAATTCTTAACACGGATCCTAGATCACGTGCATATAACTGAATACTAGAGGCGACATCTCGTGAACTAGATTCTCTTTCACATGTACTTACTTTTCGCTCAGTGAAAAATCAAATCCAAAACAAAACCTCGGTCACTTATCCAAGTAACCAGAACGTTTCTAAATCATTTAGGAGAAAATATTTTCCTTTACAAACTCTTATCTAAAACTTTTAGGAAATTCATTTGTTTTTGAAATTCCTTGATGGAATAAAGTCAAATATTTTCAAAGGGTCTTTCCTTCATAAAACACACCGTTCGAAAAGGTTTTCTCTCGTACAAAACTTTTGATCATAAAAAGGTAGTTTCCTCCAACTTAAAATCACTTCAACATTTTTCTAGAAACAAAGTCTAGAAACAAAGATCTTATTCTTCTGAAATAAGCACTTTAAACAATGAACTTTTATAAATGAACCCAAAACTTTCAAAGTTCTATTCAAGGCTTATTAAGGCTTTTAATCCTTATTGTCATTGGGCACAGACTCTAGTCCGGCTTCTCAAACTTCAATCAACAGTAATATATTCACAACAATAATAATATCACAGTTAATGACAATTCATCACATATATATAATTCATAACACTATAAAGCAAGTAATGTTCAACTTCAAGTAATAATCACTATAGTTCAAGTAAACAAGTTATTCAAGTATTGCCTCAATATCACAATAATATTCACAACACTCAATTAAACACGTACACACATGCATATAGTTATTGAATATCCCTAGGCAAACTCCCCTTACCTTTGAAGACAAATAAAGGATCATCATCTTAATGCTCACGTTAGCTCCAAGAGTGTAACTATCTACTCCATCAAGCAAGCATAGCCGTGTCAAACGTCTCAGAGAGGGAATCCAACAACGCGCGACAACCAGAAATCAAGAAATCAATTACACGTGATCAAACACACATTCTAATTTGATCTAAACACTTAATCTTATTACCAAACAAGGTCATTTTCAAAGAAAATCATTTTTGGGGCTTAAGCTTCACAATACCCTTTGAGGAAACTTTGTTTTGATTAAAGGATCATGAAAATGAACTTAGGAATCGTCAACTAAAAGTCTTAATTTCATAATGCATACTTAATTTTACCAAACATAACCAATTTCAATAAAAATCGAATTGGGGTTTTAGGGTTCATATCCTAAATTGGGGAAAATCATTCTAATCCTAGAATCATGAAATTAATTTAATAAAACATCAATTTGTAGTCTCAATTGCATGAATACACATTTAATTTCAAAGTCTAAAGGTAAAATCAAAATGTTAGGGTTAGGGTTTCAAAATCAGATTTGAGGTTTTGAACTAGAAGAGATTAAGGGTAGAAAACTTACCCATGGTGAAAGGAAAAAGGGTATGGTGGATGTCTTGGGTACAGCGGCGGCGGCACCCCAACGGTTCTGGCGAACGAATGGTGGAGCAGTGACGGTTGGAGCTCCGTTTTCTGCAGCGAAGACGCGCTGTGAGTAGGAGATAGCGGTATGGTTCGTCTTCTCCAGTCAAGCGACGAGTGGAGTCCGGACTGGGCTGGTGGGTGGCGGCGCGAACGGGACAGCAAGGAAGAGGAAGGAGCTGAGTTTGGATGGAGGAAGAAGAAGTGAGGAAGAAGAAGAGAGAAAGAAGGGAAAGAAGAAGAAAAAGAAAGAAATAGAGGGGGGGTTTACGGGTCTGCCAAAAAAAAAGGAGAGAATATATGTTTTAAGTTAACATTTAGTAATAGGTACAAAAATGAGTGATAAATATTAAGCATAAACATAAATTTGTTTTTAGTTTTTGAATCTAAAAATAAAGGGTGACAAATATATACTTTCAAAATTTGAAATAAGGTAGAGATTGATAGTTGGATTGATCAACTAAGAAAATCCATGGTCCAACAGTTAATCTCCGATTAATGTCAAACCAGTTTATTTTCAAATCTAAAATTAAATAGAATGAAAATATGAAAATGCTTTTCTGTTAATCATATTATTTAAAACATTTTTCTGTACTGGTAATAATAGTGACAATAACATAAATTATTGTCTAGTAAGCGTGCATTCACTGAAATAAGTCAGTGCTAACGTACCCAATAAAATAATTTGAAGAGAGTAATTTAATTACTCAAACTAAACCACATAACAAAATAAACATAAACATCCAAATAAAATAATTAATCATATGTGTAAAAAATAGGGTGTTACACATGTAATTGAACCTGATGTTGTTTAGTTAAAGGAAAATCTATCCTATGAAATTAACTTCACCTGTACGAATCGAGAATAGGAGGATTAAATAACACAGGAAAGCAGATTCCTTTAGTTAAGGTTTTTGGGATGAAACAACTGGAGAAGCAACTTGGGAAGTAGAGGATAAGATGAAATTACAGTATCCTGATTTATTTTTAGAGGGGTAGTATTGTAACACCCCGATTTTTCTGCTTGTCTGTAAATTGTGATTATATGAATATTTAAGATTTTATTTTCATAAATGATGATGAATTATTTTGATAGACAAAATTAAGTCATTTTTATTTATTTTATATTAGAAATTTATAGTTGAATTTTCGGTAGAAAATTCCCGACGTTACGGGTTCAGTTTTCACTGTCATTTAAGCTCTACTAGCCCGAAAATAATTTTAAAAATTTTGAAAATTCAAATTTTTATTTTCTAACCCATTTATTTTTATTTTTATTATTGTAGAAATTATTTATTTTTATATGAATTTTTCGGGTGAAATTTTACGAATAAAATTACGATCGATTTTTATCATTACGTAACAATCGGTACCGAAACCAATCCAAAATAATGTCTGATTTTTTCCAGATTTGGCAAAGATTTTATTTGATGTGAATAGTGACCCTTGTAAGTATTTATCACTATTCATGCCATGGTGAAATTATTATGTTCAATTTACTAGGAAAGACATCATTTCACTTGAATTAAAAATTTTCTAAAATTTTAAAATATTTCAGATTTTTCATGAGGCAGCACCCCCCCCCCCCCCCCCCACCCCCACCCCCATAAATACCCCTCATCACCTCTTCTATTCATTTGCTTCATTTTGGTTTTTGCTCCCAAACTCTTGCCAAATTTCCAATTTTACTATTCATTGTCTTCAACCTTTAATCTTAAGGTTTAGAAGCTAAGAATCAACTCCATCTTCATCATCATCATCATCTAGAGGGTATAAATCTAAATCCCTTGTTCTCTTATTTTAATTTTCTACTATCAACATGCATGCTATTTGGTTGTAAAATGATTATCTTCTAATGCATGTTATTCAAACTAATTTCTTTTTACGTATTTACTATCTATTTCTTCACTTGCATGTTGAAAAATACTTTCCCATGACCTATTTTGAAGGGTAGGGCGAAACCCTAAGGGAGGAAAGGTTGATGGTTTTGCAAAATTTTTATTATACATGTTGATTCTTTTATGTGTTCATGATTTCAACTTGTATTTCTTAAGAAAATCTTTTTCATAAATAAATAAGTTCTTAACACAATCCTACTCATCTTTGCCTTTGTTTTCATGGCTTGCATGTGTTTGAAAAGTTATCCTCCCTATGATCATTTTGTTAGCCGAAAACACCAAGAGGAAAAAGGATGAACTTCGGTTACAAATCACACATGCATGGCTTTGGATCCTCTACTTGTATTTTTTTAACTAATGTATTTTGTTGAAAATATGTGTTCTTTCCTTGTTGTGATTCTATGGCTAAAACTCTAAAATTTTTGAGCTAGTGAAGCCTAACCTTGAATCTTTAGGAAGAAAGCATATGTATGATAATTTAATTCCTTTGCAAAAATGATTTAATATAGAGTTTTGAAAATCTTAGAATCCCTAGTCTTTTTATTTTAACAAGGCCGAAACTAACATGAGGAGTTGATGAAGTCTTGTTCAATTTTTTTAGTTGAATGATGCTTAAAAACATTTTATTAGTACATGCAAGAAATTAGATTGTTGAACAATAATTTTTTTCCACTATATTGTGTGAAGGCCGAAACCTATGGTTAATGAGGCTAAGAGTTCAAAATTTAATTTTCAAGTTTTGAGCTTGTATTTGGTCTTTTTGATACTTAAGGAGCTTAAATCCAAAAGGTTGAAAAAAATTTAAAATCTCTAGCATGACTTTTTAGCATGGCCGAAGTTATGCATAAAGAATTAGGGTGATTTTGTAAAATTCTTAACTTATGATATATATATATATATATATATATATATATTGTTTATATTTGAAGTCATGACAAACGTCGAGTCGTTTCCTCTAAACATACCCGATCGAAGCTTTTTATCATTGGAATTAAGGTTAGGGGAGAAAGCCTGAGGGATATTAAAATTATGGTAACTTTATCAAGTAATAAAAAGATCGATCCCACAGAGACCGTGATCTCAAATAACAATTAATTATTAAATCGATTAAACTGGACTATATAAAAAAAGAGGTTTGGAAAAGATTTGATTTTTGTAAAAAAATTAACTAGAAAATCATATATTTAAGAACACAATCAATTAAAATAGGAAAGTAAATCAGTTAGGGGTTTTTCAAATCAAAAGAGATTCCTAGGAATTGGGTTACCAACAAGATTGTTCATGTTACTAAATTGACTACCCCTTGTTAATTATCAATATTGCTTTGAAGGCGAATTTATCCTTAATAAGTTAATGCTCCCTCTCGGGTTACAAAAATCGTGCCCAATTAAACCAAACCCTGCTCTCGTGGTAATTGAATTTAAATTGAACCCTTCAAGTTTTGTGACAATTCGTGAACCCTCGAAGGACCACTTCTAACTCTCGTGATTTAAGTCCTAAGTTTGATTCCTATAGATCCGATACCTAAGTTCACCGCTAGGTTCCTCCTTAGAGTATCTACGACAAGCAAATAAGTGGCCACCGAATTTACGAGTAATTAAAGCAATAGGAATCAAATCGAAATTAACGAGAGACCAAATGTCGATTCGTCACCATAAACAAATCTTGGGCATAGCAAGCTTGATTAACAAGAACATGAAAGAAAACCTAAGAGAAGAGGAGGAGGAGGAGGAGGAGGAAGAAGAGGAGGAGGAGGAAGAAGAAGAAGAAGAAGAAGAAGAAGAAGAAGAAGAAGAAGAAGAAGAAGAAGAAGAAGAAGAAGAAGAAGAAGAAGAAGAAGAAGAAGAGAAATACTAATTTTACCTAAGGTAGAAGCCCCCAAAAGAAGAAGAAGAAGAAGAAGAGAAATACTAATTTTACCTAAGGTAGAAGCCCCCAAAAATTCCTCTATTTTCGAGCCTCTAGGTCCTATTTATAAGGTAGGGTAACTTGCATCCCAAACAATTACAAAATAAGATAAAATCAGCTTTTAAAAATCCAGATATTACGCGTCACGGTCGTGATGCCTGTCACGGCGTGATGCCTGTCACGGTCGTGATGCCTGTCACGGCCGTGATGCCTGTCACGGCCAGGCCGTGACGGATTCTGACTTGGAATGGCTTCGCTATTGGGTCTGTCACGGTCGTGACCATCATCACGAACTAGCCGTGACAGTTCTGCCTGTGAGGGTTTGGTTCAGTTGGCATGTCACGACCGTGATTGACATCATGACCTGGTCATGACCAGCTCTGACTTTTCCATTCTTTCTTTTCAGCTCTACTCGATCATGGCCGTGATGGCTGTCACGGCTAGGCTGTGATGGCTGTCACGGCTAGGCCGTGATGGGCTCTGTTTGGATCATTTTCCTTACTTTTCAAGCTCCGTCTTCATGCAAGCTCCATCATGGTTAATCTTGAGCATTTTAATCCTCAATTCCTGCACATAAACACCACAAAACCGCCTTACCCGTTCCAAGATAAAAACTAACAAAAATCAAATTAAATATACCTAAACTATATGAAAAATGCATGCAAAATGTGAATGAAATATGAGGTGAAATTATACTCATCAAAATACCCCCAAGCTTAGGATTTTTCTTGTCCTCAAACAATCACTAAGGCCAGACAAGATAAACAGTCAGAGCATGGACAGTGTACCAAGAACTCGAGTGACTAATCCAAGTGACAGGCATATTCAAATAAGTACCCAAGAGACAATCAATTTTACGTCCAATTAGAAGCTAGGTTCCATAAATTCATATCTTTCACTGATTCAGACACTCTTCTCACCTCACTCAAGTGTTTAAGGGTATATGACAATTCGCTCAATTTCCTCAAGGAAGGTATTCTACCATAAGCTTGACTATTAACCAAATCTCTACTTTATTAATGAAAACACATAAGAATCAAGAGCTCTTTTATTTTGGTTGTAATGGGGCCATGGGATTAATTGTTAGGTGGGGAAATCAAGAAAAGGAAAATTGAAGAAGGCTAAACAAAATATCAAACAATGCAAAGCATGACAACCTTCTAAAATACCTTTTTGGGCTTTAGTTCACTTTTCCACCTTTCTTTTTTCTATTTTATTTTATTTCTCACTTTCTTTTTCTCATCCCCTTCTCCATTTTATTTGTTTATTTTGTTTTATTTATTTGGAGAAGGGGAGATTTTCAACTTAAGAGAAATATTTTTCTACTTTCTCATCCCACAATTTATTTTTCAAACTACCTTTTTACCCTTTTTGCAATACTTTAAAAGGTGTCATACCAAGCATCATTCATCAAAATAAATCAAGGTACCAAGAAAAGTATTTTATTCTATTAGGCTCAAAATTGGGCAACTAAGGGATAGCATTTAATCAATAAAAGCTCAGAAGGCCAAAAAAATACCTAGTGCCTCAGTCATTTTCAAATATGTTTTCAAAAATTTTTAAGTTTCAAAATGGTTTCAAGTCAAGTTCTAGAGAATACAATCCAAGAGGAATAAAACACTCGATCACAAGGAATGGGGTAGATTTAGTGAGTACCCCTTTTAGGCTCAAAAATCTCACATTTAGTAGTTTAAAATCAATGAGAAACACAAATCTAAGGAATCACATGCTAATTATCAACTATCAAAAGATCATCTCAAGCATTTTTATTTTTAGCCTATCACAAGAATACAAAAATTGAGTTCAAAAATTCACTGTCTCAAATTTGGCACAAAGTTCTCACAATTGGATGCATACTCTAAGCAAGGGGCAATTTAATCATGTGATTATGTAAAACTATGCCTATATGAATGCAAATGTAAAAATGCAAAAAAAAAATGCAAAAATACCCCTACCCCAAGCTTAAAAACTTACATTGTCCCCAATGTAAATAATCAAGTCGAAGAGAGGGGGAAAATGGAATAACTCACCGAGGTGGTGGAGGGTGTTGGCTCAAATGTCAGTCAAAGAGTTGCTGGAAGATGTGTCACGGCCGTGACGTTCATCACGGGCAGGGCGTGATCAATTCTGTTTTGTTAGGATCCTTCGCGTCACGCCCATGAGGGCTGTCACGGCTGGGCCGTGTTCCTTTCTGATCTTCAGCTATTGGCTAATCACGGCCGTGACCCCCATCACGACCTGGGCGTGATCAATTCTAACTTTATTTTTCCATGCCTTTTTGCTCTTCCTTCCTTCATAACCTGCAAATACTTGGCAAAACCATCAATTAGTGATATTTCTTCTCTTAATCTTCTCAAATTATTCAAAGACAAAATTCAAAAACAAAATGAAAAGGGAAAGAAAACTTGGGTTGCCTCCCAAGAAGCGCTTATTTACGGTCTTAAGCTTGACCATACTCCCTTGGATCAACCGGGATCAGCTGGGCTTGGATGTGCAAGAACACCTCTCTTCCATGGAAGTCCTTCAAAGAGCCTATTTTGTTCGTATGGCCAATTGTGCTTTCGCTTTGCTCTTTTCACTGAGTTTCATAGCCTTACTTCCTTTCGGGGGAAGTTTCAACTCCACATGTTGAGCAACTCCTGGTTCATCTTTATTTGGTGCATCATTTGTCCTGGCTCATTGACTGCCCTACCTTGTTGCTCAAAAAGCGAGCGGTTTGAAAAACGTAGTGAGGGTGCGACAACTCGGGTATCGTCTCACAAGGACTCTTGAATTATTATTAGCAGAAAAATCAGTTTTTCGGGGGGTGGTGGGGCGGGGCGGGGTTCAGATTAAAGATTCAATCAAGAAAATAGTCAAGAACAGTAATGCAAATTAAGTGGTTATCAAATAAATTGAAATGATTGATCTACTGTTCTCGATTTCCCACTATCATTGGTTCACATAATTCCAAGCCCTAAGCGGATTCTAATCCCCTTTCGGTTGTAGCAACAATTAACAAGCGAAATTGCTCCTACGAGATATATGTTCAAGAATTAAGCTTGACCATACTCCCTTGGATCAACCGGGATCAGCTGGGCTTGGATGTGCAAGAACACCTCTCTTCCATGGAAGTCCTTCAAAGAGCCTATTTTGTTCGTATGGCCAATTGCGCTTTCGCTTTGCTCTTTTCACTGAGTTTCATAGCCTTACTTCCTTCCGGGGGAAGTTTCAACTCCACATGTTGAGCAACTCCTGGTTCATCTTTATTTGGTGCATCATTTGTCCTGGCTCATTGACTGCCCTACCTTGTTGCTAAAAAAGTGAGCGGTTTGAAAAACGTAGTGAGGGTGCGACAACTCGGGTATCGTCTCACAAGGACTCTTGAATTATTATTCGCAGAAAAATCAGTTTTTCGGGGGGGGGGGTGTTCAGATTAAAGATTCAATCAAGAAAATAGTCAAGAACAGCAATGCAAATTAAGTGGTTACCAAATAAATTGAAACGATTGATCTACTGTTCTCGGTTTCCCACTATCATTGGTTCACATAATTCCAAGCCCTAAGCGGATTCTAATCCCCTTTCGATTGTAGCAACAATTAACAAGCGAAATTGCTCCTACGAGATATATGTTCCTATTCCGAATTAAGCAAACGGGTTAAGCCCTTCGTGAATTAAGCAAACACGATTTGAACATACGCGAATTAAGAAAACGCGATTAAAGTAAGGAACATATGATCATCGAAATAAATCAAGACTCATCCTATATAACTTGAATTAAGCAAACAAGACATATAGGAAAAATATTGAAAGGGAAAAGTAAATTGAATTGGGAATCAATAGAACCTCAAGTGCAACGGAAACCAATCACAGCATATCAATCTATGGAATTTAGTGCTCCATCAAAAACGCAATACAGCCCATAAAATTCGTAAACAAGGATTAGCAAAAGATCCCTCTGTTCTGCCCTAAAACAACTATTTATAACTTTCAGAAACTGTGCACGCTCACGAGGCGAATATTAAAAATGGCGCCAGTTTGAATTTGGATTCTCGCGAGGCGAGACAGTAAGGGTCTTCTCAAATACGCCCGTGATGAGTATCAGGGCCTGGGCATGATGGCTTCTGATCCTCAGGCTCGCGAGGCGAGGCATGCTTCGCGGGGCGAGACAGAAGTGGTTGCATTCTCTGGCACAGTCGGCCTTCAGGCTCGCGAGACGAGGTGTGATTCACGGGGCGAGACAGAAAGGATGACATTCTGCTGTCTCTGGCTAGTCTTCAGTCTCGCGAGGCGAGTAGCCTGTCGCAGGGCGAGCATTTCCAGAATTGCATTCTCCACTGTTTCTTCATTCCCTTGACTTTTAAGTTAATCTGAAAATATGAAATAGCAGGGAATGCTTTATTTGACTCAAAATCAATGAAAATACCCTAAAACTACTTTACAGACTCAAAATATTGCTTGAGGACAATTAAGTCTAATTTGGGAGAAAACGAGATTAAACTCGAACAAAACCGTGGTCTTTACTAGTCAGAAACTAGTCGAGCCAGAGGCTGATCAAAATACCCCAAACTTAAACTTTGCTTGTCCCCAAGCAAACTAAAACTCAAAAAGACTCGAACTTGGCAAGCTTAAAGGTTTCAATCAAATTCGCACAAATTTCATGCAATTTCAACAAAACAATTTTTTTCTTCAATGTCCCCCCCCCCCCCCCCCCCGTTGTAACAATGTAACCCCTACATTCATCTACTTTAAACAGTTGAGAATTCCCTCATTCATGCAATCGATAATCTGAGTTGAGGATCCAAGTTACACACAAAAGGGAGATCACCAATTTCAAACAATTGCCTTCCTCACAAGGGTATTTAATATTTCACTCAATCGCTCAATTTGTCTAGGCTATCAACATTTCACTCAATTTCACATTCAAGAGCACTTCCCATGAATTTGATTTTCATCTCAAACAAGGTTCCCACGAAAACATGCATGCAACATCAAAAGGTCTTTTAAGGTTGTAATAGGGCCTGGCTAAGGGTAGGATATTCAAAGATACTAGGCTTAAGTCCCTAGGAATTAAGAGAGCATGAGCATTTAACACGTTGAACTTCCACTCAAATTCCTTTTTCCAATTTTTTTTTTCTTTTTGCTTTTAGGTGACTACAGCCCTTTTCCTTCAATACCCTTTGTTGACATTTTTGCACTTTTCTTTTCTTTCTTTTTTCTTTCTTTTTGCCCTTGGCTCCAACCTTTATTTTTTTTCTCAATCCCAAACAACACATCATATCCTTTTAGGCACCCCAAACTTAGTTTCTTGCAACCCTTCTCTTGCTAAGCTTCCATGCTCTCCTAATCCTAAGATCGAGTTAACATGGTTTTTCCAGATTTTGGCTTATAACACGAGGTTATCAAGAAAACAACAGGCTAATTAGGCTCAACGGGGCTAACTAGGGAACATGCATTAGGGACTGGTTCAATTTAGGTCAAGTAGCTACTCCAAAGAAAATTGCCTAAATCATTTGATGCAAACACATAGACATGCAAACACATAGACATGCAAACCAAGAAGAGATTCAAGCAAATTCGGGAAAGTGTAGCTCAAAAGTGATTCCCACAGTTAAAAACGTGTTGGAGGCTCAAATCCTCACCCGGAAATTTTTTTTGCAAATTGTTTGACCGAGATTCTATCCCTAGTGTGTGCATCCCTTCACCCCAAACTTATCATAAATCATGCAATCACAACAGAATATCTCAAAGTTTAATTTTCAATTTTTCACATGGGGATCAATTTTAAATTTTCAAGACCTAGGGGGGGAAATCATCAAGCCAACATATATCATGCAATCTATCTATGCAAATTCAACAGAATCCACCAAGCTTGCCGACACAACACTCACACACAGACTCTTGATCTTCTCAAATTATTCAAGAGCTAAAGGAAAACAAAACAAAAACAAATAATTGGTTCCCTCCCCCACACTTAAAACATGCATTGTCCTCAATGAAAGAACATAAATATAAAATCATAGTGAGGGAAAGGAGAAGGTGCTCCCTGATCAAGGTGTAGTGTAGGTGGGCTCTCCCAAGGAGAGCTCCTCAATAATAACATCTTCAGGCACCGAGCTCTCATGGAATGGCTTCAAGCGCTGCCCGTTAACCTTTAAAACCTTGTTGCTACCTGCACTTTTTATTTCAACTGCACCATGAAGGAAAACATCAGTAACAATGAATGGGCCAATCCACTTGGATCTAAGTTTCCCAGCCATCACTTTCAGGCGGGAATTAAACAATAAAACCTTTTGGCCCATGGAGAATTCTTTCCTAGAAATCATTCTATCATGAAAGTTCTTAGTTTTCTCTTTATAAATCCTAGAGCTTTCATAGGCTTCCAGTCTCGGCTCTTCAAGCTGTTGTAATTGGAGTTTTCTTTCAATGCCAGCTTTTTGCATTTCCAAATTATAGCTTTTGACCGCCCAGTAAGCGCGGTGATCAATCTCTACAAGAAGATGACACGCCTTACCGAACACAAGTCTATAGGGAGACATCCCTATTGGTGTCTTGAAAGCTGTCCTTTGAGCCCAAAGTGCGTCTTCTAGACGGCGGCTCCAATCCTTCCTATTTGGCTGCACCACCTTCTCTAAGATCTGTTTGATCTCTCTGTTGGAGATCTCAGCCTGCCCATTAGTCTGGGGATGGTACGCAGTAGAGACCCTGTGCACAACTCCGTACTTCCGGAGTAAAGCTTCCATGGTGCGGTTGCAGAAATGAGTGCCTTGGTCACTGATGATAGCACGAGGTATGTCGAACCTGCAAAAAATATTGGACCTGAAAAAATTTGCAACAACTCTAGAGTCATTAGTCCTAGTGGGGATAGCTTCCACCCACTTTGAAACATAGTCAACAGCCAGTAAGATATAGAGAAAACCAAAAGATGCAGGGAAAGGACCCATAAAGTCGATTCCCCACACATCGAATACCTCACAGAAAAGCATAGGCTGCTGAGGCATGTCACTCTTACGAGTGATGGTTGTACCTGCTGTCTGACATTCTTTACAAGTCCAGTAGACCTCATAAGCATCTCTAAAAATGGTGGGCCAATAAAAACCTAAGTCTAGGACTTTCCTTGCAGTCCTTTGTGGCCCAAAGTGTCCCACTACTTGAGAAGCATGAGAAAAGTGTAAAATAGACTCAATCTCATAGTCGGGGACACATCTCCTAATTACCTGATCACTGCAAAATTTCCAAAGAAATGGATCATCCCAAACATAGTACTTGGCGTCACTCTTGAGTTTGTGGACTTGCGACCTAGTTGCACCTGCAGGAAAAACACCAGCAACAAGATAGTTAACAATATCAGTAAACCAAAGAGTTACCCCATGCAACTGTAAAAGCTGCTCATCAGGAAAGTCATCTTGGATGGGAAAAGGATTTTCATCCCTTTCTATTCTGCTCAAGTGATCAGCCACCAAGTTCTCATCTCCACTATTGTCCTTAATCTCCACATTAAATTCTTGAAGCAACAACATCCACCGAATCAATCTCGGTTTTGCTTCTGGTTTCTTCAACATGTACTTCAAAGCTACATGGTCAGTGAAAACAACAACCTTGGAACCTAGCAAATATGATCTAAATTTATCAAGAGCAAAAATAATAGCTAGAAGTTCCTTTTCATTAGTGGTGTAATTAGCCTGTGCAGCATCTAAAGTCCTAGAAGCATAATAGATCACATGGGCAACCTTGCCCACCCTTTGTGCAAGGACCGCCCCCACAGCATAGTTAGAAGCGTCACACATGAGCTCAAAAGGGAGGGTCCAGTCAGTGGGCTGGATGATGGGGGTAGAAGTCAAAGCTTTCTTCAGGAAGTCAAATGCCTTTTTGCAGTTGTCATCAAAGTTGAAAACGGCATCATTCTTCAACAAGTTGGTTAGCGGAAGAGCTATCTTGCTGAAATCCTTTATGAAGCGCCTGTAGAAACATGCATGACCAAGAAAAGAACGACATCAATCTTAGCAGGATCTACCGAAATACCCCTTTCAGAAATAATATGCCCCAAAACAATCCCCTGTTCAACCATAAAATGACATTTTTCATAGTTCAAAATAAGGTATGTTTCAATGCATCTTTCTAAAACCAGATTTAGACTATGCAAGCATGCATCAAATGAGGAGCCATAAACAGTGAAGTCATCCATGAACACTTCCATGCAATTTTCAATATATTCAGTAAAAATGCTAATCATGCATCTCTGGAATGTGCTAGGAGCATTGCAAAGACCAAGTGGCATCCTCCTGTAAGCAAACGTGCCAAAGGGGCACGTGAAGGTTGTTTTCTCTTGATCCTCTGCTGCAATGTGGATCTGGAAGTAACCTGAAAAACCATCAAGAAAACAGTAATGTGATTTACCTGCTAGTCGTTCAAGCATCTGATCAATGAACGGTAAAGGAAAGTGATCCTTTCTAGTTGCCTGGTTCAACCTCCGGTAGTCAATGCAGACTCTCCAGCTATTCTGAACTCTAGTGGGGACAAGTTCATTATTCTCATTTTTCACCACTGTGAGTCCAGACTTCTTGGGAACAACTTGCACTGAGCTCACCCAATTACTGTCAGAGATAGGATATATGATACCCGCATGCAAGAGTTTTGTTACCTCTTTTTTCACAACATCGAGAATCAAGGGATTGAGTCGCCTTTGGGGCTGCCTAACTGGTTTAGCCCCGTCCTCCAACAGAATCTATGCATACACCTGGAGGGGCTAATACCTGGTATGTCGGCCAAGGTCCACCCAATCGCCTTCTTGTGCTTCTTCAAAACCTCCAAAAGCTTAGTTTCCTGATCAGAATCAAGGTTAGAGGAAATTATAACTGGAAGTTTTTCATTTCTCTCTAAGTAGGCATACTTCAGATTTCCAGGAAGTGGCTTGAGCTGTAAGGAGGGTGGTTGCTCAATAGATGGTATGTTTCGGGCAGCCGGGCTGTCAAGAACTTCTGCTGAACAAATAGCTTCCTCTACACTGTCACCCTCCAAAGCATCATCAATCCCAGAACAAACAGCACATGGGCCAGTGTGGGTGCAATCAGCACATGAGTAGACATCATCAAAACCAGAAATGGATGGGAAATCAGCAGCTGCAACCAAATCATCATAAGTTTCATCAACAATATCAGAGAGCAGCTCTATTTGAAAAACGGAATGCTCTTCCAAGGGATGCTTCATAGCATCGAAAATGTTAAATTTTGCCACAATGTCACCAAACTCCATGGACATGGTTCCATCGTGAACATCAATCTTTGTCTTTGCCGTTTTCATAAACGGCCTGCCCAGAATGATTGGTGATCTGCTAGAATCTGTTTCCCCTGCCATGTCCAGAATATAAAAATCAGCAGGGAAGATCAAATCATTAACCTGTACCAACACATCTTCTGCCACTCCAATGGGGCGAGCATTGGTCCTGTTTGCTAACTGAATAGTAAGACCTGTATGTTGCAAAGGACCAAGATCAAGGTTGTTGAAGACAGAAGTGGGCATGACATTAATAGAAGCTCCCAAATCCAACATGAAATTGTCGAATTTACTGTCTCCAATGGTGCATGGAATAGCAAACGTTCCCGGATCCTTGCACTTCTGTGGCAGTGCCTGAGTGAGGGTTGAAACGGTAACCCTTTCAGGTGCAGGCTTAGGCTGAATGAGGGCTGAAACATTTCGCCCCAAGTTGACTCTCTCATTACCCTTCAACCTCCTCTTGTGTGTGTACAAATCCTTCAGAAACTTTGCATATTTTGGAACCTGCTTAATCACATCAAGGAGCGGAATGTTTACTGCCACTTTTCTGAACACATCTAGAATCTCCCTCTCCTTGTCTTCCCCATCAATCTTCTTATTTTTCAGTACTCTTTGCGGGAAGGGGATCGGTGGCACATACTCTCTCTCAGCTTCAACAACAGCAGGAGGCTCAGGTGTTACCTCAACAACTTCATTCTTTTCAGGGGATGCCTCTACAACTTTCCCGGATCTCAAAGAGATGGCACTCACATTAGGATTTGGAACATTAGGATTCACCAATGTTTGTGCAGGTATTTGGTTCGATCCTTGAGCTTGCTATATGGCATTCATCGAAGTGGCAAGCTGTCCAATCTGTGTCTGTAAGGTATGAATGCTAGCATCCGTTCGTTGCTGAAACTGTCCAATCTGTGTCTGCAAAATTTGAATACTAGCATTTGCTTGCTGCTGAAACTGGAGATTGTTTTCAGCCATTTGCTTGATCAGGTCCTCTAGTGAAGGTCCAGAAGGTGCAGAGGTGGTCACTTGGAGAGGATTCTGTGGGGGTGCTATCAGCTGCTGTTGTGTGGATGAGTTCCCATACCGAAGGTTTGGATGATTCCTCCAGTTGGGGTGGTACTTATTAGTGGAGAGGTCAGGAATGTTGTTGTACCTGTTCTGATTGTTGCCTTGATGGTAAAGGTTGGCTCATATGCTTGAGGCAAATCAGTGACTGACTCATCCTTCAGAATGGGACATACATCGGTCAAGTGCTCAGGAGAAGTACAAATGCCACACATCCTCGCTGGTTGAACCTTATCCATTGCCAACTGCTTCACCAAAGAAGTGAGCTCATCAAGTCTTGTCTCAAGGGCCTTGTTGGAAGAAGAACCATGGATCTCATTCACACCCCTTGTCTCGACAGAGTTGCTTCTAGTTGTGAACTGATGGGAGTTGAGTGACATGTTCTCAATCAGTTGCTTGGCGGCGGCTGGGGTCTTATCAACAAGTGCTCCCCCACTAGCAGCATCTAAAATATTCCTGTCCATCGGTAGCAATCCCTCATAAAAGTACTGAATGAGCAGTTGCTCGAAAATCTGGTGCTGAGGGCAACTGGACACCAACTTCTTGAATCTCTCCCAGTACTCAGCCAACGACTCGTTGCCCTGTCTAATACCACATATCTCCTTTCTGATTGATGCAGCTCTGGAGGCAGGGAAGTATCTTTCTAGGAAAACTTTCTTCAGATCATTCCAGGTTGCAACAGAGTTTGGCTCAAGATAGTACAGCCAATCCTTCGCAGTGCCTTCAAGTGAGAATGGGAAGGCTCGCGTCTTGATATGCTCTTCAGTTATGCCTTCCGGTCTCAAGGGTGTAGAGCAGACAACCTGGAATTCCTTCAAATGCTTATGTGGATCCTCACCTGCAAGACCACTAAACCTTGGCAACAAGTGTATTAAACCAGATTTAAGTTCAAAAGGAGCAACCACACCATCATACTCAATACACAACCCATTATAATTAACATGAGGGGCAGCAAGCTGTCTTAATGTTCGTTGATCAGCCATGTTATCAAAAACAATTTCAGAATCAGAATTACCACTGGTGCTAGCCCGAATTGCTCTACGGCGTGTGTACAAAGTTCTTTCAATTTCAGGATCAAAATCACACAAGTCAGAACAAGTAGACCTAGTAGCCAGACTAATTCAGAAGAAAAACAAAAACAAAAAAATGCGAAACTAACAAACAAGAGTCCTCGGCAACGGCGCCAATTTTGACAAGCTATCGCGCACGCGTCAAAAAGCGAGCGGTTTGAAAAACGTAGCAAGGGTGCGACAACTCGGGTATTATCTCACAAGGACTCTTGAATTATTATTCGCAGAAAAATCAGTTTTTTTTTTGGGGGGAGGGGTCAGATTAAAGATTCAATCAAGAAAATAGTCAAGAACAGCAATGCAAATTAAGTGGTTACCAAATAAATTGAAACGATTGATCTACTGTTCTCGGTTTCCCACTATCATTGGTTCACATAATTCCAAGCCCTAAGAGGATTCTAATCCCCTTTCGATTGTAGCAACAATTAACAAGCGAAATTGCTCCTACGAGATATATGTTCCTATTCCGAATTAAGCAAACGGATTAAGCCCTTCGTGAATTAAGCAAACACGATTTGAACATACGCGAATTAAGCAAACGCGATTAAAGTAAGGAACATATGATCATCGAAATAAATCAAGACTCATAAATTGAAAGGGAAAAGTAAATTGAATTGGGAATCAATAGAACCTCAAGTGCAACGGAAACCAATCACAGCAGATCAATCTATGGAATTTAGTGCTCCATCAAAAACGCAATACAACCCATAAAATTCGTAAACAAGGATTAGCAAAAGATCCCTCTGTTCTGCCCTAAAACAGCTATTTATAACTTTCAGAAACTGCGCACGCTCGCTAGTCAAGTAGCCTCTCGTGAGGCGAATATTAAAAATGGTGCCAGTTTGAATTTGTATTCTCGCGAGGCGAGTAGTAGCTCGTGAGGCGAGACAGTAAGGGTCTTCTCAAATACGCCCGTGATGAGTATCAGGGCCTGGGCATGATGGCTTCTGATCCTTAGGATCGCGAGGCGAGGCATGCTTCGCGGGGCGAGACAGAAGTGGTTGCATTCTCTGGCACAGTCAGCCTTCAGGCTCGCGAGGCGAGGTGTGATTCGCGGGGCGAGACAGAAAGGATGACATTCTGCTGTCTCTGGCTGGTCTTCAGTTTCGCGAGGCGAGTAGCCTGTCGCGGGGCGAGCATTTCCAGAATTGCATTCTCCACTGTTTCTTCATTCCCTTGACTTTTAAGTTAACCTGAAAATATGAAATATCAGTGAATGCTTTATTTGACTCAAAATCAATGAAAATACCCTAAAACTACTTTACAGACTCAAAATGTTGCTTTAGGACAATTAAGTCTAATTTGGGCGAAAACGAGATTAAACTCGAACAAAACCATGGTCTTTACTAGTCAGAAACTAGTCGAGCCAGAGGCTATTCAGATAGTAAACGACATCAAACTCGCACCAGCCCCAAGGTCACATAAGGCTTGGTCTATTTTTAATTCTCCAATTGAGCAAGCAATAGAGAAACTTCCTAGATCTTTTAGTTTAGGAGGCATATTAGTTTTTATCATGGCATCACACTCCTCAATTAAGCTCTTAGTTTCTTTTTCTACTTGCATTTTCCTGACCAACCTTTGTGGGAAAGGTATTGGGGATTGGTAAGGTGATGGATGGACATACTTTGGCTCTATCTCTTCTTGTTCACTCATGTCCTCCTCACCTTCCACATCCATTTCAACTACCCCAAGCTTATCATCCCTCAAGTATATAGCATTACAGTGCTCATTGGGATTAACTTCTGGTTGTCCTGGAAACGTACCCTTAGTTCTAGAATATGTACTATCTTGTTGGGCAATCTGAGTTTCTAACATCTTATTATGGATGGCTAAGTTGTCTACCTTAGATGCTAACTCTTTTATTGCCTCATTGACTGCCCTACCTTGTTGCCGAAACTCTTCATTTTGCTTTGTTTGAGTTTCAACAAAATTTTCCAAAAGAGACTCAAGTTTAGACTTTTGTACCTGAGGATACCCGATGTGGGTTTCCTATTACCTTGGCCTTCTTGGAATTCATGGTTCAACGTGTTGTTGTAGTTCCCATAGGAGAGATAAGGGCTATTCTTCCTTCCTTGGTTGTAAGAATTTGGGGGAACATAGTTTGGCAACTTCGGGTTCGTGTCATATAAATTGTGACAAGAGTTCACTAGTTCTCCCGAAGCACCGGATCCAGGAGCAATACCATGTGGGCACTGCATTATGTCATGTCCCTGCATTCCACAAATCTCACAAACAACATTAGTAGCACCTATTGAACTCACATTAGCCTTTTCAAGCTTATCAAAGCGTTTATTCAATGAGTCAATTTTAGACATAATGAGATAAGTGCTATTCATTTCAAACTTACCCCCCGAAATCTTTTTCGGGTTATTACCTCTTTCCGAACCCCATAGGTGATAGTTGGTGGCCACGTTTTCAATGATATTGAACGCTTCCGTTAGTGGTTTATTCATAAAGGCTCCACCAGCTGTGGAGTCAAGTGACACCTTCGAAGAGTAATCCAATCCGTTGTAGAAGGTATGCACTAATAACCACCTCTCGAGTCCATGATGTGGGCAAGACTCTAGCAATCCTTTGTAACGATCCCAAGCTTCGAATAAGCATTCTCCGTCCTTTTGGAAGAAGCTGGTGATCTGAGTCTGTAGGTAAACAGTCTTGGATGGAGGGAAGAATTTTTCCAGGAATGCCTGCTCCATTTGGTCCCAAGTTGACAAGGTATTATCAGGCACTTGCTTCAACCAAGCTTTTGCCTTTCCAGTTAGAGAGGAGGGGAATAACCTCAGGTGAATAGCATCAATCAGGACAGCATGAATTCTTATTGCATCGGTGAACTCCAAGAATGTCTCCACATGATCAGTTAGGTCCTCAGAGGGTAATCCTCCAAATTGATGTTGTCTAATCATGCCAATTAACATAGGCGGTATAGTGTAGTTCTCCGCCTCAATTTTTGGCCTAGCAATCCCAGTTCGCAAACCCCTAGCATTTGGGGTTGCGTAGTCCTTCAGTGGTTTGGTATCCGGTAGATTCGCCATAAGTGGAATGGGAATCAACCTCTCTCTCTCCTTGTCTTTGTAGTCTCTCACGTCTATGAAAGACCCTTTCGATCTCGGGGTCAACTTCAATGAGATTTCCAAGACTTCGGGATCTTCGCATAAACATGCCTGTAAAGAGAGATGGATACTAGGAAAAAAAAGAGATAAATGAAAAAAAAAAGAGAAAATTTAAAATAAAAAATAAGGTCCAGAAAAATCAATTGGAAATTTAAATTGAGATTCAAGAAAGCACAGTCCCCGGCAACGGCGCCAAAAACTTGATGTCCTCCGACAAGTGTACCGAATTCATCGTCAAGTAATAAAAAAGGAGATTTGGAAAAGATTTGATTTTTGTAATAAGAATTAACTAGAAAATCAGATATTTAAGAATGCAATCAATTAAAATAGGAAAGTAAATCAGTTAGGGGTTTTTCAAATCAAAAGAGATTCCTAGGAATTGGGTTACCAACAAGATTGTTCATGTTACCAAATTGACTACCCCTTGTTAATTATCAATATTGCTTTGAAGGCGAATTTATCCTTAATAAGTTAATGATCCCTCTCGGGTTACAAAAACCGTGCTCAATTAAACCAACCCCTACTCTCGTGGTAATTGAATGTAAATTGAATCATTTAAGTTTTGTGACAACTCGTGAACCCTCGAAGGACCGCTTCTAACTCTCGTGATTTAAGTCCTAAGTTTGATTCCTATAGATCTGATACCTAAGTTCACTGCTAGGTTCCTCCTTAGAGTATCTACGACAAGTAAATAAGTGGCCACCGAATTTACGAGTAATTAAAGCAATAGGAATCAAATCGAAATTAACGAGAGACCAAATGTCAATTCGTCACCATAAACAAATCTTGGGCATAACCCTAATTCCTAGAAATAAGACTAATACTCAAGCATTGCCATGTTCATAGCAAGCTTGATTAACAAGAACATGAAAGAAAACCTAAGAGAAGAGAAGAGAAGAATAAGAATAAGAGAAATCCTAATTTTACCTAAGGTAGCAGCCCCCAAAAAGTCCTCTATTTTCGAGCCTCTAGGTCCTATTTATAAGGTAGGGTAACTTGCATCCTAAGCAATTACAAAATCTGATAAAATCAGCTTTTAAAAATCCAGATATTACGCGTCACGGCCGTGATGCCTGTCACGGCCAGGCCGTGACAGATTCTGACTTGGAATGGCTTCGTTGTTGTGTCTGTCACGGCCGTGACCACCATCACGGCCTAACCGTGATCAGTTCTGCCTGTGAGGGTCTGGTTCAGTTGGCATGTCCTGACCGTGATGGACATCACGGCCTGGTCGTGACCAGCTCTGACTTTTCCATTCTTTCTTTTCAGCTCTACTCGATCATGGCCGTGATGGATGGCTGTCACGGTTAGGTCGTGATGGGCTCTGTTTGGCTCATTTTCCTTACTTTTCAAGATCCGTCTTCATGCAAGCTCCATCATGGTTAATCTTGAGCATTTTAATCCTCAATTCCTGCATATAAACACCACAAAATCGCCTTACCCGTTCCAAGGTAAAAACTAATAAAATCAAATTAAATATGCCTAAACTATATGAAAAATGCATGCAAAATGTCAATGAAATATGAGGTGAAATTACACTCATCAGTAGCCTAACCATTGGTTAGAGACTGATAACATGATTCTATATAGCTTAAATCCATGTCCTCATTGCAATTATTCATTTATTTTTGGCTTTTAAAGGGATGGATTCTCATAAATTGTGATTACTTTTGCAAATTATTAAGAGTGGACTAAGTTGGAGCATAATTGAAGGAAAAATTGTATTTTTAGAGCTTAAAAACGGGGTGAATTAAGAGTTGGGGCATGAGACACAGCTGTGTGTCCTGATAGACACAATTTTGTCTCCAAATAGTGGATTTTCTCTCCCCGGAGTTCGACATAGCTGTGTCTATAGAGACACAGCTGTGTCTAATCATCGCATGCATTGTTCTTCCGAGAGACATAGTTGAGTCTCCTAATAGACACAGCTGTGTCTAGTCCTTGAAGCGTGGTTTTGCCAAGAGACATAGCTGTGTCCCCTAATAGACACAGATGTGTCTATTCTGTCTGTTAAAGAAAATACCAGTTTTACCCTTTGTTAAGAAAAATAAATGTTTTAAGTTAAAACATATTTTTAGAGAAGGCAAATATTTCTCTAGGTGAAAAAAATTCAAAATATTGAAGATAAAGATTTTATTCACAGAAAGTGAAAAGTTATCATTTTAGAAGATTTGAAGGATATTTTCTATAAAAGTCTTAAATTTTTGGAGACTATTTATGGTAAAGAAATTATTTTAAAAAAAAACAAATCAAATTCTTGGTTCTTTACCAAAAAGATTTTGGAACCCGTCATTTCACTACAACAGAAAAGGCTTTAGATAGCATTTCCAGATGCCTTTAGATAGCGTTTGTAAGCGCTATCTATTCCACCGCTATTAAAAGTCGTTAGCAAAGATAGCATTTAAGAAGTGCTATTAAAAGGTGATCTTAGTTAGCGTTTCCTTGTACAAACGCTATCTAAAGTCTACCTTTGGATAGCATTTGTACACGGAAACGCTATCTAAAGTCAGCCTTTAGATAGCATTTGTACACGGAAACGCTATCTAAAGTCAGACTTTAGATAGCATTTGTATTAACAAATGCTATCTAAAGTCTGCCTTTAGATAGCATTTGTAACAAACCATATGCATATAACAAGCTACTTTGATAGAAAGTATTCCACCAAAAAACTGTGTAGAACCATCAATATATGGAACCCGTAATAATAAAGGCATATAGCAAATCTTCAAATCATCAAATGCTACTCAATAGTCCCTATAGATGAAAGTGACCCAATTGCATACGCTTCAGCTACTAAGTCTGACCCAATTGCATACATATCAGTTAATATAATTTAACCAAGAATTGTTTCATCCATATACAGTACAATACAAAGTTTAGACAACAAGCGTAATCAAATAAACTTTTCAACAATATAGCGACACCAATCTTCCTTGACTTCAGATAGTTGAGAAGTGGAGTATGTGGAGCATTTGAAGTCAGGTAAGTACCGCGACATAAAAATTAAATAAATTAAGTTACAATTGCTAAAACATTTGAACAGTCACAGTTAAAATCTAAGTAAACAACATACCGCCATTGGTATTTTAACTTGGTTCTGTAAGATAATTTCCTTCATGAAACGCATGACATAGTACCCACAATCTGTATCGTTGGGTTGTCTTGGGCACTATAAAAAATAAAATAGTAAATAAATATAGTTTTTTTTTAACTAATTGCGCATTAAGTTTTTGCAAATATACCTCTATCTGAATCCATTTAATGTTGGTTGCCTTTAAACGCGGCACCTTAGCTCCTCTACGTGCGCGATAAACTTGAAAAGCATTAATCACAAAATCAAACAGACTTCATTAAGAAACATATTTTCAATCATCACAAACACACGCATGCTTTTTTTTATTTTGAACCACAACAGCCACAACCCAGTATATTTCAATTCAACACAGTTATTCTAATGTCAAAAATCAAAAGCACATTAGGACCATGACAACTTGCAACATGTATCTACCATGGAAGCCATTCGACAGAATCATAGAAAATCAGAAATATAAAAGCATGCTTACTTATTGAACAGATTCTTTAATTCTGGGTGATTCCTAGGATCAACATGCAAGGAATCCAGATAGTAAATAATCTCTTCAACAGTATTTATCACGCACAGCACCCAATGATTCCTACAAAAATGTTGAGATAACAAATCCTAAGCACCTCAACTTTTATATAATTCATTATTGTGAATTAAGTCCTATAGGATAAGTGACTCACCCAACATTGCACGGCACTAGAAACAAGGGCTGATATTCTCTTTCTGTAGTTGCAAACCGGTCAGCTATATATGTTATCTGTGAATCCCTCCCAAAGAAGCCGTATGTATTTGTTTGGTGTGGGGACAAGAACAGAAACCTCCTCGTTCTTTCCTTTGGAAGCAAAAATTCTTCATACAAATACCTTCAATTAAAATATAAAAATGGATTACACCAATGACATCAATATTTAAATGGAAAGACTAAAAAAATATTGTACACTTTCAGCCTGATTTAGTACCTGATATATACAGAAATAACGGAGGCAGATACCCATTCACGATTTACAATTTCTCTGATATTTTCAGAATTGATCATATCAATGATATGATCACCAAAAATATTTTGTTCTATCTCTATGTCCATTTGGTCATCATTTTTCATATTCTTTCGTTCATGTATTTTAAGAAAATTGAAATACTCCAGAGAAATGTTAGTTGAACCAGCTGTAGGAGGGTTGGCCTCAGAGTTGCCTCCTTTATTTTCCGGGGTTGTAATTAACTTTATTTAGTTAGTGAAAAAATAAACTTTTAAAAAAAATGAAAATGGTAAAAGTGAATTGCATTCACATGTGTCCTAACTCTCCTAATAATTCATAAAGTGAATTCCCTAAGCAAGTCAATGAGTGTATAAATACATCTATAATATATATAGTTGGTGCAAAAGGCTAAGTACTAGAGCTTAGAAATATAAGATGACTGAATGGTGGGGACTAAGCACTAAGCAGAACGAAAATTTGACAACAATTTGAAAAATGTGAAGAATTCATCAGCTATTTCTCTGTAACTATGCTCTCACACACGCTGGTGTTGTGTTGTGTAGGTTAAAGACAGAGTGAAAGAAAGGCAGAGAACTCACTATCGATGTTGGTGCGACACGGCAGAGACGCGACTGAGGGATGGAGGCTCGACTGGTGTTGGTGCGACTATGGAGCGCGGCTGCGGTAGTGAGACAGTGAGTCAGAGTGAAGGCCGGCAAGAAGAATGTACCTAAAATCTGGCCGTGAAAGAAAGAAGACCTTTGATTAGCTGAAAATCAAATACCATCTGCAGAAAAATTAATAATAATAAAATTTAATTAAATAAACATCACAACACTGAGATCCAGCTCACATGAATTATCCTACAAGATTCTAATGAAGCAAACAAATGAGTTACCTCCAATAGCTCCAAATAGTAAGAAACTGGGTCTATTACTTCCACATTGAAGCTTCCATACTTTGTAACCCCCAAAATTTGATAAGTCAGCAATGTCAACAATTTTTATCTCTGATATATGTGTCAAAGTAAAATATTTAACCACAATATCTAAAATGAACTTTATCTGGAGCAGAGATAAGAGAGAGATGAGTGGTGCGGTTACCTGGAGCAGAGATTGAGGAGAAATGAGTATTTGATAGCGCACGGAGGAGAGAGAGCTGAAAGGTGGCGCGTGGAGGAGATGAACAGTGAACGCGGTGGCCGAACGGAGGGGCACGAAGAGGGTTCGGATGCGGCGGTTTCCCTAACACCAATAAGACCAAAAGTGCTCAACTAGAATTTCCCTAACACCAATGTGTCACACATAACAGACTTTGAATAAAAGCAACAAGCTCAAACCTGTAACAGTAATAAAAGCAACAAGCTCAAACCTGTAGTTCAAAAGCCCAATCATTCATGATATCACAGGAAATTTCATTTACCTTTCTTTACACAGCAGAGTAGTTGTCATAAAAATAACCACTAGCTAGAATAACTGAATAAGAATTAACCAAGAATGGGCAAAATTTCACTCCTGAGTTCAATTTAGCACAAATCACATACTGTAATTCCCTGGTCATCTTACAAGAGAATACCCTTGTACCCCATCATCATTAATCACAGACACAAGTTGTACTAGTAGGCAACATAATGGATGGAAGCTACAATTAAAAGAGATGGCCCATGAAGGACAAAATCTGCCTAACTACCTCATTAACTCAGCTCTTATAGCTGTACCCAGCGCATATCTGGGAGCACTGAGATTTAAATTCAGACGCAGATAACAGTCAAAGCTTTTAACTTGGAATGACAAAAAATTTATGGATATTGCTGACGAGTATGATAAGGACATTGGTTAAAGAACTCACAAAAGAAAAGTTTGTATTGGAAAACTAAGTATTATATTTTTTGAAATGCTAAATACGTTATTTCTCATACAAAATTTTCTTTCTTAATTCCTTAAACAATGTCAGCAAATGTCAGCAATTTTTATCTCTGATATATGTGTCAAAGTAAAATATTTAACCACAATATCTAAAATGAACTTTATCTGGAGCAGAGATAAGAGAGAGATGAGTGGTGCGGTTACCTGGAGCAGAGATTGAGGAGAAATGAGTATTTGATAGCGCACGGAGGAGAGAGAGCTGAAAGGTGGCGCGTGGAGGAGATGAACAGTGAACGCGGTGGCCGAACGGAGGGGCACGAAGAGGGTTCGGATGCGGCGGTTTCCCTAACACCAATAAGACCAAAAGTGCTCAACTAGAATTTCCCTAACACCAATGTGTTACACATAACAGACTTTGAATAAAAGCAACAAGCTCAAACCTGTAACAGTAATAAAAGCAACAAGCTCAAACCTGTAGTTCAAAAGCCCAATCATTCATGATATCACAGTAAATTTCATTTACCTTTCTTTACACATCAGAGTAGTTGTCATAAAAATAACCACTAGCTAGAATAACTGAATAAGAATTAACCAAGAATGGGCAAAATTTCACTCCTGAGTTCAATTTAGCACAAAGATCGCATACTGTAATTCCCTGGTCATCTTACAAGAGAATACCCTTGTACCCCATCATCATTAATCACAGACACAAGTTGTACTAGTAGGCAACATAATGGATGGAAGCTGCAATTAAAAGAGATGGCCCATGAAGGACAAAATCTGCCTAACTACCTCATTAACTTAGCTCTTATAGCTGTACCCAGTACATATCTGGGAGCACTGAGATTTAAATTCAGACGCAGATAACAGTCAAAGCTTTTAACTTGGAATGACAAAAAATTTATGGATATTGCTGACGAGTATGATAAGGACATTGGTTAAAGACCTCACAAAAGAAAAGTTTGTATTGGAAAACTAAGTATTATATTTTTTGAAATGCTAAATACGTTATTTCTCATACAAAATTTTCTTTCTTAATTCCTTAAACAATGTCAGCAAATGTCATCAATTTTTATCTCTGGTATATGTGTCAAAGTAAAATATTTAACCACAATATCTAAAATGAACTTTATCTGGAGCAGAGATAAGAGAGAGATGAGTGGTGCGGTTACCTGGAGCAGAGATTGAGGAGAAATGAGTATTTGATAGCGCACGGAGGAGAGAGGGCTGAAAGGTGGCGCGTGGAGGAGATGAACAGTGAACGCGGTGGCCGAACGGAGGGGCACGAAGAGGGTTCGGATGCGGCGGTTTCCCTAACACCAATAAGACCAAAAGTGCTCAACTAGAATTTCCCTAACACCAATGTGTCACACATAACAGACTTTGAATAAAAGCAAAAAGCTCAAACCTGTAACAGTAATAAAAGCAACAAGCTCAAACCTGTAGTTCAAAAGCCCAATCATTCATGATATCACAGTAAATTTCATTTACCTTTCTTTACACATCAGAGTAGTTGTCATAAAAATAACCACTAGCTAGAATAACTGAATAAGAATTAACCAAGAATGGGCAAAATTTCACTCCTGAGTTCAATTTAGCACAAAGATCACATACTATAATTCCCTGGTCATCTTACAAGAGAATACCCTTGTACCCCATCATCATTAATCACAGACACAAGTTGTACTAGTAGGCAACATAATGGATGGAAGCTGCAATTAAAAGAGATGGCCCATGAAGGAAAAAATCTGCCTAACTACCTCATTAACTCAGCTCTTATAGCTGTACCCAGCACATATCTGGGAGCACTGAGATTTAAATTCAGACGCGGATAACAGTCAAAGCTTTTAACTTGGAATGACAAAAAATTTATGGATATTGCTAACGAGTATGATAAGGACATTGGTTAAAGAACTCACAAAAGAAAAGTTTGTATTGGAAAACTAAGTATTATATTTTTTGAAATGCTAAATACGTTATTTCTCATACAAAATTTTCTTTCTTAATTCCTTAAACAATGTCCTAACGATATTTTCTTAGCATTCTTCAAAATTTATAAGCATTTAAGCATGATTTCCCTACAGAGTCTGCCTGCAGTTGGTTCCTCGTGAAATAAAGAGTCTCCCCTCCCTCTAATCTTTATATCAACCAAAAAAACTTTAGCTTCCCAATCTTGGGGACAATTTTCTATTGCATTTAAGTTGAATAAAGTTACTACTACAAGTTGCTATTGGAATTTAGAAGCCATTGGTTTTACAATTTTGGAAATCACCTAACCCATGCCAGAGACGGGTGACAAGTTTTTTAACAGTGAGAATATCACTTCTGAATATATTAAGAGGTAATAATGAAAAACGGTAATTCAAATTTGGTTGGGAAGCGCCTTGATGTGGACCAACTTTACAGGGTAAAAACATCAACCTATCATTCCTCTATTTTCAACCCAAAATACAAAATTCTCTTCCATTTTCTTTAGCCAACTCTTGTAAAGCAAACCATGGGTGGGAAACACGGAGAGAAGTTGTATCTATAAGTTAAAGAAAAGCTTAGAAGTCCTCTCCATTGTTGAGATATACCTCATCGACCCTTTTAAATTCTCAACACACCATACACATGTAACAGGGGTCAATGCATGTTCAAGTAAATAAAATCAGCAAGACCACTAGCATAAATATTGTAGCTCAAACCAATTTATGGTTTCTGAAATTTCAAATTGAACAACATTCCAAAATCCCCCAATCATGCATTCATAAATTCAAAACCCTTGATGAACATTAAACCCACAAAATCAGCAAACACATTGTTCTCAAATCATGATTCCAACATGCACATACATTCAGGAAGTACATTATCATGTTAAAAATGGAAGAAACATTTTATCAAACATGTACTGCGCATTCTAAAGCATTCCCCCATATCTTAGCATGTACCAATTCACCTCCACACTGCAAATGACATGCAACCCACTCATATTCAATCCATCCAAGATCATCCAAAAACTATATTAAAAACCAACTATTTCATAAGACCCAATTTCGCATGAGAAAATCGAAAGAACCCATTACCCATTTGATTTCGCATGAAAATAAATGCAGCATAGGGGCAAGTGTACCTTAGGTGTGTAAAGGGGAGGGGATGGGAAGTGGTTAGAGCATCAAAAGCTTCTTAAGATGCGACGGGACGGAGCAGGACGCAGAGGAAGAGACAGTGATGATGTGCAAGATGATGCGTGAATGGGAAAGACTCAGCAACTTGGGTCGCACGAGGGAGAAGCGGGAACTGAGTGACGAGAGTTCAGGCAGAACAGGGTGTGAATAGCCAGGGAGGGACACTGGTTTCTGGTTTAAAATGAGTTATCAGACTTGGGTATTTCTCTGGGAAGTCAGTCAGAGTGAAGGTAGGGAGAAACTGAGAATGGAAGGATCAAACGCGCGGGTAGAAAATCAGCGAACACCTAAGATAACGTTTCTAATTTTAGACGCTATCTAAAGTTGATTTTATTTTATTTATTTATTGCAATTTAGAAAAGATAGCATTTCCGTGTGGAACCGCTATCTTAGGTGGTTAGTTAAGATAGTGCTTCCTAAAGGAAGCGCTATCTTTTCCTGCAGCTTGACTTTTAATAGCGGTTCCTTAACCAAACTCTATCTTAGGTGATACCTAATATATCGTTTCCTTAAGGAACCGCTATTAAAAGTCCCCCCATCACTTTTAATAGCATTTCCGCACGGAAATGCTATAAAAGGTGCGCTATTAAAAGTCTAATCTGTTGTAGTGTTTGAACAATTTGACTGACATTTCCCACGAGGAATGTGTGAAGGAAATGGTAGTGGCCACGTCAGCATAAAGTGTTAGATTGCATGAGTGTGGGTAGAGGTTGACATAGTGATTTATAGAGGATAGTTAGTTTTGAATGATTCTATGTCTGTGACAATTACTCTATAATATGCTATAACTCTTTTCCACTTTTTGATGATAGAATTGCTTCTTATCCCCTATATTTCTGTATTTTTTTGGGCTTACTTTATTTACATTAGAAGACCCGATGGAGGATTATGTTGCTGAGGAGCTTGATGGAACTCTGTATGAAACAGAGGTTGCGAAGGAGTTGGATGGTACTCCTTACGAACCAGAGACTAGAGGTCGAGCTGTGACCCGTGGTGATTAGCGTATAGACATTATGGCCAGTGTGTTTAAGGAGTATTTTTATATTTCCCGCTAAGTACGACTGTTGTTAAGTATATTCCTGTGAGGTATCCTACTGAGAGGATATCCTCAACAGTGTTTTGTAATATGATTATAAGACTTAAGTGTGTATGTATCACCTAAATATGGTGTGTTGTTTTTGATGAACTAAAGTTGTATGTTATTTAACTGAAGTTTTAATTTTTTAGTACTTTGCACACTAAGCGCGCGACTAAGAAATGAATTACGAGTGAATTAATCTAACAAAATACTGGGGCACAACGGGGTGTCTCACAATGTACAAGTCAATGATGTCCATATCACTTGTAATATTTTTGACTCTTCAATGAAATGAGATGAACTTTTTTTTTTTTTGGTTATTTCTTTTGGCTTTCTATGTTATATACTCTTTTTGATTGGTGCCAAAAGGGGGAGGAAATAAGAATAACAGAAATTACACCTTAATGACTATATGTCTGAAAAATCAATTTTCTGTACTGATATAGTCTGAGTTGCTTTCTTAAATACCCTGTCTGATTCTGATAGCATCTCTAAAACCTTGTTTTTGCTCTGATACTTGTTTCATAAACTAAGGGGGAGCATAGCATACTCTGTTTAATTATATCTATTTAAAAATTTCTCTTATTGCCTTTTGATGTTCAATAAAATCAGAAAAGTTATTTGTCATCATCATAAAGGGGGAGAATGTTGAGACCTCATAAGTCTGAGACACATTCCATGTGTAGATTCTCTAAGTTTCGATGATTCCAAATAGATTAAGTATGGTAATATTGAACCATATGAAATTACTGACATGTTTGATAAGTGTGCAGGAAAATAGACTTAAGGTCACTTGTCTATTTTGTGACTCGTCTACTTTTTGGTAGAGCGCAATTTTTAGATTCGTCTAAAAACTACTCGTCTAAAGATCAGTCAACACAGACAAAGACCAAGTCAACGCTCAGTCAAGATTCTGATATACTTGATGACGTGGCAAGAAGCATATGTCTAAAGAAGACTCTGTGGTCCACTCGTCTAGAAAATGACTTCATCACTCGTCTGAGTTTTTGGCTCATTTCCACCAGTCTAAATCTGGACTCCACTAGCACTCGTCTAAGAATCTAACACTGCTACATTTGTTAAATTATTAGATTGTCAGAAAAAAAGTCCAAGTCAACCTTATTCAAATTAGATGTTTTCCTTAAGGATCTCGAAGACCTCTGGACAATAGCACCAATGATAAAGAATAAAGAACATTTGTTTCGAGGATTTAAGGAATAAATACGCAATCTCTATACCACAGCAGTAACCTTTTAACTGTTTTAGTACAAAGTAAAAGTGCTTTCTAGAAAGTGAACCGAGTGTTGCACTGAAAGAGGAAAGCTCTCTACTGCAAGTACAAGAAGCCTGCTGCTGCAACTCTAAAACAACAACTAATCATAACAAAGTGTACTCTTGGACTACCTTATCAAAGCTCAACGTTGCTAGGCATTTAATGCATACACAGAACGACTCTTTGGCATTAATGGCGTCCCAAAAGCTCAAATCAAAGAACACACTTTCTGAAGTTATGCCTAAGGGATCAAATTGATTGAAGTCTTTATATAGACCAAACCATGAACATGAAGACAAGAAGTTGAATATCATTAAGAACACTGCGCAAGAAGTATTTACTCACTTCATTAACTTCTTCATTCTTTCATTGAATACTTCTTCAATCATTTGATATTAATCCGCGGTCTTTCACACTTCATATTTATTTCACTGAGTGTTATCTGAAAGATCTACAAGTTGTATTAATTACACAAAACCTTTATCCCTTACTGTGTTAAGCCTGAAGAGGTTGGGTGAGCAAAGAATACTTGTTTGAGTGTAAGCCTGGAGAGGCTAGGTGTGAAAAGGATACTTGTACTGTAATCTGATCAGTTATATTGGTGCTACCAAGAAACTGGACGTAGCCCTGTGAATTTTGAGGTGAACCAGTATAAAAATCTTGAGTGATATTCCTTTTCCCTTATCTATTTAATTTGCTTAAGTATTATTTGTTTAAACTTTTACCTTGGGGAGTTATTATTGTGAATATCAAACTCTGTTTTACCCTTTTCTTTATGCTTGTGTATTCTGTTTTAAAGGTAGACATGTCACTCGTCTAAATTTCTGTTTGTCTTACTTTTGCTTGTTGTTCCTGGTAAAATAATTTTCAGGTTTCCTAAAAAGTTGATAAACACAATTCAACCCCCTTCTTGTGTTAACTTTGGTTATTTCAACAGTGAATCACTAGATGAGCCGTTAAAAATAACTAAGTCCAATAAGCGCTAGACGAGTCTCTAAGCTTATTAGTTAAAAGAACAAGTCCAATAAATAGCAAGTCCAAAGACTTGTAGTCCACCCGAGAAATGAATAGGCGATACTATAAGTGAACTACCCGATAGAAGCTAGACGACCAGTTAACTAGACTACTTTGTAAAAGCAAAAGATAAGTTAACACTAGACTACCCAGTAGGTCAATTTTAAAATGCACGTCCAAAGACGTATCACTTATGAACCCATCTAGTCAGCGAATTTATTTCAAATAATTGTTTATTTAATTCGATTGTTTCCATGTCTTTTTCTTGTGTTGTTTCAAATGTTTATACTTTGTTTCTTGGTAAGAGAAACATAGTACCATCGATTACACAAATGCTTTATACTCTGACACAAGCTGCTGCAAAGTTGACCATGTACAAAGAAGGAAAGACAAAAGGCAAATTTCGGATCATAGCATATAATGCTATCTTTGAAAACCACTTTCAATATTTTTAATAACCAAGAGTGTTTTTCTGAAGATCACATATCAAGTTTTCAGACTCAACGGGTCATAGCATTTAATGCTATCTCTAAACGGATATTTCTTAAAGACGATTGAAGAAGAAAGAGCTCAAAGTTGCACCCCTTCTATAAATACTGGACGGCTCCAATAAAGAAGGTTACTAAAACTACAACAAGCTCTGATATTTGAAAGTGTCAAAACTTTGTTAAATCTTCTCTCGATTACTTTGTAATCTTTTATTTTAAACTTTCATACCCTCTCACATAGTGAGTTCGTAGATCAATCTTTTAATCTCTTAAGTTAGAGAGAACCTGAAGAGGCTTGACTGGAAAAGAATACTTGAGTGCCTGGAGAGGTGTTGAATACTTGTGAGTTGTAAGCCTGAAGAGGCAAGTGAAAGAATACTTGTAAGCTATTGGATTATAGTGAAGAAACCCTTCAAGTTAAAGGGACTGGTCATAGCTCTTGGTTGGAAGAGCATTAACCAGGTTAAAATCACTTTGTGTGAATCTTCTATCCCTATCTCTTTACAGTTTTCGTTTATACTAATTGTGGGGATTTGATATTGATTTTGTTAACTCTTCGAAAAATGTTTTTTATTGTGTGTTTATTTCATAGCTAGTGCAAAAGAGTTTTCAGAAAGCATTTTGAAAAATCTGTTAAGAAACACAATTCAACCTCCTTCTTGTGTTTCCTTGTGTCAACTTCAATGTCAACCACCCCTTTGGCAAGATATCACCTTCACCCTCGACCCATATAAATATCCTTTTGAGCTCCCCAAAGCAGTTGAGTTTTGAAAATTGAAAAGAGACAAAAAAATTCCTACAGAAACCATTGTCTTCATTGAAAGACACAAGAGCAAGAAAATAAAGGAAGGAGGGTGGAAAGAAGTTCATCAACGTAGGAAGGAAAGAAAGGAGTGGAGGAATCGAAGAAATGGTGTTGGCTGTCAAAAGAGAAAGACGATGAAGAGAAGGGGCTAATGAAGTGTAAAAACAACTCTGAAGAAGGATGCCATAAGGACAAATCTAGACTGTTTCTTAGATCAATCAAAGCAGAAGCTTAAAGGGACAATTTATTCTGGTTGAGCAAAAGTTAAACAACTTCACAATAAAATGTTGATAATAGATTTTCTCAGTATGGCCAAAAATGGCCATGATAAGGGAATTGAGTAAATTCAAGTTTATTATCTCATTTGAGTGAGCATTTAATATGTAGGCGACTCTTACTCAAGGTGTGGGTGAGATGGAGGAAGTTTGTATAAAAGTTAGAAAATGGAATTACTCTGAAGTGTGGCTAAAAAGAATAATATGATTGGAAATGTTTGGTATCCCCTCACATGCATGGAACAAGCAGAATATGCTCAAAATTGTTGAAATGAGATGTGAGATTGTTTGTTTGGACCCAATCACACAATCAGGACTTTATATGGAATCAGCAAAAGGATTAGTGCGCACAGTGCACATGCCATTCATTAAGGATCATCTTTTTCTGAATATTGAGGGAGTCAATTTTGAAATGTTTGTTAAAGAGTTGGAAAAATCTCGTGACTTTTATTATACACAGCATAGGGCATTGATATTGAAGTCATCACAATTCACAATCGATTTCAAGAGTTGCAGAAACTACACTGATAAACCAGTTTCAGAGGTCAGCTATGGTGAAGGATAATTGGAACAGGCAGGAAGTAGACCAAGACTCAGACATGAATGCAAATGAAGAGAATTTTACAAAAAGGTGTAAGTTATGATGTAATCATTTGCCATCTAGTGAAAAGCAATTGGAGAGCGCACGCATACACATACACATACACATACACATACATATATATATATATATATAAGATTTTTCTATCTTCTACAGGTTAAGAAACCTAAAAATAGTAATAATTTATTGAAAAACCAAATATTTTATTTTTAAAATATAAAATAAATTCTCATATAAATATACTGTTTTGGATTCCTTAACATATGATTGCACAAGGAAAAAACCTAAAAAGAAATTAAAAGTTCAAACAGCCTCTGCATCATCAATCACCTGTCCCCAACTTTAAGTCAAAGCCTTAAAGATGAATATTTGAGTGTTGCGACTTCAGCGTGCAGAACTCAGCAGAAGTGTTGCTGAATAATAAATCCTAACTTAAAACCATAAATATAAAAATCGTAACTTAAACCAATAAAACACCGAATCAAATGTACTTAACCCCTAAGGTCACGTAATCTTCAGTAGAACCAACATAGGTAACGTTTACTCTGTACCTCAAGTTTTTTATATATAATATAATATGTTAAAGTACACTAAATGTTAAGATTTTTCACTCATCATCCCTTTTGCAAACATGGTTATTTGGTCATGAATTTCGTCATGTTTCCGTAAGTAGTGTACCAATCAAACTTTATTACATCAGCTCTCGTATGCAGCTCATCCAAAAAAAAAAAAGGTCTCGTATGCATCTTAAATCATTTGAATTCGATGCCACAGGAAGTTCTCTTAAAAATGTAAGTCTTATATCTATGCTTGTGTTCGTGGATAAATATGCCATTAAACAAGTCAGATAATATCGAATGCAATGTCCTGTAGCGTGATTAATTTTTATATAACCTAATCAGTGTATATAGTTATATACTCTACTGAGTGGAATGATCAACAATGGATCCACAAGATTCTCCAAAAGCAAAAATGGAACAAGCATTTTTTTTATGTACGCATTTAGAAGTTGGCCTCTTGATAATTAAAAAGTGTAGCTTCCATCAGGGAGAATCAAACTCAAACTTGTTAGCAAAGACAAATTGTTCGGTCATGCACAGGCGCAGCAAAAACCACGTCAATTACCAGAAATATAGTATACTATTTCCAAGAAAAAGAATCAAGACAAATGAATCCATAAGCGCAACGTTTGGTCCTTCACCACTGAGGTCATATAAATATAAGGGTTGGATTAAAGGGCGTGTTTGGATTCCCTTCCCAACGGTCCAAACGCTATCCCAACAGGAATCCAAACACACAAAAGCTCTTAGTCAAAGACTCCAAATGGCCACACCCATTGCAGTTATTAATGGGAAAAGTTTTGACGACAAGTTTCTTCACGAACCATGAATTAAAGACCAGAGGCATAAACAATTGCTGCGAATTCAGATGACAATCATTTCAACAATTGATATTTGAACTTCACAGTAGAATGTTTGAGACTTAAACTTTTACAGTATATCCAACCCTCAGACCAGGGATCACTTTCCTTTCCTATAAACTGCGACAATGACATACACATGATAGAAAGAGTACAAGATGAGCACACTTTCTTTATTATCTATCAGAAATACATACCAACCACAAACATGTACCATCAAGATGAAAGGAACTACAATAGAAAAATTAAAGGGATGCCAGACCTGTTTCTTCAAAATTGTTTCATTTTCATTTTTTTTTCCATTTTTTTCTTTGTTTTTTGTTTTTATTTAGACGGGTTTATAATGGCTGGGAGTTTCTTACCTGCTGCTTCAATCTCTCTGAGGGAAGCTGAGCAGAAACATCCGGCAGCACTACAGCAGCAGCTGTCATGGTCTGGACTGTGAAGGCATCGTCGGTGCCAAATGTTGAGTATAAAATATTTGAGCATGAGCAGGATCCCCGTAGTTATAAGCATAATTAGCAGGTGCAGCAGAATTAGGGACCACAGATTGCGAAGGATGATGAATTTGGGAATAAGTAACATATTGTTGCTGATGCTGGCCTGTAGGAACTTGAACTAATTGAGGGGTGCTCGCAGCTGCCGTTCTATACACACTTGCTGTCGTCTCAGAATTAGGTAAAGGAGCATTTCTCATGGGATTGTAAGCTGCAGATGGTGGAACCATTGCAGCAGGGTTTGGCGGATTCTGGGGCTGGCTAGAAGGGATGGTTGTGGCAGATTCACCTAGATTAGCCTGCTGCACAGACAAGTTATACGCTTGGGCCTGTCTTGCAGGCACATAGTAAACTGGATATTGCTGATCAAGCTGATAGTGATGCTGAGGATGGAGCTGTTGCTGGGAAGGGTATACAGGATAGTATGCAGGGATTGACACCGGCCCTGAAGGGGTATGGTGAATGAAATGTGTGCCATGTATAAACTGCTGCTGCTGAGCCTGCTGATGTTGTTGCAGTTGCTGCTGCTGCTGAGCCTGCTGATGTTGTTGCTGCTGCTGTTGATCAAATTGATGTTGTTGCAATACATATCCAGGGTCTGGTACATGATGCTGCATCTGGATCAGACTGTGTGGATCAGACACGTTAAGGTTCGGATCAACCGAAGTAATAGGAACCCCTGAAGCTCCTGACTGAATTTGAACTTGGTCTTGATAGATTACATTTACATGTTTTGGGCGTGACATTGCATTTGTGAGACTATTATCACTGCAGAATTAAAACAAACAACAATTTTCTTATTTAGAGAGAGCTGAACTGGCACCCCAAAAACACAATAAATAAAATTACATATGATACAAATGAATCATTCATTTTAATATAGATAAAGACCCTACAAAAATCAGACGAGAAGGACTTATACATGGACACGGTGGCTATTGGGCACAACCAATCGGATTCTCAATGGTCACTAAAAAAACAATTCAAAAAACTTAAAAACACAACAAAACCCTTACTAAAATTATTTTAAGGTTATCTTTAAATTTTGATTGGTGCCCATACAAGGTTATGGTCTTGATAGATCACTTTTACAGGTTTTGGGCGTGACATTGCATTTGTAAGACTACTATCGCTGCAGAATTAAAACAAGCATCAATTTTCTAATTTAGAGAGGGCTAAACTAGCTAGCACCCCAGAAACAAAATGAAATTACATACGATACAAATGAACCATTCACTTTAATTCAGGTAAAGACCCTATCAAAACCAGACAGAGAAAAAGGAAAGGAATTTGAAAATACCTTGAAACTGAATCAGGGGAAGGCAAATCAACAACATAAGTTGACTTCTGTTGAAATTGGGGTGCAAGACCCTGAGCTTGAGGCTGTGTCTGTGACTGAATTTGAGGCGGAGAGGCAGGTAGTTTTCTATACCCCACATGCACCCCATGGTCTGATCTCTCATCACCCGATACAACCCGGTTCGGGTATTCACCGGCCGCCACCGCGGCAGCGCTGATCGGCACTGCCGCCACCATCGCGGGTGGTGAAGTCAGCACAACAATGTCCTCATCTTGCTTCTGCCCAACACCACCAACACCCAATTGAGCAAACTGTTCCTCAATCCCCACCACCTTCTGATCCTGCCCCCTAACCCCACCACCACCACCACTGCCATCTTCCACATGAACCTTTATCGGCGGCAAATTCGCCGCCGCCGATGGTGATGATGAAGAAGACCCAAAAGACGAATTCGTCTCTAGCATAGGCGAATCCGGCACAGAATGAACATCCTGTCCCTGTTTCAAATTCAAATTCTTCCCGTCAACGGGCTGGGCCGCCGCGGCGCCGTCTTCGTGGCCCGAAGAAAAGTTGTTGCCGCTCCCGGGAGCTGCGACCACCTCGTCATCCAGTCCGAGGAGACAATTCACCGAGGCAGAGTCAGAAAGGCCCGAGCTATTAAATCCAGAATCATTCAGAGCATTCATAAACCAATCCTCAGACTTCCCCGAGCCCAGGCCCAAGCCCGAGCCCGGCCCATCGGGCTTGACGGGGAAAAGAAAGAGGCGGATTCGTGAGGGTTTGGATGATGATGAAGAAGAATTGTTGTTTCGCTGATCGTATTCTTCGATCATGTTATCGAGGTCTTCATCGGTGGCGACGGAGATAAGGGAATCGAGGTCCTCGTTTGGGAGCTGGTATTTGAGGGTGAAAGGGTGACCGTTCAGGAAGGTTTTGGAAAGGCGCGTGGAGAGGTCTGAGAGGGAGATGTGGTGGTCAACGACGATGATGCGGGTGTCGCCGCCGATGTAGCATAGGGTTTTGTCGTGAGGGCGGGGGCTGATGTGGCCGCCGTAGCTTACCATGAGGCGGAGCTTGGAGGTGGCGGTGGCGGTGGCGGTGGTTGGGGGAGGGTAGGGTTCGTCCCAGGAGTCGGTGTTACGGGAGCGGGGGGAGGAATCGACGGAGTCTGGGTAGTTGAGATGGGGTGGTGGAGGTAAGACGGAGGATAGAGGCGGAGGAGTAGGTTGTGGTGGAGGTTGCGCCTCCATGGGTTGTTGTTGTTGAGTAGAAGAGGTTTTGGTGGAGTGGTTGTTGCTGCAATTAGCAGCAGAGAGAAAGAGAGAGTGTCAGAGAGAAGCAAAAGACTGAAAAGAGGGCTTTACGGCGTGGAATTTAGGTTTTTTTTTTTTATAGTTATTACTCCGCATCTATCTCATAAACATATTATATTTTTTGCTTAATGAAGTTATTACTCCGCCTCAGTACGCTAACGGCTCGTTTGGTGGTCAGTATATGATAGGAACGGATAAGATAAAGGAGTAGGATATGATATGAGAAAATAAACTGTTATCATATCCGACGTTTGGTGTTCACCAGATAACCAACTGGATAGCATTGTAATTTTAACATAAATTTTAAAATAAATTTTCGTTTTTGTTCAGAATGTTTTTATGTTTTATTAGATTTTAGTTTTTTTTATAATTTTCATTTTTTAAGATTATATAAAAAGACAAAATTGTCCTTGTGATAAAATTACATATAATATTTAAAAATTTTAAAATATTGTTTAACTTAAATTAATTTTTTTATAATTTTAAATATTCATTTTTAGTTTTTACTTTACATATAGTTAAATTATTAGAATATTTTTATTTATTTTTCAGTTTTTAAAAATAATATAAAGTAACAAAATTAGCCTTGTGAGAAGAAATAATAATTTTAAAATTAATTATTAATATTTTTATTATTTTATGTTTTATTATACTTTTTTATAACCATATTATAATCTATTAAGAATAAATAATTTTTTATCTATTATCCTTAACCCGCAAATTAACAGGAAGGGAGACAGGACTCTCCCCTCTATCCCCCACGCCCAATTTTGGCTAAAAACTTTTGTCCCCAAAAATAACATTCTTTTTAATTCCCTTTTTTCTTTATATTTGATTCTTTTAATTTTAAAATTCAGTCTTTCCCTCTACTTAAATTAAAATTAGCGAGTCCAAAAAGGATCATATTTTCAGGGACCAAAAAGATATTTGTTAAAAAAAGGCTTAATATATGAAATGATTAGGGAACAAAACACTTACAGCAAACAAAACACTGGCTGAAAATGGCGCAATGTTGCATATTACCTCATGTGCATATGTAGTGTCTCTGCAACTTAGAATGCAATAGAGAAAAACTGTAATGCAGGGAAACTAATTTGAGAGAGTAGAATGTGAGAGGGAGAAACTGTAATTCATAACATGAAAGGGATGTCAAAAAGTGGATGAGAGAAAGGAATTTGCCTTCCTGAAGTTATTGTTGAACGTGGGCAAGAAAAGCAAAGAAGTATTCTTTGAAAGCAATTCCTTTCCTACATCCACTTTTTCACGTCCAGCTCATGTTCTATGTTACAGTTTTTCCCACTCACATTCTACTCTCTCAAATTAGAATGTGAGAGGGAGAAACTGTAATACAGAACATGAGAGATGTGAAAAAGTGGATGAATGAAAGGAATCCGTCTTCAGGAAGTTATTGTTGAACGTGGGCAAGAAAAATGCAAGAAGTATTCTCTGAAGACAGATTCCTTTCGTTCATCAACTTTTTCACATCCCTCTCATATTGTGTATTACAGTTTCTCCCTCTCATATTCTACTCTCTCAAATTAGTTTCTCTACATTACAGTTTTTCTCTATCGCATTCTAAGTGGCGGAGACATAACACACGCACGTGAGGTAATATGGGTTAAGTCTAGGTTTTTGACATATCTAATTATGGTGAATCCAAACAAAGAATGATTTTAATTGAACCATTTGAAATCTACAAATATGTGTATTAAGTGTGCAGATCATAAAGCAAAAGTATTCTAGCAAAACAAGAAGTCTCAAAGATGCATTTGTGTTTTAAACAACTCAATGTGTCTGAAGTAAGACTCGATATCAACAAGCTATGAAAATGTGTCTGACCCTACAACTTGACTCGAAGTCTTTCACACTGCTCTTATTCGGAAGACAAGAGCAATTCCTTGCATTTTCAAATCAAGAAAATTGAATTCAGAAGCATTAACCATCAATCCATGCTTGAAATTCCTTTTGTTGCAATAAGCAAAGTATCCTTTGAAGTTGACACAGGGAAACACAAGAAGGGGGGTTGAATTGTGTTTCTTAACAGATTTTCGAAAAAGCCTTTTCTCAAACCTTTTACAAGCAAAACAATAGAAATAACACACAAACAAGAAAACGTTTTTGAAGAGTTAACAAACTCATATTCAAAACCCCACAATTAGTATAAGCAAAGATTGTAAAAGATAAGGGTTAGAAGAATCACACAAGTGTTTTATCCTGGTTCACTCTCTTCCAACCAAGAGTTATGTCAAGTCCCTTCTACCTGAAGGTTTTATCCACTATTCTCCAAATAGATTACAAGTATTTAACACCTCTTCAGGCTACATGTATTATTTCTCTACCAAGCCTCTTCAGGCTCTAACTCTAACAAAGAGATTAACTGATTTGATCTAAGAACTCACTATGTGTGAGGATTTGAAAGTTTAAGATCAACAAGGTTTATAAGAAAATTTTCTTTACAAATTCAACAGAATTTTTGTACTATGATATCAGAGCTTCGTGTGTATATTTCTTGTATATATATTCTCTGTGTGTGTATATCTTCTTGAAGTTCTTCAAGTATATATATATATATATATATATATATATATATATATATATATATATATATATATAGCTGAAGTGCTTCTCTATCTTGATCTTCTTCAACGGTCTTCAAATTGTATCCGTTAAGACATAGCATTAAATGCTTGGATCCGTTGAGACTGATAACTTGATATGCTTATGGGAGAAATACTTTTGATTATCAGAGGAATGATCAAATTAGACTTGTCACTTCTCTGTTGTACCAAAGATTGCTTTCCGACTTTCCATCTTTGTACTTGACTTGATCTTTACAACAATGTAGTTGACAGAGTACAAAGGTTTATGGTTTCGATGGTACGAAGTTCTTTTATCCAAGAGATAAAGATTTTAACAATAGAAGCATCAAGTGTAAAAAGATATATATTCTTTGAATTAAATAAGCAATCATTTTAAATAAATACATTTAAGCTTAGACGGGTTCACATTTTAAAACTAGTGGACGCGCAGGTCTTTGGACGTGCAAGATTAACTTATCAGTGAGACGTGCTCATCTACTGATAATGCGTCTACAGACTTTTCGTCTAGTTCCGAGAGTTGGACGTGCTATACTTAAGAGCTCGTCTACTGACGCGGCGTCTAGTGAGACTACTCGTCTATCAAGTCTTTGGACTTGTTATATTTCAATGTCTCGTCTGTAACAGCCTGATTTTCAATTACGCTGTTTAATCAGTTAAAATATAATTAATTATATTTTAATCTGAGAGTTAGAAAGTGATTTTTAATAAAATAAAATCATATTCATAGTCTCTCTTATGGTAGAAGGTTACGGTGAAAATTTGGTTTGAAAATTTAGACGAAGCCCGGTCTGTGTTTTCACTGACAGTAAGATTTTACTGAGCAGAGACCCTAATTTCGACTCGTGGACCAAAATCAATGTTAATTCTTGTGGACCAAAATCAGTCACACTCTTCGTCAATTCTTGGCCACATGATTTTAACCATAGTTAGCAAAGTAACCCTGGTTAAGTTAATTATTAACCATAGTTAATCATATATTAATCAAAAAAATAACAAAACCCATTAATTCAAAATCTAAGAACCAAACAAGGCCTAAGAACTAGCCTATAAATACCCATCCAAACCGTGGCCTCCCCCCCCCCCCCAACTCATCTCTTCACCTTCTCCATTTTTCTTCAAAAACATACAAAAACTCCATTGTTGATCCAAGAGCTCCATTGAAGAAGTTGCCAAGATCATCATCTTTTCTTCATCTTCTTCACAATCTTAAGGTAATAGGATCATCAATAATCATCTCATCTCATCTCAAGATCATTAATCTTCCTATTTCATGATTTGATATTCTTATATCTAGAACTTTAAATAATTCTAGAAAATTGTAGAAAAATCATAAAAATGTGAAACCAACTTCTATGATCTAGTTATGATCTCTACTTTCATTATCCAAGAGCATTTAATCAAAAACATTTTCCTTTCCTATTATCTATTTTTGGCCGAAACTGAGTTAGAAAGTCAGTTTGATGTCACTAGTGGAAAATATACATTAGACGGTAAATATTTACGTCAGTTAACCAAAAACTAGATGTTAAAAAGGGGGCGGTGGCAGTTTTGTAAATATCAGACTTCATTAATTCACTGTTAACGTCAGTTGTTTTAAGGACTGACGTTAAAAGTGAGGCGTGCTGATTTTGTAAATATTAAATCACTATTTGCGTCGGTTGTTTAATGAATCGGCGTTAAAAGTGTTTTGCAAGAATTATTAACACTTTTAACATCAGTTGTTTATAAAGCGACGTTAGAAGTGTGATTTTTACTTGATTAAATAAATAAGCGGCGTAAATAATCAACTCATTCCTATCTTTCTTTCGTTGTCATCTCCTGTTTGTCACTCTTAACGTAGATCGTCACTCCATATATAGTGCAGTTTATTTCTAATCTTTTTTTTAAAAAAGTTTATTTTTAATCTTAATTAATTAGCTTGAATTAGTAAACAAATTCTTGTGCAAATTAAATTAAATAAACACTTAACATAAAACAAGTTATATATGTATAATCAAATCGTATCTCATTGAAACGATTCATAAATTACAATTACATGATTAAAAGATAAAAAATTTCCGATAAGATAGCACTAAAATATAAAAAAGTTTATGCTTCAACATCATTTTCTTCTCGATCCTGTCCTCGAAACTCCAATATTGAATGCATCTCCTCCCTTACTTGAAGTCCTTGATGCTCCATCTGAATCCACAGTCAATTTGGAGCCAAAGCGAGTGAAGGGTGCACTCGATCTGTTTAACAATATTCTTGGAACAGCCACTTGGTTCCAAAGCTGAGGTTTTGGAACTGTAGCTGCTAATTCTCCAGAAGGATGATGGTGTGTGCAATTCACATAATGCGATTTACACACCCTTATCACCCATGTAATATGATTTACTCAAACTCAGAAGTTGTTTGACCATTAAGACAAAGACCTTTAAGTCTAGGTATAGGAAGAAAGAGTGATGAAGTTAATCTCCATGGCAGAGCCATATTGTGAAGCAGAAAAATTAAAGGAAGGAAGGAAGCTATTTATAGGAGTAGGGGATGAAGTTACTAGGCGTCGTAAGTTGCTAAAAAATTAAATTGATCATTAAGAGCATTAGGTTCCAAGGCACATTGGGAGTTGGCAATCATATATTATAAACGTGTAGAAAAGAAAACACCCGAAGGAATAGGAAGAAATAGACCTTTAAGTCTAGGTATAAACTTAGTGCTCATAAAGAGGATTATATGTTACAATGTGCATGGGTAAGTAGCACAGCAGTAATGGGTAATTTAGTATCAGAGTAGTTGTTGAATAAAACTGACGTTAAAAGTGTTTTTAAAATAAAAAATATTTATTTTTAACGTCAGTTGTTTATACAATTGACGTTAAAAGTGTGATTTTTACTTCAGTTAAATAAATAGGCGCGTAAATAATCCTATGTCCCTATATGCCCCTGTTATCACTCTTAACACAGGTCTCGAGCCATTTTGTGAAGGAATAGAAAGATAGAGGAAAAGAAGAGGCGTATTACTGCATCGATCTGAGAATAATGGTACTTTATATAGAGAATGATTTTTTCACTACACTTTTAACGTCAGTTGAATTGACCAACTGAGGTTAAAAGTATTTTTTTAAAAAAAATATTAATATTTAACGTCTGTTGTTTAATACAAGCGGCGTTAAACAATTACTTTTAACGTCGGTTGTTTAATAAAAGCGGCGTTAAATGTTGTTTTTATTTTTGCTTTTTGATTATAACGTCTACCCCGCGCGCGCCTGCAGCTCGCTGCGTACGCACGTCTCTTTTCTATTTTCATCACGCTCAACCCTAGATCACTCTCAACCCTCACTCTCGCTCTCACCCAAGACATAACCCTAATCGCGAGCTCATCTCCACCGCAACCACCGCGAAGGCTTCTTCGCCACCACCGTGAGGTACACTATTAACTCTAACTCTGTCTTTCCATTCATTCTTTGCAATAACTTGACACCTCTCTTTCCCCTTCCCCGCACTAACTCTCCTTGTCCTTCTCGCTCTCGGTAACCACATCGAACGTTGGCCACCACTCGAGCGATTCCTCCCAACCACCACGCGAGCACCTATTTTTTGGTGAGTATTTAGGGCACATTTTTGTATTTTTGGTTTTGAGTGTATGTTGAAACTGTAGTCTCGAGTAGTTGAAACTTGAAACCGTGAGTTTGAGTTTTTTGGAATGTACGTCTCTATTTTTGGTTTTGAGTGCATGTTGCTCTGTTGGTTGATCTGTCGTCGGCCGTGATGCTCATCACGGCCAGGCCGTGATCGGTTCGCTTGTGATGGTATGGTGCGGTTCGATTGGCACGCGTTGACCGTGATGGACATCACTGCCAGGCCGTGACCAGTGCTTGGCAATCTTCAAAAACTATAGTTTTCAATCTCCCGTATTGTCCTTATATTGGATATATGTTTTGTATATCTACGGGACCTATCTAGTTATGGATCGTAGTTGGATGGTTTGTAAGCGTACTAGTGCTGAGTATTTGAAGGGGGTGGGAGAATTTATAGAATTTGCTCAAAGGAATGTTCCTAATAGTAATGGAATGCTCTGTTGTCCTTGTGTCAAGTGTTTGAATACGAGGAAATGTACGGTGAAGGATATACGTACTCATTTGATTTGTGAAGGGATTTGCTTGAGTTATACAAGATGGATATGGCATGGTGATGTGTTGTTGAGTAGTACGGTGAGTGTCTCCCAAAGTGGGGACGTTGACGTAGATATGGAGGATGATCGAGTAGAGGACATGATCATTGATATTGGACAAGAATATTTTCATCGAGCTCATGTGTATGATAGGTTGTGCGGTGATGCGGATAAGCCTTTATATCCAGGGTGTACTACTCATACACGGTTGTCGGCGGTGCTAAAATTGGTTTGTGTGAAGGCGAGAAATGGTTGGACCGATAAAAGCTTCACGGAATTGCTTGAAGTGTTGAAAGACTTGCTTCCGGAGGACAACACATTGCCTGACCGTAACTATGAGGCAAAGAAGGTATTGTGTCCTATGGGTATGGAGTATAAGAAGATACACGCATGCCCCAATGATTGCATATTGTACACCGGTGTTCATGAAGACAATCACGATTGCCCCAAATGTGGGTTATCACGATACAAAGTGAAGGGTGGTGATGATGATGATGATCTTGATGATGTGAGAAAAAAGGGTCCTCCTGCGAAGGTGATGATGATGATGATCTTAATTCCAAGGTTCAAGCGATTGTTTGCCAATGCGAAAGATGCGAAGAATCTTAGATGGCATAATGATGAGAGGAAACGTGATGGAAAGGTTCGTCATCCTGCTGATTTTATTCAATGGAAGAATATCGATACTATGTTTCCGGATTTCGCCGATGAGCCAAGAAACCTAAGGCTTGGACTTGCTACGGATGGAATGAATCCTTATGGTAACATGAGTAGTATTCATAGTTCATGGCCTGTTCTGTTGGTAATTTACAACATGCCCCCTTGGTTGTGCATGAAGCGCAAATACATGATGTTGTCTATGATGATTTCGGGCCCAAAGAAACCGGGAAATGACTTAGATGTTTATCTAGGTCCCTTGATTGAAGACTTGAAAATGTTGTGGGTGGAAGGTGTTGATGTAGTTGATGGGTATTCTCATGAGACTTTCAAGCTTCGTGCCATGTTATTTTGCACCATCAACGACTTTCTAGCATACGGTAACTTGTCCGGGTACAGTGTCAAGGGGCATAAAGCATGCCCTATATGTGAAGAAGGCACATGCTACACTCAGTTGCATCATGGAAAGAAGATGGTTTACCTTGGGCATCAGAGATTTCTTAGACGTGATCATCCATATCGTAAGATGAAAAAAGCTTTTAATGGATGCCAAGAGACAGAAGAAGCGCCGGCGGCCTTAATTGGAGAGCAGGTTTATCAGAGGGTAAAGGACATCAATGTTATATTCGGCAAGTCCAAAAAGAAAGGTAAAGTTCTTTGAGAAAAACATATGGAAGAAGAGGTCGATATTCTTTGATCTTCCATACTGGCGCAAGCTTGATGTCAGACACTGCATTGATGTGATGCATGTGGAGAAAAATGTGTGTGATAGTGTGATCGGGACGCTTCTAAACATTCAGGGAAAGACAAAGGATGGTGTGAATGCTCGTCTCGACCTCGTTGCTATGGGTATACGAGACCAGTTAGCTCCAGTTGTTGAGGATGGTAAGCGGACTTATTTGCCAAAGACATGTCATACTTTGTCAAAAAAAGAGAGACAAAGTTTCTGTGGGTGTCTTCAGGGCATCAAAGTTCCACATGGTTACTCTTCAAATATGAAGAGGCTTGTCTCTAGTGATCTTAAATTGGTTGGCTTGAAGTCTCATGATTGTCACATCTTGATGCAACAACTTCTGCCCGTTGCTATTCGTGGTATTGCTACAAAAAATGTGAGACATGCCATTACTCGGTTGTGCTCATTCTTCAATTCTATATGTAGCAAAGTCGTTGACCCCCGTATGTTGGATGACTTGGAAGTTGAGGCTGCTACAATCTTGTGCCAATTGGAGATGTATTTTCCTCCTTCCTTTTTCGACATAATGGTTCACTTAATTGTTCATTTGGTGAGGAGATTAGATTATGTGGGCGGTTTTTCTAAGATGGATGTACCCAGTTGAGCGCTACATGAAGATCTTGAAAGGGTACGTGAAGAATCCTCATCGTCCAGGAAGCATCTATTGTTCAAAGGTATGTTGCAGAAGAAGCTATTGAGTTTTGTTCGGACTACCTTCATAACACGGATCCTATAGGGGTTCCTAAGCCTCGGCATGATGAGATCGAGATGTCAAGGTAAGGGTACACATGGCTTAAGAATTAATAGGAAGGATCGGGAGGAAGTGCTTCAAGCACATTTGTATGTATTGAACAACATCGAATGTGTTCAGCCTTTCTTATTTGAACATAAAAGAAAAGTCAATCAAGAAAACCCTCGAATGAGCGAAAGGTGGTTGTTGAACAAGCATAACAAGACTTTCTTACCATGGTTCAAGGAAGAAATGCTTAAGGATGGTAGTATCTTACTTCGATGACGTAAAATGGCTAGCACGTGGGCCTAACTTCAACGTCATATGTTGGAGCGGATACGACATAAATAACTTTTCCTTTTATACAAAGGAACAAGATAACAAGAGTACCATGCAAAATAGTGGGGTTATGATCGTGGTCGAAGCAATGCACTTCTCTAGTGCAAAGGACACAAAAACCGTTCTGACACCGAGACCTTACTTTGGATATATTGAAGATATTTGGGTGCTCGATTACACTAAGCTTACGTGCGTGGGTATTTAAATGTAAGTGGGTTGATAGTAACGGTGGTGTACAAACCGACGAATTGGGGTTCACATTGGTAGACCTCAACAAGTTAGGTCATATAAATGAGCCTTTCATAATGGCTTCCCAAGCAAAACAAGTGTTCTACATCACCGATCCTTCTAACAAAAGGTTGTCCGTGGTTCTCCAAGGAAAAAGCATGTATAATGGTAGTGATGAAAATGAAGATTCAAATCTTGATATTCCTGAGACTCCTTCTTTTTCAACAAACATCGAGGAGACACAGGTGGACGATGTACATGCCACTCGTGATGATCATCACGAAGGGATATTGATATAGGTAGTTTAAACTTAGTATACATTTATTTTTATTTATATTTATGTATTTATTTTGAGTTATAACCTATGTTAATAAATATATATTGTTTCTGAATACATATATATGGATCATTATTCCATTTTTCCTTTGCAATTCTGTAATGTGTGTGATATTCTGTGTTACTGGGATATTTACTGAATGCAAGGATGGCTGAGGGGAGTGATATTTTAAAACTGAATTTAATAAAAAAAAATACTATTAACGTCAGTTTTATCATACAACTGACGTTAATAGTATTTTATAAAATATACAGTACACTATTAACGTCAGTTGTTTATTACAACTGACGTTAAAATTAAGACCTTTAACGTCAGTTCTTGATAACAATTGACGTTAGTTTTAACAAAATTAACGTCAGTTTTTTTAAAGAACTGACGTTAATTTTGACAAAATTAACGTCAGTTGTGTTAAAGAACCGACGTTAATAGTGTTATATTTAACGTCAGTTCTCAACTGACGTTAAAAGTTTAACTTTAAACGTCAGCTGTATTTACGTCAGTCAGTATTCTGACATAAAAAATCAATTTTAATTGACGTAAAAAGCACTTATTGCACTAGTGTGTTTTTGTGCAATTTTTGAATTCTAACACTTGTTTCATGCTCTCTAGCATCTATATTATCATAATCCAAGAGCTTAACTTCAACAAAAATCTCTAGCTTAAATTTCTAATTTGGGCTGAAACCCTAACATAAAAGGGTTGAAAAGTTTTTTTTTTTTGATTTGTGAAACCTATTGTTTGTTTAATGCTTTCTAATGTCTTAGTAGCCTAAATCCAAAAGTTTGAATCAAAAAGAATTTCCTAGCCTAATTTTCTATAAGAGACCGAAACTTAATTAAAATGAGATTTAAATATTTTGTTCATATTTTCAAGTTATAATAATTTTTCTAAGCTATCTAAGACTATAGGAATTGGAATCCAAAAGCTTAGAATGAGAAAAGAACCCTAACCCTATTTTGAATTAGGAGGCCGAAACCTAGCTATTTAGGTTAAGGGTGAGTTTTTTGATTAATTTGTGGTTATGTTGTTTGGTTTAAGGTGAAACTGTTAAGCTGTGGTGTGATAACGAGGAACGACAAATTCAGGACTCCGGTGATAACTCAGGTGGGGGAAAGAATCAATCTACCATCGAAATCGATAAGTAGTATATTTTATGATTATTGTGTAGGGCGACCTAAACACTACTAGTAGTCTAATAATCGACAAGACCAAAATCGCATTGGAAACCTTTTCTGTGAAACCAATGGTGATTCGGGGATTGTAGGTTTATCGACATTAGGTTGATTTTAAGTATTTGATGATGTCCGACTTTATGTTTATTTAATTGATTGTGATACGCCGGTTGAGGTATTCCATTGCATGTGACATATTATTTTTTATGTTTGAATATTCTGTTGATTAATGTGTTATGCATGATCCGCCTGGTTTAATATTGTGCTTAGTGGACTTTAAGCAAAGATATATGTTGTTCGGGAGATATTTGTTTGGGTGAGAGAATGAATTGAATGTGTCTTAGAGGTGCCTATCTTAATTAAATTATTTAATGGATTAGGTGTGACCTAGAATGCGAGTTGAGGCTATGATCGGAGCTTGAGGCACTAGGTTGTTATTGATGCGAGATAGTGAGATTTATATAGAGGCCTTGATGCATATACTTTTTCAGTCCATGACGCGTTGATCTGATTTATCCTATCAAAAGATAGAAGTACACTAAACCGAACCCTATCTTATCAAAAGATAGAAAAGCACTATATCGGATCCTATCTTATCGAAAGATAGAAGTGCACTATGCTGAGTCTTATCCTATCAAAAGATAGAAGTGTACTATACTGAGTTCTTTGCATCAGACTGCCATGGACTATTGACGAATGTGAAAGGAATAGAAACAATTATGTTAGCATAAGGGTTTAGATTGCATGAGTTGAGGGTAGAGGACAATGTCATAATTTGAGGATGATTTGTTAGTTATGTGTGTTGCTTGTCACTGACATTTATTGTATGATATACTACGACTTTTTTCCGTTTTTTGATGATAGAACTGTTTCTTATCCCCTGCATTTATCTGTATGTGGTACTTTTATTTTATTATGGGATCGCATGTGAAGACCCGGTGAACGAACTGAATGTGGAAGAGTTGGATGGAACTCCCTATGAACCGGAAGCTGGAGGTCGTGCTATATATGATCCATGGAGATAGAGTATGGATAGTATGGCCAGTGTGTCTTTTGGTAGTATTTTATGTGTTTTCGCTAAGTATAACTTTCTTTTAAGTATATGCCTGTGAGAGATCCTACTGAGAGGATACCCTCAACAGTGTTTTGTATTAAGTGTATAAGACATATTTGTGTATGTATGATATATTTATGTTATGATGTGTTAAACTATAAGAAGTTGTATGTTTAGTTAACTTTAAGTTTTAATTTTTACATATTTTAACATTAAGTGCGTGATTAAGAAATGAATTAAGAAGGCTTTAGTCTATTAAAACAACGGGGCACAATGGGGTGTCTCATCGTCTACTTGATTTTTCTTTAGACGTAGCAACTCGTCTACCTTAGTTAATTCTAAGATCTCGTCTATCACAATTAATATTACGATCTCGTTTACCATAAAGCTAATAGACTTAGAATTTTACCAAGAGTTGTAGAGTCGTCTAGAGGATCAAAATAGAATTTGATAGAGTCCATACTTATTTTTTTAAGTTCCTCTGACTCATATGAATCAAATAGTCCCTGCATGCTTATAACAAACAAGTTAGAGCTTTGGCAACACTTTGCCATACAAATTTAACCTTTTTGTTAACATCAAAAATTAAGAGATTATTTTAATCCAAAACCACTTTGGTTCTAACAATCTCCCCATTTTTGATGATGACAAAAACCAATTAAATTTGAGTTAGCAAAGTCTAAGAGAGCTACAGAGCTCCCCCTAAGACAAAGCATTCAAACTTAAAGAGTAAAACAGATAAGTAGCAGCACATTTCAGATTTAACTTATCAGATCAGTCATGTCATATTCAAAAACATAGTATCAGAGCTAAACACAGTATCAGAGCTTATAGGTCCAACTATAGAGATATATCAAAGATTGAGATAAGCAATAAAGTATCAGATCATATCAAGCACAAGTATGCATGTGAAAACAGATATGTATGTCCAAAAATGACTTTATATATATAAAAAAATTAATTCTATCCCTTTCTCCCCCTTTTTTGTCATCAGACAAAAAGGAAACATGAGTGGACCATCACTATCAGTTAAGGAAGAAAAAGAGAACTAAGAAGAGGGTGGGGGTGGAGCAGGAAGGTTCTGATTTGGTGGAGGTGGATGAGGTTGAGCGGGGCAGATTATGGCTTTGTTGGAAACTCTGAAGAATGCTCATCATCTGATTGATCATCACATTTGTTGGAGCCAAATCTTCAGCAACTTGCTCCTTGACTTGTTCCTTGACTTCCACTTTTACTCTCTCCTCTATGATTTTTCCTATAATCTCTTCAAAATTCTGAGGCAGAGCAGGTCTTGAGCTTTCAGAACTGTCATGAGTATGTGCTTGACCTTGAAAGGTGCTTATAGATCTAGAGTTTTGAGGTTGATCATGTGAATGGATGACTGTCAGAGCCAATGGCTGAGATGAGTGCTTTTCAGGAGTATTTGGTCTTGGAGCAAACTCAGCAACTTCCTCATTCCCAGTTACTGGTTGAACAGTATCAGCATTCAAATCCGGTTCTTCAACTATGATCTCTTCTTCAGTATTCTCAGAAGGAGGAGATGGTGGTGGAGATGAAGCAAGAGTGAGTACAGGAGGAGGTAACTCTTTGGCCCAGTGAACAGGGTCTTCCTCATAGATAGGACTTATGAGAGGAATTCCTAGAGTGTCCTTGTGAATGTAGAACCTGACATTGGAGAGTCCGCACTTTCCTCTAACTTTTGGAATACTTCTTTTATCTTGATCACTCAGTCTAGAGGATGAAGCTTCCTTACCACAAGTCATCATATGACTTATCCAGATATCAACTACAACATATTCAGATATGTCTTCAATAGATTGTGACATCCAGAAGTCTTCTATATTTTGATCAACTAAGACTGCAGTATCAGCTGAGATCATGCAAGAGTTGTTTTCTGGCTTCTTTGCAGTGCCCTTTTACTTCTTTGGATCCTTATCCTTGTTCAAGTCTATCATAGGTAGTCTTGGACAAATCATGTAAGGTCTGACTGCAATTTTTGTTTTCTCCAGGGTATGGAACAGCCAGGTGGGTGGGACAAAATTGGCAGCTCTCACATATCTTGGCAGATCAAATTCATTTTGCAAGAAGCCATACATGAGATGATCTACAATAACAACAGCTTTGCCATATACACTTGGATGCCTAAATGTCACCCAAGATGTCTCTCTGTCCATAATGAACTTTGGTCTTCCATCTGATCTTGACCTTTTGTGCAGAATTGTTGGAGCTTTTGCTTTGCAGGGGTCCTTAGTCCAATCAGATATAATGTGCCTGTTGACAACATCTGTGAAAGGTTTGAAGGGTGGGGATTTGATTAGGTTAGGATAGATCTTTTTGGGTGGAAATTTCTCTTGTGGAAGGTGATTAAGGGTAGGTCCAATATGGTTGTACAGGGCGGATGGGAGTGGATGAGTCTGTACATAGGGAATGTGTACATGCCATGGGGTGTAGGTAGGTTCAGGTTGATACTCATATTCAGACAGTGGATAGAAAGGTCTGGTTGACTCTGGTTCTAGTTCATGCTTGTGATAGAGTATTTTCCAGTCTATTTTAACTTTGCCCAACTTTCAGCTTTGCCATCATAGAGAACTGAAGGGTTAGTGTAAGGAAATTTGGTTCTTGGCATTTTGGGAAATGGGGCATCGGGGTTAATTCCTACATCATCTGGTTGATTGAACCAAGGATCATCTGCAGGAATGATTGTTTGAAATTGTGGTCTGTTTGGTGAGGTTTGAACAGGTGAGTTGGCAGGTGAGGCTGTTTGTGGTGAAGTGGTTTATGGTGATGGTAGTGTGGGAATGTACACAGAATCAGGTGCAAAAGCAACATCATTCCTATTTTCTAATCTTTCTACTAAGGCATCTATTAATAATTGGACAGGATCATTAGCAGGGATGTTTACATCAGGAGTCACAATGGACTTAGCTTTCCTTGAAGGTTGCCTTCTTCTGGTAGGAATAGCAACAGCAACAGCAGTTTTCAGCTTCTTCAACACATTACCAATGGGGACATTGTCCTTATCATCTTCATCTTCATCTTCATCTTCATCTTCATCTTCGTCTTCATTATGGGACAGGACTAGATTCCTTGTCCTTTTCTGAGATGTGGCAGGTTAAGGGGCCACAACAACTTGTTCCCTGATCACAATGCCAGCAACATACTTTTTGGTAATTGGTTTCCTTGCAGTATTTGTTTTTCTTCTTACTGTCCTCTTCAGTCCTAGCACTTCAGCATTGTTCAGTTCAACCTGTTCTTCCTTAATCTTGTACATTTCTTCTTGCTTTTCCAGAACAGCTTGAGCAACTGTGCTTAGTTTCATGTTTGTCAAGTTCATCTTGCCAAAAACTACAGCAGACAAGCCTTTCTCAGTAAGAATCTCAGCTTGCTCTTCAGGTGACTTGGCAGCAAGGAAGTCATAAATTCCTCGAGCTTTAAGGATTTTTGACAGCAGATGACAGAAGGGGATGGCAGTAGCCTTTTACCTGTAGATTATGTATTCCCTGAATCTACTGAATAGAATCCTTGGTAGGTTTATCTTGGTCCCTTGTACCAAGTGACAGAGGCAGAACTTATGAAGGGCATAAAGGTTATCCTTTGAACCAGTCTTGTGTAGGATAGCCTTGTTCAGGATTTGATGGAGGATTCTTACTTCATCCTTCATCTCATCTGCCTTCCAGGAGTGATTTCTAACTGTGTCTTGCCTCATCAGAAAGGCAACAACTACCTCAGAGCCTCCAAGATCACTTTCCCAACTCTCAGTAAAGGAAACCCCTTCTTGGGCACAATGAACAGCTTCAGAAATTGTCTTCTCAGAAACCACCACTCTTTTACCGAGCACCATAGCAGATACCTCAGTATCTGTAACTTGAGGGTTTCTCCATAAGTCCCTAATCAGATTAGGGTAAACAGAGACCTTCTCCATGAAGACTCCTCCCCAACCAGCAGCATCGATGTTCTTGCTAACATCCACATTGTAATCATTAAGAATCCCAAAATCAAAGTGGTGTTCCACACCAATGTTCAACAAGTTTACATTGTAGGTTGAAACAGCAGAAGAGGAAACCATTTTTGAGGTTTGAAGGTTAGGGTTTGGTAGCAAGAAAACAGAGCACACGAAGGTTCAAAGAGAGAAGATTGCGAAAGGTTTTTCAGAGGGAAATAATATTAATTAAAAATGTTTCGAATTTGATGAGTTTTCCCAAAGAAAATAATTAAAAAAATGAAAACGTATGAAGAAAGGAGTAATGAGTACTGATGCGGCGCAGGTTTTTGAAACTGTAAAAAGGCTATTGATGGGATTGATGGAAATAACTGACTCAGCATAAAGGATATTATTAAATATGTCTTGGACATACATTAATGCAAATTTAATAATAGATAATATAGACGAGTCTGATAAAACCATGCAAACAATCAATGGACGCAATGCCTACTGGACACACATGTAACATGCATTGGACGCACTTGAGCAATAGACGCAAGCATTGGACGCACAATCAATCCACACAAATCATATTAAGATGTTTTCTAATAAATATGAATATGTCCTCTGCAAGAGGTTTAGTAAAGATATCTGTCCATTGATGGTCAGTATCTACAAATTGTATATCAATAATGCCTTTCTGCACATAATATCTAATAAAGTGATGTTTAATCTCTATATGCTTAGCCCTTGAATGCAATATTGGATTCTTAGATAAATTTATTGCAACAGTATTATCACACATAAGTGGGATACTACTTAGAAACACATTGTAGTCCTTTAATTGATGTTTGATCCATAGAAGTTGTGAGCAGCAACTAGCAGCTGAAATATACTCAGCTTTAGCAGTTGATAAGGCAATAATACTTTATCTTTTACTTGACCATGAGACTATATTAGCTCCAATGAAGTGATATCCTTCACTGGTACTTTTTCTTTCAATTCTATCTCCAGCATAGTCAGCATCACAAAAACCAATTAATCTGTAATCACCATTTTTCTTAAAGCATAAACGCAGATTAGTAAAATTAACCTAACGGCGATAAATCTAAAATATCCATATCATCATTGGTACCACTAATTAGTCCCCAATGTGATATTGATAATGTCCATTATTCGCCTACTAGTAGGGTTTAGGTCGCCCTACGCCATTATTGAATAAAACGTTACTTAGCCATTTCCGATGCTAGATGGCTTATTTCCCCCACCTGAAGTGTCGTAGGCTAGCCTTAGAGCAATGAAACCATCCCTCTCTAAACTCCCCAAATCTTCCACGTGAGGTTCTCCTACCTCCTGGGCTCCAAAAATTCACCTGAATACATATTCATGAAGCACGTGTTATGCATAACCCAAATCTGAAGACAGAATTGAAAACCGATAAACGGATTGAAAGATAACTTCAATACCATCACCAACGACATTTCGACATAATAAGAACATAGACTTACCTTAGCCTAATCAAGAAAAGAAAGGTAGGATGATGAAGTAGACGTTGCAAGAATCACAACGGTATAATTAGTTTTTCAATAGGACGAAAGGATTGATCGGAATCGACTCTGGAAATCTCTCTCTCTCTCTCCTAGACTAGGTGAGTTGGCAACATAATAAGACTTGTACCATGTGCTTTTCTTGCCGTAAGAACCACTTGGACTTCCTATAGTTACTTTAGCTTAAAATGAAGTCATAGTTCCTAGAACATTATAGATTGTTTCATTAAATATTTAATGAATTTTTATTAAGGTGAATTGATGCAAGTTGGCGTCCTTATCTTAATTTTATATATTCAAATATTGTCATTTATTAGTTCCATCTAGCTACCCATTAATTTAGTTATTTTAGGCATATTAATTAGTATCTTATTGAAACTTATAATATTCTAGAGATTACGTGAAACCCATTCCTTTAGCCAGAATTTTTATTAACTTTTCTATATGTTATACTACCATGACCGCCAATATCATGTAGTTCAGCCTTATTCCAAAACATAGTATTCAATTTGAATTTTTCTTCTTTATTACCAATTGTTTTTCATTCTAATTGGCTTAGAACTTATGTTTGATGAGACTAATCAGATTCAAAGCTTATCTTGCAGGAAATTTTTAGGAAATTAAGGTTTATATCCATGTCTAATTATCTTTTAATTTTGTTAATGATAAACCACCTTGATTAATGATTTAAATTGACGTGTTACCAATAATAGATTTTTGACATGCTTGCTTGAGGTGCTTGAATTTTGTTCTAAACTTGCATATACATTCGGATTCTTAAATAGTTTTGATTTATCTAACCCTCATTCCCATCTAATTAAGATATCTAATTTTTATTCACGAAAGATAGGATGTTACATCATGAGTCTTCGACAGGGTAACATGTCTGTTGGTTACTATGCAGCAAGGTTTAAGGCCTTGTTACAATTTTCTGAGTTTCATCAGAGGTTTCCTGATGAGGATTGGCAGTGCATGAGATTTGAGGAGGGTTTATGACATGAGCTATAGAGGGCTGTAGTGGTCTTAGACATTCAGAGTTTTCCAGAGTTGGTGGAGAGATGCAGTGCCATAGAGAGCATCGATCAGCAGAGATAGACAAAGCAGAGACAACAGCGGGGTGGAGGACCTATGAGATTAGGTTTTTAGAGGAGAGGTGACTGTGGCTCCCAGTGGAGGCGGGGACCTTATACTAGACTAGTGCAACGTGTTTAGACATCTGCACCCTTACCAATTACATTAGCACCAGTTGGTGGAGCGGGCCAGCAGCAGAGAGGCCTATTCTGCTTTAGATGCGGAGGTCTGTATTATGTTAGAGATTGCATGGAGAGACCTAGTTGTTTCCACTGTGGGAAATCAGGTCACATGGCTCGGGATTATAGGCAGAGAGGGATGCAGCAACAGACAACTGCTGGTAGAGGAGCTGCAGGCCATGGAGGTGGAGCTGGGAGAAGAGTTCCAGTAACAGTACCACAGATGGCCAGACCTCAGGCCACGTGAAGAGTGTTTATCGTGAGAGGGGTTGAATCCTCTCAATCTGCAGATCTTATTCAGGGTATGTGTTTGATATCTGGTAGATTCTCGTCTGAGTTGTTTGACTCAAGTACTACATATTCATTTATTTCACATGACTGTGTGGATCATTTACAGTTACCTGTTTCTCAGTTACCTTATACCCTTACATTATCTACTTCGACCAGTGATTCTTTGACAACTATACCTGTTTGTTTACAGTGTCCTATAGTTGTTGAGAATAGGACATTTATAGTAGACCTTATCTATTTGCCTCTGCAGCAGATAGACGTTATCCTTGGCATGGATTGGCTTTCGGCTAACCATGTGGTGTTCGACTGTTCCATAAATACCTTATCATTTCTTGTGCCTTCTAGCATAGTATCTGCCAATGAAGGAATATCTATGAGGAGTGATGGTTCTCGCCAGTAGGTGATGCTTTTCTCAGTGGAAGCTAAGGAGACTCCGAGTATAGATTCTATGCCTATCGTGAGAGAATTTCCTGAGGGTTTCCCTCCTGATGTTCCGGGTTTGCCACAGGAGAGAGGTGGAGTTCACCATAGATCTCATACCAGGGACCAGACCTATATCTATAGCACCCTATCGAATGCCACCCGTGGAGTTAGACGAGATAAAGAAACAATTGGATGATATGTTGAAGAAAGAGTTTATTAGACCTAGTGTTTCACAGCGGGGAGCTCTGGTGTTGTTTGTTAAGAAGAAGGATGGAAGTGTTAGGCTGTGCACGGATTACAGGCAATTGAACAAGGTGACGATCAAGAATAAGTATATGTTGCCTAGGATAGATGATCTGATGGATCTGCTAAAGGGAGCTGTTGTGTTTTCTATGATTTATTTGAGATCAGGATACCATCATATTAGGATGATGAAGGAGGATGTACCCAACACAACTTTCAGAACGAGGTACGAACATTACGAGTATTTAATTATGCCTTTTGGTGTGACTAATGCTCCAGTAGTGTTCATGGATTACATGAACAAGATATTTAGACCGTTCCTAGATAAGTTTGTATTTGTGTTTATTGATGATATCCTTATCTATTCCCGCACCCGGGAAGAGCATGAGGATCATTTTAGGATAGTGCTACAGGTGTTGAAGGATAGTCAGTTATATGCGAAGTTATCCAAGTGTGAGTTTTGGATAGAGGAAGTACAATTCATAGGGCATGTGATTAATAAGGATGGAATAGTAGTGGATCCGACTAAAGTGGAGGCTGTACTTAAGTGGGAGCGACCTAAGTCAGTGAGTGAGGTGAGGAGTTTCCTAATGTTAGCTGGTTACTACCGAAGATTTATAGAAGGTTTATATAAGATTGTGTTGCCAATGACGCAGTTGACGAGAAATGGTACGGCCTATGTTTGGACATATAAGTGTGAGAAGAGTTTTCAGGAGTTGAAGAATAGATTGACCACATCACCAGTGTTAACATTGTTGGAACCAATGGGGTTTTGGATTTAATAATCTCTAAGTTTTGATGCTAACAAAAGGATTAAATTTGCTTGGCAAAGTGTTAGTTGAGATCTAACATGTGCTTTCAGTTATGCAGGAATACTTTAATATAAGTAAAATAAACTTGGGATAAGTTCTAATTGAAAAATACACGTCCACCCTTGTAGACGGGCTGCTCAAATACTTTGGTAAAGTTACTTAGTTATTTAATTAAGTAGGCTGGTTTTCTTAAGTAGACGAGGCTCTAAGTGTTTGCAAGATGAATACCAAAATAACTTGTTAGATACAACAAGTCCAAAGACTTGATAATAAGCGTGTCCATCTTGTCAATTTAGCAGACATAATTAATTAGTAAAAGTAAATGAACTGAAGAATAAAGTAATCTAGTAGACGAGCTCTAACCGCCACGTCACCAGACGAAGATATTTATAACTCATTGAGGAATAGCAAGTCCGAAGACTTGATAGACAAGAGAATATGCCACGTCATCAGACGAGCAAAATAAAATGTTGAACAGACTTAGTCTCTCATATAACTAAGTAGACGAAGTCTTTTAGACGAGCTCCATCTCAGAATGAATTAAATGAAATCCGAATCTCTTGAATTTATTTCAAATGATTGATATTTATTTCAATATAATATTTGTTCTTCACATTTGTTTTATCTGCTTTAATGTTTCACCTTGTTGTAAAAGAAACATAGTACCATCAAGAAAAGAAAAAAGCAAAATCGTACAATAAGATACTGCAAAACGATCTATACGATGACAACTTTATGGCTGAAAAAGCTGAATTATACACAAAGGAGGAACAACAAGTTCTCAAGCTACAATACTCATAGCAGTAAGCCTCCAATTTCATGCTACCTCGATAACCAAGAGTACTATTCAGCATTGCCACAATCAAGCTCTCAGTCACGACAGATATCATGCATTAAATGCTATCTCTAAACAGGATTATTCAAAGTAACCATTCAAGAAATACAAGTGAAGAAGAAGGTCACTATAAATAGGAGACCTGAGATACTGAAACAGTTGACTCTTGACTATACAACCTTACGAGCTAAACTTTTATTCATACTCATATTTCTTTAGAGAATAAGAGTAGTATTTGTTAGTTTAAATATTGTGAAAATATTCATCTGATCTTAAACTGTCATATTATCACACATAGTGAGTTAAGAAGATGAAACATTATATCTCTTTGTAAAAGTTAGAGCTTGAAGAGGCTTGGTAAGAAAGAAATACTTGTAGCCTGGAGAGGTGTTGAATACTTGGCTGTAATCTATTTTGATAATAGAGGAGAAAATCATTCAAGTAGAAGGAACTGGACGTAGCTCTTGGTTGGAAGAAAGTGAACCATGATAAAATCATCTTGTGTGATTCTTCTATCTCTTAACTCCTACAGCTTTATTTGTTTCTTACTAACCGAGGGGTTTTGATATTACTTTTTTTAAAGTCTTTTTAAAATGATCTTTTTCTTTGTGCTTGCTTCTGTTTCTAATCTCCTTGAGTGTAGAAATTGTTTTAAAGGTTGTTTTCGAATATTATTAACAAACACAATTCAACCCCCTTCTTGTGTTTGCCCGTGTCAACTTAAGTTGGTATCAGACCTCAGCCTCGAAAGGGTTGAGCATATAACAAGTGCTGAGGGAGTACGATCCAACAACCATGGATGCAGAAGGACAAGCTATCCACATACCTCCTCTATTTGATGAAACAGATTATGACTACTGGAAGAAGAGAATGATGGCCTTCTTTGATGCACAGAATGTAGATATTTGGGAGCTGATTGAAACTGGCTACACTGAACCAAGAGATGAAGTTGGAGCTGCTGTTCCTAGAGGCCAATGGACTCAAGAGCAGAAAAATCAACATCAGCTGAAATTGAAGGCTAAGCACTATCTCATGTGTGCTATAACCAGATCTGAACATGACAAAGTTCATAGTTGATGAAACAGATTATGACTACTGGAAGAAGAGAATGATGGCCTTCTTTGATGCACAGAATGTAGATATTTGGGAGCTGATTGAAACTGGCTACACTGAACCAAGAGATGAAGTTGGAGCTGCTGTTCCTAGAGGCCAATGGACTCAAGAGCAGAAAAATCAACATCAGCTGAAATTGAAGGCTAAGCACTATCTCATGTGTGCTATAACCAGATCTGAACATGACAAAGTTCATAGTTGCAACACTGCGAAAGAAATCTGGGATACTCTTGCCCTAGCTCATGAGGGTTCCTCACAAGTTAAGGAATCCAAGATCAGCATGCTGGTTCATCAGTATGAGCTATTCAAGATGGGTGAACATGAAACAATAGACCAAATGTTTGGAATATTCCAAACCATCACCAACAGTCTCAGATCTCTTGGAAAAGTTTATGAAAATAGAGATCATGTCAGAAAAATCCTGAGAAGTCTATCCAAACAATGGAGACCCAAAGTAACTGCTATTCAGGAAGCCAAAAACCTGAATACACTCTCTCTGGAAGAGCTTATTGGATCTCTCAAGGTTCATGAACTTGAACTTAATGAAGAAGAAAATTCCAGAAAAGGAAAATCTATTTCCCTAAAGGCAAAGAAAGCAAGTTCATCAAAAGTTCTCAAAGCTGCTGAGTCATCTGATGAGTCTGAATCTTCTGATAATGATGAAGGATCGGATGAGGATGAATTATCCTTTATCTCCAGGAAGATTCAACATATGTGGAGAAAGAAAGGTGGTTTTAGAAGGAAGCAACTCCACAAAAAGTTTTCCGAGGAGAAGTCAGACTCCAAGGAAAAAGGTCCGCCCTTGTGCTTTGAATGCAAGAAACCTGGTCATTTCAAAGCTGACTGCCCTGAGCTAAAGGATAAAAAGAAATTCTTCAAAAATAAGAAAGGCTTAATGGCTACATGGGAGGATCTTGATCCGTCTTCATCAGATGAAGAAAATGAAGATGACGAAGAGGAAAATATCTGTCTCGTGGCAGACACTCCATCAGAAAGTGAATACACTGATGCCGAGGTAATGGACTCTGACCTGTACACTCTTCAAAATGCTTTTGATGAATTGTTGCATGAGTCGTCTATACTATCACGAGAATATAAGAGTCTCAAAAAAAGTTTTCTAAACTGACTAGAGAATATGATAGGGTCTTCACTGAGAAACAAAACCTCAAAAATGAAAACGACATACTAAAATCAGTAAATGTCAGTCTAGCTGACAAAATGATGTGTGAACCTGATGTTTCTTGTGAAGTTGCAAAACTGAAACAAGATGTAACATATCTAACCGATTCTCTGTCAAAGCTTGTAGGTGGCTCAGATAAGCTTAGTCTCATTTTAAGGTACTCTAGGTCACCTTATGATAAATCTGGTCTTGGTTATGACAAAGAGAAGCAAGACGCATCTCACAAAAAGTCAAAACCACTTAAACAACATAGAGCTTCAAAAGTTCCAAATAAATATACCAAAGCTAAGTCTAGCTCATCCAACACCTTTTGTAAAGTGTGTGGAAAAAAGTGGGCATATTACATCTAGATGCATACACAATAAACATGCTAAGCATACTCGTCCAGTGACAACTAACAAGAAAGGACCCAAGTCAGTTTGGGTACCTAAAGATAAGATAATACCTGTTGCAGATTTGCTTAACAACAGGAAAAAAACAGATGTCTGGGTACTTGGACAGTGGCTGCTCACGACACATGATGGGAGAAATGTCTATGTTCCAAAACCTTAAGCCCAAAGATGGTGGCTGGGTCACATTTAGAGGAAATCAGAAAGGGAAAATCAATGGTATAGGTAAAATTGGTAAACATCCTTTTCCCTCCATTGATAATGTTCTTTTAGTAAATGGCTTGAAGCATAATCTACTGAGCATAAGTCAATTATGTGACAGTGGATATGCAGTGCCTTTTTATAAGAACATGTGTACTATCAAGAAAGATGATGGATCAATTTTATTCACTGTAAAAGGCAAAACAATCTCTATAAGATCGCCTTGGAGGACCTCTCAAATCAAAGCGTCTCATGTCTAGTGTCCATTGAAGATGAGCGATGGATTTGGCACAAAAGGCTAGGTCATGCAAGCTTGAAATTAATTTCAAAGCAAAACAAGCATAACGTCATGAGAGGACTACCAAACCTTAAGTTCAAATCTGATGCTCACTGTGATGCATGTAAAAAGTGAAAACAAGTCAAAGCTTCTTTTGAATCTAAGAATGTTGTTAGTACCAATAGACCACTAGAGTTGTTACATCTTGATCTTTTTGGTCCAACAAGGACTGCCTCTGTCAGTGGTAAGAAATATGGTCTTGTCATAGTAGACGATTACACTAGATGGATATGGGTTATGTTCCTAACTCACAAGGATGAGTCTTTTAGGGTCTTTTCTGTATTCTACAAACGTGTACAGAATGAAAGAGGCATGTGTATCACTTCAATCAGAAGTGACCATGGGGGAGAGTTTGAAAATGAGCTATTTCATAAGTTCTGTGAAGAGAGTGGTATCCTTCACAACTTCTCAATACATTGAACACCAAAGCAAAATGGTGTTAATACTACCTGTTACATTTAGAACAGAATATACATTAGACCTATCCTGAATAAGACTCCTTATGAACTGTGGAAAGGACGAAAACTCAACATATCTTATTTTCACCCTTTTGGTTGTAAATGCTTTATACTGAATACTAAAGATCAACTTGGTAAATTTGATGCTAAAACAGATAGTGAAATACTATTAGGATATTCTGAAGCATCTAAAGGCTTTAGAGTTTATAATTCTATGACTCTGATAGTAGAGGAAAGTATTCATGTCAAGTTTGAAGACAAACATCCTGATAAGAAATTATCAGAGCTAGATGAAGCTTTTGCAGATCTTGATCTAAGCATTCTAGGAGACTCACCTGAGATAAAAGTTGATGATCAAGAAGATGACCCCACTCAACAACCATAAACTTCCATTTCTCAAAATGGTACAGTTCAAAAATCTTGGTACTTCAAGAATTATCATCCACAAGATCAGATCATTGGAAACCCTAATGACAAGCTAAGAACCAGATCAACCTTCAGAGAACAAGACAATTCTGCACTAGTCTCTAAGTTGGAACCAAAGACAGTAGACGAGACTTTGCTAGACGATGGTTGGATTCTAGCTATGCAAGAACTCAATCAGTTTGAAAAAAGTGATGTTTGGACTCTGGTTCCACTGCCCAAAGACAAATCAGTGATTGGAACAAAGTGGGTTTACTGAAACAAACTTGATGAAAATGGTAAGGTAATAAGAAAAAAAGCAAGAATTGTTGCTCAAGGCTTCTCTCAAGAAGAAGGTATAGATTATACTGAAACTTTTGCACCTGTTGCTAGATTAGAAGCTATTAGAATTCTACTTTCATTTGCTGCACATCATAGTATTATGCTTTTTCAGATGGATGTTAAAAGTGCTTTTCTAAATGGCTTTATTAACGAAAAAGTCTATGTTATGAAACCTTCGGGGTTTGAGTGTGAAACCCATCCTGAACACGTATATAAGCTTAAGAAAGCTTTGTACGGTCTTAAGCAAGCTCCTAGAGCTTGGTATGACAGACTAAGTTCCTTTCTTATGGAAAATGGATTCAATAGAGGAAATGTTGACACAACCTTACTTAGAAAATCCATGAATTCTAATTTCATAGTCGTACAGATATATATTGATGATATTATTTTTGGTGGTACTAATGAGTCTCTATGCAAAGAATTCTCTAAGTTAATGCAGAAAGAGTTTGAAATAAGCATGATGGGAGAACTCAAATTCTTCCTTGGACTTCAAGTAAAACAAACCATGGACGAGGTGCTCACCCACCAAACTAAGTATACAAAAGAACTTCAGAAGAAGTTTAAGATGGATGATTGTAAGCCAACGAATACTCTTATGCACCCCATTTCCATACTGAACAAAGATGATAAAGAGAAAAAGGTAGACGAAAAGGTATACAGAGTTATGATAGGATCTCTCTTATATCTTACTACGTCTAGGTCTGATATTATGTTCAGTGTATGTTTATGTGCTCGATTTCAATATGATCCTAGAGAATCTCACTTATCAGCAGTTAATAGAATTTTTAGATATTTAAAAGGTACTACTAATATTGGTTTGTGCTTTAAGAAAAATGAAGATTACATATTAGTTGGTTTCTGTGATGCTGACTTTTCTAGAGATAGAATTGAAAGAAAAAGCACTAGTGGAGGATGTCACTTCATTGGAGCTAATCTTGTCTCATGGTCAAGCAAAAGACAAAGGCCATTGCTTTATCAACTGCTGAAGCTGAGTATATATCACCTACAAGTTGCTGCTCACAACTTCTCTGGATCAAACATCAATTAGAGGACTACAATGTATTTTTAAGTAGTATTCCACTTATGTGTGATAATATTATTGCAATAAATCTATCTAAGAATCCAATTTTGCATTCTAGAGCTAAGCACATAGAGATTAAACATCATTTTATTAGGGGTTATGTGCAAAAAGGTGTGATTGATATTTACTTTGTAGATACTGACCATCAATAGGCAGATATCTTTACTAAACCTCTTGTAGAGGACAGATTTATCTTTATTAGGAAACATCTTAATATGATATGTGTGGATTAATTTAGGCGTCCAACCTCGAGAAAAATTTGTTTTGTTAATCCTGCGTCTATTACCTATGCTTGTCTAATACTTATTAAAAGTTGTGCGTCTATTGCATACTGTATTGCACGTTCATATGACGCGTCCACTGATACTGGTTATCGCGTCCAGTGTATAGTTTCAGACGAGTTCACATCTGCCTGTGTTTAAGCATATTTTTTTTGTGTGTTAATAAATGCATTTATTTTGTCTCAAGGCAAATTTATCCTTTATTCTCTTTGCTGAGTCAGTACTTCCATCAATCCCATCAAGACCTTTTTATAGTTCCAAGTTACCAACACTGTTTTATCATAATGACATGTCATGTCAAAAGTTTTTTTTAACCTTTGAGATTCAAAATTCCTTTAAAAGTAATCTTTTCCCTTTGAGAAAAACTTTACACTTCCATAACCTCTCAAGCTATCTCTCTCACTACCTCTCTTTGCTTTCAAACCCTAAGCTCTCTGATCATCTAAAATGACTTCTTCTTCAACCTTCAACGTGGACAAGCTTAACTTGGCAATAGAGCATCATTTCAACCTTGGAGTGCTGCAAGACTACAACTTAGACATAAGAAAATATGTTAATGTAGCCAGGTGGGGAGGACTCTTCACAGAGAAGGTCTCTGTCTTTCCCAACCTGATCAGGGATTTCTGGAGAAACGTCCAAGTAACTGATACTGACTTTTTCTCAACGGTGTTAAGAAAGAAGATTATAGTGTCAGAGAAGACTGTTGCTGATGTAATTTTATGTGCTTAGGAGGGTTTAGTTTTTACTGAGTCATGGGAAGAGGACTTGGGCGGCTCTGAGACCATTGAAGTCTGCCTCATGAAAGAAGACACAGTCAGAACTCACACTTGGAAGGCTGTTGAAATGAAGGACATTGTTCGCATCCTTCATCAGCTTCTTAACAAGCTGGTTCTTTACAAGGTTGGATCCAAAGACAACCTCTCCTCTCTGCACAAATTCTGTCGCCGCCATCTTCTCACTGAATCAAAGATCAATCTTCCAAGAATTCTATATGGAAGATTTAGAGACGCTGTGATGAATAAGAAAAGACTCTCAACATTTCCTTTTTGCCATATTCTTTCCAAGATTTTCAAGGCTCAAGGAATTCATGAGATTCTTGCTGCAAAGACTCCTGAGGAGCAAGCTAGGATATTAACTGAAAAACCAGTGTCGACTGCAAACTTCGGCAAAGTGAATATAGCCAACATGAACCTCAGTACCTATGCTGCTGCTGCAATGGCCAAGATTGAGGAGTTGATGAAAACTAAAGAAGAGATGGTGGAAAAAAACAATGCTGAAGTGCTAGGAGTAAAAAGAGTAACTAGGCAAAAGACCACTGCAACAAGGAAGCCTGCCCCCAAGAGACCAGCTGGTGGCATTATTATCAGGGAACGTTCTGATGCCCCTGCTGTAAAGAAACAAAGAAGAGTTATCTTCTCTCACAAAGAAGATGAGGAAGCTGATGAGGATGGTGTTCTTATCAGTACAATTCTTAAGAAGCAGAAGACCTCTGTTGCTGCTGTTGAGGCCGTTGTGCCTGTTCCAACAAAACCTAGAAGGCAACCAGCAAGAAAATCCAGATCAACTAAGACTTCTAAGGTAACCATCTCTACTAGTGATCCTGTTCAAATAGCAGTAGATGCCCTAGTGTCTAGTTTAGAAACTAGGATTGATGATGTGCATGTCTCCACTCCAGGTGATGTGTACATTCCCACACCCCTTTCACCCCAACCAACACAAATAGTCACTCAACAATTTCAACCTATTATCCCTGCCAATGATCCCTGGTTCAATCAACCAGTTGATGCTATTTCCCCTGGTGCTCCTTTTCCCAAACCCTTGAGAACCTTATTTCCCTTCACCCCAACTTCTGTTCTTTATAATGGCAAATCTGAGGATTGGGCCAAGGTAAAAAGGGAATGGAAAGTTCTGTTTCATTCTCACCAACCTGAACCCGAACACATTCCAAACAGATGGTATCCTCTACCTGAGTATGAGGAAGAAGTCAGCCCACCTGTTGAACCCCTTTACCTATCTCATCTTGATTGTAAATTAATAAAAAAAATCTTCCTTCTCAAATACATAACAACTTAGGGCCATTAGTCACTCACCTACCCCTAAACAACTTCCCCCCAGAAAAATCTACCCTAACCTTGTCAAAACTACTCCTTTCTTACCCCTCACTGATGGAGTTGAGAGAAATATCATACCTGTCTGGGAGACTGATCCCAATAAGAAAAATCTTCCTACCATCCCTGATCGAAGAGCAAGATCTTCAAAGCATGTTCCCTTGATCATGCCAAGAGACACAAAATGGGTGTCTTTTGAGCATCCTAGAGTCTATGGGAGAGCCTCTGACTTCTTTCTGGATCAACTCATCTATGAAATACTGAAGTGGGAAGCACCCAGAATTGGAATCATGCCTTACAGGATCTGTCCAAGACTGCCAATGTTAGATCTAAATAAGGACAAGGACATGAAAAATAGAAGATTCAAGGGAGTGATGCTTGAAGCTGAATCAACAATGCTTGATCTACATCAAGAAACCTTTGACTACTCAATACTGGATTTCTTTTTGCATACTGAATCCATTGAGTTGATCAATGAACATAGAGCTGCTGATTTTTGGAAATCTCATATTATCCACTGCACCAGAGAGGCATCTTCCTCTGGTCTGTCTGAAGAAGAGAAGAAGAATATTCCTAAGGTCAGAGGGAAGTGTGGTCTTTCAAACTTTAGATATATGATCTATAAAGACCTCTGGGGACTTCCTATAAATAGTAAGAATATGGAATTCATCTACCCCATTAGATGGGCAAAGGAAGTCTCAGTGACCCCTCCACCTACTTCAGATCCTATTACAGATGAACCTGTTGTTGAAGAACTTGATCAAATTGCCACTGCTGTTGATTTAGAAGATACAGCTAAATCCATTCACCATTAGAGCTCATCATAAAGACAATCTTCTCAACCTTTAGCTCTAGTTGTGATGCACCCTTCAGATCATTCAAGAACACTAAGCACATTTCAAGAGTCTGCTGAAAGCTCAAGGCAACAGGCTCTGCCATCTAATCTTGAAGAGGTTCTTGGAAAAATAGTTGATGAAAGGGTTGGCAAAATAGTTGACGAGAAGGTTGAAAACTGAGAAGATTAAGGAGGATGTCCAACAGCAAGTTCAAACTTCAATGGCTCCAACCTTAGAGGTTGTAAATAAAATGATGGAATTCCTCATGGACTTCAAGAAAAGTCAGACTCAGAACCCTCCTCCTCCACCACCTCCTCCTTCTTAACCTTTATCTTTTTTTTCCTCTCTTACACTAACAATGATGGTCCTCTCCTTTTACCTTTTTGGCTAATGACAAAAAGGGGGAGAAAGGAAGGAAAAGAGATTTGTTTATAATATTCATATATAAAAAGTCAGTTTTGAAAAGCTCATATTAGTCTGTATTTGCACATTCTCTTCTACTTGCTAACTGCTCTGATACTTATGTTTTCTTATTTGCTTTGATATCTGCTGCTCTGATACTTAGGTTTATTTATTACTTTATATATATATATATATATATATATATATATATATATATATATATATATATATACATTTATTTATTTATTTATTTATTTATTTTAAGTATGATAAGCTGTTGCACCTAATTGTTAGCTTACATGCAGTTGTTTTTCATATGCCTTTTCTGCTTAATTACTTGAATGCTTTGTCTTAGGGGGAGCCCTGCAAGCTTTCTTAGACTTTGATTTTCAAATCTAGTTAGTTTTATCATCATCAAAAAGGGGGAGATTGTTGGAACTGAAGTGGTTTTGGATTTAATAATCTCTATGTTTTGATGCTAATAAAAGGATTAAATTTGCTTGGCAAAGTGTTAGTTGAGATCTAACATGTGCTTTCAGTTATGCATGAATACTTTAATATAAGTAAAATAAACTTGGGATAAGTTCTAATTGAAAAATACGTGTCCACCCTTGTAGACGGGCTGCTCAAATACTTTGGTAAAGTTATTTAGTTATTTAATTAAGTAGACTGGTTTTCTTAAGTAGAAGAGGCTCTAAGTGTTTGCTAGATAAATACCAAAATAAATTGTTAGATACAACAAGTCAAAAGACTTGATAATAAGCACGTCCATCTTGCCACGTAAGTAGACGAAAGTAATTAGTTGAAGTAAATGAACTGAAACATAAAGTAATCTGGTAGACGAACTCTAACCGCCACGTCACCATACAAAGATCCTAATAATTCATTGAGGAATAGCAAGTCCAAAGACTTGATAGACAATAGGATATGCCACATCATCAGCCGATCAAAATAAAATGTTGAACAGACTTAGTCTCTCATATAACTAAGTAGACAGACTCTTTTAGATGAGCTCCATCTTAGAATGAATTAAATGCAATCCGAATCTCTTGAATTTTTTTCAAATGATTGATATTTATTTCAATATAATATTTGTTCCTCACATTTGTTTTATCTGCTTTAATGTTTCACCTTGTTGTAAAAGAAACATAGTACCACCAAGAAATGCAAAAAGCAGAATCGTACAATAAGATACTACAAAACGATCTATACGATGACAACTTTATGGCTGAAAAAGCTGAATTATACACAAAGGAGGAACACGTTCTCAAGCTACAATACTCAGAGCAGTAAGCCTCCAATTTCATGCTACCTCGATAACCAATAGTACTATTCAGCATTGCCACAATCAAGCTCTCAGTCATGACGGATATCATGTATTAAATGCTATCTCTAAACGGGATTATTCAAAGTAACCGTTGAAGAAATACAAGTGTAGAAGAAGGTCACTACAAATAGGAGACTTGAGATACTGAAACAGATGACTCTTGACTACACAACCTTACGAGCTCAACTTTTACTCATACTCATATTTCTTTAGAGAACAAGAGTCGGTATTTCTTAGTTTGAATATTGTGAAAATATCCATCTGATCTTAAACTATCATATTCTCACACATAGTGAGTTAAGAAGATCAAACATTATATCTCTTTGTTAGAGTTAGAGCCTGGAGAGGCTTGGTAAGAAAGAAATACTTGTAGCCTGGAGATGTGTTAAATACTTGGCTGTAATCTATTTTAATAATAGTGGAGAAAATCCTTCAAGTAGAAGGGACCGGACGTAGCTCTTGGTTAGAAGAGAGTGAACTAGGATAAAATCATCTTGTGTGATTCTTCTATCTCTTAACTCTGACAGCTTTATTTGTTTCTTACTAACCGAGGGGTTTTGATATTGCTTTTGTTAAAGTCTTTTTAAAAGGATCTTTTTCTTTGTGCTTGCTTCTGTTTCTAATCTCCTTGAGTGCAAAAATTGTTTTAAAGTTTGTTTTCGAAAATTATTAACAAACACAATTTAACCCCCTTCTTGTGTTTGCCTGTGTCAACTTCAAACATTACTAGATCCTTTAGGACAGTTTGACGTGTATTGTGATGCGTTATACCAAGGTTTGGGTTGTGTGTTGATGCAAAAGAGAAGAGTTGTAGCTTATGCTTCCTGACAGTTGAGAATTCATGAGAGGAATTATCCGACCCATGATCTAGAGTTAGCAGCCATAGTGTTCGCATTAAAGATATGGTGACACTATTTGTATGGAGCCAAGTTCAATGTTTATAGTGATCATAAGAGCTTGAAGTATCTATTTGATCAGAAGGAGCTGAATATGAGACAACGTAGATGGATGGAGTTTATCAAGGAATACGAGTTTTAACTACAATACCATCCTGGGAAGGCGAATGTAGTGGCGAATGCCTTAAGTAGGAAATCTTTACATGTATCTGCGATGATGGTAAAGGAAATGGAATTGATTCAGTAGTTTAGAGACATGAACCTAGGGATGGAGCTGATTGAGGATAGGATTTGCTTAAGTATGATTACCATTAGTAGTGAGTTCCTTAGAGAGCTGAAGGATAAACAGGTTCATGATCAGTATCTGCAGGAGGTGAGTAGATCGGTAGATGAGGGTAAAGTATATGAGTTTAGTAGAGAATCAGATGGCGTGTTGAGGTTTAGAGACGGGATATGTGTGCCAGAGGACTTAGAACTTAGGAAGATGATTTTGGAAGAGGCGTATAAGAGTAAGTTGGGTTTTCACCCCAGGGCCATGAAGATGTATCAAGAACTAAAGAAGATGTTTTGGTGTCCGAGGATGAAAAAGGAAGTGGCGGAATATGTTTTATATTGTCTAGTTTGTCAGAAGGCTAAAATTGAGCATCAGAAGCCTGTTGGTTTGCTACAATCCTTAGATATCCCAGAGTGGAAGTGGGATAGCATAGCTATGGATTTTGTGGTTGGATTACCACAAACTACGAAGAGTCATGATGCGATTTGGGTTATAATTGATAGGTTGATGAAGTGTGCTCACTTCTTACCTACTGGTGAGAGTTACAGTTTGGAGAGATTGACCCAGATCTACATTAAGGAAGTCGTTAGGTTGCATGGTGTACCGTCGAGCAGTGTCTCCGACCGAGATCTTAGATTCACATGTAGATTTTGTAGACAGTTGCATAGTGCTTTGGGGATGAAGTTGAGAATGAGTTCTGCTTATCATCCCCAAACTGATGGACAGTTAGAGAGCCTGTGTATTAGAGCACACCGGTAGTTGGGATGAGTTCTTGCCTTTGATTGAGTTTACCTAAAATAGAAGTTTCCAACATAGTATCAGGATGGCACTGTGTGAGGCTTTATATGGAAGGAAGTGTAGGACCCCGTTGTGTTGGTATGAGATTAGTGAGAGCCAAGTGTTGGGTCCTGATGTGGTACAACATACGATGGAATAGGTGAGGAACATAAGGGAAAAGATGAAGGAAGTACATGATAGGCAAATGAGCTACGGTAACAAGAGGAGGAGACCCTTAGAATTCCAGGAAGGTGATCACATGTTTTTGAGAGTTACTCTGAAGACTGGAATTGGAAGAGCTATCAAGTCTAGAAAGCTTACTCCTAGATTTATTGGACCGTTCCAGATTCTTCGACGGATTGGTCTAGTAGCTTATCATATTGCCTTATCGCCTAACCTTTCTAATCTTCATGATGTCTTTCACGTCTCAGAATTGAGAAAATATTATCCAGATCCTTCACATGTACTTGAACCTGAGTCCATACAAATCCGAGAGAATCTAGAATATGAGGCTTTACCGGTTAGGATCGCAGATAGAAGGATTAAGGAAATTCGCGGTAAACAGATTCCTTTGGTTAAGGTCATATGGGATGATATTACCGGAGATGCTACGTGGGAGCATGAGGAGGATATACAGCAACAGTATCCACATCTTTTATGAAGTATGTAAATTCCGAGGACGAAATTTCTTTTAAGGGGGTAGTAATGTGACGTCCTATCTTTTGTGAATAAAAATTAGATATCTTAATTAGATGGGAATGAGGGCTAGATAAATCAAAATTATTTAAGAATCCACAATTATATGCAAGTTTAGAAAAAAATTCAAGCAACTCAAAATTTTCAATAGGCAAACACCTCAAGCAAGCACGTCAAAAACCCTACTGGAAGCACCTCAATTTAAATCCTCAATTAAGGTGGTTTATCATTAACAAAGTTAAAAGATAATTAGACATAGATAAAGATCTTAATTATAGCTAGATAATTATAATCAATTTACTCAAGTTTTACTCAACATGATTAATTAGTACTAATATTAATTAACTATGCCTAGTTACAAGTTTTAACTTAAGTAAACTAATAAAAATATTAATAAATTCCTTAACAATGATGATGGACGAGTATTTGGTTAGGGTACACCTGCTACTTCCTTTTCTTGTCTTCAAAAACGCCCCCTTGGGACTAGGAAGTAGCTTAGGTGAGTCACCTCACTTCATCACGAAGAATGCTAGTTATCTTAAGTTAATATTAAAATAAGTAAGGTAAAAAAAAAAAGAAATAAAACGAAAGAATCATTGGTTTTAAGTTAACCTACGACACCTGGGTGGGTGAAAGAAGTCATCTAACGTCGGAAATAGGTAAGTACATTTTATTTAATAATGGCGTAGGGCAACCTAAACTCTACTAGTAGGCGAATAATGGACAATATTAATATCACATTGGGGACTATTTGGTGGTGGCAATGATGGTATGGAGATTGTAGGTTTATCACCATTAGGTTAATTTTAAGATATCCGAGATTGTCTGATTTTACTGCATTGAGTTGCTTACGGTGTGCTGTTTGGATTAATATGTTAATCGTAATTAATTATGTTTATTTAAATATTTTATTATTGATATTATTATTATGGTTTATATTATTAATAATATTATTATATGATTATAGTTTATCATTATATTATTATCATATGATTATAATTTATTATTTTATGACTATAGTTTATATTTTATTATTGTTATTAAATGATTATAGATTATGATTACTACTATTATTATTATTGTTATTATTATTATTATTATTATTATTATTATTATTATTATTGATAACATGTGTTGGATGATAATATGTTTGATTTGCTATAACATGCTTAGTTGATTTCTAGGCAGTGATATATTATGTTCTGGAGCGATGCATGTTGGGGAATGTATGATATATGATGTAGAAGTGCTTGACCTATTTAATTAATATTTTATTATGATGCGATTGATGATGTGATATTATTTAAGATATTTTATAAGATAGTGGTGAGAGGTTAATGCACTAGGGTATGACTCGATATACATCGGCGAGATCCATATAGTTGCATGTTAACACGACCATGTGTTTGGAACACATGAGGTCCAAAGTCCTCGCGGGACCGTCCCAACTTAGATTTAGGCTATGCAGCTATAGTGGACCCAATCATCCATTTTGCTGTTTACACGGGTCCAATGTCGGTGACTACTAGATTTGGGGAGGGAGCTCCTTTTGGTTTGGCCGGGACCTTTCGGGTTGACCAAACATTTCCCTTTCCTATAGTATTTCCCGCGGTGCCGATACCTCCAATGCCGCCGATGCCAGAGATGATACATGTTCCAGTTTCTATACCAGTACCAGTACTAGTACCAGTACTGGCACCTTTCCTCGCACCAGCATCTGATGATCAGGTTGTACCTAATATAGACCCCTTCCAGAAACCATATGTTCCGGAGGTTCTAGACGTGAGACTAGCCAGATCCGAGTCTTCAGGTTATCGTCTCGGAACAGCTTGGCATATTGACGCTTGTTCTGGTAGCGTCCTGGGAGGAGCTCATCTAGCAGTAGCAGAGGAGCATCAAGACCATCCAGACCTAGAGGAGGCAGGGGTGAGAGCGAGGGAAGCAGTATTCGTTAATGATAGGATAGGCCAGTGCGTATCCTGATAAAGGTGTGTGATGAGGACTTTTTGATGTATTTTGAGAGGGGCTGGGTATAGAGCGACGACGAGACATCTTTTGTTAAACCTTTGATGTATTTTCTTATGTTATCCTGTTTGTATCTTTATCTGGGATCCTACTGATTGTAACACCCCGATTTTCGTATAAGGGATTATGTTACTATGGATGGCTAATTTTTATTATTATTATTATTATTATTATTATTATTGTTGTTGTTGTTGTTGTTGTTGTTGTTGTTGTTGTTATTATTTTTATTATTATTAATGAAGTTAGTATTGTTATTTATATAATTGATAATATAATTGTTATTAGTGTTGTATTATTTTTTTTATACATATACACATATGGGTGGTGCACCATGTGGATGGTGCACCATAGCCTTAATATATATATATATATATATATATGTATGTATATATATATTTTCTATATATATATATATATATATATATATATATATATATATGTATGTATGTATGTATGTATGTATATATATATATATATATATGTATATGTATATGTATATGTATATATATGTATATGTATATGTATATAATATTAAATATGATAATATGTATTTTAATATATGATTATTTGCGTTAATATGAGATTGTGTCCCTTAATGTGTGATCTTATATGGATATATGATTTTGTGTATGATTTTATATGTTAATATAAAATAGTGTATCTCCTAGGTTTTAGTCCCTCAATTAATCATATTTGAGTCCTTATTAATATAGGATAATCCTCTTTTTGATTATCTCTTAAGATTTTATCATAATCTCCTAAGGATCCTATCTAGAATTAACTACCAAATCTGTTGTTAAACTTCCATAAAACTTTTGACCATCTTAGGTTCCAATTTAGGATTCAATCGTCACACATTAATTTGTAGATATTTCTCTGAGCTTTCTAACAACATCAAGAGCGCCTCAATCGGAAACTTGTAGCTCAAATTATGGTCAAAATACCGATTTGTATACAATTTGGACTAAAATAGGAGCCAGTTATGCCCTAACTTGTATTTACACAATAAGACTCGACCTAAACCCTATTTCTCACATTTTTAACCTTAGAATAGTTGCCTCTCTTAATCTTTCTTAGTGTTTCCTTGAACCCCTTGAAGTTCTTGGAGTTTGTGAGTCCGTTTGGGAGATAAGTTATGCGTGTTAGCATCGTTTAAGGTAACGTAGTTATCCCTCCTTAACTTTTCCCATTCTTTTGAATTGGGGATTAATTGGTTGCTCTTTTCCCTTCTTGTTTAACCAAGGCTTGAGGAACTCGTCGAGCCGCTCGAGGGAACGTGTCTAGTTTGCCAACATTATCGTTTTGGGAATCTTCATACAAAGTATGGGGAGAAGGGCTGGTATGAGCATGTAGGCTATGGGGTAGCATAAAAAGAAGGGTTAACCCATGACCCTAGTGTTTGAATAAATGCTTATATGATTGTTTGTATGATAATATGTTTATATGCCTCTATGTCTATTTGTTATATGATGTTAATTCTCGTGATGATTATATTGGCATGACTATTATTAATTGATTTATGTTGGTATGAATGTTCTTGTTATTGAATGTTGTCTGTTATGAATATGTTATTGAATGTTGATGCCATGTTGTAATGAGTTATAATGGTTATTGGCTGTTGTTTGATGTTGTGCTCTTTATGAGTGTTGATTGTTGAGGATGATAATGCCAACAATGATGTTAAGAAAATAAATTACGTTAATGATAATAATGAGAATTAAGGGATGTTTTTCCCAGTTGTTCATAAGACATGAATATAGTGTGAGAGGTAAGGTTATGTTCATAGGGCTTAGTTAAAGACCCTAGAATTGATTAGTGAGTGTTCTAGGAACTTTAATAATGAAGCTATGATTAAATGATTAATTCCCAATGATGATAAGACATGAATGTTAATGAAGAAAAGTTAAGATTAATGAAGTTGATGTTCAATGAATTAGTAGAAGCCAATAGGTTGAATCTGTGAACTGTCTCAAGGATTTGGTAAAGGGTTTTTGACCCTTTCTGCCCAGATTATTACGGCCACACTCCATTGAGCACGACCGAGCTTAACAAGGAGCACACCCGTGCTCCAGTTTGAAACCCAGAGCAGGGTGCGCATTTGAGCACGCCCGTGCTGAGGGTGAGCACGCCTGTGCTCACCTAACCAGAACAGAACCAGAAATGATGAAATGGGGGTTTTCACCTCAAACACTTAAAAGACTTAATAAGATACCAACAAAACATGAAGACCAAAGACAAGTGAAAAGATGATGTTGAGCCTTGAGTCTTAATGGTCAAGGTGTTGTTGATGGTGTACCTTGGTACCTTAGTGTCCAAGGGGGCCTTGTTGCATGATGGTCAAGGTGTTAAGCTCTGGTGCTTTTTGGCCAGAGTGTTGTTTAAAGTTTAAAGTAAAAGATTAAAGTTGATGTTACCTTTGGTGCTTGTTGGTCAAAGAGGCTAAGCTGTAACAACCCGTTTTTCGTTAAGCGCTTTTGTATGTGCCTTATTTGTTAGGAAGGTTTAGAATGAGAAAAGTTGTGACTCAGTCGACCATGATTAATAGAGAGCACGACTATGCTCGTTGGGCTAACGCGTATCCCTGACGCTAAGTTGAGCACACCCGTGCTCAATAGTGAGCACGCCCATGCTCAATTGCAGACCGCACCTCGTAGGTGCTAAATTGAGCAAGGTCGTGCTCAAGGAGGAGCACGACCATGATCAGGTCTGTATCTTTAAATATAGAACAGTAACCAAGGGTTTTAGTCATAAACACTATTTTGGCAACAATAGCCACCCTAGTTCTGCTGAACCTAGATTCCACCTATGCTCAACAGCATTGTTGGAGCTTTGGAGACTTGTGGGAACGTCTAGTTAGTCAGTGCCAATCATATTAAGTAATAGTTCTTCCCTCTTTTAGTTTCCTTTCTTTTTATTAAGAATTAGGAACTAATGGTTTGACCCTTTTTGTTTGAACAAGGCTTGGAAATCTAACCGAGCCGTTCGAGGGACGGGTTGGGTTATCGTTTGAGTTATCGCTACTGGATTCTTCATACCAGGTATAGGGAGAAGGATAGTGTATTCATTAGGCAATGAGGTAGTGTAAGATGAAGGGTTCTCATAGCCCCGTTATATGTTGTTGTTAATTGTTATTAATGTCATATGATGTTTGATTATGACTATGCCTAAACTGTTGTTGATGTCATGATCTGCCTGGTCGTATGAGTTAATTTTCATAAGTGTTAGTTGACTAATGGTATGCCTATTGTCTGTAATCCTATATTATGCCAATAATGTATAACTAGTTGAATATGTATATGATATGAATATGGCTGTTATGTTGTTGTTATGTATGGATTGGCTAAATGTTGGTTGAATGAGTGATGTTGGTTATAGTCGAACACTGAAGGGATTAATTCCCCAATAATTCATAAGACATGAACTGTTAGTGAGTGTCGAGGTTTGATGCCAACTGGATTAGTCAAGGACCCTAGGATCTGATTTGAAAGTATTAGGGGGTTTTGGCTCCAAGAGCATAAGTTGAATCTACCCAGAACAGTACGACTGGCCTAGAAGCACGGCCGTGCTGAACAGGGAGCACGCCTGTGCTCCCAGTTGAATTCTAAAAAATGGCCGTGTATCGAGCATCGCCGTGCAAGACAGTGAGCACGACCGTGCTCCACTTAAGTGGCAGCACGACCGTGTTGGGGTGACCACGTCCGTGCTCCCCTTACTGGCTAGAAAGTGAACTAAATGTTGTAAAGGGGTGTTTCACCCCAGATGTCCCCAGTAATATAATAAGATACCAATTGAATAAAGAAGAGCTAGATAACTTAATTAAAGATTAATTAAGATGAATAAGAATAATAAGTTGGTTAAGCAGGTGCCTTTGGGCTACCGCATGCTGACAAGCTTTGGTGCTTTTTGGCCAAAGTGGCCTTAAAACTTTTCGGTCGAGGTGTTGATAAGTTGGACCTTGGTGCTTTTTGGCCAAGGGGGACCTTGACCCAGAAGGGTCAAGGTGTTGATGTTGATGTTGATGTTGGTGATAAGTCTTGGGTGCTTATTGGTCCAAGCAAAGGAAGTGGTTGCCTTGTTTGTTGTTGTGCTCATGCATTCATACATTGAAGTTGTTAGTGAGGGAAGTTCAATATAGGGGAGGTCTTCCTAGAGTACGGCGATCTGGGCAAGTCTCGGGTGGTTTACCCAAGGTTTGGTAAACCAAGCGACCCCGCGGTGGCGTGCCCTCGTTATGGTGCGTTGGCTATCCAAGGGGTTAACCCATGGTTTGGTGGATTGTCTGCATTGGTGTTTTTATGGCCAATGTGGATATGTAACTCTGAAGTTGCCTTCCTAAGATAGTTTGGATCCACATGCATAACGGAGTAGCGAAGTAGTGTTGCACCGCATAACATATGTTGGTTGAGATGACATGTTGATATGGTTATATTATGTTGATGTTATGTTGTATATTGCTATGCCATGTCATGATGTATGTTCATCTTACTTAACTACTTCCATGTCGTTGTGTTTACATGATTTCTTACTCCCCGTTTCTCTTTGTCTGTTGTTGGCATGTATCTCTTCTTGCAGATGACGGTGAGCAGCCAGTGGAGGAGTGACTCTGAGGAGCCGCGACTCTAGCTAGGATGTTTAGTTACTTTCAGAAGTTATAGTTTATTGTTAGTTTCAGTTTCGTTGTATTCCGAGGATTTTATTCAAGAACGGTTATACCACCTCTGTATGTGACGTCGGGGTTGGGTTATGTTTATGCTTTGTTTATGTTTTATTTTATTTAAAACTATGTTTCTTTCCATGTTGAGATGTTACAATGTGGTACCTTTTATCCAAGTTTTTATTTTAATTAAATAAATGCATGTTTTTATATTACCTCTTTAATTAAATGTTTTATATTAATATGCGGGGTAGAGGGTGCCACATTTAGTGGTATCAGAGCAGGTCTGTCCTATCAGGCCGTGGTATGAGTCTGTTGTGTGCTCTTGTTTGAATTGTCTATACTTGTTATAGACATAGATGCTTAAAGTTTTGAGCCTATCACTTTTCCAGGTTAAGTTCTCTGTATTTAATGGCTGTTTTGGACATGTACAGGAACTCATGGCAGGAAGAGGCAGAAACGATCAGGCAATCGCTAACGCATTGGTACTCTTTGCCAATACGATAGTTCAAGTTCAGAACAACAACAACGGAGGACCAGCTGAGTTTCATGGTCTTGACAAGTTTCAGCGGAACAATCCGTCGTCTTTCAGAGGAGCTTATGATCCCGAGGGAGCTTTGTTGTGGAAGAGGGAGATCGAGAAGATCTTCAGAACTATGGAATGCAATGATCAACAGCGGGTTATCTTCGCCACGTTTATGCTCACTAAGGAGGCTGAGCACTGGTGGGAGAACTATTGTCAGAGGATGGTGGCTGAGAGTACAACAGTCACCTGGGCTATGTTCAGAGATAGATTTCTGGAGAAGTATTTTCTTGCGGATGTACGTGATAAGAAAGAAATGGAATTCTTGGCACTGAAGCAGGGAAATATGTCAGTGGGCAAGTATGCGGCAAAGTTCGAGGAGCTGGCTAGGTATTACACACCTTATCAGGTCATGGTGGGTGATCGGTCAAAGTGTGTTAGGTTCGAGGATTGCCTTCGTCCGGAGGTCAAGCAGGCAATCTGTTACTAGGAGATCAGAGTCTTCCCAACCTTGGTGAACAAGTGTAGGATCTTTAAGGATACCTACAAGTCCAAGGTTGCCAGTTTCAAGAATTCGGATAATCAGAACAGCAGGAAGACTGAGCAGAAGGGCAAGGGCAAGCAGCGTTACGCTCCAGCCGACCGGGATTTCAAGCAGAGTTGCTGGAAGCCACAATTTTTGTATGATAGGTCCAGGGGTTGTAATTCCAACGCTTCTAGGCCAATGAAGTGCGGCAAGTACGACGCACCAGATCACTTCACTACCCTATGCAAGGAATCAGATGTCATCTGCTTTAGGTGTGGCAAGTCTGGCCACATCAATCGGGATTGTGGAGGAGCAAAGTCAGAGCCTCCAAGTGCTAGCAAGAGGCAGCAGTCTCAGGCTAATCGACTGAAGACCACTAGGAGAGTCTTTACTCTTACTGGAGCTGAGGCCTCCGAGTCTGATGACTTGATTCAAGGTATGTGCTTAATTGATGGAACTCCTTTAACTGTATTGTATGGCTCGGGTGCTACACACTCGTTTATATCACATGATAGGGTCAAGAGTTTGAATTTTCCTGTTACTTTTCTTGAGTATGATTTGGTTGTCTCCACGCCTACCAACAAACCTGTTCTTACTTCTCATGCATGCAAGAACTGTCATATCACCATTAATGGTAGAACCTTTATTGTAAATCTTGTGTGCTTACCTTTAAAGGACCTTGATGTTATTCTTGGCATGGACTGGTTATCTTCCAACCACGTTCTTTTGAATTTCTTTGATAAAACCATAGTTTTTGGAACTCCCGTGGAGTCTAAGGATCCAATCTTTCTCTCTGCCAACCAAGTTAAAGCTTCGATGAAGGACGAGGCCCAAGTGTACATGATGCTGTCTTCCTTGGATTTAGAGAGCCCTCCTGATGTCGGTAGTGTGCCTATTGTACCGGAATTTCCTGAAGTGTTTCCGGGGGATGTTTATCACTTACCCCCTGAGAGAGATGTTGAGTTCACCAGAGATTTAGTGCCTAGCACCGAGCCAATATCCATAGCGCCTTATACAATGTCTCCTCTAGAGCTAGTGGAGCTGAAGAAACAGATAGACGATCTGATCCAAAAGCAGTATATTAGGCCTAGCGTATCCCCATGAGGAGCACCAATGTTTCTAGTAAAGAAGAAGGATGGCAGTATGAGGTTGTGTGTTGACTATCGACAGCTCAACAAGGTGACCATTAAGAATCAGTATCCCCTCCCTAGGATTGATGATCTTATGGATCAGTTGATCGAAGCTTGTGTTTTCTCGAAGATAGATTTGAGGTTAGGGTACCATCAGATTCGGGTTAAGTCTGAGGACATCCCGAAGAGAGCATTTAGGACGTATTATGGCCACTACGAGTACTTGGTTATGCCCTTTGGTGTGACCAATGCTCCTGTTGTGTCCATGGACTACATGAACAAGACCTTTCACCCTTACTTGGATAAGTTTGTGGTGGTTTTCATAGACGACATCTTAGTGTACTCCAAGACCGAGGAGGAACGATAAGAGCACTTGAGGGTTGTCTTGCAGACCCTTAAGGAAAAACGGTAGTATGCTAAGTTACCTAAGTGTGAGTTCTGGCTAGAAGAGATAAGTTTCTTAGGACACGTCATCTCTAAAGGCGGCATAGCCGTGGATCCGGCTAAGGTTGAGACGGTGCTCTAGTGGGAAGCGCCGAAGTCAGTGATCGAAATTAGGAGTTTCTTGGGTTTAGCAGGGTACTATTGGAAGTTTATAGAAGGTTTCTCCAAGTTAGCTTTACCCTTAACCCGTCTCACCAAGAAGGGACAGTTGTTTGTGTGGGACTCTAAGTGTGAAGAGAGTTTCCAAACCTTAAAGGATAGGTTAATATCAGCACGAATGTAAGTTTTGCCAGATCCTAGTAAACCTTTAGTAGTGTACTGTGATCCTTAGATGAAAGGTTTAGGTGGTGTGTTAATGCAAGATGGTAGGGTAGTAGCTTATGCCTCTAGGCAGTTGAAAACCCACGAGAAGAACTACCCTACCCACGACCTAGAGTTAGGAACTGTGGTATTTGCCTTAAAGATTAGGAGGCATTACCTTTATGGAGCAAAGTTTGAGGTCTTTAGTGATCATAAGAGTTTGAAGTATCTCTTTGATCAGAAGGAGTTGAATATGAGGCAACGTAGGTGGATGGAGTTTTTAAAGGATTATGAGTTTGATCTAACCTACCAACCAGGAAAAGCCAATGTAGTGGAAGATGCGTTGAGTAGGAAAACCTTGCACGTCTCCGATTTGATGGTTAGGGAGATGGATCTGATTGAGGAGTTTAGAGACGTGAGTTTAGCTTGGGAAGTCACCCCTAAGAGCATTAGGCTTGCAACCTTGAAGGTTACCAACTGTTTGATGGATCAGGTTAGAGAGGGTCAAAAGATAGATCAGTTTCTCTTAGACCAGAGACAGTTGCTCGCTCAGGGTAGAAACCTTAGCTTTAAGGAAGGAAGTGATGGGGTTTTGAGGTTCAAAGATAGAGTTTGTATACCGGATGTCCCAGAGCTTAGGAAGTTGATCCTTGAAGAAGGACATAGGAGTGGACTAAGTGTGCACCCAGGTGCCAGTAAGATGTATCAAGGTCTTAAGAGGATGTTTTGGTGGCCTAGGATGAAGAAAGATGTGACTGAGTTTGTGTATGCTTGTTTAGTGTGCCAAAAGGCTAAGATAGAACACCAGAAGCCATCAGGAAAGTTGCAACCTTTGAGTATCCCAGATTGGAAGTAGGATAGTATTTCCATGGATTTTGTGTCTGGACTCTGACCGCGCTGTCGCCACGCGCCAAAAAAACGAGCGATTATAAAATAATGCAGTATAGTGCGACAACTCGGATCGTCTCTCAAGGACTCTTTAGTGTTGTTATTATTAACAGAAAATTAGTAAAAGTCAGAATTGGGGGGTTGTTTGGATTGAAACTAAAATAAAGAAAAAACAAAACAAAACAGAGAAAAGAAACAAAGCAGTTTAAAAGATTAGAAAATAAACTAAAGACGATTAACCTACTGTTCTCGGTTTCCCACTATCATTGGTTCAAATAAATCCAAGCCTATTCTAATCCCCTCCCGGCTGTAGAAATAGTTAACAAACGAAACCACTACTACGGATGTATGTTCCTATTCCCGAATTAAACAAACGGGGTTAAGCCCTTCGTGAACTAAACGAACACGAAACGAACACACGCGAATTAAACAAACGCGATTATATATAGGAACATAGCATCACCGAAATGAATCAATACAACACTATACATTCCTGAATTAAACAAACAAATATACAGCATGGCATTGAAAAGAGAAAAGAAAATAAACTAGGGAATACAGAACCTCAAGTGTTAATAGAAACCAATTGCAGTAGATTAATCTAGGAGACTAGCTCTCCATTACAAAAGGAAAACAAAACATAACTAAAAAGAAAACAAAAGACTAACTAAGACTAGCTCAGAAACTAGCCAAAACTGGCTAATTCTGACTACCTAAAAAACTAGCTATGACTCACTATGACTAACTATTTATACAAATTCTCTCAAGACCTCTCAATATCTGAATACTCCTTTAATTCACTTCAACCTCTGCCTCTTAGCTTTCCAAAGCCACTCAATTTACTTAATTATGAGTTAAGATGAGGGAGTTATGTCCACATTCAACTCATAGGGCAGCTGAAACGTCTCTGACTTCACATGGATTAAAGCCCTTCAAAACGGCTCTTTTTGGAATAATGGTCTTCATGAGAGTTAAAGCTCTTTGTTTTATCTTTCATTTGCCACCAGTTTCAGTTCAAACCGACATCTACAGCCCAAGTTATGGCCCAATCTTCATGACCCGTTCAGGTTCCAGTGACAGCAATTATATTCTGACTTCCAGACTCGCGAGGCGAATGGATGCTCGCGAGGCGAACGCTTCAACTTTAAAACTGCCACAGCCGTGATCTTCAACACGGGCAAGCCGTGATCGTCTCTGACTTTTCAGGGCTGGGTGACTCGCGACGCGAGATATCCTTCGCGGGGCGAACCGGAATTATTTCCTTTTTATTAACCTGAAAATAAGAAAATAACATAAGTATTTTATTTAACTCTAAATCAACTAAATTATCCTAAAAATACTTTATAGACTCAAAATACTGCTTAGAGACAATCAAGTCTAATTTGGGTAAAAATGATATAAAATTAGCACAAAGCCAAGGTCTTTACTAGTTATAAAACCAGTCAAACAGAGGCTCATCAAAATACCCCAAACTTAAACTTTGCTTGTCCCCAAGCAAACTACACTCAAAAACTTAAAAAGACTCAAGACCTGGCAAAACATGGCAAGCCTAAGAATTCAATCAACTTTCCATAGATTTCAAGCAATTTTTCAAAAGAATTTTTCTTTCAATGTTCCCCCCTTACAAGCAAAACAATCCCCAAAATCTTTCATTCTAAACAATTGAGAATTTAATCATTCAGACAATCAGAAATCTAAGCAGGGGGTCTAAGTTACACATAAAAGGGAGATCACCAAATTCAAACAACTGCCTTCCTCACAAGGGAAATTTGTGTTCACTCAATCACTCAGTTTGTGTCAGGCTATTAACATTGCACTCAATTTCACTTTTAAGAGCACTTCCCATAAATTTGATTTTCATCTCAAAATGATTCCCACAGAAAATATGCAAGCAACATCAAAAGGTCTTTTATGGGTTGTAATGGGGCCTGGCTAAGGGTAGGATATACAAAGGAACTAGGCTGAAGACCCTAGGAACTAAGAGAGCATGAACATTATTTACACTTTGAATTTAACTCAAGTTCCTTTTTCATTTTTCATTTTGCCTTGGGTGGCTACAGCCTCTTTATTCAAACAGCCTTTTTGGCATTTGTCCACTTTTTATTTTTATTTTATTTATTTTATTTTTTTTAATTTCTGCTTTTCTCTCTTTTTTTCTTTTTTTCTTTTTTTTCTATATTTTTTTTTCTTCTTTTTTTCTTTTTTTTTCTTTTTTTTTTCTATTATTATTTTTTTCTTTTTCCCAATCCCAAACAACACATTGCACCGGGTAGCCACCCCAAACTTAATTTCTTGCAACCAAATTTCTTACTACGATTCCATGCTCTCCTAATCCTAAGATCGGGTTAACATGGTTTTTTTCAGATTTTAGCTTGTAACATAAGGTTAACAAGAACAATAGGCTCATCAGGCTCAAAGGGGCTAACTAAGGAACATGCATTAGGAATGGTTATTTTAGGCTAAGTAGTTATTTACAAAGAAAATGCCTAAATCATATGAAGCAAACACATAATCATGCAAATCAAAAAGAGATTCAAGCAAATTTAGGAAAGTGCAACTTAAATAGTGATTTTCACACAGTTTAAAACATGTTGGAGGCTCAAAACCTCACTGGACATTTTTGCAAATTGTTTGACAGAGATTCTATCCCTAGTGTGTGCTTCCTATCACCCCAAACTTATCATAAATCATGCCATCATAATAAAATCTCAAAGTTCAGTTTTCAATCATATGGGGATCAAATTTTCAAAAATTTTCCAAATCCTAGGGGGAAAACAGTCAACACTATCATGCAATCAATCTATGCAAAAATCAATAAAATCCATCAAACTTGCCATAACCAAGACACAAACACAACTCCTGAGCTTCTCAAATTATTCAGGAGCTTTATTAACAATAAAACAGAAATAAAATAAGGAAAAGAAAATTAAAAAGAAGAAAGGGTAAGAAAAACTCATTGAAGGGCGGTTCCACCAGGATCCCACTGCTTGTAGCATAAGGCCCACGTGGTAGCCAAAGGACTGAAATTCATTCCAAGCCTCCCTAACTCGCAGCTTTGATGCGGAGGTGAGCACTTGACAATTATAATAACTCCACCCAGTGCGGCGGACTTCTCACCTCCTCTTGGGTCAAGGTTGACCTCTTTCTCAATGAAATCCTCCCAATAGAAGTGGGTTTCAACCTCTTGGACTGGCCATGGTGCAAATTCCAGAGGCTTGAACTCCATCACCGGTTGTTCCACAGTGGGAGGTAGCTGCTCAATGGATAGTGTATTTGGAACTTCGGCTGAACAATCGGTATCACTCTCACTATCATCCTGTAAAATAGAGTCAAGAAACTGGCCACAAACAGCACATGGGTTAGTGTCAGTACAGTTAGTACATGTAGTAAAAGAAACTGAGTTAGTAAAGGTCTGATTGTCTGGACTTTCTGCACACGGTTCATCCACCCCATCACTCTCAACACATGCATCTGATTCCACATGTTCTTCATTATCCTCAAGCACGGTGGAGCAGATGTCCTCTTGATCCTCCTGATCCTCATTTTCTTTTTTTCCTTTCAAGTATAAACCTGCATAACAGTGTATACATAAAGCAGCAGTACCATCACAATAACAACCATTAGAATCAGGGGATTCAACACATAATTCATCATCAATAGAAATATCATCATCAGAATTATCATCAAAAGTATTTTCAGGAATAACCATCTGTGAATCCTTATGTTCCTCAAGGGGCTGTGGAGTTAGCATTGCAGCCGAGTTGGCGGTAACTTGATCAATTAGAGCCCACAACTTTTGAGATTCAGCTTGGTCCCTCTGTTGGGCTTCACGATTACTTGCCTCCATTGCCTCCATCCTCTGTTGAAATTCAAGATTGTATGCCATCCATTGATTGTTCTCTTCCATTTGTTGTATCATAGAAGCAATCTCATCCAAGGTGCTCTGTGAAGGTTTGGAAGGTGCAGAGGTGGTCACTTGGCTAGGATAGTATGGTGGTGGCTCACTAAAATTAGGATAATACATGCAAGGTGGTGGTTCATAATAAACATTAGGCAAATATCCATACATGTAATTATCCATGGGGGAAAATAAAATTTACAGACCAGACAAAGCAGACAAAACTAATCAGCAAAGCAAAAAGTTTTTTTTTTTTTTTTCAAAAATTATTTTCTGCTAATAACAACAAACCAGAGTCCCCGGCAACGGCGCCAATTTTTGACCGCGCTGTCGCCATGCGCCAAAAAAACGAGCGATTATAAAATAATGCAGTATAGTGTGACAACTCGGATCGTCTCTCAAGGACTCTTTAGTGTTGTTATTATTAACAGAAAATTAGTAAAAGTCAGAATTGGGGGGTTGTTTGGATTGAAACTAAAATAAAGAAAAAACAAAACAAAACAGAGAAAAGAAACAAAGCAGTTTAAAAGATTAGCAAATAAACTAAAGACGATTAACCTACTGTTCTCGGTTTCCCACTATCATTGGTTCAAATAAATCCAAGCCTATTCTAATCCCCTCCCGGCTGTAGAAATAGTTAACAAACGAAACCACTACTACGGATGTATGTTCCTATTCCCGAATTAAACAAACGGGGTTAAGCCCTTCGTGAACTAAACGAACACGAAACGAACACACGCGAATTAAACAAACGCGATTATATATAGGAACATAGCATCACCGAAATGAATCAATACAACACTATACATTCCTGAATTAAACAAACAGAAATATACAACATGGCATTGAAAAGAGAAAAGAAAATAAACTAGGGAATACAGAACCTCAAGTGTTAATAGAAACCAATTGCAGTAGATTAATCTAGGAGACTAGCTCTCCATTACAAAAGGAAAACAAAACATAACTAAAAAGAAAACAAAAGACTAACTAAGACTAGCTCAGAAACTAGCCAAAACTGGCTAATTCTGACTACCTAAAAAACTAGCTATGACTCACTATGACTAACTATTTATACAAATTCTCTCAAGACCTCTCAATATCTGAATACTCCTTTAATTCACTTCAACCTCTGCCTCTTAGCTTTCCAAAGCCACTCAATTTGCTTAATTATGAGTTAAGATGAGGGAGTTATGTCCACATTCAACTCATAGGGCAGCTGAAACGTCTCTGACTTCACATGGATTAAAGCCCTTCAAAACGGCTCTTTTTGGAATAATGGTCTTCATGAGAGTTAAAGCTCTTTGTTTTATCTTTCATTTGCCACCGGTTTCAGTTAAAACCGACATCTACAGCCCAAGTTATGGCCCAATCTTCATGACCTATTCAGGTTCCAGTGACAGCAATTATATTCTGACTTCCAGACTCGCGAGGCGAATGGATGCTCGCGAGGCGAACGCTTCAACTTTAAAACTGCCACAGCCGTGATCTTCAACACGGGCAAGCCGTGATCGTCTCTGACTTTTCAGGGCTGGGTGACTCGCGACGCGAGATATCCTTCGCGGGGCGAACCGGAATTATTTCCTTTTTATTAACCTGAAAATAAGAAAATAACATAAGTATTTTATTTAACTCTAAATCAACTAAATTATCCTAAAAATACTTTATAGACTCAAAATACTGCTTAGAGACAATCAAGTCTAATTTGGGTAAAAATGATATAAAATTAGCACAAAGCCAAGGTCTTTACTAGTTATAAAACCAGTCAAACAGAGGCTCATCAACTCCCTATGACTCCAGCTGGTTTTGAGGCTATATGGGTTGTTGTGGATAGACTGACTAAGTCCGCTCATTTCATCCCTATGAACATGGAATACCCTTTGGAGAAGTTGGCTACGCTGTACATCAGAGAGATAGTTAGGTTACATGGTGTACTTTCTAGCATAGTATCTGATAGAGACTCGAGGTTTACCTCTAGGTTTTGGAATAGTTTGCAAGAGGCCTTAGGAACGAAGCTTTGGCTTAGTTCATCTTATCACCCTCAGACTGATGGTCAATCTGAGAGAACCATCCAATCATTAGAGGAATTGCTTAGAGCTTGTGTGCTAGAACAGTTGGGTAGTTGGGACAAGTTTTTGCCCCTAATAGAGTTTACCTACGACAATAGTTTCCATTCCAGTATTGGGATGGCACCTTATGAAGCTCTTTATGGGGGGAGATGTAGGACACCCTTGTGTTGGTGTGAACCTGGTGATAGTGTTGTGTTAGGACTAGAAATAGTGCAAGAAACCACAGATAAAGTGAGGATGATTCAGGAAAAGATGAAAGTGGCACAGAGTAGGCAAAAGAGCTATTGTGACAAAAGGAGGAAGACGCTCCAATTTTAGGAAGGTCATCATGTGTTTTTGAGAGTTACCCCGACAACTGGGATTGGTAGAGCGATGAAAGCGAAGAAACTTACTCCTAGATTCATTAGTCCTTACCAAATTCTAAAAATAGCCGGGGAAGTCACCTACTGATGAGTGTGATTTCACCTCATATTTCATGTACATTTTGCATGCATTTTCATATAGTTTAGGCATATTTAATTTGATTTCTGGTTAGTTTTTATCTTGGAACAGGTAAGGCGGTTTTGTGGTGTTGTTTTGCAGGATTAATGATTAAATGCTCAGAATTAACCTTGATGGAGCTTGGATGGAGATAGAGCTTGAAAATTGAAGATAATGAGCCAAGCAGAGCCCATCACGACCATGATCAAGCAGAGTTAAAGGCAAAAGTCAGAATTGGTCACGGCATAGCCGTGATGAGCATCACGGCCGTGACCTGTTAATGAGCCAGACCCCTTCTAGGCAGAATCTGTCACGGCCTAGCCGTGATCACGGCCGTGACAGACCAATTGGTGAAGGCAGAAGCGATCACAGCCTAGCCGTGATGAGGATCACGGCCGTGACAAACAAGTTTTTGAAAACGCGCCCAGGCAGAACCCGTCACGGCCGTGACGCGCGCCTAAGTTATAAAAAGGCCTCTGGGCAGAACAGAAAAGGAGGCTGAACCCTAAAAACATACTCTCCGGCTGCTGTGGCTGCTGTGGATCCTTCCATGGAGTTCTTTCCTTCCTTTATTCCTATTTCTTTTCTTTTGTTTTTCTCTATGAATATGTGTAGCTAAACCCCCTCTTGTTGGGGTTAGATGATGACTTTTCTGAACTTGGTTGTCTCATGATTTGATTGTAATACAAATTCCTATTTCTTTATGAGTATTTGATTTCATTTTTAACGCTCTCCTAGGTTTGATCTTCCTTGGAATGATTTGTTGCTTTGATAGACAATTGAAAGATTGATGTTAAGACATGCTCATGAATCAAATGCCAAGTAATTCATGAACCTAGACATAGGTCTTGGGGTGCTTGCAATCTTATAAATCTTGAACCTTCATGCAAAATCTCATATCAATCCACCTAAGACATTAGGATTTAATTTGGGGTTTTAGGCTCATTCCACCTAAGACATTAGGGTTTGAGTATTTCAGAAGATTTTATTGTCATAAATGAATTAGGAATTGTGTTATTAATCATTTCATTGCAATCAAGGGAGGATTAGTGTAGTCTAACCCTGGCAATTTCATCCAATTGTTATCCACATCTATTTTCGCTTGTTAAGTGTTTGCAAAAATTCCTAAAAAAGACCAAAAACATTTTATTCTTGTTTGTTTCTGTTACATGTTAGAACTCCCTTCCATCCAAACGATCGCCTAGATAGTAGTCCGATTTGTGAAGTGGTACTTGTCCGTGATCCCTGAGAACGATATCCGGTCTCACCACCGTATTACTTGTTTGCGACTAGGTATACTTGCCGAAAACGTAACAAGTTTTTGGCGCCGTTGCCGGGGATCGGTGTGCCAATATCACGAGTACCAAAGGGGACTCCTAATTTAGGCATTTTTTTTCTCTTTTCCTGCTGTTGTTTTCTATTTTTTTTTTCTGTTTAGACACTTTTGTTGTTTTTGTCATTGTAGTTGCATAATTGTCCACTTGAACTTGACTTGCACTTGCTATACTTGTTGTTGTTCTGCTATGTTTGTTTTCGTGTATGCGAGGTACAGTTGACCCAGGTGAACTTCAATTCGACCCTGAAATCAAGAAGCTTTGTAGAAAGAATAGAAAGGAAGCCAAAGCAAGACAGAACAGAGAAGAAGCATATTCTGCAGTACAAGAACCACAAGTTGAGTTACCAAGTGTGAAAGAATCGCAAGTTGAAGTATCAATTGTCACCATGGCTGAAGACAATGCACAAAGAAGGACAATGGGGGACTACACTTCCCCTAAAGTCGATAGATTTGGAACTCCAATTGTTAGACCTGCAGTGGCTTGTAACAACTTTGAGATAAAGGCATCACTTCGCAATCTTGTGCAGCAAAATCAATTTGGAGGTTTAGAGAGTGAAGACCCTCATTCTCACATTGGCATATTTATTGAGTTGTGTGATACTATCAAGCTGAATGGAGCTTCCGATGAGGCTATTCGTTTAAGGCTTTTCCCTTTCTCTTTGAGGGATCGGGCTAGGTCGTGGCTTCAATCCCATCCTCATGGGAGCATTATCACTTGGAATGATTTGGTGAGCAAGTTCTTATCTCGTTTCTTCCCTCCATCAAGAATGATAAAGTTGAGATCGGAGATTAATGCTTTTGCATAGAAGGATGGCAAATCACTTTATGAAGCATGGGAGAGGTTCAAATCTTTGCTTACCGCTAGTCCAAATCATGAGTTGGAAACATGGCAGCAAGTTGCAACCTTTGTCAATGGGCTCAACCAAAATTCTCGAAGTATAATTGAAGTGGCTGTAGGTGGAACATTGAGCCAAAAGACACCTGATGAAGCAAATGACTTGATTGAAACTATGGCTAATAATGATTATCAAATGCCTAGTTCTCGATCATTGGCCAAGAGAGGTGTTTTGGAGCTTGATGAATATGGTGCTCTTAAGGCGCAAATGGCCTCTCTTACCAAGCAATTAGGAGCCATTCAACTACAAAATTCTCAATTACAAGCGGTTCAAGTTCAAGCTGTCTCAGTGTGTGACTTTTGTGGAGGTAACCATGCCAACGGCAATTGTGAGATTAATGTGGTTGGAGGTTCTGGGCAAGAAGAAGTGAATTACATTGGAAACCAAGGGCCTAAGCATGATCCTTTCTGTAACACCTATAATCCTGGGTGGCGTAGCCATCCTAACTTTGGTTGGAGACAAGGGCAAGGCTCAAGTTCTCAAGCAAAGCCTTCTCAAGAGAATTCAACCAATTTGGAGAATATTCTAGCCCAATTCATGCAAGCAACTCAAGCTAATATGAAGAATCAAGATGCCTCCATCAAGAATCTAGAACACCAAATAGGCCAATTGGCAAAGCAAATGATGGAGAGAGCTCAAGGACAATTTCCTGGAGATACCGAGAAGAATCCAAAGGAGGATTGCAAGGCAATCACTACAAGAAGTGGGAAGGTAGTAGTTCCACAAGAAAAAGAGAAAGAAGAAAAGAGGGTTGATGAGGTGATCGTCGAAGATGTAACCAATGAAGAACCAGAGACATCCCAAGCCACTACCTCTAGTCCTATTGTTGTTGAAGTTAAAGAACCGAAGAGAGAAAAACTGGTGGATGAAGAGCTTGCAAGAAAGAAGACTAAAAGGCAAATTCTTGAAGAAGTTGACAATCCTAAGGAGTTGACACCGTATTTCAAGATACCCTATCCTCAAAGGTTTAAGAAAGAGGTAAAGGATCAACAATTCTCTAAGTTTTTTGACGTGTTCAAAAAGTTGCAAATTAACATCCCTTTCACCGAAGCTCTTCAACAAATGCCTTCCTATGCCAAATTTATGAAGGAGATTCTTACTAACAAGAGGAAGTGGAAGGAGGAGACGGTCATGCTCACGGAAGAATGTAGTGCCATACTCCAAAGGAAATTACCAGTGAAGATGAAGGATCCAGGTAGCTTTACTATTTCATGTGCTATTGGTCATTTGAACATTGGAAGAGCCTTATGTGATCTTGGTGCAAGTATCAATCTTACGCCTCTCTCCATTTTCAAGAAGTTGGGAATTGGTGAAGTCAAGCCAACCGGAATTTCTCTCCAATTGGCGGATCGCTCCATTACGTATCCTTATGGTGTAGTGGAGGATTTGTTGGTAAAAGTAGACAAGTTCATCTTTCCGGTAGACTTTGTGGTGTTGGATATTGCGGAAGATAGTGAGACTTCATTGATTCTAGGAAGGCCATTCCTAGCCATGGGTAGGGCTTTGATCGATGTAAATCAAGGGGAGTTGGTGCTTAGAGTCCAAGATGAAAAGGTCACCTTCAATGTTTTTGAAGCAATGAGACATCCAAGTGACAAAGATACATGTATGAGTGTGGACCTTGTTGAATCATTGACTGACAAGAGTGTGCAACAAACTTTTGAAGATTCATTGGAAGCAGCTCTTATGGTTGAGAATATAGAAGAAGAGGTATGTGAAGAAGAAGTTGAGTTCATGGTTAAATCCCTTGAGGCTTGTCTTGTTTTGAATAATGATGAATATAAAGTTGTGGAGGATGTGCGGATTGAAGACAAGGGTGAGACATCTATGCTAGAGTTGAAGGAACTTCCATCCCATCTCCGTTATGCTTTCCTTGGAGTGAATTCTTCATTCCCGGCGATCATTAGTAGCGGATTGAACTCTTTGGAGGAAGAGAAGTTGTTGAGAGTGCTTAGAGAGCACAAATCCGCAATTGGGTGGTCTATGTCCAACTTGAAAGGAATAAGTCCCTCATTTTGTATGCACAAAATCCTTTTGGAGGAAAACTTCAAGCCGGTCAGACAACCCCAAAGAATACTTAACCCAAACATGAAAGAAGTTGTAAGGAAGGAGGTTGTAAAGCTTTTGGATGCGGGTATAATTTATCCAATCTCCGATAGTCCTTGGGTGAGTCCGGTCCAAGTTGTTCCTAAGAAAGGGGGGATGACGGTTGTTGCAAATGAAAAAAATGAACTCATCCCCTCAAGGACCGTTTCTGGATGGAGAGTGTGTATTGATTACAAAAGATTGAATGAGGCTACAAGAAAAGATCATTTTCCCTTGCCTTTCATTGATCAAATGTTAGAGAGATTGGCGGGCCATGCCTTTTATTACTTCCTTGATGGATACTCAGGGTATAACCAGATTGTGGTTGACCCAAAGGACCAAGAGAAGACCGCTTTCACTTGTCCCTATGGCGTCTATGCATACCGGAGGATGCCATTCGGGTTGTGTAATGTACCCGCCACTTTTCAAAGGTGCATGCTTTCCATATTCTCTGATATGACTGAAAAATTCATTGAGGTATTTATGGATGATTTTTTCCATATTTGGTAATTCTTTTGATGATTGTCTGAAAAATCTTGCATGTGTTTTGAAAAAATGCGAAGAAACTAACCTTGTTCTAAATTGGGAAAAATGCCATTTCATGGTTAGGGAAGGTATAGTTCTTGGTCATAAGATTTCATCATGGGGGATAGAAGTTGATAAGGCAAAAATTGAAGTAATCGAAAAACTTCCCCCTCCCATGAATGTGAAAGGTGTTAGAAGATTCTTAGGGCATGCGGGTTTCTATAGGAGATTTATAAAAGACTTTTCAAAGATTGTGAAACCCTTGTGCAAACTTTTGGTAGTTGATACTCATTTTGTGTTTGATGATGATTGCATGCATGCTTTCCAAATTTTAAAGGAAAAACTCACCACCGCACCGGTCATTGCACCTCCAGATTGGAGTTTGCCATTTGAGTTAATGTGTGATGCAAGCGACTATGCGGTGGGAGCCATTTTGGGTCAGAAGAAAAATAAAGTGTTGCATGTTATTTACTATGCCAGTCGTGTGCTGAATGATGCTCAATTGAACTATACCACGATTGAAAAAGAATTGCTTGTTGTGGTTTTTGCATTTGATAAGTTTACATCTTACTTGATTGGCTCTAAAACTACTGTCTACATTGACCATTCTGCTTTGAAGTATCTCATGACTAAACAAGATGCCAAACCAAGGCTCATTAGGTGGGTACTACTGCTCCAAGAATTTGATTTAGATATAAAGGACAAGAAAGGAGTGGAGAATGTGGTAGCCGACCATTTGTCTAGGCTTCCACAAGCAGATATTCAAGCAAAGGATGAGTTTCCAATTCAAGAAGAATTTCCGGATGAGCAGTTGTTTAGGGTGCAAGTGGCACCTTGGGTTGCGGACATTGCAAATTACAAGGCCGCCAACAAGATTTCGAAGGACTTCAATGCACAACAAAGGAAGAAGCTCATCCATGATTCTAAATACTATGTATAGGATGAAACTTACCTTTTCAAAAGAGGTTCGGATGGAATTCTGAGAAGATGTATTCCGGAAGAAGAGGTTAATGGAGTTTTGACTCACTGTCACAACTCACCTTATGGAGGACACTTTGGTGGTGAGAGAACCTCCATGAAGGTCTTGCAAAGTGGGTTATTTTGGCCCACCATTTTTAAAGACTCTAGAGCTTGGGTGATGAAGTGTGACAAGTGTCAAAGAACCGAAAGTATATCCAAGAGAAATGAGATGCCCTTGAGGGGTATTTTAGAGGTGGAGCTCTTTGATGTGTGGGGGATCGACTTCATGTGTCCTTTCCCATCATCCTACAACAAGTATATTCTGGTTACGGTTGACTATGTGAGCAAATGGGTAGAAGCTGTCCCAACTATGAATGATGATGCAAAAGCGGTGGTTAATTTTGTGAGAAAGAACATCTTTACCCGATTTGGAACCCCTAGAGCCATTATTAGTGATGGGGGTACTCACTTTTGCAACAAAGAGTTCAATGCGGTGCTTGCCAAGTTTGGAGTCAATCATAAAGTTGCCACACCATACCACCCGCAAACCAGTGGGCATGTGGAGTTGTTTAATCGGGAGTTAAAGAGGATCTTGGAGAAAACAGTGAACAATGCTAGGAAAGATTGGGCAAAGAAGCTGGATGATGCACTTTGGGCCTATCGGACTGCATATAAAACACCTATTGGTATGTCACCCTACCAATTAGTGTTTGGAAAATCATGTCACCTTCCGGTAGAGCTCCAACATCATGCTTTTTGGGCAGTGAAGGCCTTGAACTTTGACACGAAGCTGGCTATGGACAAGAGACTGTTGCAATTGAATGAGTTGGATGAATTCCAACTCTTGGCATATGAGAGTGCAAGAATCTACAAGGAAAGAACAAAGTTTTGGCATGATAAGTACATTCTTCCCAAGCAATTTGAAGAAGGCCAATCAGTTTTGCTCTTTAACTCACGTCTCAAGCTATTTCCGGGCAAGCTGAGATCAAGGTGGTCGGGTCCATTCCACGTCAAGTCAATTTCCCCATTTGGTGCGGTTGAATTGGAAGATCCATCGTCCGGAGAAACTTTCACTGTTAATGGGCAAAGGCTCAAGAACTACCTTGGATGAGACTTTGATCGTCAAACAGTCCCCATCCCTCTTAAAACACCTTCTTAGAGATCATCTGCCCGTCAAGCTAGTGACGTTAAAGAAGAGCTTATTGGGAGGCAACCCAAGTTTCCTTTTCCTTTTCCTTTTGTTTTTTATTTTACCTCTTGAATAATTTGAGAAGATCAAGAGGACAAAATTCATAAATTAATAGTTTTGTTAAGTGTTTTCAGGGTAAGAGGGAAGGAGAAACAAAAAGGGCAGGGAGAAGCAAAGTCAGTAGCCATCACGCCCAGGCCGTGACATTGGTCACGGCCGTGATGAGCTTAATGTCAAGACCAGAAAGGATCACGGCCCAGCCGTGATATCCATCACGGGCGTGATGGGAGGACCCTGAAGACCAGAGAGCATCACGGCCTAGCCGTAATGGAGGTCACGGCCGTGACAGGCCACCCCTATGGACCAGAATGCATCACGGCCTGCCCGTGATGAGGATCACGGCCGTGACACAATTTTCAACCTATCTTTGCGTAGGCATGTGAGCCAACACCCGCTACCACCTCGGTGAGTTGTTCCATTTTTATTTTTTTCTTTTTCTCTCTCCAACTTGATTATTTACATTGGGGACAATGTAAGTTTTTAAGCTTGGGGTAGGGGTATTTTTTTGTAAATTTTTGAATTTTTGCATTTTGCATTTTCCATTCATATAGGCATAGTTTTGCATGATCACATGATTCGATTACCCCCTTGCTTAGATTATGCATTCGATTGTGAGAACTTAGTGCCAAATAAATTGAGATAGTGAAGTTTTGAACCCAATTTTTTTATTCTTGTGATAAGGCTACAAATAAAAATTCTTGAGATGAATTTTGATAGTTGATAATTAGCATATGGTTCCGTAGATTTGTGTTTCTCATTGATTTCTGAACTACAAAAATGTGAGATTTTTGGGCCAAAAGGGGTACTCACTAAATCTACCCCATTCTTTTTGATAGTGTTATTCCTCTTGGATGGTATTCTCTAGAACTTGACTTGAAACCGTTTTGAAGCTTAAAAATTTTTGAAAACATTTTTGAAAATGATTGAGGCACTAGGTATTTTTCCGGCCTTCTGAACTTTGATTGACTAAATGCTACCCCTTAGTTGCCCAATTTTGAGCCTACAAGAATAAAATACTTTTCTTGGTACCTTGAATTACTTTGATGAATATGCTTGGTATGGCACCTTTTAAAGTATTACAAAGAGGGTAGAAAGGTAGTTGAAAAAGTATGGGATGAGAAAATCAGAAAATATTTTTCTTGAATTGAAAATCTCCCCTTCTCCATAAAAGTAAAGAAAAAAAAAAGAAGAATATAGAGAAGGGGATGACAAAAGGAAGTGAGAAATGAAAAGAAAAGAAAAAAAAGAAAGGCGGGAAAATAAATCAAAACCTAAAAAGGTATTTTAGAAGGTGTCATGCTTTGCAATACTTGATATTTTGTGTAGCCTTTTGAAATTTCCTTTTCTTGATTTCCCCACCTAACGATTAATCCCATGGCCCCGTTACAACCAAAGCAAAAGACCTCTTGATTCTTAATTGTTTTCATTAATAAAGTAGATATTTGGTTGATAGTCAAGCTTATGGTAGAATTCATTCCTTGAGGAAATTGAGCGAATTGTTACATATCCCTAAACACTTGAGTGAGGTGAGAAAGAGTGCCCGAATCAGTGAGAACATGAGTCTAAGAAACCTAAGCTTCTAATTGGACTTGAAATTGATTGTCTCTTGGTGAATTATTTGAAATGCCTGTTACTTGGATTAGTTACTCGGGTTCTTGGTTCACTATCCATGCTCTGTCTTTTTCTATCTTCTAGCCTTGGTGATTGCTTGAGTACAAGCAAAGTCTTAAGCTTGGGGTGATTTGATGAGTGTGATTTCACCTCATATTTCATGTACATTTTGCATGCATTTTCATATAGTTTAGGCATATTTAATTTGATTTCTAGTTAGTTTTTATCTTGGAACAGGTAAGGCTGTTTTGTGGTGTTGTTTTGCAGGATTAATGATTAAATGCTCAGAATTAGCCTTGATGGAGCTTGGATGGAGATAGATCTTGAAAAGTGAAGACAATGAGCCAAGCAGAGCCCATCATGGCTTGGCCGTGATGACCATCACGACCATGATCAAGCAGAGTTAAAGGCAAAATTCAGAATTGGTCACGGCCTAGCCGTGATGAGCATCACGGTCGTGACCTGTTAATTGAGCCAGACCCCTTCTAGGCAGAATCTGTCACGGCCTAGCCTTGATGTCCATCACGGCCGTGACAGACCAATTGGTGAAGGCAGAAGCGATCACAGCCTAACCGTGATGAGGATCACGGCCATGACAAACAAGTTTTTGAAAATGCGCCCAGGCAGAACCCGTCACGGCCGTGACGCGCGCCTAAGTTATAAAAAGGTCTCTGGGCAGAACAGAAAAGGAGGCTGAACCCTAAAAACATGCTCTCTGGCTGTTGTGGCTGCTGTGGATCCTTCCATGGAGTTCTTTCCTTCCTTTATTCCTATTTCTTTTCTTTTGTTTTTCTCTATGAATATGTGTAGCTAAACCCCCTCTTGTTGGGGTTAGATGATGACTTTTCTGAACTTGGTTGTCTCATGATTTGATTGTAATACAAATTCCTATTTCTTTACGAGTATTTGATTCCATGCTTAATGCTCTCCTAGGTTTGATCATCCTTGGAATGATTTGTTGCTTTGATAGACAATTGAAAGATTGATGTTAAGGCATGCTCATGAATCAAATGCCAAGTAGTTCATGAACCTAGACATAGGTCTTGGGGTGCTTGCAATCTTATAAATCTTGACTCTTCATGCAAAATCTCATATTAATCCACCTAAGACATTAGGGTTTAATTTGGGGTTTTAGGCTCATTCCACCTAAGACATCAGGGTTTGAGTATTTCAGAAGATTTGATTGTCATAAATGAATTAGGAATTGTGTTATTAACCATTTCATTGCAATCAAGGGAGGATTAGTGTAGTCTAACCCTGGCAATTTCATCCAATTGTTATCCACATCTATTTTCGCTTGTTAAGTGTTTGCAAAAATTCCTGAAAAAGACCAAAAACATTTTATTCTTGTTTGTTTCTGTTACATGTTAGAACTCCCTTCCATCCAAACGATCGCCTAGATAGTAGTCCGATTTGTGAAGTGGTACTTGTCCGTGATCCCTGAGAACGATATCCGGTCTCACCACCGTATTACTTGTTTGTGACTAGGTATACTTGCCAAAAACGTAACACCTACCAAATAGCTTTACCACCGTTCTTTTCCAACCTTCACAATGTCTTTCATGTGTCTCAACTCAGAAAGTATGTTCAAGACCCTAGTCACGTGATAGTCCCCGATACCATACAGTTAAATGAGAACTTGACTTTACGAGGCAAGAAAATTCCTTTGATCAAGGTCGTTTGGAGTGGGGTTACTGAGGAGAGTGCTACATGGGAGCTGGAAAACAAGATGATGGGATCGTATCGGCACCTTTTCGATCGATCGAGGTAAGTAGAAATTTCGAGGATGAAATTTTTATAAGGGGGTGGAGTCCCTCAATTAATCAGATTTGAGTCCTTATTAATATAGGATAATCCTCTTTTTGATTATCTCTGAAGATCTTATCATAATCTCCTAATGATCCTATTTAGAAATAACTACCAAATCTGTCGTTAAACTTCCATCGAACTTTTGACCATTTTAGGGTTCGACTTAGGATTAAATTGGCAGATATTATTTTGTAGATATATCTCTGAGCTTTCTAACGACACCAAGAATGCCTCAATCGGAAACCTGTAGCTCATGTTGTGGCCAAAATACCGATATATATACAGTTTGGGCTGAAATAGGAGCCCGTTATGCCCTCTCTTCATCTTTCTTAGTTTTCCCTTGAACCTGTTGAAGTTCTTTGATTTTGTGAGTCCGTTTGGGAGAGAAGTTACGTGTGTTAGCACCGTTTAAGGTAACATAACTATCCCTCCTTAATCTCTTTTTCCATTTCTTTTGAATTGGGGATTAATTGGTTGCTCTCATTCCTTCTTGTTTGACCAAGGCTTGAGGATCTCGTCTGGCCTCTCGAGGGAACGTGTCTAGTTTGCCAACGTTATTGTTTTGGGAATCTTCATACCAGGTATGGGGAGAAGGGCTAGTATGAAATGTAGGATATGGGGTAGCGTAAGATGAAAGGTTAGCCCATGACCCTGATGTTTGATTAAATTCCTATATGACTATTTGTATGATAATATATTTATATGCCTCTATGTCTATTTGTTATATGATGTTAATTCTTGTGATGATTCTATTGGCATGACTGTTATTAATTGATTTATGTTGGTATGAATGTTCTTGTTATTGAATGTTGTCTGTGAGGAATATGTTGAATGTTGATGCCATGTTGTAATGAGTTACAATGGTTATTGACTGTTGTTTGATGTTGTACTCTTTATGAGTGTTGACTGTTGAGGTTGATAATGCCAACAATGATGTTAAGACATTAAAATGCGTTAATGATAATAATGAGAATCAAGGGATGTTTTCCCCAGTTGTTCAATAGACATGAATATAGTGTGAGAGGTAAGGTTGTGTTCATAGGGAGTAGTTAAAGACCCAAGGATTGATTAGTGAGTGTTCTAGGAACTTTAATAATGAAGCTATGATTAAAGGATTAATTCCCCAAGATGATTGTAATAGCCTGATTTTAATTATGCTATTCAACCAGTTAAAATATAATTAATTATATTTTAATTTGAGAGTTAAAAAGTGTTTTTTAATAAAACAAAATCATATTCATAGTCTACTTTATGGTAGAGGGTTACGGTAAAATTTTCGGTTGAAAATTCAGACAAAAGCCGGTCGGCGTTTTCACCGCCGGTACAAGTTTACTGTGTAGAAAACCTAAATTTGACTCGTGAATGAGACGGTTAGTGTTTTTAATATGTTTCCTTCAACTTTGGTTATTTTGAAAATTTTCGTTCTAAAATAGAATATAATATTTTATTCGGGCGAAAACGTCAGAAGAATTACTCTCGGAAAATACAACCGGGTACGAAATGGAGCAGATTAGGGAGCACAAAAGAAGTGAAGTAACTTGATGGGACTTGATGGAAATGGGTTATGACACACTCCAAAAGTGTAATCATCACACTTGCTCTCCAAGCTCATCCTCTCTCCACAATTTCGTGCTCCCCTCTCCCTCCTATATATAATCATCACTCATCTTCATTCTCTCATTTTCTTCCTCCATCTTCATACTTCTTCAACTTCTTCCATTTCTTTTTTTTTCTTCAAACACTTAAAGCTTCCATTTTTATTAGTATTTTCCACTTGAGATCTTCATTAAAGTTCTTCATTATACTAAGGGTAATGCTCTCATATGAATCTTTTTGCAAGTTTCATCTTTTATTTCTTAGTTTACTTTATGTGCTCTTTATATGCTTTAAACTTCTAAAATCTCTCTAAAATGGTAGAAAATTCCTTTTTAGTTGAAACCATTTTCTATAGTCTTATATTAACTTATATTTTCACATACGAAGAGGTTGTGTAAAACAAAAATCTCTACTTATCTCTTCCAATGAAGGCCGAATGCTTGCATTTGTGACCTAGGAAGTTTTTGTTTCAACTTTTGGAATATGATCATGTGTTTGATTTTCTAACTATCCATCGATCTTAAATCTATAAATCTTGGAAGTTTTCATAGCTTGTTCCTTAGATGACTGAAAATATGAATAAGTAAGCCTATGATACTATGTTTCAACTTTTCAAGCATGATCATGGATTTAGAACTCTTAATACCATGTGATTATAAACCTAAGAGTTTTTGTTAAACAAAGAATATTTTCCTCATCATCCTATGATGGCCGATTCTTAGTGCTTAGGTGCTAGGATGTTTGAGTTTTTAATTTTCCAAAATGATGATGGACTTAAGCTCCATAAGATATTTGGATGCTAAGTCTAAGAGATTGGAAAGTTTAAGGATTTCTAACTTGTTTATTCTATGTTATTAAAGCTAGGATGTATTACTTTCATTTTTCCAAGATGATCATGGACTTGAGCTCCATAAGAATTTTGGATGCTAAGTCTAAGAGATTGGGATGTTTAAGTTTCCATTGTTTTCCAAAATGATCATGGACCTGAGCTCCATAATATATTTGGATGCTAAGTGTAAGAGATTGGAAAGTTTAAAGATTTCTATCCTATAAATCCTATGAAGGCCGAACCTAGAAGGTTATGGACCTATGATACTTTGTTCTTATTTTTCCAAAATGATCATGGTTTTGAGCTCCTTAATACACATGGATGCTAAACCTAAGAGATTGGAAAGTTTAGTGAATGCTAGCCTATTTTACTAGCCTTGGCCGAATACCCTAAGTGTATAACTTAGTGGGATTCTAATTCAACTTTGGTAAATGATCATTGTTTATGAACTCCTAGCACTTAAGGATCATAAATCCATGAGTTGTATAATTTTCCGGAATCTCTAACCCTAAGAACTAGTCTTGGCCGAACCTATACCTTGTGGTTTAGTGTTCTTATTTGATTTTAACTTGTGATTTTTTGTTCATAACCTTAGACTTCCATCACGGAGGAAACGAGGACGTTCGTGGTATACCTCTTCGAGCATCTAATCTCCTTACCTTCACAGGAGGTGGAGTTAATACTTTGTGGTGTGACGACGAGGAGCTTCGAGTTCGGGAGTTTGGTGATAACCCAGGTGGGGGAAAGAACCAACCCATCGTCGGAATGGATAAGTTGTAGATTATATAATAATTGTGTAGGGCGACCTAAACCCTACTAGTAGTCGAGTAATCGACAAGACCAAAATCACATTGGAAACCTTTTCTGAAAAACCAATGGCGATTCGGGGATTGTAGGTTTATCGATATTAGGTTGATTTTATATTATTGATGGTTGATTTGATTTTATTACCTTTATTGAATTGATTTTGTGCTATGTTGGTGATATGGGAATATTTTGATTAATATTGTGTTATGCATGATCTGCCTGGTTTGTATTATTATGCTTAGTGGTTTTTTTAAGCAAAGATATATAGGTTGTCTAAGAGATGGTTGTTTTGGGTGTGAGAATAATAATGATTTAGAACTGCCTAACCTAGATGATGTATGTTAAAGAGGTGTTACGGCATAGAATATGTGTTAAGTTCTAATGGAAGGTTAAGGCACTAGGATGTTGTTAAAACGGGTTGGTGAGAATCAAGTATAGGTGTTGTTGTCCACAACCATGTATTGGTAATATAATACACAAAGACAAAAGTGTATTGGTTATATAATACGCAAGGACATCTATGTATTGGTAATATAATGCACCGTGTATTGGTAATATAATACATGTAAAACACTTCTATGTATTGGTAATATAATATACCGTGTATTGGTAATAGAATACACGTAAAACATTTTTGTGTATTGGTAATATAATACACTGTGTATTGGTAATATAATACACGTAAAATACTTCTGTGTATTGGTAATATAATACACGTAAAATTAAGAGTTCTCGCGAGACCACTTCCACCTAAAGGGAATGGGGGCGGAATACCTTAACAGGGATGGAGGTGTGCACTAGGTGGAACATCCTAACGGGAATGAGGGTGTGGCCCGATGCAAATGAGGGATGGTGACAGGAGTGGTAGTGGCCACGATAACGTAAAGACATAGTGACAGGATTAGAGAGGTTACGTTAAAATAACGTGTTAGATTGCCAGAGAGTAAGGGTAGAGGATAATATATATTAACCTGAGGATGATTTGTTAGTTATGTGTGTTGATTGTCTGTGACAATTACTGTATAATTTACTATGACTCTTTTCCGCTTTTTTATGATAGAACTGTTTCTTATCCCCTGTATATTTCTGTATGTTGTATTTTATCTCCTTGTGGAATTGTACAAGAAGATCCTGTGGATAAGCATAACCAGGAGGCGTTGGACGGAACTCCCTACGAACCGGAGGCTGGAGGACGAGCTGTGACCCATGGTGATTAGGGTCTAGTTAGTTATGGCCAGTGTGTCTCGTGAGGCGTATTTTTATTATGTTTTCCGCTATTTAACTTTTTGTCTAAGTATATGCCTGTGAGGGATCCTACTTATAGGATGTCCTCAACAGTGTTTTGTAATACGCATAATATACTTATATTGTGATATGCCATTCTATATGAAGTTGTATACTTTATAAGTTAAGTTTTAATTTTTATGCATTTTCACGTTAAGCGTGTGATTAAGTAATTAAATAATGAGGTTTTAATCTAATGACAAAAAGAGGCACATCAGGGTGTCTCATTTTGGTACCGGAGCAGTTTGGTTCTAAAACGGAGTGTGGGATTATGTCCGATCAGAATCTAGGACTGCGAGGTTTAGGATGTTGTTACTGTCCGTGTCTAGTTGAATCCACATCGGATATTGACTATGCTTAGAAGTTGGGTAGTGAGTCAGAACGCGATAACTAACATTGGTATGTAGCAGTCGGTAGCTGATGATAGAGGAGCCAATGTTCAGAGAGGAGGAGCTGGAAAAAGGAGTTCTAGCAGCAGGACTGCCGATGGCCAGACCTCAGGCCATTGGGAGAGTGTTTATTGTGAGGGGAGCTGAATCCTCTCAATCTGGGGATCTTATACCAGGTATGAATTTAATATCTGGTAGAGTTTGTTTGTTTGTCTAAGTAGCATGATAGACAAGAAAGTGATGAGAGTTTTATTGAGGTATAGTTGTGACTGGTAGGATGTGAACCCTTAAGATCAATATCAGTGAGTGAGACAATTACTATACGTCAAATGTTGATCGAGGCATAGTATTACCAAGAGAATCTAAGGTAATGATCAAATACTCGTAGTTAGTATGGATGGTATGAATTTGGAAGATTAAAGGAAAAGTACTTATAGCAGTTTTACCTAAGATGAATATGAGCAAGAAAGATAACTTCTTTTGGTTTTAATTACATTATGAGGTGCAATAATGTTCTTTTGAGGATTAAGATGTGTGATTTTGATATAATCTGGAATAGTGGAATACGCTACAAGGATCTAAGACTGTGAATGGATACATTAAGTAGGAAGTTAGGGTAGTATTGATTGCGGTGTTAATTGTAGAAGTTAGATGTTGATGAAATGGATTGTGGTGTTAATTGCGGGAGTTAGATGTTGAAATAAGTTCCTCTAGTGGATCAGTAGTAAGAAGAAGGAAAGGATTAAGTTTTAATTATGTCCTTCAAAGATGATAGATCAAGGTGAAATGTTAAGGACAATGAATAAAATGTAGTGATGGATTGTTTCAAGGATAAATAGAACAATATAAGAATGAACTCCGTTATGAAGTTCTCTTTGTCACCTAGGGGAAAGACAACGATGATAAATATAATGTGGGATCTTTAGATTAAGATACGATTACAAGATGAGGTCTAGTTTTGAGTTAAGAAATTCCGGGAACGGAATTTTTTTTAGAGGGGTAGTAATGTAACAACCTGATTTTAATTATGCTGTTCAACCAGTTAAAATATAATTAATTATATTTTAATATAAGAGTTAAAAAGTGTTTTTTAATAAAACAAAATCATATTCATAGTCTTCTTTATGGTAGAGGGTTACGGTAAAATTTTTGGTTGAAAATTCAGACGAAAGCTGGTCTGTGTTTTCACTGCTTGTACAAGTTTACTATGCAGAAAACCTAATTTTGACCCGTGAATGATACGGTTAGTGTTTTTAATATGTTTCCTTCAACTTTGGTTATTTTGAAATTTTTTTCTCAAAAATAGAATATAATATTTTATTCGGGCGAAAACATCGGAAGAATTACGATCGAAAAATACAACCGGGTATGAAATAGAGCAGATTAGGGAGCACAAAAGAAGTGAAGTAACTTGATGGGACTTGATGGAAATGGGTTATGACACACTCCAAAAGTGTAATCATCACACTTGCTCTCCAAGCTCATCCTCTCTCCAAAATTTCGTGCTCCCCTCTCCCTCCTCTATATAATCATCACTAATCTTCATTCTCTCATTTTCTTCCTCCATCTTCATACTTCTTCAACTTCTTCCGTTTCTTCTTTTTTTTCAAACACTTAAAGCTTCCATTTTTATTAGTCTTTTCCACTTGAGATCTTCATTAAAGTTCTTCCTTATACTAAGGGTAATGCTCTCATATGAATCTTTTTGTAAGTTTCATCTTTTATTTCTTAGTTTACTTTATGCGTTCTTTATATGCTTTAAACTTCTAAAATCTCTCTAAAATGGTAGAAAACTCCTTTTGAGTTGAAAACATTTTCTATAGTCTTATATTAACTTATATTTTCACATACGAAGAGGTTGTGTAAAACAAAAATCTCTACCTATCTCTTCCAATGAAGGCCGAATGCTTGCATTTGTGACCCAGGAAGTTTTTGTTTCAACTTTTGGAATATGATCATGTGTTTGAGTTTCTAACTATTCATTGATCTTAAATCTATAAATCTTGGAAGTTTTGATAGCTTGTTCCTTTGATGGCTGAAAATATGAATAAATAAGCCTAAGATACTATGTTTCAACTTTCCAAGTATGATCATGGATTTAGAACTCTCAATACTATGTGATTATAAACCTAAGAGTTTTTGTTAAACAAATAATATTTTCCTCATCATCCTATGATGGCCGATTCTTAGTGTTTAGGTGCTAGGATGTTTGAGTTTTTATTTTTCTAAAATGATCATGGACTTAAGCTCCATAAGATATTTGGATGCTAAGTCTAACAGATTGGAAAGTTTTAGGATTTCTAACTTGTTTATTCTATGTTATTAAAGCTAGGATGTATTACTTTCATTTTTCCAAGATGATTAGGGACTTGAGCTCTATAAGATATTTGGATGCTAAGTCTAAGAGATTGGAATGTTTAAGTTTCCATTGTTTTCCAAAATGATCATGGACTTGAGCTCCATAAGATATTTGGATGCTAAGTCTAAGAGATTGGAAAGTTTAAAGATTTCTAACCTATAAATCCTATGAAGGCCGAACCTAGAAGGTTATGGACCTAGGATACTTTGTTCTTATTTTTCCAAAATGATCGTGGTTTGAGCTCCTTAATACATATGGATGCTAAATCTAAGAGATTGGAAAGTTTAGTGAATGCTAGCCTATTTTACTAGCCTTGGCCGAATACCCTAAGTGTATAACTTACTGGGATTTTAATTCAACTTTGTTAAATGATCATTGTTTATGAACTCCTAACACTTAAGGATCATAAATCCATGAGTTGTATAATTTTCGGGAATCTCTAACCCTAAGAACTAATCTTGGCCGAACCTATACCTTGTGGTTTAGTGTTCTTATTTGATTTTAACTTGTGATTTTGTGTTCATAACCTTAGACTTCCATCAAGGAGGAAACGAGGACGTTCGTGGTATACCTCTTCGAGCATCTAATCTCCTTACCCTTCACAGGAGGTGGAGTTAATACTTTGTGGTGTGACGATGAGGAGCTTCGAGTTCAGGAGTTCGGTGATAACCCAGGTGGGGGAAAGAACCAACCTATCGTCGGAATGGATAAGTTGTAGATTATATAATAATTGTGTAGGGCGACCTAAACCCTACTAGTAGTCGAGTAATCGACAAGACCAAAATCACATTGGAAACCTTTTCTGAAAAACCAATGGCAATTCGGGGACTGTAGGTTTATCGATATTAGGTTGATTTTATATTGTTGATGGTTGATTTGATTTTATTACCTTTACTGAATTGATTTTGTGCTATGTTGGTGATATGAGAATATTTTGATTGATATTGTGTTATGCATGATCTGCCTGGTTTGTATTATTATGCTTAGTGGTTTTTTTTAAGCAAAGATATATAAGTTGTCTAGGAGATGATTGTTTTGGGTGTGAGGATAACAATGATTTAGAAATGCCTAACCTAGATGATTTATGTTAAAGAGGTGTTACTGCAAAGAATAAGTGTCCAGTTCTAATGGAAGGTTAAGGCACTAGGATGTTGTTAAAATGAGTTGGTGAGATTCATGTATAGGTGTTGCTGTCCACAACCGTGTATTGGTAATATAATACACAATGACAAAAGTGTATTGGTAATATAATACGCAAGGACATCTGTGTATTGGTAATATAATACACCGTGTATTGGTAACATAATACACATAAAACACTTCTGTGTATTGGTAATATAATACACCGTGTTGGTAATATAATACACCGTGGATTGGTAATAGAATACACGTAAAACATTTATGTGTATTGGTAATATAATACACCGTGTATTGGTAATATAATACACATAAAACACTTCTGTGTATTGGTAATATAATACACCGTGTATTGGTAATATAATACATGTAAAATCAAGAGTTCTCGCGAGACCACTTCCACCTAAAGGGAATGGGGGTGGAACACCTTAACGGGAATGGAGGTCTGCACTAGGTGAAACATCCTAACGGGAATGAGGGTGTGCCTCGATGCAAATGAGGGATGGTGAAAGGAGTGGTAGTGGCCACAATAACGTAAAGACATGGTGACAGGATTAGAGAGGTTACATTAAAATAATGTGTTAGATTGCCTGAGAGTAAGGGTAGAGGATGATATATATTAACCCGAGGATGATTCGTTAGTTATGTGTGTTGATTGTCTGTGACAATTACTGTATAATTTACTATGACTCTTTTCCGCTTTTTGATGATAGAACTGCTTCTTATCCCCTGTATATTTTTGTATGTTGTATTTTATCTCCTTGTGGAATTGTACGAGAATACCCTGTGGATGAGCGTAACTAGAAGGCGTTGGATGGAAACTCCCTACGAACCGGAGGCTGGAGGACGAGCTGTGATGCATGGTTATTAGGGTCTAGTTAGTTATGGCCAGTGCGTCTTGTGAGGTGTATTTTTATTATGTTTTCCGTTGTTTAACTTTTTGTCTAAGTATATGCCTGTGAGGGATCCTACTGATAGGATATCCTCAATAGTGTTTTGTAATATGCATAATATACTTATACTGTGATATGCCATTCTATGTGAAGTTGTATACTTTATAAGTTAAGTTTTAAGTTTTACGTATTTTCACATTAAGCGTGTGATTAAGTATTTAAATAATGAGATTTTAATCTAATGACACAAAGAGGCACAGCGGGGTGTCTCAATGATAAGACATAAATATTAATGAAAAACAGTTAAGATTAATAAAGCTGATGTTCAATGGATTAGTAGAAGCCAATAGGTTGAATCTGTGAACTATCCCAAGGATTTGGGAAAGGGTTTCTGACCCTTTCTGCCCAAATTAGTACGACCACTCTCCATTGAACACGACCGTGCTTACCAAGGAGCACGCCCGTGCTCCAGTTTTAAACCAAGAGCAGGGTGCGCATTTGAGCACGCCCGTGCTCAGCAGGCAGCACAATCGTGCTTGCCTATTGGTCCAGCACGCCCGTGCTGGGCGTGCTCACCTAACCAGAACAGAACCCTAAATGCTGAAATGGGGGTTTTCACCCCAAACACTTAAAAGACTTAATAAGATACCAACGAAACATGAAGACCAAAGACAAGTGAAAAGATGATGTTGAGACTTGATGCTTAATGGTCAAGGTGTTGTTGATGTTGTGCCTTGGTAGCTTAGTGGCCAAGTGGGCCTTGATGCATGATGGTCAAGGTGTTGAGCTTTGGTGCTTTTTGGCCAGAGTGTTGTTTAATGTTTAAAGTTAAAAGATTAAAGATGATGTTACCTTTGGTGCATGTTGGTCAAAGAGGTTAAGCCATAATAAATGGTGTTGATGGATATGGTGGATAACGGTTGTTTGTTGTGTGTATGCATCATGCCTGGAGTTTTAGGGGGAGGTACGATAGTTAAGGGGAGGTCATTCACATGTAAGACGATCTGGCCATCCACGGTAATTCATCCGAGACTAAGGGGATCATGTACACTAGTGGTGCCGCATCTGAGAGTACAGTGCGCCGGCTATACTAGGGGTCCACCAATGGTAAGGTGAATTGCCTCGGCGTTGGTGCTTATTGGTCAATGTGGAGATGTAACTCCAGAGTCACACACCTGGTGTAGATTGATCCACATGCATTAAGAGTATTGTTTAGCATTGCATTGTATGATTGATGTTATATTGTGATATGCTTGTTGTGTTGGTATGATGACTATGTCATGATTGCTATGTGTTGTATGTTCATCTTGCCAACTATCTTGTTACCGTTATGTTTATATATATGGTTCTTAATCCCCATCTTTTGTTGTTTGCTTTGCATGTATCCTTTGGTTATGCAGAGAACGGTGAATAACTTGCTCAGGAGTGACTCCGAGGAGCCGCTACTCGTAGTTTAGTTTATGTTTAGTTTAGTTGTTTATCCAAGTTGTTTATCGGATTGGTTATACCAACTCTGTAATGTGACATCGAGGTTGGGTTCGTTTATATCTTTCGTTTATGTTATGTCTTTCTCCTTAAACATGATTTATTTTCCGCGTTGAGACTTTGTTACAATGTGGTATCCTTTACCCGTTGGTTTTCTTTTATAAAGAATAAGCATGTGTTTATTTTATTTCGAAAAACCAAATTATTTCCTTCTATGTTATCGCTTTAAAAATATATGCGGAGTCGAGGGTCTCACACTGATGGGATTCCATCTACAATATGTTATGACTGTACTTATGTGATATTATGTATCCATATATATGCATGGTGTGTTGTTTATATTGTATGGTTGTTTTATTTAAAGTTTTATTTCCTTCGTTGTTTTATATAATCGCTTAACGTTAATATCACAATTAAGTTTTAAATAAATTATGGTTTTCTTTAATGGGACACTGGGGTGTCTCAGATAACAGTTTCCACAGTAGTATCGGGATGTCACCATATGAGGCTTTATATGGCAGGAAGTGTAGGACCCCGTTGTGTTGATATGAGACTGGTGAGATCCAAGTGTTGGGTCCTGATGTGGTACAGCAGACGACGGAACAGGTGAGGAAGATAAGGGAAAATATGAAGGAAGTACAGGATAGGCAAAGGAGCTACAGTAACAAGAGGAGGAGACCCTTAGAATTCCAGGAAGGAGATAACGTGTTTTTGAGAGTCAAAACGAAGACTGGAATCGGCAGAGCTATCTGAAATAACTAAAGTTAACACAAGAAGGGGGGTTGAATTGTGTTTACCAACATTTTAGGAAACTTTGAAAATTATTTTCGCAGGCACAATAAGCAAAATTAAAGGTACAGAAAATTAGACAGGTGACTCGTCTAATTTTAAGACAGAACACACGTGCACACAGAAGGTTAAAATAGAGTTTGATATTCACAATATTAAATCCCTAAGTTAAAAGCTTAAACAAATAATTCTTTAACAAATTAAAGAGGTAAGGGAAGAATAATATCACTCAAGATTTTTATACTGGTTCACCCCAAAATCCACAGGGCTATGTCCAGTTCTTGGCAGCACCAAGTTTCCACTATAACTGATCATATTACAGTACAAGTATTCTTTGCACACCTAGCCTCTCCAAGCTAAACACTCAAAAAAGTATTATTTTCACACCTAGCCACTTCAGGCTCAAAACAGTAAGGAGTAAAGGTTTTGTGTAATTAATATAACTTGCAAATCTTTCAGATAATACTTAGAGTGAAATAAATATGAAGGTATGAAAGACTGCGAATTAATATCAAATGATTTAAGAGATAATCAATGAAGGAATAAAGAGTAAATGAGCAGAGTAAATTCTTCTTGAATATGTTCAAAATCTCGTATCTTCATCTTCATGGCTTGCACTATTTAAAGGCTTCAATCAATTAATCCGTTAGACACAGATTCATAAAATGTGCTCCTTTGATTTGAGCTTCTGGGATGCCATTAATGCCAGAGAGTCGTTCTATATAATCATCAAATGTTTAGGAACATTGGACTTTGACATATGCGACCAAGAGTACACATTGCTTCTGAGTAGTTGTTGTTTTAGAGTTGTAGTAGCAGACTTCTTGTACTTGCAGCCGAGAACTTTCCTCTTTCAGTGCAACACTCAGTTCACTTTCTGGAAAGCACATTTACTTTGTACTAAAACAGCTAAAAGCTACTGCCTTGGTGCAAAGGTTGTGTGTTTATTCCTTAAACACTTGAAAGAATGAATATATTCTTTATTCTTTGTCCCTGATGCTATTGTCCAGTGGTCTTCGAGATCCTTAAGGAATGCATCTTTTTCAAATAAGGTTGACTTGGACTTCCTTATGACAGTCTGGCACTTTAACTAGTGTAGCAATGTTTGAAAATTAGACAGGTGTTGTTCAGTCCAAAAACAGACAGGTAATGTGAGCCAAAACTTAGACGGGTGAACAAGTCTTTTTTAGACGGGTGATCCACTGAAGCTTCTTCAGACTTATGATTATTGCCACGAACCTTGAATCTTGATTGAGAGTTGACTTGGTCTATGTTTGAGTTGACTTATTTTTCAGTCGGGTGGTTTTTTGGACAAGTCTAAAAAACAGTTTTACTGAAACTTAGATGGGTCAGTTTTTAGATGAGTGACCTTAAGTCTATTTTCCTGCACACTTAACAGACTTATTAGTAATTTCATATGGTTCAATATTACCATACTTAATCTATTTGGAATTATCAAAACTTAAAGAATTTACTCATTGAATGTGTTCCAGACTTATGAGGTCTCAACATTCTCCCCCTTTTTGACGATGATAAATAATTTTTATGATTTTATTGAACATCAAAAAGTAATAGCAGAAATTGACAAACTTATATAAGTATAAAATTATGCTATGCTCCCCCTTAGTTTATGCAACAGATATAAACAAGTATCAGAGAAAACTGATATCAAAGCATCAAATATCAGAGCAGATTAGCATTAAGTCAAGTTATATTTCTGTTACTTTTACTTATTGCTATTACTTTTACTTCCTCCCCCTTTTGGCATCAATCAAAAAGATAATAGATAGGTAAAGAGCCAAAAGTAATAAATATATTCATTTCATTTCAAAGTCAAATAATTGTTTACAAAAAGTGATATGGACATCACTGATAGTACATTGCATAACTCAAAGAAAAGAAAAAAAAGCTAAGTCCTATAAGCTAAGAGCTAGGTCCTCCTTGACTCTTGAAGAAATCTTGCATCATCCTTTGCATAGCTTCTTGTTGAGCTAATATATTGGCCTGGAATGAAGCTTGTTGTTCCATAGCTTGATCCTGTTTCTGCATAACAGTTTTTAGACAGGTGGCCATTTCATCCAGCCTTTGATGAGCAACAGGATCATGTGCTATAACTGTAGTGGTGGAGACTGTTTTAGCCAAGGAAGTTCCAGTTACGGATGGAGGAGGGGTAGGAGGTAACTATTCAACTTGGATGTCATCCTCAGGCTGAAGATCTGGAAAGACACTTGTTGACAGAGTGGTTTCAAAGTCAGAGTTTGGAAAAAAGGTATCCAGAAACCATTGGATCCTTTCATGGTGAAGTGGTGAGTCAATATATGTTAGCATGAATTCATAAGATCTCCTAATGAGATTTATGGGATTTATATGGGTAGATTGAGGGAAGTTGAGCAGAAAGAAAGGCAAAATGATAAAGAATGGTGGGAAAGTGTATACAGAGGGGGTAAAGGGATAAAGAGCATAGGCTTGGTTACCTCTGATAGGAATTTCTTTCTTCTCTTCATCAGACAATCCAGATATTGACCCACATCTCAAGTAGTGACAATCTTCTTCCTGAACTTGCATCCGTCATCAGTAAGCTTGATGAGGCAAAGATTTTGTTCTCCAGGTAAGTTGATAACTTTCTGCTTTCCTTTCAATACCATAGAGTTAGGCATGACTTTTGTTTTTGTTGAGGGCTTCATGATGACAAAAGGATTGGGCTTCCACCTTGCAATGAACTTTAGCTTCTCAGCCATCTTGACCAGTTGTTTCTCTGCTTCAAGCCAGATCTACTAAACAGCAGATCAGAGCTACAAGCATCTGAGACAGAAAAAGGAGTGGTTCTGGAAGATGGGTGGTATTTGGGTAAGGTGGCTTTTAGTAATGGATTATGTTTGGTTTCAGAGAATAAGTCAGGAAAGACTATTCTCATAGGGACTTGGCATTGGTTTCTGATATGGTCAGGTGTGGTTGGTCTAGGTGGAGGTGGAGGTGTGGTTGGGTTGTCAAAGTAATCAAAATCATTGAGATCATCATGATGCGTCTCAGAAGGGTGAGAGGAGTGTGGTGTGGAAGGTTTAGACATGTGAGGTTCAGTTTCAGACACCTGTGGTTCTGAAATAGTAGGGTGAGGTTCAGACATTTGTGGTTCAGAAATAGCAGGGTTAGGTGAAGGTTCATCGATAGGTGATGGTTGTGGTGGTGGTGTGGGTGTTTTCTGTGGTGATGTAACTTCAGTTTTTGGTGGTGGTGAAGTATGTGGCGGTGTCGGGGCTCTTTGTGGTGAGAGCACTGGTAAGGGTGATGAAGGTGGAGGAGTAGGAGTCTTGGTGGGTGTTGGCTGTTTTGTTAGTGATGATGAGGGTGTTGGAAGCAGAACCAATTTTCTCTTGGTTGTATGAGACTGTCTCAGAGGCTCAGAAGCCTTCCTGTTTGAAGTAGAAGTTCTCTTCTTCTTATCAAGGGGGATCACCGGCTCATCCACTTGTGACTCCCCATCAACTTGAGCAACTCGTTTTCTCTTGAATACCTTTGTAATACTGGGAAAATTGGGAACACAGACAGAGGCAATAGGATCAGCAGCAACCTGTACAAAAAGTTTAGCAACCCTATTCCTTCTGTGCAGCAATTGAGGCTCTTCCTCTTCAACAGGTTCTTCAATGGGCTTAACCTTAACACCAGGAACATTAAGGTCCTCTTCCACTAGAACATTTCCAGCAGGGACTTGTGATGATGATGCTTTAGCAGTGGGTTCAGTAATGGGTGTCAATTGCACCTTCATCAAAGACAGTCTTTGTTGTAATTTCTGTGCAGAGGTCCACATAAAAAGCTTGCCTCAAGTCCTTTGGAGTCTGGGTTTTTAGGTTTTGGAACTCTATAGAGAATTATGATAATATTCTTCCCTCCAAGAATCTTCATCGAGTCCTTGTCAAACCTAGCACCTTCTCGTGGGCATTTGGTCACTTCAGCGAGTGACTCGTGAGTGATGATGACATGGTCATCACCAACATCTCTAGAGATCATGGAGGTTACATCATCTTTAGTGATTTTTGCAATTTTCCAGAACTCCCTAACCAAAGAGGGGAAAACAACTTCTTGAAGTTGGAAGAAAAGTAACCACCCAGCATGGATGATCTCGGGTTGAACATCTAACCCCTTGTTCTTCAATTCCTCGAAATTAGGGACCCTTTGTGACACCCTAAACTCGGGTCATCACATGGTTACCCGTTTGCGGAAATAAAACTTTATTTGCTGGTTACTTTCGGAAAATAATGTTTTCTCAACGTTCATATTTTCAAAATATGGTGATAAATTTTTTTTTCTTTTAATCTTCACAACCACAACAACAACAACATAATCAAATTACATTTAGATACACAAAGTATATAAATCTTACAATTATACTGCCTCATGTATTTTTCATACCTAAATCAACATCAGTTTTATCTATAAAACATAATAGGACCTAAGCTGGTCGTAACTAATAGACACTACCGCCAACTGGAGCAGCTCAGCACGCTTTCAACTCGACAGCCTTCTTCTTCGTGTAGGGATCATACCCCTTGTACGTCTCTGAGATGTGTTGTAAGGGTGAGACACCAATATAGGGATTTTACAAAATAACTAAATGCTCGCACAAAAGAAGGCACAAGTACAATTTCATGTTATAACAACATAAGCATCCCTACTATAGTATATAAATTATCAACGTTGTAAAATTATGCATGAGCACTTCAATACATCATCTAACTTTTCCTAATCTCCGGAGATCCCACAACACCGTGTAAATGAGTTGATCAAGCTCGATAGTTACAGGCACGCAGCCACAGACACGCAGTCAAAACCCATCTCACACTGTCCAACATCGAGGCACAGGTGATATCAACGTTGATGGGGCCTCATTGTCCACCCGGCACAATAAGAACATCTTTATGATCTACCATGACGCCGCATGGTAATCACTCATATAAAACCTATCACACACTGTCCAACATCGTGGCACAGGTGTTCACAACGTAGATAGGGCCTCATTGTCCACTAGGCACAATAAGAACATCGTTATGATCTACCATGACGCCGCATGGTAATCACTCGTTTGATCATGGCACGTCTGCCAAATGCATGCAATAAAAACCTTTTGTTCTCAACACTTTTCTTTGTGCTATATCTTTATTTGTCAAAGCTCTCAAAATCTTTCGACCCATCATCGTTTTTAAACATCAAAACTCTCAAAAACTTTCATCTTATCATCGTTTTCAACATCGAATGCTCTCAAAAGCATCATCGTTTTCAACATCGAATGCTCTCAAAAGCATCATCGTTTTCAATATCTTTACAACTTTTATTAACAACACAGGACCTCAAAGTCCGAGTGCTCAATCACGAAACCCTTAGACCGTTGCAATCAGTCTTAGGTTCGTGGTAATAGAAAACATCTTAAAATGTTTTAACTTCTTTACGTAGATACCAGTCTACAACACAACGAACCTTAATACCCCGACGTCTCGGTTATTAAGTTCCATAACATCGTTTTACATCGTTTTTGTTTGTGAAAAACAAATCCAAAATAAGACAACGTCATAAGAACACTAGCACCCCGACATCTCGGTTACTAAGTTCTATATCGTCATTTAGTAAAACTCATTTACAGAAAATCATTTCTACTTGAAAACTCTTTGACTGAGACTTCAGCTTTAAAAATTAAATCAATTCCGATTAAACCTCTTCTCAAAACAAGTCTCGCTATTTTTAAACTTTCACCATAAATAATTTCAGAACTTGCCATCATTTATCATTTTCCGAGAAAATATTTTTAAAGTCAAACATTGACTTTTCATTTTATATTATTATTTTATTATTTTTATTTTTATAAAGTATTTTTGAATATTAATTTCACAAAAAAACTTTTTATAATATTTAGGAATTTCTTGCGTAAAAATTAGCAGTACTAAAAAAATTTCACGGTTACGCTCTCACCGTGACTCATAAATTTCTTTTACACTAATAAATCCTTAAAATAATAGTATTTCTCAAAAACTCCTTATTTTTCAAAATAATATTTTCCACCACTATTATATTCCAACATTCCCCATAAAACGTTGAATATAATTTTCACAGCTTATTAAATCTTTTATCTGATTAATCGGTTGTGCACTGACCACTGTCAGGCCTCTCAAACAACATTCAACAATCATCATTCAACAACATCACCATAATTATATCACCAGGCAGATCATGCATCATAGCAACATAACATACTACTGCAGATAATTAAATCAATTAAAAGCAGATAAATCACCGATACTCAGATAAACAACACAACGTAAGCCACATAAACAAATAATCACAACCACATATAAATCATATAAACCACACTACAAACAAAGAGTTATTGAGAAAAATCCATCATGGCAAGTCCCCCCTTACCTCTTGAAGATTGAAGTAACCGTTCCTGTTAATCTCCTGATCCCGATCCGATTTTTCCTCTCCGTCAGCGTAAATCGGTTAACTCAGTTGTTTCCTTCAAACGAATTGCAACCAAAATAAATCAAATCAAACAATCAACACACTTAAATCAATGGGGGTTAGGGTTCGGCTTTACCCAATTTTCTAGGTTAGGAAACTTAAAATTTGATTAACTTAGGGATTAATGATCCATAAGTTACTTAAGCATGATTAATCACTTTAACCATGATTATGAACCAATAACATGAACTAAAACTCATCTAGTTCCAAGAACTAGGGTTTCGGCCAAGGGCTGAGTTTGGAGTTAGAATTCTCTAAAATTTCTAAACTCTTGGATTTAATCAACGTACAAAACCTAGAGTTAGATTCAAGTGTTACAAACAACTTTTGAATCATAAAACCAACAAGTGTTCATACCTAGGGTTTCGGTTTTTGAAGAAACAAATAGGCTCAAGTTTGATTTTTGATCCTCTATATACTTGAATATAAGAACTATCAAGATATAATCATGAATCAAGACATGAAATTGAAACAAAACCTAAGAACTCAAAGGTTAACCTAGGTTCGGCCATAACCAGAAATCAAGGAAAGAAATTTCTCATGATCTTGTGATTCTAGATGATGAAAATAGAGATGATTATAAGATCATAGCAATTGGTTTCATGTCAAAAGGATTTTTCTAGAATTAGTTATGAATTTTTGAATCTAGCTTCAAGAACTTTAAACAAATGAAGAACATGTTGATCAAAGGCATAAACTCAAGAATCTTATGAAGAGAAAAGCTTAGAATAGCAAGATTAAGAGAGACTACCTCTTGATGATCAAAGAAAATGATGGTTTGGATGATGTTCTTCAAGGTTTTCTTATGGTGTTCTTAAGAAACTTAAGGGAGAAGATGAACATAGTTAGGGTTTTAGAACAGTTTCAGTATTTTGGGCGGATCTCTCAACATACTTGTCCGTTTTGGATGATATTTATGTCGTTGGAAATAAGAGAGAATGATGAACAACTTTGATGTTGAAAGTTTTTCGAGATTCAAAATAGAAACTGGTCAGAATTGCCAATCAAAATCGGGCGAATTATGAGCTCCAAAGAACATGAAAATGGAAAAATGCCTTAAGGAAGAAGATAACCTATTTAAATGAACAAAAAACCCAAACTTAATGAAGAAGGCATTGGAGCCGTGGGGATGGGGCAAGGTTTGGTCAATTTGTCCAATGGCATTTGGTAGAAATTGTCATAAAAAGACAAGGGTATTTTGGTCATTTCATAAGAAAATTTAATGTTGCCATAAATGTGCCATTATGGCCATTTATGATAGGATAAACTCGTCATAAATACTCAGCAAGTCGGTCAATCCAATATCCCTGCTACGTTGCCCACTCCTCGATTCATCTGGCGCAAGCTTTTCCTAGAGACATCTCGACTTATACGCCCGCCACAAATAAAATCTTTTAATTTTTTTACCAAAATTTTCAAACTCTCCAATATCGTAGTAAATACGATAAAAACATTTTTCATCTCATTCACGACTCAAAATTAGTTCTTCTGAGCAGTAAACTTTCCTTGTCGGTGAAAACACGTAAAAACAATGCAGACTGGCCCGTCTCGAAGTTTTCAACCAAAAACTTCCCCGTAACCTTATGAAAATAAGTATAACAAGGAAATGACCTTGGTTTATCCTAAATCATTTTCTAAGTCTCGGATAAAAATATATATTTATATATTTATTACCGATATTACGAAACAGCGAAAATCGGGGTGTTACATTACTACCCCACTTAAAAAAATTTCGTCCTTGAAATTTCGTCACTCGAAACTTAAACAGAATTTTGTAATCCCATCTTAACCATAAAAGTCTACATTGCCCTTCACATCATCTTTCCTCTTATTCTATATTCTATAATACAATTCATTCTTATGTCATTTCTATATATCCGTACTATCCTCAAAATTTCATCAGAGTCTATCACACTCGAAAAAAACAAAATCGAAACTTAATCACTTCTTTTATCAACATGGTTCTACCAGAAACATTATTCAAATCATCTAACTCTGAATATTATCACTAATACCAACAATATCTGCATAGCACCACGTATCAATTCTCTACTCAAAATATTTAATCATAGTCTTAATTTCTCTTCATTATAATTCACCACTCCAATTTGATATTACCTAACACATCTCATCCTCAAAATAATCTCATTGCATATCTTAATGCAATTAAACCAAAAGGGATTATATAAAATAGAATTATCTAACTCTTAGCTTTCGAACTTTTCTAACAACTTTTAATTTTACTCAAGAACTTCTCTTTTCCGCTCACGTTCATCCTAGGTAAAACTACCATAGACACCTTTCTATAATTCCTTACAATCATACGATTAAATCTCGGGAGATGATCTTGTTATCATTATCCTAGCTCCTTTAGCAAACTCTACCTCGATCATAACAAAATCTGCCGAAATCATCTTACTTGCTGATCTTACTTCTGAAAATTCTCAGATTACTAATCACATCTACACCTCAATAAAAATCCATTCACCTCTTGTCATGCTTAGGTATTACACTTACTCTCAGCTAACCTTCTAAGGATCAATTCCTTTCTTCTTTATCCATCTAACTTAGGATGATAAGCAGAACATTAACTTCAACTTGGATCTTAACACTAGATATAACTTTAGCCCAACACTCGAAGTAAGCCTTGCTCAGAATGATGTTGGAAAATTCTTTATCACGTTGGATCAGTCCTCTGATACACGCCTCTGTTGGTTTTTCCATTACATCGTGGACCTAAGCATGTAAAAAGATGTCGACTCCGTCAACCTACTAACAATAATCTGAAAAAAAAAATTTCAAGACAAGAATTTTCTTGATTTTGCTTTCACAAGAAAGCACAAAGAATAATTTGACCAATCTGAAAGATACAAGTGTCCAATATGTAAAAAGATTCTTTAATAGGTTCGTGAGTGTAAAAATGCATGGCCAATACATGTTTACAAACATGACTCTAATAAAGTTTCTTTCTTCACAAGAACTTTACTACACAATGATTTAAAAGAACAGCAGTCCGAAAAAATTTAGACTGGATCACTTCCACCAAAAGTAAAAGTGAATCGATTAAGTCTCATCAAGAAACTTCTATCATCAAGAATTCACATCTGTCGCATAACTCAAGAAATACTCATAATACATTCTCAAAGAAGTATGAAAATATCCAGACTGTCAAAACCAAAGTCAGGATAGATTTTAAATCAAGGTCAGAAAATGAATTTGGCATGTACAAAATGTACCGCTATGATTGTCTAATACAACCATAGGAATTTGAAAAGTAATTTGTCCATAAGGAAAATTTTTTTTCTGAATCCCGAGACCCTCATCTAAGGTTGAAGATTTAAATCTATTCGCCTTGGTTTCTCACAAGAACAACGGTCTTTTATGACGCACTTAGTGTGGTCACCCTGAATCGGCACGATTCTTGATAACTTGGTCAATCACTCAGACACACGAACAGTTGATCTTTCCTCATAAGCTGAGTTTACAGTACAAAATCTTTAATATGTCCTAACTCCAATCTGGTGGTAACTTGTTCTCAAGTCGATCCTTGAATATAGAACAACTCCTTGTGAGGGATCTGTAACACTTGATACAGAAGTCTCTCATACTCCTCGTGACTCTTAGAGTAAACGTGAACATCATCGATGAAGATGATGACTATCTTATCGAGAAATGGACCAAAATTCCATTTCTTGAAGTCTAACCCAATTAACCTTGTTGGCGATATCCTACTCAAAGCAGTTGAGATCTGGCTAAATCTAGAAACTAGATCAATCAGAAACTCAACAACCGTCCGTCCGTACAAACTTGGGACATTCTCAGAAAATTTTCCCCAAAAACTTTCAATGACAGGTACCTTATTCAAATGTCTGATACCGTCCTAAGGAATAAACGAATGTATCAACATGAACATAAGTACCCTTTACTAAACATGAGTTCTCACAAGGTCTCAACCCAATCAGAACCCACCAAACATACTTACTTGTGTGTCAACACACATTGTTTCAACCAAGAAACAATTCAAACAAGGCTCAACCAGAGATCACACAACAAAAACCTAAAAGGCCTATTCCCCAACATTCCCGAAAGACTCGACCAGCTCTGATACCACTAATGTGACACCCTAAACTCGGGTCATCACATGGTTACCCGTTTGCGGAAATAAAACTTTATTTGCTGGTTACTTTCGGAAAATAATGTTTTCTCAACGTTCATATTTTCAAAATATGGTGATAAATTTTTTTTTCTTTTAATCTTCACAACCACAACAACAACAACATAATCAAATTACATTTAGATACACAAAGTATATAAATCTTACAATTATACTGCCTCATGTATTTTTCATACCTAAATCAACATCAGTTTTATCTTTAAAACATAATAGGACCTAAGCTGGTCGTAACTAATAGACACTACCGCCAACTGGAGCAGCTCAGCACGCTTTCAACTCGACAGCCTTCTTCTTCGTGTAGGGATCGTACCCCTTGTACGTCTCTGAGATGTGTTGTAAGGGTGAGACACCAATATAGGGATTTTACAAAATAACTAAATACTCGCACAAAAGAAGGCACAAGTACAATTTCATGTTATAACAACATAAGCATCCCTACTATAGCATATAAATTATCAATGGGTTTCACACCCCAAACATCAACGTTGTAAAATTATGCATGAGCACTTCAATACATCATCTAACTTTTCCTAATCTCCGGAGATCCCACAACACCGTGTAAATGAGTTGATCAAGCTCGATAGTTACAGGCACGCAGCCACAGACACGCAGTCAAAACCCATCTCACACTGTCCAACATCGAGGCACATGTGATATCAACGTTGATGGGGCCTCATTGTCCACCCGGCACAATAAGAACATCTTTATGATCTACCATGACGCCGCATGGTAATCACTCATATAAAACCTATCACACACTGTCCAACATCGTGGCACAGGTGTTCTCAACGTAGATAGGGCCTCATTGTCCACTAGGCACAATAAGAACATCGTTATGATCTACCATGACGCCGCATGGTAATCACTCGTTTGATCATGGCACGTCTACCAAATGCATGCAATAAAAACCTTTTGTTCTCAACACTTTTCTTTGTCCTATATCTTTATTTGTCAAAGCTCTCAAAAGCTTTCGACCCATCATCGTTTTTAAACATCAAAACTCTCAAAAACTTTCATCTTATCATCGTTTTTAAACATCAAAGATCTCAAAAGCTTTCAACTTATCATCGTTTTCAACATCGAATGCTCTCAAAAGCATCATCGTTTTCAACATCGAATGCTCTCAAAAGCATCATCATTTTCAATATCTTTACAACTTTTATTAACAACACAGGACCTCAAAGTCCGAGTGCTCAATCACGAAACCCTAAGACTGTTGCAATCAGTCTTAGGTTCGTGGTAATAGAAAACATCTTAAAATGTTTTAACTTCTTTACGTAGATACCAGTCTACAACACAACGAACCTTAATACCCCGACGTCTCGGTTATTAAGTTCCATAACATCGTTTTACATCGTTTTTGTTTGTGAAAAACAAATCCAAAATAAGACAACGTCATAAGAACACTAGCACCCCGACATCTCGGTTACTAAGTTCTATATCGTCATTTAGTAAAACTCATTTACAGAAAATCATTTCTACTTGAAAACTCTTTGACTGAGACTTCAGCTTTAAAAATTAAATCAATTCCGATTAAACCTCTTCTCAAAACAAGTACTGCTATTTTTAAACTTTCACCATAAATAATTTCAGAACTTGCCATCATTTATCATTTTCCGAGAAAATATTTTTAAAGTCAAACATTGACTTTTCATTTTATATTATTATTTTATTATTTTTATTTTTATAAAGTATTTTTGAATATTAATTTCACAAAAAAACTTTTTATAATATTTAGGAATTTCTTGCGTAAAAATTAGCAGTACTAAAAAAATTTCACGGTTACGCTCTCACCGTGACTCATAAATTTCTTTTACACTAATAAATCCTTAAAATAATAGTATTTCTCAAAAACTCCTTATTTTTCAAAATAATATTTTCCACCACTATTATATTCCAACATTCCCCATAAAACGTTGAATATAATTTTCCACGACTTATTAAATCTTTTATCCGATTAATCGGTTGTAATCGACCCACTGTCAGGCCTCTCAAACAACATTCAACAATCATCATTCAACAACATCACCATAATTATATCACCAGGCAGATCATGCATCATAGCAACATAACATACTACTGCAGATAATTAAATCAATTAAAAGCAGATAAATCACCGATACTCAGATAAACAACACAACGTAAGCCACATAAACAAATAATCACAACCACATATAAATCATATAAACCACACTACAAACAAAGAGTTATTGAGAAAAATCCATCATGGCAAGCCCCCCTTACCTCTTGAAGATTGAACTAACCGTTCCTGTTAATCTCCTGATCCCGATCCGATTTTTCCTCTCCGTCAGCGTAAATCGGTTAACTCAGTTGTTTCCTTCAAACGAATTGCAACCAAAATAAATCAAATCAAACAATCAACACACTTAAATCAATGGGGGTTAGGGTTCGGCTTTACCCAATTTTCTAGGTTAGGAAACTTAAAATTTGATTAACTTAGGGATTAATGATCCATAAGTTACTTAAGCATGATTAATCACTTTAACCATGATTATGAACCAATAACATGAACTAAAACTCATCTAGTTCCAAGAACTAGGGTTTCGGCCAAGGGCTGAGTTTGGAGTTAGAATTCTCTAAAATTTCTAAACTCTTGGATTTAATCAACGTACAAAACCTAGAGTTAGATTCAAGTGTTACAAACAACTTTTGAATCATAAAACCAACAAGTGTTCATACCTAGGGTTTCGGTTTTTGAAGAAACAAATAGGCTCAAGTTTGATTTTTGATCCTCTATATACTTGAATATAAGAACTATCAAGATATAATCATGAATCAAGACATGAAATTGAAACAAAACCTAAGAACTCAAAGGTTAACCTAGGTTCGGCCATAACCAGAAATCAAGGAAAGAAATTTCTCATGATCTTGTGATTCTAGATGATGAAAATAGAGATGATTATAAGATCATAGCAATTGGTTTCATGTCAAAAGGATTTTTCTAGAATTAGTTATGAATTTTTGAATCTAGCTTCAAGAACTTTAAACAAATGAAGAACATGTTGATCAAAGGCATAAACTCAAGAATCTTATGAAGAGAAAAGCTTAGAATAGCAAGATTAAGAGAGACTACCTCTTGATGATCAAAGAAAATGATGGTTTGGATGATGTTCTTCAAGGTTTTCTTATGGTGTTCTTAAGAAACTTAAGGGAGAAGATGAACATAGTTAGGGTTTTAGAACAGTTTCAGTATTTTGGGCGGATCTCTCAACATACTTGTCCGTTTTGGATGATATTTATGTCGTTGGAAATAAGAGAGAATGATGAACAACTTTGATGTTGAAAGTTTTTCGAGATTCAAAATAGAAACTGGTCAGAATTGCCAATCAAAATCGGGCGAATTATGAGCTCCAAAGAACATGAAAATGGAAAAATGCCTTAAGGAAGAAGATAACCTATTTAAATGAACAAAAAACCCAAACTTAATGAAGAAGGCATTGGAGCCGTGGGGATGGGGCAAGGTTTGGTCAATTTGTCCAATGGCATTTGGTAGAAATTGTCATAAAAAGACAAGGGTATTTTGGTCATTTCATAAGAAAATTTAATGTTGCCATAAATGTGCCATTATGGCCATTTATGATAGGATAAACTCGTCATAAATACTCAGCAAGTCGGTCAATCCAATATCCCTGCTACGTTGCCCACTCCTCGATTCATCTGGCGCAAGCTTTTCCTAGAGACATCTCGACTTATACGCCCGCCACAAATAAAATCTTTTAATTTTTTTACCAAAATTTTCAAACTCTCCAATATCGTAGTAAATACGATAAAAACATTTTTCATCTCATTCACGACTCAAAATTAGTTCTTCTGAGCAGTAAACTTTTACTGTCAGTGAAAACACAGAAAACAGCAGACCGGCTTCCGTCTGAGTTTTCAACCAAAAACTTCCCCGTAACCTTATGAAAATAAGTATAACAAGGAAATGACCTTGGTTTATCCTAAATCATTTTCTAAGTCTCGGATAAAAATATATATTTATATATTTATTACCGATATTACGAAACAGCGAAAATCGGGGTGTTACATTACTACCCCACTTAAAAAAATTTCGTCCTTGAAATTTCGTCACTCGAAACTTAAACAGAATTTTGCAATCCCATCTTAACCATAAAAGTCTACATTGCCCTTCACATCATCTTTCCTCTTATTCTATATTCTATAATACAATTCATTCTTATGTCATTTCTATATATCCGTACTATCCTCAAAATTTCATCAGAGTCTATCACACTCGAAAAAAACAAAATCGAAACTTAATCACTTCTTTTATCAACATGGTTCTACCAGAAACATTATTCAAATCATCTAACTCTGAATATTATCACTAATACCAACAATATCTGCATAGCACCACGTATCAATTCTCTACTCAAAATATTTAATCATAGTCTTAATTTCTCTTCATTATAATTCACCACTCCAATTTGATATTACCTAACACATCTCATCCTCAAAATAATCTCATTGCATATCTTAATGCAATTAAACCAAAAGGGATTATATAAAATAGAATTATCTAACTCTTAGCTTTCGAACTTTTCTAACAACTTTTAATTTTACTCAAGAACTTCTCTTTTCCGCTCACGTTCATCCTAGGTAAAACTACCATAGACACCTTTCTATAATTCCTTACAATCATACGATTAAATCTCAGAGATGATCTTGTTATCATTATCCTAGCTCCTTTAGCAAACTCTACCTCGATCATAACAAAATCTGCCGAAATCATCTTACTTACTGATCTTACTTCTGAAAATTCTCAGATTACTAATCACATCTACACCTCAATAAAAATCCATTCACCTCTTGTCATGCTTAGGTATTACACTTACTCTCAGCTAACCTTCTAAGGATCAATTCCTTTCTTCTTTATCCATCTAACTTAGGATGATAAGCAGAACATTAACTTCAACTTGGATCTTAACACTAGATGTAACTTTAGCCCAACACTCGAAGTAAGCCTTGCTCAGAATGATGTTGGAAAATTCTTTATCACGTTGGATCAGTCCTTTGATACACGCCTCTGTTGGTTTTTCCATTACATCGTGGACCTAAGCATGTAAAAAGATGTCGACTCCGTCAACCTACTAACAATAATCTGAAAAAAAAAATTTCAAGACAAGAATTTTCTTGATTTTGCTTTCACAAGAAAGCACAAAGAATAATTTGACCAATCTGAAAGATACAAGTGTCCAATATGTAAAAAGATTCTTTAATAGGTTCGTGAGTGTAAAAATGCATGGCCAATACATGTTTACAAACATGACTCTAATAAAGTTTCTTTCTTCACAAGAACTTTACTACACAATGATTTAAAAGAACAGCAGTCCGACAAAATTTAGACTGGATCACTTCCACCAAAAGTAAAAGTGAATCGATTAAGTCTCATCAAGAAACTTCTATCATCAAGAATTCACATCTGTCGCATAACTCAAGAAATACTCATAATACATTCTCAAAGAAGTATGAAAATATCCAGACTGTCAAAACCAAAGTCAGGATAGATTTTAAATCAAGGTCAGAAAATGAATTTGGCATGTACAAAATGTACCGCTATGATTGTCTAATACAACCATAGGAATTTGAAAAGTAATTTGTCCATAAGGAACAATTTTTTTTCTGAATCCCGAGACCCTCATCTAAGGTTGAAGATTTAAATCTATTCGCCTTGGTTTCTCACAAGAACAATGGTCTTTTATGATGCACTTAGAGCGGTCACCCTGAATCGGCACGATTCTTGATAACTTGGTCAATCACTCAGACACACGAACAGTTGATCTTTCCTCATAAGCTGAGTTTACAGTACAAAATCTTTAATATGTCCTAACTCCAATCTGGTGGTAACTTGTTCTCAAGTCGATCCTTGAATATAGAACAACTCCTTGTGAGGGATCTGTAACACTTGATACAGAAGTCTCTCATACTCCTCGTGACTCTTAGAGTAAACGTGAACATCATCGATGAAGATGATGACTATCTTATCGAGAAATGGACCAAAATTCCATTTCTTGAAGTCTAACCCAATTAACCTTGTTGGCGATATCCTACTCAAAGCAGTTGAGATCTGGCTAAATCTAGAAACTAGATCAATCAGAAACTCAACAACCGTCCGTCCGTACAAACTTGGGACATTCTCAGAAAATTTTCCCCAAAAACGTTCAATGACAGGTACCTTATTCAAATGTCTGATACCGTCCTAAGGAATAAACGAATGTATCAACATGAACATAAGTACCCTTTACTAAACATGAGTTCTCACAAGGTCTCAACCCAATCAGAACCCACCAAACATACTTACTTGTGTGTCAACACACGTTGTTTCAACCAAGAAACAATTCAAACAAGGCTCAACCAGAGATCACACAACAAAAACCTAAAAGACCTATTCCCCAACATTCCCGAAAGACTCGACCAGCTCTGATACCACTAATGTGACACCGTAAACTCGGGTCATCACATGGTTACCCGTTTGCGGAAATAAAACTTTATTTGCTGGTTACTTTCGGAAAATAATGTTTTCTCAACGTTCATATTTTCAAAATATGGTGATAAATTTTTTTTTTCTTTTAATCTTCACAACCACAACAACAACAACATAATCAAATTACATTTAGATACACAAAGTATATAAATCTTACAATTATACTGCCTCATGTATTTTTCATACCTAAATCAACATCAGTTTTATCTTTAAAACATAATAGGACCTAAGCTGGTCGTAACTAATAGACAATACCGCCAACTGGAGCAGCTCAGCACGCTTTCAACTCGACAGCCTTCTTCTTCGTGTAGGGATCATACCCCTTGTACGTCTCTGAGATGTGTTGTAAGGGTGAGACACCAATATAGGGATTTTACAAAATAACTAAATACTCGCACAAAAGAAGGCACAAGTACAATTTCATGTTATAACAACATAAGCATCCCTACTATAGCATATAAATTATCAATGGGTTTCACACCCCAAACATCAACGTTGTAAAATTATGCATGAGCACTTCAATACATCATCTAACTTTTCCTAATCTCCGGAGATCCCACAACACCGTGTAAATGAGTTGATCAAGCTCGATAGTTACAGGCACGCAGCCACAGACACGCAGTCAAAACCCATCTCACACTGTCCAACATCGAGGCACAGGTGATATCAACGTTGATGGGGCCTCATTGTCCACCCGGCACAATAAGAACATCTTTATGATCTACCATGACGCCGCATGGTAATCACTCATATAAAACCTATCACACACTGTCCAACATCGTGGCACAGGTGTTCACAACGTAGATAGGGCCTCATTGTCCACTAGGCACAATAAGAACATCGTTATGATCTACCATGACGCCGCATGGTAATCACTCGTTTGATCATGGCACGTCTGCCAAATGCATGCAATAAAAACCTTTTGTTCTCAACACTTTTCTTTGTGCTATATCTTTATTTGTCAAAGCTCTCAAAAGCTTTCGACCCATCATCGTTTTTAAACATCAAAACTCTCAAAAACTTTCATCTTATCACCGTTTTTAAACATCAAAGATCTCAAAAGCTTTCAACTTATCATCGTTTTCAACATCGAATGCTCTCAAAAGCATCATCGTTTTCAACATCTTTACAACTTTTATTAACAACACAGGACTTCAAAGTCCGAGTGCTCAATCACGAAACCCTTAGACCGTTGCAATCAGTCTTAGGTTCGTGGTAATAGAAAACATCTTAAAATGTTTTAACTTCTTTACGTAGATACCCAGTCTACAACACAACGAACCCTAATACCCCGACGTCTCGGTTATTAAGTTCCATAACATCGTTTTTGTTTGTGAAAAACAAATCCAAAATAAGACAACGTCATAAGAACACTAGCACCCCGACATCTCGGTTAGTAAGTTCTATATCGTCATTTAGTAAAACTCATTTACAGAAAATCATTTCTACTTGAAAACTCTTTGACTGAGACTTCAGCTTTAAAAATTAAATCAATTCCGATTAAACCTCTTCTCAAAACAAGTACTGCTATTTTTAAACTTTCAACATAAATAATTTCAGAACTTGCCATCATTTATCATTTTCCGAGAAAATATTTTTAAAGTCAAACTTTGACTTTTCATTTTATATTATTATTTTATTATTTTTATTTTTATAAAGTATTTTTGAATATTAATTTCACAAAATAACTTTTTATAATATTTAGGAATTTCTTGCGTTAAAATTAGAAGTACTTAAAAAATTTCACGATTTACGCTCTCTCACCGTGACTCATAAATTTCTTTTACACTAATAAATCCTTAAAATAATAGTATTTCTCAAAAACTCCTTATTTTTCAAAATAATATTTTCCACCACTATTATATTCCAACATTCCCATAAAGCGTTGAATATAATTTTCCACGACTTATTAAATCTTTTATCTGATTAATCGGTTGTGCACTGACCACTGTCAGGCCTCTCAAACAACATTCAACAATCATCATTCAACAACATCACCATAATTATATCACCAGGCAGATCATGCATCATAGCAACATAACATACTACTGCAGATAATTAAATCAATTAAAAGCAGATAAATCACCGATACTCAGATAAACAACACAACGTAAGCCACATAAACAAATAATCACAACCACATATAAATCATATAAACCACACTACAAACAAAGAGTTATTGATAAAAATCCATCATGGCAAGCCCCCCTTACCTCTTGAAGATTGAACTAACCGTTCCTGTTAATCTCCTGATCCCGATCCGATTTTTCCTCTCAAGTCAGCGTAAATCGGTTAACTCAGTTGTTTCCTTCAAACGAATTGCAACCAAAATAAATCAAATCAAACAATCAACACACTTAAATCAATGGGGGTTAGGGTTCGGCTTTACCCAATTTTCTAGGTTAGGAAACTTAAAATTTGATTAACTTAGGGATTAATGATCCATAAGTTACTTAAGCATGATTAATCACTTTAACCATGATTATGAACCAATAACATGAACTAAAACTCATCTAGTTCCAAGAACTAGGGTTTCGGCCAAGGGCTGAGTTTGGAGTTAGAATTCTCTAAAATTTCTAAACTCTTGGATTTAATCAACATACAAAACCTAGAGTTAGATTCAAGTGTTACAAACAACTTTTGAATCATAAAACCAACAAGTGTTCATACCTAGGGTTTAGGTTTTTGAAGAAACAAATAGGCTCAAGTTTGATTTTTGATCCTCTATATACTTGAATACAAGAACTATCAAGATATAATCATGAATCAAGACATGAAATTGAAACAAAACCTAAGAACTCAAAGGTTAACCTAGGTTCGGCCATAACCAGAAATCAAGGAAAGAAATTTCTCATGATCTTGTGATTCTAGATGATGAAAATAGAGATGATTATAAGATCATAGCAATTGGTTTCATGTCAAAAGGATTTTTCTAGAATTAGTTATGAATTTTTGAATCTAGCTTCAAGAACTTTAAACAAATGAAGAACATGTTGATCAAAGGCATAAACTCAAGAATCTTATGAAGAGAAAAGCTTAGAATAGAAAGATTAAGAGAGACTACCTCTTGATGATCAAAGAAAATGATGATTTGGATGATGTTCTTCAAGGTTTTCTTATGGTGTTCTTAAGAAACTTAAGGGAGAAGATGAACATAGTTAGGGTTTTAGAACAGTTTCAGTATTTTGGGTGGATCTCTCAACATACTTGTCCGTTTTGGATGATCTTTATGTCGTTGGAAAGAAGAGAGAATGATGAACAACTTTCATGTTGAAAGTTTTTCGAGATTCAAAATAGAAACTGGTCAGAATTTCCAATCAAAATCTGGCGAATTATGAGCTCCAAAGAACATGAAAATGGAAAAATGCCTTAAGGAAGAAGATAACCTATTTAAATGAACAAAAAACCCAAACTTAATGAAAAAGGCATTGGAGCCGTGGGGATGGGGCAAGGTTTGGTCAATTTGTCCAACGGCATTTGGTAGAAATTGTCATAAAAAGACAAGGGTATTTTGGTCATTTCATAAGAAAATTTAATGTTGCCATAAATGTGCCATTATGACCATTTATGATAGGATAAACTCATCATAAATACTCAGCAAGTCGGTCAATCCAATATCCCTGCTACGTTGCCGACTCCTCGATTCATCTGGCGCAAGCTTTTCCTAGAGACATCTCGACTTATACGCCCGCCACAAATATAATCTTTTAATTTTTTTACCAAAATTTTCAAACTCTCCAATATCGTAGTAAATACGATAAAAACATTTTTCATCTCGTTCACGACTCAAAATTAGGTCTTCTGAGCAGTAAACTTTTACTGTCAGTGAAAACACAGAAAACAGCAGACCGGCTTCCGTCTGAGTTTTCAACCAAAAACTTCCTCGTAACCTTATGAAAATAAGTATAACAAGGAAATGACCTTGGTTTATCCTAAATCATTTTCTAAGTCTCGGATAAAAATATATATTTATATATTTATTACCGATATTACGAAACAGCGAAAATCAGGGTGTTACACCCTTCCAGGGTGCATCATCTTCAGTTCATTTACAGAAATGCCAGCCTGACCAGCAACAATTTCAAGGAAGCTCCTGGGTGCCATTGATTCAGAGAAGAAATTTTAGGGTTTGGAGATGAAAGGTTTTTGAGAGGTAGAAGACAAAGAGAATCAGAGAGATAGTGAGAGCAACGATTGTGAGTGGAGAGTTTGTGAAATGACACGGGTTACTTTTATGAGAGGAAATGAAACACTTGAGTGCTTTTTGCGCTGGGAACAAGGAGAGAGGTTATTACCATAAAGAGTAATCAATTTGAAATGACAGTTGTGAAATTTTTAAGAAAAAGAGGGAATTTGCAATGTACACGTGTCTCAGTCAGGGTCAGGACTTAGTGAGTGTTTAGCCACGTCATCAGACGCTTGGCAAAATAATAGATGAGTGAAGTATAAAGAAAATAGACAAGTCAAGCAGAAAATTTCAGACAAGTAAATTTTTAGACATATCAGCATACACTCATTCAGACACATTATGCATATTAAGATTCCTTCTAATAAAAACAAATCTATCTTCACTTAAAGGTTTAGTAAAGATGTCAGCCCACTGATACTCAGTGTTCACAAACTTAATTTCAGAAACACCTTTTTGCACATAATCTCTAATAAAATGATGCTTTATTTCTATATGCTTTCATCTAGAATGCTGTATGGGATTTTTAGACAAGTTAATAGCACTGTTGTTATCAAACCAAACAGGTATATTATGCTCAAATATTGAATAATCCTCAAGTTGATATTTTACCCAAAGCAGTTGTGAACAACAACTTGCTGTAGATATATATTCAGCTTCAGCAGTTGAGAGAGCAATGATACTTTGCCTTTTGCTTGACTAGGAGATCATGTTTGCTCCAATGAAGTGGCATCCTCCACTGGTACTTTTTCTATCAATTCTATCTCCAGCAAAGTCATCATCACTGAATCCAGCAAACCTTAAATCTTCAGATTTCTTATACAATAGACCAAGGTTAGTGGTTCCAATTAAATTTCTGAAAATTCTTTTAACAACCTTTTGATGAGATTCTTTAGGATCTGATTGAAATCTAACACATAGACAAACACTGAATTGAATATCAGGTCTGCTAGAAGTTAAGTATAGAAGAGATCCAATCATACCTCGGTAGACAGTTTGATCTACCTTTGTACCTTCCTCATCCTTGTTTAGAATTATTGATGGATGCATAGGAGTACTCATAGGCTTTGAATTTTCCATCTTATACTTTTTCAGAAGTTCCTTGGTGTATTTTTGCTGATGGATGTAGATTCCATCACTTGTCTGTTTTATTTGTAGACCAAGGAAGAACTTCAATTCTTCCATCATGCTCATCTTAAACTCATTATGCATCAACTCAGAGAACTTTTTATAAAGCTTTTCATTAGGAGCACCAAAGATAATACCATCCACATAAATTTGTACTATAATGAAATCTTTCTTTGAGCATCTCTTGAAAAGTGTAGTGTCTGCTTTTCCTCTAATGAAATTATTTTCCATATGATATGTGCTGAACCTATCATACCAAATTCTAGGAGCTTGTTTGAGTCCATTAGTGCAATAAGTGCTTTTTACGTCAGTTAAAATTGATTTTTTACGTCAGAATACTGACTGACGTAAATACAGCTGACGTTAATAGTTAATATTTTAACGTCAGTTGAGAACTGACATTAAATATAAAACTATTAACGTCAGTTCCTTAACAAAACCGACGTTAATTTTGTAAAAATTAACGTCGGCTTTTTAAACAACTGACGTTAAACATAAAACTATTAACGTCAGTTCTTTAAGACAACTGACGTTAATTTTGTTAAAACTAACGTTAATTTTGTTAAAACTAACGTCAGTGGTTATAAAGAACTGACGTTAATAGTTTAATTTTAACGTCAGTTTTAATAAACAACTGACGTTAATAGTGTACTTTATATTTTATAAAATACTATTAACGTCAGTTGTTTGATACAATTGACGTTAATAGGTTTTTTTTTTAAATTCAGTTTTAAAATATCACTCCCCTCAGCTATCCCTGCATTCAGTAAATATCCCAGTAACACAGAATATCACACACATTACAGAATTGCAAAGGAAAAATGGAACAATGGGGGGACTTAAAACCAAAACCCATGTATATATATAAATAAATTTTAGTTCCAATGTCTAAAAAACAAAACTATCAATCTAAGGATATATATATACATGTTATTAATTAGTTTCTAAAGTCTAACAAAAAAACTATTTATCTAAGTATTGCGGAGGTATCTTGTCAATTCCTTTTTCAGCCGCATACTTGAAGAAGAATTCGGCGAAGCGCATCCTCAAGTCTCTTAACTCATCTTCTTGAATAGGCGATTGGTCGATAAATGCCTAGACATGTTCAAATAATAACAATAACATCAATGCAAGTCATCTTCAAAACTATAATATATAATTTAACAAGTTGTTTAAATATTACCTTATTCCATCCATCCGTAATAGATGCGGAGACTATGTTCAGCATATGAAGCATCACATAATAGCCGCACGACCACCCGTCAATTTGAAATCGAGACTACGTACCAACAAAATTAATTTCAACGTCAGTTGAATATACATATAAATTAGTAATTATAATATTAATTATTTGATAAATAAACTACCAAACCATGAGGATGTTCCATACAGGATTTGCTTTAGCCTTAGAAGTCCTACTTCTCCCGTTGGCGCAACTTATGCTACTCGCCTTCAGCGCGCTATCATAAACAAATAATCATGTCGATCAATTAAATTCATATATCATGTGTGTAATAAACTAAAAACAACTGATATTAAAACTTAAATTAAATTTAAGATTAGTTACTTACTTATTTACAGCATCCACCACCTTCGGTGGCGAATCTTGGTGGAGAGAGCAGAAGAATATGACTCTATGCCTAGACGGGTGAAGTACGAACAACTGCCAATGGTTTTTCATACAGTAGGGAGCCAGATATATTTCTTTCGGATTGTCTCCCAACAAGTTCCCTAAGTATTTACTCAATGCATCGCCAGCAAAGAAATCGGGCAGAAGGATTGACGGATCTAACAAACCGTAAACTGATGCAACGCCCTTATCAAGCTGAAGACGATGGAGATACCTAAGATATGAAAAGGTGTGGATGTTAATTACATAATATATATATATATATATTGAAATTAAAATAAATTATTAAATGGAAAAATACCAAAAATAAATAAGTTATAAAATTAAAATTAACTTACGTGCACCGTAGATCGAAAACATTCTTTGTTCATCCAGACGCTATTTCTGCAGGCGTTCCCGAGATCATCACCACAGAAGGTAAATATCCTCCGTTGATCTGGGCGTGCCACCCATCCATCGTGCTCCAATGGACATTCAAAAATCTCAAATGCATAATCCTCACCAATTGAGAACAAACGAGTGATAGGTGACAACGACACCGACGTCGGCTTGGCCTTCAGTTTAGGAAAAATAAAATAGATAAGTTTTTGATAATTAAAAAAACACAAGTAATTATTTGACTAATTTGGACATTAATAATGAATAAATACCTTTGCTAACATTTCGAGCTCACGTCGTTTGGAGTCCAACTCAAGCTCACGCCTTTTCATTTCCAACTCATGCTCATGGCGCTGGACTTCCAACTCCCGCTCCCTAGCTGCCAACTCATCGTCCTCCACATGTGCCCTACTAAAACTCTCTTTTGTGCTCACATGTGAAGGGTTGGCAAGCCCTGCGGTGTCCTGGGATGTACCGACGGAGGAAAGCTCTCTGGCAAGCGCCTGCTTGAATTTTGGGTTGGATATTAAGCCTTGCATCAGATGTGTTGTAATAGCTGGGTTGGACATGAGGTGCTGAGTAATGTCAGCCAAAATTGATGCTTCATTGACCACCCGCTTTCGTGAAGCATACTTGCCATAATATTCTTTGATGGTCACGTTCCCAGGAACACCGAGAACCCGACCAGGATGGTCTTTCTTGCCTAGAGCAGTCATCAAGACGTCCCCCGTCAGCCCGGAAGGGACGAATGCGCCCTGGGAGGATTTTGCTTTAAGATCCATCTACAATGAAAAAAAATGAAAAAACGTGCAAGTGAAAAGTGTTGCAAATATCTATACAAATATCAATTGAAATCAAGTTAATTATTTACTTACAATCTTATCTGCCACTTCGCGAGTGGCATCAACTTTAAAAGATCACGTCTTTGTCATGCGGCCGGCTAACCAGACATCCTCGCGGTCGATGTCCGACGGAGGACTTGATGGTGTGCCCTCAGGCACCTCTCCTCTTTCAATCCTAGCAGAGTGCCCTTCCTGCTTTGCCCTCAGCCTATCCGCCATCATCTGCTCGATCCGAGTCTGGTACCCACCCTGAGACATGGTGTGGCGGTGGACGTTCTTCGCCTGATTCTGCCGACCCTTATTTGCCTTAGCCTATTAAAACAAAAACACATAATTAAATACAGTTAAATGATCTATAATAAGCATACAAAATTAACTTAATCAACCAACCTGAAATTCTCCATCCTGTCGACTCCTGGCAAACATATCCCAAGTATCCTGATCAATCCAGGGATAATCCGAGAACATTTTATCAAGCCGCTTCTTCCCAGATACATAGTACCTGGTAAGATCATGCTTGAACCCATTCCAACGCTTTGATGCCATTTTCATACATTTATGACGATGATCCTCGTCATTTGGCACGATCAAGCTACCTACACATTAGATACATATATAACAACTGGATGGATTATAACTCGGATAATTATCTAATAATGTAAATCAAACGAATGTAAAGGTAAAATACCGTGATAGCCTCCCAAATCTGATCCTTAACGCTTTGTGGAACGTCATTCCAGTGGTTGTAGTTGATGCTTACGTGCTGCTTCGCTTGTAGAAACACCCACTAATTAAATTCTTTAGCACGGGGTCCCTGGGCATTTAGATTAGCATCGAAGGACACCTCAAGCTTCTGTCCGCTCTGCCTGTCCTTCTCTAGTTTCTTCAACGAGGTGGCTCCTCTACCCCGTTTCCTATGAGCCTGTGATGTCTGTATGGACAAAAAAAATGATAAAATAGAGGGTTGTAACATTATAAACTTACATTAAAAAGAAGGACTAAAGATAGTATATAACATATAAACTTACACTAGAATCAGGAGCAGGCGTGATCGGGTCCTGCGAAACCCCCACAGTGTCCTCCCGTGCATGTGGGCTATCCGACTGATCCATATGTATGCCTGTTCAGAAACAATATATATGTATTAACATAGGTTATAACTCAAAATAAATACAGAAGTATAAATAAAAATAACTAGATAGGTCCTGTAGATATACAAAACATCTATATATCCAATATAAGGACAATACGGGAGATTGAAAACTATAGTTTTTGAAGATTGCCAAGAACTGGTCACATCACGACCGTAACGTGCCAACTGAACCAGACCCTCATAGGCAGAACTGATCATGGCCTAGCCGTGATGAGCATCACGGCCGTGACAGATCAACCAGCAGAGCAACATGCACTCAAAACCAAAAATAGAGACATTCCAAACAACTCAAACTCACGGTTTAAAGTTACAACTACTGAGACTATAGTTTCAACATACACTCAAAACCAAAAATAGAGACATTCCAAACAACTCAAACTCACAGTTTCAAGTTTCAACTACTGAGACTACAGTTTCAACCAGCAGAGCAACATGCATGCACTCAAAACCAAAAATAAAAAAATGTGCCCTAAAGACTCACCAGAAATAGGCACTCGCGTGGTGGTGGGGGGGAAACTCGAGTGGTGGCCAACGTTCGATGTGGTTACTGAGAGCAGAGGGACAAGGAGAGTTAGTGTGCGGGAATGGGAAAGAGAGATGTCAAGTTATTGCAAAGAATGAGCGGGAAAGACAGAGTTAGGGGTTAAGAGTGTACCTCACGGTGGTGGCGAAGAAGCCCTCGCGGTGGTTGCGGTGGAGATGAGCTCGCGATTAGGACAGAGTGAGAGCGAGAGTGAGGGTTGAGAGTGAGGGTTGAGCTTGATGAAAAGAGAAAAGAGACGTACAGAGAAGTGGAGAAGGCGCACGGGGGTAAACGTTATAATTAAAATAAAACAACATTTTACGTCAGTTTTTAGTAAAACCTGACGTTAAAAATCACATATTTAACATCAGTTGTCTTAAGAAACTGACGTTAAAAACTCTCACACTTATTACGTCAGTTGTTAGTAAAAACTGACGTTAAAGGTCATATATTTAACGTCAGTTGTATTAAAGCGGCGTTAAAAACACTCTGACTTCTTACGTCAGTTGTATTACACAACGGACGTTAAAAGTTTATTAGTTTCTGCAAAAACATTCATTCCTTTGACTACTGTGCTACTTACCCATTCACCTTGTACCTAATCCTCTTAATGAGCATTAAGTGTATAGATAAGTTTTCAAGAAAATCAGAATAACTTAGTAACTTCATCCACTGCTCCTATAAATAGCTCCCTTCCATCCTTTTAATTTTTCTACTTCACAGTATGGCTCTGCCGTGGAGACTAACTTCATCACTCTTTCTTCCTATTCCTAGACTCAAAGGTCTTTGTCTTAATGGTCAAACAACTTCTGAGTTTGAGTAAATCACATTACATGGATATTAAGGTTGGGTGAATCACGTAATGTGATTCTCTCACTTTATTTCATCCCCGTCATCCCTTTCACTTTGCTTTGGAAGCAAGTGATTGTGGATTCAAGATGATGCATCAAGGAATTCCACTGAAGAAGAAAGATGCAAAGATCCATTTCACTTTGCTTTCGCTGCTAGTGACTGAGGATTTACTTTGCATCATGGAATTCAAGTGAGGGAGGTGATGCATCCATTGGAGTTTTTGATGACAGGACTGAGAAGAAAATGATGTTGATGCAGAAACTTTTTTATATTTTAGGGCTATGTTGCAGAAATTTTTTATCTTTTAATCATGTAATTTTAACTTATGAATCGCTTCAATGACATTCGATTTGATTATACATATAACTTGTTTTATGTTAAGTGTTTATTTATTTTAATTTGCACAAGAATTTGTTTACTAATTCAAGCTAATTAATAAAAATTAAAAATAAACTTGTATAAAAAAAAGGTTTAGAAATAAATTACAGTACTATATGGAGTGATCTGCGTTAAGAGGGACAACAGGGACATGACAACCAATAAGATGAGTTTCATAATTATTTACGCCAGTTATTTATAGAACTGACGCAAATAGTGATTTAATATTTACAAACTGCCACCACCTCATTTTTAACGTCAACTTAATTTATGACTGCCAAGTTCCCGTATATTAATTACATTATTTCCAATATTCATTCTGCACGTTTATAATATATAGGATTATTTACGTCAGCTATTTATTTAACTGAAGTAAAAATCAAACTTTTAACGTCAGTTGTATAAAAATCGCGTTAACAATAAATATTTTTATTTTAAAAACACTTTTAACGTCAGTTTTTTTAAAAAACTGACGTTAAAAGTGTATAGATATCTGCAAAAACATTCATTCCTTTGACTGTACTGTGCTACTTACCCATGCACCTTGTAACTCAATCCTCTTAATGAGCATTAAGTTTATAGGTAAGTTTTCAAGAAAATCAGAATAGCTTAGTAACTTCATCCACTGCTCCTATAAATAGCTTTCTTCCATCCTTTTAATTTTCTGCTTCACAATATGGCTCTGTAGTGAGATTAACTTCATCACTCTTTCTTCCTATTCCTAGACTCAAAGGTCTTTGTCTTAATGGTCAAACAACTTCTGAGTTTGAGTAAATTACATTACATGGGTGATAAGTTTGAGTAAACTACATTATGTGAGTTGCTCACCTTATCATCCTTCCGGAAAATCAGGTGCTCGGGCGTCACAGTTCCAAAACCTCAGCTTTGGCAGCAAGTGACCGTCATGGAAGTCTCTGGAACCACTGCCTTTGCTTGAAACAGATCTAGTGCACCTGTTTTTGCCTCTCTTGAGCTCTCTCATGCCCCCCAGTTTTCTGAGGTCTTCGGAGTATAGTTTTCCCTTTGGCATATTTCATAAAACTCTCTGATGGGATGTAGCTTTAATGTTTAGGATTTTAAACCCTTTCAATGTAACTTTTTATAGGATTTTAAACCCTTTCAATGTAACTTTTTATAGGATTTTAAACCCTTTCAATCTTCTGTATCAGTCTGTATTACACTTCATGAATGAGATCCGGTTTGGGATATTGATTCAACTTATACTTCGTACATATATTTTAGTTTTCAAAACAGAAACACAAAACATCAAAGCAATTCATATGAAACTGAAACTTTGAGGAAGGCAATGCGGAAGGGATCGTATACTAGATAAAAAAATTATTAAAATAACCTTTAACGTCTGTTGATGTAAGGACTGACGTTAAAAGTGAAGTGACTTACTTTTAACGTTAGTTCTTTATCGAACTGACGTTAAAAGGTTCACTTTTAACGTCAGTTTTTTATTGAACTGACGTTAAAAGTGAGTCACTTCACTTTTAACGTCAATCATTAAAACAACTGACGTTAAAATTGAATTAATGAAGTCTAATATTTACAAAACTGTTTAACGTCTATCTTTTGGTTAACTGACATAAACCTTTACCGTCTAATGTATATTTTCCACTAGTGCATATAAAGCTTTCTTAAGCATATAGACATGGTGAGGATTTTCAGAATCCTCAAACCCAGGAGGTTGCATGACATAAACTTCTTCCTCAATTATCGCATTTAGAAATAGACTTTTAACATCCATTTGCTAAAGAGTTATATCATGTTGTGCAGCATAAGACATAAGAATTCTAATTGCTTCTAATCTAGCTACAGGTGAAAAGGTTTCAGTGAAATCAATACCTTCAAGTTGATTATACCCTTGAGCAACTAGTCTTGCCTTGTTCCTTACCACTTTTCCATCTTCATCCAGTTTGTTTCTAAATAGCCATCTGGTTCCAATGATAGATTTATCTTTGGGTTTAGAAACTAGAGTCCACACATCATTTCTTTTCAACTGATTTAGTTCTTCTTGCATAGCTAGAATCCAGTTTTCATCTTGTAAGGCTTCTTCAATCCTTTTGGGCTCCAAATCTGATATGAAGGCCATGTTATTATTCTCATTGAAAGTAGACCTAGTTCTAACTCTTTGAGATGGACTTCCAATGATAAGATCTTCTAAATGATAAGTCTTGAATTTCCAGTCTCTTTTCTCATTCTATTTTTCAGACGTTTCAGCACTTGTATGATTTTCTAAAATTTCAGACATGTCTACATTTGCCTTATCTGAAGACTTTTCCCCTGCAGGATTAAGATCAGTACTTGCAATATCATCTTCTAGATCTGATAGTTCTCTATCAATCTTCAAACCATCATTAAACTTCACATGAATTGATTCTTTTACAACAGAGGTTCTAGAATTAAAGATTCTAAAAGATTTAGACAGTTCACAATATCCAATGAAAATACCTTTATCTCCTTTAGAGTCAAATTTTCCCGAATGATCTTTTGTATTTAGAATATAACATTCACATCCAAATGCATGAAAATATGATATGTTGGGTTTTCTACCTTTCCACAATTCATAAGGAGTCTTATTTAGGATAGGTCTAACTAGTATTCTGTTTTGCACATAATAAGCAGTGTTAATGGCTTCTGCCCAGAAGTACGTAGGGAGATTATTTTCATTGAGCATTGTTCTACCATCTCTTGAAGAGAGCTATTCTTTCTCTCAACCACTACATTTTTCTGGGGAGTTCTAGGTGCAGAGAAATTATGAGAAATACCAATTTCCTCCTGAACAGTTTGAACTGCTCATTTTCAAACTCACCCCCATGGCCAGCCCGATAGCGAGAGATACAAAAACCATGCTCATTTTGAACTCTTTTACTGAATACTGTAAAGACGTTATAAGACTCATCCTTATGGGTTAAGAAGAGTACCCATGTAAATCTAGAATAGTCATCAACTATGACAAAACCATATTTCTTTCCACCTAGTCTAGCTACACTGACTGGTCCAAACAAATCCATGTGTAATGATTTGCAAAGGTCTAGAGGAGGTGACTTCTTTATTACATTTGATACTTGATTTTACTTGTTTAAATCTTTGACATGCTTCACACAAAACATCTCTTAAATGAAATATCAGGCAATCCTCTCACAAGGTTATGTTTTTTCAATTTAGAAATTTGTTTCATACTAACATGTCATAGTTTCTTATGCCATAGCTATTTCTCATCCTCTTTAGACATAAAGCATGTTGCACTTTGATCTTAAAGTTCAGACATGTCAATCTTATACAGATTGTGTTGCCTTTTGGCAGAAAAGAGGGTCTTTCCATTTATGTCATTGACTATGCATGCATCCTTAGAAAAAGATATAGAAAATCCGCTATCACACAATTGACTTATGCTAAGTAGATTATGTTTTTACCCTTTGACATATAAGACATCACAGATGATAGGTAAGGGAGGTTTACCACCAATTTTACCTACACCAATAACTTTTTCCTTCTGGTTACCACCAAAGGTTACATGTCTACCTTTCTTAGGTTGGAGGTCTAGCAACATAGACCTTTCTCCTGTCATATGTCGCGAGCACCCACTGTCCAGGTACCATGACAGGTGTTTGCTTTATCCTGTTAAGCATGTCTGAAACAAGAATGATTATTGATTTAGGTACCCATATTTTCTTGGTCTTTTTCTGTTAGTGTGAGGAATCTGTGAAGATTTCCTTCTCTTTTTGCGAATACACATGGACGTGATATGTCCAGCTTTTCCACTGTAGGTACATATTGAGACACCCCATTGTGCCCCATTGTTTTTATTAAATTAAAACCTCATTAATTAATTACTTAATCATGTGCTTATCATTGAAAATACGTAAAAATTTAAAACTTAATTAGTAATCATATAACTTATGCAAATTAACGTATCACACCTTATATAATAAATACATACAGACATATGTCTTGCATAAGAGTTACCCAAAACACTGTTTACGGTATCCATCAGTAGGATCCCTATCAGGTATATAGTTATACAAACTGTTTATACTAGCGTAAAATAAAACGTCTTTTAAGACTCACTGGCCATAAACTTACTACACTATATTGTTAAAATCCATAGCTTGTTCTCCAGCATCCGATTCAAACGGAGTTCCATCCAACTCCTCAATAACTTATTCCTTAGCAATGTATTCCTCCACCGAGTCCTCTAACGTAATAAAGTATACATACAAAAAATGCAGAACTAGGGAGATAAGAAACCGTTCTATCATCATAAGCAGAAAAGATTCATAACATATAATATAATAATGGTCAGAGACAAACAACACTCATCATTAACAATCATCTTTAACTCACAATACATTCCCCCACCCTCAATCTCATGCAACTAAACGTTTATGCTGACGTGGCCAGCACCAACCTATCACACATCTCTTGCCCGCTGAGGGATGTTAGTCAGTCATTCAAACGATGCATCCCCATTAACCGGTGCACATCCTCATCCATGGTGAGAATGCTCATGCAAAGCAATGACACTATAGCTGCACAGTACAGTCGGTGTACACCCTGATTCTCTCTCAAGGATGCTCATGAAAGCAATGACACTATAGCTGCACATCCTAAAACTAAATTCGGACAGCTCCGCGAGAACTTCGGACCTCGTGTATTCCTAACACATCGTTGTGAAGAACAACACATATATATGAATCTCACTAACTCGCCTCATTAACAACCTCGTACCTCATGCTTCCATCATAGCCTCAACTCGCATTCTATGTCACATCTTATCAATAAAATAATCACTTTAATCTAAACGTCTCTAAGTCATATTCAATCTCTCCCCCCAAAAAAATACCTTCGAGCAACATATATCTTTACTTGAAATCAACTATGCAATTTATCAAACCAAGCAGATCATGCATAACACAGTAATCAATAAAATATTCAAACATCAAAATAAAACGTCACATGTAGTAGAATACCTCAACCAGCGTATCACAAACAATCAATAATAAATAAGTCAGACATCCTCAAATATGATAAAATTAACCTAAGGTGATAAACCTGCAATTCCCAAACCAGTATTGGTATTGCGGAAAAGTTTCTAATGCGATTTTGGTGTTGTCGATTACTCAATCACTAGTAGGGTTTAGGTCGCCCTACACCATTATTATAAATTTTATACTACTTCTCCATTCCGACGATGGAATGGTTCTTTCTCCCACCTGAGTTAATACCGGAAACACGAAATCAAAGCTGCTTGTTATCACACTACAAGTTACCAAATACACCTTCAACCAAATCATTGATAAAACAAATTAATAAAACAAAATCCACTTTAACCTCAAATAGTTAGGTTCGGCCATCAATTCAAAATAGGGCTAGGGTTATTTTCTCAATTCCATCTTTTGGATTTAAGTTCCTAAAGTATTAAATAACATAAAACAGGTGTTACAATTCAAAAAATATGAAACAAAATCCTCTAACCTCTAGGGTTAGGGTTTCAGCCAAGGGAGCAAAATAAGACTAGGAATTTCTTTTGATTTCAAGCTCTTGGATAATGAAAGTATAGGTGTAAGAGAGTTGACAACAATAGTCATAACTCACCAAACATTTTTCTAAGTATTTTTGCATGATTTTTGAAGAAAAAGATCTAAGACTTGAAATAGAGAAAAACTTGATGAATCTTGAAATTAGTTGATGATCAAGAGTATAGAAACCCTAGACAGCTTAGATCCAACTTCATCTAAGTTAAAAATTGAACAAAATCTCCTTTGCTCATTAAAGCATAGATTCGGCCTTAACAAGAAAAATAGGAAAGAAAATTCTTTTGTTTACATGCTCTTAGATGATAATAGTAGGAGACATATCAAGATCATAGAAATTGGTTTCACATTAAAATGATTTTTCTACAATTTTCTAGAATTATTTGAAAATCTAGATCTTGAAATGGAGATTTGTGAAAAGTTGATGGAAATGAAGATTTGATGCATGATAAATGAAGCTAAGATGATTAGGAATAGGTTCCTCACCCTAGAATTGTAAGATGTGGAAATAGCTCTTAGTCAAGAGGGGGGAGGGGGTGAATTGACATTTTTAAAACTTTTCGAAAAACAATGTTTAAGTTCCCTTTTTTCAAATGGAGTAGCAAGATAGTAAACTTTCCTTGAAGCTTAAGCAAGAAACAATTGCAATACCAATTCAAAAATGAGCTTAAAGAAAGATATACAATTGTATAAGCTAAGAGATAGTATAATACAACAATCATGCACTATAGAATCATAAGCATAGAACATAAAGAATCATGCATACGATAATAAAGATTGCAAGAAAGTAAAGAGAGTAAGGATAGAGAAAGTGACACAAGTATTTTACTGGTTCTGCCCACAACTTGAGTGGCCTATGTCCAGTCCCTAAGAATCCTCTTAGAAAAATTCACCGTGACAAAGTTTGTACAAGAGATACCACACTCCTTACAAAAGTCTCTCTCCCTTGTAGGATACCTCATCCACAAGAACCACACTCTCAAGAGATGTTGGATACCTCACCAACAACTCACTAAGGGATGCCTCACCCTTACACCTTGTTGGATACCTCACGAACAATCACCACAAGAGATGCCACACTCTTGCCAAAAAGGTATGCCTCACCCTTACTTTGAAGGATACCTCACTAACAAAGATTTTTCTCCAATGGCCACTTTGAAGGATACCTCACCAACAAAGATTTATACCCTTCAAGAGATACCACACCCTTGAGAACCTTGGGATCCACACTCCCAATACAAAACACAAAACAAATTGAGTAGAAGAGAAAATCCTAGCACAAACACTTGTGCATCAAAGCTTGTAGGCTTCTAGATCACTTGTCACAAAGGATGAATAGATGGCATGCTATTTCGGCATTATAACAGTATATTTTTGCATATGATTTCGTTACCAAAACTCTTAAACGCATACCCTTTATTTAGACTTCAATTGGTGCTGAAAAACTGAAGTTTTACTGAATTTTCGGGTAAGTATTTGAATACTCATACAGGGTATTCGAATACTCCCTGTAACAAAACCCAACAAACTTAACAGAATGGGTAGTATTCGAATACTCACAGGGGTATTCGAATACTCCCTTCAAAAATTGCCAAAATGTATGTGTAATTGCATACATGAGTTGGTATTTGAATACTCTTGAAGGAATTTCAAGTTTTTCTTAAAGTAGACTAATATACAACTATGTATGTGATTACTTATACCTTAAAAACATTTTTCAACATTTGGCATTTGATAATAGCTCTAATTGATTTCTATTTTTAGGTTTACCATTATTATCTTCTTAATTTTGTTAAGCCATCTAATCAAACTGAGTTACTTATGACTTACATCAAAACCCTAGAAAAGCAAACATAACATCAAAACGATTACAACATTTTCAATCAACATGATCATCATCAAAACACATTTCATATCTTCATTCTTGAACATGGGTGGAGATATTCTTGACGGAAGCATACTTGAGACTTGAATCTCATCATCATCTACAATCTCCGCCTTTTTGATGATGACAAATCTTTTGATATGAAGACAACTCTTTGATCATTTGATGAACCTTGAATACTGCTTTGCTTTTGTATCATAAGGTTTTGATAAATTCTGAATAAGGTGTATCATGATTTTTACTGAACTCCCCCTGAATATATGACACTCCTTCTGAGAAGATTAGTGAGTCCTGTAAAATAAACACAAAAGCACAGCTTTTGTCCCCCTTTGGCATTATCAAAAAACATATTATATGTGGAGAGAAAAGACACAATATTCACAAATATATATGTAATAGATGTCATACATGCATAAACAAATATATCAAGTAAGTTCAAAGCATGTATACTAACATCCATAAAAACATAGGTGCAATGAAAAATAGAGTCTAATGTATCAGAGTCAAGTTTGTATACACACTCAGCCTTTATTGGTATACAACAAATAAAACAGGGGTCATAAAAACATCACTCATTGGTTCAAGATATATCAGAGAAAAATACCAATTGCATTTCATGTAAATTGCAACGACCTTTTAATCTAGAAACATATTTCTCATCATCATATTTAATTTGCATACCAATGTATCATGCATACATAAAGACACATGATCTACTGTTTGGATTACTATATTCATATGTATTGCTCATCCATATAGTAGTGGTAAAGCAGGGGTCATATGTAGGTCCAAGATAAAGCATAGACATATGAAGGTTATACAACCATCCAACATAATAAATCATTAAAGCATTGAGAAGAGGAAATAAAGAAATCATATCACTATCCTCTTCAAAATTAAACTGGAAATATAATCTTTATATATTGAAATTTCAACATTAGGACCAGATTTTTTGCCTGGTATTCGAATACTACATGTGGTATTCGAATACTACATAGAAAACATAGAGTTTTTGCAGTGTATTCGAATACACTGTAGTGGTATTCGAATACTACTTGGGCAGAGAGCAAAATTCACATAGATTTCATATATATTCATGCACATTGCTCATCCAGAGATCAAATCACATTCATATAAGATTAAAAGATCGATATAAACAAGATATGAATCAAACAAACATGCATCCAAACAATTATAGCATATAAGATCAATCAATACATGTTTCATCTATGATCCCTAGTGCTCTTCTTATATAAAAGAAGTTTTCTCTAGGAAAAGGTTTGGTAAAGATATCGGCTAATTGTTTATTTGATTCAACAAAGTCTAGAATAATGTCTCCTTTTTGAACAAGATCTCTTAAGAAATGGTGCCTTATCTCAATATGTTTAGTCCTAGAGTGTTGGATAGGAATCTTGGATAGATTGATGGCACTTGTATTATCACATCTAATTAGAACTTGGTCCAATTCTATTCCATAGTCTAACAATTGTTGTTTCATCCAAAGAATTTGGGCACAACAACTACCGGCCGCAATATATTCCACTTCGGCAATTGATAAAGCAACACTAACTTGTTTTTTACTAAACCGTGAAATTAAGCAATTACCAAAAATATGACATGTGCCACTAGTACTCTTCCTATCAAGTTTGCATCCGGCAAAATCTGAATCTGAATATCCAACTAGACTACAACTTGATCCTTCAGGATACCAAAGTCCTACATTAGTTGTTCCTAACAAATATTTCATTATTCTTTTTATGGCGGTTAGGTGAGATTCTTTAGGACATGATTGATAACGGGCACACATGCATACACTACACATAGTATCCGGTCTAGTAGCGGTAAGATAAAGTAAAGAGCCAATTATACCTCTATACTTAGTTACATCTTCCGGATTACCATGTTCATCTTTGTCAAGATAGGAGGATGTGCCCATAGGTGTGGAGGCTTCTTTTTCCTTGTCCATGCCAAATCTTTCGAGTAGTTCTTTGCAATAATTGGCTTGGTTGATGAAAGTTCCACTAGGCACTTGTTTGATTTGTAGCCCCAAGAAGAAAGTGAGTTCACCCATCATAGACATCTCGAATTCACCTTGCATTTGCTTAGAGAATTCCTTGCACAAAGATTCATTAGTGACTCCAAAAATAATGTCATCAACATATACTTGAACAATCAAAATATCATGCCTTTTCTTTTTAATGAAAAGTGTAGTGTCAATCTTCCCTCTTTTAAAATCGTTTTGCAAAAGAAATTTGCTAAGTCTCTCATACCAAGCTCTTGGAGCTTGTTTCAAACCATAGAGAGCCTTTTTAAGTTTAAAAAAAAAATTTGGTTTTTCAAAGTTTTCAAAATCGGGTGGCTGATCTACATAAACTTCTTGAATTAAACCATTAAGAAAAGCACTTTTGACATCCATTTGATAGAGCTTAAAATCCATAAGACATGCAAAAGCAAGAAGCAAACTAATAGCTTCTAACCTAGCAACAGGTGCATAAGTTTCCTCATAATCTATGCCTTCTTCTTGGTTATAACCTTTGGATACTAATCTATCTTTGTTTCTAACAATTATACAATTCTCATCTAACTTGTTCCTAAAAACCCATTTAGTTCCAATTACGTGTTTATTACTAGGTTTAGTTACAAGTTCCCATACATCATTTCTTGTAAATTGATTTAACTCATCTTGCATAGCAATTTCCCAATGTTCATCTATGATAGCCTCATCAATTGTCTTAAGTTCAAATTGAGAAACAAAAGACTTAAAATGACATATATTCCTAAGAGAAGAATGATTAGTTACCCCTTTGGTGATGTCACCTATCACCTTATCAATTGGAAGGTATTTAGTCATTCACCACTCCTTAGGATGTTCTTCATCTCTTTGTTGTTGATATTGAGGCTCCAATCTTGATTCTTGTTCATTGTCCTTTGCTTGCTCTTCTTGAGAATCCATTCTTGTATATACAATATCATCATTATGCACTTTCCCAATTTCTTGGGGGTTAGTCTCATCAAATGACACATGAGTAGATTCTTCTATAGTCTTGGTTCTTTTATTGAAAACTCTATATGCTTTACTTGATGATGAATAACCAAGAAAGATTGCTTGATCTGCTTTAGCATCAAACTTACCAAGATTATCTTTTCCATTATTCAAAACATAGCATTAGCATCCAAATACATGTAAATGAAATATATTTGGTTTTCTACCTTTATACAACTCATAAGGAGTTTTCCACAAGATAGGTATAATAAGCACTCTATTAGACACATAGCAAGCATTGTTAACCGCATCCGCCCAAAAATACTTAGGTAGACTAGATTGATTTTACATGATTCTTGCCAACTCCTCTAAGGACCTATTCTTCCTCTCAACAACTCCATTTTGTTGAGGGATCCTTGGAGCCGAATAATTATGTTCAATTCTATGTTTATCACAAAAACATTCAAACTCATGGTTTTCAAATTCCCCACCGTGATCACTTCTAATGTATGCTATTTTTAAAATTTTTTTTCATTTTGAATTACTTTAGCAAGTTTCTTAAAAGCATGGAATGCATCACTTTTATGAACTAAAAACAATGTCCATGTAAATCTTGAGAAATCATCAACAATCACTAAAGCATAATGGTTTCCACCAAAACTCATTGTCCTTGAAGGACCAAAAAAATCCATATGAAGCAATTGCAAAGGTCTAGAAGTAGAAACAACATTCTTGGGTTTAAAACTAACTCTAGTTTGTTTACCCTTTTGGCATGCATCACATAAACATTCTTTATTAAATTTTATCTTAGGCAAACCAATCACTAAATCCTTTGAGATAAGTTTGTTAAGGTGATCCATGTGAATGTGTGCAATTCTTCTATGCCATAGCCATGCATCATCATCTTTACTAATCAAGCATTGTAACACCCTTCTCCGGCACTACATTTTCTGTGACACTTTAAGGCCGAAAAGTAGTTTAATTAAAATCTCTGCAATAAAATGGGGTAAACTTTTTTTTCTTTGAAGATCAATTTAATGGATCAAGGTAAGAATTCTCAAAGTTTGAAAGAAAACATTTCAAGATAACCCCTTTGAAAAATGGAGTTTGGATGAAGTCAGAACACCTGATAAAACATTTTATAACATCAAATCTTTTTCTTTTTCTCAAGGGAGACAGTAAGCAATAACACATCCAACCTCATCAAATATTTACATAAAACCCAACCCGACTCATAAACTAAAAACATAAAGATACACAGACACGATATAAAGATATGGATATGTAGCTCCTAATATGAGATACTTGGAGTCGCAGCTCCATAAACGATAACATTAACTCCCAAACCTCACAAGCTGGCCAAACTAAAATACAAAAGACCATCCTCACTCGTACATCGTGAGAAGAACAAACCCAACTGAGGAGATCTAGCGAAAACTCTATTTGAGTCCACTACTGACGTCGTCATAAAAGACATCACTAGAACCATTACAAAAGTAGCTCTCAGACTAAGCCATTTCCCTTACCAAGGAGAAAGTCATAGCCTACAGACCAACGACAATCATGCCTGTTTCAAGAAAAGAAAGGTCAGCCATGACAGAAAACACAAAGACCATCAGCTTGAACCATCTGAAAGATGGAAGACGTCCATTAGAAACTCCAACATATCGTCTGCAAGCTCGAACCTCAACCTCTATGATGAATCAGCCGAGCGACATCTTGACATCTCAGTCTTCTCAAAAGAACACAAAAAGCACATAGCCAGCCGACATAGGAAATATAAAATGAGGATGTGAGATTCCCAAACATCACAGCATATGGCAGATATGAAAATAGCACGACACCAAATAGCATACATTCATATCCATGTAAACATATATTTCAGTCAAACAATCAAGTATATACAAATAACAGATAACACGTGCACGTATAGCCAACAATACACAATATCAATGTAACCATAATCTCATCAAGCATGACTGGACACTATTAGTTCATAGAGACACGAGAACAGGGGTAACTGATTGAAACTGCATAGTCTCATACCTACACAGCCTCAAGAAAGATTTGACCCTAACTCCGGAGCTAAGAGAACATTCGGAAGGAGTGATTAGAGCACATGTTTCACAACTGCCAATATTAGGCATCTTGTGCGTTCAATAGTAACAGCCACATAGTGGTACTATAATTGATTGTGAAACACTCTCGATAATCGTGACCGGCTAGCATCTAGTCGTTGATGTCAGTGTATTGCATGGAACGCCACGACCAAGAAGAATCACCAACTGGCCATTTGTGACCCTCCTACCCTGAACACCCCCCAAGACCATTTAAGATCGTCACTAGCACATCCTCATGCGCACTTGCATGTCGGCTCAATTTCCTAGGCACAAAGGCCTTACAGAACAAAGTATCAACTATGTGTTTATGCAATAATGTGGTTAATGGCGTGTGTGTTCATATTTATTCACCGGATAAATTTCGGGGTTCCTTACAGAGACCAAAATCCATTTTGTTCATATTTATCCACCGGATAAATTTTGTGGTTCCTTACGAAAACCAAAAGCCATTCTAGAGGCAAAGCATACAATACCAACCTCTTAGGTATCACCCCCAAATAAGGTATATAGATAACGAGAAGTTTTTGGAAAGAGATGAATAAATCCTTCTATTCCACTCTCACGAGAGGAAATAAAGTGAAATGAAGACAAGACAGAGGGTATTCAATATGCAAAAAGGGTCTTTAATAGGTTCCTGAATGAAAAATGCGGTGTACAGCCACATATTTACAAACATGACTCCAATAAAGTTCCTCCTTCCAAGAGAACTTCCTTCGAAAGATAAATTTGAAAACAATATTTTTGTTTCTTCCCAAGAGTCTAGAATTCAAGTAAAAATACTCTTGGTCTTTGAAAAGGCAACAATAAAAGAAACTTCGAGTTCCCTCACTTGAAGTAACTCTGATACACTTGGCACCAAAGATGAAATGAATTTCCAAAGTTTTTATCCACAAGGGAAATTTCTAACCTTTGCCAAAGACTAACATGATGTGATCTAAAAGAGATAGCTCCATTTCTCAGTTGTATTCATTTGAGGAAAAAGACAAATGATCAAGTTCACAAAAATCATTTCTCCACAGCAACAGAGAATGCAAACTAATTTAACCAACAAAAATTGGTTAACATGAGAATGTAAAAGATAGCCATATCAAAATGACAAAGAATACAAATCTTGATTGGCTCACACAAAACATAATCCATCAGAGGTGAACATTGAAATCAAATCAACTCGAATCAAGATGGCAACAAAGAAATAATCAATAAAGAAAAAGTGATAAGAATATCTCACACATTCACAAAGAATTTAGAATGACTCGTGTTCGAACCAAACAGTATAGTCGAAAGCTTACTCTCTATGGTATATTTTCCCACGTCTCAGACAGCTTTGAAAGTACACTGACGTCACTAGTTTCCTTGCCACTCCTCTTTTGAGTCCACTCTCGTTATGATTATTTCCTTAGCGGCTTTATAAGCGATAGCTGATGGAACTCAAAACAACTAACATATTCTAACAAACATTTCGTTAAGGGATAGTCGCAAGACTCCATTCTCCGACATGCCTCAAAATTTGCAAGAAAAGAACTCGTTCAGAAGATTATCCCGAAAACTTCTTTAGCAACAGTTCTATTCTCCGCTTCAACCAAAAAGGCAGTCAACCCTTAAGAAAGTTAAGGATGACACAAATTAAAGTAAACTAGGCATCAAAATTATATCCACTATCATTCCTTCATAGAAACAATAATGAAGAGAATAGCAAACATCATTGTCTCCCTTCGGAACAACGTCAAGAAAACAGAAACACCGACAAGGATAAACCAAGGTCGTCATCCTTTCAAACATTGGTTCTTCACAAAACCAAGAACACATGACAACACAGCAAACAATCAGAGAAAACACAACACAAATGATGACAGACCTATACCCCAAGCCCAAAAGACTTGGCCAGCTCTGATACCACCAAATGTAACACCCTTCTCGGGCGCTACATTTTGTGACATTTTAAGGTCGAAAAGTAGTTTAATTAAAATATCTACAATAAAATGGGGTAAACTTTTTTTTTCTTTGAAGATCAATGGAATGGGTCAAGGTAAGAATTCTCAAAGTTTGAAAGAAAACATTTCAAAATGTCCCCTTTGAAAAACGGAGTTTGGATGAAGTCAGAACACCAGATAAAACATTTTAGAACATCAAATCCTTTTCTTTTTCTCAAGGGAGACAGTAAGCAATAACACATCCAACCTCATCAAATATTTACATAAAACCCAACCTGACTCATAAACTGAAAACATAAAGATACACACAATATAAAGATATGGAGACGTAGCTCCTAATATGAGATACTGTGTCGTAGCTCCATAAACGATAACAATAACTCCCAAACCTCACAAGCTGGCCAAACTAAAATATAAAAGACCATCCTCTCCCGTACATCGTGAGAAGAACAAACCCAACTGACAAGATCTAGCAGAAACTCTATTTGAGTCCACTACTGATGTCGCCATAAAAGACATCTCTAAAGCCATTACAAAAGTAACTCTCAAAGTAAGCCATTTCCCTTACCAAGGAGAAAGTTATAGTCTACATACCAATGACAATCACAACTGTTTCAAGAAAAGAAAGGTTAGGCATGACAAAAAACACAAAGACCATTAACTTGAACCATCTGAAAGCTGGAAGACGTCCACTAGAAACTCCAACATATCGTCTGCAAACTCGAACCTCAACATCTATGATGAATCAGCCAAGCGACATCTTGACGTCTCAGTCTTCTCAAAAGAACACAGAAAGCACATAATATAAAATGAGGTGAGATTCCCAAACATCACAGCATTTGGCAGATATGAAAATAGCACGACACCAAATAGCATACATTCATATCCATGTAAACATATATTTCAGTCAAACAATCAAGTATATATAAATAACAGATAACATGTGCACGTATAGCCAACAATACACAATATCAATGTAACCATAATCTTATCAAGCATGACCGGACACTATTAGTTCATAGAGACACGAGAACAGGGGTAACTGATTGAAACTGCATAGTCTCATACCTACACAGCCTTAAGAAAGATTTGACCCTAACTCCGGAGCTAAGAGAACATTCGGAAGGAGTGATTAGAGCACATGTTTCACAACAGCCAATATTAGGCATCTTGTGCGTTCAATAGTAACAGCCACATAGAGGTACTATAGTTGATTGTGAAACACTCTCGATAATCGTGACCGGCTAGCATCTAGTCGTTGATGTCAGTGTATTTCATGGAACGTCATGACTAAGAAGAATCACCAACTGGCCATTTGTGACCCTCCTACCCTGAACACCCCCAGGACCATTTAAGATCGTCACTAGCACATCCTCATGCGCACTTGCATGTCGGCTCAACTTCCTAGGCACAAAGACATTACAGAACAAAGTATCAACTATGTGTTTATGCAATAATGTGGTTAATGGCGTGTGCGTTCATATTTATCCACCGGATAAATTTCGGGGTTCCTTACGGAGACCAAAATCCATTTCGTTCATATTTATCCACCGGATAAATTTCGTGGTTCCTTACGAAAACCAAAAGCCATTCTAGAGGCAAGGCATACAGTACCAAACTCTTGGGAATCACCCCTCGTTGGACTATCCATGTTTCAATGCTTTAGTACATTATGAAGATTGGTCATTCGTCACCAACTCAATTTTGCCTATTTAAGTCCAATCTCGAATAGGATTACTTGTCGAGCAAGCAACCTCAAAATCCTTTGTCATTAAGTATTATGGATGTAAGGACGAGTGAATCATCCTTACTTTATGACATATGGTCTTGCTCCACCATGAGTCATAATCATTAAGTCTTTGTTTTCACTAAGCCATCCTCGACTTAGGTTTTCCATTTAACTTGAAATACTAGTCTTGAAGACCAAAACCACTTTTATCCAGAATCAAAACCCTTTGTCTAAAACCAAATCATTTTGGAAGTAAGAATGACTCATAGGTATATTGATATCAAATCCCTCAAAATAGTATTTCAAATCCCGTAAAATTATTGAAAGACAATTTTCCCTTTTTTACTCGATTTATGACTGAAACCCCTAAACTTTCAAATTAAGCTTCCTTTACTCAAAATCATCAATTATCTAGGTTCTAATACTCATTTTCAGGTATTAAAATACCAAAGTAACATCTTGAATATTATTTCACTCAAAAGTCCTAAAACTTGACCTAAACAACTATCAAAGTCATTTTTGAAATCAATTGAACTCTTTAAGATGGGTTTAAACACTGTAAAAACAGTTTGGGAAAACAATACCTCCTGGTTTTCATTTATCCGTAAAACATTTATTTATTTAGTTACTAAAGAATCATTTTGGAAATTCAAAATATAATGTACGATCAAAATAATTTTCAATCTATTTCCAAAACCTTAATAAAAAATCAAACTTCCGAAATAATTGTTCAAAACAAACTCCTTTTCCTTTTATGGATTTAACATTCATATTCTCTCTTAGGGATATTAATGTCGCTTAAGTTTCAAGGATTGTAGTTAAACTTCCATTTCCATTCACATTTGGCCAAAAGCCAATCACAACCAAAGTGAAGGTTACACTTCACCAAATAATCTCACAATTATACATACGCATCAATATATCAAGTTATTTGCAATAACCAAGTATTAAATCCTCACTTTGATCCAATGATCAAAGTGATTGTTTTCAACATGCTAGAAATCATTTTCCAACCAATCAACATGTTAATGAGCATCAATTCAAGTCACAAACAAATTTCTCAACACACAACCATATCTAGCACATAACCAAGCCATAAGCAAATATTGCAACCACACTCATACAGAGAGATAAATAGACAGTGGATAACCCTTGGTATAGGATTTCCAACACTAGACAATTTAAAGCCATCTTCACATCCACTAATATGGTGTGATGTGCTTCACTCCCCCCTTACCTCTAGTAGACAAGGGAAGATCAATTCATTGGTGCTTCAACAGTCATCTTCCTTCTGTGCTAAGTAGCACAAAGCTAAACTCCAACTAATAACCCGACTGGACATTCCAGTTTCCTCTGACACCTTGCGACAGGTGCAGACAACTCACGTCAGCTCCGGAAAAATGTAAAACCTACTTCCCCAAGAAAACACAACCACTTTAACATCCCAGAGAGGGAGTCCAAGAATTTTCAACAACCTGACAAATCAGACAAATAGGTACCCATCATCAACTACTCACTCTAAGTTGATTTAAATACTTAATTTCAATAAATAGAACCAATTTCAATAAAATCAGATTTTGGGCTTTAGGGTTCATAGAGCAATTTGGGGGAAATCAATCTAGTTAAAGAATGATGAAATTAGTTTAGGATAACTCTAATTCATAGTCCCAATTACACAAAACATGGTTTAATTTCAAAATTAAACTCTGAATTCAAAACCTAGGGTTTAGGGTTTGCAAACTGATTTGGGGATTCTTGAATATGAACAAAGTAGATGATATTTTACTCACCCAAGGAGGAAGGTCGAGAAGTGGTGGCTGTAGGGACCTCCAGCGCGACTGTGACGGTGGAGCTACGACGAGATGGCTCCGATTAATGGCCTGAGACATGGGTTTTCGTTCGGACACCATGAGGAAGAAGAAGAAGGCGATGGCGGCACTATGACCGACGGACCAGGCGACGGAAAAAGGAGGATCGAAGGGCCGCAGTCCCAGGCAGAGTCGTGGCTAAAGGACGACATCAGCGAGCTCACGAGCGACGTTCAAAATGACGCACGGCAAGGAGCAGTTGGGTCGCGCGCTGTGATGGTGGTCGGACGGTGCTCAGCTGCGCCTGGGAGATAGGGTGAAGGAGGAAGATGAAGATGGAGTCCAAGAGAGTGTTCTGTGTAGATGAAGAAAGAAGAGGATGAAAGAAAAAAAAAAGAAGAGGAAGGGGGAGGGATTATATGCGTGAAAGATGAGAGATAAGGAGGAAATTTCCTTTTTTTTTCATTTCTTTTGGGTAGTAGGTAAAATGTGTGGTTGAAATTGATTTTAGAAAAAAGGAAATAACATTAACCATTAGATCTAAAAATAATTATTGACAAATATATACTTTCAAAATTCAAAATAGAGTAAAGATTAATGATTGAACTGGTCAACCAAGAAAATCAGTGATCCAAAATTAATCTCCAGTTAACATTAAACTAATTTATTTTCAAATCCAAAATTAAATAGAGTAACATATGAAAATAAATTCCTTTGAATCATATTATTTAAAATATTTTTCTAAACACAGAACAATAGTGACAATAGCATAATATTATTGTTCTGCAAACGTTTATACACTGCAGTAACACAGTGCTAACACACCCACTAAAATAATTTTAAATGAGTAAATAAAATTACTCAAAATAAGCCACATAAAAATAAACAAAAATAACACCCGGATAATAAATTATTTCAATAAAATAATTAAACGTATATGTGAAAAACTGGGATGTCACAAGCATTGTATGGAAGATGATATTTCATTCAAATCAAGCATATATATGTTATTGATTCTCTTGCCTATAAACCTAACTTGTTTATCATACACACTTTTAACTAAGTAACATTTTTCATCAAAAACAACTTTAAAGCCCTTATAACATAGTTGACTAATGATTAACAAGTTATGCTTAAGACCTTCAACCAATAGCACATTATCAATTGTGTTATTAGAATTCTTACCAACTTTACCCACACCAAGAATTTTACCCTTGTTGTTATCTCCATATGTGACATGACCACTTTTCCTTGGAGATAGATGGGAAAACTTGGAGATGTCTCCGGTCATATGTTTTGAGCATCCATTATCCAAGTACCACTCCTTGCATAGTGTCTTCAAGCATACCTATACAAAAGAGGTCAAATCTTAGGTACCCAATTTGGATTGGGTCCTCGTATGTTAGTCTTAGGTTTACTCCCTTTAGGGACCCACATCAAGTTACAATTTGCAACACCTTTTCTTTTGATATAACTTTTTGAAATATGGTGTCCATTGTTGCCTTAAAAATAGTTGTTCTTAAGCTTGTGCAAGTATACATAGAAGCCTCAAGTAATATAGAACTTTCGTTCAGATATCGTTTCCACAGGGATTAAATTGATGCAACAAAATTCCAGTTCAGATTATAAGTCCAGGAGTTAGGATGAAGTAACCAAAAATTGTTGTGTGCAAACAAATTGAAATAAAGGTGTTGATGCTAGAAAATAAACAAGCTGTGACTTGAAATTAAAATTAAAACAGGTTAACAGAAAAAAAAAACAATTGGTTGATTTAGATAATTAAAACAGCTTCAGGTATGCTGCAGCATAAATTCTGTTTAGCCTTCATTATGCTCTGACCATGCTCTAACATCTAGCTCCAGGAATTTAAGGTTTCTTTTCCAACACTACAAGGTTAGGTTCATTAACTTTGTTTTATTCCTAGATTCAGATTAATTACACCACCCTCTAACTAAAGCTTATTCCAACTAGCTCAGGGACATGAATAGCTATTCCTAGCCTACTCATCATCAATTAATTTTCCAATTAATGACTTAAACCCTATCTTTTATCAAGTTTCCACTTACTTAATTATTCAAAAATTAGCAAGCTAAGTATTCAATCAAGTTGATCACTCTTAATCAAACAACATTAAATGCGTGATAAGAGAAGATGCAAACATAGCCATTACATAACTCGGCTAAACATTCATTATACTAGCATACCCAAAGCTTAAAGAGTTTAGCTCATAGTGAACTTAAAAATAACAAATATAAGAGAAGAGAAAGAAACCATTACAAGGGAAGAACAACGAAGAAACACAGGAGCAGCAGCTCAGTAAGAAAGGAAACCAGCGCCGCTCTCAACAAGACAATGTGTAAAATAAATGTTCAAAATGTCCCCCTTTCACTAGGGTTGCTAAATGCTTTTATAGTACACAAAACCCTATTATCTTCATTCCATTTTAGGCCAACAACCAAAAAGAATTCATAGAATAACCCTATCCCAAATTCCAAAAGATGTAGGGCAGCTGATCCTAGGCGCGTGTGCATCCTTAAAAGGGACAGCGCCAGCGCCCTTGAAGAGAGAGGAAAGGTGTCCTTGTCAGCTTTTGTCCTTTAGTGCAATACTACTGGAAGGTAGTCCTTGCTGCAACAACCAAGTCCTTGTATCCCAATGCTTCAGTCTTGCTCCAGCAAGCTTTCTGCGTACCGAGACACATAGTTTTTAGACAATGATAGAGCAATCAAGAGCAAATGGCTGATATTCACGAAACTTAACACAAATATTTGCACACTAACATTTTCTAATAGAAACGAAACTTAAAACCTTAAGGATGGAAAAGAATCACAGTAAAAAGGATCTAAATAACTATTCATTCAAAGAGTTATCACACCCCCAAACTTAAACCATTGCTTGTCCTCAAGTAATGCAAAAGAAACATACAAGGAACACAAAAAATAATCCTCATCAATGAATGATACGCAGGCACCACCCAGATTTGTCCATCCTTCAAATCACATCCAGAAATTCACACTTGCTTACTTAACCAAACTACTCCTTCTATCCTGCTCTCAACAACAACAACTACACATTGATTCAAATAGATTAACACATGCTGCAGTATTCCTCTCTTAGAACAGTTGGTTCTGCATCTCACCCTCACTTTAGACTTTTCACTCATTATCACAAACATGCATCTCTGCTATAGATTTGATGAGAATATCTCACAATTAAAACAATCACAGAATTACACATAGCAAGAGGTCTTTAAGGCTGTAACTGGGCTTAGGACATGTGGAGTTGAATAATTTGGATAGGTAGCTTACTCAAGGCAGAGCATAAGGGTGCTTTTTTATCTAGCTCAACTTCCCAATTGATCCTACAATCCTCATTTTTCTATTTTCTTGTTTCCTTTCTTTCCACTACCAAGACCAAATTTTATTGAACATTTTGCTGTGAACAGAGAACACTCAATGTGATTTTTCAGGCATTGTCTTGTTCTCTGCTCATAATTTTAAATTGTTCAGTTTTTTTTAATTAACTAGCTAGAAGCATAGAAAAACTAACTTCACAAAAGGGGATGGCAGCATCACATTTTCCCCTTATTACTTTTTAATTCACTGGCTGCCTATCCCTTACTGATTTATTTACAACCTTGCTACAGCATGCGCATGTGTTGCAGCATAACACCCCCAAACTTAAGCAGGTGCTTGTCCTCAAGCTTCCCCCAAACTTATGTCAGAACTAGCTACAAAAGTATCCTCTAAATCTACCTTGCGAGTGAATTTTGTTTTTCCAGGTCTAAGGCTTGTAATGAGCTAGTTTGTTCAATAAATGGCCAAAGCTCGAAGGGGGTAACTAGAGGCAACTATATTAGTTGGGTGGTGATATGATCCAAAAAAAGGAGCATGTAGATTTTCAGATCTATCCTTAAGTGACTACCAAAATTCAAAGAAGAAGAACACAAGAAAATGGACAAGGTAAGGAATGGAAGGTAGGCGCCACAATTCCAAGGGAATTGATAAGCCAAGGTGAGGATTGCCACAGGGGTCTTGGCCTCTTGATAAGATCAAAGGGGTTGGCTCAATGAAGAACCCAAGAGAGAACACTCTCTCAATTGGTAAAAACCAAATTGAACATCAAAGTTATCATTCATATGAAAATGGTGTGTTACATATAGCTTTGTGGCTGCCAACTTTTGGCTTCCAAAAAGATACCATAACCCCCTTATCAACTCACACAACTAAACCACTAATTGGTGTAGTAGATGCTTTTACTACAAACAATTAAGTGGCTACCTAATATTAACTCTCCTACTTAACCAAATAATAAAATGAATCATAACTAAAAAGGAGTTACTTTAGGCATGCAAGCCAAAAGATTCCCTCCCAACAAGATTAACAAACTCGTGTAAAAATTCGTTCATAATTGCCACCATTATTTTCAACATGATAGAAGCTGAATCTGGTCAAGAGGCATGAGATACGTTTTGTAGGAAATTTCCTTAGCTTTCCAAAGCACCAAAGAATGCATCAATCGGAGATCCACAACTCAAGATAAAGCTAAAACAAGTCAGCTGGTTCATCACTAATGAAAATAAGATTTTCATCAAAAATCAATTTGGCATGAGATTGAATATCATTCTTGGTTTGCATTACGAGCTGAATCCTCTCAACATGCGGATCTGGTAAAAGGTATGTATATGATAGATGGTAGACCTTGTTTGTTTGTCTAAGTAGCATGATAGACAAGAAAGTGATGAGAGTTTCTTGTTGAGGTATAGTTGTGACTGGTAGGATGTGAACCCTTAAGATTAATATTAGTGATTAAGACAATTACTATAAGTCAAATGTTAATCGAGGCATAGTATCATTATGGAACCTAGGGCAATGATTAATATTCGTAGTTAAGATGGATTATATGATTTTGGGAAGAGTAAACGAAAGTGTATATAGTAATTTCACCTAAGTTGAATATGAGCAGAAAAAATGATTTCAGATATAAATTGAGGTTACTAGAAAAATTCAAATTTGTTAAGTTAAGGAGTGTTGAGATGTTGTTCTTTTGATTGCAGATTATCCTAAGGAGTGTTGAGATGTTTATTTGGAGACTTGAAATGTGTGATTTTGATATAATCTAGAATAGTGAAATACATTCTAAGGAACTAAGACTGTGATTGGATACATGAATTAGGAAGTTAGGGTAGTATTAATTGTGGTGTTAATTGCGGGAGTTAGATGTTGAAATAAGGTTCTCTAGTGGATCAATAGTAAGAAGAAAGAAATGATTAAGTTTTAAGTATGCCCTTCAAGGATGATAGATCAAGGTGAAATGTTAAGGACAATGGATATAATGTATGGATGGATTGTCTCGGGGATAAATAGAACGATATAAGAATGAATTCTGTTATAAAGTTACCGCTGTCACCTAGGGGAAAGATAGCGATGAGAAATATAATGTGGGATCTTTAGATTAAGATATGATTACAAGATGATGTCTAGTTTTGAGTTAAGAAATTCCGAGGACGGAAATTTTTTCTAAGAAGGGTAGTAATATAACAACCTGATTTTTAATTACGTTATTTAACCAATTAAAATATAATTAATTATATTTTAATATGAGAGTTAGAAAGTGAATTTAAATAAAATAAAATCATATTCACAGTCTCTCTTATGGTATAAGGTTACGGTAAAATTTTGGGTTTAAAACTCAGACAGAAATCGGTCTACGTTTTTTTACTGATAGTATAATTTTATACCGGCAGAAAACCTTAATTTGACCCGAAACTGAAATTTGTAGATATTTTATATTATGGTCGTGAGGAATCCTACTTTTAAAATTTCTGATCAGAAATAAAATATTATGTTTATTCGGACGAATTTTGGTAAAAGTTCGGACGGAAAACAATCGGTGTTTTCACTGAAAGTAAGATTTTAACGAGCAGAAAATCTAATTTTGACTCGTGAACTAAATGGTTTATATTTAAATCATATTTCTAACTAGTTTGGTTGTTTTGAAATTTTTCAACCGAAAACGAAATATTACGCTTTTATGCGGGCGTAAAATCCTAATCGGGAAACCAACGGAGTCGAAAACGGAAGTGTAGAGACCCGTCAAGATATCAGGACAACGAGTCATACATGATGACTCATGGAGGATGAGTCACCAAGCATTTATGAGCATTAAATGCTAGCAATCATGACTTTTGGGTAAAATGACCAAAATACCCCCAAGCTTTCACGGTTATTAAGACACATCTATGCACTTTTAACCATTCATTTCACATGGTTGTAAACCTCTCACATATGTCCAATTTCGTGCAGCCATATATACTAAACCATACCTATTTCATTTTGCTTTTGTTTCATTATTTTCCTCTCAAAAACTGAAATCGGGTAAATAATGGAGTTGCGTACGGGGTTTCTGGGAACCGCTAACGTATTGAATCGATGAGTCATGGATGACTCATTAGATGTGGCCCAAAATCAGTCACACCTCTCTTCATTCTCCACCAACTATTTTAACCAAACCACGGTTACAAATTAACTATAGTTAGGTTATTATAACCATAATTAAGTTATTATATTATTTTCTACACTTAACCTATGTCAACTAACCTAACCTTGGTTCATTTTTAACATAAAACAACTCATTTCCCTCACTCACTCACTAAAAGCCACGGCCAAAACCCCTCCCACACTTAACCAAAATTTCATTTTCTCTCCTAAGTCATTTTGCTCACCAAGAACATCCTTTGTGTTCTTGAGAAGTTCTTCATTTCTCATCATGTTCTTGATCAAAACTCTTCATCCCAAGGCGAGGAATCCCTTTCACATCATCTTAGCTTCATTTATCATGCATCAAAACTTCATTTCCATCAACTTTTCACAAAACTCTATTTCTAAATCTAGAAATTCAAATAATTCTATAAAATTGTAGAAAAATTATTTTAATGTGAAACCAATTTCTATGATCTTAATATGTCTTCTACTTTCATCATATAAAAGAATGTAATCAAAATAATTTTCCTCCCTACTTTTCTTATTAAGGCCGAACCTCGGTGGTTTTAGGCAAATGAAGTTTTGTTCAATTTCTAAAATATGATACTTGATTTGAACTCTTTAACACCTATAGTAGTTAGATGAACAAAATAAGTTTTCTTTAATCTTTAACTAGATCATGATTTGTATCAACTATTTAAGGTGTGTAGGTTCTAGATCCAAGAGTTTGTGAGCAAAAGGAATTTCTAGCCTATTTTTCTTATTATGGCCGAAACCCTAACCATAGAGGTTAGAGGATTTTGTTTCATATTTTTGAATTGTAACACTTGAATGTTAGTTAATACTTTAGGAACTAAGATCCAAAATATGGAGTTGAGAAAATAACCCTAGCCTTTTTTTCATATCATGGCCTAACCTAGCATGAATTAGTCATAGTTGGTTTTTGTTTGATTTATTTGTGCTATGTTGTTTTGGTTGAAGGTTAACCATTAATTGTGGTAGAGTAACGAGGATCGAAAAGTTTGGGACTTCGACGATAAGTTCAGGTGAAAGGATCACTCTGTCATCGGAATTGATAAGTAGTATATTATATAATAATTGTGTAGGGCGACCTAAACCCTACTAGTAGTTGAGTAATCGACAAGACCAAAATCACATTGGAAAAATTTTCTGTAAAACCAATGGTGATTCGGGGATTGTAGGTTTATCGACATTAGGATGATTTTAGATTGTTTATGGTTGATTTGACTTTATTATCATTATTAAATTGATATTGTGTTATTTTGGTGATATTGGAATATGTTGTTGATATTGTGTTATGCATGATCTGCCTGGTTTTAATATTGTGCTTCGCGGATTTTAAGCAAAGATATATATTGTTCGGGAGATGATTGTTTGGGTGTGAGGATAATGGTGACTTAGAGGTGCCTAACCTAATTGAGTTATTTTAAAAAGGAAGGGTGACATATAGAATATGTGTTAAGGCTTTGATGGAAGGTTAAGGCACTAGGATGTTAATAATATGGGTTAGTGACATTCATGTGTTTACGTTGTTGTTCACAACCGCATATTTAGAATATACGAGGTCAAGAGTTCTCGTTAGACCATTCCACCTTAGAATTTAAGTTGTGCAACTATAGTGTCATTACTATGAAATCACCCTTGATAGAGATGAGAGAGAACCAGGGTGTGCACGACGGTACTGTGCTGCTATAGTGTCATTGCTTTGCATGAGCATTCTCACCATGGATGAAAATGTGCACCGGCGTTGGGAACGCGTCACCTGGATGACTAACTGACAATCCTAACGAGGAATGTGTGACAGGATTAGTGGTGGCCACGTCAGTATCAAAGTGTGTGAGATTGGGGTAGAGGATGGTACATTAATTTGAGGATGCTTTGTAAGTTATGTATGTTGATTGTCTGTGAAATTTATTGTATGATATGCTATGACTCTTTTCCGCTTTTGATGATAAAAATGTTTCTTATCCCCTATATCTTTCTGTGTGTTGTATTTTATTTTTGATGTGATCGTATGAGAAGACCCGATGGAGGAACCAGTTGCTGAGGAGTTAGATGGAACTCCGTATGAACCAAAGGCGGGAGGACGAGCTATGGATTCCAGCAATGTAGTTTAGTGTCTACGGCCGGTGAGTCTTATAAGATGTTTTATTTTCCGCTGATTATAAGCAGTTTGTATAACTAAATACCTGTGCAAGATCCTACTGATAGGATACCCTAAACAGTGTTTTGGCAATGTAATGAACAAACATGTGTGTATTTATATATTATAACTTTGGTGTGTTTAATTTGCAGAAGTTATATGGTTAGTAAATAAATTTTTAATTTTTATATATTTTCAACGATAAGCATGTGATTAAGTAAATAAATAATAAGGTTTTAATCTAATAATACAATGGGGCACAATGGGATGTCTCAGGCCATGGGGGAGAATTTGAAAATGAACAATTCAAACTGTTCTGTGAGAAAAATGATATTTCTCACAATTTTCTGCACCTAGAACTCCACAACAAAATCAAGTGGTTGAGAGAAAGAACATATCTCTTCAAGAGATGGGTAGAACAATGCTCAATGAAAATAATCTCCCTAAGTACATTTGGGCAGAAGCCATTAACACTGCTTGTTTTGTGCAAAACAGAATTCTGGTTAGATCTATCCTAAACAAGACTCCATATGAATTGTGGAAAGGTAAAAAAAACCCAACATATCATATTTTCATGCATTTGGATGTGAATGTTATATTCTAAACACAAAAGATTATCTGGGTAAATTTGACTTTAAAGTAGATAAAGGCATATTCATTGGATATTCTGAATTGTCTAAAGCTTTTAGAACCTTTAATTCTAGAACCTCTGTTGTAGAAGAATCAATTCATTTAAATTTTAATGATGGTTTGAAGACTGATATTGAACTATCAGATCTAGAAGATGATATTTCAGGTGTTGATCTTAATCTTGCAGTGGAAAAATCTTTAGATAAGGCAAATGTAGACATGTCTAAAATTTCAGAAAATCAGACAAGTACTGAAACATCTGAAAAACAGAATGAGAAAAGAGACTGGAAATTCAAGACCTATCATCCTGAGGATCTCACCATTGGAAGTCCATCTCAAGGTGTTAGAACCCGATCTGCTTTCAATGAAAACAACAACATGGCCTTCATATTAGACTTGGAGCCCCAAAAGATTGAAGAAGCCTTATAGGATGAAAGCTGGATTCTAGCCATGCAAGATGAACTGAATCAGTTCAAAAAGAATGATGTGTGGACTCTAGTTTCTAAATCCAAAAATAAATCTATCATTGGAACTAGCTGGTGATTTAGAAACAAACTGGATGAAAATGAAAATTTGGTAAGGAACAAGGCAAGACTAGTTGCTCAAGGGTATAATCAACAGGAAGAGTTCTCTAAATTGATGCATAATGAGTTTGAGATGAGCATGATGGGAGAATTGAAGTTCTTTCTTGGTCTGCAAATAAAACAGACAAGTGATGGAATATGTATCCATCAACAAAAATACACCAAGGAACTTCTGAAAAAGTGTAAGATGGAAAATTCAAAGCCTATGGGTACTCCTATGCATCCATCAATAATTCTAAACAAGGATGAGGAAGGTAAAAAGGTAGATCAAACTTTCTACAGAGGTATGATTTGATCTCTTCTATACTTAACTGCTAGCAGACCTGATATTCAGTTAAGTGTTTGTCTATGTGCTAGATTTCAATAAGATCCCAAAGAATCTCATCATATGGTTGTTAAAAGAATTTTCAAATATTTAATCGGAACCACTAACCTTGGTCAATTATATAAGAAATCTGAAGATTTCAGATTAGCTGGATTCTGTGATGCTGATTTTGCTGGAGATAGAATTGATAGAAAAAGTACCAGTGGAGGATGTCACTTCATTGGAGCAAACATGAAGTGATCAAGACATATATCACTAACATTTTAGGATCTTTCTTTTATTTCAATTGGTAAGAATTCAAGATCAAACACAAACAAGAAAAATTGATATGAAGCTTGATCTTCAAGTGAAGAATCAAGAGAAACAAAAAGAGTAGGAGAGAATAACAATTGATATATGAACTAGAAAGTAAATTTCAAGAAGTAAATGACATGAATTAAAGAGCAAGAAATAAAGAACAAAATAGAAAATGGAAGAGGTAGCGAAGAAGGAGAATGGCTCCACAAAGTCATTGTTCTTGGAGAAGAAGATTGAATTTGATAAGCCAAGGAAGATTCACCATTTTAATATGGAAATTCAAGATAAGAATCAATGGTTCTACTCATGAACCAAGAAGAGGAGGCTCTCAACTCTCTCTAGAAATCTCAAGTGTGAGAAAACTCAATTGTATTCAAACTTGAAAAATGATTTACATGACATCTATTTGTAGCCTCATCCTACTTAAGGTGCAAGCTAGACTAACTTGAAGTGCAAGCTACTCTAAGTTAAGCCACAAGTAGCGCCTCCTAGCTTCTTCCACCTAAGTGTGGGATTTTTTTGGGCCTAATGCCTTTCTACTATTATGTTATGGCCCAATAGGCCCAAACCCTAAACTAGTCCTAAGTGCTTTTTGAATAAGCATTTTTCATTACATAAACTCTATTCTATACAAGGTACCTAGTCCCTACCTTTATTACGTGAAGTCTAAGCTAAACAAGGGTCCTAGGTCCTATCCCTAACTAGGTGGTCAATAGATCAATGCACAAGAGGTTCAAGGTGAAACCCTCTTCATACGGTTGCCTATGAGTCAAGTAATTGACCACCACCTTCTTCAATGAGTCTTGGATTCTTCTAAGCCTTGCCCTTGTTAAGGGTCCATGTAGGTCTTCAATGCTAGGTCCTTGGCATTGATTGTCAATGCTCATATCATCCCCTCCTTCTTGAAGAACATTCGTCCACGAATTGTGTTGATCATCATCTGTGTCATTTTCAAAAAGACTGAGACCAGACACATTAAACGTGGCACTTACATTATAATCACCAGGGAGATCTATTTTATATGAATTATCATTTATTTTCTCCTATACTTGGAAAGGTCCATCACCCCTTGGTAGGAGTTTGGACTTCCTTTGTAAAGGAAACCGCTCCTTTCTTAAGTGCACCCATACCCAATCACCCGGTTTGAGTAACACTTGTTTTCTTCCTTTATTTACTTGTCATGCATTGTGCTCCCCTTGTTTTTCAATATTTAATTTTATTTGTTCATGGAGATTTTTAACAAAGTCGACCTTGGCAAGCCTATCTTGATGCAACAATGATTGGTCAATTGGTATTGGAAGCAAATCAAGTGGGGTTTGTGGATTAAAACCATAGACTATCTCAAAAGGGGAGTGCTTAGTAGTAGAATGTTGCACATGGTTGTATGCAAACTCAATTAAAGGTAAGCACTCTTCCCAAGACAATAGGTTTTTCTTGAGGATGGTTCGTAGGAGAATAGAAAGAGTTCTTCTAACCTCCTCGGTTTGCCCATCCGTTTGTGGGTGTCAAGTAGTCGAAAAGAGTAATTTAGTTCCAAGCTTGCCCCACAAAGTTCTCCAAAAGTGACTTAGAAACTTTGTATCTCTATCGGATACAATGCTTCTAGGAATCCTATGTAGTCTAACTATTTCCCTAAAGAAAAGGTTGGCTACATGGCAAGCATCATCACTTTTGTGACATGGAATGAAATGGGCCATCTAGGAAAATCTATCCACAACCACAAAGATTGAGTCATTCCCTCGCCTAGTCCTTGGTAATCCCAACACAAAATCCATAGAGATATCAATCCAAGGAGAAGAAGGACTAGGTAAGGGAGTGTACAACCCATGAGGCTTACTCTTTGACTTTGCTTTCAAACACTCAATGCATTTTTTACATAACTTTTGGACTTGAATTTTCATGTTTGGCCAAAAGAAAAGTTCATGCAAAACCTCTAAAGTCTTGTGAACACCGAAGTGCCTCATTAAGCCCACTTGATGTGCTTCACTTACCAATAACTCTCTAATAGAATGTCTTAGCACACAAAGTCTTTTGTCTTTAAAAAGGAACCTTTCACTTATGAAAACTCCTTTATATGCCATGGACCCTATTTGAGTGCAAATTGTAGAGAAGTCCAGATCATTTACATACAATTCCTTTATGTGATCAGACCCAAGAAGTTTTGTTTCAAGAGTTGATAGTAAGGCATATCGACGTGAAAGTTCATCCGCCACAACATTGTTTTTGCCTTGTTTATGTTTAATCACATAAGGGAATTGTTCTATGAATTCCACCCATTTGGAATGTCTCTTGTTTGATTTTCCTTGCCCCTTTAAGTGTTTTAATGATTCATGATCACTATAAATGACAAATGGTGACACCCTCTACCCCGCATATGATATAAAGCATTAAATATATAAAGATAAAGATATATCATCATGCATATTCGTTTAATTAACAAATGAAAGGTCCGTGGATAGAGAGGTCCACATGAACAAGTTCAACAACATGGAATAAAAGATAAGTTTTGAGGAAAATAAAAACATAAACATAAAGCAATAACATAACGCCCAACCCCGATGTCACATTCAGAGCTGGTAGTAAAGGTTCTGGATAAATCCACGGAGTATGAAACCACTAAGCTAAACGACTAAAACTGATAAGCTAAACATCCAACTAAGTCGTGGCTCCTCGGAGTCACTCCTCAACAGGCCGCTAACCGTCCTCTGCAAAATACCAATCAGGCCAAAAAAGACATCCAGAATATATACATTATCATATAATATCATATCAGCATGTTAATCGTTAAACATATGCCATGCAGTGCAATGCAACACTACTCCGCTACTCCATCAATGCATGTGGATCCAACTAATTCAAAGTCATCTTAGGAGTTACATATCCGTATTGGCCATAAAGCACCAACACCGGCAGTTCCCCAAACCATGGAGGAACCCCTTGGATAGATGGCATAACATATATAACTGGATATGCCACCTCGGGGGCGCACGGTTCACCAAACCATGGGTGAACCACCCGAGACTTGGGCCATATCATCATAACTAGGACGAACTCCCCTATGTTGAATATCCCCCTCAACATCAACTCCAATGCTTAATGCAAATGGCATAACAACACACAAGGCAACCACCTCATTTGCTTGGGCCTAAAAGCACCCAAGACTTATCACCAACATCAACATCAACACCTTAGACCCAAATCGTGGGGTCAAGGCCCCCTTGGCCGAAAAGCACCAAGGTCCAACATAACAACACCTCGACCATGAAGCATCGAGGCCACTTTGGCCAAATAGCACCAAAGCCCAACAGCTTGCGGTGACTCATTAGGCACCGACTTACCGATTAATATTGTAATTATCTTAATTGATCATTAACCAAGTTATCTAAGTTCCATTGTTCAGTTATTACATTATCACCTCACTATTAGGGACAAGTGGGGTCAAAACACCTTAATTGCCCTTAATTCAGTTTCTGCCAGGAGAGGAAGCACGGGCGTGCTTGTCCCCTGCACGGTCGTGCTACCTCATAAGTGAAGCACGATCGTGCTTCTTATTATGCACGGTCTTGCTTCTGCACTGCACGGCCATGCTTAATGCGTGGCCTCCCAAAATTCAAAAGGGAAGCACGAGCGTGCTTTCTATTAAGCACGGTTGTGCTCCTTGAGCCAACCATGCTATTCTGGGCAGAACAGAGCTTAAACTTGGGATTAAAAACCCCCTAACACTCTTAAATCAAGCCTAAGGTTTTACACTAAACCAGTTATCATGGAACTCACACTTTACCAACTGTCTATAATTAATCAACATCCTTGGGTAATTATTCCCTAATTACTATGTTAATTAGGAGTCCTAAATTAATTAATTAGGGCCTTGTTAACATATTAACTCAACAAACATAAATCAACCAAAATAGTCTCAATAACAATAACTTCAACCAACATATCATGGCATGTTATCAACCAACTCAATCAACACAATAGGTACAATATCATAACCATGAAATAAACATAACAAACTCATCAGAAACATATTCAACATATTAATATAGGCAATAACATACAAATAACTTATCATAGCATCAATAAATATAATAAGCATATTAGAGACATGGCAATCATCACATAACGACTCAATGGGGTCATGGGAACCCCTCATCTTACACTACTCCTTGCCTAGAGATTATACTATCCTTCTCCCCATACCTGGGATGAAGGTTTCCACTTTCTAAAAACCAACGGCAACCCGGTCACGTTCCTTTAAGCAGCTCAACCACCTCCAAGCCTTGGCCAAACCAATTAGTTCCCAAATCAAGAACAAGAAAAGGGTAACTAAAAAGGAACTATCTTTACCTTTTCTAGGATGAACAACACTAACTAAACCTTCCCAAATAGTCTCCAAACTCTAACAAAGCAAGGACTATAGAGAAAATAAGGAAGAAATTCGTAGTAGGGTGGCTGCTAGGTTAGAAATAGGGTTCCAAAGTGAACCCTCGGTTATTGTGCCTATTTATAGACTGTCACCACGAAGCACGGTCGTGCTCCTCATCAAGCATGGGCGTGCTGGACTTAGCGTCAGCTAGATGCGGTCCGCACATTGAGCACGGGCATGCTCACTGTTGAGCACAGGCATGCTCAACTTAAAATACACTTTTGACTTTAAGCACGAGCGTGCTGGCTAATGAGTACGGACGTGCTCATCTACCAGAAAGGGACTTTTTAAGCTAAAATCTCACCTAGACCTTAGCTAACAACTTAACAAAACCAACTTAAACAACCAAACAAGCTTTAAAGAAAAGCACTTACGAAAAACAGGGTGTTACAATTCCGCCCCCCTTATAAAAATTTCGTCCGCGAAATTTCTACGTACCTCAAGTGAAAAGGTGTGGGTATGCTTCCTTCATCTTGTCTTCCAACTCCCAAGAAACGCTTTCTTCAGTAGCCCCACTCCAAAAAACCTTGACTAAAGGGATCTCTTTACCTCTTAGCTGCTTCACCCTCCTATCCTTGACTCGAAGGGGCAATACTTCAAAAGTCAAGTTCTCTTTCAACTGTATTGCGTCGGGTACTATCACGTGACTAGGGTCATGAACATACTTTGAGTTGAGGAACATAGAAAACACTATAAAGATTGGACAAGAATGGTGGTAAGGCTATTTGGTAGGCGACTTCGCAGACTCTTTTCAGGATTTGGTAAGGACTAATGAATCTTGGAGTAAGTTTCTTTGCTTTCATCACTCTACCAACCCCAGTTGTAGGGGTAACTCTCAAGAACATGTGATAGGACAAACCTGCTTTGATACCACTAAATATGACACCCTCTACCCCATATATGATATAAAGCATTAAATATATAAAGATAAAGATATATCATCATGGATATTAATTTAATTAACAAATGAAAGGTCCATGGATAGAAAGGTCCACATGAACAAGGTCAACAACGCGGAATAAAACATAAGTTTTGAGGAAAATAAAAACATATACATAAAGCAATAACATAATGCCCAACCCCGATGTCACATTTAGAGCTGGTAGTAAAGGTTCCGAATAAATCCATGGAGTACGAAACAACTAAGCTAAACGACTAAAACAGATAAGCTAAACATCCAACTAAGTCGTGGCTCCTCGGAGTCACTCCTCAACAGGCTGCTCACCGCCCTCTGCAAAATGCCAATCAGGCCAAACAAGACAAACAGAAGAAGGGAGTATGAAAACATATAATCACAATGACATGGGAATAGGAAGCAAGATGATCATACATCATGGCATAGAAATATAACAACATACAATAGATACATCATCATATAATATCATATCATCATGTTAACCATTCAACATATGCTATGCGGTGCAATGCAACACTACTCCGCTACTCCTTCAATGCTTGCGCATCCAACTAACTCAGGAAGTCAACTTCGAAGTTACATATCCGTATTGGCCATAAAGCACCAACATCGGTAGTTCCCCAAACCATGAAGGAACCCCTTGGATAGCCGGCATATCATAACTGGATATGCCACCTCGGGGGCGCACGGTTCACCAAACCATAGGTGAACCACCCGAGACTTAGGCCAGATCATCATAACTAGGACGACCTCCCCTATCTTGAACATCCCCCCTCAACATCAACTCCAATGCTCTATGAAAATGAAACAATAACACACAAGGCAACCACCTCCTTTGCTTGGGCCTAAAAGCACCCAAGAGTTATCACCAACATCAACATCAACACCTTAGACCCAAACCATGGGGTCAAGGCCCCCTTGGCATAAAAGCACCAAGGTCCAACATAACAACACCTCGACCATAAAGCATTGAGGCCACTTTGGCCAAACAGCACCAAAGCCCAACAACTTGCGGTGACCAATTAGGCATCGGCTTACCGATTATCATTGTAATTATCGTAATTGATCATTAATCAAGTTATCTAATTTCCATTGTTCAGTTATAACATTATCACCTCACTATTGGGGACAAGTGGGGTCAAACCCCTTAATTCCCCTTAAGTCAATTTCTGCCAGGAGGAGAAGCACGGGCGTCCTTGTCCCCTGCACGGTCGTGCTGCCTCATAAGTGAAGCACGGTCGTGCTTCTTATTATGTACGGTCGTGCTTCAGCACTACACCATGGTGCTTAATGCGCAGCCTCCCAGAATTCAAACGGAAGCACGACTGTGCTTCCTATTAAGCACAACCATGCTCCTAGAGCCAGCAATGTTGTTTTGGGAAGAACAGAGCTTAAACTTGGGATTAAAAACCCCCTAACACTCTTAAATCAAGCCTAAGGTTTTACACTAAATCAGTTATCATGGAACTCACACTTTACCAACAGTCTATAATTAATCAACATCCTTGGGTAATTATTCCCTAATTACTATGTTAATTAGGAGTCCTAAATTAATTAATTAGGGCCTTATTAACATATTAACTGAACAAACATAAATCAACCAAAACAGTCTCAATAACAACAACTTCAACCAACATATCATGGAATGTTATCAACCAACTCAATCAACACAATAGGTACAACATCATAACTATGAAATAAACATAACAAACTCATCATAGACATATTCAACATATTTATCTACCCAATAACATGCAAATAACTTATCATAGCATCAATAAATATAATAAGCATATTAGATACATGGCATTCATCATATAACAATTCAATGGGGTCATGGCAACCCCTCATCTTACACTACCCCTTGCCTAGAGATTATACTATCCTTCTCCCCATACCTAGGATGAAGGTTTCCACTTGCTAAACACCAATGGCAACCCGGTCACGTTCCTTTAAGCGGCTAAACCACCTCCAAGCCTTAGCCAAACCAAAAATGGTAACCAATTAGTTCCCAAATCAAGAACAAGGAAAGGGGAACTAAAAAGGAACTATCTTTACCTTTTAAAGGATGAACAACACTAACTAAACCTTCCCAAATAGTCTCCAAACTCCAACATAGCAAGGGCGATAGAGAAAATAAGGAAGAAATTCGTAGTAGGGTGGCTGCTATGTTAGAAATAGGGTTCCACAGTGAACGCTCGGTAACTGTGCCTATTTATAGGCTGTCACCACGAAGCACGGTAGTGCTCCTCATCAAGCACAGGCGTTCTGGACTTAGCATCAGCTAGACGCGGTCCGCAAATTGAGCACGGGCGTGCTCAACTTAAAATCAGAAATATGATAGCGTGATTCCGTAAGTGTACGACTTCGTCGTCAAGTAATAAAAAGATCGAACCTCAGAGACCGTGATCTTAAATAACAATTAATTATTAAATCAATTTAACTAAACTATATATAAAAAAGATTTGGAAAATATTTGGTTTCTAAAATAAGAGTTAACTAGCAAATCAAATATTTAAAACGTGATCAATTAAAATCGCAATCAAATCTAATCTGGGATTTTTCAATATCAAAAGAGATTTCCAGGAATTGGGTTACCAACAAGACTGTTCATGCTACTAAATTGACTACCCCTCTTGTTAATAATCAAAATTTCTTTGAAGTTGAATTTATCCTAAATAAGTTAATGTTCCCTCTCGGGATACATGAACCGTGCCCAATTAAATCAACCCCTACTTTCATGGTAATTGAATTTAAATCGAACCCTTTAAGGTTTGTGACAATTCAGTGAACCCTCGAAGGATCGCTTCTAACTCTCGTGATTTCAGTCCTAAGTTTAATTCCTATAGATACGATACCTAAGTTCACCGCTAAGTTCGTTCTTAGAGTATCTACGACAAGCAAATAAGTGGCCACCAAATTTACAAGTATTTCAAGCAATAGAAATCAAATCAAAAGCAAAATTGAAATTAACAAGAAACAAAATGTCAATTTATCACAATAAACGAATCTTGGGCATAGCCCCAATTCCTAGAAATAAAACGACTACTCAAGCATTTCAAAGTTCATAGCAATCTTAATTAACAAAAGCATAAAAATAAACCTAAGAGAAGAGAAGAAATTGAGAATAAGAGAAACCCTAGTTTTTGCCTATGGGTCGTAGTCCTAAGGTCCTTTTTTTCGAGCCTTAGAGTCCTATTTATAATATAGGGTAACTTGAATTCAAAGTTGTTACAAAATCAGATCAAATCAACAATTAAATTTCCTGATATTGCGCGTCACGACCGTGATGCCTATCACGGTCAGGCCGTGATGGGTTCTGACTTGGAGATGGCTTCACTGCTTGGTCTGTCACGGCCGTGACCACCATCACGGCCTAGCCATGATCAGTTCTGCTTGTGAGGGTCTGGTTCAGTTGGCATGTCACGGCCGTGATGGCCATCACAGCCTGACCGTGACCAGTTCTGAGTTTAACGTTCTTTCTTTTCAACACTACTCGATCATGGTCGTGATGCCTATCACGGCCAGGCCGTGATGGGCTCTGTTTGGCTCATTTTTCTTGCTTTTTCAAGCTCCATCTTTGTGCAAGCTCCAACATAACTGGTCCTTAGAATTTTAATCTTCAATTGCTGCACACAAACACCACAAAACCACCTTACCCGTTCCTAGGTAAAAACTAACAAAAATCAAATTAAATATACCTAAACTATATGAAAATGCATGTAAAATGTCAAGGAAATATGAGGTGAAATCACACTCATCAAACTACCCCAAGCTTAAGATTTTGCTTGTCCTCAAGCAATCACTAAGGCCAGAAAAGATAAACAGTCAGAGCATGGACAATGAACCTAGAGCCCGAGTAATAAATCCAAGTAACATGCATATTCAATAAGAAACCAAGAGACAATCAATTTTAAGTCCAATTAGAAGCTTAGGTTCCCTAGATTCATATCTCTTACTAATTCGGGCGATCTTCTCACCTCACTCATGTTTTTGAGGGTATATGACAATTCACTCAATTTCCTCAAGGAATGTATTCTACCATAAGCTTGACTATTAACCAAATCTCTACTTTATTAATGAAAACACATAAGAATCAAGAGGTCTTTTATTTTGGTTGTAATGGGGCCATGGGATTCATCGTTAGGTGGGGAAACCAAGAAAAGGAAATTCAAGAAGGCTAACAAAATATCAACAATGCAAAGCATGACAACCACCTAAAATACCTTTTCGAGCTTTAAATCATTCTTCCACCTTTATTTCTTTCTTTCTTTCTTTTTCATTTTATTTCTCATTCTCTTTTTCTCATCCCCTACTCCATTTTTTTTTGTTTATTTTATTTTACCCTTTTTTTTTCAATTTGGAGAATAGGATATTTCCAACTTAAGAGAAATATTTTTCTAACTTTTTCATCTCACAATATATTTTTCAAACTACCTTTTTGCCCTTTTTGCAATACTTTAAAAGGTGTCATGTAACACCCTGTATTTCACTGTTTTAAATAACAGTAATAGATATAAATATGTTTATAACTTTATTTGAGTTTTAGAAAATTATTTTAAATAAACGGAGTTTGCTACTCAATCCTACTTGAATGTAGGAAGCTACGATTAAAATTTAGGTTGGAAAGTCAGGTGAAACCCGGCCCGCGAATTCCATTGACAGTATAATAATACTGCTCAAAAGACCTAATTTTAATTTGTGAACGAAAGACTTAAGTTTAGTATTTTATTTCCTACAATTTTGAATTTTTAGAATTATTTCAGAAATAAAATAAAATAAATTATGTTTTTCGGGTGAAACACGTAATCGGGTAGACGACGGAGGGGATTTTGGAGTTTCTAAGAGCCGATAGAGGGTTTATCTTAGGATTTTGAGATGATTCAAGGGGATGAATCATATTTTTAAGTCTAGAAGGTTCTAGAGGGTTAAAGTGAAAATTTAGGAATTTTACGCTTAAGTCCCTGAACTTTCTGTTAAATTACCCTTTTGTCCCTAAGTTAGTTTCTAAGATTTTTTTCAAGTGAATTGGACTAGAATCCTTGTTCCCAATCTCTTAATGGACGTGGCTATGAAGCCCAAATTTCCTAGTTCATGGATTGATTCCATAAAGCCTATTTGAAACTATACAAGTTTCCTATGTCATGCTTAAGTTTAAATCTTTAAGTGGGCCCCACACAAAAAAATGAATCCAAGCCCAAATATATTAGGCCCATGCGCAAGCCCATGAGGTAGAAGGGGCTGCCCTCATAATTTTTTGGATGAGCCAAGAATGTTCTAGAATGTTCTACATTCTTCAACATTATTCTACAACATTCTCAAATCTTCTTCAACATTCTAGGGTCTTCCTAAAATATCTATGACAAAATCAGCCCAAAATAGTCAAGATAAGATCACATTAAATGTGGAAAATAGTCATCATGACAATTTATTGGCAATTTGAAAACTAGTCCTTACACTTTTGGAATCTTTGCAAAATGGTCCCTAGGAATTATTTGCATTTCAATCCTTTACACAAGACAACGTATCCTACTAGATCCTTCTAAAAGTGGCACCACCCATATCTATAAATACCTTCTCTCACTTTTCACTTAGTTTCTATTGTCATTTGTTCAAAAACCCTAAAGTTATAAGTCTTTTAGTGATAGATTTGTGAAGTAAGTTTCTTGGATTTCCTTTATCATTGATTTTCAAGAGGTAAATCCTAATCTTCTTCCTTAATCATGCCTATGTTCTTTAGCAAGTTTCTTGATTCAAAGTTTGTTTCATATGTGTTCATCATTTTCAAGTTTCTAAGTCTTGAACTTTGAAAAATCATAATAAATTCTAGAAAAATCTTATGATGATGAAACTACTTTCTATCTTCTTGATATCATGAATATTATCTAAATCTAAGAGCATAATGTAATAAAAAATTTCTTTCCTAAAAACCTAGCCTTGGCCGAATCTATCAAAGTAGGTTTGGTAGAGTTTTGTTCATGTGTTGTCATGTATGATCATGTATTCTATATGGCATGTATGTCTACACACTCTAATCCATGTTAGTTTCTTAAAAGAAAAATCTTTACTCAAAAATCTCTATGTTTGCCGAACCCTAGATGGGTGAGATTGGATGAGTTTTTGTTCATAGTTTTCATTAATGATCTTGTTAATCAAGCTATTAGTATGTATGCTTAATAAATCCAAGTTGGTTTATTAAACTAAGAACCCTAACCCTATGAACATGTTGAGGCCGAATCCTTGTATAAAAGAGTTAGGAAGTTTTGAGTTTCAACTTTAGTTGTTTAGTCACTAATCCATGATTTAGGTTAATCAAGGATCATAAATCCATGACTTAATCATGATTAATAATTGTAGTCACATAAAACCCTAGAAGTCGTGACCTTGTAGTAGGATTCTGGATGTTTTTAGTTCTTGACTTGTTTTATTATTGATTTGGTTGAAGGTGGTTGTGTTAACTCGTGGCGGGATAACGAGGATCGTCGTGTACGTGTTTCCGGTGATAACTCAGGTGGGAGAAAGAACCATTCCATCGTCGGAACCGATAAGTAGTATATAATTTATAATAACGGTGTAGGACGACCTAAACCCTACTAAAGGTCGAGTAATCGACAATACCAAAATCGTATTGGAAACTTTTCCGTAAAACCAATGACGATATGGGAATTGTAGGTTTATCGCCTTAGGTTAATTATTCATATTTGAGGAAGTTTGAATTATTTACTTTTGACTGTTTGTGATACGCTGGTTGAGGTATTCCATCTGCATGTGACGTATTGTTTCGGTGTTTGAATAATTATGATAGTGAGGATGTTTGCTGTCTGTCACGGTCGTGATGGTTGTCATGGCCAGACCGTGACAGGTTGTGTTGTAGGATTCTTGTCTTTGTTGTCTGTCACGGCCGTGATGGCTATCGCCGGCCAGGCGTAATGCAGTCTGACTTTGTTATTTATTTGGTTGTGATAAATTGCCTTATATGATATTGAGATGTTGGAATATTCTGTTGATTAATGTGTTATGCATGATATGCCTGGGTTTAATGCTATGCTTAGATGATTTTAAGGAAAGATATATATATTGCTTGGAGGTGTTTTGTTTGGGTGAGAGTTTTGAATATGAATTAGAGGCGCCTCGCTATGAAGTGATGTGATATAAAATGTAAGTGGATGTTGTGAGGAAAAGCTTGAGGTGCTAGGTTGCTATTGATAAAAGTCAGTGAGAATCATATGTTGCATCGTTGTTCATAACCGTGTATTTGAGATATACGAGGTCCGAAGTTCTTGTAGACCGTTCCAAATTAGAATTTAAGTTGTGCAACTATAGTGTCATTGCTATGCATGAGCACCCTTGATAGAGTTGAGAGAGAGAACCAGGGTGTGCAAGCCGGTCTTTGTGCAGCTATAGTGTCATTGCTTTGCATGAGCATTCCTACCATGGATGAGAATGTGCACCGGCGTTGGGAACGTGTCACTTGGACGACTGACTGGCATCCCTAACGAGGGATGTGTGACAGGATTAGTAGTGGCCACGTCAGTATAAAGGTTTAGTTGCATGAGTTAAAGGGTAGAGGATGATGTTATAAAGTATGGATGATTGTAAATTGTGAGTGATGCATGTTTGTGACTGTTATTGTATTATATGCTATGACTCTTTTCTACTTATGATGATAGAACTGATTCTTATCTCCCTATTTCTGTATTTTTGGTGTATGTCTACTTTGTTACGTTAGAAGACCATATGGACGACTATGTTACGGAGGAGATGGATGGAACCCCATACGAGACGAAGATTTTTGAAGAGTTGAACAACGTTCCGTATGAAGTTGATGCTGAAGAACCACCTACTGATCCTGATAATGTAGCGTAGTAAGTTTAGGGCCAGTGAGTCACATAAGATGTTTTGTTTTCCGTTATTTATAAGCAAGTTGTGTAAATAAGTACCTGTGTAGGATCCTACTTAGAGGATACCCTAAACAATGTTGTGTAAAATAAATGATACTTATGTCTGTATTTATGTAAAATAGTTTGGTGTGTTGTATATTTGTAGAAGTTATCTGATTATTAATTAAGTTTTTAATTTTTACGTATTTTCAACGATAAGCGCGTGATTAAGTAAATAAATAATTAAGGATTTAATGTAATAATACAATGGGGCACAACGGGGTGTCTCATGTCATACCAAGCATCATTCATCAAAATAAATCAAGGTACCAAGAAAAGCATTTTATTCTATTAGGCTCAAAATTGGGCAACTAAGGGGTAGCATTTAATCAGTCAAAGCTCAGAAGGCCAGAAAAATACCTAGTGCATCAATCATTTTCAAATACGTTTTCAAAATTTTTTAAGTTTCAAAACGGTTTCAAGTCAAGTTCTAGAGAAAACAATCCAAGAGGAATAAAACACTCAATCATAAAGAATGGGGTAGATTTGGTGAGTACCCCTTTTTGGCTCAAATATCTCACATTTAGTAGTTCAAAATTAATGAGAAATACAAATCCAAGGAACCACATGCTAATTATCAACTATCAAAAGATCATCTCAAGCATTTTTTTATTTTTAGCCTATCACAAGAATGCATAACAAATTAGGGTTCAAAAATTCACAATTCACTGTCTCAATTTATTTGGCACAAAGTTTTTCACAATTGGATGCATATTGTAAGCAAGAGGCAATCTAATCATGTGACCATGAAAAAACATATGATTATGCAAAACTATCCCTATATGAATGTTGTTGACGGATCTGGGCAAGTATACCCAGTCGTGCAAGTAATACGGTGGTGAGACCGGTTATCGTATCCACGGGGATTGGATGTCAATTACCAATTCACAAACTTAGCAACTATCTAAACTGTGAAGAGAAATCAAAATAAATAAAAGAAAACAATCAAAATCTTTTTGTATTTTTGTTGAGCACTTGGAATGCGAAAAGGATATGTTGGGACTAGACTTCACCAAACCTCTGCCTCATGTACTACCAGGACTAGATACCTCCCATTCATGCTTCAAATATTAAAATCAATCCACTAGATTACTCAAGCCCCGATTCCTCGGATGACAAGAGCCTAAATCCACTAATAGACCCTAATTCCTTAGGTGGCCTAGATTAATGAATTTGCATTAGGATTAGGGATTACGCGATTACTAGTAAACCAAACTCCATTCCTAGATGCAAGGGTTACTAGGTGATTAAATTCAATTCCGGTTCTAATACGAATTTCCCAATTGCATACCAAAACACTAATCGAGTCATGGGGGTGCTAGCCACAACAAGCATTAAGAATGGAAAATTAATCACTAATACGAAGGCATGAACACAGAATAATCAGTCAAGACAAATACATAATAATCAGTTTGGTTACATCTAATCCCAACAAACGGGATTTAGCTACTCATATAAAAGAGAAAGCAAAAACTAGAGAAATAGGAGAAGAGGAGAGAAGAAACTCCATGGGAGCTTTCCACTATCGTCACAGCAGCCCCTCTCAGCAACTCCATTCTAGGGTTACAATCCTTCCTCAGTCGCAACCTCCAAGGTCTCTATTTTTAGGTCTGGAAAGTCTGTGTCAGAGACCCCAGAATCTGAATGCCATCCGAATCCCTTTTTCTGTCTTCTGCGCTCATATTTATAGGGAGGCCACGCGTCACAGTCGTGATGGCCATCACGGCCAGGCCGTGACCTGTTCTGGAGTAGGCGCGTTTTCAAAATTGGATTCTCGCGAGGCGAGATGAAGATTCGCGAGGCGAGACTTCAAATTCTAGTCTGTCACGGCCGTGATTCCTATCACGGCTAGGCCGTGACAGCCTCTGACTTTTGCCTTCTGCTCTGCTTGATCATGGCCGTGATGGTCATCACGGCCAGGCTGTGATAGGCTCTGTTTGGCTCATATTCTTCACTTTTCAAGCTCTATTCCATCAAACCTCCATCAAGGCTGATTTTGATCATTTTTACATTAATTCCTGCAAAACAACACCAAGAAACTGCTTCACCCGTTCCAAGGGAAAAACTAACTAAAATCAACTAAAGAATGCCTAATCTATATGAAAAATGCATGCAAAAGTGTATATGAAACATCATGTAAAATCACACTATCAAATACAACATGCAAGAATGCAAAAATAATACCCCTACCCCAAGCTAAAAAACTTTCATTGTCCCCAATGTAAATAATTAAGTCTGAGGGACGATAAAAATAAAAATAAAAATAACTCACTGAGGTGGTGGGTGCTGGCTCGGATGCCAGTCATGGAGTTACTAGATCATGGCTCTCTGCTCGCGCTACTCCTCCATGATGTGCTCCTGGTTCGCTAGGATAGTGTCAAAGGTGGACGAGAACTGTGCATAGGGATCACCAGATGATGTACCTTCAGAGGAAGAAGATGGGCGCCCAGACGGCCTAGCCGGCGGTGGCGGGCGTAACGGCCATTGTATCCCAATAGGCTCAGGCTTCTCTCCCACTGGCACTTTCCAATTTACCTGATTTTTTATATCCAAGAGTGTGGGGTTTGAGAGAGGAATTGGGTGCCCGCGCCTTGGGTGTTTCAGGGAGTACGTGTCATCCTCCTAGGCGATCATCCCCATGGCCTCACAAGCCTGCAAGGTGATACGTGTCCGTCCTGGGGCGGGCTCAAAACCATCCAAATCAAAGTTAAAATGATGGCATATGGTGGTGATTAAGCCACCGATGACAATAGTTCCACTCGAGCTCTTGGCAACCTTTAAGAGGTGCCTAGCCAAAAACTACCTCGTGTCCACATTGCTCTCAGGGTGGAGCATAGCCCAAAGTATAAAGACCACGTCTTGGCAGACAGATCTGTCACTCTCTCCACGGCCAACCAAGGTGTTGGCTATGACCCTATGTATATACCTTAAGCTCGGGTTAACGAGGGCTGAGGACTTGGATGTCCTAGGATCAAAACTCCAACCTTCATAATCAGTTATTGACCAGAAATTATGTGCAATAAACCCTAAGGGGTATCTCCCATCACCCCCTACTGGTAAACCAAAAATTTCATTAAATTCAGCAAGGGTTAGCACAAAATCCTAGTTAAAGAGCCGGAATGTAATCCGTCCCTCAAGGCAATGCCACCCTTTGAGAATTTCCGCATTTAGAGAGATCAAGAACTCCAGAGTAGGGCCAGCAAATGCAGGGTATCTGGTGCGAGCAAACTCGCTCCACCCTATATTTTCCAACATCCAGTTGATGTCAACAGTCAGGCCTAGAGTGTCTATGCAGGCATCATCAAGATATTTCGTTTGGACAATTTTCCTATTTTTCAGAATATTAAACCTAACTTGTTGAGAATTATCTTTGAAAACAATCCTATATCCATGTTGAGCATTATCAGAGTCAGAAGAGTCAGAGTCAGAATAGTTACCTAGGTTCTTGCTTCCTCTGGTACGAGGGCGTGAGGCTTTGGTTTCCCTTTGAAGCTTGCTTGCCATGATTTTATTCAATGAGTCTCAAAGCACCAAAATACACAATCCCCTCTGTTGATTTCTTCAAATTCGAATTTCAGGGGCTCGGGTTCCAAAATTGGGGCTTTTTTTATTTTGCCCAAAATTGAAGAATTTTGGTTGATTGGGTTGATGATTTAGGTGTAAGGAGAAAGGGAGTAGTGTTGGTTGGGCATGGGTGTCATGGAGGAGGTGAGTTTTTGAAGGTTTTAGTGTATGGGTATGGTGGTGAGAAGAGGAAGAAGATGATGGATGTGAGAGGAGAAAGATGATGGGTTATGTGTAGAGTGATGTGGTGAGGAGTGTGTGAAAAGAGATGGAGGAATGGAGCCTTTAGATGGTGGCTATGGAGGTTTTTGAGAATTAAGAGAGGAAGAAGAGGGTTAGGGCTGCTTTTGGACGGATGGGAGTGTCTGCGTTTTTCTTTAAAACTGGCACAGCAGCGCGTCACGGCCGTGACCTTCATCACGGGCAGGTCGTGACCTATTCGGGTCATGGTACAAGACTTCATCACGGGCATGAGGTATGTCACGGCTGGGCCATGATCTCTTCTGGGCTTCAGTTATTAGCCTGTCACGGACGTAACCCATGTCACGGGTAGGCCGTGATCAAGTCTGACTTTATGGCTCCTTGACATCACGCCCGTGATCATGTTCACGGCTGGGCTGTGATATCCTCTGGTTCGGGCTCTGGTTTCTGCTGAGCTGCATCACGCCCGTGAGGGCTATCATGACTAGGTCGTGATGCGTTCTGTTCCTGGATTCTTCACGTCACGCCCTGGAGGGCTATCACGGCTGGGTCGTGTTCCTTTCTGATCTTCAGTTGTTGGCTCATCACGGCCGTGACCCCTGTCACGGCCTAGTCATGATTAATTCTGGTCTCACATCATGGCCATGATGGACATCAGGGGCAGGCCATGATCTCCTTTGACTTCATTTTCCACGCCCTTTTCACTCTTCATGCCTTCCTAACCTGAAAACACATGGCAAATCCATTAATTTGTGATCTTTCTTCTCTTAATCTTCTCAATTATTCAAAAACAAAATTCAAAAGCAAACTAAGAAGGGAAAGAAAGCTTGGGTTGCCTCCCAAGAAGTGCTTATTTACGGTCCTAAGCTTGACCATAGTCCTTTAATCCTTTGATGTTGGATCGAGGAGGGAAATTGCAACCTCCTGTTCAAGTGGATGTTCTCTAAGGTAGTGCTTCAGCCTCTGTCCATTGACCTTGAATGTTCCACGTTCCTGGTTCCAAACCTCGATGGCACCATACGGAAATACTTTCATGACTTTATATGGTCCGGACCATCTAGACTTGAGCTTTATTGGGAATAACCGCAACCTTGAGTTGTAGAGTAGCACCAGTTCTCCTTCATGGAATTCTCTACGAAGGATATGCTTATCATGCCACCTATTTGTTCTCTCCTTGTAAGATCTTGCGGACTCATAAGCATCCAATCTTAGCTCATCAAGTTCATGAAGTTGAAGGATTCTCTTTTCCCCGGCGGCTTTTATATCAAACTTTAGCATCATAATAGCCCACAAGGCCTTATGCTCAAGCTCGACTGGTAAGTGACATGGCTTCCCGTAAATAATTCTAAAGGGTGTCATCCCAATAGGAGTCTTGTAAGCCGTACGGTAAGCCCAAAGTGCATCATCAAGCTTTAAGGACCAATCCTTTCTCGAACTTGAAACAGTCTTCTCTAGAATGCTCTTTATCTCTAGATTGGAAACTTCGACTTGGCCACTTGTTTGAGGATGGTAAGGTGTAGCAACCTTATGAGTGACTCCATATTTGAGTAGGAGTTTTTCAAATTGTTTTTCAATGAAGTGTGATCCTCCATCACTAATAACTGCCCTTGGAATTCCAAACCTTGTAAAAATCACCTTCTTGAATAGTTTGATTACGGTTTTTGCATCACTTGTTGGGGATGGAATGGCTTCCACCCATTTAGAGACGTAATCAATGGCTACAAGAATGAACTTATTGTTGAAAGAGGAAGGAAAGGGTCCCATGTAGTCTCCCATGTAGTCAACTCCCCAAACATCAAATATCTCTACTTCTAGCATCGTGTTGAGTGGCATTTCATGTCTCTTAGAGATGTTCCCCATTCTTTGACATGGATCACAAGTAAGCACGAACATTTGGGCATCTCTGAAAATATGAGGCCAATAGAAACCGGCTTGAAGCACCTTGGCCGCCGTCTTTCAGGCACTAGCATGTCCTCCGTAAGATGAGGAATGACAACAACTCAAGATACTTGGAACCTCGACTTTTGGAATGCACCTTCTATAAATGTTATCCGCACACTGGCGGAAAATGTAAGGCTTATCCCACACGTAGTTCTTAAGATCGGAAAAGAACTTCTTCTTCTGTTGATAATTGAACAGTTGCTCATCGAGTAAATAATCATCTATAGGCAAGTTGTCCTTCTCATGTTCCAATGGTTCAAGTCTAGATAAGTGGTCCGCAACCAAGTTCTCTGTCCCTTTCCGATCCCGAATCTCCAAGTCAAATTCTTGCAAGAGAAGGATGCATTGGATGAGCCTTGGCATTTCTCCCTTCTTAGTCAAGAGGTACTTTAGTGCGGAGTGGTCCGTGTACACTATGACTTTAGACCCCACAAGGTATGATCTGAATTTCTCAAATACAAAGACAACCGCGAGCAACTATTTCTCAGTTGTGGTATAATTGGCTTGAGCTCCATCTAAAGTTTTGCTAGCATAGTATATTGCATGAACCTTCTTGTCTATCCTTTTTCCCAACACCGCTCCAATGGCGTAGTCACTAGCATCACACATTACTTCAAACGGCTCATTCCAATCTTGTGTTTGCAAAATGGGAGTGATGCTCAAGGCCTCCTTCAACCTATAAAATGCACTCAAACATTCCTCATTAAAATCAAATGGAACATCTTGCATCAGTAGGTTAGATAAGGGTTTATAAATTTTTGAAAAATCTCTGATGAAACACCGGTAAAACCCGGCGTGTCCTAAGAAACTTCTAACTCCTTTCACATTTACCGGTGGGGGCAATTTTTCAATAACATCAATTTTGGCTCTATCCACCTCAATACCTTTTACAGGAATCAAGTGCCCAAGCACTATACCTTCTTTTACCATAAAATGGCATTTTTCTCAATTCAATACCAAATTAGTTTCTTCACATCGCTGCAAAATCTTAGACAAATTTGTTAAACAATCATCAAAGGTAGTTCCATAAATATAAAAATCATCCATAAAAACCTCCATGATGTTTTCAATAAATTCAGAAAAATTGCAGTCATGCATCTTTGAAAAGTAGCTGGTGCATTACATAGACCAAAAGACATTCTCCTATAGGCAAAAGTGCCATAGGAACAAGTAAACGTGGTCTTTTCTTGATCACTAGGATGTATATGAATTTGATGAAAACCGGAATAACCATCCAAGTAACAAAAGTATGAATGCCTAGCTAACCTTTCAAGCATTTGATCAATAAATGGGAGAGGGAAGTGATCTTTCCTTGTTACCTTATTTAACTTCCTATAATCAATGCACATTCTCCAACCGGTTACCGTCCTAGTAGGGATTAGTTCATTATTTTCATTTTGAATAACAGTCATCCCCCCTTTCTTAGGAACCACATGCACCGGACTAACCCATTCACTATCGGAGATTGGATAAATAACCCCCGCATCTAACAACTTAAGCACTTCTTTCTTAACCACCTCTTTCATATTAAGGTTCAACCTACGTTGATGCTCAATGGATGGTTTATGCTCATCTTCCATTAAAATGCAATGCATGTAAAAAGAAGGATTTATGCCTTTAATATCATCAATTGTATATCCTATCACCTTTCTATGCATTCTAAGCTCCCTAAGCAATTTCTCAGTTTCCAACTCATTCAAGCTAACGTTCACAATCACCGGATAGGAAGAGTTAGGACCAAGAAATTCATACCTCAATGTGGAAGGAAGAGGTTTTAGTTCTACCTTAGGGGCTTCTTCATCTTTCAAATCCTTATTCTTTGGTTTCAACTCAAGTTTTTCTTTCTTTGTTTTGTTCGGAGAAGTTTCAGGACTAGCCTCCAAGAAGCGGGCGTAATTCCTTACTTCTCCTCCATGAGCATTTAAGTCTCCACCAATCAAACACATTTCAATGGATCATCAACACAAGCTTGAGTGGATTCTTCTTTCACCACTTGGTGCATTAAGTCAACCCTGCAACAAGAATCATCAAAAGAAGGGTGTTTAATAGATTTAGTTAAATCAAATTCAACTTTATCATCACCCACAGTTAAAGTCAATTTTCCATTTTTAACATCAATAATTGCTCCTGCGGTAGCCAAGAAAGGCCTACCAAGAATAATGGGGATTTGGGAATCCTCCTCCATTTCAAGTACCACAAAATCCGCATGAATGAAAAATTTACCCACTCTAATAGGAACATCCTCCAAGATGCCTACAGGGAATTTGATGGACCGATCTTCCAATTGAAGGGAGATTGTTTTTTGTTTTAATTCACCCATCTCCAACTTCTTGCAAACAGAGAGGGGCATAAGACTAACACTAGCCCCTAAATCACAAAGAGCTTTATCAAAACTAGTGTTACCAATCAAGCAAGGGATAGAGAAACTACCTGGATCTTTCAATTTATGAGGCAAATTATTTTGAATTAAAGCACTGCACTCCTCAGTTAAAGCCACTGTTTCACAGTCCTCTAGCTGTCTCTTATTTGACAAGATGTCCTTAAGAAATTTAGCATATGTGGGAATTTGTTGTAACGCCTCAGTGAAGGGTACATTAATGTACAATTTCTTAAGGACCTCTAGAAATTTTCCAAATTGCTTATCTAACTTGGCCTTAGCCAACGTTTGAGGGAAAGGTATCAGAGGTTGGTAAGGTGGTGGAGGGACATACTTAGACACTTTTTCACTAGGTTCTTCCTCTTCTAATGGTTGTGTCTTAGTAGGTTCCTTCTCCTCATCTACACTCTTGTTATCACTCTCCCCTTTAGCCTCGGGATCCTCAAGTTTCTTACCACTCCTTAAACTTACATCTTTACATTGTTCATTATTTGGGTCCACTTCAGGTTGTCCAGGAAACTTGCCCGGTTGCCTATTAGAATTGCCCGCTTGTTGGGCAATTTGAGTTTCTAATATCTTGTTATGGATGGCTAAGTTATCTACCTTAGATGTTAACTCTTTTATTGCCTCATTAACCGCCCTACCTTGTTGCCTAAATTCTTCATTCTGCTTAGTTTGAGTAGCAACAAAACTTTCCATAAGAGACTCAAGTTTAGACTTTTGTACCTAAGGATACCCCGATACGGGTTTCCTATTACCTTGGCCTTCTTGGAATCCTTGGTTGAACGTGTTGTTGTAGTTCCCGTAGGAGCGATAAGGATTGTTCTTACTTACTTGGTTGTAAGGATTTGGGGGAGCATAATTTGGAAACTTCGGGTTCGTGTCATAGAAATTGTGACAAGAGTTCACTTGTTCCCTCGAGGCACCGGATCCAGGGGCAATACCATGTGGGCATTCCATTATGTCATGTCCCTGCATTCCACAAATCTCACAAACAACATTAGTAGCACTTATTGAACTCACATTAGTATTTCAAGCTTATCAAAGCGTTTATTTAATGAGTCAAATTTAGACATAATTAAATCATTACTATTCATTTCAAACTTAATCCCCGAAAGCTTTTTCGGGTTATTACCTCTTTCCGAACCCCATTGGTGATAGTTGGTGGCTACATTTTCAATGATATTGAACACTTCAGTTAGTGGTCTATTCATAAAAGCTCCACCAGCTGCGGAGTCGAGTGACACCTTCGAAGAGTAATTCAATCCATTGTAGAAGGTATCCACTAACAACCTGATCAGCCTCTGGCTAGTCTAGTTTTATAACTAGAAAAACCTTGGCTTTGTGCTAATTTTACCTCATTTTCACCCAAATTAGACTTGATTGTCCTTAAGCAACATTTTGAGTCGTTTTAGTAGTTTTAGGTTAATTTAGCCAGTTTTGAGTCAAATAAAGCACTTATGGCTATTTTATTGTTTTCAGGTTAAGTTAGAAGTCAAGGGAATAAAGAAACAGAGGAAATTCCAATCCTGGAGGTGTTCGCCCCACGAGAGTCTTCTCGCCACGCGAACCTGAAAGCCAACTGAACAGCAAAAATGTCATCCTCTCTGGTTCGCCCCGCGAACAACACCTCGCCTCGTGACCCTGATAGCTGACTGTTCCAGAGAAATGCAACCCATTCTGTGTCGCCTCGCGGATCCATGTCTCGCCTTGCGAGACTGAAGACCAGAAGCCATGACTCTTCCATTCCTCGCCACGCGAGAAAGATTCGCCCGCGAGAAGACCAAACGTTGCAGACTCTTCATGATATTCGCCTCGCGAGTGAGGGTTCGCCTCGCGAGTGGGCTCAGTTTCTGAATACTATAAATGGCTGTTCTGGGCAGATTGGAAGAACTTTTGCTTCTCCATAGTTTTTACATATTTTCTGTGTGTTTCGTTTTTCCATGGAGAACTAAATTTCTTGGATTAGTCTACTGTAATCGATTTCCACTACACTTGAGGTTTTGTAATTCTTGTTTTGTATGCTTTTCCCTTTTCAATACCACATTATACATTTCTGTTTGTTTAATTCAGGAGTGTATAATGTTGTGTTGATTCATTTCGGTGATGTTATGTTCCTATATTGAATCGCGTTTGTTTAATTCGCGTGTGTTCGTTCATGTTCGTTTAGTTCATGAGGGCTTAACCCCGTTTGTTTAATTCTGGAATAGGAACATATATCTGTAGTAGCGATTTTGTTTGTTAATTGTTGCTACAACCGAAAGGGGATTAGAATCTGCTTAGGGCTTGGAATTACATGAACCAATGATAGTTGGGAAATCGAGAACAGTAGATTAATCGTCTTTAGCTATTTGATAATCTTTCCAACTGCTCTATTTTATTGCCCTGTTATTGCTTTGTTTTCTTAATTGCATTCAAATCCAAAACCCCCCCCAAAAAACTGATTTTTGTGGTAAATAACAAGTCAAGAGTCCTTGTGAGATGATATCCGAGTTGTCGCTCCTAAACTACAGTTTTATAAACCGCTCGCTTTTTGGCGGGTGCGCGACAGCGCGACCAAAAATTGGCGCCGTTGCCGGGGACTCTTGTTTGTTATTTTCGCATTTTTTTTCTTCTTTTTCTTTTATTTTCGTTTTTGTTTTGAATTGTTCTGGCTACTAGGTCTACTTGCCCTGAATTGTGTGATTTTGATCCTGAAATTGAAAGAACACTACACACACGCCGTAGAGCAATTCGGGCTAGCACTAGTAGTGATTCTAATTCTAAAACTGTTTTTGATAACATGGGTGACCAAAGGACATTAAGACAGCTTGCTGCCCCTGATGTTAATTATAATGGCTTGTGTATTGAATATTAAGTCTTTGTTACTCCCTTTGAATTAAAATCTGGTCTAATCCATTTGTTGCCAAGGTTTAGTGGTCTTGCAGGTGAGGATCCACACAAGCATTTGAAGGAATTCCAGGTTGTCTGCTCTACAACCTTGAGACCAGAGGGAGCAACTGAGGATCATATCAAGATGAAAGCTTTCCCGTTCTCACTGCAGGGAGCTGCAAGGGACTGGCTATTATATCTTGAGCCAAACTCTATTACTACCTGGAATGATTTGAAGAAGGTTTTCTTAGAGAGATATTTTCCTGCCTCCAGAGTTGCATCAATCCGGAAGGAAATTTGTGGCATCAGACAAGGAAATGAGTCACTGGCTGAATATTGGGAGAGATTCAAGTAGTTGATATCCAGTTGCCCTCAGCATCAGATTTCCGAGCAGCTTCTTATCCACTATTTTTATGAAGGGTTACTACCGATGGATAGAAATATTTTGGATGCTGCTAGTGGGGGAGAACTTGTTGATAAGACTCCAGCTGCTGCCAAGCAATTAATTGAAAATATGTCACTGAACTCCCAGCAGTTTACAACCATAAGAAATTCTGTTGAGACAAGAGGTGTGCATGAGGTCCATAGTTCTTCTTCCAACCAGGCCCGTGATGATAGAATTGATAGGCTCACTTCTTTGGTGGAGAAATTGGCAATGGATAGGGTTCAGCCGGTGATGTTGTGTGGCATGTGTAACTCTCCTGAGCACCTGTTTGATGCATGCCCCATTCTGAAGGAAGGGTCAGTTACTGAATTGTCTCAGGCTTATGCAGTCCATCCTTACAATCAAGGCAACAGTCAGAACCGGTACAGCACTCCTGACCTCTCCACAAATAGGTACCATCCCAACTGGAGGAATCATCCTAATCTTCGGTATGGGAACTCATCCCAACAACAACCGATGGCAGCACCTCAGAATCCTCCTCAATTGACCACTTCTGCACCTTCTGAACCTTCCCTAGAGGACATGGTCAAGCAATTGGCTGCAAATAATCTCCAGGCCAAAGAGCACAGACTAGTATTCAGACTTTGAACACACAGATTGGACAGTTTCAGCAGCGGACGGATGCTACCATTCAAGCCTTGCAGACACAGATTGGATAGCTTGCCACTTCCATAAACAACATACAGCAAGCTCAAGGATCAAGTCAACTGCAAGACAAAAAAGTGATAAATCCCAATGTCTCCAATCCTAATGTGAGTGCCATTTCTCCGAGATCCGGAAAAGTTGTTGAGGCGACCTCCGGAAAAGATGAAGAAACTGTTGAGGTAACTCCTGAGCCTACTGTTATTGTTGAAGCTGAGAAAGTGTACATACCACCAATCCCCTTCCCACAAAGAGTGCAGAAAAATAAGAAGATTGGTGGGGAAGACAAGGAGAGGGAAATTTTAGATGTGTTCAGAAAGGTGGCTGTAAATATTCCTCTTTTGGATGTGATCAAGCAGGTTCCTAAGTATGCTAAATTTCTGAAGGATCTATGCACCAACAAGAGGAAGTTGAAGGGTAATGAGAGAGTTAATTTGGGAAGAAATGTGTCAGCTCTTATCCAGTCTAAGCCGGCAGCAGAAAAAGTTACTGTTTCAGCCCCTACTCAGGCACTACCACAGAAGTGCAAGGATCCGGGCACTTTTACTATTCCATGCACTATTGGGGACAGAAAATTTGAAAATTGCATGTTAGACTTGGGAGCCTCCATAAATGTCATGCCCACCTCTATTTTCAATAACCTTGATCTTGGTCCCTTGCAGTATACAGGTCTCACTATCCAGTTGGCCAACAGGACCAGTGCCCGCCCCATGGGAATGGTAGAGGATGTGCTGGTACAAGTTGATGAGTTGATTTTCCCTGCTGACTTCTACATCCTAGACATGGCAGGAGAGACAAATTCCAAAGAGATCACCAATAATCCAGGCGGACCATTCATGAAGACAGCTAAGACTAAGATTGATGTTAATGATGGGACCATGTCTATGGAGTTTGGTGATATTGTGGCAAAGTTTAACATCTTTGATGCTATGAAGCATCCTCGGAGGAGCACTCTGTTTTCCAATTAGAGTTGCTTTTCGAGATTATTGATGATACCCATGAGGACCTTGTTTCGATTTTCCATTTATTTCTGGCTTTGATGATATATATTCATGTACTAACTGTCATCGACACTAACCCGTGTCTTTGTTTGTCTTGAGTTTCTTGATTCAACTTTGCGGGGTGATAGTGAGAGTGAAGGTATGCATTCAGTGAAGTTCTTGACATCATGGCTACTCCAAATGTACCATGCAGCCACCCTCCTTAGAGCTCAAGCCACTTCCCGGGAACCTGAAGTATGCTTACTTGGAGACGAATGAGCAACTTCCGGACATTATTTCCTCCGGTCTTGACTCGACCGGGAAGCAAAACTATTGGAGGTTACGAAGAAGCACAAGAAGGCGATTGGGTGGACCTTAGGCGACATCCCAGGAATTAGCCCCTCCGGATGTATGCATAGAATTCTGTTGGAGGATGGGGCTAAACCAGTTAGGCAGCCCAAAGGCGGCTAAATCCATTGATTACGGATGTGGTGAAGAAAGAGGTGACTAAACTTCTGCGGCGGGTATTATATACCCCATCTCTCGATAGTACTTGGGTAAGTCCAAGTGCAAGTTGTACCCAAGAAGTCCCTCCTCACAGTGGTAAGAAATGATAATAATGAGCTTGTACCCACTAGAGTCCAGAATAGTCAAGTAGTCTGCATAGATTATAGGAAGTTGAACCAGGCCACCGAAAGGATCACTTTCCTTTGTCGTTCATAGATCGAGATCTTTGAACGATTTGGTGGTAAATCTCATTACTATTTTCTTGATGGCTTTTCGGGTACTTCCGGATCCATATTGCCCCGGAGGATCGGGGAAAATACCACTTTCACGTGCCCCCCCGACAGACGTTTGCCTATAGGAGGATGCCATTTGGCCTTTGTAATGCTCCTGGCACTTTCCAAAGATTCATGCTTAGCATTTTTACTGAATTTATTGAAAATTGCATGGAAGTGTTCATGGATGACTTCACTGTATATGGTACCTCATTTGATGCATGCTTGCATAGTCTGAGTTTAGTTCTAGAAAGATGCATTGAGACTGATCTGGTTTTGAACTATGAAAAATGTCACTTTATGGTAGAACAGGGGATAGTTTTGGGTCATGTTATTTCTAAAGAGGGTATTTCCGTAGATCCTGCAAAAATTGATGTGATTTCAACATTGCCTTACCCATCTTGCATACGCGAGATCCGTTCTTTTCTTGGCCATGCAGGTTTCTACAAGCGCTTTATTAAGGACTTCAGCAAGATAGCTCTTCCCTTGTCAAACCTGCTGAAGAATGATGCCATGTTCCATTTTGATGACAACTGCAAGAAGGCATTTGACTACCTGAAAAGAGCATTGACCTCTACCCCCATCATCCAGCCCCCTAACTGGACCCTCCCTTTTGAACTCATGTGTGATGCTTCTAATTATGCTGTGGGAGTGGTCCTAGCACAAAGGGTGGGCAAGGCTGCCTATGTCATTCATTATGCTTCTAGGACATTAGATGCTGCACAATCAAATTACACCACCACTGAAAAGGAACTGCTAGCTGTTGTTTTTGCACTTGATAAATTTAGGTCATATTTGCTAGGTTCCAAGGTTATTGTTTTTACTGACCATGCAGCTCTGAAATACCTGTTAAAGAAACCAGAAGCAAGCCAAGATTGATTCGGTGGATGCTTTTGCTCCAAGAGTTCAATGTGGAGATAAAAGACAAGAGTGGAGCTGAAAATTTGGTAGCCGATCACTTGAGCCGAATAGCAAGGGATGAGGATCCTTCTCCCATCCAGGTTGATTTTTCGGATGAACAGCTTCTACATCTGCATGGGGTAACGCCATGGTTTGCTGACATTGTTAACTTTCTTGTTCTTTGGTGTTGTTCCTGCGGTACAAGTAGATCCAAGATCCACAAGCTCAAGAGTGATTCAAAGTACTATGTGTGGGATGATCCGTACCTTTGGAAGTTTTGCAGTGATCAGGTGATTCGGAGGTGTGTCCCCGATTATGAGACAGAGTCCATCCTGCACTTTTCTCATGCCTCTCAAGTAGGGGGACACTTTGGACCACAGAGGACGGCAAGAAAAGTCCTAGATTCTGGGTTCCTCAGCAGCCCATGCTTTTTTGTGAGGTTTTTGATGTGTGGGGGATTGATTTTATGGGTCCTTTCCCTGCTTCTTTTGGTTTTCTGTACATTCGTTTGGCTGTTGACTATGTTTCAAAGTGGGTGGAAGCTATCCCCACTAGGACTAACGATGCTAAAGTTGTTTCAAAATTTGTTAGGTCCAATATTTTTTGCAGGTTTGGCATACCTCGGGCTATTATCAGTGACCAGGGCACTCACTTCTGCAACCGCACCATGGAAGCCTTACTCAGGAAATATGGAGTTGTGCATAGAGTCTCCACTGCTTACCATCCCCAGACCAATGGCCAGGCTGAGATATCAAATAGGGAGATCAAGCAGATCTTAGAGAAAATGGTGCAGCCGAATAGAAAGGAATGGAGCCGCCATCTAGAAGACGCACTGTGGGCTCAAAGGACCGCTTTCAAGATGCCAATAGGGATGTCCCCCTTTAGGCTTGTATTTGGTAAGGCATGTCACCTCCCGGTGGAAGTTGAGCACCGTGCATATTGGTTAGTCAAGTGCTGTAACTTGGGATTGAAGAAAGCTGGTATTGAAAGGAAACTCCAGTTGCAGCAGCTTGAGGAGCTTAGGCTAGAAGCCTATGAAAGCTCCAGGATTTATAAAGAGAAAACAAAATATTTTCACGATAGGATGATTACTAGAAAAAAATTTTCTGTGGGCCAGCAAGTCTTACTGTTTAACTCCCGCCTGAAAATGATGGCTGGGAAACTTAGGTCCAAGTGGATTGGCCCATTTGTTGTTACTAATGTTTTTCCTTATGGTGCAGTAGAGATTAAAGATGCAGGTAGCAACAAGTCCTTCAAGGTTAACGGGCAGAGGCTGAAGCCATTCCATGGTGTGGCTGCTGGTGTTCCTGACGATGCTATTGTTGAGGAGCTCTCCTTGGAAGCTCCCACCTATACTGACACTTGATCAGGGAGTACCCTTTCCTTTCCCTCACTCTGATTTTATAGTTATGTTGTTTCAATGGGGACAATGTATGTTTTAAGTGTGGGGGAGGGAACTAATTGTAGCTTGTTTTGTATTTGGTTGGTCTTGTTTTTCTGTCAGCTCTTGAATAAATTGTGTGAGTCTTGAGTCGGCAAGTTTGCTGGATTTTGATTGATTTTGCACAGATTGATTGCATGATTTATGTGATGATTCCCCCTAGGTTGAAAAAAAATATTTGTTTCTGGAAAGTGATCCCCATGTGATTGAAAACTGAACTTTGAGATTTTGTTGTGATGGCATGATTTATGATAAGTTTGGGGTGAAGGGAAACACACACTAGGGATAGAATCTCTGTCAAACAATTTTCAAAAATTGTCCAGGTGAGGATTTGAGCCTCCAACATGTTTTTTAACTGTGTGAAATCACTTTCAAGTTGCACTTTCCCGAATTTGCTTGAGTCTCTTTATGGTTTGCATGTTTATGTGCTTGCTTCAAATGATTTAGGCATTTTCTTTGTAAATAACTACTTAGCCTAAAAATAATCAATTCCTAATGCATGTTCCCTAGTTAGCCCATTGAGCCTAATTAGCCTGTTAATTCTTGATAACCCTATGCTACAAGCTAAAATCTGGAAAGAAAAAAAAACCATGTTAACCCAATCTTAGGATTAGGAGAGCATGGAATCTTGACAAGAGAATGTTTGCAAGAAACTAAGTTTGGGGTGGCTACAAGTTGTGATGTGTTGTTTGGGATTGAGAAAAAGAAAAAATAATAAAAAGGTTGGAGCCAAAGGCAAGAAAAAAAAAGTGCAAAAATGTCAAAAAGGCTATTTGAATAAAAAGGCTGTAGTCACCCAAGGCAAATGAAAAAAAATGAAAAAAAGAAACTTGAGTGGAAATTCAAAGTGTAAAAAGCTCATGCTCTCTTAGTTCCTAGGGTCTTCAGCCTAGTACCTTTGTATATCCTACCCTTAGCCAGGCCCCATTACAACCATAAAATACCTTTTGATGTTGCATGCAGGTTTTCTATGGGAACCATTTTGAGATGAAAATCAAATTCATGGGAAGTGCTTTTAAAAGTGAAACTGAGTGAAATGTTGTTAACCTAGACAAAGACTGAGCGATTGAGTGAACACTAAACTCCCTTGTGAGGAAGGCAGTTGTTTGAATTTGGTGATCTCCCTCTTGCGTGTAACTTGGATCCCCTGCTTAGATTAATGATTGTTTGAATGATGAAATTCTCAATTGTTTAGAATAAATGATTGTGGGGATTGCTTTGTTTGAAAAGGGGGAACATTGAAGAAAACTGTTTTGATGAAATTGCTTGAAATTTGTGCGAAGTTGATTGAATCTTTTAAGCTTGCCAAGTCTTGAGTCTTTTTAAGTTTTTGAGTTTTAGTTTGCTTGGGGACAAGCAAAGTTTAAGTTTGGGGTATTTTGATCAGCCTCTGGCTAGTCTAGTTTTATAACTAGAAAAACCTTGGCTTTGTGCTAATTTTACCTCATTTTCACCCAAATTAGACTTGATTGTCCTTAAGCAACATTTTGAGTCATTTTAGTAGTTTTAGGTTAATTTAGCCAGTTTTGAGTCAAATAAAGCACTTATGGCTATTTTATTGTTTTCAGGTTAAGTTAGAAGTCAAGGGAATAAAGAAATAGAGGAAATTCCAATCCTGGAGGTGTTCGCCCCGCGAGAGTCTTCTCGCCACGCGAACCTGAAAGCCAGCTGAACAGCAAAAATGTCATCCTCTCTGGTTCGCCCCGCGAACAACACCTCGCCTCGCAACCCTGATAGCTGACTGTTCCAGAGAAATGCAACCCATTATGTGTCTCCTCGCGGATCCATGTCTCGCCTCGCGAGACTGAAGACCAGAAGCCATGACTCTTCCATTCCTCGCCACGCGAGCAGTACTTCGCCCCGCGAGAAGACCAAACGTTGCAGACTCTTCATGATATTCGCCTCGTGAGTGGGCTCAGTTTCTAAATACTATAAATGGCTGTTCTGGGCAGATTGGAAGAACTTTTGCTTCTCCATAGTTTTTACATATTTTTTGTGTGTTTCGTTTTTCCATGGAGAACTAAATTTCTTGGATTAGTCTACTGTAATCGATTTCCACTACACTTGAGGTTTTGTAATTCTTGTTTTGTATGATTTTCCCTTTTCAATACCACATTATACATTTCTGTTTGTTTAATTCAGGAGTGTATAGTGTTGTGTTGATTCATTTCGGTGATGTTATGTTCCTATATTGAATCGCATTTGTTTAATTCGCGTGTGTTCGTTCATGAGGGCTTAACCCCGTTTGTTTAATTCGGGAATAGGAACATATATCTGTAGTAGCGATTTCGTTTGTTAATTGTTGCTACAACCGAAAGGGGATTAGAATCTGCTTAGGGCTTGGAATTACATGAATCAATAATAGTTGGGAAATCGAGAACAGTAGATTAATCGTCTTTAGCTATTTGATAATCTTTCCAACTGCTCTATTTTATTGCCCTGTTATTGCTTTGTTTTCTTAATTGCATTCAAATCCACCCCCCCCCCCCCCCCAAAACTGATTTAAATAACAAGTCAAGAGTCCTTGTGAGACGATATCCGAGTTGTCGCTCCTAAACTACAGTTTGATAAACGCTCGCCTTTTGTCGCGTGCGCGACCACAACCACCTCTCGAGCCCATGATGTGGGCAAGACTCTAGCAATCCTTTGTAACGATCCCAAGCTACGGATAAGCATTCTCCGTCCTTTTGGAAGAAGCCGGTGATCTAAGTTCGTAGGTAAGCAGTCTTGGATGAAGGGAAAATTTTCTCCAAGAATGCCTGCTCCAGTTGGTCCCAAGTTGACAAAGTATTAGCGGACACTTGCTTCAACCAAGATCTTGCCTTTCCAGTCAGAGAGGAGGGGAATAACCTCAAGCGAATAGCATCAATCGGGGCACCTTGAATTCTTATTGCATCAGTGAACTCCAAGAATGTCTCCACATGATCAGTCGGGTCCTCCGAGGGTAATCCTCCAAATTGATGTTGCCTAATCATGCCAATTAACTGAGGCGGTATAGTGTAGTTCTCCGCCTCCATTTATGGCCTAGCAATCCCAGTTCGCAAACCCCTAGCATTTGGGGTTGCGTAGTCCTTCAGTGGTTTAATATCTGGTAGATTCGCCATGAGTGGAATGGGAATCAACCTTTCTCTCTCTCTTTGTCTTTGTAGTCTCCTACGTCTATGAAAGGTCCTTTCGATCTCGGGGTCAACTTCAATAAGATTTTCTAGACTTTGGGATCTTTGCATAAAAGAGAAAAATACCTGCAAGAGAGAGATAGATACTCTAGGAAAAAAAAGAAAAGAAATAGATAAAAAAAAGTCCAGAAAAATAAATTTTAAAATTAAATTGAAATTCAAGAAAGCACAGTCCTCGGCAACGGCGCCAAAAACTTGGTAGCATGAATCCGTAAGTGAACGGTTTCGTCGTCAAGTAATAAAAAGATCGAACCTCAGAGACCGTGATCTTAAATAACAATTAATTATTAAATCAATTTAACTAAACTATATAAAAAAAAGATTTGGAAAAGATTTGGTTTCTAAAATAAGAGTTAATTAGCAAATCAAATATTTAAAACGCAATCAATTAAAATCGCAATCAAATCTAATATGGGATTTTTCAATATCAAAAGAGATTTCCAGGAATTGGGTTACCAACAAGACTGCTCATGCTACTAAATTAACTACCCCTCTTGTTAATAATCAAAATTTCTTTGAAGGTGAATTTATCATAAATAAGTTAATGTTCCCTCTCGGGATACAAGAATCGTGCCTAATTAAATCAACCCCTACTTTCGTGGTAATTTAATTTAAATCGAACCCTTTAAGCTTTGTGACAATTCAGTGAACCCTCGAAGGATCGCTTATAACTCTCATGATTTAAGTCCTAAGTTTGATTTCTATAGATCCGATACCTAAGTTCCCCGCTAAGTTCGTCCTTAGAGTATCTACGACAAGCAAATAAGTGGCCGCCAAATTTACAAGTAATTCAAGTAATAGGAATCAAATCGAAACCAAAATTGAAATTAACAAGAAACAAAACATCAATTCATCACAATAAACGAATCTTGGGCATAGCCCCAATTCCTAGAAATAAAACGACTACTCAAGCATTGACATGTTCATAGCAATCTTAATTAACAAAAGCATAAAAAGAAAACCTAAGAGAAGAGAAGAAATTGAGAAGAAGATAAATCCTAGTTTTTCCCTATGGGTCGCAGTCCAGAGGTCCCTCTTTTCGAGCCTTAGAGTCCTATTTATAATGTAGGGTAACTTGAATTCAAAGTTGTTACAAAAACAGATCAAATCAGCAATTAAATTTCCTCATATTGCGTGTCACGGCCGTGATACCAATCACGGCCAGGCCGTGATGGGTTCTAACTTGGAGATGGCTTCACTGCTTGGTCTTTCACGGCCGTGACCACCATCACGGCCTAGCCGTGATCAGTTCTGCCTGTGAGGGTCTGGTTCAGTTGGCATGTCACGGCTATGATGGCCATCACGGCCTGGCCGTGACCAGTTCTGAGTTTAACCTTCTTTCTTTCCAGCACTACTCGATCATGGCCGTGATCCCTATCACAGCCAGGACGTGATGGGCTCTGTTTAGCTCATTTTTCTTGCTTTTTCAAGCTCCGTCTTTGTGCAAGCTCCAACATAACTGGTCCTGAGCATTTTAATCTTCAATTCCTGCACACAAACACCACAAAACCACCTTACCCGTTCAGGGTAAAAACTAACAAAAATCAAATTAAATATGCCTAAACTATATGAAAATGCATGCAAAATGTCAAGGAAATATGAGGTGAAATCACACTCATCAAAATACGCTTCTGACTTTAAGCACGGGCGTGTTGGCTAATGAGCACGGGCGTGCTCATCTACCAGAAAGGGAATTTTTAAGCTAAAATCTCACCTATCCCTTAGACAACAACATAACTTAACAAAACCAACTTAAACAACCAAACAAGCTTTAAAGAAAAGCACTTACGAAAAACAGGGCGTTACACAAATTCCTTAGACAATAGATAGTGTTGCCAAACTTTGAGACTTCTTACTAGGGCATAAAGTTCTTTATCATAAGTTGAATAGTTCAAATGTGCCCTGGCATATTTCTCACTAAAGTAAGCAACGGGCTGTCCTTCTTGAAATAAAACGGCCCCAATGCCTACATTAGAAGCATCGCACTCTATCTCAAAAGTTTTCACAAAATTTGGAAGCGCGAGAATTGGTGCATTGGTCAATTTTTCCTTTAAGATATTGAAGGAATTTTCTTCGTCTTAGCCCCAATGAAATGGCACATTTTTCTTGGTCCTTGACAAATCTCCTATAAAAGCTTGCCAATCCATGAAAACTCCTAACATCTCCAACATTTTTAGGTGTTGGTTAACTTTGGATGGCCTTAATTTTTTCCTCATCTACTTGCACACCTTGAGCACTAACAACATAGCCCAAAAATACCACTTTGGTGGTGCAAAAAGTGCATTTCTCAAGGTTGGCAAATAGTTTTTCTTTCTTTAAGGCTAACAAAACACTTTTAAAATGTTCAAGATGGTCACTTAGTGTTTTTATATATATCAAAATGTCATCAAAATAGACAACCACATACATTCCTAAGAATTCTCGAAGGACATGATTCATGAGTCTCATGAATGTACTTAGTGCATTGGTGAGACCAAAAGGCATTACAAGCCATTCATAAAGCCCATACTTAGTTTTGAAAGCGGTTTTCCACTCATCTCCTTCTCTAATTCTTATTTGATGGTAGCCACTTGTTAGATCAATTTTGGCAAAGATTTGGGACCCATGTAGCTCATCGAATAAATCATCTAACCATGGTATTGGATGTCTATATTTTATGGTTATGCTATTGATGGATCTACCATCCGTGCACATTCTCCATGTACCATTTTTTTTAGATACCAAAATAACGGGCATTGCACATGGAGAAAGTGATTCTCTTATCCATTCTTTTTCGAATAATCCTTCAACTTGCCTTTGAATTTCTTTTGTTTCTTTGGGATTGCTCCTATAGGCCGGCCTATTAGGAAGATATGCACTAGGAATAAATTCTATTTGGTGCTCAATCCCCCTCATAGGTGGCAAACCTTTAGGAAGCTCTTTTGGAAAAATATCTTTAAACTCATCCAAAAGAAACTCAAAGGGTTTTGGTAAAGAAAGAGATGGTGTAGAATTTTCACATTCATCTTTTGTCTAAAGTAAAAACATTGGTTGATGTGTCAATAATAATTTCTTTACTTCCTTTTCTTTTAGAAATAATCATTATTTACCATCTTTTTCTTTACCTTTTTGGTTTTCAAAAACATTTTGCTCACTTGTGTCATTTACCTTTTTATATTCTTTTGTGGCACAGTATTTTCTTTATTCATTTCTTTCTCACTCTTGGCTTTTCTCTCAAGCTCCCTTTTGTCTCTCATTTTCTTTTGATCCTCACCAATTTCTTTAGGAGATAGAGGTACAAGAGTAATTTTTTTGTTGTGGTGCATGAAAGTAAATCTATTGGAAAGGTCATCATGTATCACTTTCCTATCATATTGCCATGGCCTTCCTAGCAAAACATGCCCCGCTTCCATAGGTACCACATCACACATCACTTCATCATGATAAGAGCCAATGGCAAAACTCAACAACACTTGTTGGTTCACCAAGATTTCACCCATCTCACTTAGCCATTGTAACTTGTATGGCCTAGGGTGTGGATTGGTTTTGAGACCAAGTTTTGTCACCAATCTTGGACTAGCTACATTGGTGAAACTTCCTCCATTAATTATCAATGCACATAATTTTCCATTCACCATGCACCTAGTATGAAAAATATTCTCTCTTTGGATCTCATCCTCCTCTTTCACTTTGGCTCCTAAGAGTCTTCTCACCATCCAAAGGTCTCCTTCAAGTGGAAAGACTTCATCTTCACCACTCTCATTAGAAGACTCACAAGAAGAGGCACTAGTGACCTCAATATCATCATTACATATAGAGATCATTATTCTCTTGTTAGGACATTGTGATGAAATATGTCCCTTTCCTAAGCATTTAAAACATTTAATGTCTCTAGCTCTAGAAGAAGTGGGGGTAGAAGTAGAAGGTTTAGAGTTAGAAGATGTGGACTTGGATCCACTTTTACCATAACCCTCTAATTGTTTGAATGAGTCACCCTCCTTCTTGGAATTGTCCTTCCAAGATGAATTGTTGTTGTTGAAGAAAAGTTTCTTGAAAGACTTCTTCCTCTTCACTTGAGCTTCAACCTTGATTGCATGATGCACCATGTCTTCCAATTCAACATAGTTGTAAAGTTCAACCACATCTTGGATGTCTGGGTTGAGTCCACCCAAGAACCTAGACATAGTTAATTCTCTATCTTCCTCTATGTTTGCTCTAATCAATATGACCTCCAACACTTTGTAGTATTCCTCTACACTCATGATTCCTTTTCTCAATCTTTGTAGCCTATGGTGTAGGTCTCTAGTATAGCTTGAAGGAACATATATCTTTCTCATGACTTTCTTCATTTCTCTCCAAGTACTAATGGGTTCCTCATCATACCATTTTCTTTCTTTATGTTGATGGTTTGGCAAGTGTACCAAATAGCGACAAGTAATAATAGTGAAAGTAAAGTATCGTCCCAACGAGGATTGTGATCAAGTATCAACGTGGCCTAGGCAATAGCTATTTGAACGAATGGATTTCATAGTTCCAAGAATGTTTATGAATATTTTATTACAAGTTGTCACGAGAATGAATGAATGTAATACAAGTAACAAATGAATTCAGTATAGGAAAAGCGGTTTGGTATCAGAATCCTCGAATTCTTCACTTGATGTAACTTTATTCAATCCTAATTCCAATTCATTCCAATCAATTGACATTCAAATCACTAACCTAGATTTATCTCTAATCGCTTAGGTGATAATCCTTTTGTACTAATTAAAAACCCTAATTCCTTAGGTGATTCAAGAATTAGCACAAACATTAAGCATGAGATTCATAAGAATGCATTACAATAGAGTTTTATTCCTAGAATCAACATTCCAATGGTGATCTACTTCAATTCTAATCCAATAACCAATTTTCCAATTGTGAAATTGAATCTAACATCAATCCAAAGTTTATCAATCCAATGGAAGCATTAAGCATAGAAACGGTTACTCAATTTGAATGAAATAGAATTGAAATCAAAAATTAAAGTCAATTACATCAAATTCTAAATTGAAATCATCCTAACCTAACCTAATTGATCTAGAAACTCATAATAGAGAGAGTAGAGATGGAAAAACTTGAGTAGGAGAGTGTGGAAGAATCCATAGAAGCTTCAACTCTTGTTCCCAAGCTTGAATCCTCAAGGAAGTGGAGAGAAAGTGTGGAACCAAGGTGTGAAAATGCGAAAAATGAGCCAAAGATCCCTTCTAAACTTCAGAAATATGAATTTATAGAGTTTTTGTGCGTTCCCTAGTGCTGGGTGCCCCTGGCCTGCGCTGGGTGCTACTCTCTGCCCGAAAACGTGGCTTACTGTCTACAGCTAGCACTGAGGGCAGCACACCAGCGCTGAGCGTTGGGTCATCTGCAGCATCCTAGCACTGAGCGTCCATACACCAGCGCTGAGGGCTGGTTCTTGGCCTGCACCTGCTGTTTTCTTCAGTTTCTGTCCGGGCTGAGATCCCGGTTCCAGAGCTCAACGCCTGGCCTTCAAACCTGCATATTTTTTACATCTTTTGAGTATATTTTTAACATAAAATGATCAAAACTCTAATCCAATGAATGTGCACATTTTCTAATCCTTTTTATTCTCAAATCCTAAGATTATTTACAAACTTTTTCCTAATTACACTTCCAAAGTAACATATATTGCACATTCATCACAACCACAAACTTAGAGATTTTGGTTGTCCTCAAGCTAATAATTAAATTCAAAACAGGGGTGAATGAGATGGTTTTCATGTTCAATTCCCTTGTGAAACACATTACTCATGCAAAACTTCAATTCCTTAACAATTTTGCAAAACGCACAAGCATCACACAATCATTGCATCAATTCCAATCGATCACATGCTTCATGCTTTAAAACAATCAAACATACCTAAAAATTAGCTCCATTGAATGCACAAAATATTCTCTTGCAACCTCTCTATCAAGTGTTTCACTCATCTTCACTTGGGTGTGATTTACTCTCAATTCCAATCAAAATGCATTCCCCAATCCTAATCTTGACAAGATGCTAAGAACACACATCACAAATGTCAATGCAACACATATCATGAGGTCTTTTATTTGGATGTATTGGGGCTAAGGTGGGGGTGGATAACATCAAGTACATAGGCTAAACTACTTTGACTTCAAGGAATGTGGACTCTTGGGACTTCCCTTGCCTAGCTAGTTCACAAGCACACAATTTGTGCTATTTCCCTTTTATTTATTTATTTACAACTCTCTTTTTTCTCTTTTTCTTTTGTTTCTTCTTGTTTCATTTCCCTTTCTTTCTCTTTAGCTTCTCACTTTTGTATATTTTCTTTGTTTATTTTTCTCTTTTTGGCTTTTTCTATTTTTCTTTTTCTTTGTCTTTCTTTCACACTTTGTTTTTTTTCTTTTCTTTTCAATTTTTTTTATAGTAGGCATCTTTAGTGGCCTACTCCCACCCCAAACTTGATTTTCTTGCTTGTCCCTAAGCAAGAGAACAACCACAAACTTAAATCCAAGGATTCCTCTAAGCCTAAGTAGTGGGACAAAATTGTTTTTTTCGATTTTTGGCTTGTAATGTGCTATCATGACAAGAGAAATAGGCCAAGGTTCAATAGGGCTTTACAATGGTAAATGTTAGGATAGCGATTATGGCCCTGAGCTTAAACAAAGAATTGTTGCCTCAATCATATATGCATATGCAAGAACATTGCAACAATGACAAGCATCACGGCAAGAAAAAGTGAGAATATGCAAGTGATGGATAATCACACATGAAAGAAACCAAGTCACATGAATTATGTGCTAGAGCGTTTGGGCTCAAAAGCTCACAGTTTAGGATTATGTGCAAGAGAAAATCCATGCATCCAACATTGCACATTCATAGTATGAAAGATTGTCACAACCAATTCACAAGGATCAATGGTTTCAATGAAATCATATGCTCAGAAAGTACAAAATGCATCATGCTAGAGATTTCAGTGAAGCAAAAGTTCTATGCTCACTAGAGAATCTACACAAAAATCCACTCGAAACACAAGTTTGTGCAAAATATCCAAGTTTGGGCAATTTATTCAACTAAAACTAACTATCAATTAAGGAGGATTAAAAAGTAAAGAGTTTAGAGCACCCCATTTCTTCTGCACACTGGACGAGCATGTGCAATTTTTTTATTTTTTTTACTCTGGCTAGCACTCAGCGCCCAAGGTACAGTATTTTCTGTTGATTCTGCTTTCTGTTTGTGCTCAGCGCTCACATTAGCGCCCGGCGCCCACAGAGAGTCATTTTCACCATTTTCTTGTGCCATTTCTCCCCTTCCTTTGGTCCTTTTTCCTTAGATGTTCCTGCACAACAATTCAAAGCAATTTATACCATATTACATAGCCTACACATCAAGGAACCACTCAATAACTCAATGAATTATTTATGAAAAAGAATAAGAGAAAAAAAAATGCAAGGAGAAAATACTTGGGTTGTCTCCCAAGTAGCGTTTCTTTAACGTCACTAGCTTGACATGTCCACACTTTTAATAGGGCGGTTTATAGGACAAGAAGAATATATTCTCCTTCCACTTTATTTTCTTCACAAGTCGTCCCATGTATTTACTATAAGGAAGCAAATGTTCCCATGGCCCAATAATTAGGCATTTGGAATATGTGTTTCCACATTCTTGAAGTATATAAAACTCATCTCGCATTGGGCTCTTCTCTTTAATCACCAAAGGTTGAGTCTTAGTCATATGAATCTCTTCATGCCTCACCCTTGGCTTCTCTTCCATGTCAATATTTTTGTTTCTCTGTTTTTCATCTAACACTACAACTACACTTTCTTTTTGTTTTTCTTCCATCACTTCTATTGAGTCATGCTCACTTTCTTTTTCTACAAGCACTTCTTCTTCTTGCTCAACCATTTCCCAAACATGTGACTCTTGCTCTCTTACTAACTCTATATTTTCTGCACAATTCCAACCAATTGCTCAGATAACATCCCAACTTGAATCTCAAGATTCAAGATTGAAGCTTGTATGTCCTTGAATTTCGTTTGAGTAGCTAAAATAAATTGAGTTAAAGCCTTTTCAAGGTAGGACACTCTATCTAGTGACGTATTGGATTGATGGTAAGGTTGTGCATCTTGTTCCCTCATGAGGTTCTCCATGTAATAAACCTCTTCTTGTGCATTGAATTGAACCTCACAATTTTCAGGTTTATGGTGTTCACCACAAAAATCACATGTAGATTGCAATGGTTTCATTGCCTTCACTTGCATGACTTGAAGTTGTTTAGATATCAACTCCAACTGTTGTGCAATAAGTTTTCTTTGAGCAAGAAGAGTAGCTTCAAAGATGTCCATGGTCTGTAGTGGATACTTTCCTCACAACACAAGAATCCAAAGTAAAGAATTATAACAATGAAAACTAATCACTAAAAGGAGAATCAAAACAAAACAAAAAAATCAATTTCCAAATTAGCAATGCCTTTGCTTCGTTGATATTGAAATCAACAATCTCCGAAAGCGCAAAAAAACTTGTTGATGGTTTGGCAAGTGTACCAAATCCTGACAAGTAATAATAGTGAAAGTAAAGTATCATCCCTACGAGGATTGTGATCAAGTATCAAGGTGGCCTAGGCAATAGCTATTTGAGTGAATGAATTTCATAGTTCCAAGAATGTTTATGAATTTTTTATTACAAGTTGTCACAAGAATGAATGAATGCAATACAAGTAACAAATGAATTCAATATAGGTAAAAGCGGTTAGGTATCGGAATCCTCGAATTCTTCACTTGATGTAACTTTATTCAATCCTAATTCCAATTCATTCCAATCAATTGACATTCAAATCACTAACCTAGATTTATCTCAAATCCCTTAGGTGATAATCCTTTTATACTAATTAAGAACCCTAATTCCTTAGGTGATTCAAGAATTAGCACAAACATTAAGCATGAGATTCAGAAGAATGCATTGCAATAGAGTTCTATTCCTGGAATCAACATTCCAATGGTATCTACTTCAATTCCAATCCAATAACCAATTTTCCAATTGTGAAATTGAATCTAACATCAATCCAAAGTTGATCAATCCAATGGAAGCATTAAGCATAGAAACAATTACTCAATTTGAATGAAATAGAATTGAAATCAGAAATTAAAGTCAATTACATCAAATTCTAAATTGAAATCATCCTAACCTAACACAATTGATCTAGCAACTCATAATAGAGAGAGTAGAGATGGAAGAACTTGAGTAGGAGAGTGTGGAAGAATCCATAGAAGCTTCAACTCTTGTCCCCAAGCTTGAATCCCCAAGGATGTGGAGAGAAAGTGTTGAACCAAGGTGTGAAAATGGGAAAAATGAGCCAAAGATCCCGTCTAAACTTCAGAAATATGAATTTATAGAGTTTGTGTGTTCCCCAGCATTGGGCACCCTGGCCTGCGCTGGGTGCTACTGTCTGTGCGAAAACGTGGCTTATTGTCTACAGTTGGCGTTGAGCGCAGCACACCAGTGCCGGGTCATCTGCAGCATCCTAGCGTTGAGCGTCCATACACCAGCGCTGAGCGTTGGTTCTTGGCTTGCACCTGCTGTTTTCTTCTGTTTCTGTCCGGGCTGAGATCCCGGTGCAGAGCTCAGCGCCCGGCCTTAAATCCTGCATATTTTTGACATCTTTTGAGTATATTTTTCACATAAAAGGATCAAAACTCTAATCCAATGAATGTGCACATTTTCTAATCGTTTTTATTCACAAAACCTAAGATTATTTACAAAATTTTTCCTAATCACACTTCCAAACTAGCATATATTGCACATTCATGTAATAAAGTGTGCCAAACTTGTTGATGGTTTGGCAAGTGTACCAAATCTTACATGTAATAAAGTGAGAGTAGAGTATCATTCCCAACGAGTATTGTGTTTCAAGTAACAATGTAGCTTAGGCAATTGATATTTGAACCAATGAATTTCATGTTTATAAAAGAGTAAATGAGTTTCTTGTATTTAGAATTATCACACAATTGAATGAAACAAGCAATTAAAGAATGAACTCAATATAGGCAAAAGCGGTTAGGCATCTGAATCATTCAATCTTCAATTTACGTAACCTTATTCAATCCTAACTTCAATTCATTCCATACAATTGACATTCAAGTCACTAACCTAGATTTATCCCCAATATTTTAGGTGATAATCATTTTGTACCAATTAAGAACCCTAATTCCTTAGGTGATTCAAGAATTAGCACAAACATTAAGCATGAGATTCATAAGAATGCATTGCAATAGAGTTCTATTCCTAGAATCAACATTCCAATGGTAATCTACAATTCCAATCCAATAACCAATTTTCCAATTGTGAAATTGAATCTAACATCAATCCAAAGTTGATCAATCCAATGGAAGCATTAAGCATAGAACCAGTTACTCAATTTGAATGAAATAGAATTGAAATCAGAAATGAAAGTCAATTACATCAAATTCTAAATTCAAATCATCCTAACCTAACCAAATTGATCTAGCAACTCATAATAGAGAGGGTAGAGATGGAAGAACTTGAGTAGGAGAGTGTGGAAGAATCCATAGAAGCTTCAACTCTTGTTCCCAAGCTGAATCCTCAAGGAAGTGGAGAGAAAGTGTTGAACCAAGGTGTGAAAATGGGAAAAATGAGCCAAAGATCCCTTCTAAACTTCAAAAGTACAAATTTATAGAGTTTCTGGGTGCTATTATCTGTGCTGAAACGTGGCTTACTGTCTACAGATGGCCCTGAGCGCAGCACACCAGCGCTGGGTCTTCTGCAGTATCCTAGCGTTGAGCGCCCATACACCAGCGCTGAGCGCTGGTTCTTGGCCTGCACCTGTTGTTTTCTTCCGTTTCTGTCGGGGCTGAGCGCCCGGTTCCAGTGCTGAGCGCCCGGTCTTCAATTCTGCATATTTGTGACATCTTTTGAGTATATTTTTTACATAAAATGATCAAAACTCTAATCCAATGAATTTCCACATTTTCTAATCCTTTTTATTCACAAATCCTAAGATTATTTACAAGCTTTTTCCTAATTACACTTCCAAACTAACATATATTACACATTCATCACTCTACATAATTGATCCCACCAAATTAAAGTATAATCATGAAATTCTAGACATGCTACTTTTACTTTTTTATCTTCACTATAGTTGTAACAAGAAAATATGTGTTCTAATTTGGTCTCCCATTCCAAGTAAGCATCGGGGTCACTCTTCCCATGGAAGCTAGGGATCTTCACCTTCACATTATGCAACTTGTCATCCCTCTCATTCCTTCTTCCTCTATTGTCATGTCTAGGTATCTATATATCAAACCTCGGTCTATCCTCATGGTTGTCTTCGGAATTTGATGAACCTCTATGGGAGTTGGCATGCCTTGACCCTTCTTTGTTCTCAATAACTTCTAATCTTTCAAACACTCTTTCTATATTCCTTGTCATTCTATCCAACTTCCTATTCAAGTTCCTTGTTCTTGGAGATGATGTAGGAGAATCTTCAAATTCTTCTTCATGTAGTCAAGCCATGGTGCACTTACAATTTGAAGAATTACATACAAATTCCAGAAAATTGAAAAGTACACAAATCAAATGAAGATAACACCAATGAGAACAATTACACCCCCAAAAATCAAAAGAATTAAGTACAAATCAAACTAGTAACATTACACTTAAAGAACAAAGAATTACAAGAAAAAAAAAATGAAAAGTACAAGGACCTCACCACTCACTCACCATTCACTCAAAGATGGCCACTCGTATATATCACTCAAGTAGACTTTTACAAGATGTTTCACTCTTGTCTCTTTCCAAGAGTTTCCTTTTCAAGGGATCTACAAATTGAAACAAGATTCTCAACTATTAGTCTCCAAAAACAAGTGATAAAGCAACCAATAAGCAAATCAATTCCAAGAGGTCAAGAAAGTGGAAAACAACTAATACAAAACTAATGGAGTTTATAAGACAAGCAAGAAAAGTTTCAAGAAGAATTGCAAACTCAAATTGATGTGAAGAAGACAAGTTGAAAGAGTCCAACAAAAGTGTAATTCAAATTTAATCAAAGTGTTTGTGAACAAGTAATGATCAATGTGAAATGTGCTACACCAATTTGTGAAGGATTAATACAAAAATAAGCATCTGAAATGGTGGCAAGTCTTTTACCTTTGCTGAATTTTTTCAGATTTTACACTTTTACCCCAAAACTTTGTATATTTACGGTTTTGGCCCACTTTTTCTTTTGACACCAGAATTTTTTTATTTTATTTTTTTAAATTCTAGCACTTGAATTTTACTTATTGTAATTTCACAGCAATTACAATGAAAATTTCGAATTACAAATGAGATCCTTCAAGCATGAACAAATTTGAACAATATTGGTGTAATACTTGGAAATATGAACAATTGAAGTAGTGTAAAATAATTTCCAAGTAATGAAGCACAAATCAAGAAATTAGATACCTATATCTTTCATTCAAGTGCATGATAAACACATCATTTCCACAATTTGAATTTCATGAAGATCTATGAGGTTCTAATAATATGAAACCATTGAAGTACTTTTTGATTAAAATTTGAATCAAGCTTACTATTGTGAATCGAAATTTGAATTTGAATCTTGAATTTGTTCAAATTCATAAAGTAAGGAAAATAAATTGATGCTTGAATTTCAAGATGCAACCAAAATTCAAATGTAATCTATGATTACATTCACATGTATGGCGCCAAAAGCTAGGTGAAAAATGGAGGGAAACAAAGTTTCACCAAAATTCAAGTAAAATCAATTCAAACTCATTTCAAATTCTAGATCTATGATCACTTTTGGATTCAATTTGAATTTCATAATCCAAATCTAGTGACAAATAGCGCCTAAATTTAAATGAAATTGATCATGATAATGGCACCAATTCATAGTTCATCATTGAATTTGAAAAAAAAAATGATCAAAAATTCAAAACAATTGAAGATTCAAAGAACTAGCTCTAGATACCACTTGATGTGATCAAGACATAGATCACTAACATTTTAGAATCTTTCTTTTATTTCAATTGCTAAGAATTCAAGATCAAACACAAACAAGAACAATTGATATGGAGCTTGATCTTCAAGTGAAGAATCAAGAGAAACAAAAAGAGTAGGAGAGAATAACAATTGATATATGAACTCGAAAGTAAATTGCAAGAAGTAAGTGACATGAATTAAAGAGAAAGAATTAAAGAATAAAATAGAAAATGGAAGAGGTAGAGAAGAAAGAGAATGGCGCCAAAAAGTCATTCTTCTTGGAGAAGAAGATTGAATTTGATAAACCAATGAAGATTCCCCACTTGAATATGGAAATTCAAGATAAGAATCAATGGTTCAACTCATGAACCAAGAAGAGGAGACTCTCAACTCTCTCTAGCAATCTCAAGTGTGAGAAAACACAATTGTATTCAAACTTGAAAAATGATTTACATGACATCTATTTATAGGCTCATCCTACTTAAGGTGCAAGCTAGACTAACTTGAAGTTCAAGCTACTCTAACTTAAGCCACAAGTAGCTCCTCCTAGCTTCTTCCACCTAAGTGTGGGCTTTGTTTTGGGCCTAATGCCTTTCTACTATTATGCTATGGTCCAATAGGCCCAAACCCTAAACTAGTCCTATGTGCTTTTTGAATAAGCACTTTTCATTACATAAACTCTACTATATACAAGGTTCCTAGTCCCTACCTTTATTAAATGAGTCTAAGCTAAACAAGGGTCCTAGGTCCTATCCCTAACTAGGTGATCAATAGCTCATTGCACAAGAGGTTCAAGGTGAAGCCCTCTTCATACAGTTGCCTATGAGTCAAGTGATTGACCACCACCTTCTTCAATGAGTCTTGGATTCTTCTAAGCCTTGCCCTTGTTAAGGGTCCATGTAGGTCTTCATTTCTAGGTCCTTGGCTTTGATTGTCCATGCTCATATCAAAACACGATCTCCTGGTTAAGCAAAAGGCAAAGCACCATTGCTCTCTCAACTGCTGAAGTTGAATATATATATATAAATATATATATATATATATATATATATATATATATATATATATATATATATATATGCAACCAGTTGTTGCTCACAACTGCTATGGGTAAACTATCAACTTGAGGATTATTTAATGTTTGAGCATAATATACATGTTTGGTGTGATAACACCAGTGCTATTAACTTGTCTAAAAATCCCATACAACATTCTAGAGCAAAACATATAGAAATAAAGTGTCGTTTTATTAGATGTGCAAAAGGGTGTTTTTGAAATTAAGTTTGGGAACACTAAGTATTAGTGGGAAGGCATCTTTGCTAAACCTTTAAGTGAATATAGATTTGTTTTTATTAGAAGGAATGTTAATATGCATAACGTGTCTGAATGAGTGTATGCTGATATGTCTAAAAATTTACTTGTCTGAAATTTTATGCTTGACTTGTCTATTTTCTTTATGCTTCACTCGTCTACTTTAGTCAATCGTCTGATGATGTGGCTAAAAGCACTAAGTGCTAACCCTGATTGAGACACGTGTACATTGCAAAATTTCCCTTCTTTTTCTTAAAAACGTTCCATCTTTTCACGACTGTCATTTCAAAAGCTATTGCTGTTTATGGTAATAACCTCTCTCCTTGTTTCCAACGCAAAAAGCACTCAAGTGTTTAACAAAAGTAACCCGTGTCGTTTCAAAATTTCCCCACCACTCACAATCTTTGCTATCTCTCTGATTCTCTTCGTCCTCAACCTCTGAAAACCTTTTATCTCCAAACCCTAAAAACTTATTTTTTGAATCAACGGCACCCAAAAGCCTTATGGAAACCTTGGCTGAGAAGGCTAAGATTTATGTATCTGAACTGAAGAATGTGCACCCTGGAAGGGTCCCTAATTTTGAAGAACTGAGAAACAAGGGTTTAGAAATTCAACCAGAACTTGCTCATGCAGGGTGGTTACCCTTCTTTCAACTCCAAGAAGACATCTTTCCTTCTCTGGTTAGGGAGTTATGGAGAACTGCAAAGATCACCAAAGATGACATGACCTCCATGATCCTTGGAGATATGGGTGATGACCATGTCATCATCACTCATGACTCACTCGCTGAAGTGATCAAATACCCTCGGGAAGGTGCTGGGTTTGACAAGGATTGGTTGAAGACTCTAGGAGAGCAAAATGTGAACATAGTTCTCTATAAAGTTCCAAAACCTAGAAATCCAGACTCCAAATTTCCGACAGCAAAGGCAAGATTTCTCCACGTGCTTATAATCAATTGTGTTATGCCTAGGACTGGATCTAGGAATCATGTGAGTAAGATAGAGAAGTTTGCTATCTACCACCTAGTCCAGAAAATCAGGATAGATATCACTGATTTGATCTTCAGGCACGTGGAGAAGGTTGTCAAAGGAAATGATAAGGATTATCCTTATGGAATGATAATGACAAGGATCTACAGGGCCAACAAGCTGAAGGATTTGAGGAAAGCTTGTCATGCAGACCTTTGCACAGAAATCACAACAAAAAATCTGTCTCTGATGAAGATAAAGCTGACACCTATTACCGAACCCACTATTGAAGCCTCATCATCAATTGCTGCTAAGAAGGAAGTGGATTCTCAAACCTTCTGTTCAGACTTTTACTGAACTTGCTATGGTTGTTGAACCAGTTGCTACTGGTGACCATGCTGCATCTGCTTCTGTTCCAAATGTCCCCAGTGTTACAAAGGTATTCAAAAGGAAGAGACCTGTGCAAGCTGAGGGGGAGTCTTAAGCTGATGAGACTGTCATCCCAAAGAAGAAGAGGACCATTGTTATAAAAAAAGGCTTCTGAGCCTCTGCAACAACCTCCTACAACCAAGAGGAATTTGGTTTTGCTTCCAACCCCTCCATCATCACCTTCACAGCCATCACCAAACCAAGCCGAAACACCCTCACCACAACCAAAAGAAAACTCCTATCACTTCACCACACCAGAAAACTCCCACACCTCCACCTATTTCACCAAGAATCCCAACTCCACCGCATACATCACCTTATAGACAACCAATAACCCCAATGCCCTCACCTATTCATGAAACCTCACCCAATCTTATTTCTGAACTTCAAATTTCTGAACCACAAATTTATGAACCTAACCTTACTGTTTCAGAACCACAAGTGTCTAAAACTGAACCTCACTTGTCAAAACTTTCCACACCACACTCTTCTCACCCTTTTGAGACTCATTATGATGATCTCAATGACTTTGACTATTTTGACAACCCTACCACACCTCCTCCTCCACCTAGACCACCCACACCTGACCACATTAAAAACCAATGTCAAGTCTCTCCGAGAGTAGTCTTCCCTGACTTATTCTCTGAAACCAGACACAACCCACTTCCAAAGGCCACTCTACCCCCCTTATCACTTATCTTCCAGAACCACTCCATTCTTTGTCTCAGATGACTCTGTTTCACCCATTCTGTTTGGCAAGGATATTGATCTCATTATCTCACTAGAAGCAGAAAGGCAGCTTGTGAAGCTGGCCAAGAAGCAGAAGACTTCAGGAAGGTGGATGCCTAATCCCTATGTCTTCATGAAACCTTCTACAAAGATCAGGGTGATGCCTGACTCTATGTCTCTCAAAGGCAAGCAGAAGGTCATTAACTTGTCTCTTGATCAGAAATTCTGCCTTATCAAGATGAAAGATAATAAGTGCAAATTGAGAAGAAGGTTGGTCACCACTGAAACTTCCCACGAGTTTCTGAAAGTCAGAGACATCTACTACAGATGTGGGTTAAACTCTAGGCTATCAGAAAAAGAAAAGAAAACCATCCCTACTAGAGGTAGCCAAGCTTATGCTCTTTATCCCTTTTCCCCCTCCATTTATACTTTGCCTCCTTTCTCTATGGACTTCCCTTTCTTTCTGCAAAATTTCCCTGCAACTACCCTAATTACTCCCATAAATCTCATTAGGAGATCTTATGAATTTCTTCTTTCTGTTGTTGAGTCACCCCTTCATCATGAAAGGATCCATGGGTTCCTGGATACTTTCTATCCCAATACTGATTCTGTCACCACACTGTCACCCTCCTCCTAGCCCTCATCCTTCTGCATCAGCAACTACTTTGGCTACATCAGATTCTACTGCTCCGGTGGTTGCATATGATCCTGCTGCTCATCAAAGGCTTGATGAAATGGACTCCAGTTTGCAAAGTGTCATTTAGAGGTAGGATGTAGCTTTGGAACAACAAACTCCTTTTCAGGCCCAGATGTTATCTCAGCAAGTAGCCATGCAAAGGATGATGGAAGCTTTCTTCAAAAGTTGAGGAGGTCCCAGTTCTTAGGTCATAGGACTTAGTTTCTATTTCTTCAGAGTCATGCAATGTACTGTCAGTGATGTCCCTTTCACTTGTAATCTTTTTGACTCTTAATGAAATGAGATGATGTTTTGGTATCACTTTTGGCTTTTTATATATCCGTTATCTCTTTTTGATTGATGCCAAAAAGGGGAAGAAATAAACGTAACATAAATTATAACTTAACATGGTTAATATGAATTTCTCTGAAAAATGTTTTGCTCTGATAAATATATGTTTGAACTCTGACAATTTCTGATACTTGCTTATATCTGGTTGCACAAACAAAGGGGGAGCATATCATAATTTCATACTTATATCTGATTGTAATTTTCTGCTACTACTTTTTGACGTTCAATAAATCAGAAAATTTATTTGTCATCATCAAAAAGGGGGAGAATGTTGAGATTTCATAAGTCTGAAACACATTTAACGTGTAAATTCTCTACGTTTTGATGATTCCAAATAGATTAAGTATGGTAATATTAAACCATATGAAAATACTGATAAAACTGTTAAGTGTGTAGGAAAATAGGCTTAAGGTCACTCGTCTAAAATATGACCCATCTAAGTTTCAGTACAACGCAGTTTTTAGACTCGTCTAAAAACTCACCCGTCTGAAAAGATAGTCAACTCAGATATAAACCAAGTCAACTCTCAATCAAAGTTCTGATCTAGTTGATGAAGTGGCAAGAATCATAAGTCTGAAGAAGCTTCAGTGGATCACCCGTCTAAAAATGACTTGATCACTCGTCTAAAGTTTTGGCTCACATCACCCGTCTAATTTTTAAACACTGCTACACTAGGTAAAGTGTCAGTTTGTCAGAAGGAAGTCCAAGTCAACCTTATTTGGAAAAGATGTCTTCCTTCAGGATCTCGAAGACCTTTGGACAATAACACCAAGGACAAAGAATAAAGAATTCATTGTTTCAAGTGTTTAAGGAATAAACACGCAACCTATGCACCAAGTCAATAACTTTTAGCTGTTTTAGTACAAAGTAAAATTGCTTTCCAACAAGTGAACTGAGTGTTGCACTGAAAGAGGAAAGCTCTCTACTGCAAGTACAAGAAGTGTGCTACTACAACTCTGAAACAACAACTGCCACTATTGGTTTCATATGTCAAAGTCCAACGTCCCTAAATATTTAATGTTTATACATAACGACTCTTTGGCATTAATGGTGCCCCAGAAGCTCAAATCAAAGGAGCACACTTTTTGAAGTTGTGCCTAACGGATTAATTGATTGAAGCCTTTATATAGACCAAACCATGAAGATGAAGACATGAAGTAGAAAAACATTAAGAGCTCTGTGCAAATAATCAAGAAGCATTTACTCTCTTCATTTACTTCTTCATTCCTTCATTGAATAGCCCTTCAATCATTTGATATTAATTCGCAGTCTTTCATACCTTCATATTTATTTTACTCTTTGAGTGTTATCTGCAAAATTTGCAAGTTGTATTAATTACACAAAACCTTTACTCCTTATTGTATTGAGCCTGAAGAGGCTAGGTGAGAAAAGAATACTTGTTTGAGTGTTGAGCCTGGAGAGGCTAGGTGTGTAAAGAATACTTGTACTGTAATCTGATCAGTTATAGTGGAAACTTGGTGTTGCTAAGAACTGGATGTAGCCCTATAGATTTTGGGGTGAAGCAGTATAAAACTCTTGAGTGGTATTCATCTTTCCTTATCTCTTTAATTTGTTTAAGAGTTATTTATTTAAGATTTTAACTTGGGGAGTTAATATTGTGAATATCAAACTCCGCTTTAACATTCTCTATGTGCGCATGTGTTCTGTTTTAAAATTAGACGAGTCACCCATCTAATTTTCTGTAGCTTTATTTTTGCTTGTTGTGCCTGCGAAAATAATTTTCAAAGTTTCCTAAAAAGTTAGTAAACACAATTCAACCTCCCTTCTTGTGTTAACTTTGGTTATTTCAAGCTAGACTAAGAAAAAGGAAAGCATCTTTAAAGGATAATGAACCGGATTCAGTATTTTTCTAGACAAGTTGATTAGCTGCACTAAAACATGGAATATCAACCTTCAATAGATTATTACCAAGAGAAGGAAATATGTTGAGTAAGATGTCAGGAATGTTGCATTTGTTGTCAACAATAAAATCAGCCACAATGTCCTTCAAGGACTTATGCAAATGAGCTGGAATTTCCATTAAATAACTCAGATGAGTAGTGGTCCATTTATCAGCCCAAAAATTGATTGTTCTGCCATCTTCAAGCTGCCAAACCGAATTATTAAGAACATTCTTCAGATTATCCTTGATTCGTGGCCAAATAGAAGATTTTATATATTTTGCAACTGGTGTATGAAGATATGTGAATTTGCTCCTCAAAAAGACTGCCCAATAATGCAGCATTATTAAGAGTTTTGAGGAATTTGATGCCAAGACCACCTTCTACAGCAGGAACACAGAGTTTATGCCAAGCAACAACGCATATTTTTTTAGAATTAGCATCTCTAGTCCAAATAAAATTCCTAATAGAGTTATCAAGCTCTTTAATCAAAGAAAGAGGCCAAATGTGTAACACCCCATTTTTCGTTAAGTGCTTATATGTATGCTTGTTTGTTTGTTTAAGCCTTAAGACCTAGCTTAGAATTGTTGTTGAAGCACGTGTCTTGTGGCTGTCTAAGTCACAAGCATGGCCGTGCTCAACAGGGAGCATGACCGTGCTCAAAGGGGGAAACCGCGCCTCGGAGGCACTGATGTGAGCACACCCGTGTTGAAGCACTTGTCTTGTGGTTGTCTGAGTCACAAGCACGGTCGTGCTCAATACGGAGCACAGCCGTGCTCAGATGGGGAAACCGCGCCTCGGAGGCGCTGATGTGAGCACGGTCTTGCTCAACGAGGAGCATGATCGTGCTCAGCTCTGAAGATTATATATGTGCACAATAACCGAGGGTTTCGTTTTAAACCTTATTTTGGCACCTGTAGCCACCCTAGTCGGCTACACCTGTCTTCTTCCCTATTTTCTCTAAACCCATTGCTTTCTTGGAGTTTTGGAGGCTCTTGGGAACGTTTAGTTAGTCTGTACCAATCCTAGAAAGGTAATGGTTATTACCTTTTTGGTTTCCTTTTCTTGTTCTTGAATTGGGAACTAATTGGTTAACTAGTTTGTTTAACCAAGGCTTGGAAAGATGACCGAGCCGCTTGAGGAACACGTTGGGTTTGTCGCGTTTAGCTATCATTGTTCGAATCTTCATACCATGTATGGGGAAAAGGACAGTGTAAAAATTAGGCAAGGGGGTAGCGTAAGATGAGGGTTCTCATGACCCCATTGGTTGTTGAATGTTAAATGCTATTTTTGAATATGCCTATTTGTTGTTAATGCCTATAATATGTTTGACTATATGTTCGTTAGTTAATTGGTATGCCTGATATGATGCCTAAGTGATATATTGGTTGAACTATTCATGATCTTGTATGCCAATTAATGTATGTTTAATGATATGCTTTATGTCATGATTTAACTGGTTGAGTTGGTATGTTACGAATGACATGAATCTTGCTGTCTGATGATGTTGATTGTGTTGTTGGTTGAACGTATGATGGTTGATGTTGAAACGGTTAATAAAACTCTAATTGGTTAAAAAGGGGCTCTTTATTAACATGATAATTAAGGGAGTAATTTCCCCAGAAGTGTTCATAAAACATGGATTTAATGGTGAGAGGTGAGGTTTATGCCAACTGCTTTAGTCAAGACCCTAGGATTGATTTAAGAGTGCTTTAGGGAGTTTTGGCTAAAAATAACATGTTAAATCTGCCCAGACCATACGGCCAGCTCTAGGAGCACGGCTGTGCATAACAGGGAGCACGTCCGTGCTCCCAGTTTGAAATATGGAAGATGGCCACGCATTGACCACGACCGTGCAGAACAATGAGCACGACCTTGCCCCACTTAAGTGGCAGCATGACCGTGCTTCCCCTACTGGTCAAAATGCGAGTTAAAGGAATTAAAGGGGTGTTTACCCCAACTATCCCCAATGATGAGATAAAGCACCAATCGAATAACTATGAGTTAGAAAACTTAATTAAATACTAATTAAGATAATCAATAATAATAAGTTGGTTAAGCCGGTGCCCAATGGGTTACCTCATGTTGATATGCTTTGGTGCTTTTTGGCCAAAGTGGCCTCGATGCTTTTTGGTCGAGGTATTGATAAGTTGTACCTTGGTGCTTTTCGGCCAAGGGGGACCTTGACTCATATGGGTTAAGGTGTTGATGTTGATGGTGATAAACTTGGGTGCTTATTGGCCCAAGCGGAGGTGGCGGTTGACCGTTTGTTTGTTGTTGTGCTCATGCATGCACGCGTTGGAGTTGTTAGTGGGGGAAGATCAACATAGGGGAGGTCGTCCTAGAGTACGGTGATCTGGCCATCTGCGGGTGGTTCACCCAAGGTTTGGTGGACCGTGCTCTCCCGTGGTGGCGCATCCTAGAGTATAGTGCGTCGGCTATCCAAGGGGTTCACCCATGGTTTGATGAACTTCCGACGTTGGTGCTTTTTGGCCAATGTGGATATGTAACTCCGAGTTGCCTTCCTGAGATAGTTTGGATCCACATGCATAATGGAGTAGCGGAGTAGAGTTGCTTCGCATCGCATCTATTGGTTGACTTAATACGTTGATGTGATTATACATACATACATACATACATACATACATACATACATACATACATACATACATACATACATACATATATATATATATATATATATATATATATATATATATATATATATATATATATATATATATATATTGTATGTTGCTTTGCTATGCTATGATGTATGATTCATCTTGATGCCAGTGTGTTTATATGTTTTCTTACTCCCCGTTTTCTCTATTCTTGTTTGGTATGTATCTTTTATGGAGAGGATGGTGAGCAGCGAGAAGATGAGTGATTCTGAGGAGCCGCGACTCTATAGTTAGGATTTCCCCATTTTATAGTTGTTTCAGTTTCAGTTGTATTTCGTGATTGTATCCGGATTTGGTATATCAGCTTTGTATGTGACATCGGGGTTGAGTTATGTTTCTTGTTTATGATCTTTTCCTTTTAAAACTGATTTTATTTTTCCGCATTGTTGAGAACTAGTTCATGTGGGACCTTTCTAACCATCGACCCTTTTCATTTTAATTAAATGACATATGCATGTTTTATTCATTTATCTTTATATTTAATGCCTTATATAACATGGGGTCGTAGGGTGTCACAAAATGTAAACATGAAAACTATATAAAAACATGCTTTGTATGATAGATTTCACTAACTCAATTTTACCCATATATGATAGAACTGATCCCTTCCAAGAAGCCAATTTTAATTTGATCCTATCAGCTATAGCCTATAAATGAACCCCTTTTGGCTTTCCCTTAATGAGAGGAACTCCCAGATAGTTAAATGGAAGAGAGCTAGAACCAAAACCAAGAATGTTAGTGATTGCAGTACACTTCCTAGCAGAGATACTACCTGAGTACCAGAATAAAACCTGCATTAATTAAAGCTGAGTTGTTGTCCAGAAGATTGGCCATATTCCAAAAAAAGATTCATCAATGTATCAAAACATGTCTTAGTTCCCTTGCAAAAGATTAGAACATCATCTGCATACAAGACATGGCTAGGAGTAGAGAAACTTTTTGGGCCTGAGACAGGTTTCAAAGATTGTTATTTTCATTCTTTGGTCACTTCATATTTTATGAAGTTCATGTTTATGTTTTGAATAATGTGATGCATGTTTCCCTTTGGAGCTTTTTTCTCAATTTGAAATTATTTTGAAAGCATGCATGATTTTCTTTATGTAATGTCTTGCGGGCTAATGGGTGTCACACCATCGATCCTGGGAATATCCAATTTGAGAAAATGCCGCTGAGATGAGGTGGAATTAGGACCAGGAGTGGAGTGGGGGGAAGCGTAAGAAGAGGATAGCTATCGGTTCTCCAAAGAAGAGACTCTAATGGACATTTCATCCATTTTAGTGGTAATATAGGACTGAACTTGTGTCAGTTCTCGGAGAACGACATCTAGCTTTTCAACTAGTGAGGTTTTGGAATGAATACCACTTGCCATATGAGAGGATGAGTTCAACGACGGGAACATCAAATGATAATAAAAAAGCTCTTATTTAAGGTATGAACAAGACAAGCAAAAAGATTCGATATATTCTGAATTTTACATAATCATAACATCCCTATATAAAAGAAAATGATTGACACTCCTATGCACACATGCGATGCGCACTTCAGCAAAGCAAATAACAAAAATCCTAACAGACTTCTTCTAGAACAATCTAACTCACACTATTACAATATATTACTTAGAGACTTCTCAATGAAATGCTAAAGGACTCTATGTAGTAAATGATAAAGTCAGCCCACTTCTTTGACCGGTGAACTCCTCTTTTGGGCTTGATATGAACATGAATTTCAGCCCCATTCTCATTGTTGCACTTGAAACTTATCTACAATGCATCTTGGGTTATATGAGAATCTCAAGAATATTATTTCTCATCTTCATATGAGAATAAAGTTTTTACTTGATATTCACTAATTATATTCCCGAACATCTTTTATGTATTTAAAACTTATATCAAATATAAAAACTTTTATTTTCATGTATATATTCCCAGAAAAATTAAAATGTAAATGATACCAAATGCCACAAAAGGATAGTATCATTCCACACATCTTAAACTATAAATATTTTGTTATCCGTAATTTTCATCTTTTTATTAATTTATTTTAAGTATTATTTTATCTAGCATTATTACCACTCGCAGGAATGTAAGAAATACTTCAATAATTTAAAAAATAATACTTATTCAAGAAGATTAATTATTTTTTTTCCATGTAGTGAAAATAATAACTTAACGGTAAAAATAAAATTTAAACAATAATTTATTATGAATTAGATTTTCCATTGAATTTAATGTTTGGCTAACATTTTATATTATAATTATATGATTTAATTATTTCAAATAATATATTATGCTATTAAAAATTACTTTAAATTATATTTTTACAAAAACAAAAGTATTCACATTTAACCACATAATATAATTTGATAGTAAGATAAATACAGTAAATGTTTGTTCACCAAGACAGCTAAAAAATTGTTTATTAAAATTCAGATTGATCATGACTTATGGTGGTCAAGGAAGATAGGAAAGGAAGTGTTTGATGGAAAATGTGTTACATCAATATAAAGAACATATTGGAAGAATAAGATGCTTAACACAAAATACATAATTTGAACTTAGAGTTCAAAGTAATTGTAAATCAAGTAACATATAGAAGAACATAAACCACAAAATATAAAAGTACAAAATAAGTACTAAATTCAAATACAAATGTGGATTGTAATGATATTTCTTCCAAAACATAGTCCACGTCTATTGAGTTGGAAAAAGTGCTTTTCACACCACTGAATACAACAAACCAACACCTAAAATAACATTGTATGTTTATGTCATGGGTGGGTTCCAATGAATATCACATCTTGAGGTAGAATTAATGTTCTATATTTCGACGTCAGAGAGATGTTAGCTGAGTGTTCTATTTTGAACATTCAAATAACGAGATTCACTCATGGTGCGTGAACTAATTCCTTGATGTTGATTGGAAAGCACAATTCGGATCCACTAAAGCACTGCTTTGCAAATATCTCATTAACCGCTTCAGTGGGGTGCCCAAAATCAAAAAAATAGTACTCATTCCGGTTGTCACATGGTTTTTTTGCTCCATAGGGATAACAAGGCTGGAAAATACTTGTGAACCCTGAACATTAATTAAATATCAATAGCAACATTAGAGAAATCACATGGCAAATTAATAAAATATTTTTTTTTGAGAACTTAATTGCTTCTCACCAAATTTTTTTGGGTCGTTCCTTATTTCATTGAAGAAGTTGAAATTGTCCGAAGTAACAAACAATGAACCTGGGAGCTGAGTCGTCAACTCTTGAAGCTTCCCAGGGAGTTTGTTTGAGTAAGGCTTAACTTTTTGATTCATATTTTCATTGCATTCTGTGGAATTTGGCCTCGTTGCAAAATTAGGAGGTGCACATCCAAGTGGACCAACACCAACAATCACAAACTTTCGTCCTCCAAGATCATATATTCTCTGGAAATTGAAAGGTAAGTAATAGAAACAATCAACTGATGATGTTTAGTCCATAGATACTTGATTGAAAATTACCTTTATATCATAAACCAGTTGCTCGAGGAGGTAATCTGCATATTCTTCTGGACTTTTGTTTTTGTTAACTGTTGCCATAGGATCCAAATAGTTGATTAGGTAATCATTGGAACCAACGGAGAGTAAATATATGGATTTGGATAAGTGGTGCGTCAGTTCATCTTTGCACTGAATATTTTTTGGAAGATCGTTCTTCACAGTTGAGTTGAAATATTCAATTTGTTTGTTCATTGACAAGCATCCCTTTGGCACAAAACACAAATAGGGTGAGTGACGAAAAATTTCCAAGGTGAATAACACTGTAGTCAACATAATTTCTTTTATCTCTTACATTTCCGGTGTTATTCAAGATTCCGCATGAGGCCGATGCATAGTTAATCCCCGTGGCTACTTGTTGTCTTTCGGATTCAGAGAGACCCAAATATGGAGGTGGCATTGGTAAACCCAACTTAATAGCTATACAAAACAAATATAAAATGATTGAAGAAACCATAATATTGCATTTAAATTGTAGATGATGTGGTAGGGGTTGGATTCTTATGGATTTAATTGGTATGAACTATTGTAAAACAAAATTACAATATCAAGCAATCATAAATTGTCATATTATAATAATATTCCACTTTTATCAGAATTATCTAAACAATCAAATATAAGATAACTTATGATTAGTTGACATTATAAAAGCTTACAATAACAGTATATTAAATTAAACTCATTTTTCATTTGGCAATTATGAAATTTCTTATTTTTAAATAAAACTTAATTTTGATACACAATAAATGTACAGTTTTTCACCGTCAATCAATCACACATCATTCAGAGTCTCCAAAAAGTGTTGGATGTTGCTTTGGTATTCCATTATCTGTTTTTTGTGGCTATATAGGAATGAGATCATTTTTAAGCAAGGGAAAGATTGAATTCGATAAAGTCTTTGATCTAATTAGGTTCCGGGCTTGGTGCTCCATATCAAACTGGGGTACCTACTTTTCTTATGTATATTGGTGTAATAATCATATTTTGTTGTCTGGAAGCATGTAATAGGAAGCAGTTGTTTTGGTTTAGTTTCTTTGATGTTGTAATTGACAGTTTGTAATGGATTTGAGTACCCCTTGTACTCTGCTTGTTATAATATATCTTTGTTTATAAAAAAACCAATCACAAATTATCCTATGTGTGATTTTTAAAGTAATGATGTTAAGAGTTAAATATTTTTAATAATGTAATAATTTATGACTGGTTGATAGTGTAAAAAATCTTTAAATTGATAATGTATGACAATTATATCCTTTGAAACTAAAGCAGCAAGATTTGTGAATGGAAATTGATTAGTTTTATGTAATCCATAATTTCAAACAATGAGACTTGTCTACCTAGCTAAAAGTTTTTTTAATGGACCTAGCTAAAAGTTCTATGTTCAGGAATCGGTTTTTCTTTTAACAGAGTTTGTAATGTCTACTTATGAACATGCAGCACGGAACTTACCAATAATGTCTGCAGCGGTTTTGCCATTGGTAAATCTACCCGTGGATTTGTTATTGAAGTCTATGCCGTAAGGAAACGTATTTGCCTTAGCAATAGTATTAAGGTTGTTGTTGTTTCCAGCATCTACACTTGAATCCCCAAAAACATACAATGCTGGGGCTCTCTTTGCATTAACGGCATTGTCCAAGAAAGCTTGGTGGGTGACAAAAAATATGACCCAAAAAATTTTGAAGCTTGCCATTTCTTTCTACTCAGCAATTTGAAGATGATGAATGTTCTCAAGGCAACATCAATTTATAATGACTGAAACAACACATCAATAAGAATACAAACTCTCTTAATATGGAAAAAAAAAGGGTGGACAATGCTGGAAACATACTATTCAATCGCCGTATTAGTTTTTCTTTCTAATTTTTTTGTAACAGAAAAGAATTAGCTCCTCCAAAATAAATCTATTTTTTATATTTTCTCTTTCTCGTCGTCTTTTTACAACAAATTTCAGCTGTCAAGTTTTTTTATTTTTAAAGATTTCAGACTTCAGAGGAAAAGTTTTTCATAGAACTAAGTCTTGTTACTATTCTTGAAAACTTTAATAAAGCTTCAATAATAATAAAAAAAAAAACATAAGAGTTTCTTCTAAAGTGAGTGTTTGAATCTTTTTTCTATTTATTTGGAATATTTTTTATATAATTGTAAATTAAGAATGGAGAAGAGTCTTAACTAAGAAGAGGAATCTTAACTATTTACTAAGCAGAGAATTATTGAGCATGCATCTTGGACACACTAGAGTATGCCATCAATGCTTACAAGCAACATTTTGGTGTTGTGGCAATCGAAGGGGACTGAGTAGAATATAATGGAGATGCATTGTGGAGAAATGTGAAAAGATCCTTGTGGTTTTCTTAAATCAACCAATATTTGTAATGAGAATAATCTATTTATAGTATATAATTTCTGAAGCGTGAACTATAGCATCGCCACCTCAATACTTCAACCATTCTCAAGAACATCATTTTCATAAATAAAAATAAAATAAAATGGACGTGACAACTTCTTACAGACAGGTCACAAATTTGCTTCCAAGGCGCATGATAAAAAGGTTGAACATAATTCACCCATTAAATCCTGGAAACTTTGAAGATTTAATAGATGCCCAAGGATAGAGAATGTAGAATTAGAGAGAATTTGTATTGTTTTCTACTAGTGAGTCTTTAATAGAGTATCATTTTTCCATTTCCACCTCTACTCCTTAACATTATATGAAACTTGATTTGCACTCTGACATCCAGGTTGTGGAACATCATTTACAAGAGATTGGGCTTCAGAGGCCAGTGTTTGTTGATTCCTTTTGCGATTGAGGAGCCAGGTTAGGGAGCTAACTGCTCGTGTAAGAGCCTTGCATATTTCCTATGAATCATAACTTCTCTCTTTTTCGATTACTTTTTCTCGTTAATTCCATTATTTTTCCAATATGCTCTCTATCTAATTTTTGCTGCAACCTTTAGTTTTTTGTATTTAAAAAAAACATCAATGAGCCTTTCTTTAAACTTTGAATTATTTGGTGTTTGACTGTTTGTATTGTTTGGAACAGGTGTCTGAAAAACTTGTGAGCCAAATTCGAATTATTTCTCAATATCCATTATTGTGAAACCATAATGAAAAACAAGTCATTTTACTCTGACACGCATCTTTCTCAACAGTTTATCCATTGCGATTATCACCTACATCCATGAGGAGCAAGATCACAAAATTGAAGACGCGCACGAAGATGGGTGTTAACAGAGGGGACACACAAGTATATATGTTTATGCAAGAGATGCTTTGGTGTCTTGGTGAGTTCATTGTGCAACAACTTAATGTACCATATAAAACATATGCAAGTTAAAGTCAGCATATATTTGAACCAAAATACAAATAGGTGCTAATATTAAGATAATCTCCTATCAATATTCTCCTTTTCAGTATAATATTTTCAGTTGCATGGATTATTATTTGAACCAAGCATGGTTTATTTTCAGTATAAGATTAGTTTGTATAATATAGACATCCTGTCACCAAATATTTCCTTTCAATATTCTCCTAGCTATCAAAAGATACATTATTATCATGCTTGGAGGGGATGGTACTTTCGAGGAATATGGAAAGCAACTTATGTTGACATGAAATTAGTTAATAGATTATTGGTTTACTTATATATATATATATATATATATATATATATATATATATATATATATATATATATATATATATATATATATATATAATAATATTTGGGGATGAAGAAAACTAATAATTAGTATAGTATATCTGCAAATGGATATAATAGATATTTTAAAATACATATTCGTTAACCATAGAAAAAACACCATAGTTCAAGTATGATGTAAAAGGCATCAGATTATGGCGACTGCAGAAACAATTGAACAAAATAGTAGTATTCCATGAGCTATATTGCACATGTTTTAACATAGTAAAGTAGTAAGCATATAAATCTAATGACAATATATATACAACGAAGAAGTGAACCCACTACCTGAAATAACGATCTCACAGTAAGCACAACTGAATTAAAGATAAATGGTGAATATAAAATCTCCCTAGTCTGAAGGAAGCTATTTTAGCACAACTTTATTAAAACTAAAATCTTGAGGTAGTTTTATGCCTATGGGTTGACCGCTTTCATAGCTGCCTTTTACTATATATAAAAATCATGAAAGTGATTGTGCTTCCAAAATTTGATATGGTAAATTTCAAAATTGTAATTTCGAAACTATAGCCAATGATTTTTTCCTGGAGTATGACATAACAGGGAATCCAATGTATTGTGCTAGCTTGCATTGTACGTAGTAGAACCATATATACAACTTTTAATTTGTTCTTTAGTTTCAAATTAATTTATTCATGTTTTAGTCACCTTTCATAGGTACTTTAAACACAAGCAACATGAATAATCAAGTGGTGCCCCATAGAAACCTACTGTGTCCTTAACATGTTTGGACCACTTTAAAACAAGGAGGTGATGCTGTTGAGTTTGTTGAGTTAACTTGATATAAAAACATAGCACTCAAAAGTCTAGCAAGACTAGGTAGTACTATATTTGGTAATATAAATTCATGTCTTAATTCTCAATGCACCACTATTGAGAAATGGGTATGTAACATCAAAATATTTATTGTTATAAAACCTATCTGAAATAAATTTGGCATCAAGTGATTGGATCAAGCAAAGTTAAAGACTGAAAATAGATAGAGTATTGATTGAGACACCCAGATGTCCCATTAAAGAAAAACCTAATTAACTAAACCTTAATCACGATATTAGCGTTAAACATACATAACAGAAAAACAGAACACATTAAAAACTTAAAACATAAAAGATATAAACTGTCAAGGGTACCCCGTCAACAGGGCCACACAGAGATACAACTGATGAAAGAAAGAAAATACATGAAAAGTGTCTGAAACAAGAAACACCTCACCACACTCTACACCAGCCTAGTCCCCACTCAAAATGCATAAAAAAATGCTCGCACACAACCTATATACAATAGATGCTCTGACCTCCACAATCCCTAGTGTGGAAATCTACTACTACCTTGACTCTCCCCAAGCGTGCATCTATAAACCCTCCATGGCAGCCTCTATGGTGGTGGTCATGAAGTCGTCGCCTCACTGCTATTTAATATGAGAACGCGGCTACACTGGTGCATCAGTTGATACTAGGGACTTCGGCGGGCACTACCTCGAGGGACTACTTCAACTGGTCCTATGACCTCAGAACTCTGGGCTGCCCATGGGTGTAGCTGTGGTCTGGGCGGTGGATGCCAAAACATATGCAAAGGAAGGAACTAACCAAGACGGAAGACTACGATGAAGCAAGAGTATGGCGCCTCCTCGAACCTCATACATGCGGTCATGGGCCCGTAAACACGGAGAGATAAGTGACCGGGTCTAATCTCCACCCTCTCTCGTCGTGGAACTCCAACTCAATGGTCCCCATCACTGGGACCCCAGTAGGCTCCATTATCCACGAGTGATGAAGGAGCGACATCTCTATCAACTGGATCTGTTTCACGTACAATACAAAAAAAGCCCAATTACAGACGACCAAAAACCGTCGGAAACACTAAAAATCCGTCGGAAAACTACATTACTGACGGACTTTCCGACGGACACGGTTCCATCGGTAAAAGGCACGTAGGAAAGCATTTCCGACGGATCTAGTGCGTCCGTCAGAAATTTCCGACGGCCTTAACCGTGGGAAAACTTGCCACACAGAACCCCTAATTACCGACGGAAATTCCGCCGATAACTTTCTGTGGAAGTTACCGATGGAATTTTCCGTCGGAAAATGTAACCAACAGTTACCGACAGAAACATCCGTCGGAAACAAGGTTTTTTAATTTTTTATTTATTTATTTTTATATTAATTATTGATTATTTTTATTAAAATTTATATATTAAATATTAAATATTTTATTTTATTTTAATTAATTATATTATATTTATTAATTATTATTATAATTTATTTATTAATTTATATTTTATTATAATTAATTATAATTTAATTATTAATTTATATTTTATATTATCAATTATCAATTATCAATTACAAAACAAAATTGAAATTTAAAATAAAATTTAAAAAGAAATTAAATTAAAAATAATTAAAAATAAAAACAAACTCAACAATAAATAAAATATCCGTCTATCTATAAATCTCTACTACACCTATAACTATCCTAATACCCATCACCATAATATCCGTCATCGTCGTCCTGTCGGGGGAGTATGCCGACGTCACATGACCATCAAGCCGCGGCTCAGTAGACATACCGTCATCATGCGGCTGCGGTGGTGGATCAGTAGTAGTAGTGGAGGGCTGGGGCTCGGGTCGGATGGCATGGAGGACCCCCTGCAGAGCGCTGCGCCTGTCTGGTGGGAGGAAATCGAGAACAACGGTCATGACCGTAGAGAATATCTCCATCTGCTGCATGATGCGCTCGTTCGTCTCCCTTTGCTACTGCACCTCCTGCCTCAGCCGATGCACCTCCTCCGTGTCCTGTGAGCTGGAGGATGTAGGCTCCATAATGGTCATTCTCGGCATCGACCCCCGACGAATTGACCTGGCTAGGGTTGCAGAACCGTAAATCCATCCCTTGTTCTTCCCGCCCGCCACATCCATCCAGGCCTGGGTCTGTAGTCGCTCAACCTCGGCGGGGTCCAGCCGAGAAGGATCTGAAGCACCAGAGCAGGAGGCAGCCTCAGATGCTACCTGACTAAACCTGGTGTTGTACTCCGCCTGCGATCAATACATTACAATCAATATGTATTAAACTATATATATATATATATATATATATATATATATATATATATATATATAATAATTACCAATAGTTTAAATATAAAAAAACATTTTAGCTCACCACTGTCTGCCTCGACCTCTCATCAACAAACTCGTCGGTGTCCGAGTGAATATGTGTCTGCTCAAAGACCGTAGGGACATCAACGGACCGAGCTAGCTCTCCTGCCTGCAACCGGCACACCAATAAAGTCAATTAGTTATAAAACAAATTTTTAATAAAAATATACAGTTTATAAATAATGTTATTTATATATGCATACCATGTAAATGGCATGCTGCATGTGGCTAATAGAACGACCAGTGTGCTTGCTCCCGCCCTTCACGAAAGACCGATTTCTCTTCGCCTGTTCACACTACAGCTTGTAAGCTGGAGTGTCCCAGTACGCACACAGTTGGGCCCAGATGTTAGGCCCGATGTAATCCAGACGTACCCGGCTCTCCCTACGCTCCATGAGCATGTCCCTCAGTCGAGCAGCTGCTCAGTCATCAAAGATAGCACGTATCTCTAAGGTATGCTTCGGTAACCAGCGCACAAGCTCCTGTTAACAAAGAAAAAATTAATAATAACATTATACAAAAGAATATATAAAATAAATGGAAAATTACGTGAACTAATAAACAAGAACTTACCCCGAATCGTCTGAAGATACGATCCCGATCCTCCCCGGGGATCACCCCCCATGATGGCCAGAAGCGACGATATTGCGCCTTGATGGCGAAGGTAACGTGCTTCAATCCCATTTTCGATGGGATGAAGCTAAAAAATTCATAATTTTATTAAATCAACAATATGACAACCAAAAAATATATGCTTTTAAATAGTAATTATTTTTAAACAACATTAAATTAAATTAAACTTACGATCCAGTAACAGGACGGATCCATGGTCGATCCTCAGGTACGGGAACCTTGGCCCACTCAAGCAAGTCCTCAGTCGCAGCCGACTGCTGTACAGACGATGATGATGGTATGACCGTGTCGTGACCGTATGCGGCCCCGGATGATGAGGATGGAATGGTTGTGTCCGGCTGTGGCATCATCCCAGGAGTTGGGATAAACGATAATCCTGTTGGGTGTGTGGACGGCGCGGTCGATGATGATGGTGGTGCTGTGTGTGGGTGTGGTGTGGGTCCAGTAGGGGGCGGCGAGTAGCCAGCTAGTGCGTGTCGTGGCACAAAGCGAGTGGAGGTTTGGACATGGGTGGGGGGTGGGGTAGTGTGGGTCGGGGATAGTGTAGTATGGGTAGGGGATGATGTAGTATGGATCGCTGAGGGTATAGAATGGGTGGGGGAGGGTGTAGAATGGGTGGGGGAGGCTCCTGTAGGTGACGATAGGGTAGGTGCGGTAGGGATGGGGGTGTGTGTGGTGGGTACAGAGGGACCTCTAGGAATGCGAGCAAGCACCTGGGACTTCACGGTGTATCATCCCCGCTTAGCCTTCCCCTTCCCCTTATCACCGCTAGGCGGTGGGGGGAGGGGCGGCTGTCCTCCTGATGCTGACACATCTATTTTTATAGCACAATTACTAATCAGTGTAAAAACAATAAGTAATCGACATTTAACAGTCTAATCTAAGCAAGTATTTTTATAGAACAATAGTTTTCAAGTCTTACATTATATTTCATAAGCAAATATTTAAAATACAATAACAATAACATAATAGTAAACTTCCTATTCAGACTCGGTATCGTCATCTGATTGTAAGTCCGACTCTTCTTCTTCTTCTTGCATTGAGTCATCACTCTGGATTTCTTCCTCTGATGATGCATGCATGGATGCCTGATTACCAATGACCACTTCTTCCCCTTCATTTGCAGATCCCAACATGCCAGTAATACGCTCGACCTCAATTATTTCATTGACATGTGACGATTCATCCATCTAGAATGGCGTCTCATCCTCTGCATCATTGATTTCTATACGACCCCTAGGCTTGGTAGTGACTGCAACACACCAACCTCGTTTGTCTGTTCTCATTGCTGGATAAGGGACATAATAAACTTATTTTGCATTATGAGCAATTATAAACGGATCAAACCGTTGATATCTTCTATCCATGTGAATGTCCACAATTCCATACTTGGGAACCACTTTTGTGACTGTCCTCGATGGATTAAACCAGTTACAATAAAATAAGACTACTTTTTAAGGATAAGTAGTAGTATTGTATTGTAACTCGAATATGTGTTTTATGACCCCATAAAAATCACTGGTACCTTCACCCTGTACGACAACCCCGCTATTAATTGTATTTTTTCCCACGTTCCATTCATCTGTGTGGAATTTGTACCAATTAACTAAGTATATATGCCATGATCTAACACAGATATAGGGCTCATACGCTAAATCTCTCAAGTGCTGATCAGTCACGCTTAACGGTTGTTGATACACCTACGAAAAGGTAAGTCATATTAAATAATTACTTTTTTCAAGAGGCAAAATTAAGCTTAATATAGTGTATGCATCGTCATATTACACTTACTTGTTGCTTGAACCATTCAGGAAAATCTGCATGTTTATTAGCAGAACCATCTTATTCACTAAATAATTTGAAGGAACACACTGACAAATAAAATGTGTACTATGTGTTAAAGGAGAAATTATAATAACATGTGATACATTATTTCAAAAATAGGTCGTTAAGACTTACTCATGGTATGGTTTCACCTCTGTGCAATTTATCAAGACATGTACATGGGCCGATGCATACTCCTCATCAGTTAACCAGTAAGTAAGCTCCCTGCCAGCATGACGGCCAGGAAGGTTAAATACGGATAGCATATAAGGATACCCTGCATTATCAGCATCTACCTCATTCCTAACATGTCTTGGTGCCAACATAAAGTTGTTGAAATAGTGGGAACAAAAATAGGTTGTCTCACGGTGTAAGTAAGACACACAGATTGATCCTTCCACCCTAGCCTTGTTTTTAACTGATCGTTTAGAGTCGCCCATGAATCTAAGTAATAAAAAACATCGTTGACAAGGCATTATTCAATGGTCGCTAATTATTTAAATGTCAAAATATAATAAAATTACCTTTCAAACGGATACATCCACCTATATTGTACTGGTCCACCAAGCCTCGCTTCATATGCAAGATGGGCAGGGAGATGTTCCATTGAGTCAAAAAAATCCTGGGGGAAAAACCCTTTCCATCTTGCACAAAATTATTGGAATGTTTTCTTCCATCTTCGTCAGACCATCCGCTCTTAAAGTTACAGAGCATATATCTTTAAAGAAATGACTGATTTCTGTAAGCGGGTTCGAAACATGCTGGGGCAGCGAGCCGAAAGCAATAGGAAGCAAACATTCCATGAATACATGACAATCATGACTTTTCATCCCATGAAGCCTCCCTGTTCTTACATCAGCACATCGTGCCAAATTAGAGGAATAACCATCAGGGGTCCTATGGTCTTTTAACCACCGATAAATTGACTTCGCTTCATCGGCGATTAGAGTGTAACAAGCTTTTGGTTTGACCATTTTTCCATTAGGCTACGGCTTCAGCTCCAAATCCTTTCGTCTACAGTACAGAGCTATGTCCATCCTTGCCTTCTCATTATCCTTCGTCTTGCCAGACACACTCATAACCGTGTTAAAAATGTTGTCTAAGAAATTTTTCTCAATATGCATCACATCAAGGCTATGTCTTAACAGATTATCCTTCCAATACGGTAGTTCCCAAAATATACTTTGTTTTGTCCAGTTATGCCATTCTCCATACCACGATAATTTTGACACACCGGCTTCAGTGACTTTAGGAAGATCCCTAACCCGACCCCATATTTGTTCGGGAGTCAACAAAGGCGGTGGACCTTCCTCTTATGTCTGATTCTTTTTGAATGCTCGGACGTTTCTTCGGAAGGGATGGTCGGGATCTAAGAACCGACGATTAGAATCAAACCAAGAACTTTTGCCACCATATCTAAGGGTAAAAGCCTTTCCATGTTCCATGCAATACGGGCATGCCAATTTACTGTGGGTCCCCCAACCAGAGGCATGCCATATGCAGGAAAATCATTGATAGTCCACATCAGTGATCCCCTCATCATAAAGTTTCGCTTCTTTGAAACATCATAAGTCAACACACCATCCCAAAAATTCTTCAGATCATTGATCAGAGGCTGCAAATATACATGTATCCCAGCCTTCGGATTAGATGGTCCCGGTATGAGACAAGTCAGAAACATATATGGTTTTCACATGCACATCTCGGGAGGAAGATTGTACGGTGTAACAATCACTGGCCAACATGAATATGGCGAGGCTGACGCCTGAATGTACGGGGTAAAACCATCTGAACACAGCACAAGTCTCACATTTCGAGGATCTGCTGCAAAATCAGGATGAACCCGATCGAAGTGCTTCCAAGATTCACCATCAGAAGGGTGGCATATGACACCCAAAATTCTTCTATTTTCATTATGCCACCTCATTTGTCCGGCAGTTTGCGTTGATGCAAATAGTCTCTGCAACCTTCGAATTATTGGCAGATAGAACATTGCCTTTGCAGGAACTGGTTTCCTCTTACTATAGTCACTACTTTGAACGCGGTACCTGGGTGTCTGACAAAATTTACATTCTTCCAACGCACTGTCATTTGTGCCAGACTAACTACCATAATATAGCATGCACCCATTTGGACAACAATCAATCCTCGCAGCCCCCAAGCCTAGTTTCGACACCAACCGCTTCGTATCATAATAACTTTTTGGCAACAACTCTTTGAAGGGTGTCACATCTTGAAGCATTTTACAAAATAACTCCAAACACTGCTCTGGGACATTCCAATTGGACTTGCAAGCTAGAAGCCTAACACAAATTGATAATTTTGAATCTGACGCCCCTTCAAACAATGGCTTATTTGTCTCTAACAATAGATTGTAGAATCTCTACTTTGATTCATTAGGAGGCTCTTCCATGTCATCAGACTCATCTGCCTCAAAATTCTCATGTTGCCCAAGACAATCATCGACCATCATATGCATTGGCTGGAGTTGTTCGACATATTCATCGTGGTAGCCACTGCCTGATGCACCCATTTCAAGATCGTCACCACCGACTTCATTCAAATCAATATCCGGCAACTCCTCACCATGATCAGTCCATATCCAATAATTAGGCTTGAACCCACGTCGGTATAGGTGTAACTTCACGTCATCATCACTCAAGACCGCCATACAATTGCACTTTGTGCATGGACATCTAATCCCCCCCCCCCCCCCCCCTCTTCGGCATAATCACAATGTTGCTTTTCTTTCGATATAAACTCCTCAACTCCAGATACAAATGATTGTTTTAGAAGTCATCTCCCAGACTCGTTCCTATCATACACCCAACTACGGTTCGAGGGGTAATATGCCATCCTTATGCATTTTCAAATAAATTGACGTATTTTTAAACATGATACTATAACCCTGAATCGCTCCCTTTCCACAAAAGGTTTGGCCCTATCCCATTCGAGGAAAAAAATTTTCACCATTGTATTATACTAGTTAGTCATCACTTCTCATGTCTTATAGCTGACGAAATTTCGACAGCATCTCCCATCGGTCTCCAAGTACACGACTAGACCGCGGTGAAATACCACAATCAAGCATGGACCCGGAGAACAAAAGGAAATGCTTCGACCCGAAATTTAATCAATTATTTAACAAATGAGAATCATCGAGTAACTAGTATATTAGTGGAGAAAAAGTTTCTTCCCAAACTGTCCCAATTGGACAATTCAAGATTCAATAAAACGAACGACACCATGACCACGAGTATATATGCTCAATAATATTGAACCTTGAATGAGAAACTACGGTTTTTCTCAATTATGTATTAATTATACTCTAAGAAAATAATACTTTAAGTAATAGGGATATTTTGCATAAACATTGACATTATTAGAAAAAAAAAATCAAACACACAATTAAGAAACCATTATTCTCATGTACGTTTTAAAGTTTACATTGTTGGCAAACAATTAAAACACATAAGCAACTATCATACACAAAGTATTCGTCAAAAAAATAAATCTCTATTAAATCTTTATTTATTATTTATTTCATTTTATATTAAATGTTATGTAAGTATTTAGTTATTTACATATATCTAATTTTATTATTAATTTTTTTTCTGCATTTTTTTATTATTAGATAAAATTAATTTGAATAAGATATTAAACTATTTTACACTATCTGTTTTAAAATTTCATTGAAAAATAACTTTTTTTTTGTATTATGATTTTTAACACATGTTATAAGTGTTGACTTAATTAATTTCTTAAATATTATTTATTTAATCTTCCCATTTAATTATATTGTCTTTATGTCTTGTGAGACTTAACACTTATTATATAAGTTTTTTTTTATAGGCAAATATTAGTAATTAGTGTGTTATGTTAGTGGAGGGAGTTGAACCCATGACCTCCTTATCACTCCAAACCCTATATCCCTCCCCCAAACTACCTTGACCACCTTATCACTACTCCCACACCTATTATATAAGTGCCAACTACAAATTGACACTTGTGAGACTTAAGATATATTTGATCATAGTATTATTTAATTTTAAGTATCAAATAATTTATTTAATTATTTAATTAGTATTTATTTTCCTTTTCAACCATTAATTCTGAATCATCACAAGCTTGTGTCGGAACCACTATCACATTGTCCTAGGTATATGGGACGAAAAATTTGATATATATTATTTTTTATGTAAAAGTATTAGTTAGTAAATTTGTATTTACTTATTCAAATTGATTTCAATATATTTATTACTTTACTGTGATAATTTTTTCTAAATTCGTTATACGTACCACGCAATTTTTTCACTCTTCCGCATACCGATACATACTGAGACATCGCTTTCTATCACATTTCACCATAACCACGAGGAATTGTTGCACCAATGATATTGCTGCGCTATAGGTATTCGAGATCGATGAAATTCCTTTATCACTTACTCACGTACTTAGAGTGCGCTTACTTACTCCTTAATTAATTAAATAGCTAATTAATTCATTATTTTAACTACATGATTTTATTCTTGAAATTAAATTGCATCAATAATGTATAAGGATAATAACCCACTAAAAAAGCCATACAATATTTAATTCCAACAGCAACCCAAAGTCAAAACAAACAAATCAAAAAATACAACACATAAATATTCCTAAATCAGAAAAGTCCAAAAACAATTACCTAAATAAAAATTGACATTTTCATAAAAATAAAATATTGCTCAATCAGTCAAAAATTACCTGACAGTGGTGGCTCCTCCTAGCAGTGGTGGTTGCTGTGGTGGTGGCCTGAAAAGCCAAAGAGGGAAATCAAAACTCAGCAACTCAACAATGGGAAGGGAAAAACCAGTAAACTCAACAACTTAGCAACTCAACATACCTGGTGGAGGCGTGCGGTGGCCGGATGGAGGCGCGATGGAAGGAGGCAGAGAAGAAGGGTGGGGGAGGGTTTTTGGCGCGGTGGAGGAGAAAATGGAAGGTGGGTCGCGATCAGAGGCAGAGGGGGAAGGAAAAGGTATGGTGGAGGCTTGGAGACTCGCCGGAGACGTGGTGGAGGCTCGCCGGAGACGCGGTGTAGAGGAGAAGATAGAAGGTGGAGAGAATAGGGAGAGAGGGTCGGGGGAAACGAAAAGTGAGGGGGGAAGGGGATGGCACTGGTGTATAATGTGAATTTACCGACGACCTTTTCAAATTACCGACGGCCTTATCCGTCGGTAAATCCAAAATTCGAATTTCCGACGGAAATGTCCGTCGGTACTATTGTAATTTATTTCCAACGGCTATTCCGTCGGTAATTACCGATGGCTTATTTGGTCGGTACACTCTGGTGCCAAAAAATTAGCATTCCCGCGTTGAATACCAACGGATTTACCGACGGAAAAGCCCACGGTACCATTACCGATGGACTTTCCATCGGTAAATTTAGAATCTTTTGGTATTCATGCTTACTGACGGCTTAGTCCATCGGAAATCTTCTCACTACCGATGGAATTGATGTCCGTCGGTAATTATCCGTCGGTAATCTGTTGGTAATACACAGAAGGGGACAGGGAGACAAGAAACTATGCTATCATCATATACATAAAAAAATACATAGCATAAGATACAACAATAACAAAGACATGTGGCATATATAGGTAACAATCATCCTCGAAACATAATATCATCCTGTACCCTTTAATCTCATGCAGCTAAGCCTGTATGCTGACGTGGCCACCTACAATCCTGTCACCATCCCCCATTCTTGTTAGGGATGTCAGTTAGTCGTCCAAGCGGCTCGTACATAAATGTCGGTGTATACCCCCATTCCCGTTAGGGCGCTCATTTAGAGAATAACACTATTCCCCGTTCCCGATAGGGAATAGCTGCACAATATAAAAGTATCCTCATTCCAGTTAGGGAACTGACCCGTGACATCTGATATCTAAAATCGGATACTCTGACCTCATGTGTTCCACCCACACGGTAGTGAACAACACCATGTGTGTAACAACCGTGTTGTTATGATTTTCTTTACGTATAACCTAGGGTTTTTGTATATTGCTTAAAATGGCATGTGTGAAATAATAAATTTGGATTTAAGAAAGAGATTAGGCATTTTTTAGGGTTTGAGAGTGTTCACAGGGTCTCAAAGAGTCTATACCTCAAATTTGAGATCAATCGGACGTCGAACGGACCCAGAACAGGGTGAAAATTGAAAAATGGTTTCTTAGTCAACGGTCAACGCTCGAGCGTGGCATACCCAACGCTCAAGCATGGAGTACAACCAGACCAACATTGGCGTTGACTCCATGTGTCAAAAGGTGACCCACGTGGCATCACCTGATTGGTTGCATGCGTGGTGGTGCTACTTACTTCCAACGCTCAAGCGTTGGAGCGCTCAAGTGCTAGGGTTCCAGCGCTCAAGCATTGGCACGTGATTTTTGAGAAAATAAAAGGACTTAAGTGAACCAAGTTCACTTAAGTCCAAAGGGTGAAAATAGAAGATAGAACGAAGAGTAGACAAATAGGAGAGTTAGAGAGTTATAAAGTGCGAGAGTCAGAGAGATAAAGAGTCTTGACTCCCTTATCGGCTCGATCGGTTGTCCCGACGCAATTCCGAGTACATCATTGTGATCATGGGAACGTCGTCTTCACTATCTTACCCTTTTTATGTCAAAATGTCGTCGGTGTCGGTATTCGACTTATTTTTCGTTTCGGTTATCGTATTTCAATTCTGATTTCACATTAGGGTTCCTTGTAACGTACGCTATGTAATTTGGTATTCAGGTGTTTTTCTTGAGGCCCAGAGACTCTAGAACCGCGTGTGGAAGAATCGAGAGGGAAATGGCATTGTTGGTTTCCGTACGTTCAAATCATTGTACGACATCTCAAGTGGGGGAAAGAAGCCATCTAACGTCGGAAACTGCAAAGTTGCATTTATTTCAATAACGGCGTAGGGCGACCTAAACCCTACTAAGGAGCGAGTAACGGACAATATCAATATCACATTGGAGACTACTTAGTGATACCAATGACGATATTGAAATTGTAGGTTTATCGTCGATAGGTTAAAAATATTATATTTGAGGTTGCATGGTTTGTCTGTTTGACTGTTCATGATGCGCTGTTTGATATATGTTGACTTGCTTGGAATTATTGGGAATATTTGATTATTGGATATTATTTTATATATTATTTTAATATATGGAGATGTTTGGAAAATGATGACATGTTGGATGATCATTTTGTGCTTAGAAATTCTAAGTATTGATACACGATGAATTATGGTTGTATGTGGGGGTACGTGATACATGTTTTCAGAAGTGCCTAACCAAGATATTTATTTTGATATATGATTGTTGAGGTTATATATGAGGTAGTGGTGATGGGTTAAGGCACTAGAGGATGACCCGAGAGATGGCAGTGATATTATTCATCTGCATGGGGTGTATTCCCGAGATTCAGAGTATTTGCAGGACCGTCCTAGTCTATTATTATTTAAGTTACATCTTTAGTTCATGCATTGCATGAGTACCCTCGTTGAGACACCCCGTTGTGCCCCGTTGTGTTATTAGATTAAAGCCTCATTATTTAATTTCTTAATCGCACACTTAACGTGAAAATACGTAAAAATTAAAACTTAAGTTAATTAACATATAACTTAAACACCACACCATAGTTATAAATACAAACATAAGTCTTTTACACATATTTCAATCTACTGTCGAGGGTATTCTCAGTAAGATCCCTCACAGGAATACTTAAACCAAAATATTAAACTTAGCCGAAAATATAAAAACGTCTTATGAGACACACTGGCCATAGACTAACTAGACCCTAATCACCATGGGTCACAACTCGACCTCCGACTTCCGGTTCATAAGGAGTGCCATCCAACCCCTCTTCGTTCAGCTCAGCCACAGAGTCTTCAAGTACGATCTCATAAAAGATAAAATAAAACATACATAAAGATATTGGGGATAAGAAACAACTCAATCATCAAAAGCGGGAAAGAGCCATAGTATATCATACAATAAATGTCACAGACAATCAACACCCATAATTAGCAATCATCCTCAAATTATAATATCGTCCTCTACCCTCAACTCATGCCATCTAAATCCTTATGCTAACATAACTATCTCTATTCCTTTCACACTCGTCAGTAGTCCATGGTAGTTCGATGCAAAGAACTCAGTGTAGTACACTTCTATCTTTTGATAGGATAAGACTCAGCATAGTGCATTTCTATCTTTCGCGAACATAGGATCTGGTACAGTGCTCTTCTATCTTTTGATAGGATAGGATTCAGTTTAGTTCTCTTCTATCTTTTGATAGGTTAGAACTCGATATAGTGCACTTCTATCTTTTGATAGGATAAATCAGATCAACGCGTCATGGAATGAAAAAGTATCTGCATCAAAGCCTCCATATGAATCTCACTATCTCGTATCAATAACAACCTAGTACCTCAAGCTCCCATCATAACCTCAACTCGAATTCTATGTCACATCTCATTCATTGGATAACTAATTAAGCTAGGCACCTCTAAGTCAACTCATTCTCTCACCCAAACATTCATCTCCCGAACAACCTATATCCTTGCTTAAAATCAACTAAGCATAATATTAAAGACCAGGCAGATCATGCATCACACAATATCAGGAAATATTCAAATACCACAAAATATCACATAAGTAATTCAATAATAATAAATTCAATCAACCTCAGATAAGATAAAATCATCCTAATGTTGATAAACCTAAAATCCCTGAATCACCATTGGTTTTACAGAAAAGGTTTCCAATGTGATTTTGGTCTTGTCAATTACTCGACTACTAGTAGGGTTTAGGTCGCCCTACACAATTATTATAGAATATACTACTTATCGATTCCGACGGTAGATTGGTTCTTTCCCCCACCTGATTGACGTGCGCGCTTTCCCGTACAAGCTCCAAATGCGTCCACGCTACTGCCAAGAACCTCTGCACGCTGTCCAACAACATCCACAAATCTGCCACCATCCATCCTTACACATCCACCATTCCGCTTTGCGTCCTGATTACACGTACGAGTAACACAATTTGTCGAAAATACCAAATACCAATCGAATCAACAATAGGGTTTCAAATAACTAAATCTATTTGAATCAAGAGACAAAATCGATGGAAAAACTTACGAGAACAACGGCTGGATTTAGGGAAAATCAGATTCAAAATAAGCTCATGAATCCTAGGGAAAAGCTACCAAAACAGGGCTACTGATCGAGCTCCATTCCTCTGGCCACAGAGCTCTATTTAGAAAACAGAACGGTGACAATGAAGAATTATTCTTCCTAAATCATCTCACAAAGTTTCAACCCGATCCAACGGTTAAAACATCTCAGATCACAATTCTTTGGTGACAGCTTAGATGGTATCCGGGTTGAATTTCTCACTTCCTAGGCCCTCTTGTCCGAGCTTCATATCTCACACTCTGGAGGTTTGTTCCTAATTACCACTGTTGGATATGAAGAACCACCAGTCTTTAATCTTCGTCTAAAATTTGGGAATGATCCAACAGTTGAAAAGTGTTTGGCGACTCCTTCACTGCCACTGCTCCAACTTGGTTTCAAAGCTTCCAACAGAGGCTTCTTGCAACTATTGAGACTTCTCTCTCAATTATTCTCCTCTAATACGAAGTAGTGGTTGATAAAGAGAGTTAAGGAGATGAGGAGGATAACTAAGATCATAGAAGTAAGGGTTTACCTCTACATAATAAAAGAAAGTGAAAGAATGATCAAATTGTGCAAGAACAACAATGGAGTTTTTGAAGAAAAAGTGAAGAAGAAATGGAATAGATGAAGAAGTGAGTGAAGGGGGAGGGAGGCCACGGTTTTGAGGAGTATTTATAGGCTAGATTTAGGCTTTGTTTGGTTATAAAGAATTGGCTTAATGGGTTTTGTGAATATTAAATTAATATAAGCTTAACCATAGTTAATAGTTAACTTAACTAGGGTTATGTTACTAACTAGGGTTAAAAAGTATGCGGCTCACAATTAAATTAGGTGTGACTGATTTTGGGCCACATCTAATGAGTCATCCATGACTCATTAATCCCATCCATTAGCGGTTCCCGGAAATCCCGTACGCAGCTCCGTCAGTTACCTGATTTCGATTTTTGTGAGGAAAATGATGAAACGAAAGACAAATGAAATAGGTATGGTTTAGTATATATGGATGCATGAAATTGAGGAGATTTGAAAGGTTTACAACAGTGTAAAATGAGTGGTTAAGAGTGCTTAGATGTGTCTTGTTAATAACCGCAAAAGCTTGGTGGTACTTTGGTCATTTTACCCAAAAGTCATGATTACTAGCATTTAATGCTCATAAATGACTGGTGACTCATCCTCCATGAGTCATCATGTATGACTCATTGTGCCGATCTCTTGACGGGTCTCTGCAGTTCCGTTTTCGACTCTGTCGGTTTCCCGATTAGGGTTTTACGCCCACGTAATAGCATAATATTTCGTTTTCGGTTGAAAATTTTCAAAACAACCAAACCCGTTAGAAATATGATTTAAATATAAACCATTTCATTCACGAGTAAAAATTAGGTTTTCTAATCATTAAAATCTTACTGTCAGTGAAAACACCGACTGTTTTCCGTCTGAACTTTTACCAAAATTCGTCTGAATCAACATAATATTTTAATTTTGATTAGAAATTTGGAAAGTAGAATTCCTCACGGACAAGATATAAAAAATCTACAAATTTCAGTTTCGGGTCAAATTAGGGTTTCTGCCGGTATAAAATTACACTGTCAGTAAAAAAACGCAGACCGGTTTCCGTTTGAGTTTTAAACCCAAATTTTAACCAGAGCTTCCTACCGTAGAGTAAGTTCCAGATATGATTTTGTTTTCTCCAAAATCATTTCCTAAGTCTCAATTAAAAATATAAATAAATATATTTTTGCTGTTAAAACAACATAATTAAAAACAGGCTGTTACACTCGTGAGAGAACCAGGGTGTGCACCGGCATGTGTTGTGCAGCTATATATAGTGCCATTTCTTTGCATGGGTATTCTCCCCGCGGATGAGGATGTGCACCGGGGATTCTAAAGACGCGTCGTTTGATTGATTGAGATATTTATATCCGGATTGGTGGAAGCCACGTTATCATACACATTGCATTTGCATCATGGTAAATGGTAGAGGAAATACTATGTTTCGAGGATGGTTTCATATATATATATATAGACACACACACCCACACACCCACATACAGAGATATGTGGTGATATATGTTTTGTGTGCCGTTATTGATTAGATATTGCTAAACCCTTTCCATATCGATATTAGATGTATTCTTATCCTCGTTCTGCTTTCTTTTGTACTTTGTTTTTTGTTGTTATACTTAGACCCGGATCACACTGATGGCTTATTGGGGGCACCAATGGATGGAGGCTCTGGCGGGGTTCCCCCTAACGGGGACCTTTGAGCTCAAGTTTATCGATGAGCACGGGTGGCTAGTGGACCTAGTCACTCGGTTTGTTGTGTATATGTGTCCTGTTTCGGTGACATCTGGTGTCGGGAATGGAGCCTCGTTTGGGATGGTGGGGACTTTCAGAGTGGGACAGACTTTCCCATCCCCAATCGGATTTTCAGTTCCACCGTTACTGTCTATGCCTGACCAGTTCCAGTCCCCGTACCAGTTGACGCACCTGCACTAGAGCCAGCACATGCACCCGTACCAGCACCAGTGCCTATCATTGCACCAGCTCCTGAGGAGGATCAGGTTGTACCAGACATTGATCATATGCTTGCTTCGGAGGTACCTGAGTTTCCAGATGTTAGAGCGGCATGGTCTGAGTGTTCCCGTTTATCATCTCGGCATAGCTTCGATTATCACTGACTATTTCAGAGGCTTGCGGGGATGAGCTCTTCTAGCAGCAACAGAGGAGTAGTGGGACCCTCCAGACTCAGGGGTGACAGTGAGGGTAGCAATAGTCGGTTGTGATAGAACAGGCCAGTGCTATCCATAGGTGTGTACCTGCATGAGGATTTTGGATGTAATTTTGAGAGGGGGTTGGGCGTTGAGAGCCAGTGAGGCATCTTTCTTTCAGACTTTTGATGTATTTTTGTTATAGTTCTCAGTTTGTACATATATGGGAACCTACTGATGGGATTCCCTTGACACTACTATATGTTATTAATATATATATATATATATATATATATATATATATATATATATATATCTGTGTGTGTGTGTGTGTGTGTGATGGTTGTTTTATATTTAAGTTTTAATTTCTTTCGCTGTTTATAAATAATCGTTTAATGCTAATATCACGATTAAGAATTAAATAAAATATGGTTCTTTAATGGGACGTCGGGTTGTCTCATTTGGTGGTATCAGTGCAGTTTGATTCTGTTCAAACTGTGAGGTTAGGGTGTACTGGCCATTTTAGTTGGATCCACATCGTATATCGACTATGCCTAGAAGTTGGGTAGTGAGTCCGTTTGCAAAATTTATATTGCTGTGACATATAGTATTTATATTTCAGTTTTATGTAGAATTATATGTCATATTAATGTGAGCTAATGATTTCTTTTAACAAGATAATGGCTCGAGGTAGAGGACGAGGACGTTGGGGACGAGAGGGTGGTATGACCCCAGAGAGAGTGGCCCGCGAGACGTCTCAGCCGGTGAGAGGAGCTGTAGGTGGAGGAGAGTCATCTTAGACTCTCCATACTATTTGCGAGTTGGCATACATCCTTATTGCGGCGAGCCAGCACAAGAATGCTCAGAGGTAGCAGAGAGATATAGAGTTACAGGAGTAGCAGGACAGGAGGAGAGCTGTCGAGGCTGAGGATGCAGGGATGGCTACCTTCCTAAAAGGGAAGCCACCCCAATTCAGAGGTGATTATGGTCGAGAGTGAGCTATGAGGTTAGAGATGATCTTTGATACTATGTGGTGCAAAGATGACAGGAAGGTGACTTATGTTGCTTTCATGCTGATGGGAGGAGCAGAGTCATGGTGGAGAGGCAAGAGGAGGTTTCTAGAGGCAGAGGGTAGATTGATTAGTTGGGAGTTTTTCAGATATTGCTTCTTCGATAAGTACTCTCCGCGGTTGGTCCGATGGGGTGACATGAGTGTTGGTGACTATGCAGCCAGATTTGAGGCCTTGATACAATTTTCGGAGTTCTATCAGAGGTTTCCAGATGAGTATTGGCAGTATCGGAGATTTGAGGATGGGTTACGTCATGAGCTGAAGAGGGCTATAGTGCCCTTAGATATTTTGAGTTTTCCATAGTTAGTGGAGAAATGTAGCGCCATTAAGAGTATGGATCAGAGGCAACAACGGAGTGGAGGACCTATGAGAGCAGGTTATCTGAGGAGAGGAGGTAGTGGTTCTCAGGGGAGGAGAGGACCCTATACCAGACCAGCGCAGAGTGTTCAGACACCTGTAGCAACACTAGTTGGCAAAGAGGGCCAGCAGCAGAGAGGTCCAGTTTGTTTTAGACGCGGAGGTCTGCATTATATCAGAGAGTGTCAGGAGAGACCTAGTTGTTTCATATGTGATAAACCAGGTCACTTTGCTCGAGAGTGCAGGTAAAGAGGAGCACCGCAGCAGACAACTGCAAGCAGAGGAGCCGGTACTTAAAGAGGTGGAGCTGAGAGAGGAGTTCTAGCAGCAGGACGACAGACAGCCAGACCTCAGGCCACAGGGAGGGTGTTTACCGTGAGACGGACTGAATCCTCTCAATCTGCAGATCTTATTCAAGTTATGTGTTTAATATCTGCAGACTCTCGTTTGTGTTGTTTAACTCAGGTGCTACACATTCGTTTGTTTTGCATGAGTGTGTAGATCATTTACATTTGTCGTTTCCCAGTTACCTTATACTCTTACAGTATCTACCCTGACCAATGATTCCTTGATTACAATGACTATTTGCTTAAAGTGTCCTATAGTTGTTGAAAATAGGACATTCCTGCTGGATCTTATCTGTTTGACTATGCAACAGATAGATATTATTCTTGGCATGGATTGGCTTTCGTCTAACCATGTAATGTTAGACTGTTCCAGAAAGACCCTAAATTTTCTTGAGCCTTTTAGCATAGTATCTGCCAATGAATGAGTATCTTTGAGGAGTGATGATTCTCGGCAGTATATGATGCTTTTCTCAGTGGAAGCTAAGGAGACTCCGAGTGTAGATTCTATGCCTATCGTGAGAGAGTTTCTTGAGGTTTTCGCTCCTGATGTCCCAGGTTTGCCACCAGAGAGGGAAGTTGAATTCACGATAGATCTCATACCAGGGACAGGACATATATCAATAGCTCCTTATTGGATGTCACCTGTAGAGTTGACTGAATTAAAGAAACAATTGGATGATATGATGAAGAAGGAATTCATTAGACCCAGTGTTTTGCCGTGGGGAGCTCCAGTGTTGTTTGTTAAGAAGAAGGATGGAAGTTCTAGGCTATGTATGGATTACAGGCAATTGAATAAGGTGACAATCAAGAATAAGTATATATTTCCTAGGATAGATTATCTAATGGGTCAGTTGAAGGGAGCTTCGGTGTTTTCTAAGATTGACTTAAGATCAGGATACCATCAGATTAAGGTGAAGAAGGAGGATATACCTAAGACAGCTTTCAGAATGAGGTACAGACACTACGAGTATTTAGGTATGTCTTTTGTTGTGACTAATACTCCAGCAGTATTCATGGATTACATGAACATAATTTTTAGACCGTTCCTTGATAAGTTTGTAATGGTGTCCATAGATGATATTCCTATCTATTCCCGTAGTAGGGAAGAACACGAGGAACATCTGAGAGTTGTGTTACAAGTGTTGAGAGATAGCCAGTTATATGCTAAGCTATCTAAGTGTGAATTTTTCCTAGAGGAAGTTCAGATTTTAGGTCATATAATCAATAAGGAAGGGATAGTAGTTGATCCAGCTAAAGTGGAGGCTATGATTAGATGGGAGAGACCTAAGTCAGTAATTGAGGTGAGAAGTTTTATAGGTTTAGCTGGATATTATCGGAGGTTCATTAAAGGTTTCTCGAAGATTGCATTGCCTATGACGCAGTTAACGAGAAAGGGTACAATGTTTGTTTGGACGGAGAAGTGTGAAGAGAGTTTTCAGAAGTTAAAGTAGAAGTTGACTACATCTCCAGTGCTGACGTTACCAGATCCTTCAGGACAATTTGACGTGTATTGTGATGCGTCTTATCAATGGTTGGGTTGTGTTTTGATGCAAGAGGGAAGAGTTGTGGCTTATGCTTCCCGACAATTGAGGATTCATGAAAGGAATTATCCGACCCATGATTTGGAGTTAGCAGCTATAGTGTTCGCATCGAGGATATGGCGACACTATCTTTATGGAGCTAAGTTTAATGTGTTTAGCGATCATAAGAGTTTAAAGTATTTGTTTGATCAGAAATAGCTGAACATGAGGCAGCGTAGATGGATGAAATTTATTAATGATTATGAATTTAATCTTCAATACCATCCTGGGAAGGCGAATGTAGTGGCGGATGCACTGAGTAGGAAATATTTACATGTGTCCGTAATGATGGTAAAGGAAATATAATTAATTGAACAGTTTAGAGATATGAATCTCGGCATGGATTTGACGCAGGATAGAATATGTTTAGGTATGATCACCATCAGTGGTGAGTTTCAGAGAGATCTTAAGGTTAAACAGGTTCAGGATTAATATTTACAAGTGGTGAGTCGAGGCATAGAGGAGGGTAAGATTTCACAGTTTAATAGAGGATCTGATGGTGTGTTAAGGTTTAGAGATCGGATTTGTGTGCCAGAGGATCTAGAGTTTAGAAAGATGATCTTAGAGGAGGCACATAAGAGTAAGTTGAGTTATCACCCAGGAGCCACCAAGATGTACCAAGACTTGAAGAAAATGTTTTGGTGGCCAAAATATGAAAAAGGAAGTGGCAGAATATGTTCTATCTTGTTTAGTTTGTCAGAAAGCTAAGATAGAGCATCAATAGCCTGTGGGTTTGTTGCAATCCTTAGATATCCCAGAATGGAAGTGGGATAGTATAGCTATGGACTTTGTGGTTGGATTACCACGAACTCCGAAGAGGTGTGATGCAATTTGTGTTATCATTGATAGGTTAACGAAGTGTGCCCACTTCTTACCTATTGGTGAGAGTTACAGTCTTGAGAGGTTGACCCAGATCTATATCAAGGAAGTTGTGATCTTGCACGGTGTGCCATCAATTATTATCTCCGACCAAGATCTTGGATTTACATCTAGATTTTGGAGGCAGTTACACAATTATTTGGGAACTTAGTTGAGGATGAGTTCAGCTTATCATCCTCAAACGGATGGGCAGTCAGAGAGAACAATTATGTTATTGGAGTATCTTTTAAGAGCCTGTGCGTTGGAACATATTGGCAGTTGGGATAAGTTCCTACCTTTGATTGAGTTCACTTATAACAACAGTTTCCACAGTAGTATCGGAATGGCACCGTACGAGGCTTTGTATGGCAGAAAATGTAGGACTCGGTTGTGTTTGTATGAGACTGGTGACAGTCAAGTATTGGGTCCTGATGTGGTACAACAGACAACGGAACAAGTTATGAAGATAAGAGAGAAAATGAAAGAAGCACAGGATAGGCAGAAGAGCTAAAGTAACAAAAGGAGGAGTGATGTTGGTCTGGCAAACACAAGAAGGGGGGGTTGAATTGTGTTTGTTAATTATTTTCGTAAAAACCCATTTGAACAACTTTTTCACAAGAAGAAGATAAAAAGATTAAGCACACAAGAAATCATTTTAAAAGATCAACAAAAGCAATATCAAAACCCCACAGTTAGTATAAGCAAATAAAACTGTAGAGTTTAGGGATAGAAAATTCACACAAGAGATTTTATCTTGGTTCACTCTCTTCCAACCAACAGCTACGTCCTGTCCCTTTAACTTGAAGGATTTTTCCACTATTTCTCCAAATAGATTACACAACAAGTATTCAACACCTCTTCAGGCTACAAGTATTTCTTTCTTACCAAGCCTCTTCAGGCTCTAACTCTATCACAGATTTAAAAGTTGATCTTCTTAACTCTCCATGGGTGAGAATATGACAGTTTAAGATCCGTTGAATATTACAACAATATTCAAACTAAACGATTACAGACTTTTGCTTTTGAAAGAATGAAAGAATAAGAGCTTGTCTTCTCAAGAATTGTATTGGCAGAAGTTTGGCTAGCAAAAGTTATTTCGGGCAAGAGTTATGTCTTCAGTATCTGAGGTCTTCTACTTATATAGTGACCTTCTTCTGCTCTTGTAATTCTTCAAAGGTTACTTTGAATAATCCCGTTTAGAGATAGCATTAAATGCATGATATCCGTTGTGACTAATAGCTTGATTTTGGTGAGTTAAAAAGTATCCTTGGTTATCAGAAAATCACAAAATGGAGGCTCACTGTTCTGAGCAATTGTACCTTAAAAACTTTCTTTCCTACTTTGTGTATAACCTAGCTTTTGTTCAGCAATAAAGATGTCATCGTACATATCGTTTTGCAATTCCAGTTGTACTATTTGCTTTTTGTATTTCCCTGATAGTACTATGAGTTTTCTCAAGGGAAACAAGACATTAAATTGGATAAAGACAAATGGAAAGAACAAATATTCATTTGAAATAAATATCAATCATTTGAAATAAATTCATTGTGGACCAGATTGCATTAAATCACATTCAAGGTAGTAAACATATAGAACCGTTTACTTAATTTTAAGAACGCATCTATACAAGATTTTAAATTTGCTCGTCCACTGTTGTGGCAGAAGCGCTCGTCCACTAAAGTGGTAGAAGCGCTCGTCTACTAATGTGATAGAAGCACTCGTCCACAAAAGTCTTTGGACTTGCTAAGTCCTTAATGAGAAGCTCCGTCCAATGACATGGCATATGGAGCTCGTCTACTAGATTTCTTTGTGTTTTAGTTCTTTCTCTTAGCTAATTACTTCCGTCTGCCGACGTGGCAAGTGGACGCACTTATTTTCAAGTCTTTGGACTTGTTGTACCTAACAAGTTATTTAGGTATTCATTTATAGCCTCATCTACTAAGGAAAACTAGTTTACTTATCAATTAAGACAAACAGTTTAAATAACCTTTGGACGGGTAATTCTTTACACGAGTGCAAGCATTGTATACCTTATATTATTTTGGATATTCTTGCATAAACTAAATTCACTTGTTAGATCTCAACTAACACCTTGCCAAGGAAATTTAACCCTTTTGTTAGCATCAAAACTTAGAGATTATTAAATCCAAAACCAATTTGGTTCCAACAAGGAGACAGATTATTAAATCATGTATCGAGAGGGTAAGGGCAGTGTTAGTTTCGTTACGTTCAGATCATCGTATGACATCTCAGGTGAGTGAAAGAAGCCATCTAACGATGGAAATGGCGAAGTGGCATTTATTTCAATAATGGAGTAGGGCGACCTAAACCCTACTAAGGAGTGAGTAACGGACAATATCAATATCACATTGGAGACTACTTAGTGGCACCAATGATGATATTGAAATTGTAGGTTTATCGATGATAGGTCAAAAATATTATATTTGAGGTTGCATGGTTTGTTTGTTTGACTGTTCATGATGTGTTGCTTGATATATGTTGACTTGCCTGGAATTATTGGGAATATTTGATTATCGGCTATTTGTATATTATTTTAATATATGGAGATGTTTTGAAAATGATGACGTGTTGGATGATCATTTTGAGCTTAGAAATTCTAAGTATTGATACATGATGAATTATGGTTGTATGTGGGGTACATGATACATGTTTTCAGAAATGCCTAACCGAGATATTTATTTTTATATATGATTGTTGAGGTTATCTATGAGATAATGGTGAGGGGTTAGGCACTAGAGGATGACCCGAGAGAAGGTTAGTGATATTATTCATATGCATGGGGTGTATACACGAGATTCAGAGTATTTGCAGGATCGTCCCAATATATTATTATTTGAGTTGCAGCTATAGTTCATGCATGGCATGAGCACCCTCACGAGAGAACCAGGGTCAGCACCAGCGTGTGTTGTGCAACTATAGTGCCATTGCTTTTCTTGGGCATTCTCACCGTAGATGAGGATATGCATCGGGGATTCCAGAGACGCGTCGTTTGATTGATTGAGACATTAATATCCGGATTGGTGGCAGCCACATTATCATACACATTGCATTTGTATCATGGAAAAGGGTAGTGGAAATAATATGTTTCGAGGATGGTTGCATATATATATATATATATATTTTGTGGTGATATATGTTTGTGTGCCATTATTGATTAGATGTTGCTATACCCTTTCCATATTGATATTAGATGTATTCTTATCCTCATTCAGCTTTCTTTTGTACTTTCTTTTTTGTTGTTGTACTTAGACTCGGATCGTATTGATGGCGCATTGGGGGCACCCATGGATGGAGGCTCCGACAGGGTTCCCCTAACAGGGACCTTTGAGCTTGAGTTTATCGATGATCATGGGTGGCTATTGGACCCAGTCACTCTGTTTGCTATGTATATGGGTCCTGTATCGGTGACATCTGGTGTCGGGAATGGAGCCCCATTTGGGATTGTGGGGACTTTCAGAGTGGGACAGACTTTCCCATTCCCGATCGAATTTCCAGTTGCACCGTTACCGCCGATGCTGCTGATGCCTAATGTGGTACAAGTTCTAGTCCTTGTACCAGTTGAGGCACCAACACCAGAGGCAGCACCTACACTCGTACAAGTGCCTATCATTGCATCGACTCCTGAGGAGGACCAGGTTGTACCAGACATTGATCATATGCTTGCTCTGGAGGTACCTGAGCTTCCATATATTAGAGCGGTAAGGTCTGAGTCTTCCCGTTTTTCATCTCGGCATAGCTTCGATTATTGTCGACTATTTAAGAGGCCTACGGGGAGGAGCTCTTCTAGCAGCATTAGAGGAGTAGTGGGACCCTCCATACTCAGGGATGACAGTAAGGGTAGCAGTAGCCGGATGTGATAGTACAGGCCAGTGCTATCCTATAGGTGTGTATAGGTGCGTGAGGATTTTGGATGTATTTTTGAGAGGGTGTTGGGAGTTGAGAGCCAGTGAGGCATCTTTCTTTCAGACTGTTGATGTATTTTTTTATAGTTCTCAGTTTGTACATATATGGGAACCTACTGATGGGATTCCCTTAACAGTACTAGATGTTATATAGATAAATATAAACATATGTGTGTGTGTGTGTGTGTGATGGTTGTTTTATATTTGCGTTTTGATTTATTCCGCTGTTTATAAATAACCATTTAATGCTAATATCACGATTAGGAATTAAATAAAATATGGTTCTCTAATGGGACATCGAGTTGTCTCAATGTGTAACACCCCAAAATTCATCCTTACGTTAATATCTGTTAGTCTTGGCTTATATATGTTTATATATGCTTGTTATCTTTGTTCTTGATGTCTAAGTTCATGTTTGGGGAAGTTTAGCCTCAGAAATGTTCAATCATTTTAGAGTCCTAGTAACAGTTTTACTGTTTTGGCCATATCTTCAGTTCTAGATGTCTGATTGAGGTGATTTGGAATGCGTTGTAAATATTAGAGAATTATCTACAAGTCTTATTGAAGGTGTTATGGACAAATTCGGCTTATAAGGTGTCTCCCCGTGAACATTTTCTCGACCCGCGAATTTGACAGATAGTTTTTGAAACTCTCGGGTTCGCCCAGCGAAAAATGATCCGCCCTGCGAATCGACGCACATCAGAAAAGTGTTTTTGGGCTTCTAAACAGTCCCTAATGACCGAAACTCATATTTATACCCTAAGACTTGACCTAAACCCTATTTCTCAAATTGTTAACCGTAGAAAAGCTACCTCTCTTCATCTTTCTTGGATTTCCTTTTAAACCTTTGAATTCTCCTTAAAGTTTACAATCCTTCAACCCTTGTTTTGGGTTGTTCTTCATCAAGAATATACCCTTGGGTGTTTGATCTTGCAATTGGAGGATAGGTTGGTTCTTTGAGGTTCTAATCAGGTGTTTGAACCCTAAGACGGAATCAAGAACGGATCTTGGATTTCCTTCTTCCTTGGAATTATATGCTTAATGTATGGTTTATGTGAACAATTGAATTATTTGTATATTTAATTGTGATGATGAATTTGTTGATTGCTCATGCTTATGGTTGATGAAATGTGGTACCTCTTGGGTATGTTTTTTGAAAAGATCTATGAGTCTTGTGATTTGATATTAATGAAAGTTTTATGATATTGATGAGATAAGCTTGATAAGTTGCTTATATTTGGATATAGATAAAAGAACTATCATGAGAAGAGAATGATGACTTGTTATAGGTATCGGTCTATAGTTAGTGTCATGGTGACTTAATTGAGTTTTAGGAGAATTGAATGGTTAAGACAAGATAGAAGATAATTAAGGGATAATGGTGATTATTAGTTTAGGATTTGTAGGAGAAGAATTATGAATTAGAGATGTACTTAGAAATAAGTATGAATTATGTATAATATGGTTTAGTTTGGAATTTAGATTATCTAGTGGTATTAATGGTTTAGAAATAGTTAACGAATTATATAATTCTTGGTTAGAATTATAAGACATGATTATTGAGTTGTATTTGATGTTAATAGAATAGAGGTGTAAGTGGCAAATCATGTATCTTAGATGTTGCTAAGTAATAAGTGATGTAATTGAAGGTTTAGAGGCCTAATGACATATGTGATGATTAGTGACCTTTTTGATGCTTTAGAAATGATGATATGACCTTAAGAGAAGGCTTTAACGAGTATAGTTAGGAGATTATGATAATAGAGATAATGTGCTTAAGGATGAATATACTTGAGCAATGATTGCGATTATATTCAGATATGATGTGATGAAATGTTTAATGGTGTGGGACCCAACTCGGTGGAGGCTGTTTATGGGTACTCATCTGTGAATTATTGTGTGAGACCCAGCTCTTTAAGGCCTTTTTGTGGAAACCAGCACTAAAATGCCTGTTTGTGGGACTTAGCTCTGAAGAGGCTGTTTGTGAGACCCAGCCTATGAAAGGCCTATTTGTGGGACTCAACTCTGAAGAGCCTCTTTATGAGGCAGAGTCTATGAAGAGTCTGTTTGTGGGAACCAGCCTATAGGGAGTCTGTTTGTGGATGCTCAAGTGTTTCATGGTGGAAAGTCCATTGAGACATTGTTATTGGTAATGTATGAATATGTGCTCGAGTTATAGTAAGATGATGTAATGTGTGACTAATCATTATAACATGATTGACTTGATGTTTGTAAAGTGTGTACTGTATTGTCTTGTTTGTGTTTGATTTACTTACTTTTCCTTATACCATTTAAGCATAGTTATGACGTATCTCACCCCCTGTATTTGTCTCTCCTTGGTGTGATATATGAATTATACAGATGAGCCTTAGGCTGATGAAGGAAAGCAACTCACATGAGCTTACGTGGATTGGAAATGCTTTAGTTTATCGAAATTTTTTTTATTGAATTCGTTTTCAAACTTGAGTCTTGTTATTTTATTAAGTATGAGATATCGTTTAGCTTTGATCCATGTGACATCGAGATAGGGAAATATTTTGTTTATATTATTTATTACTTATACAAAACTTGTAAATGATTTATGAAACTTATATTTAACCTTATTGGTCGTACATTTGTCACGCACGCGAAAAAAAGCGAGCGGTTTTACAAAATATGTAGTTTAGGGCGACAACTCGGATATCGTCTCACAAGGACTCTTGAATTGTTATTTATCACAAAAATCAGTTTTTTTGGGGGGGTGGGGTTGGATTTGAATTAAACAAAGAAGACAAAGCAATAACAGAGCAATAGAAAAACAGAGCGGTTTAAAAGATTATCAAATAGCTAAAGACGATTAATCTACTGTTCTCGATTTCCCAACTATCATTGGTTCATGTAAATTCCAAGCCCTAAGCAGATTCTATTCCCCTTTCGGTTGTAGCAACAATTAACAAACGAAATCACTACTACAGATATATGTTCCTATTCCCGAATTAAACAAACGGGGTTAAGCCCTCATGAACTAAACGAACATGAACGAACACACGCGAATTAAACAAACGCGATTCAATATAGGAACATGACATCACCGAAATAAATCAACACAACACTATACACTCCTGAATTAAACAAACAGAAATATATAGCATAGTATTGAAAAGGGAAAAGCATACAAAATAGGAATTACAAGAACCTCAAGTGTGATGGAAATCAATTACAGTAGACTAATCATAGAAAATCAGTTCTCCATGGAAAAACGAAACACACAGAAAATATGTAAAAACAATGGAGAATCAAAAGTTCCTCCAATCTGCCCAGAACAGCAATTTATAATATTCAGAAACTGAGCCCACTCGCGAGGCGAACCCTCACTCGCGAGGCGAATATCATGAAGAGTCTGCAACGTTTGGTCTTCTCGCAGGGCGAAGTACTGCTCCCGTGGCGAGGAATGGAAGAGTCATGACTTCTGGTCTTCAGTCTCGCGAGGCGACACATGGATCCGCGAGGCGACATAGAATGGGTTGCATTTCTCTGGAACAGTCAGCTATCAGGGTCGCGAGGCGAGGTGTTGTTCACGGGGCGAACCAGAGAGGATGACATTTTTGCTGTTCAGCTGGCTTTCAGGTTCGCGTGGCGAGAAGACTCTCGCGAGGCGAACACCTCCAGGATTGAAATTCTCCTTATTTCTTCATTCCCTTGACTTCTAACTTAACCTGAAAACAATGAAATAACCATAAGTACTTTATTTGACTCAAAACTGGCTAAATTAACCTAAAACTACTTTAGAGACTCAAAACCTTGCTTAAGGACAATCAAGTCTAATTTGGGTGAAAATGAGATATAATTAGCACAAAACCCTGGTCATACTAGCCATAAAACTAGATGAGCCAGAGGCTTATCAAATTACCCCAAACTTAAACTTTGCTTGTCCCCAAGCAAACTAAAACTCAAAAATCAAAAAGACTCAAGACATGGCAAGCTTAAGGGATTCAATCAACTTTGCACAAATTCAAGCACTTCATCAAAATATTTTTTTTTCCCTCAATGATCCCCCTTTTCTCAAACAAATCAATCCCCACAATCCTTTATTCTGAACATTTGAGAAATTCATCATTCAAACAATCATTAATCTAAGCAGGGGATCCAAGTTACACACAAAAGGGAGATCACCAAATTCAAACAACTGCCTTCCTCACAAGGACATTTAGTGTTTCACTCAATCGCTCAATTTTTGTCAGGCAATCAACAATTCACTCAATTCATCTTTCAGAAGCACTTCCCATAAATTTGATTTTCATCTCCAAATGATTCCCACAGAAAACATGCATGCAACATCAAAAGGTCTTTTATGGTTGTAATGGGGCCTGTCTAAGGGTAGGATAAACAAAGGTACTGGACTGAAGACCCTAGGAACTAAGAGAGCATGAAACACTTCAAAACATTGAAATTCCACTCAAGTTCCTTTTCTCATTCTTCTTTTTGCCTTGGGTGACTACAACCTCTTTTCTTTCAATATCCTTTTTGAAATTTTTGTACTTTTTATTTCTTTTTTTTTCTTTTTTCATTCTTTTTTTTCTGCTTTTCTTTTCTTTTTGCCGTTGGCTCCAACCTTTTTATTATATTTTTTTTATTTTTCTCAATCCCAAACAACACATCACATTGTATCCACCCCAAACTTAGTTTCTTGCAACCATTCTCTTTGCTAAGCTTCCATGCTCTCCTAATCCTAAGATCGGGTTAACATGGTTTTTCCAGATTTTAGGCTCATAACATAGGGTTATCAAGAATTAACAGGCTAATTAGGCTCAATGGGCTAACTAGGGAACATGCATTAGGGATGGTTATTTTAGGCTAAGTAGTTATTTACAAAGAAAATGCCTAAATCATTTGAAGCAAACACATAAACATGCAAACCATAAAGAGATTCAAGCAAATTCGGGAAAGTGCAACTTGAAAGTGATTCACACAGTTAAAAACATGCTGGAGGCTCAAATCCTCACCTGGACATTTTTGCAAATTGTTTGACAGAGATTCTATCCCTAGTGTGTGTTTCCCTTCACCCCAAACTTATCATAAATCATGCCATCACAACAAAATCTCAAAGTTCAGTTTTCAATCACATGGTAAAAAAAATTTCAACCTAGGGGGAATCATCACATAAATCATGCAATCAATCTGTGCAAAATCAATCAAAACCAATCAAGCTCACCAACCAAAGACTCACACAATTTATTCAAACACAAGACCAACCAAACACAAAACAAAGCTACAATTAGTTCCCTCCCCCACACTTAAAACATACATTGTCCCCAATGAAACAACATAACTATAAAATCAGAGTGAGGGAAAGGAGAGGGTACTCCCTGATCAAGTGTCAGTGTAGGTGGGAGCTTCCAAGGAGAGCACCTCAACAATAGCATCGTCAGGAACACCAGCAGCCACACCATGGAATGGCTTCAGCCTCTGCCCGTTAACCTTGAAGGACTTGTTGCTACCTGCATCTTTAATCTCTACTGTACCATAAGGAAAAACATTAGTAACAACAAATGGGCCAATCCACTTGGACCTAAGTTTCCCAGCCATCATTTTCAAAGGGGAGTTAAACAAAGAAGACTTCTTTGGCCCACGTAAAATTTTTTCCTAGTAATCCTTCTATCATGAAAATATTTTGTTTTCTCTTTATAAATCCTGGAGCTTTCATAGGCTTCTAGCCTAAGCTCCTCAAGCTGCTGCAACTAGAGTTTCCTTTCAATACCAGCTTTCTTCAATTCTAAGTTGCAGCACTTGACTGCCCAATATGCACGGTGCTCAACTTCCACAGGGAGGTGACATGCCTTACCAAATACAAGCCTAAAGGGTGACATCCCTATTGGCGTCTTGAAAGCGGTCCTCTGAGCCCACAGTGCGTCTTCCAGACGGCGGCTCCAGTCCTTCCTATTCGGCTGCACCATTTTCTCTAAAATCTGCTTGATCTCCCTGTTTGATATCTCAGCCTGGCCATTGGTCTGGGGATGATAAGCAGTGGAAACTCTATGCACAACTCCATATTTCCTGAGTAAGGCTTCCATGGTACGATTGCAGAAGTGAGTGCCCTGGTCACTGATAATAGCCCGAGGTATGCCAAACCTGCAAAAAATTTTGGACCTAACAAATTTCGAAACAACTATAGCATCGTTAGTCCTAGTGGGGATAGCTTCCACCCACTTTGAAACATAGTCAACAGCCAAAAGAATGTACAGAAAACCAAAAGATGCAGGAAAAGGACCCATAAAGTCGATTCCCCACACATCAAAAACCTCACAAAAAAGCATGGGCTGCTGAGGCATCTCACTCCTTCTAGTGATGGCAGGGCCTGCTGTTTGAAACTCCTTACAATTCCGGTAGACCTCATAGGCATCTCTAAAAATTATGGGCCAGTAGAACCCAGAATCTAGGACTTTTCTTGCCGTCCTCTATGGTCCAAAGTGTCCCCCTACTTGAGAGGCATGAGAAAAGTGCAGGATGGACTCTGTCTCATAATCCGGGACACACCTCCGAATAACCTGATCACTGCAAAACTTCCAAAGCTATGGATCATCCCACACATAGTATTTTGAATCACTCTTGAGCTTGTGGATCTTGGATCTACTTGTACCTCCAGGAACAACACCAGCAACAAGAAAGTTAATAATGTCAGCAAACCACGGCGTTACCCCATGCAGATGTAGAAGCTGCTCATCTGGAAAATCATCCTGGATGGGAGAAGGATCCTCATCCCTTGCTATTCGGCTCAAGTGACCGGCTACCAAATTTTCAGCTCCACTCTTGTCTTTTATCTCCACATTGAACTCTTGGAGAAAAAGCATCCACCGAATCAGTCTTGGCTTCGCTTCTGGTTTCTTTAACAGGTATTTCAGAGCTGCATGGTCAGTGAAAACAGTAACCTTGGAACCTAGCAAATATGACCTAAATTTATCAAGTGCAAAAACAACAACTAGCAGTTCCTTTTCAGTGGTGGTGTAATTTGATTATGCAGCATCTAATGTCCTAGAAGAATAATGAATGACATGGGCAGCCTTGCCCACCCTTTGTGCTAGAACCGCTCCCACAGCATAATTAGAAGCATCACACATGAGTTCAAAAGGGAGGGTCCAATCAGGGGGCTGGATGACGGGGGTAGAGGTCAATGCTCTTTTCAGGTAGTCAAATGCCTTCTTGCAGTTGTCATCAAAATGGAACATGGCATCATTCTTCAGCAAGTTTGACAATGGCAGGGCTATCTTGCTGAAGTCCTTAATGAAGCGCCTTTAGAAACCTGCATGACCAAGAAAAGAACGAATCTCGCGAACGCAAGATGGATAAGGCAATGTAGAAATCACATCAATTTTTGCAGGATCTACTGAAATACCCTCTTTAGAAATAACATGACCCAAAACAATCCCCTGTTCTACCATAAAGTGACATTTTTCATAGTTCAAAACCAGATCAGTCTCAATGCATCTTTCTAGAACCAAACTCAGACTATGCAAACATGCATCAAATGAGGAGCCATATACAGTGAAGTCATCCATGAACACTTCCATGAAATTTTCAATAAATTCAGTAAAAATGCTGAGCATGCATCTTTGGAAAGTGCCAGGAGCATTAAAAAGGCCAAATGGCATCCTCCTATAGGTAAACGTGCCGAAGGGGCACGTGAAAGTGGTCTTTTCCTGATCCTCTGGGGCAATATGGATCTGGAAGTACCCGAAAAAGCCATCAAGAAAACAGTAATGAGATTTACCAGCCAGTCGTTCCAGTATCTGATCTATGAACGACAAAGGAAAGTGATCCTTTCTGGTGGCCTGGTTCAAATTCCTATAATCTATACAGACTCGCCAGCTATTCTGGACTCTAGTGGGTACAAGCTCATTATAATCATTTCTTACCACTGTCAGGCCGGAATTCTTGGGTACAACTTGCACTGGACTTACCCAAGTACTATCAGAGATGGGGTATATGATACCCGCCTGCAGAAGTTTAGTCATCTCTTTCTTCACCACATCCAGAATCAATGGATTGAGCCGCCTTTGGGCCTGCCTAACTGGTTTAGCCCCATCTTCCAACAGAATTCTATGCATACATCTGGAGGGGCTAATTCCTGGGATGTCAGCCAAGGTCCACCCAATCGCCTTCTTGTGCTTCTTCAGAACCTCCAATAGTTTTGCTTCCTGGTCAGAGTCAAGGCTGGAGGAAATAATGAATGGAAGTTGTTCATTCGTCTCCAAGTAAGCATACTTCAGGTTCCCAGGAAGTGGCTTGAGCTCTAAGGAGGGTGGATGCTCAATGGATGGTACATTTGGAGTAGCCATGATGTCAAGAACTTCGGCCGAACAGACAGCTTCACTCACACTATCACCCTGCAAAGTTGAATCAAGAAACTCAACACAAACAGCACACGGGTTAGTGTCGGTACAGTCAGTACATGAATATATATCATCAAAGCCAGAAATAAATGGAAAATCAGAAACAAGGTCCTCATGGGTGTCATCAATAATCTCAGAAATCTACTCTAATTGGAAAACAGAGTGCTCCTCCAGGGGATGCTTCATAGCATCAAAGATGTTAAACTTTGCCACAATATCACCAAACTCCATAGACATGGTCCCATCATTAACATCAATCTTAGTCTTAGCTGTCTTCATGAATGGTCTGCCCAGGATTATTGGTGATCTACTTGAATTTGTTTCCCTTCCATGTCTAGGATGTAGAAGTCAGCAGGGAAGATCAACTCATCAACTTGTACCAGCACATCTTCTACCATTCCTATGGGGCGGGCACTGGTCCTGTTGGCCAACTGGATAGTGAGAGACCTGTATACTGCAAGGGACCAAGATCAAGGTTATTGAAAATAGAGGTGGGCATGACATTTATGGAGGCTCCCAAATCCAACATGCAATTTTCGAATCTGTTGTCCCCAATAGTGCATGGAATAATAAAAGTGCCTGGATCCTTGCACTTCTGTGGTAGTGCCTGAGTGGGGGCTGAAACAGTAACTTTTTTTGGTGCAGGCTTAGACTGGATAAGAGCTGAAACATTTCTTCCCAAATTAACTCTCTCATTACTCTTCAACTTCCTCTTGTTGGTGCATAAATCCTTCAGAAATTTAGCATACTTAGGCACCTGCTTGATCACATCCAAAAGAGGAATATTTATAGCCACCTTTCTGAACACATCTAAAATTTCCCTCTCCTTGTCTTCCCCACCAATCTTCTTATTTTTCTGCACTCTGTGTGGGAAGGGGATCGGTGGTATGTACACTTTCTCAGCTTCAACATCAACTGTAGGCTCAGGAGTTACCTCAACAGTTTCTTCATCTTTTTCAGAGGCTGCCTCAACAACTCTTCCAGATCTCAGAGAAATGGCACTCACATTAGGATTGGAGACATTGGGATTTATCACTGTTTGTGCAGGCAGTTGACTTGATCTTTGAGCTTGCTGTATGTTATTTATGGATGTGGCAAGCTGTCCAACCTGTGTCTCTAAATTTTGAATGCTAGCATCCGTTCGCTGCTGAAACTGACCAATCTGTCCAACCTGTGTCTGCAAGGCTTGAATACTAGCATCCGTTTGCTGCTGAGACTGGCCAATCTGCTGCTGAAAAAATGTAGTCATTTGTGCAGTCATTTGTGAAGTCATTTGCTTGAACATGTCCTCCAGGGAAGGTCCGGAAGGTGCAAAAGTGGTCACTTGAGGAGGATTCTGTGGTGCTGCCATCGGTTGTTGTTGGGATGAGTTCCCATACCGAAGGTTAGGATGATTCCTCCAGTTGGGATGGTACCTATTTGTGGAGAGGTCAGGAGTGTTGTACCGGTTCTGATTGTTGCCTTGATTATAGGGATTGACTGCATAAGCTTGAGGCAATTCAATGACGAACTCTTCCTTCGGAATGGGGCATGCATCATACGGGTGCTCAGGAGAGTTGCACATGCCACACAACCTTGCCGGCTGAACCTTATCCATTGCCATTTGCTTTACCAAAGAAGTGAGCTCATCCATTCTATTCTCAAGGGCCTGGATGGAGGAAGAGCTGTGGACCTCATTCACACCTCTTGCCTCAACAGAATTTCTCCTGGTAGTAAACTGCCGGGAGTTCAGTGACATATTTTCAATTAATTGCTTGGCAGCAGCTGGAGTCTTATCAACAAGTGCTCCCCCACTAGCAGCATCCAAAATATTTCTATCCATCGGTAGTAACCCTTCATAAAAATACTGGATAAGAAGTTGCTCAGAAATCTGATGCTGAGGGCAACTGGATACCAACTGCTTGAATCTCTCCCAATATTCAGCCAATGACTCATTTCCTTGTCTGATGCCACATATTTCCTTCCTGATTGATGCAGCTCTGGAGGCAGGAAAATATCTCTCTAAGAAAACCTTCTTCAAATCGTTCCAGGTGGTAATAGAGTTTGGCTCAAGATATAACAACCAATCCTTTGCAGCGCCCTGGAGTGAGAACGGGAAAGCTCTCAGCTTGATGTTATCCTCAGTTACTCCCTCTGATCTCAAGGTTGTGGAGCAGACAACCTGGAATTCCTTCAAATGCTTGTGTGGATCCTCACCTGCAAGACCACTAAACCTTGGCAACAAATGGATTAGACCATATTTTAATTCAAAGGGGGTATCAGCACCAAAATATACAATACACAAGCCATTATAATTAACATCAGGGGCAGCAAGCTGTCTTAATGTCCTTTGGTCACCCATGTTATCAAAAACAGGTTTAGAATTAGAATCACTACTAGTGCTAGCCCGAATTTCTCTACGGCGTGTGTGCAATGTTCTTTCAATTTCAGGATCAAAATCACACAATTCAGGGCAAGTAGACCTAGTAGCCAGATCGATTCAAAACAAAAATGAAAATAAAAGAAAAAGAAGAAAAAATTCGAAAATAACAAACAAGAGTCCCCGGCAACGGCGCCAATTTTTGGTCGCGCTGTCGCGCACGCGCCAAAAAGCAAGCGGTTTTACAAAATATGTAGTTTAGGGCGACAACTCGGATATCGTCTCACAAGGACTCTTGAATTGTTATTTATCACAAAAATCATTTTTTTGGGGGGTTGGATTTGAATTAAACAAAGAAGACAAAGCAATAACAGAGCAATAGAAAAACAGAGCAGTTTAAAAGATTATCAAATAGCTAAAGACGATTAATCTACTGTTCTCGATTTCCCAACTATCATTGGTTCATGTAAATTCCAAGCCCTAAGCAGATTCTATTCCCCTTTCGGTTGTAGCAACAATTAGCAAACGAAATCACTACTACAGATATATGTTCCTATTCCCGAATTAAACAAACGGGGTTAAGCCCTCATGAACTAAACGAACATGAACGAACACACGCGAATTAAGCAAACACGATTCAATATAGGAACATGACATCACCAAAATAAATCAACATAACACTATACACTTCTGAATTAAACAAACAGAAATATATAGCATAGTATTGAAAAGGGAAAAGCATACAAAACAGGAATTACAAGAACCTCAAGTGTGATGGAAATCAATTACAGTAGACTAATAATAGAAAATCAGTTCTCCATGGAAAAACGAAACACACAGAAAATATGTAAAAACAATGGAGAATCAAAAGTTCCTCCAATCTGCCCAGAACAACAATTTATAATATTCAGAAACTGAGCCCACTCGCGAGGCGCACCCTCACTCGCGAGGCGAATATCATGAAGAGTCTGCAACGTTTGGTCTTCTCGCGGGGCGAAGTACTGCTCGCGTGGCGAGGAATGGAAGAGTCATGGCTTCTGGTCTTCAGTCTCGCGAGGCGACACATGGATCCGCGAGGCGACACAGAATGGGTTGCATTTCTCTGGAACAGTCAGCTATCAGGGTCGCGAGGCGAGGTGTTGTTCGTGGGGCGAACCAGAGAGGATGGCATTTTTGCTGTTCAGCTGGCTTTCAGGTTCGCATGGCGAGAAGACTCTCGCGAGGAGAACACCTCCAGGATTGAAATTCTCCTTATTTCTTCATTCCCTTGACTTCTAACTTAACCTGAAAACAATTAAATAACCATAAGTACTTTATTTGACTCAAAACTGGCTAAATTAACCTAAAACTACTTTAGAGACTCAAAACCTTGCTTAAGGACAATCAAGTCTAATTTGGGTGAAAATGAGATATAATTAGCACAAAACCCTGGTCATACTAGCCATAAAACTAGATGAGCCAGAGGCTTATCACTTATTTAATTTGAGACTTGAGTTTATGAATGGTGACTCTCTTAACTGTTGCAAAAATGTTTCTTTTAAAAACTCGTATATTTATTCCACATAGAACCCTTGAAAAATTAGCTTCTATATAATAAATGTATGTTGGGGTTAAGGGTATCACATTTAGTGGTATCAGAGCAGTTCTGTCCTAACTGGACTGTGAGGTTGAGTTGTTAGAGATTGGTCTGACCTTCAGGCTGTGCATTGTGTGTCTTCTGTGTTTCTCGATCTGTGTCGACTCTGTTAACTGGTGTAAATTGTTTAACATTGATGTGGTGCACTGCTTGATATAAAGCTTGTTTGTTATCTTACATGCTGAATTGTTTGTTATCTTATAGTGAAATCGTAGAGGTGACTAGTAGTTGATAGTCGTACGAACGCACGTGTGATTCCGTCAAGTGTACCAGATTGTCGCCAAGTAATAAAAGATATCGATCCCACAGAGACTGTGATCTCGAATCACAACTAATTTTCAATTTGGTAAATCTGGACTGTATAAAAAAAGATTTGAAAAAGGATTTGATATTTCGAAAAGGGTTTGAATTTGAATTAAGAGATAAATAAAACAGAAAACAAATCTATTTGTGGTTTTTGGATCTAAATGGATTCCTAGTGATTTGGGTTACCGACAAGATCGTTTATGTTACTAAACTGATTAACCCTTGTTAATTATCGAAAATGCCTTGAAGGCGAATTTATCCTCAAATAGTTTAAGCTCCCTCTCTGGTTACAAAAACCGTGCCCAATTGAACCAACCCCTACTCTCGTGGTAGTCGAATTCAGATTGGACCCTTTGCATTTCGTGACAACTCGTTGATCCTCGAAGGACGGCTTCTAACTCTCGTGATTTCAGTCCTAAGTCTGACTCTATAGATCCGACACCTAAGTTCACCGCTAGGTTCCTCCTTAGAATGCCTACGACACGCAAACAAGTGGGCACCGAATTTACGAGTGATTCAAACACTAGAAATCAGATCTAAATCAAAATCGCAAGTAACAAAGATATTATATCAAATTAACAACATAAAACAACCTTGGGCATAGCCCCAATCCTTAGAAACTAAAATACTACTCAAGCCTTGCCATGGAGATGACAAGCTTGGTTACAAATAACATGAAAATAAACTAAGAGAAGAGAGGAGGAGAAGAAGAGAGAGATCCTAAATTGTAGACTAAGAGTAGCAGCCAAAAGTCCCCCTCTGCCTCTGCCTGGGTCCTTATTTATAGATTTGGGAAGTTTGAATCCCAATCTAACTCAAATTCTGATCCAATTCAGTTGCTTCAGGTCCAAGTAATGCGCGTCACGACCGTGATGGCCATCACGGCCAGGTCGTGACGGCTTCTGCCTTGGGCACTTCTATAGATTTCAGATTCTCGTGAGGCGAGTGGACTCTCGCGACGCGAGACTTCAAGTTCTAGCCTGTAACGGCCGTGATAGGAATCACGTCTAGGCCGTGATAGATTCTGACTTGTGGGGGTGAAAGGTCACGGCCGTGATGGTCATCACGGCTAGGCCGTGACCAGTTTTGACTTCAGTCTTTCTTCCTTTTCAATTTTGCTCGATCATGGCCGTGATGGGCATCACGGCTAGGCCGTGATGGGCTATGTTTGGCTCATTATCTTCACTTTTCAAGCTCCTTCTTCATCCGAGCTCCATCATGGTCGATATGAGCATTTTACCCTTGATTTCTGTAAAACAACACCACACAAACCGCCTTACCCGTTCCAAGGGAAAATTAACAAAAATCAAATTAAATATGCCTAAACTAAATGAAAATGCATGCAAAATGATAAACAAAGATGAGGTGAAATCACACTCATCAAATCACCCCAAGCTTAAGATTTTGCTTGTCCTCAAGAAATCACTAAGGCCATAAGATTTAAATAATCAGAGCATGGATAGTGAATCAAGAACCCGAGAAACTAATCCAAGTGACAGGCACATTCGAATAAATCCCCAAGAGATAATCGATTTCAAGTCCAATTAGAAGCTTAGGTTCTTCAAATTCATATTCTCACTGATTCAGGCACTCGTCTCACCTCACTCAAGTGTTCCAGGGTATATGACAATTCGCTCAATTTCCTCAAGGAAGGTATTCTACCATAAGCTTGACTATTAACCAAATCTCTACTTTATTAATGAAAACACATAAGAATCAAGAGGTCTTTTACTTTGGTTGTAATGTGGCCATGGGATTAATTGTTAGGTGGGGAGATCAAGAAAAGGAGATTTCAAGAAGGCTAAACAAATTATCAAACGTTGCAAAGCATGACACCTTCTAAAATACCTTTTTGGGCTTTGATTCATTTTTCCACCTTTCCTTCTTTCTTTTTATTTTTATTTCTCACTTTCTTTTGTCATCCCCTTCTCCATTTTTTTGTGTTTATTTCATTTTATTTATTTGGAGAAGGGGAGATTTTTAGCTCAAGAGAAATATTTTCTAACTTTCTCATCCCATACTTTTTCAAACTACCTTTTTACCCTTTTTGTAATACTTTAAAAGGTGACAGACCAAGCATTATTCATCAAAATAAATCCAAGGTACCAAGAAAAGTATTTTAATATTTTAGGCTCAAAATTGGGCAACTAAGGGGTAGCATTTAGTCAATCAAAGCTCAGAAGGCCGGAAAGATACCTAGTGCCTCAATCATTTTCAAAAAATGTTTTAAAAATTTTTCAAGTTTCAAAACGGTTTCAAGTCAATTTCTAGAGAATACGACCCAAGAGGAATTAAAACACTCTATCACAAGGAATGAGGTAGATTTAGTGAGTACCCCTTTTTGGCTCAAAATCTTACATTTAGTAGTTCAAAAATCAGTGAGAAATACAAATCTAAGGAATCACATACTAATTATTAACTATCAAAAGATTATCTCAAAAATTTTTATTTTTAGCCTTGTCACAAGAATAAAAAAAAATTGGGTTCATAAATTCACTATCTCAATTCATTTGGCACCAAGTTCTCACAATTGGATGCATAATCTAAGCAAGGGCAATCAAACCATGTGATCATGCAAAACTATGCCTATATGAATGCAACATGAAAAATACAAAAAATTACAAAGATACCCCTACCCCAAGCTTAAAAACTTACATTGTCCCCAATGTAAATAATCAAGTCGGAGAGAGGAGAAAAATGGAACAACTCACCGAGATGGTAGCGGGTGTTGGCTCACATTCCAGTCAAAACTTGTTGGAAACTATATTACGGCCAAAAACTTGATAGTCGTGCGAACGCACGTGCGATTCCGGCAAGTGTACCGGATTGTCGCCAAGTAATAAAAGATATCGATCCCACAAAGACTATGATCTCGAATCACAACTAATTTTCAATTTGGTAAATCTGGACTGTATAAAAAAAGATTTGAAAAAGGATTTGATATTTTGAAAAGGTTTTGAATTTGAATTAAGAGATAAATAAAACAGAAAACAAATCTATTTGTGGTTTTTCGATCTAAATGGATTCCTAGGGATTTGGGTTATCAACAAGATCGCTTATGTTACTAAACTGATTAACCCTTGTTAATTATCGAAAATGCCTTGAAGGCGAATTTATCCTCAAATAGTTTAAGCTCCCTCTCTGGTTACAAAAACCGTGCCCAATTGAACCAACCCCTACTCTCGTGGTAGTCGAATTCAGATTGGACCCTTTGCATTTCGTGACAACTCGTTGATCCTCGAAGGACGACTTCTAACTCTCGTGGTTTCAGTCCTAAGTCTGACTCTATAGATCCGACACCTAAGTTCACCGCTAGGTTCCTCCTTAGAATGCGTATGACACGCAAACAAGTGGCCACCGAATTTACGAGTGATTCAAACACTAGAAATCAGATCTAAAGCAAAATCGCAAGTAACAAAGATATTACATCAAATTAACAACATAAAACAATCTTGGGCATAGCCCCAATCCCTAGAAACTAAAATACTACTCAAGCCTTGCCAGGGAGATGACAAGCTTGGTTACAAATAACATAAAAATAAACTAAGAGAAGAGAGGAGGAGAAGAAGAGAGAGATCCTAAATTGTAGCCTAAGAGTAGCAGCCAAAAGTCCCCCTCTACCTCTGCCTGGGTCCTTATTTATAGATTTGGGAAGTTTGAATCCCAATCTAACTCAAATTCTGATCCAATTCAGTTGCTTCAGGTCCAAGTAATGCGCGTCACGGCCGTGATGACCATCACGGCCAGGTCGTGACGGCTTCTGCCTTGGGCACTTCTATAGATTTCAGATTCTCGCGAGGCGAGTGGACTCTCGCGACGCGAGACTTCAAGTTCTAGCCTGTAACGGTCGTGATGGGCATCACAGCTAGGCTGTGATGGGCTCTGTTTGGCTCATTTTCTTCACTTTTCAAGCTCCTTCTTCATCCGAGCTCCATCATGGTCGATCCTGAGCATTTTACCCTTGATTTCTGCAAAACAACACCACACAAACCGCCTTACCCGTTCCAAGGGAAAATTAACAAAAATCAAATTAAATATGCCTAAACTACATGAAAATGCATGCAAAATGATAAACAAAGATAAGGTGAAATCACACTCATCAGTAGTCCGGTACGGATGGGATGATAGATGACCAGTAGAAATTTCGAGGACAAAATTTTTATAAGGAGGGTGGAATTATAACACCCCAAAATTCATCCTTATGTTAATATGTGCTATTCTTGGCTTTTATATATATTATAACACCCCAAAATTCATCCTTATGTTAATATGTGCTATTCTTGGCTTTTATATATATATATATATATATATATATATATATATATATATATATATATATATATATATATATATATATATATATATATATATATATATATATACTTTTTATGTTTGTTCTTGATGTCTAAGTTCATGTTTGGGGAAGTTTAGCCTTAGAAAGGTTCAATCATTTTAGAGTCCTAGTAACCTGTTTCACTGTTTTGGCCATATCTTGAGTTCTAGATGTCTGATTGAGGTGATTTTGGAAGCGTTGTAAAGCTTAGAGATTTATATACAAGTATTATTATTTCAAGTGTTATGTCCAAATTAGGTTTCTAAGGCCTCTCCACATGAAAAATTGCTCACCCCACGAATCTGACAGTTTTTGGAACTCTCTGGTTCGTCCTGCGAATCGGTTTTTGGGCTTCTAAACAGCCCCTAATGACCTAAACTCACACACACACACACACACACACACACACACACACACACACACACACATATATATATATATATATATATATATATATACCATTAGAATAAACCTAAAACCTATTTCTCACATTGTTAACCTCATAAAAGCTGCATCTCTTCATCTTTCTTGGATTTCGTTTGAAACATTTGAATTTTCCTTAAAGTTTACAATCCTTCAACCCCTGTTTTGGGTTTTTCTTCATCAATAATATACCCTTGGGTGTTTGATCTTGCAATTGGAGTATAGGTTGGTTCTTTTAGGTTCTGATCAAGCGTTTAAACCCTAAGACGAAATCAAGAATGGATCTTGGACTTCCTTCTTTGTTGGAATTCTATTCGTCATACCAAGTAAGGGGAGATTATAATAATTGTGGGTATGTGAGTTAAATAGGTGAACGGGGTAGCCTTGGCTCCACTGGTGTGCTTAATGTATGGTTTAAGTGAACAATTTAATTATTTGTATATTTAATTGTGATGTTGAATTTGTTGATTGCTCATGCTAATTGAGACACCCCGTTGTGCCCCATTGTATTATTAAATTAAAACCTTAATATTTATTTACTTAATCGCGCGCTTATTGTTGAAAATACGTAAAAATTAAAACTTAATTAATAATTATATAACTTATGCAGATATAAAACACACCAAACTATATTACACAAATACACACATAAGTATCCTTTATTTTACACAACACTGTTTAGGGTATCCTCTCAGTAGGATCCCTCACAGGCATAAACTTAAACAAAAGTTGTACTTAGCGGAAAATATTAATACTCTTTAGACACACCGGCCATAATGTCTAAACTCTAATCGCCATGAATCACAGCTCGACCTCCAGCATCTGGTTCTTAAGGAGTTCCATCTAACTCCTCAGCAATTGGTTCCTCCATCGGGTCTTCTCGTACGATCACATCAGAAATAAAATACAACACGTAGAAAGATATAGGGAATAAGAAATAGTTCTATCATCAAAAGCGGAAAAGATTCATATCATACAATAAATGTCAGAGACAGGCAACACACATAACTAACAAATCATCCTCCAATTATGATATTGTCCTCTACCCTTTGCTCATGTAGTCTAAACACTTATACTATCATAACTGTCTCTATTCCTTTCACATTTGTTAGTAGTCCATGGCAATCTGATGCAAAGAACTCAGCATAGTACACTTCTATCTTTTGATAGGATAAGACTCGATATAGTGCCCTTCTATCTTTCGACCAGATAGGATCCGGTATAGTGCTCTTCTATCTTGTGATAGGGTAGAACTCAATATAGTGCACTTCTATCTTTTGATAGGATATGATTCAGTTTAGTGCTCTTCTATCTTTTGATAGGATAGGATTCAGTTTAGTGCTCTTCTATCTTTTGATAGGTTAGAATCTCAATATAGTGCACTTCTATCTTTTGATAGGATAAATCAGATCAACGAGTTATGGACTGAAAAAGTATTTGCATCAAAGCCTCTATATAAATCTCACTATCTCAAATCAATAACAACCTTGTACCTCAAGCTCCCATCATAACCTCAACTCGCATTCTATGTAACATCTCATCCATTAGATAACTTAATTAAGCTAGGCACCTGACACGCTGTCGCACACGGGTCAAAAAGCGAGTGGTTTACAAAAACTGTAGTAGAGCGCGACAAGTCGAGTATCGTCTCACAAGGACTCTTGAATTGTTATTAATCACAAAATCGGTTTGGGGGGGGGTGGTGGTGGTTTGAAATTGATTAGAAAACAGAACGAAAACAGAGCATAAAAACAGGGTAATTTAAGTGATTATCAAATGAGACAAAGACGATCAATCTGCTGCTCGGTTTCCCACTATCATCGGTTCATGTAATTCCATGCCCTAAGCGGATTTTAATCCCTTTTCGATTGTAGCATCGATTAACAAGCGAAATCGACGCTACGGTACATATGTTCCTAATTCCCGAATTAAGCAAACGGGGTGAGGCACTCGTGAATTAAGCAAACACGATTGAACGCACGCGAATTAAGTAAACGCGATTAAGTTTAGGAACACACAATCATCGAAAATAAATCAACACTGATTCGATACAAACTGAATTAAGCAACCAGAGAATATAGAATAGTATTGAAGAGAGAAGGAAATACAATCGGGGATTACAGAATCTCAAGTGTCGGCGGAAGCCGATTACAGTAGATTAATCAAGGGAGATTAGTTCTCCATCAAAGACATGAAAAAAACCTAAAAGTATATTGTAAACAATGAAAATCTGGATGTGAAAAAAGTCCCCCCTTCTGTCTGCTGTGCTTCTGTTTTAAAGAGAGACCGCGCGTCACGGCCGTGATGGCCGTCACGGCCAGGCCGTGACCGCTTCTGTCAAGGGCGCGCATTCAAATTCTGGTCTGTCACGGCCATGATGCCTATCACGGCCAGGCCGTGATGCATTCTGACTTTGGGTGCTGATCTGTCACGGCTGTGACCTTCATCACGGCTAGGCCGTGATCAATTCTGTCTTCCATGAGTGGCTCATCACGACCGTGACCAGTGTCACGGCTGGGCCTTGATGGCTTCTGCTTCTAAGGGCCCTTCCCTTCTTGCTCCCCTGAAACATGAAATAGCAACAAGTGCTTTATTTGACTCAAAACTAGATAAATTATCCTAAAACTACTTATGGGACTCAAAACCTTGCTTGAGGACAATCAAGTCTAATTTGGGCGAAAACGAGATATAATTGGCACAAAACCACGGTCATACTAGTCATAAAACTAGATGAGCCAGAGGCTTATCAAAATACCCCAAACTTAAACTTTGCTTGTCCCCAAGCAAACTAAAACTCAAAAAGACTCAAGACTTGGCAAGCTCAAAGGATTCAATCAATTTCGCACACATTTCAAGCAATTCATCAAAACAATTTTCCTTCAATGTTCCCCCCTTTCAACAATGTAATCCCCACAATCATTTACTCTGAACATTTGAGAATTTCATCATTCAAGCAATCATTAATCCAAGCAAGGGATCTAAGTTACACACAAAAGGGAGATCACTAAATTCAAACAATTGCCTTCCTCACAAGGGCATTTAACATTTCACTCAATCGCTCAATTTTTGTCTAGGCTATCAACTTTTTACTCAATTCACATTTCAAGAGTACTTCCCTTGAATTTGATTTTCATCTCAATCAAGGTTCCCACGAAAACATGCATGCAACATCAAAAGGTCTTTTAAAGGATGTAATGGGACCTGGCTAAGGGTAGAATATTCAAAGGTACTAGGCTTAAGACCCTAGGAACTAAGAGAGCGTGAGCATTTTGATACATTGAATTTCCACTCAAGTTCCTTTTCCATTTTTCCTTTTGCGTTGGGTGACTACAACCTTTTTCCCTTGATACCAATTTTTTTTTGTTTTGCCCATTTTCTTTTGGCAATTCTTCTTCTTTTTCTCTTTTTTTTTATTCTTGCCTTTGGCTTCAACCTTTATTTTTTTCCTTTTTCTCAATCCCAAACAACACATCATATCCTTGTAGCCACCCCAAACTTAGTTTCTTGCAACCATTTTCTTGCTAAGCTTCCATGCTCTCCTAATCTTAAGATCGGGTTAACATGGTTTTTCCAGATTTTAAGCTCATAACATAAGGTCATCAAGAAACAATAGGCTTAATAGGCTCAATATGGCTAACTAGGGAACATGCATTAGGGATTGGTTCAATTTAGGCCAAGTAGCTTTTTCAAAGAAAATTGCCTAAATCATCTGATGCAACACATAAACATGCAAACCACGAAGAGATTCCAGCAAAATTGGGAAAGTGCAACTTGAAGGTGATTCACACAGTTAGAACATGTTGGAGGCTCAAATTCCTCACCTGGACATTTTGCAACTGTTTGACCGAGATTCAATCCCTAGTGAGTGCACCCCTTCACCCCAAACTTATCATAAATCATGCAGTCATAATAAAATATCTAAAAGTTCAATTTTCAATTTTTCACATGGGGATCAAATTTCAATTTTCAAAACCTAGGGGGAATTCATCAAAAATCAATATGTATCTTGCAATCTATCTATGCTAAACTTAATTAGAATCCATTAAGCTCACCGACACAAGACTCACACACATACTCTTGATCTTCTCAAATTATTCAAGAGCTAAATTCGAAAACAAACGGAAAAGAAAAACACAAACTAACAAGAAAATGAAAATAAACTAAGGAGAAGGGTTAAGAAAACTCATTGAGGGGCTCCCGCCTGGATCCCATTGCTTGTAGCACAAGGTCCAAGTGATAGACAAAGGACGGAAGCTTATTCCATGGTCCCATAACTTACAGCCTTGATATGGAAGTGGGCACTTGACAATTATGGTGACCTCGCCAAGTGCGGCGGACTTCTCACTCCCTCTTGGGTCAAAGATGACCTCCTTGTCAACCAAGTCCTCCCAATAAAAATGGGATTCAACCTCTTGGACTGGCCATGGTGCCTTTACAGCTAAAGATTCAAATTCCAATTTCTCAGGTAGAGGCTTGAACTCCATTGTCGGCTGCTTCACAGTGGGAGGTGATAAACAAGTGGAGGGGATCTCTGGTGCTGCTTCAACTTCTGCACGATTTTCACTCACTGTACTAACAAATCCATCACCTGCTATACATGCAGAAATCTCAGCACACACCACACAAAGGTTAGTGTTAGTATAATCAGCACATATAGTACAATAAACAAAATTAGAAAAGGCTTGAATGTCTGGAAATTCAACACACAGTTCATCAACAATAGTGTTCTTGACATTATTATCAAAATCATGCTCAAAGGAAGTGTTGTCAATAACAACTATTTGTTAATCTGCGTGTTCTTCAAGGAGATGTTGAGTTTGCAGTGTGGCCGAGGTGGAGGCAATGTGACTAATCTGAGTGGCCAACTTCTGAAAACCTGCTTCTATCCTCTGTTGGACTTGATCAATCTGAGCGGCCAAATTCTGAAAACCAGCTTCCGTCCTCTATTGAAATTCAAGATTGTGCTCTCCCATCCGTTGCACCAGTTCTTCCAGACTGAGTTGGCGTAGTGTGGGGTCAGGCTGATATTGTTGCTCGCGTGTCATTTGATGCACCAAAGAAGCTATCTCATCCAAGATGCCCTGTCTTCCACTATGTTGGCTAGAATAATCATTCACTCCGTTCATGCCAAAACCACTGCTAAACTCATAACCTCCAGCAAAGTTAGGATAATACATGCATGATGGCTCATAATTAACGTTAGGCATATAACCTTGCATATAGTTATCCATGGGAAGCACTATGACTCATAACCAGAAAAAACAGCCATAACTAATTCAGCAATGCAAATTTTTTTTCCTGTTAATAACAACAAGAGTCCCCGGCAACGGCGTCAATTTTTGACACGCTGTCGCACACGGGTCAAAAAGTGAGTGGTCTACAAAAACTGTAGTAGAGTGCGACAACTCGAGTATCGTCTCACAAGGACTCTTGAATTGTTATTAATCACAGAAAATCGGTTTTGGGGGGGGGGGGGGGGGGGTTGGTTGGTTTGAAATTGATTAGAAAACAGAACGAAAACAGAGCATAAAAACAGGGTAATTTAAGTGATTATCAGATGAGACAAAGACGATCAATCTGCTGTTCGGTTTCCCACTATCATCGGTTCATGTAATTCCATGCCCTAAGCGGATTCTAATCCCTTTTCGATTGTAGCATCGATTAACAAGAGAAATCGATGCTACGGGACATATGTTCCTCATTCCCGAATTAAGCAAACGGGGTGAGGCACTCGTGAATTAAGCAAACACGATTGAACACACGCGAATTAAGTAAATGCGATTAAGTTTAGGAACACACAATCATCGAAATTAAATCAACACTGATTCGATACAAACTGAATTAAGCAACCAGAGAATATAGAATAGTATTGAAGAGAGAAGGAAATACAATCGGGAATTACAGAATCTCAAGTGTCGGCGGAAGCCGATTACAGCAGATTAATCAAGGGAGATTAGTTCTCCATCAAAGACATGACAAAAACCTAAAAGTATATTGTAAACAATGAAAATCTGGATGTGAAAAAAGTCCCCCCTTCTGTCTGCTGCGCTTCTGTTTTATAGAGAGGCCGTGCGTCACGACCGTGATGGCCGTCACGGCCAGGCCGTGATCGCTTCTGTCAAGGGCGCGCATTCAAATTCTGGTCTTTCACGGCCGTGATGCCTATCATGGCCAGGCCGTGATGCATTCTGACTTTGGGTGATGATCTGTCACGGCCGTGACCTTCATCACGGCTAGGCCGTGATCAATTCTGTCTTCCATGAGTGGCTCATCACGGCCGTGACCAGTGTCACGGCTGGGCCGTGATGGCTTCTGCTTCTAAGCGCCCTTCCCTTCTTGCTCTCCTGAAACATGAAATAGCAACAAGTGCTTTATTTGACTCAAAACTAGCTAAATTATCCAAAAACTACTTAAGGGACTCAAAACCTTGCTTGAGAACAATCAAGTCTAATTTGGGAGAAAACGAGATATAATTGGCACAAAACCACGGTCATACTAGTCATAAAACTAGATGAGCCAGAGGCTTATCTGCACCTCTAAGTCAATTCATTCTCTCACCCAAACAATCATCTCCCGAACAACATATATCCTTACTTAAAATCAACTAGGCATAGTATTAACAACCAGGCAGATCATGCATAACATAACATTAGAAAATATTCAAATATCTCAATATCATATAAAGCAATTTATCACAACCAACTCATAATAATCAAACCAAATAAATAACAAAGTCAGACTCTGTCACGGACTGACCATGATAGCCATCACGGCCGTGACAGACAACAAAGGCTTATTCTACAAAACAAAACCTGTCACGGCCTGGCCATGACAACCATCACGGCCGTGACAGACAATAAACATCCTCAATATCATAAATATTCAAACACCGAAATAATACGTCACATGCAGATGGAATACCTCAACCAACGTATCACGGTAAATTTGATAACATAAAATCAAACATCCTCAAATACTTAAAATCAACTTAATGTCGATAAACCTACAATCCCTGAATCACCATTGGTATTACAGAAAAGGTTTCCAATGGGATTTTGGTCTTGTCGATTACTCGACTACTAGTAGGGTTTAGGTCGCCCTACACAATTATCATATAATATACTACTTATCGATTTCGACGATAGGTTGATTCTTTTCCCCACCTGAGTTATCACCGGAAACACGTACACGACGATCCTCGTTATCCCGCCACGAGTTAACACAACCACCTTCAACCAAATCAACAATAAAATAAATCAAGAAACTAAAAACATCCAAAACCCTACTACATGGTCATGGCTTCTAGGGGTTTTGGGTGACTAAAATTCCTAATCCTGATTAAGTCATGGATTAATGGTCCTTAATCAACCAAGATCATGGATTAGTGTCTAAACAACTAAATTTTAAACTCAAAACTTCCTAACTCTCATATACATAGATTCGGCCTTAAGATGTTCATGGGGGTAGGTTTTTTAGTTTGATAAACCAACTTGGATTTATTAAGAATACATACTAATAGCTTGATTACCAAGATCATTTATGAAAACTTTGAACAAAACTCATCAAATCTCATCCACCTAGGGTTCGGCAAACATAGAGATTTTAGGGTAAGGATTTTCATTTTAATAAACTAATCATGGATTAGAGTGTGTAGACATACATGCCATATAGGATACATACATGACAACACATGAACAAAACTCTACCAAACCTACTTTGATAGATTCGGCCAAGGCTAGGTTTTTAGGAAAGAAATTTTTGATTACATCATGATCTTAGATTTAGATAATATGTATGATATCAAGAAGATAGAAAGTAGTTTCATCATCATAAGATTTTTCTAGAATTTATTATGACTTTTCAAAGTTCAAGGCTTAGAAACTTGAAAATGATGAACACATATGAAACAAACTTTGAATCAAGAAACTTGCTAAAGAACGTAGGCATGATTAAGGAAGAAGATTAGGATTCACCTCTTGAAGATCAAAAAAAAGTGAAGATTCAAGAACTTGCTTCACAAATCTAACACTAAAGGACTTATGAACTTTAGGGTTTTTCAACACAAAGGCAATAGAAACTAAGTGAAAAGTGAGAGAAGGTATTTATAGAGATGGGTGGCGCCATCTTGGAAGGATCTAGAGAGGATGAGTAGTCTTGTTCAAAGGATTGAAATGCAAATACTTCCTAGGGACCATTTTGCAAAGATTCCAAAAGTGTAAGGACTAGTTTGAAAATTGCCAATAAATTGAAATGATGACCATGTGACACATTAAATGTGATCTTATCTTGACTATTTTGGGCTGATTTTGTTCATGAGATATTTTAAGAAAACCCTAGAACACTTGAGAAGATTTGAGAATGTTGTAGAATAATGTAGAAGAATGTAGAATGGTGTGGAATGTAGTAGAAAATTCTAGAACAATCTTGGCTCATCCAAAAATGATGAGGGCAGCCTCTTCTCCCTCATGGGCTTGCACATGGGCCTAATCAATTTGGGCTTGAATTCATTTTTGTGGGGCCCACTTAAAGATTTAAGCTTAAGCATGACATAGGAAACTTGTATAGTTTCAAATAGGCTTTATGGAATCAATCCATGAACTAGAAAACTTGGGCTTCATAGCCACGTTCATTAAGAGATTGGGAACAAGGATTCTAGCCCAATTCACTTGAAAAAATCTTAGAAACTAACTTAGGGACAAAAGGGTAATTTAACAGAAAGCTCAGGGACTTAAGCGTAAAATTCCTAAATTTTCACTTTAACCCTGTAGAACCTTCTAGACTTAAAAATATGATTCATTCCCTTGAATCATCTCAAAATCCTAAGATAAACCCTCTATCGGCTCTTAGAAACTCCAAAATCCCCTCCGTCGTCTACCCGATTACGTGTTTCGCCCGAAAAACAATTTATTTTATTTTTTTCTGAAATAATTCTAAAAATACAGAATCGTAGGAAATAAAATACTAAACTTAAGTATTTTGTTCACGAATTAAAATTAGGTCTTTTGAGCAGTATTATTATACTGTCAATGGAATTCGCGGGCTGGGTTTCACCTGACTTTCCAACGTAAATTTTAATCGTAGCTTCCTACATTCAAGTAGGATTGAGTAGTAAACTCCATTTATTTAAAATAATTTTCTAAAACTCAAATAAATTTATACAAATAATCGTTCATATTTCGATTATTTTGAAATAATGAAAATCGGGGTGTTACACTAATGGTTGATGAAATGTGGTACCTCTTGGGTATATTTGTTGAAATGATCTATGAGTCTTGGAACTCTCGGGTTCGCCTCACGAAAATTGGTTCACCCCGCGAATCGACCCACATCAGAAACGTATTTGGGATTCTTAATAGCCCCTAATGACCTAAACTCATATTTATACCCTAAGACTCGACCTAAACCCTATTTCTCACATTGTTAACCTCAAAAGCCGCCTCTCTTCATCTTTCTTGGATTTTATTTGAAACCATTGATTTCTCCCTAAAGTTTACAATCCTTCAATCCCTGTTTTTGGTTGTTCTTAATCAAGAACATACCCTTGGGTGTTTGATCTTGCAATTGGAGGATAGGTTGGTTTTTTTAGGTTCTAATCAATCGTTTGAACCCTAAGACAGAGTCAACAACGGATATTGGACTTCCTTCTTCCTTGGAATTTGATTCGTCATACCAGGTAAGGGGGAGATTATCATAATTATTTGGTATGAGAGTTAAGTAGGTGAATGGGGTAGTCTTGGCCCAATTGGTGTGCTCAATGCATGGTTTATGTGAACAATTGAATTATTTGTATAATTAATTGTGATGATAAATTTGTTGATTACTCATGCTTATGGTTATTAAAATGTGGTACCTCTTGAGTATGTTTGTTGAAATGCTCTATGAGTCTTCTGAATTGAGATTAACGAATGCTTTATGAGATTGAGCAGATAAGCTTGATGTGTTGCTTATATTTGGATATAGATAAAATAACTATCATGTGAAGAAAATGATGACTTGTTATAGGTATCATTCTATAGTTAGTGTTGGTGACTTAATTGAGTTGTAGGAGAATCGAAAGATGAGGTAGAAGATAATTAAGGGATAATGGAGATTATTGGTTTAGGAGTTGTAAGTTTTAAATGAATGAGTTTATTGTTAAGATTAATTAGAAGTAAAATGTAGGAGAAGAATTATGAATTAGAGATGTACTTAGCAATAAGTATGAATTATGTGTGAAATAATTTAGTTTGGAATTTAGATTATCTAGTGGTAACAATGGTTTAGAAATAGTTAATGAATTATTTGATTATTGGTTAGAATTATAAGACATGATTATTGAGTAGTATTTGATGTTAATGGAATAGTGGTGTAAGTGACAAATCATGTATCTTAGATGCTGTTAAGTATTAAGGAATGTAATTGAAGGTTTAGAGGCATAATGACATATGTGATGATTAGTGACTTTTTAGATTCTTTAGAAAGGATGATAGGTGTAACACCCCATTTTCTCGATTAAGGAATCAAGCAAGGATCAAACGCAGCATGTCTAGTGCTCAAGCGTTTGGGATGGATAACACGTCGCAACAAGTATCAAAATGGATGACATGTGGTTAGCAGCATGCATCGCTCAAGTATGGCAAAGCCAAAGCTCAAGCGTTGTAGAGCTCAAGCATGGTGGGCAAAGGCACTCGAGCGCCCAGTGCTGTCACATACCCCTACTTTCTTCCTTTTCTCTCCAACTTTGCTTGGCTTCTCTCATTTTCGTGTTTTGCGACCAGAGCTTGCTAGACAGAGATCAGAGCTCACCTAGAGAGAGAAACTTGGTTTCAGAGATATTCGCACGTCCATTTTCGATTTCGACTACATATCTGCATTCAGGGCAATAAGCACGTCACATATATACCTTTGATTTGTCAAACAATGGAGGTAATGCTCGAATCCCTAACTCGTCGACATGTCGACATTGTCATTTACCTTGTTAAATGAATCTTGCTTTGATTCTGGCTTCCTTTGTGAAACATTTGCAAGATTAGGGCTTATGACATTGCCGGGACTCTGTCTGTGTGTTTAGGGAAAATTATGAAGCACCGATGAGCTTGTCTATAAATGAGGCAGCAGCTGTTCTAAGGAGTGGGGTGCATATTTCGAGGCATGGACGTGCAGTTACGACTGTCTAAGGTGGGGAGAAAGTATCTGACATGCTGGGGAGAAAGTATTTGACATTGTTATTGGTAATGTATTATGAATATATGCTCGAGTTATAGTAAGATGACGTAATGTATGATTAATCATTATGACATGCTTGACTTGATGTTTGTAAAGTGTGTACTGTATTGTCTTGTTTGCGTTTGATTTACTTATTTTTCCTTCATATAATTTAAGCATAGTTATGACGTATCTCACCCCCTGTATTTGTCTCTCCTTGGTGTGATATATGAATTATACAGATGAGCCTCAGGATGATGAAGAAAGTAACTCGGTTACATGGATTGAAAATTCTTGAGTTTATAGGATCTTTTATTAATTGAATTCGTTTTCAGGCTAGCGTCTTGTTATTTTATTAAGTATGATATTTTGTTTAGCTCTGATCCATATGACATCGGGATAGGGGAATATTTTGTTTATATTATTTATTCCTTATACGAAACTTGTAAACGATTTATGAAACTTATATTTAACCTTCTTTAATTTGAGACTTGAGTTTATGAATGGTGACTCTCTTAACTATTGTAAAAATGTTACTTTTAAAAACTCGTATATTTATTCCGTAAGGAACCTTTGAAAAATTAGATTTTATATAATAAATGTATGTTGGGGTTAAGGATGTCACACCATGCGTTCTATATGAGTCTCACCGACTCGTATCGGGTCATAACCTAGTGCCTTAACCTTCCACCATAATCTCATATATTTACTTAAATCAAATCGCATATGCTCATCACACATAAAATCATATTTTATTAAGCTAGGCACATCCAAGTCTTATGTCATACTCTCCCCAACATGCATCTCTCAGAAACAGCCTATATCATTGCCTAGAGGTCAGCTAAGCATATAATAATAGATATGGCATATTATCTGGCATAGCATGTTGCACATAGTAAAATAAAAATAAAATATTCATATTATCATATAAGGACATATAAAGCATATTAAGTATGTTAACATAACCAACACAGCTCAAGTAGCTCAATGGTGATAAAAGCAGACATCCTCGAGTATTGTAAAATTAACCTAACTACGATAAATCTACAATCCCCAAATCATCATTGGTACTATGGGGTAGTCGCCAATGTGATTTTGGTATTGTCGATTACTCACTCACTAGTAGGGTTTAGGTCATCATACAACAATTATTGCATGTTATGCTACTTAGCTTTTTTTCCGACGATAGATGGCTTCTTTCCACTTTGAGGTATATGTAGCTTGCTCTGAGATCACGAAATGGTCACTCCCCTACTGTACTCGAATCTGCCCTGCACCAACCGGGCCTTCGGTACTCAAAATATTCACCTGGATACATGTACACGAAGCAGACAATGTTAGTAACCCTAATTTGAAAACAGAACGTAAAACCAATGAACGAAGGAAGAGAAAACCTCAATACCATCACCGATTGCAAGCCATCATGAAAAGAGCATAGGCTTACCTTTGCCCGAGCAAGAAAAGAAGGCTAGGTTAAGAAGATATTGTCCCCACGAACACAATGGTGTTATCGGTTTTGCGATAGGACGTTTGGTTGGGTCGCACTGAACTTCAGAAGTTCCTGTCTTCTCCCTGACCTCTCTTCTCCTCATTCTCTGCTTCTATCTTCGGATTTCGAAAATGGTAACTTAAGTTACCATTTCTCTCAACTTTTTTTTTCCAAATTATGACATCCATGCTCTAGCGTGCTTGAGCATGCCTGCCTGTCCAAGAAACCCTGATTCATGCGTTTGTCCAATTCGAAGCCGATCGATCGTGTATCTTTCAAACAGCTTATTAAACACTCAAACATACATCTTAAGCATATAGCCAAGATTCTAAAACATGGATGTTACATTACTACCCCCTTTCCGTCCTCAGAATTTATATACCTCAGAAAAGATGTGGATACTGTTGCTGCATATCTACCTCACACTCCCATGTAGCATCTCATGTAGTCTCGCCTCAAATGACCTTAACCAAAGGGATCTGTCTACAATGAAACTACTTAATCCTTCTATCTGCGATCCTAACAGGTAAGGCCTCAACTTCGTCCCGAAAGAATTATGCAACTGTCTCCAAAATCTAGATATGAATCTAGGATCTCGGTCGGAGACAATGCTCGACGGCACACCGTGCAACCTGACTACCTCCTTGATGAAGATATTGGTCAACCTCTCCAAACTATAACTCTCACACATAGGTAAGAAATGTCATGACCCAAATTTTGTAGCCATGACCGGCCGAAAGGGAAAGCCTCTTATTTCCCCTTTAAAGCTTCATGAGCATACATGAATTCATCTCATTCAAAGTAAAAGATTACATTCATTAATAAAACAATAATGAATATAATACTTCAGAGTAACAAAAGACATACATAAATTATAAAGTCCTGTTTGAACTAGGAAAAAAATTAAAACTATGTCTGTAACTCATAAAAAAAATTTCACATGGCAAGTAAGGCTTCCTGAGACACCCCGATGTCCCATTAAAGAAAAACCTAAATTATCTAAAACTTATTCGTAATATTAGCGTTAACAAATATAGAAAATCATAAAGATTAAAACTTAAAAGTAAAGAACAAAAGTTAAACAACACCACACACACACACACACACTCTCACACACACATATATATATAAATACAAACATATTGTGCTAATAAACTAAAGAGGGTACCCCATCAGTAGGGTCCCAAAATAAACATATTGATATAAAATGATATAAGCAACGGAAACATAACGTCACAAAAAGACGCACTAACCATAGACTCTAAACTCAACTGCTAGAGGTCACTGCTCGTCCACCAACATCTAGCTCATAAGGATTTCCATCAAGCTCCTCTGCAGCTGGCTCATCCGCGGGGTCTTCTCAAAAAGAGCACATAAAAGAAACATACATAGAAAAGAATTAGGGGGATAAGAAACTATCTATCATCATATAAGGGAAATGGTACGTAACATATAAACAATAAAGACACATAGACATGCATCACAGATATATATAAAAGAATTATATACAATCATCCTCGAGATATATTATCATCCTCTACCTTTCGTACTCATGCAACTTATGCTGACGTGGCTACCACCAATCCTGTCACACATCCCTTACCCGCTAAGGGATGTTAGTCACTAGTCCAAGTGACGCGTTGACGCGCTGTCGCGCACGCGTCAAAAGATGAGCGGTTAGTAAAAATGTAGTTTAGTGTGCGACAACTCGGGTATCGTATCGCAAGGACTCTCGTAGTGCTATTATCGCAGAAAATAAGTTTCTTGGGGGGGTGTTTGGTTTGAAATTGATTGGAAAAACAGAATGAAAACAGAGCGTAAAAACAGAGCAAAATACGTGATTATCAAATAAGACTAAGACGATCAATCTGCTGTTTCGTTTCCCACTATCATCGGTTCATGTAATTCCATGCCCTAAGCAGAGTCTAATCCCTTTTCGATTGTAGCATCGATTAACAAGCGAAACCGACGCTACGGGACATATATTCCTAATTCCGAATTAAGCAAACGGATGAAGCCCTTCGTGAATTAAGCAAACACGAATTGAACGCACGCGAATTAAGCAAACGCGATTAAGTTTAGGAACATACAATCATCGAAACAAATCAATACCCATTCGATACAAACTGAATTAAGCAAACAGAGAATATAGAATAGATATTGAAAGAGAGAAGAGAATTAAATCGGGAATTACAAGACCTCAAGTGTTGGTGGAAGCCGATTACAGCAGATCAACCTAGGAGATTAGTTCTCCATCAAAAACGCAATACAACCAAAGAATTTCGAAAACAAGGATTGGCAAAAGATCCTTCCATTCGCCCTAAACAGCTATTTATAACTTTAGAACTTGAGACTGGAGGCGAGTGGCCTCTCACGAGGCGAATATTAAAATGGCGCCTTCTTGAATTTTTATTCTCGCGAGGCGAGCGTGATTCTCGCGAGGCGAGTATTCAAAACCTGGGTTGTCACAGCCGTGATGCCTATCACGGCCAGACCGTGATGGTCTCTATCTTTGGTGCTTATCTGTCATGGCGTGACCTTCATCACGGCCAGGCCGTGATGGTCTCTGTCTTTAGGGGTTTCTCTTCACGCCCGTGATGGGTGTCACGGGATGACCGTAATGCTTGCTGACTTGAGGCTCGCGAGGCGAGCAATAGCTCGCGGGCGAGGGGAGAGAACATGACTTTTCCGCACCTGGCTGGTCCTCACTCTCGCGGGGCGAGTATCTGCTCGCGTGGCGAGTGTTTCCAGATTGCAATTTCCATTGTTTCCTTCATTCCTTGGACTCTAAGTTAACCTGAAAACATGAAATAGCCATAAGTGCTTTATTTGACTCAAAAATTGACTAAATAACCCTAAAACTACTTAAGGGACTCAAAACCTTGCTTGAGGACAATCAGGCCTAATTTGGGTGAAAACGAGATATAATCAGCACAAAACCACGGTCATACTAGTCATAAAACTAGATGAGCCAGAGGCTTATCACGCGTCCCCAAACACCGGTGCACACCCCCATTCCCAGTAGGGTGCTCATGCAAAGCAATGACACTGTAGCCGCACAATTTCTCCGGTGCACAACCCCATTCCCGATAGGGCGCTCATGCAAAGCAATGACACTATAGATGCATAGCCTAAATCTAAGTTGGGACGGTCCTGTGAGGACTTCTGACCTCGTGTGTTCCAAACATACGGCTGTGATAAATAACATGCACCTATATGAATCTCGTCAACATATATCGAATCATACCCTAGTGCCTTAACCACCCATCACTATCTCATAGCATATCTCAAATAATATCACCTAATCAATCTCATCATAATAAAATATTAATTAATCAGGTTAGGCACGTCTAAATCATATATCATACACTCCCCAACATGTATATCTCAAAATATCAAATATCATCATCACCTAGATGTCACTAAGCATGTCATTCTAGATAAATCATGTTATCAACCATAATCAAAATAAATAATAATAAATAATAAAATAATACTAACATATTCTAATAAACAAAATAACTATGATTTAACATGTTAATCCAAACAGCACACAGCAAGGAACTCAAACAAAATAAAAACAGACAACCTCATATATCATAGAATTAGGCTAACAGCGATAAATCTACAATTTCCATATCATCATCGGTACCACTAAGTAGTCCGCAATGTGATATTGACATTGTCTATTATTCGCCCACTAGTAGGGTTTAGGTCGCCCTACACTAATGTTGAATAAAATGTTACTTATCCATTTCCGACGCTAGATGGCTTCTTTCCCCTACCTGAGATGTCGTAGGCTAGATTTAGAGCAATGAAACGAGCCCACTCTCAACTCCTAAAATCTGCCTCATGAGGTTCTCCCACCTCGGGGACCCCAAAAATTCACCGAATACATATTCATGAAGCTCACGTTACGTGTAACCCAAATCTGAAGACAGAATTGAAAACAAATAAACGGATTGAGAGATAACTTCAACGGCATTTCGGTATAATAAGAACATAGGCTTACCTTAGCCTAATCAAGAAAAGAAAGGTGGGATGATGAAGTAGAAGTCGCGAGGATCACAACGGTATAATCGGTTTTTCAATAGGACGAACGGATTGATCAGAATCAGCTCTAGAAAATTTCTCTCTCTTTCTTTCTCTCCTCTCCCTCTCTCTCTAAATTCTGAGTTTTCTGCCACTTTCTAAAGGGTTCCACGAAATTCTCTTTTAAAAACTTTTTTTTTCTGGCGCCAGCGTTCAGCGACCTAGCACGACGCTCAACGTCCAAGTCCTGCACCGCCTCTCCTTGCCCACTCGCAGCGTGACACGTGTCACACGGGCAGCTCTTAGTGCTCCACATGCTGCGCTCAGTGATGGTTGCTATCCAGCACTACTGGCTCATCCATTTTATCGCGTTCTGGGCTCGTTTGAAGTCCGATTGACTAAAAAATTTGAAACATAGACTCCTCTATACCTAAGGAATAAGGCCAAGCCCTCAAAATACCTAATCTCTTCCACAAAAATAATTTTCCTATTGTGCATTCTTAAGCATTCTAAATGGTATAACAAATTCTAGAACATGTTCTCATTCAATTCAACACCAGTTAATCTCGTACTTTCCATGCAGGGTCCTAACACCTAAACATGCATACCTTTAAATCAAAGTCTTAAACATAGTTATCCAACATATAAATAATTCCTTAAAACACGAATGTTACATTACTACCCCCCTTAAAAAAAATTTCGTTCCCGGAATTTACGTACCTCAGAAAAGATGTGGATACTGTTGCTGTATATCGGCCTCACGCTCCCAAGTAGCATCTCCTATAAATTCTAGATTCTCTCAGAGTTGTACTGACTCAGGCTCAAGTACATGAGAAGGATCCAGATAATATTTTCTCAACTAGGATACGTGAAAGACGTCATGAAGATTAGAAATGTTAGGTGGTAAGGCAATATGGTAGGCTACAGGACCAATCCGTCGAAGAATCTTGAAAGGTCCAATGAAACTAGGAGTAAGCTTTCTACACTTGATAGCTCTTGCAATTCCAGTCTTCGGAGTGACTCTAAAAAAAGTGTGATCACCTTCCTGGAATTCTAAGGGTCTCCTCCTCTTGTTACTGTAGTTCCTTTGCTTATCCTACGCTTCGTTCATCTTTTCCCTGATCTTTCTAACATGTTCCGTCGTCTGCTGTACCACATCAGGGCCCAATATCTAGCTTTCACCAGTCTCATACCAACACAACGGAGTCCAACATTTCCTACCATACAAAGCCTCATACGGTGCCATCCCGATACGGCTATGGAAACTGTTATTGTATCTAAACTCAATCAAAGGCAAAAACTCATCCTAACTGCCAATGTGCTTTAAAACCCATGGCCTCAAAAGATCCTCTAAGGATTGAATCGTCCTCTCGATTGTCCATCGATCCGGGGGGTGATAAGCAGAACTCATCCTCAACTTCGTCCCCAAAGCACTAAGAAACTGTCTCCAAAATTGAGATGTGAATCTAGGATCTCGGTCGGAGACAATGCTCGACGGTACACCATGTAACCTAACAACTTCCTTGATGTGGATCTAGGCCAACCTCTCTAAGCTATAACTCTCACCAATAGGTAATTAGTGAGCACACTTCGCCAACCTATCAATGATAACCCAAATCGCATCATGCCTCTTAGGAGTTCGTGGTAATCCAACCACAAAATCCATAGCTATGCTATCCCACTTCCATTCTGGAATATTTAAGGATTGTAGCAAACCTGCAGGCTTTTGATGTTTTATCTTAGCCTTCTGAAAAACTAAACAAGATAGAACATATTCTGCCACTTCCTTCTTCATCCTCGGCCACCAAAATATTTTCTTTAAATCCTGATACATCTTGGTGGCTCCGGGGTGAAAACTCAACTTACTCTTATGCGCCTCTTCCAAAATCATCTTCCTAAACTCTACATCCTCGGCACACATATCCTGTCTCTAAACCTCAATATACCATCTGATTCTCTACTAAAGTCTGAAATCTTACCCTTATCTATGCCTCTATTCACCTCTTGCAGAAATTGATCCTGGACCTGTTTACCCTTAAGATCCCTCAGAAACTCACTATTAATAGTGATCATACCTAAGCATATTCTATCCTCACACAACTCCATCCTTAGATTCATATCTCTGAACTGTTCAATTACCTCTATTTCCTTTACCATCATCGTCGACACATGTAAAGTTTTCCTACTTAAGGCATCTGCAACCATATTCGCCTTCCCAGGATGGTATTGTAGTTCAAACTCATAATCTTTAATAAACTCCATCCATCTACGTTGTCTCATATTCAGCTCCTTCTGATCAAATAGATACTTCAAACTCTTATGGTCACTATACACATTAAACCTAGCTGCATAAAGATAGTGTTGCCATGTCTTTAATGCGAACACTATAGCTGTCAATTCCAGATCATGGATTGGATAATTCCTCTCATGAACTCTCAACTGTCGGGAAGCATAAGCCACAACTCTTCCCTCTTGCATCAAGACACAACCCAATCCTTGGTATGATGCATCACAATATACGTCAAACTGTCCTAAAGGATCTGGCAAAGTCAGCACGGGTGATCTGGTTAACTTTTCCTTCAACTTCTGAAAACTATCCTCACATTTCTCTGTCCAAACAAACACTGGACCTTTTCTCGTTAACTACATCATAGGCAACACAATCTTCAAAAAACCTTTGATGAACCTCTGATAATATCCAACCAATCCCAAGAAACTCCTCACTTCACTAACTGACTTAGGTCGTTCCCACTTAAGCACTGCTTCCACTTTGGCAGCATCTACTACTATTCCTTCTTTGTTTATCACATGACCTAGGAACTGAACCTCCTCCAACCAAAACTCGCACTTACAAATCTTGGCATACAGCTGTCTATCCTTCAACACCTGTAACACCTGCTGGATCATTAGTCACACCAAAAGGCATAACTAAATACTCATAGTCTCCGTACCTCGTCCTGAAAGCTGTCTTGGGTATATCCTCCTTCTTCACCTTAATCTAGTGATACCCGAACCTCAGATCAATCATGGAAAATACCGAAGCTCCCTTTAGTTGATCCATCAGATCATCTATCCTAGGTAACGAATACTTATTCTTAATCGTCACTTTATTCAACTGCGTGTAATCTGTGCACAATCTAGCACTTCCATCCTTCTTCTTAACAAACAACACAAGCTCCCCACGGTGAAACACTGGGCCTGATAAATTCTTTTTTCAACATATCGTCCAATTATTTCTTTAACTCGACTAACTCTACGGGTGACATCCGATAAGGTGCTATAGATATCGGTCATGTCCCTGGTATGGTATCTATGGTGAACTCCACTTCCCTCTCTGGGGGTAAACCCGGAACATCGGGAGGGAAAACCTCAGGAAATTCTCTCGCGATAGGCATAGAATCTATTCTCGGAGTCTCCTTAGATTCCACTAAAAAAATCATCACGTATAGTCGAGAATCATCACTGCTCATGGGCACTCCTTCATTAGCATATACTATACTAGAAGGCTCTGGAAATGACAAGGTCTTGCTGGAACAACCTATCACTACATGGTTAGCCGAAAGCCAATCCATGCGAAGGATAACATCTATCTGTTGCATAGGTAAACAGACAAGATCCACAAGGAATGTCCTATTCTCAACAACTATAGGACACTATAGACAAACAAACATGGTAGTCAAGGAATCATTGGTTGGGGTAGATACTGTAAGGGTATAAGGTAACAAAGAAACAGGCAAATGTAAATGATCCACATACTCATGCGAAATAAATAAATGTGTAGCACATGAGTCATACAACCCAGACGAGAGTCTACCAGATATCAAACACCCTCCCTTTGGCCTGAGGTCTGGCAACCAACTGTCCTGCTGCTGGGACTCCTCTCCCAGCTTCACCTCTGTAGTCTGCAGCTCCTCTACCAGTATCCGCTTGCTGCTGTATGCCTCTTTGCTTGAAATCTCAAGTCATGTGACCTGCTTTCCCACAATGGAAACAACTAGGCCTCTCTATGCAATCTCTAACATAATACGGACCTCCGCATCTGAAACAAACTGAGCCCCTTTGCTGCTGGCCCACTCCACCAACTAGTGTTGTAGAAGCTGATACTGATGCAGATGTCTCAACACTCTGCACTGGTCTAGTATAAGGTCCCCGTCTCCCCTATGAACCACTGTCTGCTCTTCTCTGAAAACCTGATCTGATAGGAACTCTACTCATCTATTGTCTGTTCTCAGCAGCCTGCCTCTAGTCTATGCCCTCTATGGCACTACATCTCTCAACTAGATCTGGGAAGCTCTGAATATCAAGCGGCACTATGGCTCTTTGCAGCTCATGTCTCAAGCCATCCTCAAACTTACGGCACATCCACTCCTCATCCAAAAACCTCTGATAGAACTCATAAAACTGTATCAAGAAACTCAAACCTGGCTGCATAGTTACCTACAGACATATCCCCCTGTCGAAGACTCGTGAACTCCCTCTCCTTCTCGTGTCTGACCAACCGCGGGAAGTATTTCTCGAAGAAACAGTCTCTGAACAGCTCCCAACTAATCAACCTGCCCTCTGCCTCAAGCAACCTACTCTTGCCTCTCCCCCATGGCTCCGCTCCTCTCGTCAGCATGAAAGCAACATAAGTCACTTTTCTGTCATCTCTGCATCTCATGGTGTCAAAGATTTTCTCCAACTCCTATATCCACCACTCAGCTCGCTCTGGATCATAATCCCCTCTGAACTGGGGTGGCTTCCCTTTTAGGAAGGTAGCCAATCCTGCATCCTCTGCCTCAGCAGCTCTCCTCATGTCCTGTTGCTCCTGTAACTCTGCATCTCTCTGCTTCCTTTGAGCATTCTGTTGCGCCTATTGTAACAGTAAGGATGCTAACTTCTGAATGGTCTGAAGAGTCTCAGGTGACTCCACTACAAGAATTTTCGCTGTTTCCCAGGGCCTATGGCCCTGGGAAATCCATAAAATCCGTTGGAAAATACACATTTCCCAGGGATGACCCACGGATTCAGATCCCTCGGTTTTCAGCTGGTCGGAAACGTTTCCCACGGGTATGCCCTGGGAAATACCCCGCGGTCACACCCTTGGGAAATTTCCCACGGACTTCTCCCTGGGAAAAGTTTCCCACGGAAAAATCCCTGGGAAACGTTTCCCACAGAATTTTCCCTGGGAAACGTTTCCCACGGAATTTTCCCTGGGAAACATTTCCCAGGGTTTTAACCTTGGGAAACCTATGTATTTTTTTAATTAAAAAACTTTAATTTATAGCTTAATAAGTCAATTAATTATTATTCCGGCGGAGGGAACCAGCGATTTGCGGCTCTGCAACTTCCGGTGGCAGCTTCGGGTCTGGACTTGGCTGGTCCGGGTCGAACGGCGAACGGCGGCGTCTGGACTGGGCGGTGCGGTCTGGACAGCGGGAGAGAGGGAGGAGGACCAAACTATGTGTCTCTGTTTGTATGTGTTTTTACTGTTAGTATTTTTTGATTTTTGACTGTGGTTTGGAGCGTATGTTGGTGAAAAAATGGTGGAAGGGATGGATGAGTGAGGGGCTGGTTTATTGAAGAATGAGAGAAATGGGAGGAGGAAGATGAAGTTTAGAAAGGGAAGGAGATGTGTGGGTTTGAGGTGAGAAGTGAATGTTGGCTGGGTATGGGTAATTATGGGTTTATGGTGTTTGTTGGGTTTTGGGTGAAGGAGGAAGAAGGGTTGGAGTTAGGAGGAAGATGGAGATGGGTTCTTGAAGAAGAAGAGAAATGGGAGGAGGAAGATGAAAGAAGAAGAAAGAAAAAAAAGTCTGAACGGCTCCTCGATCGTGTAACATATTTCCCAGGGCCACAGCCCTGGGAAACGGCGCCTCGATCGTGTAACATATTTCCGGGGCCACAGCCACGGGAAAGCGTGCCTCATGTAACATATTTCCCAGGGCTACAGCCTTGGGAAACGGCGCCTCATGTAACATATTTCCCAGGGCCACGGCCCAGGGAAACGGCGCCTCATGTAACATATTTCCCAGGGCCACAACCCTGGGAAACGGCGCCTCGATCGTGTAAACATATTTCCCAGGGCCACAGCCCTGGGAAACGGCAACTCATGTAACATATTTCCCACGGCTACAGCCCTGGGAAACGGCGCCTCGATCGTGTAACATATTTCCCAGGGCCACAGCCCTGGGAAACGGCGCCTCGAATGTGTAACATATTCCACAGCCCAGGGAAACGGCGCCTCGATCGTGTAACATATTTCCCACGACCCAATCCGTGGGAAAACAAGCGGAGCAGTTGGCGCCTCTGTTACCCGCGGCCCAATCCGTGGGAAAACAAGCGGGAGCAGTTGGCTCCTCTGTTACCCAAGGCCCAACCCGTGGGAACCATAGAGAGAATTTTCCCAAGGCTTTAACCATGGGAAACGTCAAAATTTCCTAGGGATTTTTTTCCCTGGGTAATATGCCTTGGGAAATAGCTTAAATTCTTGTAGTGTCTCCTCCACCTCCAGCTCCTACCAAAGGCTGAGAAGTCTCACCCTCTACTCTCTCTAGGGTCCTACTACTCCCTCGTTCTCTATGTCCTCTGCCTCGAGTCATGATCTTGTTAAAAGAAATCATTAGCTCATATTTATATGACATATAATATTACATAACCAGATATATAAATACTATATGCCACACAAATGTTAATTATCGGGTCCGGACTCACTAACCAACTTCCAAAGATAGTCGTTATCCGATGTGGATTCAACTAAAATGGCCAGTACATGTGAAGGATCAGGATAATACTTTCTCAGTTAAGAAACGCGAAAGACGTCATGAAGGTTAGAAAAGTTAGGTGGTAAAGTAATATGGTAGGCTACTGGACCAACACGTCGAAGAATCTGGAAAGGTCCAATGAATCTGGGAGTAAGCTTTCAAGACTTAATAGCTCTGCCAATTCCAGTCTTCGGAGTGACCCTCAAAAACACGTGATCACCCTCATAGAACTCCAAGGGACTCCTCCTCTTATTACTATAGCTCCTCTGCCTATCATGTGGTTCCTTCATCTTTTTCCCGATCTTCCTAACCCGTTCCATCATCTATTGCACTGCATCTGGACCCAACACTTGCCTCTCACCAATCTCATACCAACACAACGAGGTCCTACACTTCCTTCCATGATCACTCCTTATTGATACAACTTTCATGTCTTTCTCATTTTGTACAAGCTTAGCCATTTTCTTAAAACCAGAAAAGGCTTCATTTTTGTGTGCTAAGAAATATGTCCAAGTATAACTAAAGAAATCATCCTCTATTACTAAGGCATACAAGTTTCCACCAAAGCTTTTGGTTCTAGATGGACCAAATAAATCCATGTGCAAAAGTTGCAAGGGTCTAGTTGTTGAAACAATATTCTTAGGTTTGAAAGAGACCTTCACTTGCTTTTCCTTTTGACATGCATCACATAGGCCATCTTTAACAAATTTCAGTTTAGGCAATCCATCCACAAGATTTTTAGAAATCAGATTGTTTAAGTGGTTCACGTGGATATGTGCAATCCTTCTATGCCATAGTCAATTCTCTTCTTCTTTTGAAATTAGACAACATGTATTATTTGAAGAGATATTATCTAAGTCAAGCATATATATGTTATCTGTCCTATGGCCAATCAGTTTCCGATTTGCATCATTCTGATTTTCTATCATACAGCTATTGGAATTGAATTTTACCTTGTAACCATTATCACATAATTGATTTATACTCAAGAGATTGTTCTTTAATCCCTCAACATATAGTACATCTTCAACAATTGTTGTTGAGCCACTTCCTAGGTTGCCAATGCCAAGTATCCTCCCTTTGTTATTGTCTTCATATGTAACACTTCCACTAGATTTTGGAGTGAATGTTATAAACTTGCTTCTGTCTCCTGTCATGTGCTTGGAACAGTCGCTATCAAGGTACCATTTAACATTCTTGGCCTTCCAACACACCTACAAAACAGGTTTTTCATACTTTTCTTTTAGGTACCCAAATCTGGTTGGGTCCTTTGTTGTTAGTCATCACATATGTTCCCTTAGGAACCCATATTTGCTTAACATTTATCCTTGAAGGATTTCTAAAATATCATGTATAAGCAATGTGTCCTTTTCTAGCACAATAGAAACATTTGACAAAAGGATTAGTAGATGACTTAGGTGCAACAAAGAGTTTCTTAAAAGTTTTTTCATGCATTGCTGGTTGGTATCCTATTCCAGCTTTATCATATACTCTTTTTTGTTGTCCTAGAATTGCATTAAGATTATCTCTTCCTAAAGTAAATTTAGAGAGAGTGGTTTTCAGTTTTCAGTTTTCAACCTCTTTTTCAAGCATATTACAATTTGAGCGTGTAGAGCTAGATGCACTTAGCCTACTGTTTTTAGCTTTTAGTTCTTTATTCTTAATATGAAGAGTTGCATATTCACTACATTGTTTAGCAATGACTTTTCTGGATGACATTACTTGCTTAGAAATTTTCACATATTCACTATGAAATTCATCAAAACCATCTTGCAGTTCATCATAAGTAGGAGGAAGATTATCTACCTCATCTTCAATTTGTGTCACTTTGATGACTAGTCATAAGGCAAAGATTTACCTCTTCTTCCTCAAATTCTTCAGAGGAATCCATGTCATTCTCCTCCCATGCTATGTATGTTCTTCTTGGCTTATTTTTTCTTCATGTCCTTGGACTCAAAGTTGTTATGCTTGTCCTTCTTTTGAAGCCCTGGACACTTATTCTTGTAATGTCTAGTTCTTCCACATTCATAGCATTTTACATTTGTATTTGAACTTTCACCTTTTGAGAGATTCTTTTTGGAAAAGAAGTTTGAGGGATTTTTGTTGAAGGTTTTCTTCTTGAGAAACCTCTTGAATTTTCTGACCAGCAATCCCATGTCTTTTTTAGAATCTTCATTCTCCTAAAGTTCTTAATCTTCATCACTGTCATGAACTTATTTGGAGATATGAGCCTTTATTGATAAGCCTTTCTTCTTTTTCTCCTTCTATTCATGATTATTCAACCTATGAAGTTCAATCTCATGTTCTTTAAGCTTTCCAAACAGTGTAGCAATGTTCATAGATTCTAAGTCTTGTGCTTCAGCTGTATGTGATAATCTTTGGTTGCCATTCTCTTGTCAAGCATCTCATAACTTTGTTGATTTGTTTCTCATCTACGATAGTCTTTCCAAGTCCATTTAGTTGATTCACAATGTGAGTGAACCTCCTCTGCATATCATTGATATCTTCATATTTCTTCATGTGAAAGAGTTTATATTCATCCATAAGTGAGTTCATTCTTGCTCTCTTCACATCACTTGTTCCTTTATGAGTAACTTGCAGCGTATCCCACATTTGTTTTGTTGTCTTACAATTAGAGACCCAGAAAAATTCATCATAACTCAAATCAGCAGTTATAATATTCTTAGCTTTAGCATTATAAACTACTCTTTTCTTGTCCTAATCATCTTAATCAGTTCTTGGCTTACGTCTTGGTGCCATTTGCATAAGAATAAAAGGGATGAATGGACCATTCTCAACAGCATCTAATACATCAAGACCACTTGCCTCAAGGAATATTAACATCCTTTCTTTCCAATAAATATAGGTAGTGCCATTGAATGCAGGGGGCCTTGCTAGAGAAGCCCCTCCTCCCAAGATGTCATTTGAAGCCATCCTCTTAAGCTATTAAGCTTACACAAGAGTGAAAGCTCTGATGCCACTGGTTGGTTGTGGCTTCTAATACTCAAGAAGGGGGGGGGGGGGGTTATTTTGGTAACTTTTCCCTTTTTGCAAAATGTGAAATTTTTCTCAGCTTCATGAAAAATTTTTTGTCAACCAACTTAAACCAAAACAAGTTTTTGCTTAGTGATAGGTTCAAAACTTTATTCTTTTACAAGAAAAAGAGAGATGAAAAGATTGATTAAGATATTATGCATAGAGAGAAATGCAAATCGAGATTTTATCCTGGTTCAGCTACCTCCTTTGGTATCCTACATCCAGTACCAACTTCACAGTGAGTTTCGTCCACTAACAATCAAAACAATTACAGGATTCTTTACAAGCTTCAACTCCCAGGTTCCTTCTACCCAATTGAAAGTTTTTCAGTCAAAGCAATCTTGTAATTCAAAAGAGCCCCTTCTACTCTTGTCAAACCACCAAGAGTCCCTTCTACTCTTGATCTACACAGAGAGAACACCTTCTCTCTAATCTTCCTTTTGCAGTAAAAAAGGTTTTTGAATCAGATTCTAAGAAATCAAATATTACAAATTGAAGCTCTAATAGAAATATATCAAGTATTCTCAATGAATTTCGTGTTTAATCTCAGTACAGACTGAATTCGTGTTTAGAAAGTATTTGCCCAAGCCTTTATATAGGTGTATGTCAAAATAGATCCGTTGGACACACTTCAAAAGTCAGTTAAGATCAAAACAAACTTTCATTGAAAAATTCAGTTATCAGTCAATCGATTATCTAATGGATGTATTAATCAAAGATTCAATTTTTAAAACTGAATACATCGATTGCCTAATCAATTGTGTTCTTGAAAATTCTTGATTCTGACTGATACATAGATAGGTACATCGATTTTGTTCTTGAAAAACATAAGAGTTCTCAGCCCAGAAGTCTTTACATCGATTGGTAAATCGATTGCATAATGGGTTTCAAAAGTCTTTGCCTCTGTTTCGGCTTATGAATTGATGTACTAATTGACTGTTCTATCACTTTCAAAATACTTAACTTATGTTCTGTGTTTACATCGATGTACCAATCAATTGGATGCATGTTTCCATAAGTGTTGGCTTCTGTTCAGCCTTATGCATCGATTGGTAAATCGATTGTAAGCTTCTTTCAAAAAGTGTCAGCTTCTGTTTCACAATCGATGTACTGAAGCTTGTTTTGTATTTTTATCAAGTCAGTCATAGTCAATCGATGTATACATTGATGTATACTTTTTATATATTGATGTACACATTGGTTTTCTTTAAAGATATTTAATTAACTGAAAGTACATTGATGTACACATAGATGTACAAAACCTTCAATTAATTCTTTTTCCTTCTTAGTTCATTTTACTTTATGAAAACCTTTCTAGTTTGTTTTTACGAGAGCTATTTCAAAAAGGAAAATTTAACATATTTCTTTACATTGATAATCTAATATTGCTTGAGATCCTTTGAGATTCTTCTTTGTAGTTCTTCATCTTCTAGCCTTGCTTCATGATCCTTCTTTTGCTCCTTTGATCCTTTGCATCCTTTTCCTTGGCAAGAAATTAGAGAACCAAAGTGTAATTCAAGTTAGTTTAGTCAATAATCAAAACATACTAGGATCATTTTTCCATAGTAGGGGGAAGAAGAGAAGAAACCTTTTCACTTACTCTACCAAAAGCCATAAAGTTGAGCTAAAGAAAAATAGAGGGCGGTGAATGCGTACCTGAAAGAAGGGAAGAATGGAAAAAGGAGTTGGGGAGGATCTTGGAAGAAATTTAGAAGTTTTTCTTGTAAATAAAGGTTGAAGATGATGAAGGATGTGGGAGGAGAGGAACAATTTATAGAGGCAAGAAGGAGTGGTTTATGAAACCGTGTGGGAAGGAGAAAAGTCAGAATGTGAAGTGACGTTTCAATGATGATGATAGTTGGAAATGCCATAAATGCGGGGAATTGGATAGGGCATGTCAGAATGGTGGATGAGGCAATACAACAAAAGATATTTGGGAATCCGTGTATGTTAACACGTGTCCAAAACGGTAAATGAGGCGACAAGACAATAAAGTCCAACAGTAAAAGCAAGATGAGAAGCGAAAAACCTTTAGAGAAGCATAGAATGACAACACGCAGGAAGTGGGCACCACCGAAATCTAACCCAATACTTGGGTTAGGAAAGCAGGTTGAGTATTGCTGAGCCAGAGTGAACTGAAGCTATTTCACTCCTTTGTAGCTCATAGCTTGGGGGACTTATGTACCTCTAAGGGAAAAATGGGTCGAGGAAGGGCCCGAGATCTATCTAAGTGGATATAAAGCTATATCGCTCCTAAGTAGCTCATAGGTTGGGGGGCTTATGTACTGTAGGGGCCAAGTGGGCCGAGAGGCACTTGAGATCGGGCCCGAGAAGCACCCGAGATCCAGCCCAAACATTGGAGTAAAGAGGAGAAGACAGGCAGATTTTGACTGGGTCAACACATAGTAGAAAAGACCTCAGAGCAACGCATGAAAAATAGGTGGTTAAATACTAGCTTTAAGTGGGAACTGTGGGAGAGTTGGTTTCCCGAGAATTAAGGAAGTGGGCCGAAACAGTTTAGAACTCGGCATGTATTATATAAGACAATAGTCATAGTAGAGAAGATAAGCTATCTTGTAACTATTACTCTGCTATTCGGAGATATCTCAATAGAAGAGCGTATTTCTGATTAAGTGTACTAGTGAATCATAGCAATATTGTTCTTCAGGTTCTCGGTTTAACACTGCTGAAAATTTGTAAGAACAATACCTATCCGGCATTCACAATCAATATAGTTAAAGATAAGATATGTTGATATGTTGTACATTAAATAAGTCTTGATCCATTAGTTATTAGAAGCTTGTCTTTAGTTTATAATTTCTCTATCTATATAACAATGTTACTGAAAAACTAGTGCAGGAAGCCCTTTTTACGTTAGTTAAAAGTGTTGTTTAACGTCTGTTTAACAACTGACATAAAAGTACCACCTTTAACGTCAGTTATTAAATATAGCTGATGTTAAAAGTATACTTTTAACGTCAGTTATTTAAATAAACTTATGTTAAAAGTTCTACTTATAACGTCTGTTGTTTTTTAAACAACGGACATGAGAAGTAAATTTTTTTTGAAAATTACTTTTAACGTCAGTTGAATAAAGAACTGACGTTATTTTTTTTTTTAATTTTGTTACAATATATCCCTTCCCCCAGCTATATCCCTACATTCAGTAAACAGTCCACAATACAGAATATGCACACATTACAGAATTTGCACACACTCAAATTTAGCAAATAAGGGCCTCATTAAAACCTTATGATGCAAAACCCTCCTTAGGGATAAAAACATCATTAAGGAAAAAGAGTACCCTTAAATTTTATTAATAAAAGAAAAGAAATACAAAGAACCAATGGGGGGACGAAAAACCAAAACCCATTAATAGAAAAAATAACTAAAAGTTTCTAAGTATTTAAATGTAAATTCATATAAAAATATTATTAACTACTACACATCTTCTAAGTTTTTAGGAGGTATTTTTTCTATTCCTTTTTATTTTGCATACTTTAAGAAGAATTCTGAAAAACGTATCATCAAGTCTCTAAACTCTCCTTTTTTAATAGCAGATTGGTCGCTAAAAGCCTGCACACGTTCAAATAATTAACAATAACATTAACTCAAGTCATCACCAAAACTAAAATATATAATTAAATAAGTTGTTTAAGTGATTACCTTCATCCATCCCTCTGTAATAGGTGCGAAGACTATGTTCAGCATATGATGGATCACATAATAGTCACACGACTAACTGTCATGCTGCTAACGAGACTACAAACGAAATGAAATTTAATGTCAGTTAAATATACATTTATATTTATATTTGTAATTAGTAATTATAATATTAATTAATATTTAATAAACTACCAACCTTGAGGATAATCCAATCAGGATTTCCTTTAGACTTAGTAGTCCTACTCCTCCCGTTGGCGCAACTTATGCTACATGCCTTCAGCGCGCTATCATAAATAGAATATTCATGTCAATTAACCAATTCATCATGTGTGTAATAAAATAAAAGAAAATGTTAAAACTTAAATTAAATAGAAGATTAATTACTTACGTATTGATGGATTCCACTACCACCCATGGCAAATTCTGGTGGAGAGAGCATAAGAATATGACAGTATGCCTAGCGGTATGAAGTATGAGCAACTGCCAATGATCAATCATTTTGTAGGTGCCAGATATATTTTTTTTCCGACCATCACCTCCCAGTAATCTTCCAATGAATGAATTGTCTTTATTGTGATTGGCAAATAATTCAGGCATAAGGACGTGGGAGTCTAAGAAGCCATAAGGGTTAGAGCCCCTCTGAAGTTGAAGACGATTCAGATACCTAAGACATGAAAAAAGTGGATGTTAATTGCATAATATATCGAGGTAGAAATAAATCATAAAATTGAAATAAAATATAAAATTGAATTAATTATAAAATTAAAGCATACTTACATGGACCAAAGACTCACAACCATGGTGGCTAGCCACTCGCCACCTTTGCAAAGGTGCCCAAGATCATCACCACTGAATATAAAACCAAGATCTACTGGCGTAGGCGGGCGTGCCACCCATCCATCGTGTTCCAACGGGCATGTAAAAATCTCGTCAGCATAATCCTCATCAATCGAGAACATATGACTGTAGGGAGACAGCGAACTCGTATTTACCTTCAATATTAAATAAAGAAAGTATATAAGTAGTTGAGAATAAAAAACATAATTAATTAATTGGGAAATTTGATCATTAATTTTTAATATACCTTCCGGAAAAACTAAGGCTCCTGCTTCACCAACTCAAGCTCTTGCCGTTTCACCTCCAAGTCAAGCTCTCGCCATTTCACCTCCAAGTCAAGCTCTTTGCATTTTATGTCTGTTGACGAATCTGGGCAAGTATACCCAGTCGTGCAAGTAATACGGTGGTGAGACCGTTTTATCATTCCCACGAGGACTGCAACAAGTACTAGCACGTACCAATTCAACTACTATCTAAGCGATTCTTGGATTGAAGAGAGGTCTAAACTAATTATCAAGCCAACAAAAGTAAAAATAAACAAAATAAGAAAAACAAACTCTTTTTGTAATTTTCTCAAATACTTGGAAGGCAATAAAAGAAGGTTTTCAAATATGACAAAAGATGTTGGGATTAGGTTCACTAAACTTCATCCTCATGCAATGAAACAACTAACAAACAGTTTCTACTTCAATTATGACAATCAATCCACTAAATTACTCAAGTCCCGATCCCTTGGATGACAAGAGCCTAAATCCACTAATAGACCCTAATTCCTTAGGTGGCCTAGATTAGTGAACTTGCATTAAGATTAGGGATCATGCGATTGCTAATAAACCTAGTTCCATTCCTAGATACAAGGCTTACTAGGTGATTAATCTCAGTTCCGGTTTTAACACGAATTTTCCAATTGCATATCAAAACACAAATCAAGTCATGGGGGTGCTAGCCACAACAAGCATTACGTACAGAAATCAATCACTCAATAACAAAGCAGAAACTGTATTGCAAGATTAAATCAAATACATGAGAATTCAGAAATAGCTACCCTAACCCCAACAATAGAGGTTTAGCTACTCATAATAATAACCACAATCAAAGAAACATAGATGAAGGAGAGAAGGGATTCCATGGGGGCAATCCTCCAGAAGCTGCCTCTGGTTCCAAGAGCCTTTTGGGTTTCCAAACTCGTAGCCTTCAATGTCTCCAAGGTGTCCCTTCCAATTCTGCCTTAAACAGCTTATAACAGGGGTTCTGGTTTTCGCACACTCGCGGGGCGAGATGTTTCTCACGAGGCGAATATTAAACTTCTGGTTTTCAGTGATTGGAACTCTCGCGAGGCGAGACACTATTCGCGTGGTGATACAGAACAGGTTGCATTTTCCTGGCACAGTCATCTTTCAGGTTCGCGAGGCGAGGTGTGATTCGCGGGGCGAGACAGAAAGGATGACATTTTGCTGTTTCTGGCTGTCTGCAGTCACGAGGCGAGTATACTCTCGCGGGGCGAGCATTCCCAGAATTTCATTCTCCACTGTTTCTTCATTCGCTTGGCTCTAAGTTAACCAGATTTTTCAGTGATTCCTGCAAAACAACACACAAAACCACCTTCACCTGTTCCAAGGGAAAATCTAACAAAATCAACTAAATAATGTCTAATCTATATGAAAAATGCATGCAAAAGTGTACAGGAAACATCATGTAAAATCACACTATCAACGTCCAACTCCTGCTCCCTCTCTGCCAAGTCATCCACCTCCACATGTTTCCTATGATATCTCTCTTTTGTTCTCACATGTGAAGGTTCGGCAGCTCCCGCTGTGTCCTGGCAACCCATGGAGGAAAGCTCATTTACAATCATCTGCTTGAAGGATGGGTTTGATAGGAAGAGGCTCATCAGTTGATCTGTAATGGCTGGGTCGGTCATGAGCTGCTGTTTAACCACTTCTCTAAGTGCCTCCTCATCGACCTGCCTATGTGAAGCTCTTGTGCCATAGCATTTTTTGATGCCCACCGTCCCTGGAACACCAACCACCCGACCACGGTGGTCGTCTTTGCCTAGGGCAGTGATCAATATATCTCGGTGTCCATGTGGGACGAATGAGCCCTGGGATCATTTTTCCTTAACCTCCTCCTACAATGAAGAAATTAAAAAACGTGTAAGCGAATGTCTTAAAAGTATCAATATATACAAATATCAACTACAAATGCAATTAGTTTGTTACTTACAGTCTTTTCTGCCACAGTGCGTGTGGCTTCAGCTTTAAAATCTCTATTTTTTGTCCTTCGGGATTCCAACCAAGCATTCTCGCGGGCGATAGGAGATGGAGGATCAACAACTGTGCCCTCGGGCACCTCTCCAGCTGCTTTCCTCTTGTTCAACTTCTTCTGTAAGTCCCTCTACTTATCCGTCATCAATCCATTAATCTTAGTGTCGTACCCACCCTAAGACAATGTGTGGGTGTGAATGTTCTTTTCTTGAGTCCTCTTACCCTTTTCCCTTTTAGCCTGTTAAAACAAAAACACATAATAAATTTACTTAAATAAATTTTCTTTACTTAAATGTACTCTAAAATGGATAAGTAAATTAACTTCACTAACCATAAATGAAGGTGTATGTCGGCTCCTAACAAAACTATCCCATGTCTCCCTATCAACGTACAGTTAGTTTATAAAAAGTTATTCATGGTTCTTTTGAACTAGAGAAGTGCATTGATTTGGACACGACCATAACCCCACTATTTTGCATGTTACACTTGCTATCTTGTTCCTTTGATATTAAAGCTAGGCCCACGTGCTAGCCATTTGAATTTGTCAGAAGCAGTACTACTATCCCTCAGGATTTCATCTTTAAACCATTGTAAGAAAGTCTTGTTATGCTTGTTCAACAACCACTTTTTGTTCATTCGAGAGTTTTCTACCTTAACTTTTCTTTAGTCATCACGAAAGTAAGGTTGAACCATATCGATGTTATTTAGTATATACAAATGTGCTTGAAGCATTTCCTCCCGACCCTTGATATTAATCATTACACCTTGTGTACCCTTACCTTGACATCTTCTCTCATCATGACGAGGCTTAGGAACCCCTGTAGTATCCGTGTTAGGAAGGTAGTTTGAACAAAACTCAATAGCTTCTTCTGCAACATACCTTTGAACAATAGATGCTTCGAGATGGTGTGGATTCTTCACATACCCTTTCAAGATCTTCATGTATTGTTCAAATGGGTACATCCACCTCAAAAAAACGGGGCCACATAATCTAATCTCCCTCACTAAATGAACAATTAAGTGAACCATGATGTCGAAAAATGAAGGAGGAAAATACATCTCCAATTGGCACAAGATTGTAGCAGCCTCAACTTCCAACTCATCCAACTTATGGGGGTCAACGACTTTGCTACATATAGCATTGAAGAATTAGCACAACCTAGTAATGTCATGTCTCATATTTTTAGGAGCAATATCACGAATAGCCTCAGGCATAAGTTGTTGCATCAAGATGTGGCAATCATGAGCCTTTAAGCCAACTAATTTGAGATCAGTTGAGACAAGCCTCTTGACATTTTAAGAGTAACCAAGTGGAACTTTGATGTCGTGAAGACACTCACAAAAACTTTGTCTCTCTTTTTTTGACAAAGTATGACATGCTGGAGACAAATATGTCTGCTTACCATCCTCAACAACAGGAGCTAACTGCTCTCGTATACCCATCACAACAAGATCGAGACGAGCATTCACACCATCCTTTGTCTTGCCTTGAATGTTGAGAAGCATCCCGATCACACTATCACACACATTTTTCTCCACATGCATCACATCAATACAGTGTCTGACATCAAGCTTGCACCAGTATGGAAGATCAAAGAATATTGACCTCTTCTTCCATACGTTTTTCTCAGTAGCCTTAGCCTTCTTTTTGGCCTTGCCCAAGACAACATTGATGTGCTTCACCAGTTGATAAACTTGCTCTCCATTTAAGGCCGTCGGAGCATTTTCAATCTCTTGGCATCCATTAAAAGCATTTTTCATCTTGCGATATGGATGACCACGTCTAAGAAATATCCGATGCCCAAGGTAAACCGTCTTCCTTCCATGATGCAACTGAGTCTAGCATGTGCCTTCTTCATATATAGGGCATGCTTTATGCCCCTTAACACTATGCCCGGACAAGTTCCCGTATGCTAGAAAGTCATTGATGGTGAAAAATAACATGGCACGCAGCTTGAAAGTCTCGTGAAAATACCCATCAACTACATCAACACCTTCGACCCACAGCTTTTTCAAGTCTTCAATTAAGGGACTTAGATAAACATCTAAGTCATTTCCCGGTTGCTTTGGGAACGAAATCATCATAGATTACATCATGTATTTGCGCTTCATGCACAACCAAAGAGGTAGGTTGTAAATTGTCAAGAGAACAGGCCATGAACTATGAATACTACTTAAGTTACCATATGGATTCATTCCATCCGTAGCAAGTCCAAGCCTTAGGTTTCTTGGCTCATTGGCGAAATCCGGAAACAAAGTATCAATCTTCTTCCATTTCACAGAATCAGTCGGATGGCGAACCTGTCCATCATGTCTCCTCTCATCATGATGCCATCTAAGATTCTTTGCATCTTTCACATTAGTAAACAATCGCTTGAACCTTTGAATTATTAGAAGATACCACAACACCTTCGTAGGAGGACCCTTTTTTTAACATCACAAATCGAATCATCAAGATCATCACCATCATCGTCATCCTTCACTTTGTAGCATGATAACCCATACTTGGGGCAATCATGATTCTCTTCATAATCACCCGTGTACAATATGCAATCATTGGGGCATGCGTGTATCTTCTTATACTCCATACCCATTGGACACAATACCTTCTTGGCCTCATAGTTACGGTCAGGCAATGTGTTTCCCTCGGGAAGCAAGTCTTTCAATAATTCAAGTAATTCGGTGAAGCTTTTATCGCTCCAACCATTTCTTGCCTTCACAAAAACCAATTTTAACACCGCTGACACCCGTGTATGAGTAGTACACCTAGGATACAAAGGCTTATCCGCATCACTGCACAACCTTTCTTACACATGTGCTCGCTGAAAATATTATTGTCCAATATCACAGATCATGTCCTCTACTCGATCATCCTGCATATCTACGTCAACATTCTCACTTTGGGAGACACTTTGCTTAGTACTTAACAACATATCACCATGCCATATCCATATTGTATAATTCCAGCAAATACCAAAACAAATAAGATGAGTACGTATATCCTTGACCGTACATTTTCTTATATTCAAACATTTGACACAAGGACAACAGAACATTCCTTTACTATTAGGAACATTCCTTTGAGAAATTCTATAAACTCTTCCACTCCCTTCAAATACTCATCACTTGTGCATTTACAAGCCATCCAACTACGGTCCATACGGTCCATAGCTAGATAGGTTATGTAGATATAAACACATATATCCAATATAAGCACAATAGGGTAGATTGGAAAAGCACACTAGTATTTGAAAAACTAACAACCATATATATCTTAATTGAGTAACTGGCTAAAACATCATCCTAATATATGTTAATCATCATTTCAATGCCAACAATAAGACTATTACCGAGTAAACTAGAAATCCAACCCTAACAAAAAACTATACCCTGTGGACCTCAAATGGACATGATATATCCTCACAACAAGTGTTTCCAATGACTTGCCTACTTTCTAAGGAAACTAAAAGACAATATTCATAATTCCATTGATGTCCAACATGCTTAGCATTTTTCTCCTTAAAAATGAGGTTCCTATCCCTCTTTAGTGAACTTTTTGTATATATTCTCAGACTTAAAAGACGAACTAAGCAAATGACAGAAAGCAAAACTGAAACTTTAATGTCCATTATTTTGTATAGAAATCCCCTTTTTTTCATACATCACAAATCATGATTATTTTTCACTTGACCAACCTTTATGCTTACATAACCTATGTTATAGATAAGCTGTGGCTTATCACACATACTCACAAACATCAAAAATAGCAAAGTCTGAGTTCACAATGAACATTGGGCAGACGAATATGTTACTGTAATTTGAAAACATACTCACAAGCAAATGAGGAAGATTTGAAAACACAAACAAAAATGGGTATTACAAAAACTGAAATTTGGGGGTTACCTGCGTTCATAGAGCGGAGAAGGAGAGTGGCTCGGTTAGGGTTCTCTGTTAGGGTTCACTCCAGTGGCACAGAAAGAGGCGCACGCTCTGTGTTAGTAACAATGGTTTAAAGTCTTTTACCCCTTCTTTCGTTATTAATCACTCCACTCCAATCATACAAAACATAACATAGCCAAAGTGACTCTCACAATGACAAGGACAAACATATTTATTTGACATGTGATAAACCAGATACAATATATAAAACAATCAAATCAGAGGTAAAAGTTTGAACTTTTGCAATAGATGACAACCCCATATCGGCATTCAAAAACACGTAACAAACACTCCGCAAATAATCCCTTCAAAGAAACTTGGAAACTCCAAGTAAACTAACTCCAATACCACCTACCAAATCCAAAGGACCAAATTATCATCAATAGAAAACCATTTTCCAAATTTCTTTTAGACCTTTTATCCCTTTTAGTCCAACACCATGGTAGACTTGAACACCCTTCCTTGGACCAACAACAAAATACAATGACAACCCTTTAGCACTAATATCCAATTTTCTAATTACATCATGTGATAAAGAAAAATTTAAATTTCACAGTTCTTTAGACAAAAGAAGCTCAACTTTGTTTCCTATAAAATAAAACCCAGAAACTATTTCCACATTCCATGCCAAGCTTTTAAAATTGGAAGAATATATGTGAAGCTCATAAAAGTAGAAGCAGATTTCTGACCCCGTTTTTCATCGAGTGTGAAAAATGAAGGAAAGTTACAAACTTTAAGATGATCTAAGATCCTAGACATTTAAATGAAAAAATTCTTGGAACACAACAGAAACACCACTCCAACTTAACTACTGTTCTATACAACAACAAAAAAAACAAAAGAACAAGAATAAAAGATTTGTGATGGAGAGGACATAATAGAGTTCAGTACCTGCTAAAGATAGGAGATAGAGTTGTGAAAGAGATGAGCTCGCGTGGTGGTGGGGAGAGGAGCTCGTGGTTTAGAACCTGTTAAAGAAGAGCACGCAATGTTAGGGCAAAGAAGAGAGAGGGAGAGAGTGGTGATCAGACGAAGAGTTAGGGCAAAGAAGTTGTACCTTGCGGTGGTGGTGGTGGCGGTGGAAAGGAGCACGTGGTGGAGATGAGATGATCACTTAATGGAATTGTTAGGGCAAATAGAAGGTATGAGAACAAAGGCAGAGATGAGTGATGAAAGTGGAAGAGGCGCTCGAGGGTGGTAACGTATACTTACTAAAAATAATTAAAACACCTTTAACGTCAGTTTTTATTACAATTCACATTAAATGTCATATTTTTTTGTCAGTTGCTTAAGTAACTGACATAAAAGATAAACCTTTAACGTCATATATTTAAACAACCGACGTCAAAGGTGACATGCGTCGCTTTTAACGTCAGTTGTATAAACAACTGACGTTAAAGGTGATTTAAGTTACCCAGATAATTACAATTTTGCCACCGCATCCTTTTTAACGTCCAAGTTTTGGTTAACTGACGTTAACTTTCCTGTTTATCACATATTTTGCACTAGTGAAAATACTGTTATCAAGGAAATACAATTAATTTTATCCTCAATTTCTATCTAATATGAGCTTAAAAAAAATCAAGACAATATTCCATTTCTTAGACTTTTATTCTTCGCGGCATACTTTTCGATATGCAAAAATCAATCTCAAGTAAAAGGGAAATCATTGAAATTCAAATCCACGGTAGAAGATAACTAAAGAACCAAACTAAAAACTCAATATAAACTATAGCAAGATTTCTCACTAACATATGAACTTCTCATCTAGGATCCACATGAACTTTAAGAATTCATATTTACTCTTAGTCATCATCTAATTTGATAAAAACCTATCTACCAAATGATCTTGCGATCAATTGTACTGTGGGTTTATTTTGTATATATTGTTAGTGTTGCGAGACCCTAGCAATCATGCCCTAGTCCCGCCGCCTGATGAGTGTGATTTCACCTCATCTTTGTCTATCATTTTGCATGCATTTTCATGTAGTTTAGGCATTTTTAATTAGATTTTTGGTTAATTTTCCTTTGGAACGGGTAAGGCGGTTTGTGTGGTGTTGTTTTGCAGAAATCAAGGGTAAAATGCTCAAGATCAACCATGATGGAGTTTGGATGAAAATAGGGCTTGAAAAGTGAAGAAAATGAGCCAAACAGAGCCCATCACGGCCATGATCGAGCAAAACTGAAAAGGAAGAAAGACTGAAGTCAGAGTCTGTCACGGCCTGGCCGTGATGACCATCACGGCCATGACCTAAAACCCCCACAAGTCAGAGACCGTCACGGCCTAGCCGTAATTCCCATAATACCCGTGACAATCTGGAAAAATGAAGGCTCGCGTCGCGAGACTCCTTTCACGTCGCGAAAGATATGAAACCTGCAGAAGTGCTCGAGGCAGAAGCCGTCACGGCCTTCCCGTGATGGCCATCACGGCCGTGACGCGCATTACTTGGACCTGAAGCAACTGAATTGGATCAGAATTTGAGTTATATTGGGATTCTAACTTCCCACATCTATAAATAAGGACCAGGCAGAGGCAGAACAGGACACACAGATACACATAGACTTTGGGCTGCTACTTAGGCATAGATTTAGGATCTATCTTCTTCTTCCTCCTCTCCATTCTGATTTTGTATTTGCATGATGTTGTCAACCAAGCTTGTCATCTCCATGGCAAGGCTTGAGTAGTAGTTTATTTCTAGGGATTGGGGCTATGCCCAGGTTTTGTTTATGATGTTAATTTGATGTAAAATCTTTGTTAATTACGATTTTGTTTTAGATCTGATTTCTAGTGTTTGAATCACTCGTAAATTCGGTGGCCACTTGTTTGCGTGTCATAGGCATTCTAAGGAGGAACCTAGCGGTGAACTTAGGTGTCGGATCTATAGAGTCGGACTTGGGACTGAAATCACGAGAGTTAGAACCCGTCCCTCGAGGATCAACGAGTTGTCACGAAACGCAAAGGGTCCAATCTGAGATCGACTACCACGAGAGTAGGGGTTGGGTCAATTGGGCACGGTTTTTGTAACCCGAGAAGGAGCTTAAACTATTAGAGGATAAACTCGCCTTCAAGGTAATTTCGTTAATTAACAAGGGTAAATCATATTGGTAACATAAACAGCCTCGTAGGTAACCCATATCCCTAGGAATCCATTTAGATCTAAAAACCCATAAACAGTTTACTTCCTATTTTATTTGCTTTCTGTTTGTTTATCTCTTAAAACCATTTCAAAATACAAAACCTTTTTATACAGTCCAGATCTACTCGATTTGAAAATTAGTTGCGAATCGGGATCACAGTCTTTGTGGGATCGATATCTTTTATTACTTGGCGACAATCCGGTACACTTGCCGGAATCGCACGCGCGCCGCCTGTCAAGTTTTTGGCGCCGTTGCCGGGGACTGTGCCTTTTCGAATCTCAATTCAATTTTTGAATTGATTTTTCTGGACCTTTTTATTTTTATTTATTTATTTAGTTTTTATATCTGGAAAAAAAATCAAAATTTCTTTCCTTCTAGTGTCTCCATCTCTCTGTGTGTTATATGCAAAGATCCTTAAGTCTTGGGAGCCTTAGTGAGATTGATCCAGAAATCGAGAGGACCTTTCATAGACGTAGGAGACTACAAAGAGAGGGAGAAAGGTTGAGCCCCGTTCCACTCATGGCGAATCAACCGGATACGAAACCTTTGAAGGACTACGCAACCCCAAATGCTAGGGGTTTGCGAACTGGGATTGCCAGGCCAGAGATTGAGGCGGAGAACTACACTATACCGCCTATGCTAATCAACATGATTAGGCAGCACCAATTCGAAGAATTGCCCTCGGAGGACCCGACTGATCACGTAGAAACATTCTTGGAGTTCACCGATGCAATTAGGATTCATGGTGCCCCGGTCGATGCTACATGCTTAAGGTTATTCCACTCATCTCCGACTGGAAAGGCAAATGCTTGGCTGAAGCAAATACCCGCCAACACCTTGTCTACTTGGGACCAACTGGAACAGGCGTTCTTGGAGAAATTCTTCCCTCCATCCAAGACGGCCTATATACGAACCCAGATCACCGGCTTCTTCCAAAAAGACGGAGAATCCTTATCTGAAGCTTGGGATCGCTACAAGGGACTGTTGGAGTCTTGCCCACACCATGGACTCGAGAGGTGGTTACTGGTGCACACCTTCTACAACGGATTGGACTACTCTTAGAAGGTGTCACTTGATTCTGCAGCTGGTGGAGCCTTTATGAATAGGCCTCTGACTGAGGCATTCAACATCATTGAAAACGTGGCCACCAACTACCACCAATGGGGTTCAGAAAGAGGTAATAACCCGAACAAGATTTCGGGGGGTAAGTTTGAAGTAAATAGCACTGATCTTATAATGTCAAAAATAGACTCACTTAATAAACGATTTGATCGGCTTGAAAGGGCTAATGTGAGTGAAATAGGTGCTACTAACCTTGTTTGTGGGATTTGTGGAATGCAGGGACACGACATCATGGAATGCCCACGTGGTGTTGCTCATGGATCCGGCGCTTCGGGTGAACAAGTGAAATCTTGTCACAACTTCTACGACACAAACCCGAAGTTGCCCAATTATGCTCCCCCAAATCCCTACAACCAAAGGAAGAACAACCCTTACCTCTCCTACGGCAATTACAGCAACACTCTGAACCATGAGTACCAAGAGGGCCAAGGTAATAGGAAACACACAGCGGGGTATCCTCAGGTACAGCAGTCTAAACTCGAGTCTTTATTGGAAAGTTTTGTTGAAACTCAGACAAAACAAAATGAAGAGTTTAGACAACAAGGCAGGGCAGTAAACGAGGCAATAAAAGAGCTAGCATCTAAGGTAGACAACTTAGCAATCCATAACAAGATGCTAGAAACCCAGATTGCCCAACAAGCCAGCACATACACTAGACCTAAGGGTACGTTCCCGGGTCAACCCGAAGCTAATCCCATTGAGCATTGTAATGCCATACACTTGAGGGATGATAAGCTTGGGGTGGGGGAAAAGGACGTGGAACCGGAGGAGGACATGAGCGAAGATGAAGAGCCAGAACCAAAATATGTCCCTCCACCACCGTACCAACCCCCAATACCTTTCCCACAAAGGTTGGTCAAGAGAAAGCAAGTGGAAGTAGAAACTAAGAGCTTAACTGAGGAGCCAATTGTCATGAAAAAATCTAATATACCTCCTAAACTGAAAGACCCAGGTAGTTTCTCTATCGCTTGCTCGATTGAAAAAGTGCAAATAGACCAAGCCTTATGTGACTTAGGGGCTAGTGCGAGCTTAACGCCCCTCACTATCATGGAAAGGTTAGGAAGCAAAGAGTTGAGACCATTCAAATTCTCCTTACAATTTGTGGATGGCTCAACTAGGACTCCTCTAGGCATACTAGAGAATGTCCCTGCGAAGGTAGGGAAATTCTTCATCCCTACCGATTTCCTGGTATTGGATATGAAAGGGAATTCTGAATTCCCCATCATTTTAGGAAGGCCATTCTTGGCCACCACTGGAGCAGTAATAGATGTAAGGAATGGCAAACTCTCTCTAAATGTAGAGGAAGGTAGGGTCAATTTTGAATTTACTAACTCATATAACAACCCTCCTTTTGAGAGCCATGTGTGCAGGATTGATATCCGTCTCCAGTGGTAAAAGAAGAGCTCAGCATGGAAGCAACTCCGAAAATTTGCATGGCTGATGATGCACCAAATGGTGATGGAGTTGGAGTTGCTGTCCATGCGGAAACAAAACTTCCGCCAGGAGGAAGGAAGGCCAGGAAGCTCCGAGAGAAAAGAGCAAGGCGGAAGCACAACTGGCCGTATGAGCAGAATCGGCTTTTCGAAGGAGTTCCATGGAAGAGAAGTGTTCCTGCACATCTATGCCCAGCCGACCCCGGTTGATTGAAGGAAGTTTGATCAAGCTTAAGACCATAAATAAGCGCTTCTTGGGAGGCAACCCAAGTTTTCTTTCCCTTTTCCTTTTATTTTTGAATTTATCTCTTGAATAATTTGAGAAGATCAAGAGGCAAAAAAAATCATAAATTAATAGATTTGTCTAGTGTTGTCAGGTTAAAGAGGAAGGAAGAACGAAAAGAGCAAGGACTAATAAAGTCAGAAGTCATCACGGCCTTCCCGTGATAAGCCTCACGGCCGTGATGCTATTTCCACCCAAGTTATGATTGGAATGTGAGCCAACACCTGCTACCAACTCGGTAAGTTGTTCCAATTTTTCTCCTCTCTCCGACTTGATTATTTACATTGGAGACAATGTAAGTGTTAAGCTTGGGGTAGGGGTATTATTTTTGCATTTGCATTGTTGCATTCATATTGCATTCACATAGGCATAGTTTGGTAAGATCATATTCTCTAAATTGCCCCTCACTTAGATTATGCATCCAATTGTGAGAACTTGGTGCCAAATGAATTGAGATAGTGAATTTTTTAACCCAATTTTTTTTATTATTCTTGTGATATGGCTAAAAATAAAAATTCTTGAGATAATCTTTTGATAGTTAATAATTAGCATGTGGTTCCTTAGATTTGTGTTTCTCACTGATTTTTGAACTACTAAATGTAAGATTTTGAGCCAAAAAGGGGTACTCACTAAATCTACCCCATTCCTTTTGATAGAGTGTTTTAATTCCTCTCGGACTGTATTTTCTAGAACTTGACTTGAAAACATTTTGAAACTTGAAAATTTTTTAAATCATTTTTGAAAATGATTGAGGCACTAGGTATTTTTTCCGGCCTTCTGAGTTCGACTGATTAAATCTATCCCTTAGTTGCCCAATTTTGAGCCTAAAAGAAATAAAATACTTTTCTTGGTACCATGAAATGTTTTGATAAATAATGCTTGGTATGGCACCTTTTAAAGTATTACAAAAAAGGGTAAAAAGGTAGTTTGAAAAAGTATGGGATGAGAAAGCTAGAAAATATTTCTCTTGAGCTATAAATCTCCCCTTCTCCAAATAAATGAAATGAAATAAACACAAAAAAAAATGGAGAAAGGGATGACAAAAGAAAGTGAGAAATGAAAATAAAAAGAAAGAATGAATGGTGGAGAAGTGAATCAAAGCCCCTAAAAGGTATTTTAGAAGGTGTCATGCTTTGCAATGTTTGATAATTTGTTTAGCCTTCTTGAATCTTCCTTTTTCTTGATTTCCCCACCTAACGATTAATCCCATGGCCCCGTTACAACCAAAGTGAAAGACCTCTTGATTCTTATGTGTTTTCATTAATAAAGTAGAGATTTGGTTAATAGTCAAGCCTATGGTAGAATACCTTCCTTGAGGAAATTGAGCGAAATGTCATATACCCTGGAACACTTGAGTGAGGTGAGACGAGTGCCCGAATCAGTGAGAATATGAATTTGATGAACCTAAGCTTCTAATTGGACTTGAAATTGATTATCTCTTGAGGACTTATTTGCACATGCCTGTCACTTGGATTAGTTGCTAGGGTTCTTGGGTCACTATCCATGCTTTGATTATTTATATCTTTCGGCCTTAGTAATTGCTTGAGGACAAGCAAAATCTTAAGCTTGGGGTGATTTGATGAGTGTTATTTCACCTCATCTTTGTCTATCATTTTGCATGCATTTTCATGTAGTTTAGACATTTTTAATTAGATTTTTGGTTAATTTTCCTTTGGAATGGGTAAGGCGGTTTGTGTGGTGTTGTTTTGCAGAAATCAAGGGTAAAATGCTCAAGATCAACCATGATGGAGTTTGGATGAAAATAGGGCTTGAAAAGTGAAGAAAATGAGCCAAACAGAGCCCATCACGGCCTAGCCGTGATGCCCATCACCCACCATGCCCATCACGGCCATGATCGAGCAAAACTGAAAAGGAAGAAAGGCTGAAGTCAGAGTCTGTCACGGCCTGGCCGTGATGACCATCACGGCCGTGACCTAAAACCCCCACAAGTCAGAGACCGTCACGGCCTAGCCATAATTCCCATAATACCCGTGACAATCTGGAAAAATGAAGGCTCGCATCGCGAGACTCCTTTCGCATCGCGAAAGATCTGAAACCTGCAGAAGTGCTCGACACAGAAGCCGTCACGGCCTTCCCGTGATGGCCATCACGGCCATGACGCGCATTACTTGGACCTGAAGCAACTGAATTGGATCAAAATTTGAGTTAGATTGGGATTCTAACTTCCCACATCTATAAATAAGGACCAGGCAGAGGCAGAACAGGACACACAGATACACATAGACTTTGGGATGCTACTTAGGCATAGATTTAGGATCTATCTTCTTCTTCCTCCTCTCCATTCTGATTTTGTATTTGCATGATGTTGTCAACCAAGCTTGTCATCTCCATGGCAAGGCTTGAGTAGTAGTTTATTTCTAGGGATTGGGGCTATGCCCAGGTTTTGTTTATGATGTTAATTTGATGTAAAATCTTTGTTAATTACGATTTTGTTTTAGATCTGATTTCTAGTGTTTGAATCATTCGTAAATTCGGTGGCCACTTGTTTGCGTGTCATAGGCATTCTAAGGAGGAACCTAGCGGTGAACTTAGGTGTCGGATCTATAGAATCAGACTTGGGACTGAAATCACGAGAGTTAGAAGCCGTCCCTCGAGGATCAACGAGTTGTCACAAAACGCAAAGGGTCCAATATGAGTTCGACTACCACGAGAGTAGGGGTTGGGTCAATTTGGCACGGTTTTTGTAACCCGAGAGGGAGCTTAAACTATTAGAGGATAAACTCGCCTTAAAGGAAATTTCGTTAATTAACAAGGGTAAATCATATTGGTAATATAAACAGCCTCGTAGGTAACCCAAATCCCTAGGAATCCGTTTAGATCTAAAAACCCATAAACAGTTTACTTCCTGTTTTATTTGCTTTCTGTTTGTTTATCTCTTAAAACCATTTCAAAATACAAAACCTTTTTATACAGTCCAGATCTACTCGATTTGAAAATTAGTTGTGAATCGGGATCACAGTCTCTGTGGGATCGATATCTTTTATTACTTGGCGACAATCCGGTACACTTGCCAGAATCGCACGCGCGCCGCCAATCATCAGCCATGCATCATCAGCAACTCCAACTTCATCACCACTGGGTGCATCATCAGCCATGCATATCTTCGGAGTTGCTTCCATGCTGAGCTCTTCTTTTACCACCGGAGACGTGATATCGATCCTGCACACATGGCTCTCAAAAGGAGGGTTTTTATATGAGTTAGTAAATTCAAAATCGACCCTACCTTCCTCTACATTTAGAGAGAGTTTGCTATTCCTTCCATCTATTACTCTCCAGCGGTGGCCAAGAATGGCCTTCCTAAAATGATGGGGAATTCAGAATTCCCTTTCATATCCAATACCAGGAAATCGGTAGGGATGAAGAATTTCCCTACCTTTACAGGAACATTCTCTAGTATGCCTAGAGGAGTCCTAGTTGAGCCATCCGCAAATTGTAAGGAGAATTTGAATGGTCTCAACTCTTTTATTCCCAACCTTTCCAAGATAGTGAGGGGCATCAAGCTCGCACTAGCCCCTAAGTCACATAAGGCTTGGTCTATTTGCACTTTTTCAATCGAGCAAGCGACAAAGAAACTACCTTGTTCTTTCAGCTTAGGTGGCATTTTAGTTTCTATATCTACTAGTTTTTTCCTGACCAACCTTTGTGGGAAAGGTATCGGGGGTTGGTACGGTGGCGGAGGGACATACTTTGGTTGTGGCTCTTCATCTTCACTCATGTCCTCCTCCGGTTCCACGTCCTTTTCCCCCACCCCAAGCTTATCATCCCTCAAGTGTATGGCATTACAATGCTCAATGGGATTAGCTTCGGGTTGACCCGGGAACGTACCCTTAGGTCTAGTGTATGTGCTGGCTTGTTGGGCAATCTGGGTTTCTAGCATCTTGTTATGGATTGCTAAGTTGTCTTCCTTAGATGCTAGCTCTTTTATTGCCTCGTTTACTGCCCCGCCTTGCTGTCTAAACTCCTCATTTTGTTTTGTTTGAGTTTCAACAAAACTTTCCAATAAAGACTCAAGTTTAGACTGCTGTACCTGGGGATACCCCTGAGCAGGTTTCCTATTACCTTGGACCTCTTGGTACTCATGGTTCAGAGTGTTGCTGTAGTTGCCATAGGAGAGGTAAGGGTTGTTCTTCCTTTGGTTGTAGGGATTTGGGGGAGCATAATTGGGAAACTTCGGGTTTGTATCGTAGAAGTTGTGACAGGCGTTCACTTGTTCCCCCGAAGCGTCGGATCCATGAGCAATAGCATGTGGGCACTCCATGATGTCGTGTCCCTGCATTCCACAAATCTCACAAACAATGTTAGTAGCACCTATTGCACTCACATTAGCCCTTTCAAGCCGATCAAAACGTTTATTAAGTGAGTCTATTTTTGACATTATAAGATCAGTGCTATTACTTCAAACTTACCCCCCAAAATCTTGTTCGGGTTATTACCTCTTTCCGAACCCCATTGGTGGTAGTTGGTGGCCACGTTTTCAATGATGTTGAATGCCTCAGTCAGAGGCCTATTCATAAAAGCTCCACCAGCTGCAGAATCAAGTGACACCTTCGAAGAGTAGTCCAATCTGTTGTAGAAGGTGTGCACCAGTAACCACCTCTCGAGTCCATGGTGTGGGCAAGACTCCAGCAGTCCCTTGTAGCGATCCCAAGCTTCCGATAAGGATTCTCCGTCTTTTTGGAAGAAGCCGATGATCTGGGTTCTTATGTAGGCCGTCTTGGATGGAGGAAAGAATTTCTCCAAGAACGCCTGTTCCAGTTGGTCCCAAGTAGACAAGCTGTTGGCGGGCATTTGCTTTAGCCACGCCTTTTCCTTTCAAGTTAGAGATGAGGGGAATAACCTTAAGCGTATAGCATCGACTGGGGCACCATGAATCCTAATTGCATCGATGAACTCCAAGAATGTTTCTACGTGATCAGTCGGGTCCTCCGAGGGAAATCCTCCGAATTGGTGCTGCCTAATCATGTTGATTAGCATAGGCGGTATAGTGTAGTTCTCCGCCTCAATCTCTGGCCTGGCAATCCCAGTTCGCAAACCCCTAGCATTTAGGGCTGCGTAATCCTTCAAAGGTTTCGTATCCGGAAGATTCGCCATGAGTGGAATGGGAATCAACTTTTCTCCCTCTTTGTAGTCTCCTACGTCTGTGGAAGGTCCTCTCGATTTCTGGATCAACCTCACTAAGGCTCCCAAGACTTAGGGATATTTGCATATAACACACCGAGAGATGGATACACTAGAAGGAAAGAAATTTTTGAATTTTTTTTTCAAATATAAAAATTAAATAAAAAGAAAAGGTCCAGAAAAATTAATTTAAAAATTAAATTGAGATTCAAAAATGCACAGTCCCCGGCAACGGCACCAAAAACTTGACAGGGCGGCGCGTGAGCGACGCTCACGCGCGTCCCTCCTTCTCTCTCTCGAATGCTTTGTTTCTTATGTGACTCTCCGCGACGGTCCGATCTGGTTCTGCTCCCAGCCACTATGACGGTCCGATCTAGTTCCCAGCTAGTCACCACGACGACCCGATCTGGTTCTGTCGCAAGCACAGGTCGCCTTCTCCGGCTCTGTTGCAAGCACAGGTAGCCATCTTCGGTTCTGCGTCGACTCTGGTTCTGTTGCAAGTCCATCTCGTGTGTATCACTGGTGATTGTTTGGAGCATTTCTGGTTTGGTTTGTTCTCGTGGCTTGTCCTTGGACGTTTCTTAATCAGGATTCTCCATCGATTCCACAAAAAAAATATTTTGCGCAAGCTCTAATGGTTCATTTGACCTCCCGGTTAGTCAGCTTCCTCGGCCATGCGTTAATGGAGACTTTGTCTTTATCAAAATATCTGAGGATGAATATCAAAGGGGGTTGGGAGGTTGCAAAAACAAACTTCATGACCTCTTTTTGTTGAAGGGTGATATCCCTGTAAAAATCTCCGACCTACGTGACAAAATTCAAAACTATGGAAGCCTTTGGGTCAATGGAAGATGATTCCGTTAGGAAAGGGATTCTATGAATTCAGTTTTGCTTCTCAAAAGGATTTGCGTAGTGTCTTGGCTGTTGGGGCTTGGAACCTTCAACCAAGGCTATTGCATCTTTTTCAATGGACTCCTGATTTTATTCCTACTAAGTAGAAACTCATGCTCAATGCTGGGTTAGGATTCTTGACTTGCCGCTGGAATATTGGCGCTCAAATTTGTTATTTGAAATTGCAGGCGGTTTAGGTACTCCAATAAGTTTGGATGAAGCTACCCATACTCGGGCATATGGTCACTATGCTCGAGTCCTAGTGGATGTTGATTTAACAGGGATGTTGCTCAAGGAGATTATGGTAGAACGTGAAGGTTTTGCATTTCCCGTCGGTATCGAATATGAGAAGCTTCCTTCTTTTTGTTCTCATTGTAAATCAATTGGGCACTTGGGTTCGACTTGTAAATTTGACAAGGAGAAATTGGTGCATAAGGATCCAACTTTGGTGCAGAAGACTAAGCAAGCTTAAGTCCCTAAGGTTCCAGAGCAAAAATCAATTGAAGTTAATGGGCAGACTGATACATCACCGGGAGAAAACTTGAGTGAAAGTGAATCAGTTGAGTCTATCTACGAGGAGCCTTTATCCCCTAATCATGTCTCAAATCCCATTCCACAGAACTCATCTTTGGTTGCAACCATTGCTGTCAATGGCTCTAAAGAGAAGATCTTATCTGTTGCAACTAATGTTGACTCTATAGTCAAGGATACTCCGATCCCCGAGCATTCCATAGCTATCGGTGATTTAAAAGTTAGTTCGAAGGGTACTCCGACTCCACTGTCTGTGCATTCCAATGCTACCTATGACCTAACAGTTAGTGGTAAGAATCTTGAGACTCCTGAGATTATTTCAAGTCCAGTTTATGTTCAAGATCTTAGCGCTTTTCCAACTGTTGTTCAGAATGATTTTAATGTTTTATCTACTTGGTTGGAAAAGAAAAAAGACGCAAGTACTTTTAAGGAAGGAAAACAGAATAATGATAATGATGCTGAGGGTGATTTTACGGTGGTTACGTCCAAATCTCGAAAGAAGTATAACCTGAGATTGAATAAAAAACCTAATTCTAGGTATGCTTTATTTTCGTTTATTTTGCACGGGTTTTGGTTTTTGTCCCCCCATGTTCTTGTTTTCTTTTTTATTTTATTAATAAATTTATGGTGACTTGTCACCTTGCTTAAAAAAAATCAAGAAGAGAGTTAATAGATATGTCATGTGTGCAACAAATCAAATGATGTATAACTCTCTATTATACCAGTAAGTGGAAATCAAATATTAGGTTGGTATACTTGTATAAGCACACTCAAAACCATGGATTTCTCTTGCATAATCCGTGAACAAATAGGGAATCAACTGAATTATTGGTTTAATTGCAACATAGTCCATTTGTGTTAGAAAAATAAGACTTTTTGGCATCTCCAATAATATTTTTAGTTGCATTTGTATGACTCTTGATTAACATTAAAAGCGATTAGATGAGATTGAATTTTTATGCATAAACAATGGTGCAACAATCCTTCTACACAAACAGAGCTTATAAGTCTAACGCAATTCTCGTGGATTTTCTAAAGAGCTAAATTCCATTCCGTAATCAACAATAAATCTGTAAGCATCCAGCTATATTAAGAGGAGAAAAGAAGTAAGTGATGGAAGAGATAGTGAAAGAATAAAACAATGAAATATTCTAAGAGTGCAGTCCTTAGGATCAAGAGGTGACAATTGAAAGTTCTACGAGAATATAGAGTTAGGTGAATTGTATCCCTTCTTTACACAGCAACTGTATTAACAATCCAGATGTTTTTTAAAATTTTGTTTTTGTTTTTCTTATATTTCAACAATAGTCAATGGTGGTGTGTAGAGGATAAGTAATTATCATCTAACAAAGGTACAACAAGCACATAAGGAATTGTATTCTCTATATGAACTAGTGGAAAATATGTTTTTTACATCACGGATTCTACATCGGTTGCATTAAAATCATTGTAGAAAGTAGTGCGGTGCCATTTTTGTAAAAAAATGGACTCTGGGAATAAATTTCTAAAACGGTTGCAAAAGGAACCGTTGTAGAAAGTAACACGATGGAATTATTGTAATAAAATGACATCTAGGAATGACTTTCTACCATGGTTACTTTTTTCAACTGATGTACAGAGTCTACTTTCTACAACGGTTACTTTTTCAACCGATGTACAAAGTCTACTTTCTACAACGGTAACTTTTTAAACCGACGTAGAAAGTCTAATTTCAAATAACTTGCTCCTTGCAAAACCCTTGTTGTGTTTCATTCATCCCCCTCAAAGAGTTAGAGACCCTTGTGCCAGAACCCTTGCTCCTCTGTCCACGCTCCTCCGCCCTCCACCCAAGCTCCGTTCGTCCGTTGTTCGCATCGTTCTCTGCCCTCTGCTCAAGCTCTATTATTCGGCGTTCTCTGCCATGCTGTCTCCGCTGTTGGTCAAGTTACTGTTCTCTGTAAATTCCTTTTGTTGCTTTTGGTTAGGATTCCATTCATGGCTACTTGTGGTTATGGAATTTAGGGAAAACATTCATATGTATATGAGTTTAATAAAATTCATGGCTGTCCGCCTTGGGTGATTGATGTTGTTCTTGCAACTTGGTTGTGTTCCTCTAAGCGAGTCTGGTCCATGCCTGATTATTCTTTGTTCAAACCTCACATTCTTTAACATAAATCTTCAGTTCTGGAATCTTTTTTTGGCCTTTTAAGTTATGTTTATCTATTTAAAAGTACTAGTCTGAATGCTGAATTGGGCCTTCACTTTATTCCTAAACTTTGACATGCTTCATATTTAGGTGAAGTGATTTCAGAAAAATATGTTCTGGAATATGGAAATGACTGTTTGGAGCTTCATATTTTGCATGTTATCAAGAATTTTTACCTTGTTATTAGTAATCCAAATGTAAAATATTCTTGACAAACAAATGAATCGATAAATTAATAAAGTTTAAACTCATGTTTTGCTTCTCGCATCCATAGCTTATTGGACTTGTCATCAAATTTGTTTAATACTCAGTTTCTTGTGAATTTAGTTAAAATGAACTGATTGTTGGCTCATCTCTCTACTGGATAGTTTTATGGTCTTCGAGTGACCAATTTATATCCGTTTAAAGGAAGTACTTATGGTTAATACAATATTTTTTAGTTTCTGGAAAATCGAAAAACAATGAGAAGGGACTAGTAGTCTTGTACAAACCAGTATAACTATCCTAGTATGTGGACTTAAATGTCATTTTAATTGAGTCTGTCATTCAAGACACCACAGACTTAATGGAAAGCAGCTATTGTGATTGATGATGTTACTGAGTTTGTCGTTTACCTTGTTGTAATTTCTTTCTAGATGATCACTGGAAACAGTGACCTATCTGATATTTCTTTTTTTTTTTTTTCTCTCTTGAAACCATAGGAATGAAATGTAAGCTAATCCCTTCTCTTTTAGGGACAGTGCAGGCTTATCGGAAAGCCATTTTATGTCCAGGAGCCCCGTGTGAAGTAGATAATTCTTTGAGGTACACCACTATTTTTGAAAGAATGTTGTATACTTGCATATTATTATTGAGGTAATATCCTTGTTGTATATTGTTATTAGATTTGTACTTGTTTGTTCATTGATTCTAGAAAAGTGTCTTCCCTTAAAGTAAAAGCATTGAGAAATCTCTTATTTTCTAAACACATATATAATCAAAAGTTACTTCTTGGGAATGATATGCTCTTATACAGGTTTTATATCATAGAGTCATACCTCTAATTGCATCATTGTTTTCCTTATTCATCTCTGCTTGATTGAAACTAAACTAAAAAAGGTCTTTTCAGCACTCTTTACTTTTTGGAGGAAGAAAGTGCCTTTCAATAAGTTTATAGGTGTAAAGCTAGATTTCCTTAGTTAAAATGAGTTTAAATTTTTCCTTTAGTTAAAGAACACACATATATATATAGGAAGAAAGAAACTTCAAAGATTGTTCATTGTCCTAAGTGTTTAAGACTTTTAGGAACATAGTCTCCCGTAATCCAAGACTTTTATGTATGAAACCAAATTGCTTAATGGATTGTTGGTCCTTTATAGCATTTTAACAAATGTCTCATGTGTCTAACTATATCTACAGAACGTGAATATGGATTGTAGTTGTATGAATAGTAGACGCACAAGTGATGAGTATTTGAAGGGAGTGAAAAAGTTTCTAGAATTTACTCAAAGAAATCTCCCTGGTGTTAGTAATAGAAGGTTTTTTTGTCCTTGTGTCAAATGTTTCAACCCGAGGAAGTGTGGAATTTAGCAAATACGAGAGCATCTTATTTGTCAATGGATTTGCAAGACTTATACAAGATAGATATGGCATGGTGATGAATTGTCAAACATGCCAAGTGTGTCGACCCAAAGAGAGGAAGATGATGTAGATATGGAGGACGATCGACTAGAGGACATGATATGTGATATTGAACAAGAGTCTTTTCAGTGAGCATATGTGTATGAAACATTATGCAGTGATATGGATAAGCCTTTGTATCCGGGGTGCACGAATTTTACACGGTTATCAGCGGTGTTAAAATTGGTTAGTATGAAGATCAAAAAATGGGTGGTGTGATTTAAGGTTCACCGAATTGCTTGTGTTGTTGAAAGACATACTTCCAGAAGGCAACACATTGTCGAACCGTTACTATAAGGCGAAGAAGGTACTGTGTCTGATGGGTATGGAGTATAAGAAGATACATGCATGCCCCAATGATTGCATATTGTACAGGGGCGTATATGAAGGGATTCACGACTGCCCCAAGTGTGGGGTATCGCGGTACAAAGTGAAGGATGGTGATTCTGGTTTTGATGATGAAGATGTACTCACAAAGGGTCCTCTTGGGAAGGTGTTGTGGTATCTTCCAATAATTCCAAGGTTCAAGCGATTGTTCTCTAATGTAAATGATGCAAAGAACATTAGATAGCATTCGGATGAGAGGAAAAGTGACGGAAAGCTTCGCCATCTGGCATATTCCGAGCATTTGGATGATAGTTTGTTTACAACCTACCTCCTTGGTTGTACATGAATCACAAATACATTATGTTATTTATGATGATTTCGGGCCCAAAACAACCAGGAAATGACTTAGATGTTTATCTAAGTCCCTTGATTGAAGACTTGAAAATGTTGTGGGATGAAGGCGTTGATGTGTTGATGGCCATTACAAAGATACTTTCAAGATGTGTGCCATGTTGTTTTAAACCATCAATGACTTTCCATCATACAGTAACTTGTCCGGGTATAGTATTAAGGGGCATAAAGCATTCCGTATATGTGTAGAAGGCACATGCTTCACTCAATTGAAACATGGGAGGAAGACAATTTACCATGGGCATCAAGGAATTTCTCAGTTGTGATCACCCTTATCGTAGATTGAAAAAAGCTTTTAACGGATGCCAAGAGTGTGGACTTGCTCCGACGACCTTAAATGGAGAGCAAGTTTATCAACGGGTGAAGGACATCAATGTTATCTTCGGAAAGGCCCAAAAGAAGGATACTGAGAAAAACATATGGAAGAAGAGGTCGATCTTCTTTGATCTTCCATACTGGTGTGAACTTGATGTCAGACATTGTATTGATTTGATGCATATGGAGAAAAATGTGTGTAATAGTGTAATCGGGACACTTCTCAACATTCAAAGAAAGACAAAGGATGGTTTGAATGCTCAGGTAGATTTGGTTACGATGGGTATACGAGAGCAGTTTGCTCCAAAGTCAAAGGATGGTAAGCAGACATATTTGCCTCCAGCATGTCATACTTTGTCAAAAAATGAGAGAAGTTTTTGTGAGTGTCTACGGAACATCAAAGTACCACAGGGTTACAGTTCAAATGTCAAGAGGCTTCTCTCAATGACCAATCTCAAATTAGTTGACTTAAAGTCTCATGATTGCCACATTATGATGCAGCAACTACTACCAGTGGCTATTCGTGATTCTGCTCCTAAAAATGTTAGAGATGCCATAACTAGGTTGTGCTTATTCTTCAATCCTATATGTAGCAAAGATCTCTAGTGAAACACCACAATTTAAAGAAGTTGTTAAACTTCAACAGAAAATGGAAGAACTCACTTCTGATCTTGTCAAATTTGTTAATGGTAGAGACAATCTGACTAAGTTGCTTGGCTGTTAGAGACACTCCCTTAACAAAGAAGGTATTGGGTATGTCCATCAAACACATCAGAAAGTATCAACAAAAACCTCTAAAGTGTCTTTTAAGTCATCCTTTATTAAATCCATACCTGTCTGTAACTTGTGGAAAAACTGGACATGTTATGTATAAATGCATTCATCCTTTATAAATGCATTAACAGACCGCCAGGCACTAAGTCTATGGCAAACTCCACATCTCTTTCTGGGGGTAGTTCGTAAACGTCCCTCGAGAACACTTCAGGAAATTCTCGCATAACAGGCACACTGTCGACATCAGGAGGGCTCTCGACTTCCAAGGAAGCTAGCTCATGTACACTTGGGCTTTTTCTTTCATTGAATCTTTCACTTGGTTACCAGAGAGAAAGCTAGGATCCCTAGACTCCACCAGAGTTCCAAAAACTATGGTTTTATCAAAACAATTCAGGAGAACGTGGTTGGAAGATAACCAATCCATGCCAAGAATAACATAAAGGTCTTTCAGAGGTAGACATACAAGATCAATAATAAAGTCTCTACCATCTATGGTAATAAGAATATTATTGCATGCATAAGAAGTAAGAACATGTTTACTCGTGGGTGTGGCAACAACTAATTCATACTCAAGAAGTGTCACAGGAAATTTAAGACTCTTAGCACATTCATATGACACAAACGAATGAGTCGCACCCGAATCAAACAATACAGTCAAAAGAATTTTATTAACAAGGAACATACCTTGGATCAAATCTTCATATTCAGACGACTCGGCTCCACTGAGAGTAAAGACTCTCCCTGTGGTCTTCAGTCGGTTGACTTGAGGTTTCTAACCTTTGCTCGCACTATGTGGTTCTGACTTTCCTCCCTCACAGTTCAGACTGATGTGGCCATGCTTGCCACACTTGAAGTAGATGATGTCCGTCTCCTTGCATTGGGTAGTGAAGTGGTTCTATCCATATTTACCGCACCGAAGAGATCTAGTATCGGAAGAATCCCATCTCCAGGATCTATTTGAAGAAAACTGAGACTTCTTGCCATCCTGCTTGAAGTCCTTGCCAGCTGGAGCGAGTGCGACTTCCACTTGTTTCCCGGATCATTCCTCTTGTTGCTCTGGTTGTCTGATCCCTTGGAAGCTAACCCTCCAGACTTGCAGGCAACTTCATAGCCGATAGCCTGCTTGATCTCTAGATGCAGACCATCCACAAACTTCACTCATTTGGAACGATCGTCCGCCACATACTGACACATCATATAGTAATGGGCGAGCTCCTCAAATTTAGCCGCATACTCTCCCACCGACATGTTTCCCCGCTTTAGCACCAAAAATTCCATCTCCTTCTTGTCCTTGATATCTTCTGGGAAGTACTTCTCGAGAAATCTGTCCTTGAACACAATCCACGTGATCATAGATTCTTCTGCCTACAAACGCTAACGATAGTTCTACCTCCAGTGCTCCGTCTCCTCGGTTAGCATGAAAGTCCCAAAGATAACTTTCTCTGTCTCCCTCATCCACAACAGGGCACCCTCAGGATCGTAAGCTCCCTTGAAAGATGACGCATTGTTCCGCTGGAACTTGTCGAGACCCTGGAACTCAGCGGGTCCCCCGTTGTTGTTGGCATTCTGGTTTTGGCTTATCACGTTGGCAAGGAGTGCCAAAGCATCAACGATAGCCTGGTCGTTCCTGCCTCCTCTCCCTGCCATAAGTTCCTGTAAACGCCCAAGACAACTTGTTAGATACAGGGAACTTAAAGCAGGAAAAGCTATGGCTCCTAACATATAACATCATTGTCTATAACGAGTATAGATAATTCAAACAAGAGCACACAACTAAATCACAACTGACTCATACCACATCCAGACATGGCCGAACTGCTCTGATACCACTAAATGTGACACCCTCTGCCCCGCATACGTATAAAGCATTAAAAGATAAGATAATTAAAAATAAAACATCATTTATTGAAATAACACAAGGTAAAAGGTAACACATTGTATCAACCGCGGAAATAGAAACATAACATAACAGAAAAGAAAAACCCAACCCCGATGACACATTACAGAGCTGGTATAACCAATTCGTAAAAACATCCTCGGATACAACTGAAAACAACTAACTAAACAACTGCTGAAAACTGGAAATCCTAACTAAAGAGTCACGGCTCCTTGGAGTCACTCGTCAACTGGCTGCTCGCCATCCTCTGCATAAAAGATACATGCCATAACTAGAAACATAGAGATAGGGAATAAGAAACATGAATATGAATATAATGGCAATGAAGCAGTTAGCAAGACGAGCATACATCAATAATCATGTTATAGCAACAACCAAATAACATATCAACATCATACTATACACGTGTATGCTATGCAATGCAACTCTGCCCCACTACTCCGTTATGCACTTGGATCCATCTATCTCAGGAAGTCAACTTCAGGGTTACATTTCCACATTGGCCAATAAGCACCAACGCCGGGGCAATCCACCAAACCTTGGGTGGACCCCTAGGATAGCCGACACACCTTACTCACAGATGCGACACCGCGGGGTACCAGGTCCCATGGACGGCCAAATTGTCTTACTGACGGACAACCTCCCTATGTTGAACATCCTCCACTAACATCTCCGATGCGTGAATGCATGCTCAACACAACACACAAGAACAAACTCCACCTCCGCATGGGCCAACAGGCTACCCAAGTTTTAAAACCATCAACACCTCGACCACTCGTTTATCGAGGATTATCGTTATCTTTTGTATTCAATAATTAAACACTCTAGATGTTCTGCACTAGAGATTACCACCTTGACCATCAAGCATCAAGGCCCCCTTGACCACTAGGCTATCAAGGTACCACATCATCATTAACACTCTAGCCATTAAGCACTAGAGATTACCACCTTGAACATCAAGCATCAAGGCCCCCTTGGCCACCAGGCTACCAAGGTACAGGAATCTTATCACTTATATTTGGCCTTCATGTGTCGTTGGTATTTTATTAAGTCTTTTAGAGCATTTGGGGTGAAACCTGTACTTCAAGTTCTATTCTACATTTCGTTTTGAATAGGTGAGCACGGTCGTTCTCACCCTTCAGCACGGTCGTGCTGAGCTCCCAGTCAGGCACGGTCGTTCTGACTGTTGAGCACGGGCGTGCTGCTTGTTCTGGAATTTGAATGGGAGCAAGCATGCTCAAGTGCGCGCCCTGCTGTTCTGTGCAGAAGGGTCACAGACCCTTTGCCAAACCATTGGGAATAGCTCAGATCCAAACCTAAGGGCTCTTTAATCCATAAATCATCATTTTCGTTAGTATTGCATTAATGTTCATGTCTTACAAATTAAGGGGAATTAGTCCTTTAATCTCAATTCATTAAATTATCCCTAATCACTCATAAATCAGTCCCTAAGGTTCTTGACTAAACCGTTGGCATCGCCTCACTCATTCTTAACATTTAGTCTTATGAACAAAGGGGAATCACCTCCCTTAACATTGTTTAACAGATTTAATCTTTAACATTAACACATCACAACGCCAATCAACAGCCAATACATCACAATATCATCAACATAATAAAACACTCGATCATGGCATTATCACATTAGCATGTTCACAACACACAATATTCAGTAACAAGGGCATTCATACTAACATTAAACAATTAAGAACAATCATGCCAATAGCATCATAAACAGTTAACATTCAAATAGTAATTAGGCATGTTATCAAGCATAAAGGGTTATGGGAACCCTTCGTCTTATGCTACCCCGAAGCCTACATACTCATACTATTTCTTCTCCCCATACCTGGTATGAAGAACTCCTGTTAAACTGAAGATGCTGCTAAACCGGTTCCCATGAACGACTCGACGAACGATCCCAAGCCTTGGTTAACACAAACAAGGTTAACCTATTAGTTCCTAACATGCATGTTCCTTTCCCAAACGCCTCAAGGATTCCAAGAACTAGGAAGGGTTCAAATGAGAAAAAAAGGAAGAGAGGTTTCTACTACTTTGGAGGCAGAGAAACCAAAATAAGGGTTGTACACAAAATCCTTGTGTACTGTTCCTATTTATAAACTCTGAGACTAGAGCACGGTTGTGCTCCCCATTGAGCACGATCATGCTCCACTTAGCGTCAGCTTGACGGGCCTAATTGCTGATCACGGTCGTGCTCCCTAATGAGCACGGGCGTGCTCATGCGTCAGGAAGGGATTTTAGCTTAAAAACCCGACTTAGCCCACTCTAAACCCTCCTAACAAACAAGGCACACATAAACACACTTATACAAAAAATGGGGTGTTACATGACCCGAGAAAGGTCTATGTTCCTAGACCTCCAACTTAAGAATGGAGGTCATGTTGCCTTTGGAGGCAATAAAAAAAAGGAAGGTTATTGGAATTGGTACTATTGGTAAACCCCCTCTTCCTTCAATATCTAATGTTCTTTGTCAAAGGATTAAGACAAAATTTGCTTAGCATAAGCCAATTATGTGACAAATGGATTTGATGTCTCCTTTACCAAGGATGCTTGTATAGTTAAAGACATGCAGGGGCGAAGGGATGGGGAGGCGTTTGGAGGCCATGGTCTCTCCCATCTTTTCATATATATTTTTTTGTTTTATAAATACTTATAAAAATTTTATTTAAAGCCATAGCCTATGTAATTTCATCTAATGTTAGATAAAATCTTATTGTGTTATATGTTAGATATAGTCCTCTTATATATGCCAAAAGACTGTCAAGTGTAAGTTAAAGCATAATGTCTTCTCTAATTACCCGTGAATTTTGCTGTGGAATATTGTAATAGGTTGTTTGAAATTTACTAATAGTCCAACAACTCTCTTTGACTTATTTCTGCTTCTATGAAATTGGGCGTGGTTTATTTGTTTGGACTTTATTGACGGTTTGATTTGACTTTTTATTATTATTTGAATGATGAATTTGTTTAAACATTTTTTACTGGAATAATATATTAGTAATCCGTTAATTTTATTTATTTTACAATGTTTTTAATATAACTGGTTATTTCATGTAGTATGAGTAACTTATATTGTATTAAATTGTTAATTATGTATCTAATTTGTTTCTATATGTTAGTTAATTGTTTTGTTTGTTATTTCATGTTATGTATATTTAATTTTGGCCCCCTTCATATGAATTTTCTAGCTCCGCCCCTGAAGACATGAGTGACAACACACTCTTTTCAGCAAGTAGGTAGTAAAATCTGTATAAGGTTGAACTAAAGGATCTCTCATATCAAAGTGTAACCTGTCTGATGTCAAAAGAGGATGAAAGGTGGTCATGGCATAGAAAACTAGGACATGCTAGTATGAAACTAATTTCAAAATTTAAAAAGGATAACCTTGTGAGAGGATTGCCTGATATTAGTTTTAAGAAAGATGTTTTATGTGATGCATGTTAGAGAGGTAAACAAGTCAAAACAAGTATCAAATCTAAGGAACAAGTATCAACCTCTAGACCTCTTCAGTTGTTACACATGGATCTGTTTGGGCCAGCTAGTGTTGCTAGCTTGGCTGGAAGGAAATATGGATTTGTCATAGTTGATGACTATGCTATATTTACATGGCTATTTTTCTTAACCCACAAGGATTAGTCCTTTTAAGGCTTTCTCAGTATTCTATAAGAAAGTACAAAATGAGCACGGTTTCTGTATCTCTACCCTTAGAAGTGATCACGGGGGAGAATTTGGAAATGAGCAATTCAGACTGTTTTGTGAGGAGAATGGGATCTCCCACAATTTCTCTGCATTAAGAACTCCATAGTAAAATGGAGTGGTTGAGAGAAAGAACATATCTCTGCAAGAGATAGCTAGATCAATGCTCAATGAAAATAATCTCCCCAAGACTTCTTGGCAAAAGCAGTAAACACTGCATATTATGTACAAAACATGAAACTAATAAGGCCTTTTCTGAAGAAGAGTCCCTATGAATTGTGGAAAGGTAAAACACCCAACATATCTTATTTCCATACATTTGGATGTGAATGTTTCATTTTGAACACTAAGGATCAACTTGGGAAGTTTGATTCCAAAGTGGATAAGGGTATCTTCATGGGATATTCTAAAATGTCTAAGGCATTTAGAGTTTATAACTTTACAACTTCTGTAATAGAGGAATCTGTTCATGTTAAATTTAATGATGGGTTAAAGACTGATAGGGAACTATCAGATCTAGAAGAAGAACTTGCAGGACTTGATATAAACAAATAGGAAAGTCAATTGCCTGACATGTCTAAGACTGAACCTGCTAAAGAGTCTGTCAGACAAGTGGAGCAGACAAGTCAAGATCAACATGATGATCTCAAGAGAGATTGGAAGTTCAAAACTCATCACCCCGAGGATCTCATTTTGGAAATCTCTCAGAAGGTGTGAGAACCATATCAACATTAAGAAAATCAAGCAATGCATCTTTCCTATCAGAAATGGAGCCAAAGTGTATTGAAGAAACTCTTGATGCTGAAAGATGGATTCTTCCAATGCAAGAAGAACTCATTCAATTCACCAGAAATGATGTCTGGACACTTGTTTCCAAACCAAAAGACAAGTCTGTCATTGGAACAAGATGGGTCTTCAGGAACAAACTAGATGAAGATGGTAAGGTTGTTAGAAACAAGGCTAGGTTAGTAGCTCAAGGATATAACCAACAGGAAGGTATTGATTTCACTGAAATCTTTGCACCTGTAGCTAGGATAGTAGCCATTCGCATTTTAATGTCATATGCTGCACAACACCAAATCACTCTTTTTCAAATGGATGTAAAAAGTGCCTTTCTAAATAGTATAATTGACGAAGAAGCGTATGTCAAACAACCCCCTAGTTTTGAAGATCTTGATAAACCAGATCATGTTTTCAAACTTAAAAAGGCTTTATATGGTTTGAAACAAGCACATAGAGCATGGTCTGATAGACTTAGTTCATTTCTCATGCATAATGGTTTTACTAGAGGACAAGTAGACACAACCCTGCTTAAGAAATGCTCAAAAGATAATTTTATTATAGTTCAAATATATGTTCATGATATTATTTTTGGAGAAACTAATGAAAAGCCGTGCAAGGAATTTTCCAATCTAATGCAAGAAGAATTTGAGATGGGCATGATAGGAGAGTTAAAGTTCTTTCTTGGAATGTAAATCAAGTAGACAAGTGATGGAATCTACATCCATCAGCAAAAATATACCAAGGAGATACTTAAGATGTACAAAATGGAGAATGCTAAACCAATGAAAACTCCCATGCAACCCAATGCAAAGTTAAGTAAAGATGGTGAAGGTAAAAAGGTAAACCAAACTCTCTACAGAGGCATGATTGGATCTCTTCTATACTTATCTTCAAGCAGATCTAATATTCAGTTTAGTGTCTGTATGTGTGCAAGATTTCAATCTGATCCTACAGAATCCCATCTTAAAGCTGTAAAAAGAATATTTAGATATTTGCTTGGGACCACTAATCTTGGTTTGTTGTATTTAAGAACAAAAGACTACAGATTAGTAGGATATTGTGATGCTGATTTTGATGGAGACATAATAGAAAGGAAGAGAACAATTGCTCCATCTACTGCTGAAGCAGAATATATCTCTGCTGCTAACTGCTGCTTTTAACTCTTATGGGTAAAACATCAAGTTGAGGACTATTCCGTATATGAGCATAATATATCTGTGTGGTGTGATAATTCAAGTGCAATTTTCTTATCTATAAATCCAATTTAGCATTCTAAGGCTAAGCATATTGAAATCAAACATCATTTTATAAGGGACTATGTTCAAAAAGGTATCTTTGATATTAAGTTTGTTAAAACTGAAAATCAATGGGCTGATATTTTGACAAAAACCATAGCTGAAGATAGGTTTATATATATTAGAGACAATCTGAATATGCATTGCATTGTTGAATAATATGTCTGTGATTGCTCTCTTAATTTGTCTTATGCCATAACCTGTATGTGATACCATGCGATCCTTTTGACTCACTCACTGTTTGGACTCAACTATTTTTGTTAAAATTGTTATTAATTATTTAATACCATTTGATAATATGAAGCTAATCAAGTGCATGGAAGTTTTATTTCTTGAAATCACATTTTCATAATGTCATAGTTTTATCTTTAAAAAATATCTTTTTTCTCTCTCCTACCTTTATGACTATAAAAGACGAAAGAGTCAGAAATATCATTTCTTTATGATTTCAATTTATCAAACCCTTCATCTCCTTCTCTCTCTCTGAAAGCCCCAAATCCTTCAAACCCTAAACCTCATATTTTTCAATGGCAGCTAAAAAACATCTCACCTCTGAAGAGATTGATGCTAAATACAATATGAGGATTACTGATGTTGAGAAGATAATGGCTGGGAAAGTGGTAGATTTTCAACAAATGAAGAAATGGGGAATGGATGTTACAAATTAGTTGGAATACTCCAGGTGGAACCCCTTCTTTGACATCAAGCACTAGTGGAAAATATGCCTTTAACGAATATATGTAACAACAGTTAGATTGAAATCGATGTTACAAAACAGGTGGTGGTAGTATTGTAAATAATTGGCTCATTTAAAATACCCGTAACAGCGGTTGTATGATAATCGATGTTACAAGTCACTTGTAACAGCAGTTTTGACACAACCGACGTTTCAAGTGGGATAAGATTAAAAAATTAGGTTGGATGGAAAACTTGTAACAGCGGTTGCTACATAACCGATGTTACAAGTGACATGTAATAGCGGTTGTCGAACCAACCAACGTTACATGTCTTTGTAACGTTAACATAACTCTCACAAACAGTAGCTCATAGCTCACTCCCGCGCCCTAACCCCTTCATTTCTGTTGCAACCGTTTCTTCCCTTTTTTCTGCAAAGCCACCGTCGCCTCTGTCACTGTCCTCTTCTCTCTCTCAATCTTGACATAAGTAATGCCCTATCCATTTATGTATTCCTTCTTTCTCGTATTTCCTATTTCTCCCATTTCCCTCAAACATTTTTTGGTTTTGTAGAAACTATCGAGGCAGTCCCTTATTTTTGGGTTGAGAAGGATTGTAGTTCCTACACAATCGAGGCTATCAAGCTCTTTTGGTTCCCCCATTTCTGTCACAGCTCCGGTAATCTCCTTCCTTCTTCCTCTGTACTTGATGCCATTCAGTTTCTTGATATGTTTAATGTAAGGTTTGATGCAGCACGATAACTTTAGCATAAAAACCTTAGCGTCAAAACCATAGCAGACTTTCTCTCACACACCCACACTTGAAATGATCTATGTTTGATTACATCCTTTATTTAAAATCTGGTTCTTTTTTTTTATGCTTGGTTGATATATTGATTTCGATCTATAGAAGATGTTGGTGTTTCAACATTGTGGCTTTCCTTTGCTTCATTGTTTTGGTTTTAATTTTTTTAATGGTAATACCTGCTTGTTGTTTAGATGCTACATCTTGTAGCTGCTGAGGATTTTTTATTATTATTTTAGATCAACGAGAAATACAATATTGATTCGGTAATTTGGTAAAATTGTTTCTGGGGATATAGTGATATGAAGATTGTAAGGATTCTAATGTAGTCACATGTTCAATTTATTTGTATACCATTTGTTTGAAAAGAAAACAAAACTATGAATGATGGGAGATTTTGGATGTTTACTTATATGAAGTCTTAGATGTTTGAGTTGTAAAATGACTGCTACATGCTTGTTCAATGACCCATTATCATGATATTTTGGTCTTGATGGTTGGTAATGTGTAGTATAAGACTTGATGAGTTGAGTTATGATGTTTTTTTGTTGAAAACTTGATCTTACCTTGATATGCTTGATTTCATTAGTTGTTGATGTTACTTTTTGAGTTTAGTTTTGTTTTAGAATGTGAACAAAGTTCCCTAATTCTTTCCTCATATGCCTATGTTTTGATGCCCATAAAATGCTTGAAACTTAGTTTATGTTGAAAAATAATTAGTGGCATCTCTCTATAATTAGTGGCATCTCTCTATCATTATTTCTGTACATGTAAACCACACATAATGATTACGTTAATCACTTTCTTTACTTGTAAGTATTCCATTGACTGTTTACCTATTAATATTTTGTTTAACATTGGTTTAGGGCAATTTTAATTTGTTTACACCTAATTTATTATTTTTTGTTTAAACAAGCATACATATATATATGGCTGATTCACAGGGTGGTGCTAGTAGTCCCTCGTCGGCTGGTATGCCTCCTTCACAGGGCGGTGCAGCTAGTACCTCTTCCAAAAAGAGGGGTAGATCATGCACTACCATGAAAAAATTGACCACCCGCCTTCCTAATAATATGAAGTGGCAGATTGAGTTTGATAGTTATAGGGAGGCTATTAACCTCTTCGTTTGTATCTATTGTATTTAAGCATATTATCATACACTAATTCCTTTATTTTGTTATGTATTGTAGGTCCATTTTGATATGCCGAATACTGCAACTATGAAGAAAAAAGTTCTTTCACATGCTGCTAAGCTTTGGATGGTGTTTAAGTCAACCCTATCTAGTAATTACATCTTTGGAAAGAAGGCCGACAAGTCTCCTACTGATGATTACCCTTTCCCTAATCGAGATACGTGGGACCAGTTTATGGCGATCCAATGCTTGCTTACCTATCTGGTTAGTTGAAGTTAATTTTTTTAATTTAATTGAATTGACTACTTGCTATTCATAATAGGAGAAAGGGAAAAGGCGCACGAGATCCAGGAAAAAAAAAATTCCACAAACACCATGTGTCTCGTGGTGGCTATAAACTAGTTCGGCACAATATAATGAAGGCGAAGTTAAAGAACATGAGGGAAGAAGCAGGAGATAAGGATACAGTTATTGATCCACCGTCTCCACCCCCACACGATGATACATGGATTGAAGGTCGAAAGACAAAGTCGGGCATTATTAAATCTAAGCCCACACGCGTTGTTGCTGAAAAGATTGTAAGTAATTAATATTTAATTCTACTTGTACTATGTAACAAACTTTTAGGTATCTTACACATTTTTTTGAATTTCGTCTTTGTAGACTTCGCTGAAGGAACAAAGCTCGCAGGGATCGTTCGTTCCACAAGGTCGTCGGGATATCCTGGCCGCTACACTAGACAAAGATGACCACCCTGGCTACGTCATTGGTGTTGGAGGGAAAGTGGGCATTCGACAATTCCATGGATCACGTTCACATGAGGGAACCATGGACAAACGGGAGCAGCTACTCATGGAGAATATTAGAGAGGATGTTATTCGGACGCTTTTAAAGGACCCAGGGACTCTCCGGACTCTTATATCATCTATGCAAACCGAAGGAAACCCAACTGTCCAACCTTCACCTGTGAGTACAAAGGGGAGCTGTCCAGGTCAACATGTGTTGGTTGATGATGATGAGGAGCGAGACGATGATGAGCTGGTGGCACTGGTGGAGTCGAAGGTATTCATATTCATTATATTAATTTTGTCTTTCTATATTTACAATTGAAATGACTTTACAATATTTACTAATGCTTTATCTTTGTTAATTGTTTAGGATAATAACAAAGTCGGTGGTTCATTTAATCCGTCGCAGCAGAAGGGGAAGTCTCTTTCACCCCAGGCATTCATAATCATTCAATTATTACTTATGTTTTTCTATTGTTTAGGATAATATTTGCCATATATTCATAATGCTTTCTACTGTTTGTTTAGGACAACGCAGCTCTGTCGAATCCGAGAAAGAGTAGTATCTCGCCGATAGCTCGTCTAGCTGCATGGGCGGTGGTGTACCAACACGACGACTTGGGGTGACGTACTCCATGGTCGAGTATGGATAGCCAATACGATTGTCAGTGTCTGGTGCAAGTACGTACTTATATTTCTATATAATTTATTTATTTCAATATATTACATAATTAACATTGACTAATTATTTCATTTCATAGGTATATGCATCTCCTTACTTGATAAGGGGTATTCCGTCTAGTTATGGATTCTTAGACCCCACCCTCATTTAAGGTAATTTCTGCATAATCGACGATGCCGTCACCAGATACTTGCAGCCCGTAGTATCTATTAGCCACGCTGAGGTATATATGGCACCACTTCTTAGGAATGACCATTAGCAGTTGCTCCTACTTTGTCAGTGCATCATACAATCATATTTCTTTGCTCGTTGCACTTTCAGTCGGACCCTCAAATGAAACAGTATATTAATAGGTACGTAAAATCTTATTTAATTTGTAACCATTTGCTTTTATTTTATTAAATATGCATGAACAAATCATTGACATTCATATTTTTTTATCATAGTGCAATGATTGTGCGTAGCATTGCTTGCACAAATGGTAAAAGTAGGAGTGTAAAGGTAAACTCAAGCCTACATGGATTATCCCAAAGGTAAGTAGTTTAATAAAAAGTAATTATTATTATTATTACACTCATACATTATTTTTACTTGATATTGATCAATTTCAAATTGATTTGTAGTCTCGTAGGCAAGTCGGCAGTTGGGAGTGTGCCTACTATGTCATGAGACATATGTTAGACATTGTCTCTGCTGGTATTAAAGATAAATGGTCGCAGGTAATAAATAGCTATATATATATATATATATATATATATATATATATATATATATATATTCTATTAATTAATTATAATATGTTTTTGTTATTGACTTAATTTAACTAATGTTGCATTATTTGAACTTGTCCAGGCTTTCGACAATGAATCTGGCTTGACTTTTAAGGAATTCATAAGCTTTAGGGAGCAGTTTGTAGAGTTCTTTTTTGAGTATGCTAAAGAGAAAATAAAAAACTTAGATCCTAGGGGTGCATGTAATGTTTTAGTTACTTAGAACATTATTAGATTGTGTATGATCATGACTTAATTAATTAGTTAAATTAGTCAATTTTGGTATAGTGTATATGTTGTAAGATATTTATATAGTAATATAGCTTGATTCTGCCATTTGGTATGAATTTCTGGTGTCTATGTGTATATCTGAAAATAGGTGCACTGTTTGTGAACTAAACTGAAAGCAAACAAAATTAAAATAAAATAAAAAACACTTGTAACAATAATTAAGAATATAACCAACATTAAAAGTCACATATGACAGTGGTTCCTTCGAAAACCGTTGTTACAAGTTAACTTGTAACATTGCTTTGATATTCAATCCGCCACTTGTAAAGGCGCTTGTCTCAATAACCGCTGTTACAGATATACTTGTAACAGCGGTTGGAAAACCAACGTTAGAAGTTAAACTTGTAACGTCGGTTTAAGCAATATCGCCCCCTAAACCGACGTCACAAGTCACTTTTAACCACTATAAAAAGTGCTTCCTGCACTAGTGAAGGAGCTGGTTCATGCTAAAATGGTCAAAGACTTCTGGACCAGTGTTGTTATTCTTACGAACCCAGTGGATGGAACCAAAACCATTAGGGCTCGCGTGCTTGACACGACCTTCTTGGTCTCCTTAGGTTCTCTAGAAATTGTAACTGGTTGCCCCAAGCTTAGACTGGATTTAGGTATGAGTTGGAAGACAACACTGACACTAAAAATATCAACATTCTCACCTATGGTGTTCGAAACCCCACCAATCAGAAGCATGTAAGCATGGTTCTGAAGTGCATATTCTTGCACAAACTGCTGCTGGAGTGTGTTTTGCCTCGGAAAGGCTCAAGGGACAATGTCACTAAGATGGACAGGTTTGCCCTGTATCATCCGATCCACAAGATCAAGGTGGACATCAATGACCTAATTTTCAATCACCTTGAGTCAATGGTCAAGACGACCAACATGCAAACATTCCCCTATGGAATGCTGCTAACAAAACTCTTTAGGAACAAGCTGTTTGTTCCTGGAGATGGAAAGTTTGTGGATATGACCTTTCCCATAGAAAAGAAGAACTTGTCTATGATGAATATTCCAGGAATTCCTATGGAAGAGGTAAAACAGAAAGCTGATGCTACTAAAGAGCAGAAGAATAAGAAGAAAAAACCAGTTGTTGCTCAGTCAAGTATGCGGACAATTTGAGTCGCTGATGAATCCGAGGTTCCTATCTCAAAATCTGGAAACCTCTTTGGGAAGGTAGCCAGACAGGACCAGAGACCTGATTTGGGGAAGCCCTCAGTCTCTGCTTAGACTAAAGAAAGTGTTCAACCTCTCAGGTTCAGGTTGAGAAAGCCCTCTCCCAAGAGGAAGTCAAAGGATGTTGAGGCATTTGAGGCTGAGTATATTAGATCAGACAAAAGAAGAAGGCTCGTGAAGACCTTTACTAAGGACAGACAAGTAGAGTCTGCCCCAAGCAAAGAGGAAGCACCTGCTCAGGGGGAGCATGAAGCAAGACCCTTGGAGGAACCCAAGGAAAAGAAGTCTCTCATTCTGGGACACATTCCTAGAAAGATAAGGTCAGGTTTCCCTATGCTTGCTGTTGTGGCACCTCTGCCCAGTAGTAGAAGGGATTGCGAAGTTCAAACCGCAAAACCAAGTTCTTCTTACAGAATGTTGAGGACCTGTCTGTTGGGACACAGATAATTGTATATCCAGAGATTGATCCACTCAATCCTCCTCAACCAAGGAAGAAGTTGAGGATGTCTGAAAACCAAGTGGTTCTTCCATCTACCTGATCAGCCTCTGGCTCGACTAGTTTTTAACTAGTAAGACCAAAGGTTTTATTCGAGTTTAATCTCGTTTCCACCCAAATTTGGATGTAATTGTCCTCTAGCAACATTTTGAGTCTCTTAAGTATTTTTAAGTAAATTTAGTTGATTTTGAGTCGAATAAAGCACTTACTGCTATTTCTTGCTTTCAGGTTAATAAAGAGAAGCAATTCTGGAATCCATTCGCCCCGCGAAAGGCTACTCGCCTCCCGAGCCTGAAGCCTTACTGTGCCAGAAATGTCATCCTCTCTTTCTCGCCTCGCGAATCACCTACTCGCCTCGCGAGAAATCCAAACCCTGAAGGACAGAGACCATCACGGCCTAGCCGTGATAAAGGTCACAGTTGTGACAGATTGGAATTTGAAGTCTCGCCCCACGAATCACTGTCTCGCCTCGCGAGAACTCAATTTTGAACTCGCGCCACTCATAAGATTCGCCTCGCGAGCGAGCGCAGAACTGAAGGATATAAATTGTTGTTTTAGGGCAGAAACCAGGACATCTTCTTTTCTTTTTAGATTTGACAGCTGCGAATTAGGTTTTTGTCATATTTGTAATGGAGAACTAACTCCCTTGGATTGATCTACTGTAATCGGTTTCCATGGTCACTTGAGGTTCTGTAATTCCCATTTTATTTTCTATTCTCTTTTAATATTGTTCTATATGTTCTGTTTGCTTAATTCAGAATTGTATAGAATGTGTATTGATTTGTTTCGATGATTCTGTGCTCCTATACTTAATCGTGTTTGCTTAATTCGCGTGTGTTCATTCGTGTTTGCTTAATTCACGAGAGCTACATCCGTTTTCTTAATTCGTAATTAGGAACATACGTCTCGTAGTGCCGGTTTCGCTTGTTAATTGTTGCTACAATCGAAAAGGGATTAGAATCTGCTTAGGGCTTGGAATGTATATGAATCAATGATTTTGGGAAACCGAGAGCAGTAGATTAGTCGTTTCAATTATTGACAATCACCTATTTGCATTGGTTTCTTAACTGTTTTCTTAATTTAATCACAAATCCAAAAACCCCCCCAAAACTGATTTTTTTTCTGATAATAACAATCCAAGAGTCCTTGTGAGACGATACTCGAGTTGTCGCACCCTAACTGCAGTTTTTACAAACCACTCGCTTTTTGGCGTGCGTGCGACAACGTGTCAAAATTGGCGCCGTTGCCAGGGACTCTTGTTGTTATTTTCGCATTTTTCGTTTTTGTTTTTCTTCTGAATTAGTCTGGCTACTAGGTCTACTTGTTATGAATTGTGTGATTTTGATCCTGAAATTGAAAGAACCTTACACACACGCCGTAGAGTAATTCGGGCTAGCACTAGTGGTAATTCTGATTCTGAAATTGTTTTTGATAACATGGCTGACCAAAGAACATTAAGACAACTTGCTGCCCCTGATGTTAATTATACTGGGTTGTGTATTGAGTATGCTGATGTGGTTGCTCCTTTTGAACTAAAATCTGGTTTAATACTCTTGTTGCCAAGGTTTAGTGGTCTTGCAGGTGAGGATCCACATAAGCATTTGAAGGAATTCCAGGTTGTCTGCTCTACACCCTTGAGACCGGAAGGAATAACTGAAGACCATATCAAGCTGAGAGCCTTCCCATTCTCGCTTCAAGGTGATGCGAAGGATTGGTTATACTACCTTGAGCCAAATTCTGTTTCAACCTGGAATGATCTGAAGAAGGTCTTCATAGAGAGGTACTTTCCTGCCTCCAGAGCTGCATCAATCAGGACGGAGATATGTGGTATTAGACAGGGCAATGAATCATTGGCTGAGTATTGGGAGAGATTCAAGAAGTTGGTATCTAGTTCTCCTCAGCACCAGATTTCTGAGCAGCTCCTTATTCAGTACTTTTATGAAGGGTTGCTACCGATGGACAGAAATATTTTGGATGCTGCTAGTGGGGGAGAACTTGTTGATAAGACCCCAGCTGCTGCCAAGCAATTGATTGAAAACATGTCACTCAACTCCCAGCAGTTCACAACTAGAAGCAACTCTGTCGAGACAAGGGGTGTGAATGAGATCCATGGTTCTTCTTCCAAAAAGGCTCTTGAAACCAGAATTGATGAGCTCACTTCTCTAGTGAAACGATTGGCGATGGGACGAGTTCGACAGCAAGGGTGTGTGGTATTTGTACTTCTCCTGAGCACCTGTCCGATGCATGCCCCATTCTGAAAGATGAGTCAGTCTCTGATTTGCCTCAAGCTTATGCAGACAACCTTTACAATCAAGGCAACAATCAGAACAGGTACGGCATTCCTGACCTCTCCACTAATAGGTACCACCCCAACTGGAGAAACCATCCGAACCTCCGATATGGGAACTCATCTGCACAGCAGCAACAGCCGATGGCACCACCACATAATCCTTCCCAAGTGACCACCTCTGCACCTTCTGGACATTCACTAGAGGACTTGGTCAAGCAAATGACTGCACAAAATCTCCAGTTTCAGCAGTGAACAGACTCTAGTATTCATGCTCTACAGACACAGATTGGACAGCTTGCCACTTCCATGAATGCCATGCAGCAAGCTCAAGGATCGAACCAACTACCTGCATAAACAGTGGTGAATCCTAATGTTCCAAATCCTAATGTCAGTGCAATCTCTTTGAGGTCCGGGAAAGTTGTAGAGGCAGCCCCTGAAAAAGATAAGGAAACTGTTGAGGTAACACCTGAGCCTTCTGCTGTTGTTGAGGCTGAAAGAGATTATGTGCCACCCATCCCCTTCCAGCAAAGAGTGCTGAAAAATAAAAAGATTGATGGGGAAGATAAGGAGAGGGAGATTCTAGATGTGTTCAGAAAAGTGGCGGTAAACATTTCGCTTCTTGATGTGATCAAGCGAGGTTCAGAAGTACGCAAAGTTTACGAAAGATTTGTGCACACACAAGAGGAGGTTGAAGGGAAATGAGAGAGTCAACTTGGGGCGAAATGTTTCAGCCCTTATTCAACCTAAACCTGTATCTCGAGAAGGTTACGATTTCAGCCCTCGGTCGGGCAATGCCACAAAAGTGCAAGGATCAAGGGAACTTTTGCTATTCCATGCACCATTGGGGATAGTAAATTCGACAATTGCATGTTGGATTTAGGAGTTTCTATTAATGTCATGCCCACCTCTGTCTTTAGCAATCTTGATCTTGGTCCTTTGCAACATACAGGTCTCACTATCCAGTTGGCAAACAGGACCAATGCTCGCCCCATTGGAGTGGTAGAAGATGTGCTGGTGCAAGTTGATGACTTGATTTTCCCTGCTGATTTTTACATCCTAGACATGGCAGGGGAAACAAACTCAAGCAGATCACCGATCATTCTGGGCAGACCGTTCATGAAGACAGCAAAGACAAAGATTGATGTTGATGATGGAACCATGTCCATGGAGTTTGGTGACATTGTTTCAAAATTCAACATTTTCGATGCTACGAAGCATCCCTTAGAAGAGCACTCTGTCTTTCAAATGGAGTTGCTCTCTGAAATTGTTGATGATTCCTATGATGACTTGGTTGCTGATTTTCCATCTATCTCTGGTTTTGATGATATTTATTCACGTGCTGATTGTACTAACACTGACCCTTGTGCTGTTTGTGCTGAGATTGATGCTACCTTGCGGGTGACGAGTGTAGATGAAGGCATGTCTGTTGGCTAAAGTTCTTGGCAGCACGGCTGCCCCCAACATACCATCCATTGAGCAGCCACCCTCCCTAGAGCTTAAGCCACTTCCTGGAAATCTGAAGTATGCCTATTTGGAGAGGGATGAAAAACTTCCAGTTATTATCTCCTCTAACCTTGATTCCGATCAGGAAGCTAAGCTCTTGGAGGTTCTGAAGAAGCATAAGAAGGCAATTGGGTGGACCTTAGCTGACATACCAGGTATTAGCCCCTCCAGGTGTATGCATAGGATTTTGTTGGAGGATGGGGCTAAAACAGTTAGGCAGCCCCAAAGGCGGCTCAACCCCTTGATCCTTGATGTTGTGAAGAAAGAGGTGACAAAACTCTTGCATGCGGGTATCATATACCCTATCTCTGACAATAATTGGGTGAGCCCAGTGCAAGTTGTACCTAAGAAGTCTGGACTCACAGTGGTGAAAAATGAAAATGATGAACTTGTTCCCACTAGAGTCCAGAATAGCTGGAGAGTCTGCATTGACTACAGGAGGTTGAACCAGGCTACCAGAAAGGATCACTTTCCTTTGTCATTCATCGATCAGATGCTTAAACGGCTAGAAGGTAAATCACATTACTGTTTTCTTGATAGTTTTTCAGGGTACTTCCAGATCCACATTGCACCAGAGGATCAGGAAAAGACTACTTTCACGTGCCCCTTCGGCACATTTGCTTGCAGGAGGATGCCATTTGGTCTTTGCAATGCTCCTGGCACATTCCAGAGATGCATGATTAGCATTTTTACTGAATATATTGAAAATTGCATGGAAGTGTTCATGGATGATTTTACTGTCTATGGTTCCTCATTTGATGCATGCCTGCATAGTCTGAACTTGGTTTTGGAAAGATGCATTGAAACTGACCTTGTTTTGAACTATGAAAAATGTCATTTTATGGTTGAACAGGGGATTGTTTTGGAGCATATCATTTCTGAAAAGGGTATTTCAGTAGATCCTGCTAAGATTGATGTGATTTCTACACTGCCTTACCCATCTTGCGTTCGCGAGATTCGTTCTTTTCTTGTTCATGCAGGTTTCTACAGGTGCTTCATAAGGGATTTCAGCAAGATAGCCCTTCCTTTGTCCAACCTACTGAAGAATGATGCCACTTTCAACTTTGATGACAACTGCAAGAAGGCATTTGATTTCTTGAAGAAGGCATTGACCTCCACTCCCATCATCCAGCCTCCTGACTGGACCCTCCCTTTTGAGCTTATGTGTGATGCTTCTAACTATGTTGTGGGGGCCGTCCTTGCACAAAGGTTGGGCAAGGTTGCCCATGTGATTTACTATGCTTCTAGGACTTTAGATGCTGCACAGGCTAATTACACCACTACTGAAAAGGAACTTCTAGCCATTGTTTTTGCTCTTGATAAATTTAGATCATATTTGCTAGGTTCCAAGATTGTTGTTTTCACTTACCATGCAGCTCTAAAGTACTTGCTGAAGAAACCAGAAGCAAAACCGAGATTGACTCGGTGGATGTTGTTGCTCCAAGAGTTTGATGTGGAGATAAAAGATAAGAGTGGAGCTGAGAACTTAGTAGCTGATCACCTGAGCAGAATAGAGAGGGATGAGGATCCTTCTTCCATTCAGGATGACTTTCCTGATGAGCAGCTTTTACAGTTGCATGGGGTAACTCCTTGGTTTGCCGATATTGTTAACTATCTTGTTGCTAGTATTTTTCCAACAGGTGCAACTAGGGCGCAAATTCACAAACTCAGGAGTGATGCCAAATACTATGTTTGGGACGATCCATACCTTTGGAAATTTGGCAGCGATCAGGTAATTAGGAGATGTGTCCCCGACTATCAGATTGAGTCCATTCTGCACTTTTCTCATGCTTCTCAAGAAGGGGGACACTTTGGGCCACAAAGGACTGCAAGAAAAATCCTGGACTCAGGTTTTTATTGGCCCACCATTTTTCGAGATGCTTATGAGGTTTACCGGACTTGTAAAGAGTGTCAAACAGCAGGTACAACCATCACTTGCAAGAGTGAAATGCCTCAGCAACCTATGCTTTTCTGTGAGGTATTTGATATGTGGGGAATTGACTTTATGGGTCCTTTCCCTGCATCTTTTGGTTTTCTCTATATTTTACTGGCTGTTGACTATGTTTCAAAGTGGGTGGAAGCGATCCCCACTAGGACTAATGATTCTAGAGTTGTTGCAAATTTTTTCAGGTCCAATATTTTTTGCAGATTCGGAACACCTCGTGCTATCATAAGTGACCAAGGCACCCACTTCTTTAACCGCACCATGGAAGCTTTACTCCGGAAGTATGGAGTTGTACACAGGGTCTCCACTGCTTATCACCCCCAGACTAATGGGAAGGCTGAGATCTCAAACAGATCTTAGAGAAAGTGGTGCAGCCAAATAGGAAGGACTGTAGCCGCCGTCTAGAAGACGCACTTTGGGCTCAAAGAACAGCCTTCAAGACACCAATAGGGATGTCTCCCTATAGACTTGTGTTCGGTAAGGCATGTCACCTTCCTGTAGAGATTGAGCACCGTGCTTATTGGGCGGTCAGAAGCTATAATTTGGAAATGCACAAGGCAGGCATTGAAAGGAAACTCCAATTACAGTAACTTGAAGAGCTTAGGCTGGAAGCCTATGAAAGCTCTCAGATCTATAAAGAGAAAACTAAGCACTTCCATGATCAGATGATTTCTAGGAAGGAATTCTCTGTGGGCCAACAGGTTTTACTGTTTAACTCCCGCCTGAAAGTGATGGCTGGGAAACTTCGATCCAAGTGGATTGGCCCATTTGTTGTTACTAATGTTTTCCCTCATGGTGCAGTAGAAATAAGAAGTGCAGGTAGCAACAAGGTCTTTAAGGTTAACGGGCGGCACTTGAAGCTATTCCATGAGAGCTCGGTGCCTGAAGATGCTACTGTTGAGGAGCTCTCCTTGGGAGAGCCCACCTACACTACAACTTGATCAGGGAGCACCTCCTCCTTTCCCTCACTCTTGTTTTATATCTATGTTCTTTCATTGAGGACAATGTATGTTTTAAGTGCGGGGGAGGGGACCATTTGTTTTGTTTGTATTGCTTTGAGTCATTTGTGTGTGAGTCTTGTGTCGGCAAGCTTGATTGGGTTTTGTTGAATTTTGCATAGACGGATTGCATGATATGTGTTGACTGTTTCCCCCCTAGGATTTGAAAATTGAAAATTGATCCCCATGTGAAAAATTGAAAACTAAACTTTGAGATCTTCCATTATGACTGCATGATTTATGATAAGTTTGGGGTGAAGGGATGCACACACTAGGGATAGAATCTCAGTCAAACAATTTGCAAAATTGTCCGGGTGAGGATTTGAGCTTCCAACATGTTTTTAACTGTGTGAATCACTTTTGAGCTGCACTTTCCCGAATTTGCTTGAGTCTCTTCATGGTTTGCATGTTTATGTGCTTGCATCAAATGATTTAGGCAATTTTCTTTGAACTAGCTACTTGGCCTGAAAATAACCATCCCTAATGCATGTTCCCTAGTTAGCCCCTTTGAGCCTAATTAGCCTATTTTTTCATGATGACCCTACATTATAAGCCAAAAAAATCTGGAAAGACCATGTTAACCCGATCTTAGGATTAGGAGAGCATGGAAGCTTAGCAAGAGAAGGGTTGCAAGAAACTAAGTTTGGGGTGGCTACAAGGATATGATATATTGTTTGGGATTGAGAAAAAGAAAAAAAAAATTAAAGGTTGGAGCCAAAGGCAAGAAAAAAAAAAGAGAAAAGAAGGAAAGAACAAAAATGTCAAAAAAGGCTGTAGTCACCCAAGGCAAAAAGAAAAAAATGGAAAAGGAATTTGAGTAGAAGTTCAATGTGTCAAAAATGCTCATGCTCTCTTAATTCCTAGGGACTTAAGCCTAGTACCCTTGAATATCCTACCCTTAGCCAGGCCCCATTACAACCTTCAAAAGACCTCTTGATGTTGCATGCATGTTTTCGTGGGAACCTTGTTTGAGATGAAAATCCAATTCATGGGAAGTGCTCTTAAAATGTGAACTTGAGTGAAAAGTTGATTGCCTAGACAAACTGAGTGAAATTGAGTGAAATATTAAATGCCCTTGTGAGGAAGGTAATTGTTTGAAATTGGTGATCTCCCTTTTATGTGTAACTTGGATCCTCAACTCAGATTAATGATTGCATGAATGATGCAATTCTCAATTGTTTAAAGTAAATGAATGTGGGGGTTACATTGTTGCAAGGGGGAAAGCATCGAAGAAAAATTGTTTTGCTAAAATTGCATGAAATTTGTGCGGAATTGATTGAATCCTTTAAGCTTGCCAAGTTTGAGTCTTTTTGAGTTTTAGTTTGCTTGGGGACAAGCAAAGTTTAAGTTTGCGGTATTTTGATCAGCCTCTGGCTTGACTAATTTTTAACTAGTAAGACCATAGGTTTTATTCGAGTTTAATCTCGTTTCCGCACAAATTTGGATGTAATTGTCCTCTAGCAACATTTTGAGTCTCTTAAGTATTTTTAGGTTAATTTAGTTGATTTTGAGTCTAATAAAGCACTTACTGCTATTTCTTGCTTTCAGGTTAATAAAGAGAAGCAATTCTGGAATCATTCGCCCCGCGAAAGGCTACTCGCCTCGCGAGCCTGAAGCCTTACTGTGACAGAAATGTCATCCTCTTTGTCTCGCCTCGCGAATCACCTACTCGCCTCGCGAGAAATCCAAACCCTGAAGGACAGAGACCATCACGGCCTAGCCGTGATAAAGGTCACAGCTGTGACAGATTGGAACTTGAAGTCTCGCCCCACAAATCACTGTCTCGCCTCGCGAGAACTCAATTTTGAACTCGCGCCACTCATAAGATTCGCCTCGCGAGCGGGCGCAGAACTAAAGGATATAAATTGTTGTTTTAGGGCAGAAACCAGGACATCTTCTTTTCTTTTTAGATTTGACGGCTGCGAATTAGGTTTTTGTCATATTTGTAATGGAGAATTAACTCCCTTGGATTGATCTACTGTAATCGGTTTCCATGGCCACTTGAGGTTCTGTAATTCCCATTTTATTTGCTATTCTCTTTAAATATTGTTCTATATGTTCTGTTTGCTTAATTCAGGATTGTATAGAATGTGTATTGATTTGTTTCGATGATTGTGTGTTCCTATACTTAATCGCGTTTGCTTAATTCGCGTGTGTTCATTCGTGTTTGCTTAATTCACGAGAGCTACATCCGTTTGCTTAATTCGTAATTAGGAACATACGTCCCGTAGTGCCGGTTTTAACTTGTTAATTGTCGCTACAATCGAAAAGGGATTAGAATCCGCTTAGGGCTTGGAATGTATATGAATCAATGATAGTGGGAAACCGAGAGCAGTAGATTAGTCGTTTCAATTATTGACAATCACATATTTGCATTGTTTTCTTAACTGTTTTCTTAATTTAATCTCAAATCCAAAAACCCCCCCAAAACTGATTTTTTTTTTCTGATAATCTCAAATCCACTCGCTTTTTGACGCGCGTACGACAGCGTGTCACTACCTAACCTGCACCACCATCTCCTTCTCACCCAGGTATCCTTACCCTACCTATCTCCTCCCCTCCTGCCTTATCTGTTGAACCCCTAACCCATGTGTCTCCACCCTCTTCACCCATCTCTTCTCATCAAACCCAAACATCTTCTTTGGTTGGAAGTCACTACCCTACCTTTGTTGTTATGTTACCTTCTATCTGTAGGTATTTCTTCATGCTTATCACCGGTTCTTCCTCATTATTCTTTCATATAGATTCTTTGCTACCTCTACCCCCTTCTTGTCTTGCTGCCAAACCTCTTCCCCCACCTAAGAAAATTAGAATTACTCATCTTTCCCTCCTTGAAAGACTTTCTTCTATCTGTTCTTTTCCTGAAACTGACTTCGTCGGTATCAAACCTTTGTTCAAGCTTGCGTTTCTACCCTTATTTTACTATAGGACCATACAACATCGTTTTTATCCTCCTATCTATGCCCCATTCTCTATTCCTCAAGCACCTGCTGTGCTACCCTTGCCTGGCATTCAGACTAGTCTGCTGCATCTTCTGCTGATCTCTGCAGGCTCTACTGAGTTTGTGCACCTCAACCGCTTTAATCAGATGCAAGCTTTGCTAAAAGACACCATAAGGCAGTTGAAAGAAGAGAGGAATACTAGACTTACTTTAGAAGCAGGAGTAGGGTCTATGTTTTCTCTTTTGAGTTGGCTTGAGTAGTATGGTAAAAACTTGCCTTGTACAAGCTTATGATGAATAAAATATACATCTTATGTGTCTTATATGTTCTATTTTGGTTTTCTGCTCTACGTTTTTTCTTTTTGATGACAAAAGGCCGAGAAAGTAAAGATTTAAGATTTAAGATGATAACAGTAATTAAAGTTGAACATGTCTTCGTTGAATACAAAACTTAACTTGTCTTAACTTCTATAAAATCTAAGTTAATGCATGTTGCTCTGATATATTTGCTCTGATAATGTGCGATGTGCTTTTTGCTCTGAGCCTTCATGATATAAATTCAACCTAAGTGTTGTCCGCACAACCTTTTCTGGTTAAGAAAATTTCAACCTGTATGAATATTTTGTCTTATCTGTTAATATTTTCTAAAGTTCATTAAATCATCTAATGTCTGTCATCATCAAAAAGGGGTAGATTGTTAAGTCTCTAAATATCTGATGTGCATTTCCCTAAGTTTTGATGAAAACAAACATTTGTTAATGATTTGATTGAACTTTATCTTGGTTGCTGACCTATCTACCTAGTGTGCAGATTGTTAAGAGAAAGATAATTTAACTTCTATCTTCCCAAAGATACTCTTAACCTGTCTTGAAGATCACCTGTCTGTTAAGTAAAAGTCAACATGTCTGCTGACTGGATTGTTGACTATTTGCATTAAAGGATAAACACTGTCTGAATGGAGCTCACACTTGTCTATGGTCCTTCAATAAGGAACACAAGTACAAGGAACTTTTACGAGTTGTCCCCTCAAACAGAAGCCGTTGGAGCTTTCTCTCTCACGCATATCAAGAAAGTCAGAAGGTCAACCTCTTAAGTAACGTCGTAGCTCAGAATTGGAGTGACAGAAACTTGGTACTACCAAGGACTGGACGTAACCCCAGTTGTTAAAGGGTGAACCAGGATAAATAATTGTGTTCAATATCTCTATCCCTATCTCTTTAGTTGCTTTGATTATCTATGTTTATATCTAACTAACGGGGTTTAAGCGTGAATATCAAACAAGTTTTAATACTGCATGTTTGTATGTTTTTCTGTGAAAAACTTATCAGACAGGTGGCCTCTATGTACCTTGTTAAAATACTTGTCTGAACCTAGCTTGTGTGCGAAAAGTTTTAACTTTATTTCAAAATCTGATAAACACAATTCAACCCCCTTCTCGTATTTATAGTTGTTTATTTCCAACCACATTACAAGCCTAAAAAAGCCCATTCAGATTAATGAATGATTGCTATATTTTTATTTTCATTTTGGGACTAAATATTTGTGCTATTCTGAGTTGTTAATTAATTGCTCCTAAAAAATAAGGGAAAAAAATAAAAGAAAGAAGAAAGCCCGTTAGGCTGAAAACCTGCAAGGGTAGTCTAAGCAAAAGTTAGGGCAACATCGACATGGCATGCACTGGGGCAAGACTTTGCTTCCAAGGGCCCTATTTTAGAGCATTTCCATTTTTGGATTTTATTCTCGATGCCTCACACCAAGGCAACTCTATTCTGAAATGCCCGATATTGGGGTAATTTCACTCTTGGATGCCCTACACCGGGGCAACTATATGCTTGGATGCCTTACATTGGGGCAACATTATGTTTGGATGTCCTTCACTGGGGTAATTATTGATGGGACTCCGGCAAGTGTACCGGATCGAAGCAAGTAATAAAACACGGTAAGAAACTACCGAGATCGAACATAGGGATTAGGTGGCCAATTGTATTCAATATTTAAGAGAAGTAGTTAGGATTGACCAAGTCAAGAGGGAAATAGTTGTTGTGAATTCAATTAGTAACCAAATATCAAGAATTATACTAGAAAACAAATGAAGGCAAGAGCAATTATCAAGACTAAGTGAATTATGAATGGAGGAGGTCTAAGATCACGATTCCACCAACCCAATTAAGCATAGATCAAAAGTAATTACTTTCTTTCCCTAGGTTCAATTATATGCCAATCAGGAACCCGAAATTATCCTAATGCCTCGGTTGAGTGCAAGAGAAAATACCTAAACATGCAAATCAACGATATCTCTATGATGACAAACATGCAAGATTCATCAAGTTCTTGGTTCCCTATAACGATTGCACAAATCTCCTACCATATTTCAATCAATATTCAATTTGTGTTCTTAATTCAAGTCCTAAAACGTGAATCTCCAGTTGGACTCAACACGCTTGACTAGTTAATCACGAGCTCATATGATCAACACATGCAAAACAAAATTAAGAAACACAATTGAGAATTAGGGAGTAGAAAACATCACAAAATCACTATGCCGTCATGAGCAGCTTCATCGCTTCCTTAGAAAGAGGATTAGTTCCTCATAATGTGCTTCAACATCATCATCAATCCAACAGAAACCATGAATAAAAACAAAAAACTATATGTAAACCTAAACGAGACACAACTCATAAAAAACTAGGATTGGATCCCTAAATTTGAATAACAACAAGCTATATATAGGAGTCTGGTCCTACGCTCGCTCGTGGGGCGAGCACTTAAAATTGGCTCTATTCTGAGTTTGAATCCTCGCGGGGTGAGGCGTGTCTCACGGGGCGAGACCGAAAAGCATTCATAATCATGTGTCTGTCTCACGGGGCGACACTGAAAGACTCCAATCTTCTTGCTCAGCATCAGATCTGGCACGCGGGGCGAGACCTTGATGATTCCTTTTGCTTGTTTTTTTCATTTAATCTAAGCTTCCCAGAGAACACTTTTAACCTGATAGTATCATTAAATGCTTTATTTTGACTAGAAACTAGAAGAAATTACTAGAAATTATTCCTAAGACTTAAAAGTGTTGCTTGCAAACAATTAAAGTCAAATTTGGGCTAAAACAAGAATGAACTCATACAATTGGTATCAAAATTGAGGTCTTTCCAGTCATAAAACTAGATGAACCAAAGGATTATCAATTATATCCTCAAAAATCCCACATTGGGGCAAGCCCATTCTCAAAGGTCATACATTGGAGCAGCTCTATTCTTAAAGGTCCTTCTCTGGGCCAAATTTGTTCTCAAATGATATAAATTGGGCCAATTCATTTCCAAACGCCTCATACTAAGGAAAATTTTGGTAGACAATAGCCATGATCTCCAAGATTGAATCAATCCGAGCTAGGGCACCACCTCTTTGACCTCCATATCACTTCTGGTGAATTTTGTTTTGTTTCTGTCCTCTGAGCCATCAAACTTCCAACAAGAAGTTGTCCAGTGAGAAATATCCTCTCCTATCATACTTTTGGATCCATGCATGTATATTACATGATGCTTCATATAAGGAAATCATGAGTTCAATAGTACAATTTAACCATCTGATGGTAAATCCTTAATGAACAACTCTGTCCAGAAGAAGTCTGATTACAAGGAGGATGTGACATTCCCTTGGACCACAGGTTTGGTCAAGCATTTTTAGAAGTTGAATGAATTCAAGATTAACATGACCAACCAGATCGCATTGAAGGGAAGTGATTAATCGTTCTTTGTGATGGATAAAAGCTATAGGAAAAGATGTGCCTTTAGCAACTTCGCGGAAAAGATCTTGTGCTAAATTGGATAATTTAAAAAAAAAACAACTCCAAACATTGAGGGACCTTTCTGTTGGTAAAAGTTTTTTGTCAAAATAAGGGGGAAAAACAAAAAGAAGAAGAAAACGAAAAATAAATAAAAGAGGAAAATGGCTCGCTAGGCTGAAAACCTGAAAAGGCTGTCTAGGCAAAAGTTAGAGCAATCCGATAGGTTGAAAGTTTAAGTTTTACGAGGACAAGTCATGATATGCTCCCAATGCATAAAGATCAAGTCAAGCCACATCCTTGCAAGCTAATTAAGGCGACATTCAAGATCATGTGCATCAGAGACTAGCAATAGTTATCTTAAAGAGTATCGCTGGAAGAAGACTCATTTTGTTTTCTCCATTTGATAGTATATCAATCGTGAATGTCACGATGAATTCCACTCAAATCACGAAAGTGCAGAGGTCTTCTGACAAGGAGAAATGTTCGAAAAGATAAAGTATTTGTTACTATCTTCTATGGTCATAACCATTGTGATGAAAGCATGTCTCTATCAGGAAGCGAGACATCAGTTGAACAAGCAAGTAATAAACCAGATCAACGAGCTTCGTTGTAGTTCACCCCAAATCTGGTTGTGATCAAAAAGTGACTTGCAAAAAAAATGATTTTTAAAACATTTTCTACATCATGCATTGAAAAAATCATCACAGTTTTTCATCAATCGTTGGAAATATCTCCTGCTTCTTGCATTGGGAAAAAGTATCATGCATCCTGCTTATGCGTCTCTTGCATCATGCATTGCCATATCATTTCATGCATCATTGGATCATACTTGTCTACCTAATTCATTGCTTTGTTCAGTTCTGGCAGGCACATGGTTACTAAGCTTTGACTTTGGTATTTAGCAAGCATATGGTCTCTATAAACTTCTTTATTCTTTTAATTTCAAACTTCGATGGGTACCCGACTCCGCAAGCTTCTTTTCATTTCATTTATAAGCTTCGGCGGATACCCGTCTCCGCAAGCTTCTTTTGTTGTTATTTCAAGCTTTGGCGGATACCCGTCTCCGCAAGCTTCTTTTTATCTTTACTTTCAACCTTCGGTGGATACACGGTTTCGCAAGTTTATTTTTTACCTTTCTTTTCAAGCTTCGGCGGATACTCGGCTCCGCAAGTTTTTAATATCTTTCCTTTCAAGCTTTGGTGGATATGTTGTTGACGCCGGCAAGTGTACCAGGTCGTCGCAAGTAATAAAAGAAACACGGTAAGTAATTACCGAGGTCGAACTCAGGGATTGGGCTACCAATTCGACTAATCCACGGGAAATCAGATACGTTTGGTCAAGTTACAGAAGGTGGTTGATAGAGAAGATAGGATTGAATTCAAATTAACAAATCTAATAAAATATTTAACCAGAAATCTGAAATTAAAATATCCAAGGTCTCAAAATCCACCTACCCAATCATGTATAGTACCCAAGTGATGATGTATTCCTCCCTAGGTTCAATTACAATGTCAACCGGGACCCCCAAATTCTCCTATATCCACTGTCGTGCTCAATAGGACGTATTCGACGATTGGATTAATTACTTACTAGGTCTCATAATCCTAATCTCGAATTTGGTTAATTCTTGTTCCCTATAAGGTTGCACTAATCTCCTAAATCCACTGTCGTGCTCATTATTCGATTAGTGATTCCAATCCAAGTTCTAAAACGCGAATCGCCGATCGGCCTCAAACACGTTTAACTAGTTAATCACGCAACACATATGATCAACACAATCAAATCAGAATTGGAAAACATGTATTGAGAGAAGGGGAGAAAAACATACATCACATTAACACTATACCGCCATGGGTGGCTTCATCGATCCCCCAGACGAGGGGATTAGTTCCTCATGTCCGTAACAACACACGAACAATTGGCAACAATCTCCATAATAAAATAAGAAAAGAAAAGAGAAGGGAGACGCAGCTCCAGAAACAAGGATTCGCACAAAATCTGATCTAAACAAGTGGAAACAACCCCTCTTAAAATCTGATCTGAAACAGCCTTTAAATAAGGATTCTGAATCTTGCTCGCTCGCGGGGCGAGCATTCCTTCGCGAGGCGAATTTTAGTTTTGGCGCGCATTCAAGTTTGGATTTTCGCGAGGCGAGGGTGTGTTCGCGGGGCGAGTCTTCCAACTTCAATCTGTCACAGCCGTGACATTCATCACGGCTAGGCCGTGATTGTCTCTGTCTTCCAGTGTCTTCAAACTCTCGCGTGGCGAGATTCTTTCGCGGGGCGAGATTTAATTCTAGGCTGTGACCTTCATCACGGCTAGGCCGTGATGGTCTCTGGCTTCCAGGTCTTCATGATTCGCGAGGCGAGCAGACTGTTCGCGGGCGAACCGCGGAGTGATGATTCTTTGCTTTATCTGATGTTCAGTCTCGCGAGGCGAGAATCCACTCGCGAGGCGAGTATCTCCAGAAGTGCTTTTTCCACTGCTTCTTGACTTTCCTTGACTCCCGGAGCTTCACTTATTGACCTGAAAACACCAAAAACAACCAAAAGCATAATTCTATCCAAAATAAGCTAAAACTACACAAAAGACGCAAAACGAGTCAAAGTCCAACTTAGGAACAAAACAAGGCAAATTTGGTAAAAACGAGAGTGAACTCGACTGATTGGCACATAAACCCTAGTTCATCTAGTCATAAAACTAGATAAGCCAGAGGCTTATCAAAACACCCCAAACTTAAACCTTGCTTGTCCCCAAGCAAGCTAAAACTCAAAACCGACTCAAGACTTGGCAAGCCTAGGGGATTCAATCGATTTCGCACAAATTTCATGCAATCAAAACAGTTTTTCTCCAATGATTCCCCCCCCCTGCATCAATGTAATCCCCACATTCATCTACTTTAAACAATTGATAATTTATCATTCATGCCATCATTACTCTAAGTTGAGGCTCAAAGATACACACAAAGGAAGATCACCTATTTCAAACAATTGCCTTCCTCACAAGGGCATTTAGTATTTCACTCATTCGCTCAAGTTTGTCTAGGCTATCAACTTTTCACTCACTCTCACATTCTAAGAGCACTTCCCATGAATTTGATTTTCATCTCAAACATAGTTCCCACGAAAACATGCATGCAACATCAATAGGTCTTTCAAAGGTTGTAATGGGGCCTGGCTAAGGGTAGGATAATGAAGGATATTTAGGCTTAAGTCCCTAGGAACTAAGAGAGCATGAGCATTAGACACATTTTCTACTCAAATTCCTTTTTCCATTTTTCTTTTTGCCTCGGGTGACTACAACCTTTTCCTTGCTATTTTTTTTTTTTCTGTTTTTGCCCCTTTTTTTTGGCAATTTTTTTTTAATCAACCTTTATTTTTATTTTTCTCACCCCCAATATGACACATCACCTTGTAGCCACCCCAAACTTAGTTCCTCACAACCATTCTCTTGCTACGCTTCCATGCTCTCCTAATCCTAAGATTGGGTTAACATGGTTTTTCAGATTTTGGCTTGTAATATAGGATCATCAAGAAACAATAGGTCAATTAGGCTCAATGTGGCTAACTAGGGAACATGCATTAGGGATGGTCCTTTTTAGGCCAAGTAGTTATTCAAAGAAAATTGCCTAAATCATTTGATGCAACACATAAACATGCAAACCATGAAGAGATTCAAGCAAATCCGGGAAAGTGCAACTTAAAAGTGATTCACACAATCAAAAACAAAGTTGGAGGCTCAAATCCTCACCTGGACATTTTGCAAATTGTTTGACCGAGATACGATTCCTAGTGTGTGCACCCCCTCACCCCAAACTTATCATAAATCAAGTAATCACAACAAAATTCTCAAAGTTCAGTTTTCAATTTTTAAGTGGGAATAAACTTTTCTATTATCAGAACCTAGGGGGAAATCATTGATGGTCAAAATAATTCATGCAATCAATCTATGCTCAATTTAATTAAAATCCAACAAGCTTGCCGACACGACATTCATACAACAAACTCTTGATCTTCTCAAATTATTCAAGAGTGACAAACAAAGCAAAAACAAAAATAAAAACAAAAACAAAAGTGAGGAAAGGAGAGGGATACCTAGCTTGGGTTGCCTCCCAAGTAGCGCTTGTTTAACGTCGCGAGCCTGACTTATTAAGAAGCATCCACCTGGATCCCATAGCCTGTGGTACAAGGTCCATGAGATGCTCATCATGTGAGGTCTTCCACCCGGATCCCATGGTTTGTGAAGTGGCCCTTGCAGCAGCAATACGACTCTATTCATTATTCCACCCGGCCTTTGTGTGAAAACTCCATTGACCTCTATAATTATGAACTCACTTCCTCTCGGGTCAAATGGTGTCTTCACGAGGAAGTGTGCCAGACAAGTGGGAGGGTCTAACTTACCGATGTCCACACATGCATGCAAGCCAACATAGTTATCCAATGCATTAATTTCAGGTTGCTTGGCAAGCATGGTGGAATCCTCTATCACTTTATCCGCATTTTGATCTTTACCCCCTTGCTCCTTTGCCAACTCCTCTTCCTTAGGTTGCTCTTCCTCAACATGTGGCTGTTCCGGGGCCTTGTCGCTTGTCAATTCCTTTTCCTCCGGTTGTTCTTCCTCAACATGTGGTAGTTCTTCCCCAACTCCCTGAGAACTAGTTACATCCCAGTCATATCCCAACACCCCACTGCTTCTAGTTGTTGTGGCATTGCATTGGTTCTTAGGGTCGTTCTCGGTATCAACTGGGAAAGTCTCTGGGGGATGCTCATTTAGTTGCCTTGCGAGTTGGGCAATCTTCATCTCTAATGCCGCATTCACCTTCTCAAATGATGTGGCCATCTTATCAATGGCCGCACTTGTCCTCTCAAGAGCCAACTCCCAAGGTTGTCTTCCACCATCCTGTTGAGGTTGTTGTTGCCAGTTCTGTTGAGGTTGTGGTTGCCAATCTAGACCATTGTCAGCATTACTCCAAACGAAATCCGGATGGTCTCTACTCATATAACCCCAATACTGATTCTGACTCTGATAGTTGTCCTGGGGTACGCTGTCATAGAAATTATGGCAAGAGTCCACATATTCTTGAGAGGAGTAGAAAGGACAGCTCCAAGTGTCATGGTCTCCATTACAATATTCGCAACCCGGAAGCATTCCCTCGTGTATCACATTCACCCTTTTGTTCCAAGACAATGCTTCATTCTGCATCTTCAACAATCTATTTTTGCTCTAGAATGGCTTCTAATGTTGCAGAACTGAATCCATTTGAGGTTTCCCAGTCACGGTTGTAATCATTGTACGACATCTCCTCCAATGATGCCCATCCATCCATTCAAGCCTCTTTCGCTCTCTGCTTCTTTCCTTAAGCGCTTCTCGGTCTTGGTGATCTCCGTATCAAATAGCAAGCCCTCTTGTGGGAGGGTACCTCGCATACAAAAACAAGGCAAGACCAAGTGGAATCAAAGAAGTAGAGAGATAATAGTAAATAAAAATAAAAATAAAAATAAAAGAAAAATAACTTAACCAAATAATCAAACTTCCCTAAGAATTAGAAAAATTGGTTGTGCCAATCCCCGGCAACGGCGCCAAAAAACTTGTTGTTGACGCCGGCAAGTGTACCGGGTCGTCGCAAGTAATAAAAGAAACACGGTAAGTAATTATCGAGGTCGAACTCAGGGATTGGGCTACCAATTCGACTAATCCGCGGGAAATCAGATACGTTTGGTCAAGTTACAGAATGTGGTTGAGAGAGAAGATAGGATTGAATTCAAATTAACAAATCTAATAAAATATTTAACTAGAATTCTGAAATTAAAATATCCAAGGTCTCAAAATCCACCTACCCAATCATGTATATAGTACCCAAGTGATGATGTATTCCTCCCTAGGTTCAATTACAATGTCAACCGGGACCCCCAAATTCTCCTATATCCACTGTCGTGCTCAATAGGACGTATTCGACGATTGGATTAATTACTTACTAGGTCTCATAATCCTAATCTCGAATTTGGTTAATTCTTGTTCCTATAAGGTTGCACTAATCTCCTAAATCCACTGTCGTGCTCATTATTCGATTAGTGATTCCAATCCAAGTTCTAAAACGCGAATCGCCGATCGGCCTCAAACACGTTTAACTAGTTAATCACGCAACACATATGATCAACACAATCAAATCAGAATTGGAAAACATGTATTGAGAGAAGGGGAGAAAAACATACATCACATTAACACTATACCGCCATGGGTGGCTTCATCGATCCCCCAGACGAGGGGATTAGTTCCTCATGTCCGTAACAACACACGAACAATTGGCAACAATCTCCATAATAAAATAAGAAAAGAAAAGAGAAGGGAGACGCAGCTCCAGAAACAAGGATTCGCACAAAATCTGATCTAAACAAGTGGAAACAACCCCTCTTAAAATCTGATCTGAAACAGCCTTTAAATAAGGATTCTGAATCTTGCTCGCTCGCGGGGCGAGCACTCCTTCGCGAGGCGAATTTTAGTTTTGGCGCGCATTGAAGTTTGGATTTTCGCGAGGCGAGGGTGTGTTCGCGGGGCGAGTCTTCCAACTTCAATCTGTCACAGCCGTGACATTCATCACGGCTAGGCCGTGATTGTCTCTGTCTTCCAGTGTCTTCAAACTCTCGCGTGGCGAGATTCTTTCGCAGGGCGAGATTTAATTCTAGGCTGTGACCTTCATCACGGCTAGGCCGTGATGGTCTCTGGCTTCCAGGTCTTCATGATTCGCGAGGCGAGCAGACTGTTCGCGGGGTGAACCAGAGTGATGACTGTTGCTGCTTTATCTGATGTTCAGTCTCGCGAGGTGAGTATCTCCAGAAGTGCTTTTTCCACTGCTTCTTGACTTTCCTTGACTCCCGGAGCTTCACTTATTGACCTGAAAACACCAAAAACAACCAAAAGCATAATTCTATCCAAAATAAGCTAAAAACTACACAAAAGACACAAAACGAGTCAAAGTCCAACTTAGGAACAAAACAAGGCAAATTTGGGCGAAAACGAGAGTGAACTCGACTGATTGGCACATAAACCCTAGTTCATCTAGTCATAAAACTAGATAAGCCAGAGGCTTATCAGGATACTCGGATCCTCAAGCTTCTTTTCTTTTCATTTACAAACTTCAGTGGATACTCAACTCCGCAAGCTTATTTTCTTTTATTTGTCCTTTCAAACTTCAGTGGATACCCGGCTTTGCAAGCTTCTTTTTATCTTTCTTTCAATCTTCGACTAATACCCGACTTTGCAAGCTTCTTTTTATCTTTCCCTTCAAGCTTTGGCGGATACCCGACTTCGCAAGCTTCTTTTTTATCTTTCCCTTCAAGTTTCGGTGGATACCCGGCTTCGCAAGTTTATTTTTTTATCTTTCAATTCAAGCTTCAGCGGATACTCGGTTCCGTATGGTTCTTTTTATCTTTCTTTTCAAGCTTCGGCGGATACCTAGCTCCGCAAGCTTCTTTTCTTTTCATTTCAAAGCACCCGGCTCAGCAAGCTTCTTTTCTTTTCATTTCAAAACTTCTGTGGATAATCGGTTCTATGCTTCTCTATTTTTTATTTCCAAGCTTCGGCAGATAGCCCGACTCTGTATGCTTTTTTTTTATCTCCTTCTCAAGCTTTGGCGGATACCCGGCTCCGTAAGCTTCTTTTTATCTTACTTTTTTAAGCTTCAGTGGATACCCGGCTCTGTAAGCTTCTTTTTATCTTTACTTTCAAGCTTCGGTGATGTGACCAAGGATTGATCACTAAGCATTTTAAGATCTTATTTGATCTAATTGTTTCAAAATTTGAGATCAAACACAATTCAAGCACAATTGTTATGAAACTTGTTCTTCACTTGATCTTCAAGTGAAGAATTAAGAGAAAACAAAAAGGAGTAGAAGAGAAGAAAAATTGATATATGACTAGAAAGTAAATTTCAAGAAGTAAATTGCAAGAATTAAAGTGCAAGAATTAAAGAACAAAGTATAAAATATAATAGGAAGAAGAGGAGGGGAATGGCGCCACAAATACATTCTTCTTAGAGAAGAAGATTGAATTTGATAAGCCAAAAGAGGATTCACCAGTTGAATATGGAAATTAAAGATAAGAATCAATGGTTCAACTCATGAATCAAGAATAAGAGAACTCTCAACTCTATCTAGAAATCCCAAGTGTGAGAAAACTTATCAATATATTCAAACTTGCAAAATGAGTTACGTTGAGCCTATATATAGGTGAGCAAAGTGCTCATCTTCGTCTATGATGCACAATTAGCACCTCCTATGTCCAATTCCCAAGTGTGGGCCTCTCTTGGCCCAATGTAGGGTTCCTATGTTGGGCCTAGTTGGTACAATAGCCCCAATCAGTCTAAGCCCAAAGTAAAAGCCTACACTACCCAAGTGCTTTTTGAATAAGCACTTTTACTACAAAAGTCTACTCTATACAAGGGTCATTGAGACACCCCGTTGTGCCTCTTTGTCTCATTAGATTAAAACCTCATTATTTAATTACTTAATCGCACGGTTAACGTGAAAATACGTAAAAATTAAAACTTAACTTACAAAGTATACAACTTGTAACACCCTGTTTTTCGTATGCTTCTTTATCAGTAAATACATGCTTTAATGTGTTTATTTTTGATAAAATCCAAAGGATGGTTTATTTAAAATAAAATCATTTTCTTTTGTTGTTTTAACCGTATGAAGTCACAGTAAAATTTTCGGTCGAAAATTCAGACGAAAATCGGTCTGGGTTCTCACTGCCAGTACAAGTTTATTGAGCTAGAGACAAAATTTTAATTCGTAAACGAGACGGTTAATGTTTTTATGATGTTTTGGGTGGGTTTGGATTTTTTCGAAAAATATTGTTCGGGGCCAAATCTTAGGGATTTCCAGGGCGAAATTGTCGGGAAATATGATCGAGGAAGTCATCTGATACGCAATGGAGCAGAGCATCAAGAGGATGAAGTGACATGAAGTGACTTGATGTGAAGCTTATGACACACCTCAAAAGGTGAATCTTGACTTTTTTTTCAAAAATCTCACTTTTTCATCTTTCTCTCTTCAATCACATCACATCACCTTAACTCCTTATCCTTTCTACAACCAACCCACCTTCTTTCTTCTGTTCTTTCTTCCTCTCCCAAAACTGTGACGTCTCCTCTCAATCTCTATAAACACTCTTAATTTCCACACTTCATCACTTTCCTGTATTTCTCACATTTACACTTTATTACATTTCTTCTTCTTCTTCTTCTTCTTCTCTCTTACAAAGTTTACATTTTTATCAAGCTTTTCTCTTAGAGTTCTTCATCAAAGTTGTTCATCTTGTTAAGGTTAATACTTCTATGTAGTTCTTTTTCAAAGTTTCATCTTTTATTTCAAAGTTTTCTTCATATGTCCTTTATGTGCTTTTAACTTCTAAAACCTCTCAAAAATGGTAGAAAACTCCTTTTGAGTTGTGATGAGTGTGATTTCACCTCATTTTTCATGTACATTTCTACATGCATTTGCATTTAGTTAGGCCATTTTAGTTGGATTTTGTTTAGTTTTTCCTTTGGAACGGATAAGGTGGTATTGTGTGTTGTTTTGCAGGGATTTATGATTAAATGCCCAAGTTTTAGCCATGAGGAAGCTGAGATGAAGAGAAGGCCTGAAAACTGAAGAAAAAGGGGGCCAAAAGTCAGAAGCTGTCACGACTTGGCCGTGATGGCTATCACGGCCGTGACCCAAAACCACCAAAAGTCAGAATCGATCACGGCTTGGCCGTGATAGAGATCAAGAGCGTGAAAAAATGGCTCGCGACGCGAATGATAGCTCGCCACGCGAGAGACTGATTGTGCCAAAACCACCAAAAGTCAGAGACGATCACGGCCTAGCCGTGATGTATATCACGGCCGTGACCCAGAAACCTCCACAAGTCAGTATTCATCACGGCTTGGCCGTGATGGAGATCACGGGTTTGAAAAAGCTGGCTCGCGTCGCGAAGAAGGGCTCGCCTCGCGAGAGAGTAATTTTGCTAGAACTGCAAGAGACAGAACCCGTCACGGCCTGGCCGTGATAGCTGTCACGGCCTGGCCGTGATAGCTGTCACGGCCTGGCCGTGATGGCTGTCACGGCCATGACCGGCCACGAGTTATAAAAGAAACTCTGGGCAGAACAGAAAGAACATCCAGAAAACCCTAAAAACAGATCCTCTGCTGCTGTGGCTGCAGTACAACATTCTATGGAGCTCTCTCCTTTGTTCATCTCTGTAATTCTTTCTTTTGTTTTATCTTCAATTATGTGTAGCTAAACTCCCCTTTGTTGGGGTTAGATGATTGCTCTTCTGAACTTGATTGTAAAATGACTTGATTGTAATGCAGTTTCCTTGTTCTTTATGAGTGTTTGATTCCATGCTTAATGCTTTCTTAGGCTTGATCATCCTAGGAATGATTAGTTGCTTTAATAGATAACTGGAAGGTTGGTGTTAGAGCTTGCTCATGAATCAAATGCCAAGTAGTTCATGAGCCTAGGCATAGGTCTTGAGGTGCTTGCAATCTTATAAGTCTTTACTTAATGCAAAATCTCAGGTTAATCCACATAAGGAATTAGGGTTTAATTTGGGGTTTTAGGCTCAATGCACCTAAGGAATTAGGCTTGAGTATTTCAGAAAAGACTTGATTGTCATAATTGAATTAGGAACTGTGTTACTTGTCATTTCATAACAATCAATGGAGGATTAGCTTAGTCTAACCCTAACAATCCTAACTTTGGTTGGAGACAAGGGCAAAGTTCAAGTACTCAAGCAAAGCCTCCTCAAGAGAGTTCAAGCAAATTGGAGAACATTCTAGGCCAGTTCATGCAAGCTACTCAAGAGACTATGAAGAATCAGAATGCCTCAATCAAGAACTTGGAGCATCAAATAGGTCAACTAGCAAGGCAGATGGCAGAGAGACCTCAAGGACAATTGCCTGGGGATACTGAGAAGAACCCAAAGGAAGATTGTAAGGCCATTATTACAAGAAGTGGGAGAGTGTTAAATCCACAAGAAAAAGAGAGGGAAGAAAAGACAAGTGATCTTTGGAGATGATAAGGTACAGTTTGAAGAGGTAAACAATGAAGAACCCGGAAATTCCCAAGATACTACCTCTATTCCTACTGGTGTAGAAGCTGAAAAACCGCAGAGGGAGAAATTGGTTGATGAAGAATTTGCGAAGAAGAAGACTAAAAGACAGATTCTGGAAGAGGTTGATAATCCCAAAGAGCTGCCCCCATATTTCATAATCCCGTATCCCCAACGGTTGAAGAATGAGGCAAAAGACCAGCAATTTTCTAAGTTTCTGGATGTATTCAAAAAGCTACAAATCAACATTCCTTTTGCAGAAGCTCTCCAACAGATGCCCTCCTATGCAAAGTTCATGAAAGAGATTCTTACAAACAAAAGGAGGTGGAAGGAGGAGACAGTGATGCTTACTGAAGAGTGCAGTGCTATACTTCAAAGGAAGCTGCCAGTAAAGATGAAGGACCCGGGCAGTTTCACTATCCCATGCACGATTGGTCATCTTAACATAGGGAGAGCATTGTGCGATTTAGGGGCAAGTATTAATCTAATGCCGCTCTCCATTTTCAAGAAGCTGGGGATTGGTGAGGTAAAACCAACAGGGATTTCTCTTCAGCTGGCAGACCGCTCCATTACATATCCCTATGGTGTTGTTGAGGATTTGTTGGTGAAGGTAGATAAATTCATTTTTCCAGCAGATTTTGTGGTGTTAGATATGGCTGAAGATGGTGACACTCCTCTGATTCTTGGGAGACCATTCCTAGCAACAGGTGGAGCCTTGATCGATGTCAATCAAGGGGAATTGGTGCTTCGGGTACAAGACGAAAAGGTCACCTTTAATGTGTTTGAAGCGATGAAACACCCAAGCGACAAGGACACATGTATGATAGTGGACCTCATTGATTCATTATCTGACAAGAGTTTGCACCATAAGTTTGAAGATTCGTTAGAAGCAGCCCTAATGGTAGAGGATGTAGAAGAAGAAGTATGCGCAGAAGAAGTTGATCTCATGATTAAATCTCTGGAGGCTTGTCTGGTTGTGAATACTGATGAAGACAAAGTGGTGGAAGATGTGAGAATTGAAGACAAGGGTGACCCACCGGTGCTAGAGTTGAAAGAATTGCCATCCCATCTCCGTTATGCTTTCCTTGGGATGAACTCTTCATTCCCAGTTATCATCAGTAGTGGGTTGAATTCCTTGGAAGAAGAGAAGCTGTTGAGGGTGCTTAGGGAGCACAAATCTGCAATCGGGTGGTCTATGTCCGATTTGAAAGGGATAAGCCCCTCCTTTTGCATGCACAAAATCCGGGTAGAGGAAAATTTCAAGCCGGTTAGACAACCCCAACGAAGACTCAACCCGAATATGAAAGAAGTTGTGAGGAAGGAGATTGTGAAGTTGTTGGATGCGGGCATTATCTATCCCATCTCCGATAGTCCATGGGTGAGTCCGGTCCAAGTTGTGCCGTAGAAAGGGGGGATGACAGTGGTAGCAAATGAAAAGAATGAACTTATTCCCTCTAGGACCGTGTCTGGATGGAGGGTATGCATTGATTACAGAAGACTGAATGAGGCCACCAGAAAAGATCATTTCCCTTTGCCCTTCATTGATCAGATGTTAGAGAGGTTGGCGGGCCATGCTTTCTATTGTTTCCTTGATGGATACTCCGGGTATAACCAGATTGTGGTTGACCCAGAGGACCAAGAGAAGACCGCTTTCACCTGCCCTTATGGAGTCTATGCATACAGGAGAATGCCATTCGGGTTGTGTAATGCACCCGCCACTTTTCAAAGGCGCATGCTATCCATATTTTCTGATATGAATGAAAAATTTATTGAGGTATTTATGGACGATTTTTCTGTGTTTGGTGATTCTTTTGATAACTGTTTGAATAATCTTGCCTGTGTTCTAAAAAGATGCCAAGAAACTAACCTCGTTTTAAATTGGGAAAAATGTCATTTCATGGTTAGGGAGGGTATAGTTCTTGGGCATAAAATTTCATCACGGGGGATGGAGGTTGATAGAGCCAAAATTGAAGTGATTGAAAAACTTCCTCCTCCCTTAAATGTGAAAGGTGTTAGAAGCTTCCTAGGGCATGCGGGTTTTTATAGAAGGTTCATAAAAGATTTTTCAAAAATTGTGAAACCCTTATGCAAGCTTTTGGTAGCTGATGCTCCTTTTATATTTGATGATGATTGCATGCATGCCTTCAAAATTTTGAAAGAAAAACTCACCACCGCACCGGTCATTGCACCTCCAGATTGGAGTTTACCTTTTGAGCTAATGTGTGATGCAAGTGACTATGCGGTGGGAGCCATTTTGGGCCAGAGAAAAAAATAAAGTGTTGCATGTCATTTACTATGCCAGTCGTGTGCTTAATGATGCCCAATTGAATTACACCACGACTGAAAAGGAATTGCTTGCTGTGGTATTTGCTTTTGATAAATTTAGATCCTACTTGATTGGCTGTAAAACTATTGTCTACACTGATCATTCTGCTTTGAGATATCTTATGACTAAACAGGATGCCAAGCCAAGGCTTATTAGGTGGATACTACTACTCCAAGAGTTTGATTTGGAAATAAAGGACAAAAAAGGAGTGGAGAATGTGGTAGCCGACCATTTGTCTAGGCTTCCACAAGCAGATGTTCAAGCAGAAGCAAAGTTGCCAATTCAAGAGGAATTCCCAGATGAACAGTTGTTTGTGGTGCAAGTGGCACCTTGGTTCGCGGATATTGCAAATTACAAGGCAGCCAATAAGATTCCGAAGGACTTCAATGCACAACAGAGGAAGAAGCTCATTCATGATGCCAAGTTCTATATATGGGATGAGCCGTATCTTTTCAAGAGGGGTTCGGATGGAATTCTGAGGAGGTGCATACCGGAAGAAGAGATTAATGGGGTGTTGACCCACTGACACAACTCACCCTATGGAGGACACTTTGGTGGTGACATGACCGCCATGAAGATTTTGCAAAGCGGGCTATTTTGGCCCACTATTTTCAAGGACTCCAGAGCTTGGGTGATGAAATGTGATAAATGCCAGAGGACCGGCAGTATTTCCAAGAGAAATGAGATGCCCTTAAATGGTATATTAGAGGTGGAGCTCTTCGATGTGTGGGGGATCGACTTCATGGGTCCTTTCCCGTCATCTTACAACAACAAGTACATTCTGGTGGCGGTTGATTATGTGAGCAAGTGGGTGGAAGCCGTGCCAACTCTGAAAGATGATGCAAGAACTGTGATCAGTTTTGTGAGGAAGAATATTTTTACCCGGTTTGGGACCCCTAGGGCTATCATTAGTGATGGGGGTACCCACTTTTGCAATAATGAGTTCAATACAGTGCTTGCCAAGTTTGGGGTGAACCCCAAAGTTACCACACCATACCATCCCCAAACCAGTGGGCAAGTGGAATTGTCCAACTGGGAGTTGAAGAGAAATTTGGAAAAAACTGTGAACAATGCAAGGAAGGATTGGGCGAAGAAATTGGATGATGCACTTTGGGCCTATCGGACGGCTTATAAGACACCTATTGGTATGTCACCTTACCAATTAGTGTTCGGGAAATCATGTCACCTTCCGGTAGAACTACAACACCGTGCTTTTTGGGCAGTGAAGGCCCTGAACTTTGATACAAGGCTGGCCATGGACAAGAGGATGCTTCAATTGAATGAGTTGGATGAGTTCCGACTCTTGGCTTATGAGAGTGCTAGGATATACAAGGAAAGAACAAAGTTCTGGCATGATAAGTACATTCTTCCCAAGAAATTTGAAGAAGGCCAGTCAGTTTTGCTGTTTAACTCAAGACTCAAGCTTTTCCCGGGCAAATTGAGATCAAGATGGTCAGGCCCATTCTATGTCAAATCAGTCTCTCCATTTGGTTCAGTTGAATTGGAAAATCCATCATCCGGAAATACTTTCACTATCAATGGGCAAAGGCTCAAGCACTACCTTGGAGGAAATTTTAATCGTCAGGGAGTCTCCATCCCTCTTGAGGCACCATCTTAGAAATCATCCGTCAAGCTAGTGACGTTAAAGAAGCGCTTATTGGGAGGCAACCCAATTTTTATTTTCATCTTCTCCTTTGTTTTTGATTTCTCCTCTTGAATAATTTGAGAAGCTCAAGAGGTTTGTTAATAGTTTGTTGAGTGCTTTCAGATTTTGAAGGAAGGAGGAGAAGAAGGGCAGGAGGAAACAAAACCAGAAAGCATGTGATTCAGCACCACTACCACCTTGGTGAGATGTTCCAGTTTTCTCCCCTCTCTAAACTTAATTATTTACATTGAGGACAATGTAAGTCTTTAAGCTTGGGGTAGGGGTAATCTTTTTGCTTGCATTGTAAATATTGCATTCATATAGGCTTAAGTTTGCATGATCGCATGATTCAGTTACCCCTGCTTAGATTGAGCTTATGATTGTGAGAGCTAAGTGCCAATTTTTCTGTGATAGTGAATTTTTGGACCCTGATTTTCTATTCTTGTGATATGGCTTCATTAATTATGCTTGAGATGGTCTTGGATAGTTGATGATTAGCATGTGTTTCTATGGATTTGTGTTTCTCACTGGTTCTTGAACTGATAAATGTGAGCTTTTGAGCCATTAGGGGGTACTCACTAAATCTGCCCCCGTTCTTTGTGTAGAGTGTGTTCCTCTTGGATTGTTTTTCTCTAGAACTTGACTTGAAACCATTTCGAAACTTGAAAATTTTTTGAGAACATTTTTGAAAAGGATTGAGGCAATAGGTGTTTTTTCTGGCCTTCTGAGCTTTGAATGAATAATGCTACCCTTAGTTGCCCCATTTTGAGCCTGAATGAACAGCATGCTTTTCTTGGTACCCTAAAATGTTGTGTTAAATATGCTTATGAGGAACTTCTAAAGTACTGTGCAAAAAGGGTTGGAAAATGTAGTTGAAAATTTGGGATGATGAAAAGAAAAAAAAAATGAATCTAGAAATTTTTTGTTCTCTTGAATTGAAAAATCTCCCCTTCTCCAAACAAAAGAAAAATAAAATAAAAAAAAGAGAAAAAGAAATAAAAATGGAGAAGGGGGTGACAAAAAGGAATGAGAAGTAAAAAGAAAAGAAAAGAAAGAAAGAAAGGTGGAAAAATGAATGAAAAACCCAAGAAGGTATTTTAGAAGGTGTCATGTGTTGAAATGCTTGATACTTGGTTTAGCCTTTTGAAATGTCCTTTTCTTGATTACCCCACCTAATGATTGATCCCATGGCCTCATTGCAACCAAAGAATAAGACCTCTTGATTCTTAGATGTTTTCATTAATAAGGTAAAGATTTGGTTGATAGTCAAGCTTATGGTAGGAATCATTCTTTGAGGAAAATGGAGTGAAATGTCATATTCCCTTAACACTTGAGTGAGTGAGGAAAGAAAGAGAGCCAAGCAAATAAACAAGCTTGGGGTGAGCTTCAAGTGAGAGAGAGTGCCCGAATCAGTGAGAATGTGAGTCTAGGGAAACTAAGCCCCTAATTGGACTTGAATTGATTGTCTCTTGCTGAAATAATTGAATGCCTGTTACTTGGATCATTTTACTCGGGTTCTTAGTTCACTATCCATGCTTTGTTTATTTCGGTCTTATGGCCTTGGTTTTTGCTTGAGGACAAGCAAAGTCTTAAGCTTGGGGTGATTTGATGAGTGTGATTTCACCTCATTTTTCATGTACATTTCTGCATGCATTTGCATTTAGTTAGGCCATTTTAGTTGGATTTTGTTTAGTTTTTCCTTTGGAACGGATAAGGTGGTATTGTGTGTTGTTTTGCAGGGATTTATGATTAAATGCCCAAGTTTTAGCCATGAGGAAGCTGAGATGAAGAGAAGGCCTGAAAACTGAAGAAAAAGGGGGCCAAAAGTCAGAAGCTGTCATGACTTGGCCGTGATGGCTATCACGGCCGTGACCCAAAACCACCAAAAGTCAGAATCGATCACGGCTTGGCCGTGATAGAGATCAAGGGCGTGAAAAAATGGCTCGCGACGCGAATGATAGCTCGCCACGCGAGAGACTGATTGTGCCAAAACTACCAAAAGTCAGAGACGATCACGGCCTAGCCGTGATGTATATCACGGCCGTGACCCAGAAACCTCCACAAGTCAGAATTCATCACGGCTTGGCCGTGATGGAGATCACGGGTTTGAAAAAGCTGGCTCGCGTCGCGAAGAAGGGCTCGCCTCGCGAGAGAGTAATTTTGCGGAAGCGTAAGAGACAGAACCCGTCACGGCCTGGCCGTGATGGCCATCACCTGGCCGTGACCGCCCACGAGTTATAAAAGAAACTCTGGGCGAAGCAGAAAGAACATCCAGAAAACCCTAAAAAGCAGATCCTCTCTTCTGCTGTGGCTCTTTGTGCAACATTCTATGGAGCTCTCTCCTTTGTTCATCTCTGTAACTCTTTCTTTTGTTTTATCTTCAATTATGTGTAGCTAAACTCCCCTTTGTTGGGGTTAGATGATTGCTCTTCTGAACTTGATTGTAAAATGACTTGATTGTAATGCAATTTCCTTGTTCTTTATGAGTGTTTGATTCCATGCTTAATGCTTTCTTAGGCTTGATCATCCTAGGAATGATTAGTTGCTTTAATAGATAACTGGAAGGTTGGTGTTAGAGCTTGCTCATGAATCAAATGCCAAGTAGTTCATGAGCCTAGGCATAGGTCTTGAGGTGCTTGCAATCTTATAAGTCTTTACTTAATGCAAAATCTCAGGTTAATCCACCTAAGGAATTAGGGTTTAATTTGGGGTTTTAGGCTCAATGCACCTAAGGAATTAGGCTTGAGTATTTCAGAAAAGACTTGATTGTCATAATTGAATTAGGAACTGTGTTACTTGTCATTTCATAACAATCAAGGGAGGATTAGCTTAGTCTAACCCTAACAATTCTATCATTTGTTGTTCATCTTTCTGTTTGCACATTAACTGTTTGAAAAAATTCCAAAAAGAACAAAAACATTTTATTTTTGTTTGCTTGTTAGATGTTAGAGCTACCTTCACTCCAAAATTTGATCGCCTAGATAGTAGTCTAATTTGCGAAGTGGTAAATGTCCACGATCCCTAAGAACGATATCCGGTCTTACCGTTTTATTACTTGCAACGAACCGGTACACTTGCCGAGTCCGTGTCAAGTTGAAACCACTTTATATGTTCTTGTATTTACTCATACTATCACATATTAAAATGTTGTGTAAAACAAATTTTCCTAACCTCTTCTTCCTAAGAAGGCCGAAACCATGTATATGGTTTAGGTGAATCTTGTTTCAACTTTTACATGTATGAGTTTGTATTTGAGTTTCATTTCCAAGATGATCATGGACCAAGGCTCCCTTATGTTAAAGGATTATATGTCTAAGTGATTGGAAAGTTTAAAGATTTTTACCCTATTTTTATGTAAAGACCAAAATCAATGAGTTTTAAGGCAATGGTGTTTAAGTTTTGTTTTCCAAAATGATCATGGATTAAGACTCCTTGATATAGAAGGATGCTAAGTCCAAGAGATTGGAAAGTTTGAAGATTTCTAACCCTTATTTCTTGAAAAGGCTGAAACCTTAAATGGTTATGAAAAAGATGTTGAGTTTTGTTTTCCAAAGTGATCATGGACTAAAAAGGTCCTTATGTTAAAGGATGATATGTCTAAGTGATTGGAAAGTTTAAAATATTTTCTTTCTTTATTTTCCTATGATGGCCGAATGTAACATTTGACCTAAGATGTGTTATTTTATTTTGTTTTCCAAGATGATTATGGATTAAAGCTCCTTCATGTTAAAGGATGCTATGTCCAAAAGATTGGATGATTTAAAGATCTCTAACCTCACAAACTTGTTAAGGCCGAACCTAAGAGTTCATGGTCTAAGACATTTGATTTTTCCATTTTACGAAAGGATCATGGTTTCAAGCTCCTTACTATGTATGGATGCTAACCTAAAGAGATTGGAAAGTTTAGAAATTCCTAGCCTATTTACCTATGCTTGGCCGAAACCCTAAGTCAAGTACTTAGTGGTATTTTTAATTCAACTTTGTTAAAATATTGTTGTTTGTGAACTTCTAGCACTTAAGGATCATAAATCCAAGAGTCGCATAAACTTCGGAAACCCCTAATCCTAGTTTATTGTATGAACCGAACCTATACCTTGTGGTTAGTGTTCTCGAGTTGATTTTTTTTAACTCATGATTTTATGTTGGTAACCTTAGACTTCCATCGTCGGAGAAGCGAGGACGTTCGTGAACCTTCTTTTCAAATCCAAAACTCTTAACTCCGATGTGAGGTAAGAGGGGATTTCCTAAAGATATTCAATAACTGTATGCATGTGTGTATGTGTCTAACTGGATATTTATATATTTATTGAGCTTACTTGGTACTTGAACTGTTATGCTATTATATGATGTTGAACTGTGCTTGTTCTAAATGTTATAATGCATATCTGTGATGAACTACTTTCAACTGTGATATTAGCATTGAACTGAGAATATATACTGCTATTGATTGAAAGTTTACTAAGCCAGACTTGTGTTTGTGCTCAACTGTTATAAGGATTAAAAACCTTAATAAGCTTTGAAGATGAAGGGATTGGTGTTCTTTTCCAAAAGCTCATTAACGTAAAGTACTTGTTTTAAATGCTGAAATGGTTTTGGTGAACTATTGTAATACAAGAGAAAAAATCTTTTTCGAACTATGTGTCTTCAAGTGAAAATTTTCAAGATTATTTGGCAATATCATATTGGGGATTTTCAAAGCTGAAAGTATTTCAAAGATGCTTTATAAAATATTTTCAAAGAAAAGGTTTTCTCCTCAATGTTTTAGAAACTTTCCGATAGCCTGGATAGGTTATCGAGGATTCAGTTTTGAATTTGATTTTCACTGAATGAAAAATAAGTACTTAAGGAAGAGAATCCAGTATGCGAGACGTCACCTCTAGTATTCAGTTATACGCACGTGATCTTGGATCAGTGTTAATTCGGGGCCATGAGTCCTATTCACGATGTTCTAGACTGAGAGTCCAATTCTCAAAATCGAGGATAGTGCGTTCTGATTTCGTTGTTGTCGGCTATTGTCCTTATCATGTTAAGTTCAAAACATGAATAAAAGCATAAGTGATTTATATGACCATAACCCTTAACTGCGGCATCGGTCTCTAGTGTTGTGATTGAGCATTCGGACTGTGTGTCCTATGCTTCTAAGTTTTCAAGTGATGGGGAAATGATGATCAAGTCGTTAGCTTTGAGCTGCGACAGCGAAAAAGAATGAACACAAAGAAAACCTTTTGAATAAAATATTTTCTCATGTGCATTTCCCCAGGCAGACGTGCTTTCTTACATATCAGATACACGGTGGTATCTGGGGGTCAGTCCATGTGACCGGTTCAGAGGCACATGTGACGTTGCTCGTCCTGAGACCTTAGATGCATGAGGGTATGGAGGCAACTGCCCGGTGGGCTAGAGATTGACCAACTCTAACTCTTCTCCAGTGGAAAACGGTGTTCACATCTCATGAGATTAAGTTAGAGCCTGATATTGAAGTGTCATGCATATTTTCAAAGGTTGACTGTGCGGGTTTGAGACCCTTTGATATAACACTGTTATATTATGTATATGCATGATTTAACTGCTTATATGATTATGTGATGTATGTATCATGTATATGGTTGTTGTGGGATGTATCTTATGACGGTATCTCACTCTTGCACATCTGTATGTTCAGTTCAGTTCTTTTCTTCTTGTACCGGCTATACGCATGCTTTTAGATGGATCCGAGCGTTCCCTTAGCACAGTCGAGCTCGAGGAACGAAGTGTTTGATCATGCTGGGACGGTAGGGAACCGGAATATACATGAGGGTGCGACAACCGCGACGTATCGAGCACCAGTCACAAATATCGAGACGAATGCTAACGGAGTGCCCGTACGAAGGATTCCTACCGTCAAGACGAGGAATGTGGCGCTTCCACCTCCATGGTACTACCTTCATACGCTACAAGTCACCAGTCTCCTTCATGAGCATTTTGATCCAGTTGAACCGCTTACGGAGGATCCAGTGGAGGAGGATACCGAGGAAGAACCTCTTGAGCTGATAGAGGTCGAGGACGAGGAGGAGGAGGAGCTAGAGTACCATCCGCAGGATCCCGGACATGACGACGTCCCTATCGACGATGGCGGTGACATTATCGATCCGACATCTGATATCTCGTCTGGGGGTAGCATCTATGGTCACTCTGCTTGCAAGAGTTATTGGTAGATCGTTTGTCGGCTTTTGGAGTTGTCCCGATAGTCCCTAGGCTTTTAGAGCCATCTTTTGAGTCTTGTACCCAGTTCCCTATACCCGGTTTGATGTTTCCTTTTTACATGTTTCTTTAGTAGCTGTTTTAGTGTATGTTGGCCAGTTCGACAAGGCCTGTTTTATAATCAAGCCTAAGATCCCAAGTGGGATAGTTATATTTATATGTGTGATGTTTATTTTCATGTTGTGAGTGTTCATCACCTTTTCTTAACTTCTTTTAACAAAACAAAAAATTGAGTACCCTTTTTCAATAACCCTATATAAAAGGTTATTTTTTTCGAAAGCGACCAGCGTTTTAAATAGGTTTCTTTTCTGCAACGGGTAACCATGTGATGCCGGGTTTTAGGGTGTCGCACAACTTCATATAGAATGACATATCACAATATAAGTATATTATGCATATTACAAAACACTGTTGAGGATATCCTATCAGTAGGATCCTTCATAGGCATATACTTAGACAAAAAGTTAAACAGCGGAAAACATAATAAAAATACGCCTCACGAGACGCACTGGCCATAACTAACTAGACCCTAATCACCATGGGTCACAGCTCGTCCTCCAACCTCTGGTTAGTAGGGAGTTCCATCCAACTCCTCCTGGTTACGCTCATCCAGAGGGTCTTCTCGTACGATTTCACAAGGAGATAAAATACAACATACAAAAATATACAGGGGATAAGAAACAGTTCTATCATCAAAATGCAGAAAAGAGTCGTAGTAAATTATACAGTAATTGTCACAAACAATCAACACACATAACTAATGAATCATCCTCATGTTAATATATATCATCCTCTACCCTTACTCTTAGGCAATCTAACACTTTATTTTAACGTAACCTCTATAATCCTATCACCATGTCTTTACTTTATCGTGACCACTACCATTCTTGTCACCATCCCTCATTTTCATCGGGGAACACCCTCATTCCCGTTAGGATGTTCCACCTAGTGCACACCTCCATTCCTGTTAAGGTGTTCCACCCCCATTCCCGTTAAGGTGTTCCACCACCATTCCCTAAGGTGGAAGTGGTCTCGCGAGAACTCTTGATTTTACGTGTATTATATTACCAATACACGGTGTATTATATTACCAATACACAGAAGTGTTTTACGTGTATTATATTACCAATACACCTCCATTCCTGTTAAGGTGTTCCACCCCCATTCCCGTTAAGGTGTTCCACCACCATTCCCTAAGGTGGAAGTGGTCTCGCGAGAACTCTTAATTTTACGTGTATTATATTACCAATACACGGTGTATTATATTACCAATACACAGAAGTGTTTTACGTGTATTATATTACCAATACACAGTGTGTTATATTACCAATACACAGAAGTGTTTTACGTGTATTATATTACGAATACACGGTGTATTATATTACCAATACACAAATGTCATTGCGTATTATATTACCAATACACTTTTGTCTTTGTGTATTATATTACCAATACACTTTTGTCCTTGTGTATTATATTGCCAATACACGGTTGTGGACAACAACACCTATACTTGAATCTCACCAACCCGTTTTAACAACATCCTAGTGCCTTAACCTTCCATTAGAACTTGGCACATATTCTATGCCATAACACCTCTTTAACATACACCATCTAGGTTAGGAACTTCTAAATCATTATTATCCTCACACCCAAAACAATCATCTCTTAGACAACATATATATCTTTGCTTAAAAACCACTAAGCATAATAATACAAACCAGGCAGATCATGCATAACATAATATCAATCAAAATATTCCCATATCACCAACATAGCACAAAATCAATTCAATAATGGTAATAAATCAAACCAACCATCAACAATATAAAATCAGCCTAATATCGATAAACCTACAATACCCGAATCACCATGGGTTTTTCAGAAAAGGTTTCCAATGTGATTTTTGTCTTGTCGATTACTCGACTACTAGTAGGGTTTAGGTCACCCTAAACAATTATTATATAATCTACTACTTATCCATTCTGACGATAGGTTGGTTCTTTCCCCCACCTGGGTTATCACCGAACTCCCGAACTCGAAGCTCCTCGTTGTCACACCACAAAGTACTAACTCCACCTTCAACCAATCAACATAATAACCAATAAATCAAACAAACTCATCTATGTTCTCTTTAGGCTAGGTTTGGCCATTTAATTCAAATTAGAGTTAGGATTATTTTCTCAACATAAGCCTTTGGATACTTATCACTTAGGTTCTAGGTAACTTAGATAAATTGCTATAACTTGAAGATATGGAATAAAAATCATCCAACCACTTAGGGTAGGTTTCAGCCTTGTATTACAAAATAGGCTAGATATCTTTAAACTTTCAAATCTCTTAGGTCTAGCATCCATATGTAATAAGGAGCTCAAAACCATGATCATTTTGGAAAAAAAAGAACAAAGTATCCTAGGTCCATAACCTTCTAGGTTCGGCCTTCATAGGATCTATAGACTAGAAATATTTAAACATTCCAATCTCTTAGACTTAGCATCCAAATATCTTATGGAGCTCAAGTCCATGATCATTTTGGGAAAACAATGGAAACTTAAACATTCCAATCTCTTAGACTTAGTATCCAAATATCTTATGGAGCTCAAGTCCATGATCACTTTGGAAAAAATAAAACTCAAACATCCTAGCCCCAAAACATTTAAGTTTCAGCCTCCATAGGATAATGAGGAAAAATATTATTTGTTTGATAACAACTCTTAGGTTTAGAATCACAAGGTATTAAGAGTTCTAAATCCATGATCATACTTGGAAAGTTGAAACATATTATCATAGGCCTACTTATACATATTTTCAGTCATCATAGGAAAACAAGCTATCAAACCTTCCAAGATTTATAGATTTAAGATCAAGGAATAGTTAGAAACTCAAACACATGATCATATTCCTAAAGTTGAAGCAAAAACCTCCTAGGCCACATATGCATAGCTTCGGCATTCATAGGTAGAGATTTTTGTTTGACACAAATTCTTAGTATGTGAAAATATAAGTTAATACAAGACTACAGAAAGTGGTTTCAACTCAAAATGAGTTTTCTACCATTTTAGAGAGATTTTAGAAGTTTAAAGCATTTAAAGAACACATAAAGCAAACTAAGAAATAAAAGATTAAACTTGCAAAAATATTCATATGAGAGCATTACCCTTAGTATAAGGAAGAACTTTAATGAAGAACTCAAGTAGAAAAGATGAATAAAAACTAAAGCTTTAAGAGCTTGAACTTTTAAAAGAAAAGGAAGTAGATGAAGTTTTAATGGAGTTTTAGAGAAGGAAAGTGATGAAGTGAAAATGAGAGGTGTATATATAGAGAAGGGAGAGAGTGGCACGAAATTGAGGAGGGAAGAATGAGCTTGGAGAGCAAGTTTTGACCTTGTGCCTTGTTTGGTTTGAGAAGAGAGAGAAAAATAGGTTTTTAGAATATAATATGATATAATTTGAAAAGTATGATGATTACACTTTTGGAGTGTGTCATAACCCATTTCCATCAAGTCCCATCAAGTCACTTCACTTCTTTTGTGCTCCCTAATCTGCTCCATTTCGTACCCGGTTGTATTTTCTGATCGTAATTCTTTCGACGTTTTCACCCGAATAAATATTATATTTTATTTTTGAACTCGAATTTTCGAAAATTTCCAATATCATACAAAACTTCACAAAAACACTAACCGTTTCGTTCACGGTTCAAAATTAGGTTTTCTGATCAGTAAACTTGTACCAACAGTGAAAATGCAGACTGACTTTCGTCTGAATTTTCAACCGAAAATTTTACCGCAACCCTCTACCATAAAGTAGACTATGAATATGATTTTATTTTAATAAAAAACACTTTCTAACTCTCAAGTTAAAATATAGTTAATTATATTTTAACCGGTTGAACAGCATAATTAAAATCAGGTTGTTACAGTCCTAATCCTTACCTTTATTACATGAACTCTACTCTATACAAAGGTCCTAGGCCCTATCCCTAACTAGGTGGTCGATGGCTCAATGCACAAGAGGTTCAAGATGAAGCCCTCTTTTTAAGGTTGTCTATGAGTCAAGTGATTGACCACCACCTTCTTGAGTGTGTCTTGGACTCTTCTAAGCCTTGCCCTTGTCATGGGTACATGCAAGTCTTCAATGCTAGGTCCTTGGCCTTGTGTGTCCATGCTCACATCATCCCCTCCTTCTTGAGGCACATTCGTCCACGAATTGTGTTGATCATCATCTGTGTCATTTTCAAAAAGACTTATATCAAACACATTAAACATGGCACTCACATTATAATCCCCACGGAGGTCTATTTTATATAGGGGTGGACATCGGTCGGTTATGGTCGGATTCGAGTGAAAATTTTCAAAACCGAACATAACCGACCATCAAAATATGTCACCCGTTTCCGTCCAAATGTACCTTCGGTTAGAGCGGGTTCGGTTTAGGCGGGTCGATGGGTCGACGGATCGGATTGAATCGGATGAAGGCCAAACAAAAAAAAATCACATAGAATCCAGAAGCAAGAAGATGAACATAGAAACAAGAAGATAAACACAAACCAGAAATAAAAAAAAAATATACCCAGAGCAAGAGAAGAATAGATCAAACTTACATACCCGAAACCACAAAGACACAAACCAGAAAGTTTCAAATTTTCAACCAAAAAGCAACTAAATTTCAACAAAGTATATCAAAACTTTAAACATATATCAGTATCTTCTTCTTTGTTGCAAGGTCCCTCATTCGTAGATCTAGCACTTAACATGCAGCAGCAAGGATGGCTGGGTTCGGAGATTTGCGATGCATCTCGAGGCAGAGGATGTAGATGAAGAGAAGGTAGAGCGACTCAGCGGTGAAGGTGAAATGGGGTGTGTCTTGCGGCAGAGTAGAAGATGGAGTGGCATGGCAGAGCGGAATATGCTTCTCTGAATCTCTGCGCATGCTGCCTCTGAGAGAGAGAAAGAGAAGAGTAAGTGTTATTGTATTAGGGTTATTTAGTTTTAGGGTTATCTTTTTTGGGCTCCCATCTTTTTTTACTTTCTCATGGGCTTATGACCCATATGCAAAGTAGGTTACTTAAGGGCCATTTAAGCTTTGATAAGTTTCTGGGTCATTTGTTTTTGGGCCTTTTAATTTTTTTTGTTTTAACTCATTAAGAAAACCCTAAAACCCAACCTTGCCTAACTGCCTTCTCACTGTGTACAGCGCCGTTACCCTCCCTCCCACAGCCACATCAGTTTCGCTCGCAAATCACCTATGTGCTGCGCCGCTATTCTTCCTTCCCACATCAGTTCCGCAGCATCGTAGCCTCCCTTCTACCAAGCTTTTCCTCCACTTCCAGAAGCTTTGTCACACGCGAACATCACATTGCACAACATCATCGTCCATCGCTCCTCCTTCATACTATACGTCGGTCGGTTTCGACCACCGACGGAATTTATTTTCCCCACCCGCACCCGCCCGAACCAAGCCGTGCGTAACTGAAGTGAAGATCTGACGACCCGTCGACCCGACAGCATCCGCCCGTACGCTGGTTTTCCCTTCCGGGTTGTTCGGGTGCCGGTCGGTTCGAAAAATTTGTCCAGCCCTAATTTTATAGGCATTATCATTTATTTTTTCCAATACTTGGAAAGGTCCATCACCCCTTGGTAGGAGTTTGGAATTCCTTTGTAAAGGAAATCACTCTTTTCTTAAGTGTACCCATACCCAATCACCCGGTTTGAGTAACACTTGTTTTCTTCCTTTATTTACTTGCCTAGCATTGTGCTCCCCTTGTTTTTCAATATTTAATTTTACATGTTCATGGAGCTTTTTAACAAATTCGGCCTTGGCAAGCCTATCTTGATGCAGCAAAGATTGTTCAATTGGTATTGGAACCAAATCAAGTGGGGTTTGTGGATTAAAACCATAGACTATCTCAAAAGAGGAGTGCTTAGTAGTAGAATGTTGCACACGGTTGTATGCAAACTCAATGAAAGGTAAGCACTATTCCCAAGACTTTAGGTTTTTCTTGAGGATGGTTGATGAGCCTCTGTTTGACTGGTTTTATAACTAGTAAAGACCTTGGCTTTGTGCTTATTTTATACCATTTTTACCCAAATTAGACTTGATTGTTCCTAAGTAGTATTTTGAGTCTGTAAATTGTTTTTATGTTAATTTAGTTGTTTTAGAGTTGAATAATTATTTACTTTTATTTTCTATTTTCAGGTTAATAAAAAGTAATAAATCTGGAGCCACTCGCCCCGCGAATAATCTCTCGCCCCGCGAGTATTGCAACCATGAAAAAGTCAGAGACGATCACGGCTTGCCCGTGTTGATGATCACAGCCGTGGCAATTCTGAAGTTGAAGCGTTCGCCTCGCGAGCATTCCTTCGCCTCGCGAGTATTGGAAGATCAGAAGCCATCACGGTTTGGGCGTGTTGAATGCCACGGGCGTAATAGGTTGAAAAGTGAAGCGTTCGCCTCGCGAAGGATGTGCTCGCCTCGCGAGAAGACAAAGAGTTGCAGACCTTTCATGTTATTCGCCTCGCGAGAAGTGCTTCGCCTCGCGAGTACTCTGACTCCAGAAACGTGTATAAAAGCCTGTTTAGGCGGAAGCAAGAGTAGGAGTTTTAGGTGTGGCTAGTCGGTTTTGGCTAAGTCTCGATTAGTAGTTAATTAGTTTTAGTCTTATTTTCTCTTCTTGTTTTATTTTCGTAATGGAGAATTAGTCTCCTAGATTAATCTACTGTAATTGGTTTCGTTAACACTTGAGGGTTCCGTATTTCATGATTAGTTGCTTTTCTCTTTTCAATGCCATCTTGTATGTTTCCGTTTGTTATTTCAGGAATATATAGTGTTGTATTGTTTCATCTCGGTGATGCTATGTTCCTATATATAATCGCGTTTGTTATTTCGCGTGTGTTCATTCATGTTCGTTTGTTCATGAGAGCTTAACCCCGTTTGTTATTTCGGGAATAGGAACATACATCTGTAGTAATGGTTTTCGTTTGTTAATTGTTGCTACAACCGGGAGGGGATTAGTATATGCTTAGGATTTGCATGAACCAATGATAGTGGGAAACTGAGAACAGTAGGTTAATCGCTTTTGTTTACTTGTTAATCTCTTTTCTTAATTTGTTTTTATTTTGTTTCCTTTATTTTATTTTAATCTCAAAATCCCCATTTCTAACTTTTACTAATTTTCTGTTAATAATAACAACAACTAAAGAGTCCTTGAGAGACGATCCGAGTTGTCGCACTATACTGCATTATTTTAATAATCGCTCGTTCTTTTTGGCGCGTGGCGACAGCGCGGTCAAAAAATTGGCGCCGTTGCCGGGGACTCTGGTTTGTTGTTATTAGCAGAAAATAAAAATTAAAAAAAAAATTCTCTTTTCTAGTTAGTTTTGTCTGCTTGTCTGGTTGTTTGATTGCCATGGATAATTACATGTATGGATATTTGCCTAATGTTTATTATGAACCACCTTGCATGTATTATCCTAGTTTTAATGAGCCACCACCATACTATCCTAGCCAAGTGACCACCTCTGCACCTTCCGAACCTTCACAGAGCACCTTGGATGAGATTGCTTCAATGCTACAACAAATGGCTGAGAATAATCAACGGATGGCCGAGCAAAATCAACGGATGATAGAGGAAAATCAACAGAGGATGGAGGCTGAATACCAAAGGAGCCAAGCTGAATCTCAGAAGTTGTGGGCTCTAATTAATCAAGTTACTGCCAACTCAGCTGCAATGCTAACTCCACAGCCCCTTGAGGAACATAAGGATTCACAGATGGTTATTCCTGAAAATACTTTTGATGATAATTCTGATGATAATGTTTCTGTTGATGATGATTTATGTGTTGAATTCCCTGATCCTAATGCTTGTTATTGTGATGGAACTGCATTGTGTGTAGAATGTTTTACAGGTTTATACTTTTCAGGAAAAATAGAAAATGCAGATCGGTTTGCAGGATTATTTTCTTCAGGGAACTTAGATCAGGAGGATCAAGAGAACAGCTGCTCCCCCGTGCCTGAAGATAAAGAAGAACCCTTGGGAGTAGATGATTCAAGTAGAACAGATGCGTGTGTTGAGACTGATGGGGTGGATGAATTGATTGAAGAATTTCCAGACATTCTAACTTTTTCTGATTCATTTTCTTGTAATATATGTACTAACTCTAACCCTTGTGTGGTGTGTGCTGAAATCTCTGCATGTATAGCAGGTGTTGAATTTGTTAGTGCAGTGGATGAAGACATTGCAGAAGTTGAAGCAGCACCAGTAACCCCAACTAACTGTTTGCCACCTTCCCCTGAGGAACCAGTGATGGAGTTTAAGCCCTTGGATTCTGCACCATGGCCGGTCCAAGCGGTTGAGCCCCGATTCTATTGGGAGGATTTTATTGAGAAAGAGGTCGTTTGTGACCCCAGAGGGAGTGAGAAGTCCGCCGCACTCGGCGAGGTTGTTATAATTGTCAAGCGCTCACCTCCGCATCAAAGCTGCAAGTTAGGGAGGCTTGGAATGATTTTCAGTCCTTTGGCTACCACGTGGGACTTATGTTACAGATAGTGGGATCCTGGCGGAACCGCCCTTTGAATGAGTTTTTCTTACCCTTGCTTCTTTTTAATTTTCTTTTTCTTGCTTTAATTCTATTTTGTTTTTAATAAAGCTCCTGAATAATTTGAGAAGCTCAGGAGTTGTGTTTGTGTCTTGGTTATGGCAAGTTTGATGGATTTGATTAAATTTTTGCATAGATTGATTGCATGATAGTGTTGACTTTTTCCCCCTAGGACTTGAAAAATTTTAGAAAAATGATCCCCATATGATTGAAAACTGAACTTTGAGATTTTATTATGATGGCATGATTTATGATAAGTTTGGGGTGATAGGAAGCACACACTAGGGATAGAATCTCTTTCAAATAATTTGCAAAAATGTCCAGGTGAGGTTTTGAGCCTCCAACATGTTTTAAATTGTGTGAAAATCATTTTTTAAGTTGCACTTTCCTGAATTTGCTAGAATCTCTTTTTGGTTTGCATGATTATATGTGTGTAGCAAATGATTTAGGCAGTTTCTTTGTAAATAGCTACTTGGCCTGAATAAACTAATTCCTATTGCATGTTCCCTAGTTAGCCCCATTGAGCCTATTAGCCTGATTAATTCTTGATAACCTAATGTTATAAGCCCAAAAATCTGGAAAACCATGTTAACCCGATCTTAGGATTAGGAGAGCATGTAATCTTAGAATGGGTGCAAGAAACTAAAGTTTGGGGTGGCTTCAAGGTGTAATATGTTGTTTGGGATTGAAAAAAAAAATAGAAAAAAAAAATAAAAATAAAAAATAAAAAAAAAATAAAAAAAAATAAAAAGTGAAAAATGCCAAAAAGAAATAAAAAGGTTGTAGTTACCCAAGGCAAATGAAAAATGAGAAAAGGAACTTGAGTGGAATTTCAAAGTGTAAAATAAAGTTCATGCTCTCTTAAGTTCCTAGGGTCTTCAGCCTAGTACCTTTGTATATCCTACCCTTAGCCAGGCCCCATTACAACCCATAAAAGACCTTTTGATGTTGCTTGCATGTTTTCTGTGGGAACCATTAGGAGATGAAAATCAAATTTATGGGAAGTTCTCTTAAAAGTGAAAATTGAGTGAAAATGTTAGCCTGACACAAACTGAGCGATTGAGTGAACACAAATTTCCCTTGTGAGGAAGGCAGTTGTTTGGATATGGTGATCTCTCTTTTGTGTGTAACTTTGACCCCCTGCTTAGATTTCTGATTGTCTGAATAATGAAATTCTCAATTGTTTAGAATAAATGAATGTGGGGATTGGATTGTTTTGCTTGTAAAGGGGGAACATTGAAAGAAAAATGTTTTGTAGAGAATTGCTTGAAATCTATGGAAAGTTAATTGAATTCTTAAGCTTGCCAGGTCTTGAGTCTTTTTAAGTTTTTGAGTGTAGTTTGCTTGGGGACAAGCAAAGTTTAAGTTTGGGGTATTTTGATGAGCCTCTGTTTGACTGGTTTTATAACTAGTAAAGACCTTGGCTTTGTGCTTATTTTATACCATTTTTACCCAAATTAGACTTGATTGTTCCTAAGTAGTATTTTGAGTCTGTAAATTGTTTTTATGTTAATTTAGTTGTTTTAGAGTTGAATAATTATTTACTTTTATTTTCTATTTTCAGGTTAATAAAAAGCAATAAATCTGGAGCCACTCGCCCCGCGAATAATCTCTCGCCCCGCGAGTATTGCAACCATGAAAAAGTCAGAGACGATCACGGCTTGCCCGTGTTGATGATCACAGCCGTGGCAATTCTGAAGTTGAAGCGTTCGCCTCGCGAGCATTCCTTCGCCTCGCGAGTATTGGAAGATCATAAGCCATCACGGTTTGGGCGTGTTGAATGCCACGGGCGTAACAGTTGAAAGCTGAAGAGTTCGCCTCGCGAAGGATGTGCTCGCCTCGCGAGAAGACAAAGAGTTGCAGACCTTTCATGTTATTCGCCTCGCGAGAAGTGCTTCGCCTTGCGAGTACTCTGACTCCAGAAACGTGTATAAAAGCCTGTTTAGGCAGAACTGAAGAGTAGGAGTTTTAGGCTGTGGCTAGTCAGTTTTGGCTAAGTCTCAGTTAGTAGTTAATTAGTTTTAGTCTTATTTTCTCTTCTTCTGTTTTATTTCTGTAATGGAGAATTAGTCTCCTAGATTAATCTACTGTAATTGGTTTCTGTTAACACTTGAGGTTCTGTATTTCATGATTAGTTGCTTTTCTCTTTTCAATGCCATGCTGTATGTTTCTGTTTGTTATTTCAGGAATATATAGTGTTGTATTGTTTCATCTCGGTGATGCTATGTTCCTATATATAATCGCGTTTGTTATTTCGCGTGTGTTCATTCATGTTCGTTTGTTCATGAGAGCTTAACCCCGTTTGTGATTTCGGGAATAGGAACATACATCTGTAGTAATGGTTTTCGTTTGTTAATTGTTGCTACAACCGGGAGGGGATTAGTATATGCTTAGGATTTGCATGAACCAATGATAGTGGGAAACTGAGAACAGTAGGTTAATCGCTTTTGTTTACTTGTTAATCTCTTTTCTTAATTTGTTTTTATTTTGTTTCCTTTATTTTATTTTAATCTCAAAACCCCCATTTCTAACTTTTACTAATTTTCTGTTAATAATAACAACAACTAAAGAGTCCTTGAGAGACGATCCGAGTTGTCGCACTATACTGCATTATTTTAATAATCGCTCGTTCTTTTTGGCGCGTGGCGACAGCGCGGTCAATGGTTCTTAGGAGAGTAGAAAGAGTCCTATTAACCACAAGATTGCCCCACAAGATTCTCCAAAAGTGACTTAGAAACTTTGTATCTCTATCAGATACAATGCTTCTAAGAATACCATGTAGTCTCACTATTTCCCTAAAGAAAAGATTGGCTACATGGCAAGCATCATCACTTTTGTGATATGGAATGAAATGGGCCATCTAGGAAAATCTATCCACAGCCACAAAGATTGAGTCATTCCCTCGCCTAGTCCTTGGTAATCCCAATACAAAATCCATAGAGATATTAATCCAAGGAGAAGAAGGACTAGGTAAGGGAGTGTACAACCCATGAGGCTTACTCTTTGACTTTGCTTTCAAACACTCAATGCATTTTTTACATAACTTTAGGACTTGAATTTTCATGTTTGGCCAAAAAAATTGTTCATGCAAAACCTCTAAAGACTTGTGAACACCGAAGTGCCCCATTAAGCCCCCTTGATGTACTTCTCTTACCAATAACTCTCTAATAGAATGCCATGGCACACAAAGTCTCTTGCCTTTAAAAAGGAACCCTTCACTTATGAAAAATCCTTTATGTGCCATGGACCCTATTTGAGTGTAAATTGTAGAGAAGTCCGGACCATTTACATACAATTCCTTTATGTGATCAAACCCAAGAAGTTTTGTTTCAATAGTTGATAGTAAGGCATATCTACGTGAAAGTGCATCCGCCACAACATTGATTTTCGCCATAAGGGAATTGTTCTATGAATTCTATCCATTTGGCATGTCTCTTGTTTAATTTTCCTTGCCCCTTTAAGTGTTTTAATGATTCATGATCACAATGAATTACAAACTCCTTGGGAAAGATATAGTGTTGCCAAACTTTGAGACTCCTTACTAGGGCATAAAGTTCTTTATCATAAGTTGAATTGTTCAAATGTGCCCTGGTTTCTTACTAAAGTAAGTAATGGGGTGTCCTTCTTATAGAAAAACGGGCCCAATGCCTACATTAGAAGCATCACATTGTACCTCAAAAGATTTCACAAAATTTGGAAGCGCGAGAATTGGTGCATTGGTCAATTTTTCCTTGAGTATGTTGAAGGAGTTTTCTTGGCTTCGGCCCCAATGAAATGACACATTTTTCTTTAAGACCTCATTTAGAGGACTTGCCAAAGTGCTTTCTTTGACAAATATTTTATAAAAACTTGCCAATCCATGGAAACTCCTAAAACCCCCAACTCCTTGTGCACTAATAACATAGCCCACGAATACCACTTTGGTAGTGCAAAATGTGCATTTCTCAAGGTTGCCAAAGAGTTTTTGCTTTCTTAATACTAACAAAAAACATTTCAAATGTTCATGATGTTCATCAAGTGTTTTGCTATATATTAAGATATCATCAAAATAGACAACCACAAATTTACCAAGGAATTCCCTGAGGACATGATTCATGAGGCTCATGAATGTGCTTGGTGCATCAGTGAGTCCAAAAGGCATCACAAGCCATTCATAAATTCCATACTTAGTTTTAAAAGCGGTTTTTCATTCATCCCCTTCTCTTATTCTTATTTGATGATAGCCACTTCTTAGGTCAGTTTTTGAAAATATTTGTGACACATGTAGCTCATCCAATAAGCCATCTAACCTTGGGATTGGATGTCTATATTTTATGGTTATGTTGTTAATTGATCTACAATTCATGCACATTCTCCATGTACCATATTTTTTAGGTAATAATAACGGGCATTGCAAATGGAGAAAGTGATTCTCTTATCCATTCTTTTTCCAATAATCCTTCAACTTGCCTTTGAATTTCTTTTGTTTCTTGTGGATTGCTCCTATAGGCCTGTCTATTAGGAAGATATGCACTAGGAATTAAGTCCATGTGATGCTCAATCCCCTTATAGGCGGCAAACCTTTAGGAAGCTCTTTTGGAAACACATCTGTGAAATCATCCAAAAGAAACTCAAATGGTTTTGGCAAAGAAAGATATGCAGTAGAATTTTCATCATTATTTTTGGTGTAAAGTAAATATATTGGTTGATTGGCCGATAATATTTTCTTTACTTCTTTTTCTTTTAGAAATAAGCATTCATTGCCATCTATTTCTTTACCTTTATTTTTTTTCAAAAAAAATTTGCTCACTTGTGCCATTTGCCTTTTTCATATTCTTTTGTGGCACATTATTTTCTTTATTTATTTCTTTTTGTTATTTTCCACTCTTGGATTTTCTCTCAAGCTCCCTTTTCTCTCTTATTTTCTTTTGATCCTCACAAATTTCTTTAGCTGAGAGGGGTACAAGAGTAATTTTTTTGTTGTGGTGTATGAAAGTAAATCTATTGAAAGGTCATCACATATCACTTTCCTATCAAATTTCCATGGCCTTCCTAGCAACACATTCCCCGCCTCCATTGACACCACATCACACATCACCTCAACATGATAACAGCCAATGGCAAAACATGGTAAAACTCAACAATACTTGTTGGTTTACCATGATTTCACCCTTTTCACTTAGCCATTGTAACTTGTATGGCCTATGGTGTGGATTGGTTTTAAGACCAAGTTTGCTCACCAATCTTTGACTAGCTACATTGGTGCAAGATCCTCCATCTATGATTAATGCACACAACTTTCCATACACCACGCACCTAGTGTGAAAAATATTCTCTCTTTGGCTCTCATCCTCTTATTTAACCTTGACTCCTTAGAGTCTTCTCTCCATTAATAAGTCTCCTTCAAGTGGGAGGACTTCATCTTCCCTACTCTCACTAGAAGACTCACTTGAAGAGGCACTTGTTACCTCTATTTCCTCATTAGTTCTGGAGATCATTGTTCTTTTATTGGGACAGGGAGATGATATATGTCCCTTACCCAAACATTTAAAGTATTTAATATCTCTAGATCTATCTGAAGAAGCGGTAGAAGTGGAAGGTTTAGAGTTAGGAAATGTGGCCTTTGATCCACTTTTACCAATAACTTCAAGTTGTATTGATGAGTCACCCTCCATCTTGGAATTATCCTTCCAAGATGAGTTGTTGTTGTTGAAGAAGGGTCTCTTTAAGGACTTCTTTATCTTGACTTGAGCTTGAACCTTGATTACATGGTGCACCAAGTCCTCCAACTCAACATAGTTGTAAAGCTCTACCACATCTTAGATTTCCTGGTTGAGTCCTCCCAAGAACCTAGACATGGTTTCTTCTCTATCTTCATCTATGTTTTCAATAATCAATATGACCTCCAACTCTTTGTAATATTCTTCTATACACATACTTCCTTGTCTCAACCTTTGAAGCCGATGGTGTAGGTCTCTAAGGTAGCTTGAAGGTACATATCTTTTTCTCAAAACCCTCTTCATTTCACTCCAAGTACTAATTGGTTCCTCATCATACCTTTTCATTTCTTTACACAATTGATCCCACCAAATTAAGGCATAATCATGAAATTCTAGACTTGCTACTTTTACTTTCTTGATATGAGCCCAATGGAGGTCATCATGGAGTAAGAAGCTATTCAAGGACTTGGTGGGCCCATGACAAGATCTAGAACCAAAAAGGCCCAACAAGCTCTATTTCAAATGATGGTTCTTTTAATGGAAGCAAGCCCAAGTACAATTCAAGAAGACATGGAAACCAAGTTAGTAACTTGCCTCATCCAATTAGAGGATCCATAAAGAGTGGGGCGTGCACCATGAAGAGAAGGCCCAATTAGTTGTTTTCTTAAAAATTCAATAAGTGTAATGGGTTATGTCAGTGGGTCCAATACTAAGTATTATTTCTGTTGGGTCAAGCCCATTTTTTGCCTATGTACACGAGTTCTAGGAGCTTAGTTGGAGGTATCTTTTGGTTTGTATACCACAAGTAACTCCTTTTAAATTATTAGTCTTTTATGTATTTTGTTAATTATGTGGGAGTTACACTTTTAATGTGAGAAGTAAGTGTGGCTGCTATATAATGGATGGGAGAGAGAATAATAGCTCACCATTAGTGGCTGAGTTAATTTGTTAGTTAAGTGAGTGATTAGTTGTTGAATTAAGTTAGTCATTAGTTGGGGGTTATGGAATATTGAGAGAATAAGGCAAGCCAAAAGTGGGCAGCCAAGACTTGTATAATTCACGCCAAAAAAAACATGAATGATAACTTGGATGTTCATTTTGGATCAAATTTCATTTTGTGAGAAATATTGTTTCTCTTTGGTTCTTGGTTGAGCCAAACTCGTTCTTATCAAGAATCTAAGATTCTTGTGGCGAACTTCCTAGACTTATCAAACTCTTAGTTTGTGGCGCCATCTACCTCTCTTCTTCATTCATTTTCTTATTTTCGTCATCCTTTTTAATTGAACTCAAAAATGGTGCTTAATATTATTTGGTAAAATTCAACCTATGATTTTCTAAAGGCAACCTATCCATTTGGTTGTCATCAAGTGGCATCAAAGCTCAAGTTTGGTTGAATTTTGAGTTTTCGTTTTTCAATTTTCTTCTTTGTTCTTCATCTTCTACCTTTCTTCTTTTCAACCCAAAAACAAAAAAAAATTACACTTTGATTCTGTTTGAAGGGAATTTTCATTTTTCTTGTGTTATTGCCCCAAAACTTCAAGTTTACAATTAGTCTTTCTCTTCTCATCAAAGTTTTTTTTAAAAAAAAAGTTGCACAATTTTCAAAAAAAAAATAGTGAAGTAAGCACATGAAGTAGTCAGAAAAAGAAAAGAGAAAAAGTTCTATTTGGGCAATTTGTGTTCTTGACAATATTTCCCTTCTTTCTTGTTTCCATTATTCTCAAAGCATTTTCCTTTCTAGCCCTTCCTTTTTGCTTCCTTGTTTTGATAAGTTTTGTGAAACTTTGTTACTTGAATTTTGGATTTTGTTTGTGTGGATTATGTTTGACTCTTCTAAGGCCTAAAAGAGAACAATTGAGTGGAAAAAGGCAAGAGTGGAAAATTACATCTTGTGTGGAACAGGTCTAATTGAGTGAAATACATTTGTGTGCACAAGTGAGGGAGTGTAGTGAGGAATTTTATTAATTTCTTGTTATCTTTTGATATTGTGTGCTAAGTGATGGAAGAACATCATTCACCTCCTACTCCAAGGACAGTAGCTCTGCAAGCTAGGATGACTACTCAAATACAAACCCTTACAAGGCAAATGGAGGAAATGCAAGCAAATTATGATAGAAAATTTGCCAACCTTCAAAACCCTGATGAATCAAGTGGATATGAGGGTGAAAGAGGAAGACCTAGAGGAGGAGGACATAGAGGAAGGAGGCGTGATAGAGGAATTAAAGGGGTCAAGATCAAAGTTCCTACCTTTCATGAGAAGAGTGATCCCGAAGTCTACTTGGAATGGGAGATGAAGATGGAGCAAGTCTTTGATTGTAACTCATACAATGAAAGAAAGAAAGTGAAGGTAGCCGCTCTTGAATTCAAAGACTATGCACTTGTTTGGTGGGATCAATTGCAAAAAGAGAGAAGAAGATATGAGGGGGAGCCTTTTGAGACTTGGGAAGAAATGAAGTATGTCATGTGAAAGAGGTTTGTCCTAAATCACTACCATAGGGACCTTCACAACAAATTGCAAATATTGACCCAAGGATCCAAAAGTTTTGATGAGTACCACAAAGAGATGGAGTTGGCCTTGCTTAGGTCTAACTATAATGAAGATAGGGAGGCTACTATAGCTCGGTTTTTACATGGGTTGAATCAAGATATTCAAGGCATAGTGGAACTTCAACACTATGTGGAGCTTTTAGATTTGGTCCAACAAGCCATAAAGGTGGAGGAACAATTCAAGAGGAGGAAGTCCAAATTTTCTTCATCTTCTTCCAAATTTTCATCTTCAAGTTGGAAGGACAAACCAAATAAGGAGGGTACATCATTTTCCAAAGAGGTCATGGCTACATCAAAAGGAAAGAAGCCTTTGGAAGCAACTCCTAGAAACCGTGATGTGAAGTGCTTCAATTGTTTGGGCCATGGGCATATTGCATCCCAATGTCCAACAAAAAGGACAATGGTGTCGAGAAATGGAGAAGTGGTCACACAATCCGAGGTCTCTAGTGAAGAGGAAAGTGAAGGAGAATCAATTCCGGATGGTGACTTGTTCATGGTAAGGAGACTTTTGGGAAGCCAAGCCAAAGAGTATGATGAAAGTCAAAGGGAGAATATCTTCCATACTAGATGCATGATCCAAGGGAAGGTATGCTCTTTAATTATTGATGGTGGTAGTTGTTCTAATGTTGCTAGTGCTAGAATGGTTTCAAAATTAAATCTTGTGACTAAGCCACACCCACAGCCATATAGGCTTCAATGGCTTAGTGAAGTTGGTGAAATGATTGTGAACAAGCAAGTTGAGATTCCATTCTCAATTGGGAAGTATCATGATAGTGTGCTTTGTGATGTGGTGCCTATGGAGGCAAGTCATATGTTGCTTGGGAGGCCTTGGAAATATGATAGGAAGGCCACCCATGATGGGTTTTCAAATAAATTCTCTTTCATGTATCAAGACCGAAAGGTCATTCTTTCTCCTTTGTCTCCAAAAGAAGTTAGTGATGATCAACTAAAGATGAGAGAAAAAAGTGAGCAAGAGAGAAAAGAAAGAGAGAGTGAAAAAAAGATTGAAAAAAAGAGTGAAAAGAAAAGTGATGAAAAAGTATAAAAAAAATCAAGAGAAAAAAGTGAGAAAAATATAGAGGAAAAAGAGGTAAAAGAGAGCTATTTTGCATCAAAATATGAGGTGAATAGTGCTTTGTTTTCAAGGCAGTCCCTATACATAGTTTATTGTAGGGAATTTTGTTTGAATGCTAATGCTCATAATGAACTCTCTTTGCCTAGTGGTGTTGAAAATCTTTTGCAGGAATTTGGTGATGTATTTCCAAAAGAAGTGTCACACAGCTAACCTCCTTTAAGGGGGATTGAGCACCATATTGACCTCATTCCGAGTGCATCATTACCCAATAGGCCGGCCTATAGCAGTAACCCTCAAAAGACTAAAGAGATTCAAAAGCAAGTGGGTGAGTTGATGCAAAAAGGATGGGTGCAAGAGAGCTTGAGCCCATGTGCAGTCCCGGTTATTTTAGTGCCTAAAAAGGATGGGACTTGGAGGATGTGCACAGATTGTAGGGCTGTGAACAACATCACAATAAAGTATCGACATCATATCCCTAGACTTGATGATTTGCTTGATGAATTGCATGGTGCTTGTTTGTTTTCTAAAATTGATTTGAAAAGTGGGTACCATCAAATTAGGATAAGGGAAGGAGATGAATGGAAAACTACCTTTAAAACTAAATATGGATTGTATGAATGGTTGGTAATGCCTTTTGGGTTAACAAATGGACCTAGTACTTTCATGAGGCTTATGAACCATGTTTTAAGAGAATTTTTAGGCAAGTTCGTTGTGGTGTATTTTGATGATATCTTGATATATAGCAAAATCCTAAATGAACATCATGAACACTTAAGGGTTGTTTTGCTTGTATTGAGAAAAGAAAAATTGTATGCTAATTTGGAAAAGTGTAGTTTTTTTACGGACCATGTGAATTTTCATGCATTTGTTGGAAATGCTAAAGGGATCCATGTTGATAAAGAAAAAATTAAGGCCATTCAAGATTGGCCAACCCCCAAAAATGTGAGTGATGTGAGGAGCTTTCATGGTTTGGCTAGTTTGTATAGGAGGTTTGTTAAGGACTTTAGTACTTTGGTCGCACCTCTTAATGAAATTGTCAAGAAAAATGTTGGGTTTAAATGGGGGGAGAAACAAGAGCATGCATTTAAAGAGCTTAAGGGAAAACTTACTCATGCACCAATACTTGTTTTGCCTAATTTTGCTAAATCTTTTGAGATCGAATGTGATGCTTCTGGTGTTGGTGTTGGGGTTGTTTTGATGCAAGAAGGGCATCCAATTTCTTATTTTAGTGAGAAATTAAGTGGAGATTCCCTTAATTATCCCACCTATGATAAGGAATTGTATGCCTTAGTGAAGGCGTTGCAAACATGGCAACATTATCTTTTGCCCAAAGATTTTGTGATTCATAGTGATCATGAGTCCCTAAAGTATTTGAAGGGACAAGGAAAGTTGAATAAGACACATGCAAAATGGGATGAGTTTCTTGAACAATTCCCACACGTGGTTAAGCACAAAAAGGGTAAGACCAACATTGTGGTGGATGCACTTTCAATGAGGTATACCTTACTTTCTACCCGATAACTCTTTGAATGACGAGTTATTTAGATCCTTTTTACTGTGATTATTTGCCATCCTTAAGGTTTTAAGTTTCGTTTCTATTAGAAAATGTTAGTTTGTAAATGTTTGTGTTAAGTTTAGTGAATATTAGCCATTTGCTCTTGATTGCTCTATCATTGTCTAAAAATTATGTGTCTTGGTACGCAGAGAGCTTGCTGGAGCAAGGTTGAAGCATTGGGATACAAGGACTTGGTTGCTGCAGCAAGGACTACCCTCCAGTAGTATTGCACTAAAGTACAAAAACTGACAAGGACACATTTCCTCTCTCCTCAAGGGCACTGATGCTGTCACTTTTAAGGATGCACACGTGCCTAGGATTAGCTGCCCTACATGTTTTGGAATTTGGGCTAGGGTTATTCTATGAATTCTTTTTGGTTGTTGGCCGAAAATGGAATGAGAGAGAATAGGGTTTTGTGTACTATAAAAGCATTTAGCAACCCTAGTGAGAAGGGACTTGAACATTTATTTTCTTCACACATTGTCTTGTGGAGAGCTGCGCTGGTTTCTTTCTTCCTGAGCTGCTGCTGCCGTGTTTTTTCGTTGTTATTCCCTTGTAATGGTTTCTTGATCTTCTCTTATATTTGTTCTTTGTAAGTTCACTATGAGCTAAACTTTTTAAGCTTTGGGTATGCTAGTATAATGAATGTTTAGCCGAATTATGTGATGGCTTTGTTTGCATCTTCTTTTATCACGCATTTAATGTTGTTTGATTAAGAGTGATCAACTTGATTAAATACTTAGCTTGCTAAATTTGGAAGAATTAAGTAAGTGGAAACTTAATAAAATATAGGGGTTAAGTCATTAATTGAAAAATTAATTGATGATGAGTAGGCTAGGAATAGCTATTCATGTCCCTAAGCTAGCTGGAACGAGCTTTAGTTAGAGGGTGGTGTAATTAATCTGAATCTAGGAATAGAACAAAGTTAATGAACCTAACCCAATAGTGTTGGAAAACAAACCTTAAATTCCTGGAGCTAGATGCTAGAGCATGGTCAAAGCATAATAAAGGCTAAACAGAATTTATGCTGCAGCATACCTGAAGTTGTTTTAATTATCTAAACCAACAGATCGTCTTTTTTCTGTTAACCTGTTTTAACTTTAATTTCAAGTCGCAACTTGTTTATTTTCTAGCATCAACACCTTTATTTTAATTTGTTTGCACACAACCATTTTTTGGTTACTTCATCCTAACTCCCGGACTTATAATCTTCACTGGAATTTTGTTGCATTAATTTAATCCCTGTGGAAATGATATCTAAACGAAAGTTCTATATTACTTGAGGCTTCTATGTATACTTGCACAAGCTTAAGAACAATTATTTTTAAGGCAACAATTTTTTGGCGCCGTTACCGAGGATTGTGATTGGTGTTAAAATTCTGTTTTTAGATTAGTAGTTCTATAGTTAGTGGTACTGATACTTTTAGTGCTTTGTTGTAGCAAAGGGTACTGAAACCGTATGCCTAGGTTATTGTCACCTAACTACAGATTTGATCCAAAGATAGAAAGGACATTCATAAGGCTTAGAAGAGGTCAAACGTCTCAGCCTATACCTGATTTGGTTTTGAATACTCCAACCAACTCCACACCTAATTCTGCTGAAGCATTGTCCCCTGCTGAATCAGAAATGGCTGAAGAAGCACCACAAGACAGCATGGCTATGGTTAATGACAAACTGTGCCATCAGGGGGTATGCAGTGTTTGACCCTGAAGCTATGACCACAGGGATAGTAAGGACTCCCATCATTGCACCTCAGTTTGAATTCAAGCCAGTGATGTTCCAAATGTTGCAAACAATTGGCCAATTTAATGGAGCTGCAACAGAGGACCCTCAGTTGCACCTCAAACAGTTTCTAGATGTAGCAAGAAACTTCAAGATACCAGGAGTCACTGATGATGCATTCATATTGAGATTATTTCCATTCTCCTTGGGAGGAAGGGCTAAAAATTGGCTAAATTACTTGGATGAAACTTCAATTGATACTTGGAACAAACATGCTGAAATTTTTTTGACCAAGTTCTTCCCACCAACTATGAATGCAAAGATGAGGACTGACATCACTTCATTCAGGCAGCATGATGATGAACCGCTATTTGAAGCATGGGAGATATTTAAGCAACTCATTAAGAAGTGCCGCCACCATGGTATTCCATTTTGTATTCAGATGGAGCACTTCTATATTGGAGTTTTACCTATCTCAACGATGATGGTATATTCCTTAGCTGGAGGCAGTCTCCCCCACTAAATCCTACAATGAGGCTCATGCTCTGATAGAAGGGATAATTGCCAACAACTATCAGTGGCCAACAGCAAGACAAGTCTCTGGAAAAGGCATTGCTGCAGCAGGAGCATATGAAGTAAGTGAAGTTGCAGCAATATCAGCTCAAATGACCTCTCTAACTAATATGGTTAGGGGACTGACCATGGCAAATCAAAGAAATTCTTTTGCTCCACCCATATTGATTGAAGAGATGGTGAATGAACAAATCTATAAGGAAGATGTTGTATCATGTGTTTGTTGTGGAGGAGATCATGTGTTTGAGAATTGCTCTACAAACCCTGTTGCATTCAACTATGTGGGAAACAACCATTACAGAGGCAATATTTCATTTGGAAACGCAGGATGGCAACAATCACAACATCCTAATATGAGGTATTCCAATTACAGCAACACACTGAATCCACCCTCTAGTTACAATCAACAACAGCAGCCTAGGCAGCAACAACCCCAATTGCAGCAGAAAACTCCAGATTCATCCTTAGAAGCTGTACTAAAGGCATTCATGACAGAGACCAAAGTTGGAGTGAGAAACTTAGAGACTTAAGTGGGACAGTTGGCCTATACAATCAACTTAAGTCAGGCTAGCTCATTACCTGCTTCTACTGAAGACCGCAAGGCCTCAAGTTCTGGAGGAGGTAAAGAACAGTGCAATGTAATCCATTTAAGAAGTGGTAAAGATGTAGAAGTTGCAGAATCAAAGAAGAAACAAAAGGTGGATAATTCAGATTCGGAGAAGGAAAAATCATAAGAAAATGTGGCAACTGAACAACCTGTAGTAGTTGAAAAGGTGCCTGATGCTGCATCACACCCTTCTCTGCCCAAATTGATGCCAAAAAACCCTCCACCACCATTCCCTCGGAGACTGAAGAAAGCTCACCAAGATAAATAATTCAACAAGTTTCTGGATGTACTAAAGTAGCTTCATATCAACATACCCTTGGTAGAAGCTCTGCAACAGATGCCCAATTACACAAAGTTCATAAAAGATGTGCTCACTAAGAAAAGAAGATTGGGAGATTTTGAAACTGTTGATATGATTGAAGAATGCAGCATGATGTTGAGAACAAGGTGCCAAGGAAAATGAAAGATCCTGGAAGTTGCACCATACCATGTTCCATTGGAGATACCTACTATGGTAAAGCTTTATGTGACTTGGGAGCAAGCATCAACCTTATGCCCATGTTTATTTTCAAGAAGCTGGGAATTGAAAAAGCAAGGCCTACATATGTTACTCTTCAGCTGGCTGACAGATCCATCGCATATCCAGAAGGAAAAATTGAAGATGTGTTGATCAAGGTTGATAAATTTGTATTTCCTGTGGTTTTCATCATTTTGGATTTTGAAGCAGACAGAGATGTTCCCATCATCCTAGGGAGACCATTCTTGGCAACAGGAAAAACCCTGATTGATGTGCAAAAGGGAGAACTTACCATGAGGGTTAATGATCAGCATGTTACATTTAATGTTTTCAATGCCCTGAAGTACCCTGATGAGGGTATGGAAGAATGCTCTCGCATTGAGACATTTGATGAATTGGTGCAACAACAATTTCTAAAGAACCATATAGACTATGCTGCAGCATCAGTAGAAGATGAAAATTTCCCTGATTTGGATTCTGACAAATCCCTCGGCAACAAGGTAGTGCAACATATGTGGACCAGAAAAAATATGAGTCATTGGAGGTAACTGATGACACTGTTCAAGACAATATTCCTTCTATTGTTAAATCTCCATCCCTTGAACTAAGAGAATTGCCAAATCACTTGAAATATGTTTACCTTGGTGATGATAATACTTTGCGTGTTATCATCTCTGCTTCACTGAACAGCCTGCAAGAAGAACAATTGTTGACAGTGTTAAAAAGGCACAAAAAGGCAATAGGGTGGCAGATAGCAGATATCAAGGGGATTAGTCCATCAATATGCATGCACAAAATTCTTCTGGAAGAAGGCTAAAAGAATAGTATTGAAAGTCAAAGAAGGTTGAACCCAATTATGAAAGAGGTAGTCAAAAAGGAGATTATAAAGTGACTGGATGCAGGGATTATCTATCCTATTTCTGACACTGTTTGGGTGAGTCCAATCCAATGTGTTCCTAAGAAAGGAGGTGTGAATGTCATCACTAATGCGAAGAATGAGATCATCCCCACAAGAACTGTGACTGGTCGGAGGATTTGCATGGACTATAGAAAGTTGAACAAAGCCACAAGGAAAAGGCCATTTCCCTTGCCTTTCATTGATCAAATGTTGGACAGACTTGCTGGGAAGGATTATTACTGTTTTCTGGATGGATACTCAGGGTATAACCAGATTTCTATAGCACCAGAGGATCAGGAAAAGACAACCTTCACTTGTCCTTATGACACCTTTGCTTTCAGAAGAATACCACTCGTCCTGTGTAATGCTCCAGCAACCTTCCAGAGATGTATGATGGCAATTTTTATGATATGATTGAGAAATCAATGGAAGTGTTTATGGATGATTTCTCAGTGTTTGGGGAAACTTTGCAAACCTGTTTAATAAATATGGAATAGATTTTTGACAGATGTGAAGAAACGAACCTAGTGTTGAATTGGGAGAAGTGTCACTTCATAGTGACTGAAGGAACTGTACTGGGACATAGAATCTGTTGGAGCCAAAGTGGTTTTGGATTTAATAATCTCTAAGTTTTGATGCTAACAAAAGGATTAAATTTGTTTGCCAAAGTGTTAGTCAAGATCTAACTAGTGTTTTCAGTTATGCAGGAACGCTTTTATAAGTAAAATAAACTTGGTATAAGTTTCAATTGAAAAATACACGTCCACCCCTGTAGACGGGCTGCTCAAGAACTGTGGTAAAGTTACCTTGTTGTTTAATTAAGTAGACGAGGCTATAAATGAATACCTAAATAACTTGTTAGGTACAACAAGTCCAAAGACTTGAAAATAAGTGCGTCCATCTTGCCACATCAGCAGAAGAGTGCTATCCTTGAAACTCAAGTATACATTCATCATGCCTAACTAAAATTCAGTAGAGGTCCATAGTGCCACGTCAATGGACAGAGTTTCTCTAAGGAATTAGCAAGTCCAGAGACTTGTGTGGACGAGTAAAATAAAACCTTGTGTAGACTCGTTCTAAAACTGAATGCATGCAAGCCGTTCTACATCTTCTATATCTTTACTACCTTGAATATAATTTAATGAAATCTGGTCCACGACGAATTTATTTCAAATGATTGATATTTATTTCAAAGGAATGTATGTTCTTTATTATTATTAACATCTTGTTCCTTTGTAAGAAGTTCATAGTACTATTAAGGAAATACAAAAAGTAAATAGTACAATTGGAATTACAAAACGATCTGTACGATGACATCTTTATTGCTAGACAAAAGTTGGGTTAAACATAAAGGAGGAAAGAAATATTTTAAGGTACAATTGCTCAGAACAGTGAGCCTCCATTTTGTGATTTTCTGATAACCAAAGATGCTTTTCAACATGGCCAAAATCAAGCTATCAGTCTCAATGGATATCATGCATTTAATGCTATCTCTAAACGGAATTATTCAAAGTAACCGCTGAAGATTTACAAGAGAAGTTGAAGACCACTATATATGTAAAAGCTCTCAAGCACTAAAAAAGAACTCTTGCCTGCACAATCTTGAAAGCTGAACTTTTGCCATTTGATTATCATTTATTCCATTTATTCTTTCAAGAGCAAGAGTATGTATTCATTAGTTTGAATATTGTTGTAATATTCAACTGATCTTAAACTATTATACTCTCACACATAGTGAGTTAAGAAGATCAACTTTCAAATCTCTTTGTTAGAGTTAGAGCCTGGAGAGGCTTGGTAAGAAAGGAATACTTGTAGCCTGAAGAGGTGTTGAATATTTGTTTGTAATCTATTTGGAGAAATAGTGGAGAAAATCCTTCAAGTCGAAGGGACCGGACGTAGCTCTTGGTTGGAAAAGAGTGAACCAGGATAAAATACCTGAGTGAATTTTCTATCCCTTATCTTTTACAGTTTTATTTCCTTTTACTAATTGTGGGATTTGATTTTGGTTTTGTTAATCTTTTAAAAAGGATTTCTTGTGTGCTTAATCTCTTTATCTTCTGCTTGCGAAAATGTTGTTCAAAAAGGGTTTTTGTGAAAATAATTAGCAAACACAATTCAACCCCCCCTTCTTGTGTTTGCCTATGCCAACTTCAGTTGGTATCAGAGCTCAACCTGGACAGGGTTGAGCATCTAACAAGTGCTTAGGCAGTACGATCCTACAATCATGGATGCAGAAGGACAAGCTATCAACAGACCCCTTCTCTTTGATGGAACTAATTATGATTATTGGAAAAAGAGGATGATGGCATTCTTGGATGCACAGAATGTTGACATCTGGGAACTAATAGAAAATGGCTACAATGAGCCAAGGAGTGAAGCTGGAGCTGCAGTGCCTAGAGCTGAATGGACTCAAGAGCAGAAAAGTCAACATCAACTAAACTTGAAAGCTAAGAACTATCTCATGTGTGCTATCACCAGATCTGAGCATGACAAGGTTCATAGTTGCAACACAGCTAAAGAAATCTGGGATACTCTTGCACTAGCTCATGAAGGTTCCTCACAAGTGAATGAATCAAAGATAAGCATGCTGGTTCACCAGTATGAGCTATTCAAGATGGCTGATCATGAAACTATAGACCAGATGTTTGGAAGATTCCAAAAAATCACCAACAGTCTCAGGTCTCTTGGAAATGTCTATGAAAATAGAGATCATGTGAGAAAAATTTTCAGAAGTCTCTCAAAGCAGTGGAGACCTAAGTAACTGCTATCCAGGAAGCAAAGAATCTGAAGACTCTTTATCTGGAAGAGCTTATGGGGTCATTAAAAGTTCATGAACTTGAACTTAATGAAGAGGAAACTCCATAAAAGCAAAGTCCATCGCCTTAAAGGCCAAGAAAGCTGGTTCCTCAAAGATGCTTAAAGTTGCTGAGTCCTCAGATGAAGCTGATTCATTAAATAATGAAAATGACTCTGATTAGAATGAACTATCTTTTATCTCCAGAAAAATTTAACACATGTGGAGAAAGAAAGGTGGATTCAGAAGGAAGCAGTTCAACAAAAAATTCTCCAAGGAGAAGTCAGATTCCAAGGAGAAAGGTTCACCCCTGTGCTTTGAATGTAAAAAACCAGGACACTTCAAAGCTGACTGTCCAGAGCTGAAGGATAAAAAGAAATTATTAAAAAAGAAGAAAGGCTTGATGGCTACAAGGGAGGATCTTGTCATATCTTCTTCAGATGAAGAAGATGAAGCAGGAGAAGAAGCAAACATTTGCTTCATGGCTGACACTGGAGTGGACTTTCATTTCCCTACATTTATCCCTCTATCATGAACAATTTTATATGCTATGTTTGAATGTTTAAATGCTTACCTTCTCTATTACTTTGAATGTTTCTTTTCTTTACCTTTTTTATAATGCCAAAAGGGGGAGGAAAAGGTATGATATAGAGAAAAGGGATAATAACAAATTATACATGGAGAAAGAAAAAGTATGATATAAAGAAAGGGAATAATAACGAACTATACATGCATAAGTTGAGGGGGAGCTAATAAGCTTACATGATTAATAGGGAGTAAATCAAATTCTACTCTGTTAATGTATTTTTTTGCTCTGATATACTTCTGCTCTGACTGCTCTGATACCATGATATAAATCTATTAAAAACACTTTGCTTCTGCTACACTTATACTATGATCTTATAATTTGTTAAAATATTTGTCATAATCAAAAAGGGGGAGTTTGTTAGACTTAATGACTTAGAGATTTTGATATATGACAAATACAACTTAATGTGTATGCAAGTGTTTTAGTGTTAAATTGCAAAGACAGGTATCAAGCAAAGAATCAACAAGTTCATTGAGCAATTAAAGGAGAATATTCAAGGAAGAACTTGAAGAAATCAAAAGAGCTACATGGAGAAATCAAAGAGCAAACACAAATATCAAGGAATCATCAAGACCAAGCTTAAAGGAGAAATTAGATTTAAGTCTTAGTCACAAAGAAGCTCAATTAAAAAGATGCATGAAGAAAATCATTTTTCATAACATGCATTAAAAGGAATAAGTTTTCGTTAATAAAAATGATTTTTGGAAATAAGATTTTTTGAATCGAAGCGCTCGTCCAACAGTGAAGTAATAGAAGCCACTACAAAAAAACAACTGTTTAGCGACCGTAATATTCGGTCGCTAAACAGTGTAAATCGGTCGCTATTTAATTTAGTGACCGATTTAGCGACCGATTAAGGGTGGTGGCTGAATACCTGGTCGCTAAGCGTTTAGCAACCGAAATAATATTTCGGTCGCTAATTGGCGACCGAATTTTCAGTCGCTAAATAATTATAAATGGTCGCTATTAGGTTGGTCGCATTTTTTGGGTAACCATTTCTAGCGACCGATAATCGGTTGCTAGTTCGGTCTCTAATTTTGGTTACTGTTAACCTATATTAGCGACGGATTTTCGATCGCTATACCTCATCTGTAAATGTTAAATAAAGTTTAGCGACCGAATTATTGGTTTCTAATTCGGTCACTAAACTGGTTATTATTAATTTTTTTATTTTAAATTTTTAAAATAAATTTTTTTTTTGATTTTCTTTAAACGTTAGAAAAATTACTAATAAAACACACCAAATTACTTATGAAATATACAATCATAAAAAATAATAAATATATATAAAAAGAATAATCCAAAATGTCGTACAAGAATCGTTTAAAGTCAAAAAAAATGGAAAGAAAAAAAATATGTCATGATGAGGGGGAGATGGAGGAATCCAACCATCCTCAGCGTCTGTACCACCGACGTCTGCTAGCTGATCGTCCTCTGCAGTAGCAGCATCAGTAGCTGGCGGCGGAACTGGAGGAGCGGCAGCAGGTGGCACAACCGTCAGAGCATCATCCTGACCAACTGGAGTTTGGATCCTCATCTGCTCCAACACCAGCCGCAGTGTCTGGCCCTGCTCGATGCTCTCCTGCATCAGTTGCTAGTGTGCCTGAGTCAACTGTGCAATCTGGTTCGCCATCTTTTGCTCTCTCTCGTTCTTCTCCCGAAGCTCCGCGTTCAGCTGCGTGATGGTGTCCTGCATTTGGTGGAACTGCTCCTGAGGGACGGTATCAGCGCAGGAAGGAGCAGGCGTGTCGGACGATGAAGCGATAAACTCGCCTCCCAGGTGTCCGAGGCCATACACGTGCCCCTTCTTGTTCCTTCCCCCGACGACCTCCAAATAAATGGCATTATCGTCGACGGAGACAGGAGAGCAGGGCCCATCACCAGTCAAAGCCTCATCTTGTGACTGTGAGGCACGTGATATGCCATCGTCCTTCTTCTCGTTGAAGCCCACCTACAAAGTATAGTTGAAGAGATTTAGTTAAAATTATATCTAATATTAACAAATCATTTATAATAAATTACAAGTAAACACTAAATTATTTTTTTTGCTTACAGCATAGTTACGGGCCTTGTCATTGACCCATGTCCCCGACTTCAACTTCTTCGTCCTCTCCACCAACTCCATAGCAGTCGGGGCCCGTTGTTTCTGTGCTTTCTGTATAGAAAAATATAATATTAAATTCATAAGAATAATTAAAAATGAAAACTAATTAATTAAATAGTATATTAAGTCAAAAGTTTAATGTATTACCAGCTCGTCGTAGTGGGCGGCGGCTGATTTAGACCCACCGGTCCAAGCACATGCGCCACCATCAGAAGCTCGATTACGCCGAGCTGTGGCCTGGATCTCCTGGAACTTCTCAGTAGCCCAGCACTGGTCCAGCTGCCTCCTGATCTCAGGATCCACCCACCTCCCCTTATTCTGACCCTTCCTCAGCTTGTTCGTCAGATTCTTCATGACCAGTGAGCCTTTATGCTCAAATATGTCCCTAACGAGAGCCTCTAAAGCTAAGTCCCACCTATACTCTTTCTGCAACTTACAGTTGTTAGGAAATTCGTCTGTACATATATATAATGTAAATTTAATTTAAATAACTTAATAAATTGTTACTTTAAACTCTAGAAACAACTGATCCCTATGGCCCAGTGGGATGGCATTCCATGTAGGCCATGGACCATCAAACTTGCGTCGCAGGATCTTCGATATTGAATCAGAAGGGCCCTTCGTGGGCAGAGAGCTGCAGCAAAATTAGGGCATTAATAAATGGCTACTATATAAATTAAAAAAACAAGTAAATAGAAATTAACGATACTTTATATATATTAAAAAATTAAATTAGCATACTCGTTATCCCCCTTGGGGATAAGAAGAATCCTCCTGTCGGATGGACCACGACTCTCCTGTCCCGATGATGATGATGGTCCTGTCGTCGTAGGTGTGGATGATGAGGGTGCAGCCTGTGTCCCGACCACATGAGACTAGGTGGGGGGTGCAACTCCATCACCCTGAGGTGTCCCGTCCACAGAGGTGCTGGTAGGGTTGTCTCGATCTGAAGGCTGTGGGTCGGCCGGGTGAAGGGACTCTCGCAGCACGACCTCCACGACGACCCCTACCTCTAGAGGAATCTGCCATCTGTGAAAAAAATGAAAAGATGATTACACAACAGCGTAAATAATACAAAAATAACACTAGTGGAAATAATGTAATATACGAGAACGTTTTACGTCAGTTGACCATATGTTTGACGTTAAAAATGAGGCGGTGGCAGTTTTGTAAATATTAGAGTTCATTAATTTAATTTTAACGTCAGTTGTTTTAAGGACTGACGTTAAAAAGTGAAGTGACTCACTTTTAACGTCAGTTTAATAAACAACTGACGTTAAAAGTGAACCTTTTAACGTCAGTTCTTCATTGAACTGACGTTAAAAGTGAGTCACTTGACTTTTAACTTCTGTTCTTTCATCAACAGACGTTAAAGGTTATTTTAATAATTTTTTTATCTAGTATACGTACCCTTCCGCATTGCCTTCCTCAAAGTTTCAGTTTCACAATTGCTTTGATGTTTTGTGTTTCTGTTTTGAAAACTAAAATATATGTGCGAAGTATAAGTTGAATCAATAACCCAAACCGGATCTCATTCATGAAGTGTAATACAGACTGATACAGAAGATTGAAAGGGTTTTAAATCTTATAAAAAGTTACATTGAAAGGGTTTAAAATCCTAAACATTTGTTGAGGCTTCGTTCCCTTCACGGGTGAGCAAGAAAAGAGAGTCGAGCGACTGAGTTTTCCAGAGCGGCTGAGCAAGGGTGCACCCGATCTGTTTCAGCAATGGTCTTGGAACAGTCATTTGCTTCCAAAGATGCCGATTCTCCGGAAAGATGATAAGGTGAGCAACTCACACTATGTGATTTACACAACCTTATCACCCATGTTATGTGATTTACACAACCTCAGAAGTTGTTTGACCATTAAGACAAAGACCTGAGTCTAGGAATAGGAAGAAAGAGTGATGAAGTTAATCTCCATGGAAGAGCCATATTGTGAAGAAGAAAATTAAAAGGATGGAAGGAAGCTATTTATAGGAGCAGGGGATGAAGTTACTAAGCTATTATGATTTTCTTGAAAACTTATCTATAAACTTAATGCTCATTAAGAGGATTAAGTTACAAGGGTGCATGGGTAAGTAGCACAGTAGTCAAAGGAATGAATGTTGTTGCAGAAACTTATACACCTTTAACGTCAGTTGTTTAATACAACTGACGTTAAAAGTGGATTAAGTTACAAGGTGCATGGGTAAGTAGCACAGTAGTCAAAGGAATGAATGTTGTTGCAGAAACTTATACACCTTTAACGTCAGTTGTTTATTACAACTGACGTTAAAAGTGTTTTTAAAATAAAAAATAAATATTTTTAACATCAGTTTTTTATACAACTGACGTTAAAAGTGTGATTTTTACTTCAGTATAATAAATAGCTGACGTAAATAATCCTACATATTATAAACGTGCAGAATGAATACTGGAAATAATGTAATATACGGGAACTTGGCAGTCATAAACAAGTTGTGTAAAGAACTATATTTGCGTCAGTTGTGCATGTAAAGAACTTGTGTAAATATTAAACAAGTTTATTTTTAATCTTCATTAATTAGCTTGAATTAGTAAACATATTCTTCTGAAAATAAAATAAATAAACAATTAACATAAAAGTGTTATATGTATAATCAAATCGTATCTCATTGAAGCGATTCATAAGTTACAATTACATGATTAAAAGATAAAAAATTTCTGCAACATAGCACTAAAATATTAAAAAGTTTCTGCTTCAACATCAATTTCTTCTCAGTTCTATCCTCAGAAACTCCATTAATGGATGCATCGATCCCCTCCCTCATTTGAAGTCCTTGATGCTCCATCTGTGCTTTATCCACAATCGCTTGGGGAGGAGATGGAATAAAGTGAGGGAGTCATATTATGTGATTTACTCAACATCAGAAGTTTTTTGACCATTAAGACAGAGACCTTTAAGTCTAGGTATAGGAAGAAATAACAAAAGTCTCAAATGTGATAGAACCATATTGTGAAGGAATAGAAAACGCACGAAATATAGAGGAAAAGAAGAGGGTGTATTTACAGACTGATACAGAAGAATGGCAATTTATATAGAGAATAGAGTCTCTCTGATTGTCTTGAAAACTAATCTATAAACTTAATGTTCATTAAGAGGATTAAGTTACAAGGTGCATGGGTTAGCACAGTAGTCAAATTAAAGGAATTAAATTTTTTTCGCATAAACTTATACCCTTTTAACATCAGTTTTCTTTAACAACTGACGTTAAAAGTGCTGTAAAAATAAAAAATATTTATTTTTAACGTCAGTTGTTTAATACAACTGACGTTAAAAGTTTTATTTTTTACTTCAATTAAATAAATAGTCAAAGGAATTAATGTTTTTGGATAAACGTATACACTTTTAACGTCAGTTTCTTAAGACAACTGGCGTTAAATATATGACCTTTAACGTCAGTTTTTACAAACAACTGACGTCAAATGTTGTTTTATTTTGGTTTACACCCGCGCACCTTCTGCACTTCGCTCTGTACGTCTCTTTTCTATTTTCATCATGCTCAACCCTCACTCTCAACCCTCACTCTCACTCTCACTCTGCCCTAATCGCGAGCTCATCACCACCGTAACCACCGCGAGGGCTTCTTCGCCACCACCGTGAGGTACACTCTTAACCCTAACTCCGTCTTTCCATTCATTCTTTGCAATAACTTGACATCTCCCTTTCCCCTTCCCGCGCACTAACTCTCCTTGTCCCTCTGCTCTCAGTAACCACAACGAACGTTGGCCACCACTCGAGCTCCCCTCCCCACCACCACGCGAGCACCTATTTCTGGTGAGTCTTTAGGGCACATTTTTTTATTTTTGGTTTTGAGTGTATGTTGAAACTGTAGTCTCAGTAGTTGAAACTTGAAACCGTGAGTTTGAGTTGTTTGGAATGTCTCTATTTTTGGTTTTGAGTGCCTGTTGCTCTACTGGTTGATCTGTCACGGTCGTGATGCTCATCACGGCTGGGCCGTGATCAGTTCTGCTTGTGATGGTCTGGTTCAGTTGGCACGTTACGACCGTGATGGACATCACTGCCAGGCCGTGACCAGTGCTTGGCAATCTTCAAAAACTATAGTTTTCAATCTCCCGTATTGTCCTTATATTGGATATATGTTTTGTATACCTACAGGACCTATCTAGCTATGGATCGTAGTTGGATGGTTTGTAAGCGCACTAGTGCTGATTATTTGAAGGGGGTGGGAGAATTTATAGAATTTGCTCAAAGGAATGTTCCTAATAGTAATGGAATGTTCTGTTGTCCTTGTGTCAAGTGTTTGAATACGAGGAAATGTGCGGTGAAGGATATACGTACTCATTTGATTTGTGAAGGGATTTGCTTGAGTTATACAAGATGGATATGGCATGGTGATGTGTTGTTGAGTAGTACGGAAAGTGTCTTCCAAAGTGAGGACGTTGACGTAGATATGGAGGATGATCGAGTAGAGGACATGATCCGTGATATTGGACTAGAATCTTTTCATCGAGCTCATGTGTATGATAGGTTGTGCGGTGATGCGGATAAGCCTTTCTATCCAGGGTGTACTACTCATACACGGTTGTCGGCGGTGCTAAAATTGGTTTGTGTGAGGGCGAGAAATGGTTGGACCGATAAAAGCTTCACGGAATTGCTTGAAGTGTTGAAAGACTTGCTTCCGGAGGATAACACATTGCCTGACCATAACTATGAGGCCAAGAAGGTATTGTGTCCTATGGGTATGGAGTATAAGAAGATACACGCATGCCTCAATGATTGCATATTGTACACCGGTGTTCATGAAGACAATCACGATTTCCCCAAATGTGGGCACAATACAAAGTGAAGGGTGGTGATGATGATGATGATCTTGATGATGTGAGAAAAAAGGGTCCTCCTGCGAAGGTGTTGTGGTATATTCCAATAATTCCAAGGTTCAAGCGATTGTTTGCCAATGCGAAAGATGCGGAGAATCTTAGATGGCATAATGATGAGAGGAAACGTGATGGAAAGGTTCGTCATCCTGCTGATTCTATGCAATGGAAGAATATCGATACTATGTTTCCGGATTTCGCCGATGAGCCAAGAAACCTAAGGCTTGGACTTGCTATGGATGGAATGAATCCTTATGGTAACATGAGTAGTATTCATAGTTCATGGCCTGTTCTGTTGGTAATTTACAACATGCCCCCTTGGTTGTGCATGAAGCGCAAATACATGATGTTGTCTATGATGATTTCGGGCCCAAAGCAACCGGGAAATGACTTAGATGTTTATCTACGTCCCTTGATTGAAGACTTGAAAACGTTGTGGGTGGAAGATGTAGATGTAGTTGATGGGTATTCTCATGAGACTTTCAAGCTTCGTGCCATGTTATTTTGCACCATCAATGACTTTCCAGCATACGGTAACTTATCCGGGTACAGTGTCAAGGGGCATAAAGCATGCCCTATATGTGAAGAAGGCACATGCTACACTCAGTTGCATCATGGAAAGAAGACGGTTTACCTTGGGCATCGGATATTTCTTAGACGTGATCACCCATATCGTAAGATGAAAAAAGCTTTTAATGGATGCCAAGAGTCAGAAGAAGTACCTGCGGCCTTAATTGGAGAGCAGGTTTATCAGAGGGTAAAGGGCATCGATGTTATATTCGGTAAGTCCAAAAAGAAAGGTAAAGCTGCTGAGAAAAACATATGGAAGAAGAGGTCAATATTCTTTGATCTTCCATATTGGCGCAAGCTTGATGTCGATTAATCGCATTGATGTGATGCATGTGGAGAAAAATGTGTGTGATAGTGTGATCGGGACGCTTCTCAACATTCAGGGCAAGTCAAAGGATGGTGTGAATGCTCGTCTTGACCTCGTTGCTATGGGTATACGAGAGCAATTAGCTCCAGTTGTTGAGGATGGCAAGCGGACTTATTTGCCGCCAGCATGTCATACTTTGTCAAAAAAGGAGAGACAAAGTTTCTGCGGGTGTCTTCAGGGCATCAAAGTTCCACATGGTTACTCTTCAAATATGAGGAGGCTTGTCTCTAGTGATCTTAAATTGGTTGGCTTAAAGTCTCATGATTGTCACATCTTGATGCAACAACTTCTGCCCGTTGCTATTCGTGGTATTGCTCCAAAAAATGTGAGACATGCCATTACTCGGTTGTGCTCATTCTTCAATTCTATATGTAGCAAAGTCGTTGACCCCCGTATGTTGGATGACTTGGAAGTTGAGGCTGCTACAATCTTGTGCCAATTGGAGATGTATTTTCCTCCTTCCTTTTTCGACATAATGGTTCACTTTATTGTTCATTTGGTGAGGGAGATTAGATTATGTGGGCCGGTTTTTCTGAGATGTATGTACCCAGTTGAGCGCTACATGAAGATCTTGAAAGGGTATGTGAAGAATCCTCATCGTCCGGAAGCATCTATTGTTCAAAGGTATGTTGCAGAAGAAGCTATTGAGTTTTGTTCGGACTACCTTCATAACACGGATCCTATAGGGGTTCCTAAGCCTCGGCATGATGAGATCAGATGTCAAGGTAAGGGTACACATGGCTTAAGAATTAATAGCAAGGATCGGGAGGAAGTGCTTCAAGCACATTTGTATGTATTGAACAACATCGATTGTGTTCAGCCTTTCTTATTTGAACATAAAAGAAAAGTCAATCGAGAAAACCCTCGAATGAGCGAAAGGTGGTTGTTGAACAAGCATAACAAGACTTTCTTACCATGGTTCAAGGAAGAAATGCTTAAGGATGGTAGTACTGCTTATGATGACGTAAGATGGCTAGCACGTGGGCCTAGCTTCAACGTCATATGTTGGAGCGGATATGACATAAATAACTTTTCCTTTTATACAAAGGAACAAGATAACAAAAGTACCATGCAAAATAGTGGGGTTATGATCGTAGCCGAAGCAATGCACTTCTCTAGTGCAAAGGACACAAAACCCGTTAAAGCACCGACACCTTACTTTGGATATATTGAAGATATTTGGGTGCTCGATTACATTAAGCTTACGGTGCCGGTTTTTAAATGTAAGTGGGTTGATAGTAACGGTGGTGTAAAAACCGACGAATTGGGGTTCACATTGGTAGACCTCAACAAGTTAGGTCATATAAATGAGCCTTTCATAATGGCTTCCCAAGCAAAACAAGTGTTCTACATCACTGATCCTTCTAACAAAAGGTTGTCCGTGGTTCTCCAAGGAAAAAGCATGTATAATGGTAGTGATGAAAATGAAGATTCAAATCTTGATATTCCTGAGACTCCTTCTTTTTCAACAAACATGCCTACTATAATCGAGGAGACACGGGTGGACGATGTACATGCCACTCGTGATGATCATCACGAAGGGATATTGATATAAGTAGTTTAAACTTAGTATACATTTATTTTTATTTATATTTCTGTATTTATTTTGAGTTATAACCTATGTTAATAAATATATATTGTTTCTGAACAGGAATACATATGGATCACTGTTCCATTTTACTTTTGCAATTCTGTAATGTGTGTGATATTCTGTGTTACTGGGATATTTACTGAATGCAGGGATAGCTGAGGGGAGTGATATTTTAAAAGTGAATTTTAAAAAAAATTCTATTAACGTCAGTTGTATCAAACAACTGACGTTAATAGTATTTTATAAAATATACAGTACACTATTCACATCAGTTGTGTAAAACAACTGACGTTAAAATTAAAACCTTTAACGTCAGTTTCTTTATAACAACTGACGTTAGTTTAACAAAATTAATGTCCGTTGTCTTAAAGAACTGACGTTAACAATTTTATGTTTAACGTCAGTTGTTTAAACAACTGACGTTAATTTTGACAAAATTAACGTCAGTTGTGTTAAAGAACCGACGTTAATAGTTTTATATTTAACGTCAGTTCTCAACTGACGTTAAAATTTTAACTTTTTACGTCAGCTGTATTTACATCAGTCAGTATTCTGACGTAAAAAATCAATTTTAACTGACGTAAAAAGCACTTATTGCACTAGTGTAAATTACCTAATAAGTAGAATGACATTTACACAATGAATTATGACATAAATAAATTACCTAAGTAGAATCTCCGTCACTAAATTCACCCTCACTCTCATCAGTATCACTTGATCGGAATGTACCATCGCTAGATGCGTCCAACTTGGATTGATCCATTAACTCTCTTTCAACTTCTTCCCCATTTCCGAAATGTCCGCCGGAGAATTAACAATAATGTCCCGGCGTAATTTGCAACGGCAGACGTGGGGTCTTGAAAACTCATCATCTTGGTACGGAGCATCTTTTTCAGATTGACACTTTTGAAAGATTGACACTAGCATCTTTTGCAAGGACACCTCAATTGATCACCGCCCAGCCGTATAAATCTCTCCTGGCTAACAACCAACTCTATAAACTCACCCACTCCAACTCTATACTCTTCCATAATACTTTTATTACGATCCAAACTACTATACATCCATTTCCGATTCTCCGAATATCCATTGCTGGCAATTAAATAGCCTGACCAATCCTACAATAACACTTATATATTACGGTGCATTCCAATAACTCCATCAATCTCGTTCTTATGACAAGGTATGAACCTATCCCATTCGAGAAGAAACATTTGCCACACTTGGCTACTAATAGTTATTCCCATATTCAAATACCTTATACTTGACAAAATTTTGGCAGCATTTCCCATCGGTCTCCAAGTTACACGACTCGAGCACAGTCCGTAATCACCGCGATCAAGTATGCACCAGGAGAACAAAAGGAAATGCATCAGACCGAGATTTCAACAAGTATATAAGACATTTCAACATTGAAATGACTATTGTACGAGTGTGAAAAAGGTTTTTTCCCAAACTGTCCCACTTGGACAATTCAAGATTCAATACAATGAGCATGCATACCTTGATAAGTTACGCATGCTCATTAATATTGAATCTCAAATAGGAAACTAAGGCTTTCATAAATCAATTATTACCTATAACAGAAAATTAAACCTTTAACCTAGAACTATTGCATCATTGTTGAGCTGATATAAATTGGAGCGTAATTCAATACAAACTTAGATTAAATATTGTTGCAAACATCCTAGTGAGCTGCGCTCTCCAGTAACCAGTTGCTGTTAATTTTCTAACGCATGCATAATTTCTAAATTATCAAGACACAACCAGCATCCCGCCTTCTCGGACAGGATCACGTCCTATTGAGCTCCGCTCTCCCCTAACAAACAACACATATTGACAAACACATGCATAAACATTAAATTATCAGCATACAATCAGACAAGATCACATCCTATTGAGCTCCGCTCTCCAATAACAAACAAATCACTATTCTATATATACAGAATCCAGTACAACTATTTATAAGACTAGAAACACATAAATTAATATAAAATAGAATCAACAATATACGGTTACAAATTTAGAACAACTTGGAACTTCCCTTCTTCCTTATACTCTCCTACCCATCTCCTTTATTTCAGAAAAAGAGGAAACAAAGGGAGAAAAGTTTGATAAATCTTATATCTCAAAATTTCAAACCGACCCACCCCCACCCCAAGTGTATACCAAACTGGCCTCGATAATGAATTATTCATGGCATCATTTTGAAGTTTTTGAAATTGGATTATGTTTACACCCCAAAAAAACAAAAATAAATAAATCACAGGATATGGTCTCTGTGTGCATTAAGGAGACATACCATAGAGCTATGTTATTTGCACATCACAATCTCTTGCATCTCCCTTTATACTCTTTCATAGGGAAAATGGACCTTTTTCTCATTAACTTAAGGTGTAAAAGGAGATGTTGGAGATTGTGATGAATGAATGACATTAATGCATAATATGTGATACTTCCCCAACCCCCTTTAACCATTGTGGTTGAGTCTATAATTGATTGGAGTTTCTCTAATCTCTATTATGTTTGTGTGAAGTCTTTTTTGTTTTCATCCAAAGCTTAGCTATATTCATGAGACCGGATAGCTAATAAATCTTTCTGCTGCCAGGTCCTATCAAGACTGTTTCTTGTCCTTTCAATTGCATCAACCTTTTTTTGATCAATCAGAATGTTGCAATGGAACGTCAGATTGTATTACTAATTCACATGATTCAGTAGCATACTTAGAACCATCTCCTGTGCAGGATGATATGAATACAAAGGTATATGAATGCTCCTAATCTTCATGCTAAGGTTTATGTGTGTGCTTATTTAACCCCTTTATCTAGCTAAGAATAGTAGAAAATATATTTATCCGACATTAATCTGTTGGGGGCATCGATAAATTTCGAAGTTTTCATTTAGCTATGCAAATAAGTGTTATACAACAACTAAACCAAAACTTGGTGCTACCCCAAGGTAACCAGATTTGTCATGCCACTCGTGTTTTTGTCTTTGGAACATTTTTGTAATAAAATTTGGATTAATTACAGTCTCTGTTTCTGATATTTCATTTTACAATCATGATTGGCCTCATTCTGCAATCTGCAGTTTCCATTCAGAGAGAAAAAGATGAAGCCTCAGAAATTTTTTTGACCCTCTTAGACATACCACCAGACCAGAATTTTTGGACACACTCACAAAGCAACCAAAACAGTAATCATCATTGTTGCAAAAATAATTTCTGAGACTGTGAAATAACAATAAAACGGAGAATGAAGGGCGCAGGGGATACATAGAAGGAAGGAGGGGATACCTTTGCAGTAGTCCTTGCAGTTGTCCCTGTGGTGGCTGGAGCTCTACGGTGGTGGCACTGTTTCTGCGGAGGGAAAGACCAAAGATGAGAGGGAGGAAAAGGAAGAGAAGAAAGGAAGAGATGAGAGGTAAGAAGACTTACGTACTGTGATACGGTGGTGGCCGTACTGGTGCGGTGGTGGCGGTTGTCGAGACGGACGACGGACTGGCGCGGTGGTGGAGGTAGGGAGCAGAGCTGAGAGAGGAAAAATGAAGAAGTGAGGAAGGAAATGGGAGATTTCGTGATTTAGGGATTTCAGTTTTAGCGACCGAAATAAATCGGTCGCTAATTCGGTCTCTAAAATGGTTAGTTTGAATTTGAATTTATAATTTTAGCGACCGATTTAAATTTCGGTCGCTAACACGCGCTATTTTATTTTATTTTACGCGCCGTTTAGCGATCGAATTAATATCGGTCGCAAATATAAATAAAGTTTAGATTATGAATTCATAAATTTAGCGACGGATTTCTAAATCGGTCGCTAATATAAATAAAGTTTGACTGTTGCATTTAATTTGGTCGCCATTTCGGTAGCTAAAAATTCATAAATTTCTGACTTTTACTTTCCTTTGTTTAGCGACCGACATAGCGACCGATATCTCTGCTACGCTCTATTTCGGTCGCAGACTCAACTCTAACCAGTGTTTCATGTAGATCCTACAATCGGCCGCTATTTCGGTCGCAAATAGCAACCAAAAAATTCGGTCACTATTTTCGGTCGCTAAATAAATGACCTTTTTTTTGTAGTGAGCGCTAGTCCACTGAAGTGACAGAAGTGCTCGTCCACTGAAGTGATACAAGCGCTTTTCCACTTAAGTGACAGAAGTGCTCGTCCACTAAAGTGACAGAAGTGCTCGTCCACTAAAGTGACAGAAGCGCTTGTCCACACATGTCTTTGGACTTGCTAAGATCTTAATGAGAAGATCCGTCCAATGACGTGGCATATGGAGCTCGTCTACTAGACCGTCCGAATGTAAAATCTTAATGGCTAGATGGACGCAGTAATTTTCAAGATGAATCCGAATTCTATAAGAACTATCAGAATCTTATTTCAAGAACCAGAATCAAGAAAACAGATTCTGTTAATCAGATCCAAATATGTTTTAATTGATCCCAATGACTATAACTTGTTTTCTATATAAATAGGGATCAAAGGAACACGTTCATAACATCGAATAACATATCAAATACAATACACATATGTGGAAAAAAAAGAGCTGAAAAATTTAAAATCATGAGCAGAGAACAAGACAATGCCTGAAAAATCACAGAATGTTCTCTGTTCACAGCAAAATGTTCAATAAAAGGTGGACATGGTAATGGAAAGAAAGGACTTAAGAAAACAGAAAAATGAGGATTGTAGGATCAATTGGGAAGTTGAGCTAGATAGAAAAACATCCTTATGCTCTACCTTGAGTACGCTACCTATCCAAATGATTCAACTCCACATGTCCTAAGCCCAGTTACAGCCTTAAAGACCTTTTGCTGTGTGTAATTATGTGATTGTTTTAATTGTGATAGATTCTCATCAAATCTATATCAGAGATGCATGTTTGTGATAAAGAGTGAAAAGTCTAAAGTGAGGGTGAGATGCAGAACCAACTGTTCTGAGAGAGGAATGCTGCATCATGTGTTAATCTATTTGAATCAATGTGTAGCAGTTGTTGTTGAGAGCAAGATAGAAGGAGTAGTTTGGTTAAGTAAGCAAGTGTGGATTTCTGGATGTGAGTTGAAGGATGGACAAATCTGGGTGGTGCTTGCATATCATTCATTGATGAGGACTTTTGTTTTCCTTGTATGTTTCTTTTGCATTACTTGAGGACAAACAATGGTTTAAGTTTGGGGGTGTGATAACTCTTTGCATAAAGAGTTATTTAGATCCTTTTTACTGTGATTATTTGCCATCCTTAAGGTTTTAAGTTTCGTTTCTATTATAAAATATTTGAGTTAAGTTTAGTGAACATTAGCCATTTCTCTTGATTGCTCTATCATTATCTAAAAGTTATGTGTCTTGGTACACAGAAAGTTTTCTGGATCAAGGCTGAAGCATTAGGATACAAGGACTTGGTTGCTGCAGCAAGGACTACCCTCCAGTAGTATTGCACTAAAGGACAAAAGCTGACAAGGACACCTTTCCTCTCTTCTCAAGGGCACTGTCGTTGTCACTTTTAAGGATGCACACACGCCAAGGATCAGCTGCCCTACATCTTTTGGAATTTGGACTAGGGTTATTCTATAAATTCTTTTTGGTTGTTGGCCCAAAATGGAATGAGAGATAATAGGGTTTTGTGTACTATAAAATCATTTAGCAACCCTAGTGAGAAGGGACTTGAACATTTATTTTCTTCACACATTGTCTTGTAGAGAGCCGCGCAGGTTTCTTTCTTCCTGAGCTGTTGCTGCCGTGTTTTTTCGTTGTTCTTCCCTTGTAATGGTTTCTTGCTTTTCTCTTATATTTGTTCTTTGTAAGCTCACTATGAGCTAAACTCTTTAAGCTTTGGGTATGCTAGTATAATGAATGTTTAGCCGAATTATGTGATGGCTTTGTTTGCATCTTCTTTTATCGCGCATTTAATGTTGTTTGATTAAGAGTGACCAACTTGATTAAATACTTAGCTTGCTAAATTTGGAAGAATTAAGTAAGTGGAAACTTGATAAAAGATAGGGGTTAAGTCATTAATTTGAAAATTAATTGATGATGAATAGGCTAGGAATAGCTACTCATGTCCCTAAGCTAGCTGGAACAAGCTTTAGTTAGAGGGTGGTGTAATTAATCTGAATCTAGGAATAGAACAAAGTTAATGAACCTGACCCTATAGTGTTGGAAAACAAACCTTAAATTCCTGGAGCTAGATGCTAGAGCATGGTCGAGCATAATAAAGGCTAAACAGAATTTATGATGCAAAGATACCCAAAGCTTGTTTTATTATCTAAATCAATAGATCGTCCTTTTTCTGCTAACCTGTTTTAACTTTAATTTCAAGTCGCAAGTTGTTTATTTTCTAGCATCAACACCTTTATTTTAATTTGTTTGCACAGAACCATTTTTTGGTTACTTCATCCTAACTCCTGGACTTATAATCTGAACTGGAATTTTGTTGCATCAATTTAATCCCTGTGGGAATGATATCTGAACGAAAGTTCTATATTACTTGAGGCTTCTGTGTATACTTGCACAAGCTTAAGAACAACTATTTTTAAGGCAACACTACCCTTGAAACAAAATTGTTTGGACTTTAATGCATTAAAGAATTGTATGAGCATGATAAATATTTTTCTCATATCAATGCTAATTATGTGCATTCGGCCCAAAATTGATATTTTAGGCACCAAGGTTTTTATTTAAAGAAAAGAGATTATGTGTTCGTAAAAGTTTCATAAGGGATTTGATTTTGAAAGAGGCACACGAAGGGGGCCTAATGGGGCATTTTGGGGTTCAAAAGACTTTAGACATGTTGCATGAGCATTTTCATTGGCCACACATGAAACATGATGTACAAAAATTTTGTGAAAAATGCATTGTTTGTAAAAGGTCAAAATCTAAAGTGATGCCTCATGGTCTTTACACTCCTTTACCTATTCCTGATTTTCCTTGGATTGATTTGTCAATGGATTTTGTTGTGGGACTACCTAGGACAAGTAATGGTAAGGATTCAATTTTTTTCGTGGTGGTTAGATTTTTAAAAATGGCACATTTTATACCATGCAAAAAAACTGATAATGCTTGTCATGTTCCTAATTTTTTCTTTAAGTAATTGGTAAGGCTTCATGGCCTTCCAAGGAGTATTGTTAGTGATAGGGACACCAAGTTCCTACACTTTTGGAGAACATTGTGGGGAAAGCTAGGGACAAAGCTTCTTTTCTCCACTACTTGCCATCCCCAAACGGATGGGCAAACTGAGGTAGTGAACAGGACAGTTTCTTCCCTTCTAAGGGTTGTAATTAAAAAGAATATTAAGTCTTGGGAGGAGTGTTTGCCTCATGTGGAATTTGCCTATAATAGGGTTGTTCATAGTACTACTCAACATTCTCCTTTTAAGGTTGTTTATGGATTTAACCCTTTAGCTCCTCTTGATTTATTGCCATTGCCTGACTCTTCAATTTTAAAGCATAAAGATGGTGGGGCCAAGGCTGATTATGTGAGGAAGTTATATGAGCAAGTAAAGGCTCAAATTGAAAAGAGGACAGAAAGTTATGTTAGGCAAGCTAACAAAGGGAGGAGGAAGGTGCTATTTGAACCCGGGGATTGGGTTTGGGTACACATGAGAAAGGAAAGGTTTCCTTCCCAAAGGAAATCTAAGCTTTAACCAAGAGGAGATGGGTCATTTCAAGTGATGGCCAAGATCAATGATAATGCATACAAGATAGATCTTCCTGGTGAGTATGGTGGAATTAGTGCAACTTTCAATGTGGCTGATTTATCTCTTTTTGATGTAGGTGATGTTCACTTAAAGAATGAGGGGATGATATGAGCCCAATGGAGGCCATCATGGAGCAAGAAGCTATTCAAGGACTTGGTGTGCTCATGCCAAGAGCTAGAACCAAAAAGGCCCAACAAGCTCTATTTCAAATGATGGTTCTTTTAATGGAAGCAAGCCCAAGTACAATTCAAGAAGACATGGAGCCCAAGTTAGTAACTTGCCTCATCCAATTAGAGGATCCATGAAGAGTGGGGCGTGCACCATGAAGAGAAGGCCCAATTAGTTGTTTTTTTTAAAATTCAATAAGTGTAATGGGTTATGTGAGTGGGTCCAATACTAAGTATTGTTTTTGTTGGGTCAAGAGGGGGTGTAATACAGATCGACTGATACACAAGAATATGATTCTTTATATAGAGAAGAGAGACTACCTGAATTTCTTGAAAACTGAACTAAAAACTTAATCCTCATTAAGAGGATTAGGTTACAAGGTGAATGGGTAAGTAGCACAGTAGTCAAAGGAATGAATGTATTTGTAGAAACTAATAAACTTTTAACGTCAGTTGTTTAATACAACTGACGTTAAAAGTGTTTTTTTTAAAAAAATATTTATTTTTAACGTCAGTTTTTTAAGCAACTGACGTTAAAAGTGTGATTTTCAGTTAAATAACTAGCTGACGTAAATAATCCTATATAAATCTGAAATGCCCTGTTGTCACCCTTAACGCAGGTCACTCCATATATATAGTGCAGTTTATTTCTAAACTTTTTTAAAAAAAAAGTTTATGTTTAATCTTCATTAATTAGCTTGAATTAGTAAACATATTCTTGTGAAAATTAAAATAGAGTCTCTCTGATTTTCTTGAAAACTTATCTATAAACATAATGCTCAGGGGTGAGTAGCACAGTAGTCAAAGGAATTAATGTTTTTGCAGAACACTTTTAACGTCAGTTTTCTTCAACAGCGGACGTTAAAAGTTTTTTTATTTTTAACGTCAGTTTCTTAATACAACTGACGTTAATTAAATGTTCTTTAACGTCAGTTTTTACAAACAACTGACGTAAAATGTTGTTTTATTTTGATTATAACGTTTACACCCACGCGCCTTCTGCACTTCGCTCTGTACGTCTCAACCCTCACTCTCACTCTCACTCTGCCCTAATCGCGAGCTCATCTCCACCGCAACCACAACGAGGGCTTCTTCGCCACCACCGTGAGGTACACTCTTAACCCCTAACTCTGTCTTTCCCATTCATTCTTTGCAATAACTTGACATTTCTATTTCCCCTTCCCATGCACTAACTCTCCTTGTCCCTCTGCTCTCAATAACCACATCGAACGTTGGCCACCACTCGAGCTCCCCTCCCCACCACCACGCGAGCACCTATTTCTGGTGAGTCTTTAGGGCACATTTTTTTATTTTTGGTTTTGAGTGTATGTTGAAACTGTAGTCTCAGTAGTTGAAACTTGAAACTGTGAGTTTGAGTTGTTTGGAATGTCTCTATTTTTGGTTTTGAGTGTATGTTGAAACTGTAGTCTCAGTAGTTGAAACTTGAAACCATGAGTTTGAGTTGTTTGGAATGTCTCTATTTTTGGTTTTGAGTGCTTGTTGCTCTGTTGGTTGATCTGTCACGGCCGTTATGCTCATCACGGCTAGGCCGTGATCAGTTCTGCCTATGAGGGTCTGGTTCAGTTGGCACGTTACGGCCGTGATGGACATCACGGCCAGGCCGTGACCAGTGCTTGACAATCTTCAAAAACTATAGTTTTCAATCTCTCGTATTGTCCTTATATTGGATAGATGTTTTGTATATCTACATGACCTATCTAGTTATTTTTATTTATACTTCTGTATTTATTTTGAGTTATAACCTATGTTAATACATACATATTGTTTCTGAACAGGCATACATATGGATCAGCCGGATAGCCCACATGCACGGGAGGACACTGTGGGGGCTTCGCAGGACCCGATCACGCCTACGCCTGATTCTAGTGCAAGTTTACATGTTATATACTATCTTTAGTCCTTCTTTTTAATGTAAGTTTATAATGTTACAACCCTCTATTTTATCATTTTTTTTGTCCATACAAACATCACAGGCTCATAGGAAACGGGGTAGAGGAGCCACCTCGTTGAAGAAACTAGAGAAGGACAGGCAAAGCGGACAGAAGCTTGAGGTGTCCTTTGATGCTAATCTAAATGCCCAGGGACCCCGTGCTAAAGAATTTAATAAGTGGGTGTTTCTACAAGCGAAGCAGCACGTAAGCATCAACTACAACCACTGGAATGACGTTCCACAGAACGTTAAGGATCAGATTTGGGAGGCTATCGCGGTATTTTACCTTTACATTCGTTTGATTTACATTATTAGATAATTATCCGAGTTATAATCCATCCAGTTGTTATGTATTTAATGTGTAGGTAGCTTGGACTGTGCCAAATGATGAGGATCATCGTCATAAATGTATGAAAATGGCATCAAAGCGTTGGAATGGGTTCAAGCATGATCTTACTAGGTACTATGTATCTGGGAAGAAGCGGCTTGATAAAATGTTCTCGGATTATCCCTGGATTGATCAGGATACTTGGGATATGTTTGACAGGAGTCGACAGGATGGAGAATTTCAGGTTGGTTGATTAAGTTAATTTTGTATGTTTCTTATAGATCATTTAAATGTATTTAATTATGTGTTTTTTTTAATAGGCTAAGGCAAAAAAGGGTTGGCAGAATCAGGCAAAGAACGTCCACCGCCACACCATGTCTCAGGGTGGGTACCAGACTCGGATCGAGCAGATGATGGCGGATAGGCTGAGGGCGAAGCAGGAAGAGCACTCTGCTAGGATTGAAAGAGGATAGGTGCCTGAGGATGTCTGGTTAGCCGGCCGCATAACAAAGATGGGATCTTTTAAAGTTGATGCCACTCGCGAAGTGGCAGATAAGATTGTAAGTAAATAATTAACTTGATTTCAATTGATATTTGTATAGATATTTGCAACACTTTTCACTTGCACGTTTTTTCATTTTTTTTCATTGTAGATGGATCTTAAAGCACAATCCTCCCAGGGCTCATTCGTCCCTTCTGGACGGCGGGACGTCTTGATGACTGCTCTAGGCAAGAAAGACCATCCTGGTCGGGTTATCGGTATTGCTGGGAACGTGACCATCAAAGAATATTATGGCAAGTGTGCTTCACGAAAGCGGGTGGTGGATGAAGCATCAATTTTGGCTGACATTACTCAGCACCTCATGTCCAACCCAGCTATTACAACACATCTGATGCAAAGCTTAATATCCAACCCAGAATTCAAGCAGGCGCTTGCCAGAGAGCTTTCCTCCGTCGGTACATCCCAGGACACCGCAGGGCATGCCAACCCTTCACATGTGAGCAAAAAAGAGAGTTTTAGTAGGGCACATGTGGAGGACGATGAGTTGGCAGCTAGGGAGCGGGAGTTCGAAGTCCAATGCCATGAGCATGAATTGGAAATGAAAAGGCGTGAGCATGAGTTGGACTCCAAACGACGTGAGCTCGAAATGTTAACAAAGGTATGTATTCATTATTAATGTCCAAATTAGTCAAATAATTACTTGTGTTTTTTTTAATTATCAACAACTTATCTATTTTATTTTTGCTAAACTGAAGGCCAAGTCGACGTCGGTGTCGCTGTCACCTATCACTCGTTTGTTCTCACTTGGTGAGGATTATGCGTTTGATATTTTTGAATGTCCATTGGAGCACGATGGATGGGTGGCACGGCCAGATCAACAGAAGATTTTTACCTTTTGTGGTGACGATCTCGTGAACGCCTGCAGAAATAATGTCTGGATGAAAAGCAATGTTTTGAGTCTCTGGTGCACGTAAGTTAATTTTATAACTTATTTATTTTTGGTATTTTTCCATTTAATAATTTATTTTAATTTCAATATATAGATTATGTAATTAACATCCACACCTTTTCATATCTTAGATATCTCCACCGTCTTCAGCTTGATAAAGGCGTTGCATCAGTTTACGGCTTCTTAGATCCATCAATCGTTGTGACCGAATTCTTTGCTGGCGATGCATTGAGTAAATACTTAGGGAACTTGTTGGGAGACAATCCGAAAGAATTATATCTGGCTCCCTACTGTATGAAAAACCATTGGCAGTTGTTCGTACTTCACCCGTCTAGGCATACTGTCATATTCTATTGCTCTCTCCACCAACAGCCGCCACAGGTGGTGTTGGAAGCTGTAAATAAGTAAGTAACTAATCTTAAATTTAATTTAAGTTTTAATATCAGTTGTTTTTAGTTTATTACACACATGATATATGAATTTGTTAATTGATCGACATGATTATTTGTTTATGATAGCGCGCTGAAGGCGAGTAGCATAAGTTGCGCCAACGGGAGAAGTAGGACTTCTAAGGCTAAAGCAAATCCTGTATGGAACATCATCAAGGTTTGGTAGTTTATTTATCAAATAATTAATATTATAATTACTAATTTATATGTATATTCAACTGACATTGAAATTAATTTTGTTGGTAGTCTCGATTTCAAAATGACGGGTGGTCGTACGGCTATTATGTGATGCTTCATATGCTGAACATAGTCTCCACATCTATTACGGATGGATGGAATAAGATAATATTTAAACAACTTGTTAAATTATATATTATAGTTTTGAAGATGACTTGCATTGATGTTATTGTTATTATTTGAACGTGTGTAGGCATTTAACGACCAATCGCCTATTCAAGAAAATGAGTTAAGGGACTTGAGGATGCGCTTCGCTGAATTCTTCTTCAAGTATGCGGCTGAAAAAGGAATTGACAAGATACCTCCACAATACTTAGATAAATAGTTTTTTTGTTAGACTTTAGAAACTAATTAATAACATGTATATATATATATATATCCTTAGATTGGTAGTTTTGTTGTTTAGACATTGGAACTAAAATTTATTTATATATATACATGGGTTTTGGTTTTAAGTCCCCCCATTGTTCCATTTTTCCTTTGCAATTCTGTAATGTGTGTGATATTCTGTGTTACTGGGATATTTACTGAATGCAGGGATAGCTGAGGGGAGTGATATTTTAAAACTGAATTTAAAAAAAAAATCTATTAACGTCAGTTGTATCAAACAACTGACGTTAATAGTATTTTATAAAATATACAGTACACTATTAACGTCAGTTGTATTAAACAACTGACGTTAAAATTAAACCTTTAACGTCAGTTCTTTATAACAACTGACGTTAGTTTTAACAAAATTAACGTCCGTTGTATTAAAGAACTGACGTTAATAGTTTTATGTTTAACGTCAGTTGTTTAAAAAACTGACGTTAATTTTTACAAAATTAATGTCAGTTGTGTTAAAGAACTGAAGTTAATAGTTTTATATTTAACGTCAGTTCTCAACTGACGTTAAAATATTAACTATTAACGTCAGCTGTATTTACATCAGTCAGTATTCTGACGTAAAAAATCAATTTTAACTTACGTAAAAAGCACTTATTGCACTAGGGACTTGATCACATATGCTTATTTTCTAAAACATAAATACTTCTGTGACAATATATCAAATTAATTTAAATGTTTATCAAATTAAATCAAATATTATATAACAATTTAAAGTGTTAGCTGAGATCTTTTTAATCCTTTTTTTAGGGCATCTGAGTTGTGACAGCTTGATGATCCTAAACTTTTAAAAATATAAAAACTAAAAAAATATAAATTAAAAGGGTTAACTGAGAAGTGATATCTTGTTAATCCTCATTTTGTTAGGGTATCTGAGTTGTGACAGCTTGATGATCCTAATCTTTTAAAATATTTAAACTAAAAATATAAATTAAAAAGGTTAGCTGAGATACAACATCTTGCTAATCCTTTTTTTTTTTTTTTGTTAGGACATCTGAGTTGTGACAACATGGTGATCCTAAGCTTTTAAAAATATAAAAACTAAATTAGTTCCTTTTAAAACAAAAGGGTTACCTAAGATGCGACATCTTGTTAATCCTTATTTTTTAAAGATACTTTACAAAAATAATTAAAATCAACCAAACCAACAAACATATTTTTAAAAGAACTACGTAGCTTACAATTCCCTATTGCACTTGGGGATACGTAGAGCAAGATTTATTTCTGTCAAGCCCAAAAATAAATTTTAATAAAACCCTTTTTAATTTCTCATCTATATTCATTTTCTTCTCTTTGAAAATAATAAAATAAAATCTTTTATGGTTTATCTATCATTTGTGATTATATTTTTAATAATCTTTTAATAAATGGATGAAATAAATATTTTTGAAGTTAACATAATTTTGGACAATTAACTAGAGGTAACCATTTTTCAATGAATGTCGTAGGGTGCTAATACCTTCCTTACGCATAATTGACTCCTAAACCCTTAATCTGTTTTCGAAGACTATTCACTTAAAAAGGGTTTTTTCCAATGTTTCCCTAAATAAATAAACTTTGCTGGCGACTCCATTTTTGTAAGATTAAATAATTTTTGTTCGCCGCTCCCATCGCGATGTGGTTGCGCAACATCTTAGTATACTCCAAGACCAAGGAGGAACATGAGGAACACTTGAGGGTAGTCTAGCAGACCCTTAAAGAAAAACAGTGGTATGCTGAGTTGTCTAAGTGCGAGTTTTGGTTAGAAAATTTGAGTTTCTTAGGACATGTCATCTCTAAAGGTGGGATAGTCGTGGAAGCGGCTAAGGTAGAGACGGTGTTCCACTGGGAAGCGCCAAAGTTAGTGACCGAGATTAGGAGTTTCTTAGGTTTAGCAGGGTACTGTAGAAGGTTTATAGACGGTTTCTCTAAGATAGCTTTACCTTTGACCCATATCACTAAGAAAGGTCAAATATTTTTCTAGGCCGCTAAAGTGAGGAAAGTTTTTAGACCTTAAAGGAAAGGTTGACGTCTGCACTAGTGTTAGTTTTACCCAATCCTAGTGAACCTTTCGTAGTATACTATGATGCTTCTAGGCAAGGTTTAGGTGGAGTGTTGATGCAAAATGGTAAGGTAGCAGCCTATGCTTCTAGGAATTTGAAAACCTAGGAGAAGAACTACCCTACCCATGATTTGGAATTAGGAGCTGTAGTGTTTGCCTTAAATCTGGAGGCATTACCTTTATGGAGGTAAGTTTGAGGTTTTTAGTGATCTTAAGAATTTGAAATATTTGTTTGATTAAAAGGAGTTGAATATGAGGCAGCATAGATGAATGGAGTTTCTTAAGGACTATGATTTTGAGTTGACTTACCTGAAGTTGACACAGGGTTGAATTGTGTTTCTTAACATATTTTCGAAAAAGTCTTTTCTCAAATAATTTTACAAGTAGAACAAAATAAACTACACACAAACAAGAAGATGTTTTAAAAGAGTTAACAAACTCAAATTCAAAAACCCCACAGTTAGTATAACCAAAAACTGTAAAAGATAAAGGAGAGGAATCACACAAGTATGTTATCCTGGTTCACTCTCTTCCAACCAAGAGATACGTCTAGTCCCTTCTACTTGAAGGTTTTATCCGCTATTCTCCAAATAGGTTACAAGTATTCAACACCTCTTCAGTCTACAAGTATTCTTTCTATACCAAGCCTCTTCAAGCTCTAACTCTAATAAAGAGATTTAAAGATTTGATCTAAGAACTCACTATGTGTGAGGATTTGAAAGTTTAAGATCAACAAGACTTACAGGTAAACTTGTTTTACAATTCAACAGAATTTTTTGCACTATGATATCAGAGCTTGTCTATCTGTGTATATTACTAGCACGGTCTTCTTGAAGTTCTTCAAGTATATATAGATGAAGTGCTTCTCTGACTCGATCTTCTTCAACGGACTTTAAGTTGTGTCCGTTTAGACATAGCATTAAATTCTTGGGTCCTTTAAGACTGATAACATGATATCTTTCACTGAGAAGTGCTTTTGTTTATAAGATGAATGATCAAAGTAGAACTGTCACTTCTCTATTGTACCAAAGGTTACTTTCTGACTTTCCATCTTTGTACTTGACTTGATCTTTACAAGAATATAGTTGACAGAGTACAAGGGTTTATGGATTCGATGGTACCAAGTTCTTTTATCCAAGAGATAAAGATATTAAACAATAGAAGCATCAAGGGTTAAAAAGATATATTTTTTGAAATAAATAAGCAATCATTTGAAATAAATATATTTAAGCTTAGACTGGTTCATGTCTTAAAACTAATGGACGCGCAGGTCTTTGGACGTGCAATATTTACTTATCAGTGAGACAGGATCGTCTACTGATAATGCGTCTACAAACTTTCTGTCTAGTTCAAAGAGCTTGGACGTGCTATACTTAAGAGCTCATCTGCTGACGTGCGTCTAGTGAGACTACTTCGTCTATCAAGTCTTTGGACTTGTTTATATTTCAATGTCTCGTCTATATGATTTTTCTCTTAGCAACGCGTCTACCTTAGTTAATTCTAAGATCTCATCTATATTAATTTTTACGAGCTCGTCTACCATAAAGCTAATAGACTTGGAATTTTACCAAGCGTTGTAGACTCGTCTAGAGGATTGAAATAGAATCTGATAGATTCTATACTTTAAATTTAAGTTCCTCTGACTCATATAAATCAAATAGTCCCTGCATACTTATAACAAACAAGTTAGATCTTTGACAACACTTTGCCATACAAATTTAACCTTTTTGTTAACATCAAAACTTAAGAGATTATTTTAATCCAAAACCACTTTGGTTCCAACAATCTCCCCCTTTTTGATGATGACAAAAACCAATTAAATTTGAGTGAGCAAAGTCTAAGAGAGCTACAGAGCTCCCCCTAAGACAAAGCATTCAAACTTAAAGAGGTAAAACAGATAAGTAGCGGTACATATCATATTTAACATATCAGATCAATCATATTTAAAACATAGTATCAAAGCTAATCCTATAAAACATAGTATCAGATCTAAACACTTTATCCGATTTTATACGTCCAACTTATAGAGATATATCAGAGATAATCAATAAGCAATAAGATATCAGAGCATATCTAGAAGAAATATGCAGCAAAATAGTATACATGTGAAAGCAGATATGTATATCCAAAAACTGACTTTATATATAAATATAAAAAATTTAATTCTATATCCTTTCTCTCCCTTTTTTGTCATCAGACAAAAAGGAAACAGGAGTGGGCTATCATTATCTATTTAAGGAAACAAAAGAAAGCTAAGAAGATGGTGGAGGTGGTGGAGGAGGGTTCTGGTTTGGGGGAGGTGTAGAAGGTTGAACTTGCAGATTTTGACTCTGTTGGAAACTTTGTAAAATGCCCATCAATTGACTGATCATTGTATTTGTTGGGACCAAAGCTTCTGCAACTTGTTCTTTAACTTGTTCCTTGATGACAACCTTTACTTTCTCCTCTACAATCATTCCAATAATTTCTTCAAAATTCTGTGGCAGAGAGGGTCTTGAACTTTCAGCACTGTTTGAGCATGTGCTTGAATTAGAAAAGTGCTTAGTGCTCTGGAAGTTTGAGGTTGATCATGAGGATGAACAACTGTCAGCCAATGACTGAGAAGAGTTCTTTTCAGAAGTGCTTGGTCTTGGAGCAGACTCAGGAACTTCCTCATTTCAAGCTACTAGTTGAACAGTATTGGCAATTGAATCTTGTTCTTCAACTATGATCTCTTCCTCGGTGTGCTCAAAAGGAGGAGATGGTGGTGGTGAAGAAGCAAGGGTTAGTATAGGAGGAGGTAGCTCTTTAGCCTAGTGGACAGGGTCTTCCTCATAGACAGGACTTATGACAGGAATTCCAAGAGTATCCTTATAAATGAGGAATCTGACATTTGAGTGTCCACATTTTCCTCTAACTTTAGGAATGCTTTTCTTTTCTTGTTCACTCAATCCAGAAGATGAAGCTTCCTTAGCACATGCTACCATGTGATTTGACCAAATAACAACTGCAGAATCTTGATCTATGTCTTCAACTGGTTGAGACAGCCAGAAATCTATCATATTCTGATAAATAGGTTCAACAGTCTCAGCATTGATCATGCAAGAATTGTTTTCAGGTTTCTTTGCAGTGCTCCTCTGCTTCTTCAGATCCTTGTCCTTATTCAGATCTATCATGGGGAGGCTTGGAGCAATCATGTAAGACCTGACACCAATCTTAGTCTCCTTTTTGGTATGAATAAGCCAGGTTGGAGGATCAAAGTTTGCAGCCCTAACATATCTTGGCAACTCGAACTCATTTTGCAGGAAGGTATAAATGAGGTGGTCCACAAGACTAACAGCTTTGCCATATACACTTGGATGCCTAAAAGTCACCCAAGATGCATCTCTGTCCAGAATGAATTTAGGTCTTCCTTCTGTTCTTGACCTTCTGTCAATAATTGATTGAGCTTTTGCTTTGCAGGGGTCAGTAGACCAAACATGTAAGATGTTCCTGTTGACACCATCATTGAAAGGTTTGAAAGGAGGGGATTTGATCAGGTTTGGGTCGATTTTTCTAGGTGGGAATTTTTGTAGTGGAAGGTGATTAAGGGCAGGTCCAATGTGGTTGTGAAGATGGATGGAAGTGGATTGTTGTAGTTTGGCACATTGGGAATGGGTGCATATTCTGGGTATTGTATGGACTCCGGTTCATACTCATATTCTGGTAAATGATAGAAAGGTCTAGTTGAAATTGGTTCAGGTTCATGCTGGTGGTAGAGTACTCTCCAGTCTCTTTTAACTTTGGCCTAGCTTTCAGCTTTGCCATCATAGAGAACTGAAGGGTGAGTGTAAGGGAATTGGGTTCTAAGTATTTTGGGAAAGGGGGCACCAGGGTTAATCCCAACATCGTCTGGTTAATTGAACTAGAGATCATTTGCAGGTATTAAGGGTTGGAAATGTGGTCTGTTTGGTGAGATTTGGACAGGTGAGTTGGTAAGTGAGTTGGTAGGCGAGGCTGTTTGTGGTGAAGTGGTTTGTGGTGATGGTAGTGTGGGTGTGTAAACATCAGATTCAGGTGCAATAGCAACAGCAGCACCATCCCTACTTCCTAAGCTTTCTACTAAGGCATCTGCTGCTAATTGAACAGGATCATTAGCAGAGATATTTACCTCAGAATTCACAAAGGACTTAGCTTTTCTTGAGGGTTCCCTTCTCTTGGTAGGAACCACCACATCAGCAGCAGCAACAGTTTTTTGCTTCTTCAAAACCTGACTAATGGGGACACTATCCTCATCATCCTCATCTTCATTGAAAGACGGGATTACATTTCTTGTTCTCTTCTGAGTTGGAGCAGGTTGAGGGGCAACAGCAGCAGGTTCCCTTATCACAATGCCAGCAACAACCTTTCTTGCATATGGTTTCCTAACATCAGTTGTTTTTCTTCTCACTGTTCTCTTCAGCCTTAGAACTTCAGCATTGTTCTGCTCAAACTGTTCCTCCTTGATTTTCATCATCTATTCTGCTTTATCCATAGCAGCAACAGTGTATGTACTAAGATTCATGTTGGCTATGTTCATTCTTCCAAAATCAGCAACAAGCATACCCTTCTCAGATAGAATTCTTTCTTGCTCTTCAACAGGCTTGGCAGCAAGAGTGTCATAGATCCCTTGAGACTTGACGATCTTTGACAGAAGATGACATTATGGAATTGCAGAGAGCTTCTTCTTGTGAACAACAGCATCCCTGAATCTTCCATAGAGAATTCTAGGCAGATTGATTTTGGTCTCAGTGAAGATATAGCAGAGACAAAACTTGTGCAGAGCTGACAAGTTGTCCATAGACCCAGTTTTGTACAAAACAACTTTGTTCATCAACTGATGAATAATGCGAACATCATCCTTCATCTCTACTGACTTCCAGGAATGAGTTCTTACAGTATCTTCTCTCATCAGGAAGGCAGCTATCACCTCAGAACCACCAAGGTCCTTCTCCTAAGTATCTGTAAAAATCACTCCTTCTTGAGCGCAGTTGATAGCATCAGAGATGGTCTTTTCAGAGACTACTATTCTTTTTCAAAGTACCTCAACAGAAATCTCAACAACTGATACTTGAGGGTTTCTCCAGAAATCCCTAATTAGGTTAGGGTAGATAGCCACTTTTTCCAAGAACAGTCTATCCTAGCCAGCAGTAGTAACATTCTTGATTATATCTAAGTTGTATTCTTGCAGAATTCCAAAGTTGAAGTGATGCTCGGCAGCAAGGTTCAACTTGTCCACATTGAAAGTTGATGAGGAAGCCATTGATGAGATTTGAGAGTTTAGGGTTTGGTAGCAAGGAAACAGAGTACTCGAGGGTTCAAAGAGAAGATTGTGAAAGGTTTTTCAAAAGGAAAGAGTATTACTTAAAAAGGTTTCGAATTTGAAGAGTTTTCCCAAAGAAATTAATTTAAAAAAATGAAAACGTGTGAGAAAAGGAATAATGAGTATATATGAGGCGCAGGTTTTTTGAAACTGTAAAGTATTGATGGGATTGATGGAAATAACTGACTCAGAATAAGGATATTATTAAATATGTCTTAGACATAAATTAATGCAAATATAATAATAGATAACATAGACGAGTCTGTAAAAACCATGCAAACAATCAATGGACGCAATGCCCACTGGACGCACATGCAACATGCATTGGACGCACTTGAGCAATAGACGCACATGCAATATGTATTGGACGCATAATCAATCCACACAGATCATATTAAGTTGTTTTCTAATAAATATACATCTATCCTCTGCAAGGGGTTTAGTAAAGATATATGCCCATTGATGGTCAGTATCTACAAATTGTATATCAATAATGCCTTTTTGCACATAATCTCTAATAAAAGTGATGTTTAATATCTATATGCTTATCCCTTGAATGCAAAATTCGATTCTTAGATAGATTTATTGCAACAGTATTATCACACATAAGTGGAATACTGCTTACAAACACATTGTAGTCCTCCAATTGATGTTTGATCCATAGAAGTTGTGAGAAGCAACTAGCAGCTAAAATATACCCAGCTTCAGCAGTTGATAAGGAAATATTACTTTGTCTTTTGCTTGACCATGAGACTAGATTAGCTCCAATGAAGTGGCATCCTCCACTGGTACCTTTTCTTTCTATTCTATCTCCAGCATAGTCAGCATCATAAAAACCAACTAATCTGTAATCACCCTTTTTCTTAAAGCACAAACCCAGATTAGTAGTACCTTTTAAATATCTAAATATTCATTTAACTACTGATAAGTGAGATTCTCCTAAATCATATTGAAATCGATCACATAAGCATACACTGAATATAATATCAGGTCTAGACGCAGTAAGATATAGCAGAGATCCTATCATACCTCTATATACCTTTTGGTCTACCTTTTTATCTTTGTCATCTTTGTTCAGTATGAATGTGGGATGCATAGGGGTGTTCATAGGTTTGTAATCATCCATCTTGAATTTCTTTAATAATTCCTTTGTGTACTTAGTTTGATGGATGTACACCTCATCCACTGTTTGCTTAACTTGAAGTCCAAGAAAGAACTTGAGTTCTCCTATCATGCTCATTTCAAACTCTTTTTGCATAAGCTTAGAGAATTTTTTACAGAGAGATTCATTAGTAGCACCAAAAATTATGTCATCAACATATATTTGAACAACAATAAAACTTGATTTATTGGATTTTCTAAATAAAGTTGTATCAACCTTTCCTCTACTAAATCCATTGTCCATTAAGAATGAACTTAACCTTTCATACCAAGCTCTAGGAGCTTATTTAAGACCGTATAAAGCTTTCTTTAGCTTATATACATGTTCAGGTTGGGTTTCATTTTCAAAACCTAGAGGTTGCATAACATAGACTTCCTCTAATAACACCATTTAGAAAGGCACTTGTTACATCCATTTGATATAGCATAATATTATGATGTGCAGTCAATGATAATAAGATGCGAATAGCCTCTAATCTAGCAACTGGTGCAAAAGTTTCAGTATAGTCTATACCTTCTTCCTGTGAGTAACCTTGTGCAACAAGTCTCGCTTTATTTCTTGTTACCTTACCATTTTCATCTAGCTTGTTTCTGTAAACCCATTTGGTTCCAATAGCTGATTTGTCTTTTGGTAAAGGTACAAGAGTCCACACTTCACTTCTATCAAATTGATTCAGTTCTTCCTGCATTGCTAGAATTCAGCCCTCGTCCAGTAGAGCCTCGTCTACTGACTTTGGTTCTAACTCAGACTAAAGCAGAATCATCTTGCTCTCTGAAGGTAGATATGGTTCTTAGCTTATCATTAGGATTCCCAATGATTTGATCTTGTGGATAATAATTCCTGAAGTACCAGATCTTTGAACATTTTCCTGTTGAGAAATTGAAGTTTCTAACTCATGTTGTTGAGGGTCGTCCACTTGATCATCAGGTTTGACAATTGCTTGAATTTCAGAATCCTTGAGATTCAAATCTGCAATAGTTTCATCAAGCTCTGATAATTTCTTATCAGGTTGCTTGTCATTAAACTTAACATGTATTCATTCTTCTACTACCAGAGTTCTAGAATTATATACTCTAAAGCCTTTGGACGACTCAGAATATCCCAACATAATACCATTATCTAATTTAGCATCAAACTTACCAAGTTGATCTTTAGTAATCAATATATAGCATTTACAACCAAAAGGATGAAAGTAAGATATGTTGGATTTTCGTCCTTTCCACAATTCATAAGGAGTCTTATTCAAGATTGGTCTAATGTATATCCTGTTCTGAATGCAACAGGCAGTATTAACAGCTTCAGCCCAGAAGTGTCTAAGGACAGAGTAGTCATTGAGCATTGTTCTAGACATCTCTTGAAGAGATCTGTTCTTTCTCTCTACCACACCATTTTGTTGTGGTGTTCTAGGTATTGAGGAGTTGTGAAGTATACCACTTTCTTCACATAACTTATGAAATAGCTCATTTTCAAACTCTCCCCCATGGTCACTTCCGATTGAAGTGATACACATGCCTTTTTCATTCTGTACACGTTTACAGAATACATAAAGACCTGGAAAGACTCATCCTTGTAAGCTAGGAACATAACCCATGTCCATCTAATGTAGTCGTCTACTATGACTAGACCATATTTCTTTCCACTAACAGAGGCAGTCCTAGTTGGTACTTAAGGTTTGGTAATCCTCTCACGAGGTTATGCTTATTTATCTTTGAAATTAACTTCAAGCTTGCATGACCTAGCCTTTTGTGCCAAATCCATCGCTCATCTTCAATGGACACTAGACATGAGACACTTTGATTTGTAAGGTCCTCCAAGTCAATCTTATACAGATTGTTTTGCCTCTTGGCAGTGAATAAGAGTGATCCATCAGGTTTCTTGACATTACACATGTTCTTATCAAAAGAAACATCAAACCCACTATCACATAATTAACTTATGCTTAGCAGATTGTGTTTCAAACCATTAACTAAAAGAACAGTATCAATAGAGGGAAAATGATGTTTACCAATTTTACCTACTCCAATTATCTTCCCTTTCTGATTACCTCCAGGGTAACCCAGCCACCATCCCTATGTTTAAGGTCTTGGAACATACACCTTTCTCCCGTCATGTGACATGAGCAACCACTATCCAAGTAGCAGGATGTGTGTTTCTTTCCTGTTGTTAAGCAAGTCTGCAACAAGTACAATCTTATCTTTAGGTACCCATATTGACTTGGGTCCTTTCTTGTTAGTAGTCACTGGACGAGCATGTTTAATATGCTTATGATGTATGCATCTAGATGTTATATGACCGCCTTTTCGACACACTTTACAGTAAGTGTTGGACGAGCTCATTTTAGTTTTAACATGCAATGTTTGAGCTTTTGAGGTTCTACTATGCATATGTGGTTTTGACTTTTTATGAGATGCTTCATGATTTTATTTGTCATAACCAAGGCCAGACTTATCAAGAGGGGACCTAGAGTACCTTAAAATTAAGGTTAGTTTATCTAAGCCACCTACAAATTTAGACAGTGTCTATCAGATATGCCACATCTTGTTTTAGTTTTGTAACTTCACAAGAGACAGTTGGCTCACCCTTGAGTTTGTCAGTTAGACTGACATTCTCTGATTTAAGTTTGTCATTTTCATTTACAAGACTTATTTTCTCCGTGAAAACCCTATCAAATTCTTTAGATAGTTTGGAAAATTTCTTTTTTAGACTTCTATACTCATGAGATAGAATTGATGAGTTGTGCAATAATTCATCAAATGCATCTTGAAGAATGGAAGAGTTAGAATCTATTACCTTTGCATCAATGTATTCACTTTCTGATGATGTACCAGCCATGAGATTGATATTTGCCTCTTCCTCTGTTTCATTTTCTTCATCAAATGAAGACAGATCCAGTTCCTCCCAAGTAGCCATCAAGCCCTTCTTCTTTTTGAAGATCTTTTTTTTGTCCTTCAGTTTTGCGCAGTCAGCTTTGAAATGACCAGGCTTTTTGCACTCGAAGCAGAGGTGGACCTTTTTCCTTAGAGTCTGATTTCTCCTTGATGAACTTTTTGTTGAACTGCTTTCTTCTGAAACCACCTTTCTTTCTCCACATATGTTGAATCTTTCTAGAGATGAAAGACAGTTCATCCTCATCAGATCCTTCATCACTGTCAGAAGGGTCTGCTTCATCAGAGGATTCCTCAGCTTTAAGAACTTTGGAAGAGCTAGCATTCTTTGCCTTTAGGGCAACATATTTTCCTTTTCTAGAACTTTCTTCTTCATTTAGCTCAAGCTCATGAACTTTTAAAGATCCAAGAAGTTCCTCCAAAGTGAGAGTATTGAGGTTCTTTGCTTCATAAATACCAGTGACCTTAGGTCTCCACTGTTTATGCAAGCTCCTCAAAATTTTTCTAACATGATCTCTATTCTCATAGGTTTTTCCAAGAGATCTAAGACTATTGGTGATAGTTTGGAATCTTCCAAACATTTGATATATAGTTTCATGTTCATCCATTTTAAATAATTCATAATGATGAACCAGCATGCTTATCTTTGACTCCTTGACTTGGGATGACCCTTTCATGAGCTAGGGCAAGAGTATCCCATATTTCCTTAGCAGTGTTACAGCTATGGACTTGATCATGCACGGATCTGGTGATAGCATACATCAAATAGTGCTTAGCTTTTAGATTGAGTTGATGTTGAGGTTTCTGCTCTGGAGTCCATTGAGCTCTAGGAATAGCAGCTCTAGCATCACCTCTTGGCTCAGTGTAGCCAGTTTCAATCAGCTCCCAGATGTCCACGTTTTGTGCATCAAGAAAAGTCATCATTCTCTTTTTCTAGTAGTCATAATCACTGCCATCAAAGAGAGGAGGTGTGTTGATTGCTTGTCCTTCTGTATCCATGCTTGTTGGATCGTACTCCCCCAGCACTTGTTAGATGCTCAACCCTTTCGAGGATGAGCTCTGATACCAACTGAAGTTGACAGGGAAACACAAGAAGGGGGGTTGAATAGTGTTTCTTAATAGGTTTTCGAAAAACCATTTTCTCAAATAATTTTACAAGTAAAACAAAATAAACTACACACAAACAGGAAGATAAAAGAGTTAAAAATTCATATTCAAAAACCCCACAGTTGGTATAACCAAAAACTATACAAGATAAGGGTTAGAGGAATCACACTAGTATGCTATGCTGGTTCACTCTCCTCCAACCAAGAGCTACGTCCAGTCCCTTCTACCTGAAGGTTTTATCCATTATTCTCCAAATAGGTTACAAGTATTCAACACCTCTTCAAGCTACAAGTATTCTTTCTATACCAAACCTCTTCAGGCTCTAAATCTAACAAAGAGATTTAAAGCTTTGATCTAAGAACTCACTGTGTGTGAGGATTTGAAAGTTTAAGATCAACAAGATTTACACATAAACATTTTTTACAATTTCAATAGAATTTTTGTACTATGATATCAGAGCTTGTCTATCTGTGTATATTACTAGCACAGTCTTCTTGAAGTTCTTCAAGTATATATAGATGAAGTGCTTCTCTGACGTGATCTTCTTCAACGGTCTTTAAGTTGTGTCCATTTAGACATAGCATTAAATGCTTGGATCCGTTAAGACTGATAACATGATATCTTTCACTGAGAAGTGATTTTGTTTATCAGATGAATGATCAAAGTAGAACTGTCACTGCTCTTTTGTACCAAAGGTTACTTTCTGACTTTCCATATTTGTACTTGACTTGATCTTTACAAGAATGTAGTTGACACAGTACAAGGGTTTATGGTTTCGATGGTACCAAGTTCTTTTATCCAAGAGATAAAGATATTAAACAATAGAAGCATCAAGGGTTAAAAATATATATTCTTTGAAATAAATAAGCAATCATTTGAAATAAATACATTTAAGCTTAGACTGGTTCACTTCTTAAAACTAATGGACGCGCAGGTCTTTGGACGTGCAAGATTTACTTATCAGTGAGACAAGCTCGTCTACTAATAATGCGTCTACAAACTTTCTGTCTAGTTTAAAGAGCTTGGACGTGCTATACTAAGAGCTCATCTGCTGACGTGCATCTAGTGAGACTACTCCGTCTATCAAGTCTTTGGATTTGTTTATATTTCAATGTCTCATCTATATGATTTTTCTTTTAGCAACGTGTCTACCTTAGTTAATTCTAAGATCTCGTCTATATTAATTTTTACGAGCTCGTCTACCATAAAGCTAATAGACTTGGAATTTTACCAAGTGTTGTAGACTCGTCTAGAGTATTAAAATAGAATCCGATAGATTCTATACTTTAAATTTTAAGTTCCTCTGACTCATATAAATCAAATAGTCCCTGCATACTTATAAGAAACATGTTACATCTTTGACAACACTTTGCCATACAAATTTAACATTTTTGTTAACATCAAAACTTAAGAGATTATTTTAATCCAAAACCACTTTGGTTCTAACATTACCACCCAGGAAAGGTGAATGTAATGGAGGATGCCTTCAGTAGAAAGACCTTGCTTTGATGGTTAGAGAGATGTATCTGATAGAGGAGTTTTGAGACTTGAGCCTAGCATGGGAAGTTACTGAAATAGACAACTATAAACACAAGAAGGGGGGTTGAATTGTTTTTATCAGAAATTAAAACGAAGTTAAAAACTTTTTGCAAACAGAAGCTAGGTTCTGACAAGTGTGAAAAACACTGCACAGGTAGGTGACCTGTCTGATGTGATTTTAACAGAAAAGCACACAAGCACACAACTTGAAAACAAGTTTGATATTCACACTTTAACCCCTTTAGTTAGATAACAGATAATATAATCAAAGCAACTAAAGAGTTTAAAGGAAGAGAGATAATCACAACTATTTATCCTGGTTCACCATTTAACACTAGGGCTACGTCCAGTCCTTGGCAGCACCAAGTTTTATCCACTATAACTGATCAGGTTACAGACAACAAGTATTCTTTGCACACCTAGCCTCTTCAGGCTCCAAGTCAAGTATTCTTTGCTCACCTGACCTCTTCAGGCTCACTCAGGTTTGTTTGAGGGAATGATTATAATTAGTACAATTTGCAAGTCTTTAACTAACACTCAAGAGTGAATTAAATGTAAGCTTAGAAAGACTGTGTAATAACTTCAAATGATTGAAGAATACAGATTGAAAGAATGAAGAAATGAATGCACAGAGTAATGGTTTTTTAATGCCATGTGTTCTCTGTCTTCATCTTCAATGACTTCTGTATTTATAGACTTCAAGCATTTAAGATCCGTTAAAGACATTCTTTCAAATGTTGGCTTCAAGCAGAACTCCATTAAATGCAATAGAGTCATTCTGGACAGCCATTAATACAATAGGAACGTTGGTTGTACTCTAACATGAAGGATCAAGGCTTTATGCATTGTGCAGTAGCCAAATCAAAGCTGTGCAGAATGCTTTTGTACTTTGTAGAGTACATTTTCCTTTTCATGTAATAACCAAAAGTACTAGGGAATAAAGTATGTTGGAAACATTCTTTAACTGGACTTCGTTTATGATTTCCTAGGTTGCTTGTGAGAATGACCTTCTGACTTTCTTGATAAGCGTGAGAAGGAAAGAGAGAGCTTCAGATACTTCTGCATGAGGGGATAGCTTTCAAAAGCTCTTCGTACTTGAGTTCCCCATTGAAGAACCACGGATGAGTGTGAGAACTTAGCAGAGACAAGTTGAAACTTCAATGTATAAAGTCAACATCCTAGTCAGTAGATAGGTTGACTTTTGCTTCTCTAGACAAGTGGTCTTCTATCTTAATCCTCTTTACTTTCAATTTTAATCATCTTAATTCTATTTACTTTCTCCCACTTTTGTCAACAACAAAAAGGAAACAACTATAAAGCAGAAAATTATAAGATAGTAAAGATAGAAGATAAAAGATATATTTCATTCATCATTAGCTGTGTACAAGGCAGATTTTAAAAGTAAAACCTACTAAGGCTTACTAAAAAGTAAAAAACAGAGATTCAACTCTTTTTTCTAACAACATCCTAGCATGCCTCTCTTCATCCAGTTGTCTTCTAGTTTCTTATAGTTGAGTTGTAAGCAGAATGAAGCGCTGTATATCCACTACTGTGGTCAAGCTAGTTGATGCTACATACATGTCTAAATGCCAGGGCAAGGCCAAAACTGGGGGTGCCTTTGGCACAGAAAATGTGAAGAAATACGAGGGAAGACATACTGATGAAGGGTTCTATAGTAAAAGAAAGGAAGAAAGGCAAGTTTAAACACGGGTCTGATTCTAGCATAGTCAGTATCAAGAGATGAAAAGACAGAAAACAGTCTCTCAGATAGAGACAAACGGGTGACTCTAATCTAAAGAGGAGGGGGAAGAGGTGTTTGTGCAAGAACAGGGGGAGGTGGGGTTAAAAAAGAATCTATATAACAAAATAAAAAGTTAGAACCTGTAACTAACATAAAGTAATACCTAGACATAGATGGTAACATTACAATAGAGGCAGGATAGTGAGTCATTTCCAATGTTTTAATGAAGAGGACAATAGGGGGATAGAAGAAAATCTGCCTACAAGGGTTAAGAATATGAGGTGGAGGAGAGGGAATGACAGACAGGTTAGAGAAACTTGCAGTCATGAGATATTGTAAGTCGGACACAAAAAGACTTGATGATATGCCAGCTTGTTCTTTGGGAGTTGCATCCCTATACACTACTGTGTACTGACATATATCAGACACTACATCATAAGATGATGTTTGGGTTTGATGAGAAGAGACAGGTGACTGAGAAGGAGACGCATGGGAAAGAGGTTGGATAGATAAGGCTGGTGGAGAGGAGATAGGAATGTTAAGGATACGTTGATGGGAGGGAGAAGATGGTGCAGGAGAGGTGGATGGAAGTACCACTTGATTTTGTGACATCCTCATCTTCTTCTTTGTCATAGGAGGGTTCAGAAGGTCAATATCTGGATAGACAATTGTTTGTGTCCCAACAGACAGGTCTTCAGCAGCTGCAGCAGCAACTTCAACCTCTGGAGCTTCAGCTTCTGCGAGTACTTCTGCCCTTTTAGCAACTGCAACATTAGGCATTGGGTAACCAGACCTTCTCTTTCTGGGAATAGGTCCCAAATTCAGAGTCTTCTTCTCATTGGGATTCTCCAAGGGATATAACAGCCTGTTTTTAATTACGCTGTATTAGCGGTAAAAATATATTTAATTATTTTTTTATATGAGACCAAGAAAATGATTTTGGATAAAACAAAATCATATTCATACTCTATCTTAGGGTAGAAGGTTACAGTGAAATTTTGGGTTTAAAACTCAGACAGAAACCGGTCTGTGTTTTTATTGACAATATAATTTTATACCGGCAAAAAACCCTAATTTGACCCAAAACTAAAAATTTATAGATTTTTTATACTATGTCCGTGAGGAATTTTAATTTTCAAATTTCTGATCAAAAATAAAATATTAGGTTTATTCGGACGAATTTTGGTGAAAGTTCAAACGGAAAACGGTTTACGTTTTCATGACAGTAAGATTTTACTGATCAGAAAACCTAATTTTGACTCGTGAATGAAATGGTTTATGTTTAAATCATGTTTCCAATGAGTTTGGTTATTTTTAAAATTTTCAATCGAAAATGAAATTTTTTATATGGGCATAAAACCCTAATCGGGGAACCGACGGAATCGGAAATGGAACTGCAGAGATAGAATCGGACATCAGAGGAGTTCAGTCATGAGATGACTCACCAAGCATTTATGAAGCAATTGATGCTAGGAATCATGAGTTTTAGGTGAAATGACCAAAATGCCCTTAATCTTAACATAACCTAACCTAATTAATTTTTAACCATGGTTAAGGCAAGACAAAGCCAATTTGGCTTCTTCCTCCTCATTTGTGGCCCAAAGTCAGTCACACCTCCCTTCATTCTCCACCAAGTATTCTAACCTAACCATGATTATACTTAACTATAGTTAAGTATTATATTATTTGCTTAAGCTTAACTTAACTTAGGTTAAGTTACTATTAACCATGGTTTACACTTACCTAATTATACAAAACAACTTAACTCTCCTCACTCACTCAAAACCCACGGCTCACACACACTCTTGCACACGTAGACAAGTTCCTTTCCTTTCTCATGCACATTCTAAGTCATTTTCTTCACCAAGAACACCAAGAACATCCTTTGTGTTCTTGAGAAGTTCTTCATTTCTCCGCAAGTTCTTGATCAAACTTATTCATTCCAAGGAGGGGAATCCCTTCCTCATCATCTTAGCTTCAATTATCATGCATCAAATCTTCATTTCCATCAACTTTTCACAAATCTCCATTTCTAGATCTAAAACTTCAAATAATTATAGAAAATTGTAGAAAAATCATTTTAATGTGAAACCAATTTCTATGATCTTGATATGTCTTCTAATTTCATCATCTAAGAGGATGTAATCAAAATAATTTTCCTCCCTATTTTTCTTGTTGAGGCCGAACCTATGCTTTAAGGAGCAAAGTTGTTTTTGTTCAATTTTTAACTTAGATGAAGTTGGATCTAAGCTATCTAGGGTTTCTATACTCTTAATCCTCAACTAATTTCAAGTTTCATCAAGTTTTATCTATTTCGTCAAAAATCATGCAAAAGCACTTAGAAAAATGTTTGATGAGTTATGACTATTGTTGTCAACTCTCTTATACCTATACTTTCATTATCCAAGAGCTTGAATCCAACTAAAATTGCTAACCTAAATTCTTTATGTTGGTCAAAACCCTAGAGTGAAGAAGTTGAAATATTTTTTATTCAATTTTTGAATGGTGAAGCTTATTCTTGATTCTATCATGCCTTGTGATCACAAATCCAAGAGTTTGAACTCAAAAGGAATTTCTAGCCCATTTTAACCCTTATGGTCGAAATCCTAACGAAAGTGGTTAGATGATTTTATTTCATATTTTTGAATTGTAACAATTGATCTATGTTAGTTAATGCTCTAGGAACTAGTATATAAAAAGATTGGGTTAAGAAAATAACCCTAGCCTCATTTTGATCAGTTGGCCAAATCTAGCATCATATGTCCATAGTTGGATTTGTTTGATTAATATATTTGTATGTTGATTTGGTTGAAGGTGGATTTGATAACTTGTGGCGTGATAACGATGATCTTCGGCTGTGTGTTTTCAGTGTTAACTAAGGTGGGAGAAAGAATCATTCCATCGTCGGAACTAATAAGTAGTATATAATTTATAATAATGGTGTAGGGCGACCGAAACCCTACTAGTGGTCGAGTAAACGACAATACCAAAATCGCATTGGAAACTTTTCCGTAATACCAATGATGATTTGGGAATTGAAGGTTTATCGCCTTAGGTTAATTTTATAATATTAGGGATGTCTGATTTATTATTAAATTGTTTGTGATACGCTGGTTGAGGTAATCTGTAACACCCCCTTGGCGCTACATGTTGAAACTAAAAGACTGAAAATAATTACACTGGTTGCTTTCGAAAAAATATAATTTTCTCTATTTCTTAACTTCCTTGAAAATTAGTGATAAATTTTTCATTTTCTTTTCCTCAAACAATACAACCCAAACCGTTATAATTAACAAACAACCGAATACATATATATGCATCAATAAGGTTTTACATATGGCCCTTTATATTACAATCATTTATTTAAGCCATAGCATAAGGAAAACACACATAAACTAAACCTATATAGTAGCGGTACTACTTTCCAAAAGTAAACCCAAATCAGAATCCTACAGCTGGTCACACTTAAGAATACCCATTGGGAAATCCTCCCGAGAACTCCCCTCCCGCAGAAGCATCTAGGTTAGTCCTCCACACGCTTCTGTCATCAGCCTCGTCAAAGTGCAGGGAACGTATTCCCGTGTACGATATCAGACTCATTTGGCTCATCTGTACTCGAATATATATATAGTAGCATAGTAGAAACCCAACATGAAAATAAATAAAGCAAGGGTGAGATACCATCGTTGAGTTTCATCATGATAACTACATGCACGACACTCAAACAAACATGTATACATATTATAAATATTTCCTACCAATGGAATTCATACCCGATCATCCAATCGTAATTTTTCAAAAATGCATGACACTTCAATATCCATTCCTATGAGTCTTGACCTTTATTCTCCGAAGATCCCTAACTTCCCTTCTTCGAGAAATGATTAGGCTGTGATACCCTTAACACAATTGTCTCATGAGATCGGCCTCTAAATTTAGGTCCGGCTCCAATTGTTCAGGAAATATCATGATGGAGAACCTAAAATAATATTGGAATAGTTCCCCATTAAGTACATTCGTGCCGGGTAACAGAATTCCACGACCCAAGGTTGCAAGGCCCCAAGTATTCGCTGGATTTTCGAAGCCCGAATGTCCCTAAGACCCAAAAACCCTAGAATTTCTCTTTGGTCAGTAACTAGCCAATTTACCCAACTCACCCTTTGTGAAATTGTAGCTCGATACCCAAGGCATGTCTGCCCAAATATGGCATGTTTGCCAGACAATGCATGTAAAATCATTTGTTATCGTAATTGTTCTTTGTCGTTTGTTTTTCCTCTGTCGAGGCTTAAAGTTCCCGACTACCCTTCCTTAGGTAATCCAATTCCTTTCCCTTCCAAGTGCAATTTCCTTTTAGGAACACTAGCCCGACATCTCGGCAATCTAGGTCCTTATCATTTCCTTGATTTTCCCCCAAGAATTTTCGTTCGGTGAAACACAAATACCAAAAAAAAAAACTCTGAAAACTTATCCAAGTTTGTCTGAAATTTTGCTGTTCTTAAATTCTTTTCCAACAAAATCCTTTTCCTATAAAATTCGTTTTAAAACGTATCGAAAATCATTTTTCCTTAAATCCTTTATTTTTGTTTTTCTAAAAATCCATTAAAACTTTGAAAAATATTTCTAGAAAATAGATTTATATTTCTCACTTAAAAAGATCGTTTTTCCTCATACTGCCGTTAGGCAAGTAAAAACCCTTATTTCTTAAAAAATTTATTTATCAACAACCTTAAAACAAATTTTAAAATACATTTTCTTACCATTAAGATTTATTTCCATTTTTTCCCGTCGTTTTTGAAAAAAGACGAAAGTGAATTTTTTTCACAGTTACGTACTCGCTGTTGTGATACCCTAAAACCCGGCATCACATGGTTACCCGTTGCAGAAAAGAAACTTATTTAAAACGCCGGTCGCTTTCGAAAAAATAACCTTTTATATAGGGTTACTGAAAAAGGGTACTCAATTTTTTTTTTGTTAAAAGAAGTTAAGAAAAGGTGATGAACACTCAGAACATGAAAATAAACATCATACATATAAATATAACTATCCCACTTGGGATCTTAGGTTTGATTACAAAACAGGCCTTGTCGAACTGGCCAACATACACTAAAACAGCTGCTGAAGAAACAGGTAAAAAAAAGAAACATCAAGCCGGGGATAGGGAACTGGGTACAAGATTCAAAAGATGGCTCTAAAAGTCTAGGGACTATCGGGACAACTCCAAAAGCCGACGAACGATCTACCAATGCCTCCTGCTTGCAGAGTGACCATAGACGCTACCCCAAGACGAGATATTAGATGCTGGATCGATAACGTCACCGCCATCATCGATAGGGACGTCTTCATCTCCGGGATCCTGCTGATGGTACTCTGGTTCCTCCTTGTCGTCCTCGACCTCTATCAGCTCAAGAGGTTCTTCCTCGGGATCCTCCTTCACTGGATCCTCCGCAAGCGGTTCAACTGGATCAAAATTCTCATGAAGGAGACCGGTGACTTGTAGCGTATGAAGGTAGTACCATGGAGGTGGAAGCGCCACATTCCTCATCTCGACGGTATGAATCCTTCATACATGCGCTCTATTAGTATTCGTCTTGGTAGTCGTGACTGGTCCTTGATACGTCGCGATCGTCGCACCCTCATGTATAGTCCAGTTCCCTGTCATCCCAGCATGATCAAACACTTCGCTCCTCGAGCTCGACTGTGCCAAGGGAACGTTCGGATTCATCTAAAAGCACGCACATACTCGGTACAAGAAGAAAAGAACAGAACATACAGATGTGCAAGAATGAGATACCGTCATAAGATATATCCCACAACAACCATATACGTGATACATACATCACATAATCATATAAGCAGTTAAATCATGCATATACATAACATAACAGTGTTATATCAAAGGGTCAGTCAAACTTTGAAAATATGCATGGCACTTCAATATCAGGCTCTAACTTAATCTCATGAGATATCAACACCGTTTTCCACTGGAGAAGAATTAGAGTTGGTCAATCTCTAGCCCATCGGGCAGTTGCCTCCATACCCTCATGCATTTAAGGTCTCGGGACGAGCAACATCACATGTGCCTCTGAACCGGTCACATGGACTGACTCCCAGATACCACCTTGTATCTGATATGTAAGAAAGCACGTCTACCTGGGGAAATGCACATAAGAAAATATTTCATTCAAAAGGTTTCTTTGTGTTCATTCTTTTTCACTGTCGTAACTCAAAGCTAACGACTTAATCATCATTTCCCCATCACTTGAAAACTTAGAAGAATAGGACACACAGTCCGAATGCTCAATCACAACGCCCGAGACCGATGCCGCAATCAAGGGTTGTGGTCATATAAATCACTTATGCTTTTATTCATGTTTTGAACTTAACATGATAAGGACAATAGCCCACAACAACGAAATCAGAACGCACTGTCCTCGATTTTGAGAATTGGACTCTCAGTCCAGAACATCATGAATAGGACTCATGGCCCCGAATTAACACTGATCCAAGATCACGTGAGTATAACTGAACTAGATTCTCTTTCTTAAGTACTTATTTTTTGTTCAATGAAAATCAAATTCAAAACCGAATCCTTAATAACCTATCCAGGCTATCAGAAAGTTTCTAAAACATTTAGGAGAAAACCTTTTCTTTGAAAATCTTTTATAAAGCATCTTTGAAATACTTTTATCTTTGAAAATCCCCAATCGGATATTGCCAAATAATCTTGAAGTTTTCACTTGAAGACACATAGTTCGAAAAGGATTCTTCTCTTGTATAACAATAGTTCACCAAAACAAATTCAACATTTGAAACAAGTACTTTAAGTTAATGAGATTTTGGAAAAGAACACCAATCCCTTCGTCTTCAAAGCTTATTAAGGTTTTTAATCCTTATAACAGTTGAGCACAGACACTAGTCTGGCTTAGCAAACTTTCAATCAACGGCAGTATATATTCTCAGTTCAATGCTAATATCACAGTTGAAAGCAGTTCATCACAGATATGCATTATAACATTTAGAACAAGCACAGTTCAACATCAGATAATAGCATAATAGTTCAAGTACATTAGATAACCAAGTAAGCTCAATCAACATATAAATATCCAGTTAAACACATACACACATGCATACAGTTATCAAATATCTTTAGGAAATCCCCTCTTACCTCACGTCGGAGTTAAGAGTTTTGGATTTGAAAAGAAGGTCCACGAACGTCCTCGCTTCTCCGGTGATGGAAGTCTAAGGTTACCAACATAAAATCATGAGTTGAAAAAAATCAACTCGATAACACTAACCACAAGGTATAGGTTCGGTTCATACAATAAACTAGGATTATGGGTTTCCGAAATTTATACGAATCTTGGATTTATGATCCTTAAGTGCTAAAAGTTCTTAAACAACAATCTTTTAACAAAGTTGAATTAAAAATCCTACTAAGTACATGACTTAGGGTTTCGGCCAAGCATAGGTAAATAAGCTAGGAATTTATAAACTTCCCAATCTCTTTAGGTTAGCATCCATACATAGTAAGGAGCTTGAAACCATGATCATTTCATAAAATAGAAAAATCAAATGTCTTAGACCACGAACTCTTAGGTTCGGCCTTAACAAGTTTGTGAGGTTAGAGATCTTTAAATCATCCAATTTTTTGGACATAGCATCCTTTAACATGAAGGAGCTTTAATCCATAATCATCTTGGAAAACAAAATAAAATAACACATCCTAGGTCAAATGTTACATTCGGCCATCATAGGAAAAAAAATCAAGAAAATATTTTAAACTTTCCAATCACTTAGACATAGCATCCTTTAACATAAGGAGCTTTTTAGTCCATGATCAGTTTGGAAAACAAAACTCAATATATTTTCCATAACCATTTAAGGTTTCGTCCTTTTCAAGAAATAGGGGTTAGAAATCTTCAAACTTTCCAATCTCTTGGACTTAGCATCCTTCTATATCAAGGAGTCTTAATGAATGATCATTTTGGAAAAACAAAACTTAAACACCATTGCCTTAAAACTCATTGGTTTTGGTCTTTACATAAAAATAGGGTAAAAATCTTTAAACTTTTCCAATCACTTAGACATACAACCCTTTAACATAAGGGAGCCTTGGTCCATGATCATCTTGGAAATGAAACTCAAATACAAACTCAAACATGTAAAAGTTGAAACAAGATTCACCGAAACCATATACATGATTTCAGCCTCCTTAGGAAGAAGAGGTTAGAAAACTTTGTTTTACACAACCTTTTATTATGTGATAGTATGAGTAAATACAAGAATATAGAAAGTGGTTTCAACTCAAAAGGAGTTTTCTACCATTTTTGAGAGGTTTTAGAAGTTAAAAGCACATAAAGGACATATGAAGAAAACTTTGAAACAAAAGATGAAACTTTGAAAAAAGAACTACATAGAAGTATTACCTGTAACAAGATGAACAACTTTGATGAAGAACTCTAAGAGAAAAGCTTGATAAAAATGTAAACTTTGTAAGAGAGAATAAGAAGAAGAAATGTAGTAAAGTGTAAATGTGAGAAATGGAGGAAAGTGATGAAGTGTGGAAATGAAGAGTGTTTATAGAGAGTGAGAGGAGAGGGTCACGGTTTTGGGAGAGGAAGAAAGAAGAGAAGAAAGAAGGTGGGTTGCTTGTAGAGAGGATAAGGAGTAAAGGTGATGTGATTTGAGAGAGAAAGATAAAAAAGTGAGATTTTTGAAAAAAGTCATGATTCACCTTTTGAGGTATGTCATAACCTTCACATCAAGTCACTTCATGTCACTTCATCCTCTTGATGCTCTGCTCCATTGCGTATCAGATGACTTCCCCGATAGAATTTCCCGACGATTTCGCCCGGGAAATCCCTAAGATTTGGCCCCTAACAAGATTTTTTGAAAAACTCCAAACCCAAACAAAACATCATAAAAACACTAACCGTCTCGTTCACGAATTAAAATTTGGTCTCTAGCTCAGGAAACCTGTACTGGCAGTGAGAACCCAGACCGGTTTTCGTCTGAATTTTTGACCCAAAATTTTACTGTGACTTCATATGGTAAAACAACACAAGAAAATGATTTTATTTTAAATAAAATCATCCTTTGGATTTTATCTAAAATAAACACATTAAAGCATGTATTTACTGATAAAGAAGCATACGAAAAACAGGGTGTTACAGCTGTCATTTATTAGCTTATTCTTTCATTAAAACTCATTAAAATATTTTTATTTTTGCCTTAAAATTAAATCCACTAGTTTTCAAAAACATACAATTTCCCCTAAATTTTCTTAACATTTCAACCTTAATTTTTAATAAGCACTGACCGATGTTAGGCTTCCAGTCAATCACAAAATCAACAGAAAGTTTCATACAACACAATTTATCACATGCTTTCACAACCACAATAAATTCACACATCATAATTTATAGCATGCTTTCACAGATAAATTGTGCATCACAGAATATTACGCAATAATTTTAAAACAAACACCACAAACTAATAGCATTGATTACAGACACACCAAACAATTTATACACTTAGTTATCGAAGCTCCTCAGGAAAACTCCCCTTACCTTTGAAGATTCAAGTTCTGATTCAACGAAGTCTCGGTTTTCAAATCATGTTTCTTCCACGAACTCCGAACAACAACTACTAACACAATCCTTCACAAAACAACATATAACTAATTAAACTTTGAAAAAAAAATCTATTATTTCCTATGGGTATGGTTTCGGCCCAAGCTAAGAAAATAGGTTAGAGGTTTCAAAATTCCACATACTCTTAGATCTATAACCTTAGAGTAGTGTAGAGTTAAGACAAGTTATCATAAGTTGAAAAATGAAACAAAATCTTTCAACTCCTCAAGAAAATAATTTCGGCCATGAGTAAAATAATGGCTTAGAGATTTGATTTTGATTCAATAATCATGGACTCAGCATATATATGAATTATAAGATTGAATCAAGCAAGACTAGTTAACAAAATGAGCAAAGTCCTCTTCCATTAGAAACTAGGGTTCGGCCATGATAAAATAAAAGGGCACGAAATTTTTGTTTGATGTATCCTCTTGGATCTTAAATATAGAGAGGATACTAAGATCATAGAAATTGGTTTCAATTTAAAAGGATTTTTCTATGATTTTCTATGAATTTTCAAAGTTTCAAGATCTAGGAATTGAAAAATATGATCAATACTTCAAATCACAAAAATCAATGAAGAACATGATGATGATTGAGTGAGAGAAGCATGGTATACCTCTTGGAAAAGAAAAATGGGCAAGGAATCACCTACTTCCTTCACAAAATCAAGCTATGGTACTTAGAGCTTTAATGGCAGAAATGGCAAAGCTTGATGAAGAAGATGAAGATGGCCTTTTATAGAAGTGAAAATAGGCCTCTTGGATGCCTAGGGTCGTGGCCTTTGAGGGGTAAAAGGGCCCAACACACAAAAATTCAAGGACAAAGTAGTAATCTCACAAAATGGCATTTTTGTGGTATTATGACAACATAAGGACAAAATGGTCATTTCCCGAAAAACAATTATGACCAACTTGTGGTGAGAAATGAGTGAGGATGTGACTGATTTGTGTCCACAAGTTGTGGGGCAAACCTGTCATTTCGATGAAAGTTCAAGGGTAAAATCGTCCAAGGGCAAAACGGTCTTTAAACTAGTTTAAAAAAATATCTAGATATTTTGTAAAAAGTAATCATGACATGGGTGACTCATCCACATGACTCACCATCCTAGGTTGCAAGAGGTCTCAACATCCAACGTCGGGTTTTGTCTCTGCACGTCCGTTCTCGGCTCCGTCGATTACGCGATTTAGGGTTTTACGCCCTAATCGAGTATAATAACTTATTTATTTTGAAAATTTTAAAAATAACCTATATCATTGGAAATCATATATAAACGCTATCCATTTCGTTCCCGGGTCAAAATTAGGTTTTCTGATCAGTAAAAATTTACTGTCAGTGATAATGCAGACTGGGTTCCGTCTGAATTTTCAACCAAAAATTTCACCGTATACTTACAAAAATAAGTACGATATGAATATGACTTCGATTTTCCCAAAATAATTTTCGAAGTTTCAGATAAAAAAAATATAAACAGATGTTTGTTTATTGATACAGAAAACAGCAAAAACAGTAGAAAACGGGGTGTTACATTACTACCCCACTAAAAAAAAATTCATCCTCGAAATTACGTACCTTGAAAAAGATCAAGATATTGTAACTTCATCTTGTCCTCAGATTCCCATGTTGCCTCTCCCGTTTTCTCATTCCAAATAACCTTGACTAAGGAAATTTGTTTACCCTTGAGCTGTTTAATCCTCTTATCCTCGATTCGTAGAAGTGAAGTCTCATAAGACAAGTTTTCTTTTGATTGTACTTCATCGGGTTCAATTATGTGAGAGGGATCAAGAATATACTTCCTCAATTGTGAGACATGAAAAAACACTATGAATATTTGAAAGAAAAGGTGGTAAAGCAATTTGATAGGCTACTGGACCAATACAACGAAGGATTTGGTAAGGTCCGATAAATTTTGGAGTGAGTTTTCTGGATTTTAAAACTTTACCTACCCCAGTCATGGGTGTGACTCTCAAAAATACATGCTCTCCTTCTTGGAATTCAAGGGGTCGTCTCTTCTGATCAGAGTAACTCTTCTACCTGCTTTGTGCCGTTCTCATCTTTTCATGGATTTGTTTAACCTTTTCCGTTGTTTGCTGCACAATTTCTGGTCCTAAAATCGTGCTTTCTCCATCTTGATACCAACACACAGGTGTTTGACATTTCCTTCCGTATAAGGCCTCATAAGGCGCCAACCCTATACTTGAGTGAAAACTGTTGTTGTATGTGAATTCGATAAGTGGCAAAAGATCGTCCCAACTTCCTCAATTCTCTAAAACACATGCTCTAAGCAAGTCTTCTAACGATTGAATCGTCCTCTCTGTTTGTCCATCAGTTTGAGGATGATAAGCTGAACTTAAGCGTAACTTAGTTCCCGGTGCTTGATGTAAACTTCCCCAAAAACGTGAAGAGAACTTCGGGTCTCTATCAGAAACAATACTCGAAGTTACTCCATGAAGTCTAATCACTTCTCTGATGTAAACTTCGGTCAACTTTTCCATAGTGTAGTTGATCTTAACAGGCAAGAAGGGTGCTGACTTCGTTAGCCTGTCAACGATCACCCAAATTGAATCAAAACCTCTGGAAGTTTGCGGTAAACTTACCACAAAATCCATCGATATGATATCCCACTTCCATTCCAGTACATCCAAAGAGGTAACCATTCTGCCTGTCGTTGATGTTCTACTTTCGCTTTCTGACAAATCGGACATGCTGCAACATACTCCGCGACTTGCTTTTTCATGCCTGGCCACCAAAACTTTTGTTCCAAATCCTGATACATCTTAGTTGATCCCGGATGAATACTCAACTTACTCTTGTGTGATTCCTATAGAATCATCTTTTTCATCTCAGGATTATCAGGTACATAGACTCGTCCATTGCACCTTAAGATGTTATCTGGTCCCAAGCTAAACTCATTAGCTTTTCCTTGTTCCATTAACTTCTTCTTCTCTTGAAGACAGGTATCAGCGACTTATTGTTCTCTGATCTCTCCCATTAATCCACTAGAGATCTCGATCATTCCTGCACAAATTTTCTTTTGACTCACGTCCATGATTAAGTTGAGATCACGGAACTTTTCAATCAATTGTAATTCCTTCACCATCATAGCTGAGATATGAATGGCCTTCCTGCTTAGTGCATCTGCTATGACGTTCGCTTTTCCAGGATGATATTGTAACGTGAATTCATAATCTTTCAGAAACTCCATCCATCGTCTTTGTCTCATGTTGAGATCCTTCTGATCAAACAGATATTTCAGACTCTTGTGGTCACTAAAGACATCAAACATGGCTCCATACAGGTGGTGTCTCCATATCTATAGTGCAAAAACCATAGCAGTCAATTCCAGATCATGCGTCGGATAATTCTTCTCATGTGTCTTTAACTGTCGTGACGCGTAAGCTACGACTTTCCGATGTTGCATTAATACACAACCTAAACCTTGATATGAAGCATCACAATATACTTCATAAGGTTCATTCGGTTCAGGAAGTATTAACACTGGCGATGTTGTCAGACATTCCTTAATCTTTTGAAAACTTTCCTCGCACTTGTCAGTCCATACAAAAGGTTGATCCTTCCTTGTCAGTTGAGTCAAGGGTTCCACTATATTGGAAAAACCCTCGATAAACCTCCTATAGTAACCGGTCAGACCCACAAAGATGCTAATTTCTGTTACCGTTTTTGGTTTTTCCCAAGAAAGTGCTGCTTCTAATTTTGCAGGATCGACAGCAATTCCTTCCTCAGTAATCACGTGCCCCAATAATTTCACCTCTCCGAGCCAGAATTCACACTTAGATTGTTTTGCGTATAATACCTTCTCACGTAGGATTTGCAGGACTTGTCGTAAATGCTCTTCATGTTCCTTATCATTCTTAGAATAAATGAGAATGTCATCGATGAATACGACAACGAACTTATCTAGAAATGGACGAAAAATCCAGTTCATGTAGTCCATGAAGATAGCAGGTGCATCTGTTACTCCAAAAGGCATTACAAGATATTCGTAATGTCCATAACGAGTTCTGAACACAATTTTTGGTATGTCTTCCGTCTTCACCCTTATCTTATGATATCCCGTTTGCAAATCGATCGTTGAGAACACAACGGCTCCTCTTAGTTGATCCATTAGATCATCTATACGCGGTAAAGGATATTTGTTCTTGATCGTCACTTTATTGAGTTGCCGAAAATCCATGCAGAGTCTCGACCCTTCATCCTTCTTTCTTGCTAACAGATCTGGTGCTCCCCACGGGGAAACACTTGGTCGAATTAACTGTTTTGACAAAAGATCTTCCAGTTGAGCTTTCAACTCAACAAGTTTTGTCGGTGCCATCCGATACGGAGTGATTGAAATTGGACCGCTTCCTAGTATTAGGTCTATGGAGAATTCGATATCTCTGACAGGTGGCAAACCCGGAACATCATTAGGAATCACATCCGAAAATTCTCTTGCTACAAGTATCATACTCAAGTTGATTTCCCTCTCGACTTCCAAGTTAGATAAAAGTAAGTATTCATGAGCTCCTTCTTTCAAAGAAGTTCTCATTTGGTGGGTAGATAAAAATCCAGAAATCTCAAGATCAGGAAAAACTAAGGTCTTATGGGAACAATCTAAAAGGATATGGTTGGAAGATAACCAATCCATGCCTAGAATTACATCTAATTGAATTAAAGGCAAACATATGAGATTAACAAGAAAATGTCTATCCTGAATAATGATAGGACAGTTCAGACATATAGAAGTCACAATAACAGGTTCAGCAGTTGGAGTTGAAACAATCAGATCATATGACATGGAAGAAACAAGCAATTATAGATGTCTCACACAATCCATCGCAATAAAAGAGTGCGTTGCACCCGAATCAAAAAGTATCGTTAAGATATTACCAGCTATGTCGCAACTACCTTGTATGAGATCTTCGGAATTTGAAGCCTCAGCACCACTCATGGTGTAAACCCTTCCCTTAGCTGTCGGTTTATTGGTCCTAGAATTGTTGGTGGTTGATACAGGTTTCTGAGTTTGACAGTCTTTAGCAATGTGCCCTATCTTTCCGCATTTGAAACACTGCACTCGTTGTAGTCGGCAATTATCCGTAAAATGAGTCTCGCTTCTACACTTGAAACACTTCCGAAACTGGACTTGGTTTTGGTTTCTTTGGCCTCCACTATTGTACGCATAAGCAACTGGATGGTAAGTTTGTTGATTCTGATTCTGATTATTTCCGGGTGGTCAGAAATAAGGCTTTCCCTGAGCTTGTTTCCCTCTCTGGTTCTAGTACTGATTCTTGGATCTAGATGGTCCTCCAACATTCCCTCTGTTGTCCCTTCCCTTTTTCATCTGTTCCACCTTCCTGCATTTCTCGACCAAAGCTTGAAAATTTTTGATCTCCAATGGCAACACTGACTCCTTGATTTCAAACCTTAAACCTCATTCAAACTTCTCACATTTCCATTCTTCGTCTGGTTGAGCTTGGAAGAAACGGAAATACTTGGCGAGTGATTCGAACTTCGCCGCGTATTCCCCAACAGTCATTTCTCTCTGCTGCAGACGCAGAAATTCTTGTTCCTTCTCAGTTCTAGCACTTTGAGGAAAGTATTTGTCCAGGAACTCGTTACGAAATGCATTCCAAGTAATCCCCTGATGATCTGCTTCCATCAATTGTCTGACTCCCCTCCACAAGTACTCGGCTTCACCCACGAGCATGAATGTAGCATATTGAACTTTGACTCCTTCTGGGCTGTGAATCAGTTCGAAGATCTTCTCTAATTCTTGTATCCAAAGGTCAGCCTTCTCGGGATCAGCATCCCCAGGAAATTGTGACGGATTCCGACGCCGAAAAGCAGTCAATCCTTTTCCCTCTGCAGCTTGTTCAGCTCTGAATTGTTCTTGGTGATTTTGGGCAGCCATAGTTGTCGTCTGTTGCGCAATAGCAGCTGCAACATTTTCCAATTGCATGTGCTGCATAGTCCATTCCACCAGCTCCTTCATGATTCTCTCCCAGATTACCGCGACCGCCAACACGACAGCCTCTACGGCCTCGTCCACAGTCGCGTCCACTTCCACGTCCACGTCCAGTTTCTGGTTCAACAACTGGTTCCATAACTGACCAACAAGCCACAATCAGTCAAACCAAAACAAGAAACTGAAACATAAACTTACTCGTTATCACACATTACTTCTAAGAAGTAATTAAAACAAGTCTAAGTCAGAGATCACACAACATAGACATAACAGACCTATTTCCCAAGGATTCCCGAAAGACTCGACCAGCTCTGATACCACTAATGTAACACCCCCTTGGTGCTACATGTTGAAACTAAAATACTGAAAATGATTACGCTGGTTGCTTTCGGAAAAATATAATTTTCTCTATTTCTTAACTTCCTTGAAAATTAGTGATAAATTTTTCTTTTTCTTTTCATCAAACGATACAACCCAAACCATTATAATTAACAAACAACCGAATACATATATATGCATCAATAAGGTTTTACATATGGCCCTTTATATTACAATCATTTATTTAATCCATAGCATAAGGAAAACACACATACACTAAACCTATATAGTAGCAGTACTACTTTCCAAAAGTAAACCCAAATCAGAATCCTACAGCGGGTCACACTTAAGAATACCCATTGAGAAATCCTCCAAAAGAACTCCCCGCCCGCAGAAGTATCTAGGATAGTCCTCCACAAGCTTCCGTCATCAGCCTCGTCAAAGTACAGAGAACGTATTCCCGTGTACGATATCAGACTCATTTGGCTCATCTGTACTCAAATATATATATAGTAGCATAGTAGAAACCCAACATGAAAATAAATAAAGCAAGGGTGAGATACCATCATTGAGTTTCATCATGATAACTACATGCACGACACTCAAACAAACATCATGTATACATATTATAAATATTTCCTACCAATGGAATTCATACCCGATCATCCAATCGTAATTTTTCAAAAATGCATGACACTTCAATATCCATTCCTATGAGTCTTGACCTTTATTCTCCGGAGATCCCTAACTTCCCTTCTTCGAGCAATGATTAGGCTGTGATACCCTTAACACAATTGTCTCATGAGATCGGCCTCTAAATTTAGGTCCGGCTCCAATTGTTCAGGAAATATCATGATGGAGCACCTAAAATAATATTGGAATAGTTCCCCATTAAGTACATTCGTGCCGGGTAACAGAATTCCACGACCCAAGGTTGCAAGGCCCCAAGTATTCGCTGGATTTTCGAAGCCCGAATGTCCCTAAGACCCGAAAACCCTAGAATTTCTCTTTGGTCAGTAACTAACCAATTTACCCAACTCACCCTTTGTGAAATTGTAGCTCGATACCCAAGGCATGTCTGCCCAAATATGGCATGTTTGCCAGACAATGCATGTAAAATCATTTGTTATCGTAATTGTTCTTTGTCGTTTGTTTTTCCTCTGTCGAGGCTTAAAGTTCCCGACTACCTTTCCTTAGGTAATCTAATTCCTTTCCCTTCCAAGTGCAATTTACTTTTAGGAACACTAGCCCGACATCTCGGCAATCTAGGTCCTTATCCTTTCCTTGATTTTCCCCCAAGAATTTTCGTTCAGTGAAACACAAATACTAAAAACAAAAACTCCAAAAACTCCAAAAACTTATCCAAGTTTGTCAAAAATTTCCGCTGTTCTTAAATTCTTTTCCAACAAAATCCTTTTCTGATAAAATTCGTTTTAAAACGTATCGAAAATCATTTTTCTTCAAATCCTTTATTTTCATTTTTCTAAAAATCCATTAAAACTTTGAAAAATATTTCTGGAAAATAAGTTTATATTTCTCACTTAAAAAGATCGTTTTCCTCATACTTCCGTTAGGCAAGTAAAAACCTTATTTCTTAAAAAAAATTATTTATCAACAACCTTAAAACAATTTTTAAAATACATTTTGTTACCATTAAGATTTATTTCCAATTTTTTTTCCATCGTTTTCGAAAAAAGACGAAAGTGAAATTTTTTCACGGTTACGTACTCGCTGTCATTTATTAACTTATTCTTTCATTAAAACTCATTAAAATATTATTATTTTTGCCCTAAAATTAAATCCACTAATTTTCAAAAACATACAATTTCCCTTACATTTTCTTAACGTTTTATCGTTAATTTTCAATAAGCACTAACCGATGTCAGGCTTCCAGTCCATCACAAAATCAACAGAAAGTTTCATACAACACAATTTCTCACATGCTTTCACAACCACAATAAATTCACACATCGCAATTTATAGCATGCTTTCACAGATAAATCATGCATCACAGAATATTACACCATAATTTTAAAACAAACACCACAAACTACAACCATTGATTACAGACACACCAAACAATTTATAGACTTAGTTATCGAAGCTCCTCAGGCAAACTCCCCTTACCTTTGAAGATTCATGTTCTGATTCAACGAAGTCTCGGTTTTCAAATCTGGTTTCCTCCACGAACTCCGAAAAACAACTACTAACACAATCCTTCACAGAACAACATATAACTAATTAAACTTTGAAAAAAATATATTATTTCCTCTCGATATGGTTTCGGCCCAAGCTAAGAAAATAGGTTAGAGGTTTCAAAATTACACATACTCTTTGATCTATAACCTTGGAGTAGTGTAGAGTTAAGATAAGTTATCATAAGTTGAAAAATGAAACAAAATCTTTCAACTCCTCAAGAAAATAATTTCGGCCATGAGTAAAATAATGGCTTAGAGATTTTACTTTGATTCGATAATCATGGACTCAACATATATATGAATTATAAGATTGAATCAACCAAGACTAGTTAACAAAATGAACAAAGTCCTCCCCCGCTAGAAACTAGGTTTCGGCCATGACAAAATAAAAGGGCATGAAATTTTTGTTTTATGTATCCTCTTGGATCTTAAATATAGAGAGGATACTAAGATCATATAAATTGGTTTCACTTTAAAAGGATTTTTCTATGATTTTCTATGAATTTTCAAAGTTTCTAGATCTAGGAATTGAAAAATATGATCAAGACTTCAAATCACCAAATTCAATGAAGAACATGATGATGATTGAGTGAGAGAAGCATGGTATACCTCTTGGAAATGAAAAATGGGTAAGGAATCACCTAGTTCCTTCATAAAATCAAGCTATGGTACTTAGAGCTTTAATGGCAAAAATGGCAAAGCTTGATGGAGAAGATGAAGATGGCCTTTTATAGAAGTGAAAATGGGCCTCTTGTCTGCCTAGGGTCATGGCCTTTGAGGGGTAAAAGGGTCCGACACACAAAAATTCAAGGACAAAGTAGTAATCTCACAAAATGGCATTTTTGTGGTATTATGACAACTTAAGGACAAAATGGTCATTTCCCAAAAACCAATTATGACCAACATGTGGTTAGAAATGAGTGAGGATGTGACTGATTTGTGACCACAAATTGTGGGGCAAACTTGTCATTTCGATGAAAGTTCAAGGGTTAAATCGTCCAAGGGAAAAACGGTCTTTACACAAGTTTAAAGAAATATCTAGATATTTTATAAAAAGTAATCATGACATGGGTGACTCATCCACATGACTCACCATCCTAGGTTGCAAGAGGTCTCAGCATCCGACGTCGGGTTTTGTCTCTGTACGTTGATAAGCCTCTGGCTCATCTAGTTTCCTGCTAGAAAAGGGGTAGATTTTGTGCCTAATTGGGCGAGTCAACCTCGCTAATCTCCCAAATTGGCCTTGTTTTGTTCCTAAGTTAGAATTTGACTCGGTTAATGCATTTTTGGTAGTTTTTAGTTGATTTTGAGTAGATTTACGCTTTTCGTTTCCTTTTATTGTTTCAGGTTAAAAGTGAAGTTCTTAGAGTCAAGGAAAATGAAGAAAACAGTGGAAAAGCAATTCTGGAAGTTTCGCCTCGCGAAACAGGATCTCGCCTCGCGAGCCTGAAGACCAGCCTGAACAGCAACAGTCACCCTTTCTGTCTCGCCTCGCGAATCACCATCTCGCCTCGCGAGTATTCAAACCAAGATGGAGGCAAAACTGAATTTTCGCCTCGCGAGCGGGTGCGAACCAGAATCTCTATTTATAGGCTGTTTTAGGGAAGATTGAACAACCTCTTGTTCACCACTTGTTTTAGATAACTTTTGAGATATGAATCCTTATTCTCTGGAGCTGTGTCCCCCTATTTCTTTTCCTATTTGATGCTCATGATGAGTTCCAATTGTTTGTGCGTTGTTACAAGCATGAGGAACTAATCCCCTTGTCTAAGGGATCAATGAAACCACCCAAGACGGTGTAGCGTTCAATGTGATGTATGTTTCTCTCCTTTACCTCAATTCATGTTTTCCAATTCTGAATTTATTCCGTTGATCATAAGCATGCATGATTGACTAGTTAACGTGATGAGGCTTGATAGGCAATTCGTGTTTAGAACTTGAATTGGGATCATTGATTGAATATTGCACGAGAGTGAGTATGAGATCAGTGCAACCTTATAGGGAACAAGATTTAATAGAGTTTGATGTTTGGGTTATGAGACCTAGCAAGTAATTAACTCAATCGTTGAATACGTCCTATTGAGCACGAGAGTGTCATTAGGAGAATTTGAGGGTCCTGGTTGACATTGCAATTGAACTTAGGGAGGGGATCATAATCACTTGGGTACTATGCAAGATTGGGTAGGTGGATTTGTGACCTTAGATGTTTAATCCAGATTTTAATTCTCATCTTGTCGTTACCTAATTTATCTCTAATTAGTCTGTTGATTTAAATTGCGATCATATTTTCTCTCCCTTCTCAACCACTTGCTTTTACTTGGTCAAACGTATCGAACTTCTTGCAAATTGGTAGAATTGGTAGCCCAATCCCTGTGTCCGACCTCGGTAATTACTTACCGTGTTTATTACTCACGACGACCCGGTACACTTGCCGGTGACTCAACACACGTCCGTGCTCGACTCCGTCGATTACGCGATTTAGGGTTTTACGCCCGAATCGAGTATAATAACTTATTTATTTTGAAAATTTTAAAAATAACCTATATCATTGGAAATCATATATAAACGCTATCCATTTCGTTCCAGGGTCAAAATTAGGTTTATGATCAGGAAAATCTTATTGTCAGTGAAAACGCAGACTGGGTTCCGTCTGAATTTTCAACCAAAAATTTCACCATATACTTATAAAAATAAGTATGATATGAATATGACTTTTGTTTTCCCAAAATCATTTTCTAAGTTTCAGATAAAAAAAATATAAACAGATGTTTGTTTATCGATACAGAAAATAGTAGAAACAACAGAAATCGGTGTGTTACATATTCTACTGCATGTGACGTTTATTTGGGTGTTTGAATATTTTATTGATTATTGTGTTATGCATGATCTGCATGGTTTGATAAATTGTTTAGTTGATTTTAAGTAAAGATATATGTTGATCGGAGGTATTTTGTTTGGGTGAGAGCTTGAATATGAATTAGATGTGCCTAGCCATTATTTTATAGAAGTGTCGTGACATAGAATGTAAGTGGAGGCTATGAGGAAAGCTTGAGGCACTAGGTTGTTATTGATACGGGTCAGTGAGGTTCATGTGTATTATTGTTCACAACCGTGTATTGGGAATACACGAGGTCCGAAGTTCTTGCAGGGCGGTCCCAATTTAGTGTTAGATTGTGCAACTATAGTGTCATTGCTTTGCATGAGCACCCTTGAGATAGAATCAGGGTGTACACCGACTGTGCTGTGCAGCTATAGTGTCATTGCTTTGCATGAGGATTCTCACCATGGAAGAGTATGTGCACTGATTTTAGAGGGGATGCATCGCTTGGATGACTGACTAACATCCCTCGGCGGGCAAGGGATATGTGATAGGTTTGGTGGTGGCCACGTCAGCATAAAATTTTAGTTGCATGAGATTGAGGGTAGAGGAAAGTATTATGAATTAAAGATGATTGTTAATGATGAATAGTGTTTGTCTGTGACTGCTATTATATTATTTGCTATGAGTCCTTTCCTCTTATGATTATAGAACAGTTTCTTATCTCCCTATTTCTTTATTTTTGTGTATGTCTACTTGATTACGTTAGAAGACCCGATGGAGGAATACGTTGCTGGGATGGAACTCTATGTGAAACGGAGGTTGCTAAGGAGTTGGATGGAACTATCAATGAAGCGGATGCTGGAGGACAAGCAAAAAAACCTAATAATATAGTGTAGTAAGTTTAGGGCCAGTGAGTCTTATAAGACATTTTATTTTCTGTTAGTTATAAGCAGTTTGTATAAATAAGTACCTGTGAGGAATCCTACTGATAGGATACCCTAAACTGTGTTTCGTAAGATGATGGATAAATATGTGTGTATTTATATATTATAACGATGGTGTGTTTAATTTTGCAGAATTTATATGATTATTAATTAAGTTTTTAATTCCATCGTATTTTTGGGTTATGATTAACATTAAGTAAGCGCTTAAGTCTAATAAATACTTAGTGGCACAACGGGGAACAACGGGATGTCTCATTTGGTGGTATCAGAGTAGTACGATTCTAATCGGACTGTGAGGTCTAGGATGTTGTTACTGGCCGTGTCTAGTTGAATCCACATCGGATTTTAACTATGCTTACAAATGGGTAGTGTGTCCGAACTTGATGTGATCATTAACATTAGTATGGCATATAGTATTTGTATACTTGTCTAAGTAGTATTATATGTCATACTAATGAGAGCGGATGATTTCTTTTACATAATCATGGCTCGTGGAAGAGGACGTCCTATCGATAGTGGTGACAGGACTCCCGAAAGAATTGTTGGAGCTGACAACATTGATAATAATCATATTGGAAGTGGAGGAGAGTCATTTGAGACTCAAGATACCATGAAAAACATAGCTACTGCTTTGTTACTACAAACACATAAGAATGCTGAGATGCTGCAGATGAACAACGAGCAATAGGAACTACAGAATCAAAGGAAGGTTGCAGCAACTGAAGATGCCGGAATGGCTACTTTTCTGAAAGGGAAGTCGCCCCAATTCCGAGGAGATTATGACCCAGAGAAGGCAGAATGGTGGGTACAAGAGATCGAGAAGATATTCGATACCATGCGCTGTAGAGAGGATAGGAGAGTGATGTATGCTACCTTCATGTTAACTAGAGGAGCAGAATCTTAGTGGAGAGGCAAGCAAAGATTGCTGGAGGCTGAGGGTAGAGGTATCACTTGGCAGTTGTTTAGAGACTGTTTCTTTGAGAAGTATTTTCCTCGTCTAGTTCGATGCGAGAAAGAGAGGGAATTCATAAGTCTCAAACAAGGTAACATGATTGTTGGTGATTATGCATCCCGTTTTGAGGCTATGATTAAGTATTCAGAACTTTATCAGGGATTTCCAGATGAAGATTGGCAATGTAGAAGGTTTGAGTAAGGACTCCGACATGAGCTCCAGAGGGCTATGGTATCTCTTGACATTCAGAGTTTTTCGGAACTGGTTAAGATATGTAGTGCTATAGAAAGTATAGATCAGAGTCTGGATAATGAGAAGAAACAACTGATGAGTGGAGGTCCTACTTGACCGGGTTTTTAGAGGCGAGGAGGTGGTAACTCTTAATGGAAACAGAGACCATATGCCCGACCAGTGCAGACACCTGCACTAGCACCAGTGGTTAGAGCGGGTCAGCAATAGCAAGGCTATGCTTATTTCAGATGTGGAGGCTCGCATCATATTAGGGATTGCATGGAAAATCCTAGTTGTTACAACTGTGGGAAACCAGGTCATAAGGCACGAGAGTGCAGACAGCAGACTATGCAGCAACCAGTAGCTGCGGGTAGAGGAGCTGGAAGAGGAGTTTCGACAGCAAGACAACAGATGGCTAGACCCCAAGCCACTGGAAGAGTATTTACCATGAAGGGAGTTGAGTCCTCTCAATATGCTGATCTTATACAAGGTATGTGTTTGATAGCAGGTAGACTCTTGTATGTATTGTTTGACTCAGGCGCTACACATTCATTTATTTTGCATGAGTGTGTAGATCATTTAAAATTAACTGTTTGGCAATTACCTTATACCCTTACAGTATCTACTCCAACTAGTAATCCTTTGACTACTATGTTTGTTTGTTTACAGTGTCCTATAGTTGTTGAGATAAGACATTTATTGTAGATCTTGTCTGTTTACCTATGCAACAGATAGATGTTATTCTTGGCATGGATTGGCTTTCGGCTAACCATGTAATGCTAGATTGTTCTAGTAAGACCTTATCATTTCTTGAGTCCTCTAGTGTAGCCTCTGCCAATGAAGGAGTATCCATGAGGAATGATGATTCTTGGCAGTACGTGATGCTGTTCGCGGTGGAAACTAATGAGACTCCTAGAATAGATTCTATGCCTATTGTGAGAGAGTTTCTTGAAGTTTTCCCTCCCGACGTTCCAGGTTTGCCACCAGAGCGAGAGGTAGAATTCACCATAGATCTTGTACCGGGGATAGGATCTATATCTATAGCGCCTTATCGGATGTCACCTGTAGAATTGGGGAGTTAAAGAAACAGTTTGATGACATGACGGGGAAAGAGTTCATAAGATCGAGTGTTTTATCGTGGGGAGTTCCAATGTAATTTGTGAAGAAAAAGGATGGAAGTGCTATGTTGTGCACGGATTACAGACAGTTGAACAAGGAAACAATTAAGAACAAGTATTTGTTGCCTAGGATAAATGATCTGATGGATCAGTTGAAAGGAGCAGCAGTGTTTTCTAAGATTGATTTGAGGTCTGGATACCATCATATTAGATTAAGGAAGGAAGATATACTTAAAATAGCTTTTAGGACAAGGTACGGGCATTACGAGTATTTAGTTTTGCCTTTCGGTGTGACTAACGCTCTAGTCGTGTTCATGGATTACATGAACAGAATCTTTAGACCGTTTCTCGATAAGTTTGTTGTTGTGTTTATCGACGACATCCTTATCTATTCTCGTACATGGGAAGATCGTGAAGAACATTTGAGAGTGGTGCTGCAAGTTCTAAAGGATAGGCAGCTTTATGCTAAACTTTCCAAGTGAGTTTTGGATGGAAGAAGTCCAATTTATAGGACATGTGATTAACAAATAAGGTATAGCAGTAGATCCAACTAAGGTAGAGGCAGTTATTAAGTGGGAATGACCTAAGTCAGTAAGTGAAGTACAAAGTTCTCTAGGATTAGCTGGATATTATTGGAGGTTTATAGAGGGTTTCTTGAAGATTGTGTTGCCTATCACGCAGTTGACGAGGAAAAATATAGCTTTTGTATGGACGGACAAGTGTGAGCAGAGTTTCCAAAAGCTGAAGGACAGGTTGACTACATCACCTGTGTTAATTTTACCTGATTCCTTAGGACAGTTTGACGTATACTGTGATGCGACATACCAAGGTTTAGGTTGTGTTCTAATGCAAGAGGGAAGAGTTGTGGCTTATGCTTCTCGACAATTGAGAATTCATGAGAGGAATTATCCGACTCATGATTTGGAGTTAGCAGCCATACTGTTTGCATTGAAGATATGGCGACACTTTCTATATGGAGCAAAGTTTATTGTTTATAGTGACCATAAAAAACTGAAGTATCTGTTGGACCAAAATGAGTTGAATATGTGACAGCGGAGATGGATGGAGTTTATCAAAGACTGTGAGTTTGATTTACTGTACCATCCTGGGAAGGTAAATGTTGTAGCCGATGCTTTGACTAGGAAGTCATTGGATGTATGCGTGATGATGGTTAAGGGGTTGGAATTACTCGAACAGTTCAGAGATTTGAACTTAGGAATGGAGTTGGTTGATGATAAAAAAAATTTAGGTATGATCACTATTGTCCACTTATGATGATAGAAGTGTTTCTTATCTCCCTATTTCTTTATTTTTGTGTATGTCTACTTGATTACGTTAAAAGACCCGATGCCGGAATACGTTACTGAGGAGTTGGATGGAACTCTGTGTGAAACGGGGGTTGCTGAGGAGTTGGATGGAACTCCTTATGAAGCGGATGCTGGAGGACAAGCAATAGAACCTAATAATATAGTGTAGTAAGTTTAGGGCCAGTGAGTCTTATAAGACATTTTATTTTTCGTTAGTTATAAGCAGTTTGTATAAATAGGTACCTGTGAGGGATCCTACTGATAGGATACCCTAAACGGTGTTTTGTAAGATGATGGATAAAGATGTGTGTATTTATATATTATAACGATAGTGTGTTTAATTTTGCAGAAGTTATATGATTATTAATTAAGTTTTTAATTCCTTCGTACTTTTGGGTTACGATTAACGTTAAGTAAGCGTTTAAGTCTAATAAGTATTTAATGGCACAACGGGGCACAACAGGATGTCTCAAGGGATTTGTCTTCTGCTCCCCTTGAGCAGGTGGTTACTCCTTGCTAGGTGCAGACTCAACTTGTCTGACCTTAGAAAATGTCTTCACAAGCCTTCTCTTCTTGCTTGGTTGAGCTGACTCAGCTTGAGGCTTCAGTTTCCTTGGTCTTCCTCTTGGGAGACAGCTTCTTCAGCTTGAACCCCAAGGGCTCAACTGTCTCACCTGCTTCAACAAAAACAATGGGTTTCTCCAAGGCAGGCCTCTGGTCCTGTCTGGCAACTTTTCCAGCAGGTTTCCAGATCTTTTTAGAGATAGGAATCTCTGATTCATCAGTGGAGACCACTGACTCCTTCATATTTTGCTCAGTAGCAGGCTTCTTCTATTTCTTCTTCTTCTTGTATTCCTCTTCATCATCCAGAGGGATACCATCTATGTCCATCATAGACAGATTCTTCCTGTCTATGGGAAGGGACATATTGACAAACTCTCCATCACCTGGAACAAAAAGCTTGTCCTTGAAGAGTCTTGTCAGCAGCATTCCATAGGGGAAAGTCTGCATGTTATGCCTCTTGATTAGAGACTCCATGTAGATGAAGATCAGTTCATTAATATCCACCTTGATCTTCTGTATCAAGTGGTACAGGGCAAACCTGTCCATCTTGGTCACACTATCCCTCGAGCCTTTCCTAGGCATCACACACTCCAGCAACAGCTTATGCATGAACCTGGACTTCACAACCATGCTCACAGCCTTCAGGTTGTCTAGGTTGGGAACTCCATACAGAGCAATGTTTACATTGTCTGTCCCAACTCGATCTTCCCATTCAGGCTTGTAACCTGCTCCAATCCTTAGGCATTTGGTGACAAGTTCCAGAGAATTGATGGGAACAAAGATTGTTGTATCGAGCACTCGAGCATGAAAGGATTTTGTCCTATTAGCAGCACTTGTAAGAACAACAGCACTTGTCCAGAAGTCTCTAACAAGCTTAGGGTGAACCAGCTCCTTTATGTCGAAGAAAGAGGTCCACTTGGAGTATTCCAACTCCTCTATTACATCCATTCCCTACTTCTTCATTTGTTGAAGATCTACAGTCTTCCCAGCTAGGATTTTCTCAACATCATAATTTTCATGTTGTATTTCTCAGCAATTTCTTTATAAGAGAGATTGCTTGAGGGTGCCATTGTAGAGAGAAGAGATTTCTAGGGTTTGGAAAGCTTAGAAGGGTTTGGCAGAGAGAGCCGAAGACAAAGAGGTTTAGGGATTTGAAAGCGTAAAGGTTTCACCTTTCTGACTCTTTTCCTTTTATAGTAATAAAGTCAGGAGAGAGAAAGAAAACGTTTTAAATTTTAAAACGGCACGAATTACGTGGGGAACTACAGCGCCCACTTTAGACATAATGAAAACATGGTTTCGAGATTAAAAACTATCGTGCACATGATTAGATTCAGATTAATAAATGGTATTAAATACTTAATAACAATTTTATCAAAAACTGTTGAGTTAAAGTAATATAACTCAGCAAGGTCAGACAGGTATCATAAACAGGTGATATAAGAACATAAGACAAGTAGCATAGACAGGTTAATCATCAGACATGTCATTCAACAATGCTATGCATGTTTAGATTGTCTCTATTAAATATAAACCTATCTTCAGCTAAGGGTTTAGTTAAAATATCAGCCCATTGATTTTCAGTTTTAACATACTTAATATCAAAGATACCTTTCTGAACATAATCCCTTATAAAGTGATGTTTGATTTCAATATGCTTAGCCTTAGAATGCTTAATTGGATTAGAATGCTGAATCGGATTTTTAGTTAAGCATATGGCACTTGAATTATCACACCACGCGGATATATTTTGCTCCAAAGTAGAGTAGTCCTCCTTTTGATGTTTTATCCATAAGAGTTGAGAGCAACAACTAGCAGCTGAGATGTATTCTGCCTCAGCAATAGGCAAGGCAATAGTTGTTTGCCTTTTACTTGACCAGGAGACTTAGCTGGCCCCAATGAAGTGGCATCCCCCACTGGTGCTTTTCCTTTCTATTCTGTCTCCATCAAAGTCAGCATCACAAAATTCCACTAATCTGTACTCTTTAGTTCTTAAATACAGCAAACCAAGATTTGTAGTCCCAAGCAAATATCTAAATATTCTTTTAACAGCTTTAAGATGGGATTCTCTAGGGTCATATTGGAATCTAGCACACATACAGACACTAAATTGAATGTCAGGTCTGCTTGAAGTTAACTATAGTAGAGAGTCAATCATACCTCTGTAGACAGTTTGGTCTACCTTTTTACCTTCATCATCTTTGATTAATTTTGCATTGGGTTGCATGTGAGTTTTCATGAGTTTGGCATTTTCCATCTTGTACTTCTTAAGTATCTCCTAGGTATACTTTTGTTGATGGATGTAGATTCCATCACTTGTCAGTTTGATTTGTAGTCCAAGGAATAACTTCAACTCTATCATCATGCTCATCTCAAATTCTGCTTGCATTAGCTTGGGAAATTCCTTGCACAGCTTTTCATTAGTTGCTCCAAAAATAATACCATCAACATATATTTGGACAATAATGAAATTCTCTTTTGAGCTTTTCTTGAACAGAGTAGTATCTACTTGTCCTCTAGTAAAACCATTATGCATGAGAAAAGAACTGAGTCTATCATTCCATGCCCTAGGTGCTTGTTTCAAACCATATAAAGCCTTTTTAAGTTTGAAAACATGATCTGGTTATCAGTATCTTCAAAACCAGGGGGTTGCTTAATATACACTTCTTCTTCAATTATACCATTTAGAAAAGCACTTTTTACATCCATTTGAAAAAGAGTGATTTGGTGTTGTGCAGCATATGACATTAATATGCAAATAGCTTCTATCCTAGCTACATATTCAAAGGCTTTAGTATAATCAATACCTTCATGTTGGTTATAGCCTTGGGCTACTAACCTTGCCTTATTTCTGACAACTTTGCCATCTTCATCCAATTTGTTTCTGAAAACCCATCTTGTTCCAATGACCGATTTGTTTTTGGGCTTGGAGACAAGTGTTCAGGCATCATTTTTGGTGAACTGGTTGAGTTCTTCTTGCATAGCAAGAATCCAGCTTTCATCCTCAAGAGCTTCTTCAATGTGTTTTGGTTCCAATTCCGACATAAATGCCACATTGCTTGATTCTCTTAGAGTAGATCTGGTCCTTACTCCTTCTGATGGATTTCCAATGATACGATCCTTAGGATGATGAGTTTTAAACTTACGGTCTCTCTTGAGATCACCATGGAGATCTTAACTTGTCTGCTGACTTGTTTGTTGACTTGTCTGCTCCACTTGTCTGTCTAGCTCATTAACAAATTCTGTCTTGGTTAGATCAGGTTATTGGCTTTCTGGCTTGTTTATGTCAAGACCTGCAAGATCATCTTCTAGATCTGATAGTTCCCTATCAGCCTTTAAACCATCATTGAACTTAACATGAACAGATTCTTCAATAACAGAAGTTCTGGAATTATAAATTCTAAAGGCTTTAGACATTTCAGAATATCCTACAAAGATACCTTTATCCACTTTGGAATCAAACTTTCAAAGTTTATCCTTAGTGTTCAGAATGAAACATTCACATCCAAATGTATGAAAATAAGATATGTTGGGGCTTTTACCTTTCCACAATTCATAAGGTGTCTTCTTTAGAAAATGCTTTATAAGTATTCTGTTTTGTACATAACATGCGGTGTTTACTGCTTCTGCCCAGAAGTACTTAGGGAGATTATTCTCATTGAGCATAGATCTAGCCATTTCTTGAAGAGATTTGTTCTTTCTCTCAACTACTCCATTTTGTTGTGGAGTTCTAGGTGCATAGAAATTGTGACAGATCCCATTCTCCTCACATAATAGTCTAAATTGCTCATTTTCAAATTCTCCCCCATGATCACTTCTAAGGGTAGAGATACAGAAACTCTGTACATTTTTTACTATTTTACAGAATACTGAGAAAGCCTTAAAATACTCATCCTTGTGGATTAAGAAAAGTACCCATGTAAATCTAGAATTGTCATCAACTATGACAAATCCATATTTTCTTCCAGCCAAGCTAGCAACACTAACTGGCCCAAACAGATCCATGTGTAACCGCTGAAGAGGTCTAGAGGTTGATGTTGGTGTAAGCCCTAGTGGCCAATCTATTTTGAATAGATCATCATTTGTATCATGAATTTAATCATATATTTGATATATGAATAAGGCATTCATTTATTATGTTATTAACTAATAACATAATAAAGTCCTTAGAATAGGAAGTTCATTCAATGAGATATTAAGTACATGAATTAATCGTGAGACCTCATTGAATAACAGAACTTTATTCTTAAATATCCATAGTCAAGTATTATTATTAATAAGGACAATAATAATACATCGAGACTATTATATGTGTATGGACTGATGACCACTTCTCACGGGTCATGGATATGAGATATCAAGTCACACATAGATATACATTAGATTAATGATTACTGGATTAACCCGCCATGAGAACACTGCATGGAACGTTATGTGAGTGTCCTAAGTAGTTCTCATAGTGACAATGGTGTATGCAATCCTTCGACCTGAAATCACCACGATCCCTACATGAGGAGTTGTGTGCTTTAATACCGTCAAACGTTATATGTAACAGGATGACCATAAAGTCGGTCATTGGGTACACCGCAAGTCATGAAGAGGGATGTGAGTGATCTAGATGAGATTTGTACCTCCTACATAACAGGAGTAATATCTGTGGGGCCCATGATAGAGTGAGATTGTAAAATACACGATTGTACTGAAATGAGTCAATATGAGATATTGACCTCATTTAATATTAAGTCTCCTCGGGTATCAAGGAACATAATATTGAACTATACAAGGGTGACACGTTCTATGCCTTGTGTTCAATATGGATATAAGGACAAAGGGATAATAATACACAGGAACTTTGGTTACAGAAAGGTTACGTCAAATCGCTGACTTGCTCATTACTTAGGTAGCAATGATGTGTTGCTAGAAACCGCTCATTGTTTATAATATTAAATATGATTAATATTATTGCCAACGTTATGGGAACCTATAGTGTCACACACTTAGAGCAAATTAATCGGAACTAAAAGAAATTGGGTTAGACCCAAATTTCTTTTGGGTCATGCTCATGACAGATGAGCCTAAGAGGGCTAGGTTAAACTATTTCACATGACTGGGGCGCCTACCTATATATGGTAGGGTTAGAGTGTTGAGCTGAACTACACACTCTCTGGTCGTACTCAGTACTCCATTTGCGTGAAAACGAAAACATCGTCGCGTCTCTTCTTGCACCTAGCAGTGCTTAGGGGCACACTCTGATTAACACGTGAGACATGTTTATTTTCTCATGTGGACTATGTAAAGGCATTGCTGGTTCATGTAGTGCTCGTGATTTGTAGTGACTCAAGTAAAGGTCTGCGCTATAAGAGGTAAATTTTTGAAACATGAACCATGACCATTCGCAAGGATTCTTGGTGGGAATTATTCCGTTGTGCTTTTTTGATGCACAAATTCCCAACAGTGGTATTAGAGTCGCTTATGAAACCATGGTTTTGTTTGTATGGTTTACCTGTTATATGTGATAACATGCTTATATGCAAATTTATTTTTTGAAAATCATTTTCAAAATTCGTATACCTCTGTTTTTGGAAAACATGATTATGCAATTTTGTTTTCGTATGTAAATGATATATATGCGTCACATTGAGGTTTTTGATATATATGTGATATATACATTGGTTCTGGAATCATTGTATTATATGTGATATATACAAGATTGGTTTCAGTTTTATCATGGCAATGTTAGCTATTTTATGAGACATGAAGAGTTCATGTTCTCGTGGCTATGAAGGTCCAAGTGTTGGTACCCGAAGCCGCCGTTGTCTGCAACGTCAAGCCGGAATCCCCGTGCTATGTCTGTGTAGTGCGATAATTAAATGCAGCATTAAAACGATATTAATGATAATAAAATGGTTTTATTATTATGATTTCAAAAATCAAATATATTTGGATATTTTGTATCATCCTTTTAATGACAATATTAATAATAATAGTTGAGTATTATTAATATGTGTTTAATTGCAATTTCGAATTTCAATTTTGAAGATTTTGAAATCTCAATTAATTACAACATTAATAGTAATTAAGTGTATTATTAATTTGTGTTTATCATGATTCCAAAATTCAAATTTGTTTTGGAGATTTTGATATCTCTTAATTAATAACAGCATTAATAGTAATAAGTGTGCATTATTATTTTGTCTGTTATGATTCAAAATTTAATTTTTAAATTTTTTTTATCACCAATTAATAACAACATCAATTATAATAAATATGATTTATTATATATGATATGGTTTCAAAATTCAAATTTTGAAATCCTTAATTAATAACATCAATTATAATAAATGTGTTTATTATATATATGTTATGTTTTCAAAAATCAGATTTTGAAATCCTTAATTAATAACAACATCAATTATAATAAATGTGATTTATTATATATATGTTATGTTTTCAAATTCAGATTTTGAAATCCTTATTTAATAACAACATCAATTATAATAAATGTGATTTACTATATATATGTTATGTTTTAAAAATTCAAATAATGAAATCTCTAATTAATAACAAAATTAATAATAATAATAATAATAATAATAATAATAATAATAATAATAATAATATTAATAGTGTATTATTATTGGTTGTTATTATTTATTTGGTGATGTATGGTGAATGGTTATGGCCTTAGTCTTTTTATCTTTTGGTTTATATTTTGAAATACAGCATGTGTGTCGTGCATTTCTCTTATATTCCATTTGCACCTTCTCTTCTCTCCACACTCCCCTCGTATGTAAAAGGAGGTTTCTCATTTATTGGAAATGTAATGATGGAGACAAGAAGGCAACGTCATAAAAGGACTTGGTGAGAGATCATGCTTGGAGAAGCTTGGACGCTCCTAGGATTTAGTTTAGATTCTCTCATTGGCTTGGGAGAATCAATACGTTAGGGGCCATAACCATATCACAATTATTTAATTTTGATATATGTATGAGATGCATGTATGTATGGTATGTTAAAGAGTTTAACTAATGGTGAGATCGCTTTAATTAAAAATATCTTAAAAGGAAATATTAAGTTTAAAAGCCTTTCAATGCATAGCACTCGTCAAGAATAATATCGAATGAGTGTAGGTCCGCCAAAGCAGAGTGCATTTTTCTATACTAGTAAGACGCGATGAGACAATTGTAATGTCTAATTGCTATCTATTAGGTCTAACTTAACTAAGTCGTATACAATATGACTGAAAGGCTTAGAGGCATTGAGTTGGGCTTTAGTCCATGAGATGGATTAGAATAAGAGTTATTCACCCAACTATCCAAGAGTTGCATGAGATGCAATTGGAAAGTGTTTCCTACCTAAATAACCAAACTTTAAGCGATCGGCCAAAGCTGACTTGAAGCTAGGTGAAATATGGATCTTGGCCCACTAGAAAATCTTCCAACGGGATTTTCCGAATCAATGTTGAGGGTCATTGGTTTTAGTAAAATAGTGGGAGGCGTATTTAATAAAAGACCTTATTAAATATATTTTATCAATGATACTTGTATTATGCATGTTTCTATAATTAGAATTATCATGAAATAAAACACTATAATCTATTACTGCAATTTGTCTTTAAGAAGGACAAGGTATCCGGAATTAAATTTCTGGATTGGTACAAGAATTTGAGGATTGTCCTCAAGTACGAGACCTAGTTGTAAGTTCTCGAGCAAATGATTACTGAGCAACCAGTTCCTGCTAGGATCGAAATGAAAGCTTACAAGAAGAATCAAGTCGATGTCCTAGATGTAGGATTCGTCATGCTTGCAAACATTAAGGCGCGTGATATGATCATGCACCTCATGATGCTCTGTTGAGAGCATGCAATGCATAAGAACCATAAGTCATCCCGACCCTTTTCAGTTACAAACTGACAAAAGGGAAATCTCGACAGTTATGATGTGCTTCATATTATTAAGTACATTAAGAACTTGGTAAAATGAGATTTCTTTTAGGCCAAATGTTGGCCAGTGATATGATCTTGCAGTTGTTACCGGATAATTATAGTCAAATCATTGTGAACGATTCAGACAGTACTCTATTAGAGATTGCAAGGAAGTTGAGAACTACCTAGCAGAGTCTCTATAGTAGAAAAGAGCAGCCTACTGTGATAGTCTTGAAAGGGAAAGTCTTAAGCTTGGTAAACAAGAAGAAGAACAAGGGCAAGAACAAGTTCAGGTCCAGTACTTTTGTCTTGAGGCTAATATGCAATGGTGCAAAGCAATGTAGTTATTTTCATTGCGGTTTGACCAGACATTGAAAAAAATACTACCAGAAGGTGCAAGAAACTGTATGGAAAAGAAGGAAAGTACGACTTTTTCTTCTTGCATTGTTTTGTAGAAGTCAATCTACTTCAAAATCATAGATATTTGATACCGCATGTGGATCTCGCATTAATGTGAAGGATCAAAGGGAGAAGGACATTGACTAAAGGCAAAGTTAACCTGTGAGTGGGAAATGGAGAAAAAGTTGTTGCATTAACTATAGAATATTTTGACTTTGCCTTCAGGGCTTATTTTAGATCTAAATAAATGTTATTATGTTCCAGCTATTGGTAGAAACATCAGTTACATGATATTTTCTATGCTAGCAAGTTTTTGAATAATGGACTTTGTGTCCTTAATCCTCATATGCCCATTCATAATACAGATGTGAAAGGATCAAACCAAGTGATTTGAACCTTACATGCCTTTGGCATTGTCATTTAGGCCATATAGGTGAGAAATGCATCTCCAAGATCCGTAAGGATGGACTCCTGGACTCATTCGATTATAAATCGTTTGATGTATGTGAATCTTACTTGTTGGGGAAGATAAGGCCTCATTCACCAGGTAAGGTGAAAGGGCAAGTGATCTTTTGGGCATGATAGGTAGTGATGTACTTGGGCCCCTAAACAAGTCTTCTAGAGGTGGTTATCATTACTTCATCACATTTACTCGTGATTTTAGTAAATATGGATTTGTGTCTCTTATGAAACACAAGTCTGAAACCTTTGAAAAGTTCAAAGAGTTCAAAAATTAAGTGGAGAACCAACTTGGCAAAGGTATTAAGGTCATACGATCAGATCGTGGTGGAGAATACTCAAGCCAAGAGTTTGATGACTATCTGAGAGGGTGTGGAATAGTATCCCAACTCACACCTCCTGGAACGCTATAATGGACTGGTATGTCCGAAAGGAGGAATCGCACCTAGTTAGACATGGTACGATCCATGGTGAGTCATTCAGACTTTTCTGAATCTTTCTGGGGTTTTGCTCTTCTTACAATTGCATTCACTCTTAACCATGTTCCATCTAAGGCGGTTGAAAAGAGCCCATATGAGAAATGGATGGGCCTTTGGCCCAGTTTGTCATTTATGAGGATTTGGGGATGTCAGGTTTATGTGAAGCGTCTTATGACGAATAAACTTGGACCCAAATCAGATAAGTGTATTTTTGTAGGATATCCTAAGGAAACCAAAGGATATCATTTCTACAACCCATTCAAAGAAAAAGTGTTTGTTGCCAGGACTGGAGTGTTCCTTGAGAAAGAATACGTCTCTAAAGGAGATAATGAGAAGAGTGTAGAACTTGGAGAAATCCAAGTACCACAAATCACCGATCCGCCTGCAATGGAACAAGAACCGGTTCCACAAGACGTTGTGGTTGAACCGCTGGTTCACATAACACAAGACTTACGTAGGTCTAATAGGCTATGTCATCAACCTGAGAGATATGGACTTCTCCTGAATTAGGAAGGTGATGTGTTGCTCATGGATCAAGATGAGCCTATAACCTACCAAGAGGCCATAATTTGCTCAGAATCTGAGAAGTGGCTTGAGGCCATGAGATCCGAGATGGAATCCATGTACATGGACTGGTATGAACCTTGGTTGAGCCACCCGAAGGGGTAAACCCCATAGGGTGCAAGTGGGTCTTCAAGAAGAAGATTGACATGGATATTTAAGTGATCATCTTTTAGGCGCAACTGGTTGTGAAAGGTTTCAAGCAAATTCATGGTGTAGAACATGATGAAACTTTCTACCCCGTAGCGATGCTTAAATCTATTCGGATTCTGCTAGCTATTGCTTCATATTATGACTATGAAATATGGCAGATGGATGTCAAGACTTCATTCCTTAACGGGAATCTTCTCAAGGATGTGTACATGACACTCCCCAAGGGTTTTATTGATCCAAAGGATGCTAGAAATATATGTAAGTTGCAAAGATCCATTTATGGATTAAAGCAAGCTTCCAGAAGCTGGAATCTTCGTCTTGATGAAGTTGTGAGCCGGTTTGGATTCATTAAGAATGAAGATGAACCTTGTGTGTACAAGAAGGTTAGTGGGAGTGAGATTGTTTTTCTCGTTTTACATGTGGATGACATACTACTTATCGAAAATGATATCCCTACACTGCAAAATGTGAAAACATGTTTGGGAAATTATTTCTCGATGAACGACTTAGGTGAGGCTTCCTACGTGTTAGGAATCAGGATCTATAGAGATAGATTGTTGAAGTTGTTGGGCGTTAATCAGAGTACGTTATGTACTACACCAGTTATCTTGTATGCTTTGAGCATGACAAGAAGGCACCAATTGATATCAGTGAAGGTCACTGAATAGTAGTCAAGAACATCCTTATGTATCTGAGAAGAACTGAGGATTCATTCTTGACAAATGAAGGTAAGGAAGAAGTCGTTGTAAGGTGTTACATCAATGTTGTTTTCAAACCGATAAAGGTTATTCCTGATCGAAGTCTGGATTTGTGTTTTATCTTAACGGTGGCACTGTGAGATTGAAAAGGTTCCAATCATAGTTGTAGATTTTATTAGAGAGGCCAGGTGATATGATCCTAGAAAGGAGCATGTAAAATTTCGGATATATCCTTGAGTGACAAAGCAAAATTCAAGAAGAAGAAGAAAACAAGCAAATGGATGAAGGTAAGAGATGAGTATGGCGCCACAATTCCAAGGAGAATTGATAAGACAAGGTGAGGTTCGTCATAAGAATCTTGGATTCTTGATAAGAACAAGGGTGGTTCAACCAAGAACCAAAGAGAGACAATTCCCTCACAAATGGATTTGATCCAAAATGAACTCAAAGTTTTCATTTCAATGTGTTAGGCATGTTACATATAAGCTTGTGGCTACCAACCTTTGGCCTCCAAAAGATACCATAACCTCCCTATAATGACTCAATTAACACACCCACTAAATGGCTCACTTAACTAAACTTAATCATGCCATTAAATGGTGATTTAATGTTCTCTCCCCACCATTATGTGGCTGCTACACTTACTTCTCACATTACAAGTGTAACCCCCCTTATTTAAATAAAAAATAAAAGGCTAATAACTTAAAGGAGTTACTTGAGGCATGCAAGCCAAAAGATTCCTCCCAACTAAGGTACCAAACTCATGTAAAATTGAAAACAATATTTTCACCATGATATAAGCCGAATCTAGTCAAGAGGCTTGAAGTACAATTTGTAGATGATTTCCTTAGCTTTCCAACTCACCAAAGAACATATCAATCAGAGATATGTATCTCAAGATACAGCCAAAACAAGAATAAGGGTTCATCACAAATGAAAATAAAATTTTCATCAAAAACTAATTTGGCCTTAAATTAGACACCATTCTTGGTTTGCATCACCAGGTATATAGTTGTCTTAAATTGAGATTTAAAAGTTGTTTGGATCGGGAAGTTCATTTATGGACTAGGAATTATTCCTTACTTTGTGAACTCCATTGATCTCGTTGTGATGACGATGGACTAATCGCATAAGCTAAGGAAAATTGATCTCACCAGCTATCCGAACATATACTTAGCTGCTTCCATCTCATTCGATAGATGATCAATGGTAGCATGACACTCACACTAGATCAATGGGTGTTAGATTGATGCCCGATTGGCTCTAGTGCTAGTGGAAGATTGTTGGTGTAAGCCCTAGTGGCCAATCTATTTTAAATAGATCATCATTTGTATCATGAATTTAATCATATATTTGATATATGAATAAGACATTCATTTATTATGTTATTAGTTTATAACATAATAAAGTCCTTAGAATAGGCAGTTCATTCAATGAGATATTAAGTACGTGAGATAATTGTGAGACCTCATTGAATAATAGAACTTTATTGTTAAATATCCATAGTCAAGTATTATTATTAATAAGGACAATAATAATACATCGAGACTATTATGTGTGTATGGATTGATGACCACTTTTCACGGGTCATGGATAAGAGATATCAAGTCACACACATAGGTACACATTAGAGTAATGATGTACTGGATTGACCCGCCGACCCGCCATGAGAACACTACATGGAATGTTATGTAACTGTCATAAGTAGTTCTCATAGTGATAATGGTGTGTGCAATCCTTCGATCTGAAATCACTACGATCCCTACTTTAGGAGTTGTGTGCTTTAATACCGTCAAACATTATCTGTAACAAGATGACTATAAAGTTGATCATTGGGTACCCCACGAGTCATGCAGAGGGATGTGAGTGATCTAGATGGGATTTGTCCCTCCTACATAACAGGAGAAATATCTGTGGGCCCCTTGATAGAGTGAGACTGTAAAATGCATGCTTATGCTGAAATGCATGTTAAAAAAGGAATTGTAACACCTCGTTTTTCATGTAAACGCTATAAGTGTTTGGTTATATTTTGTTTATAAAAAGGGCTAAGTGAGATTTTAAAGCAGGAAATCCCTTTCTGGTGCATGAGCACGACCGTGCTCATGTACCAGCATGCCCGTGCTTGTTAAGCATGCTCAGTGGCTGCTTGAGCCACGAGCACGGCCATGCTTTGGGGTAGCACGGCAGTGTCGGAAATGCATGTTTTTGGATGTTAATGTTGCGGACCCCGTGCATAGTCAAGCACGCCCATTGCCATATTAAGCACGCCGGTGCTTAAGGGGAGCACGACCGTGCTCGAGTCTGGAGGTATATAAATAGAGGAGTCTGCGAGGGTTTCAAGTGTTAACCCTCAAATTGGCACTTTTAGCAATCATAGTTTGACAGGAACCTCTCCCCTTTCCCTTCCCTTGAACTCTTTGAAGTCTTGGTATACTTGAGTCCATTTGGGAGAGAAGTCACGCGCGCTAGTGTCGATTAAGGTAACATGGTCAACCCTCTATTAATCTCTTATTTTGTTCAATTGAAATTGAGATTAATGTTTGCCCTTTTATGTTTGGCCAAGGCTTGAGTGTTGGTGTAAGCCCTAGATGCCAATCTATTTTGAATAGATCAACATTTGTATCATGAATTTAATCATATATTTGATATATGAATGAGGCATTCATTTATTATGTTATTAGTTTATAGCATAATAAAGTCCTTAGAATACACAGTTCATTCAATGGGATATTAAGTACGTGATTTAATCGTGAGACCTTATTGAATAATAGAACGCTATTCTTAAATATCTGTAGTCGAGTATTATTGTTAATTAGGACGACAATAATACATATAGACTATTGTGTTAATAGACTGATAACCAAATCTCACGGGTCATGGATATGTGACATCAAGTCGGCACACAGGTATAAATATTAGTAGTAATATTTATACCGGATGACCCACTATTAGAATACTTCATAATAGTTATGTAAGTGTCATAAGTATTCTCATGGCGACCATAGTGAAGTAGTCATTCTACTTAAAGTCATTATTATTCCTACATGAGGAGTTATAGGCTTTAATGCTATCAAACGTCACGCATAACAGGGTGATCATAAAGGTAGTTATTGGGCTTGCAATAAATCATGTTGAGGAGTGTGAGTGATGTAGACAGGATTCGTCCCTCCTATATAACAGGGGTAATGTCTTGGGTCCCTCGATGGAGTGGGACGTGAAATATACGTGGCTACGCGGAAGTGGGTCAATATGTGATATTGGGCCCATTTATGATTACACGTCTACTCGGGGATTGAAGAATAAATAATTAAATATAACAAGGATGACACTATTTTGCCTTGTGTTCAATTAAGACATATGGACGAAATGACATTTACTACATGGTAAATTTTGGTCGCGATAAGGCTGAAATCGGATCATTGATACCCTCGCTAATTGGGTAGTAATTATGCATTGCTAGATGTCGCTCATTATTTATAATATTTAATATTGTAATTAATATTTGATATTATTATAATATTTAATATTTTACAACTTAATGGGAACCTATAGGGTCACACGCATAGAGCAAATGCGGAGCAGTTATATTAATTAAATATGATTTAGTTAATAGAAGGATAATTGGGCTTGTAGTGTACAAAGCCCAATAGGGTAAGCAGTTAGATTAAAGGGAGCTGCTGCTCTCCCCTCTAACCTAGTCTTGCTAACTGTGCCTCCCCGTATCCGTCAGCTAGCACAAGACGCATGGTTCTGACGCCCATTTGCTCACGTGGACTGAGTAGAGCTGCTGCCCCTTTGTGGCACTGGTGATTGAAAAGTAAAGTACGCTTCAAGAGGTAAACGCTATTGCCTTTTGTGATTCGTGTTTGTAATGCGCGATCCATGAAAATGGTTTTCTTCCGTCTTGAGATTTGATTTTAGAATAGGATAATCTCATGAAAACCTAACAGTTATATCAGAGCATATGGTCGTTATTATCATGAATCTTTCTTATTTGAAAATTGTGTGTGTGTGTTTTTTTTTTTAATATATATGTGTGGCACGTTCCCCGAACATGTACTGGGCGTTTCCTTTTCCAAATTGAAATGAAAGTATGTACCGTGCGTTCAACCTTTTTTTTCTTTGTACGTGTACTCATAAATATATTTATATATTTGTTTTGGCTTTTGAATTAAGAAATCAAAGTGTTTTAGTGTGTATAAAAGGCAATAGCCTTCACTTTACATGTTCACTGTACGAAAGATGAAATTGGACTCAAAATTAAAAGATCAAGATGATCTTCCAATATGCCCAGTGCAATACACGCACAATACATGTGATGAGTCACTGTGTCTTTTTATTTATTTATTTGAATTCTAATTCTAATTGAATTCACGCTAATTATTTGCGTAGTTTTCCTGTCCAATTGTTTTCGTGGGAGGTTTCATGTCTAACCTCTTTCCAAAATTGAAATGTTCAATTGAATTTGAAATGGATTTTTGAAGTCCAGTGTGCTATATGCGTGTGCATTTAAAAATTTTTAATTTGAATCAATTAAATATTATCTAAAGATTTCAATAATATTAAAGAGTTATTATTATAATTAAATAATTTTAAATGTGTGGTATATAGTTATGACCTTATATTTTGGTGTTATTTATTTTGGTTAAATACGACCTGTGCGTCGTGATTTATTTATTTATTTAAATACGGCATGTGTGTCGTGCCTTTTAATTTTTTTTTTTATTTTACATAAATGTAATTGCTCGAGTTAAAGAGGAGGCAACACCAAATGATGACATCGTGGGAGAAACTTGAGAAGCTTGTTCGAGGGTTAAAGAATTGTAATAAATTAGTTATTTAATTCTTGTACATTAGGAGGTCATAACCATTGTACTTTATCTTATACGTTTATGTATGAGATACATGAAATGTGTGAGATGATGTTTATGTATGAGATGTATGAAATGTATGGTTGTATGCATATATATCTTGTATGTTATATATGATAATTAAATGTATGATTGCATGTATTTCATGTATGATGAGAGACGATTTGTATGTGATACAATGCCTGTGAGATCAATTTTAATAAAAATCCCTCAAAAGGAAATATTAAGTTTAAGAGCCTTCGAATGTGTGGAACTCATCAAGACTTATATTGAATGAGTGTAGGTCCGCCAAAGTGGAGTGCATTTTTCTATACTAATAACGTGCGATGGGACATATGTAATGTCCAATTGCCAACCATTGGGCTTGACTTAACTGGGCCGAATTCAATAGGATTGAAATGGGCCTAGAGGCAGGGAGTTGGACTTTAATTCATAGAGATGAATTAGAATAAGAGTTATTCACCCAACTCATCCAAGAGTTACATGAGATGTAATTGGAAAGGAGTTTCCTACCTAAATAACTAAGTTTTGGGAGATCAGCCAAAGTTGAGTCGGCACGAAGTGAAATATAGATCTTGATCTCACTAGAAAATCGTCCAACGGGATTTTCCGAGTCAATGATGAGGGTCATTGATTTGAGTAAAATAGTGGGAGCGTATTTAATAAAAGACCTTATTAAATATGTTTTTATCATGATATTTATATTTTGCATGTTTCTGTAATTAGAATTACCATGAAATAAAACACTATAATTAATTACTGCGATTTGTCTTTAAATGATTCTTGAGCAACCAGTTCTAGGATCGAAAAGATGCTTACGAGAAGCATCAAGTCGATATCATGAGTATAGAATTCCTTATGCTTGCAACCATGAAAGTATGATATGATCATGCACCTCATGATGCTCTATTGAGAGCAGGCAATGCATAAGAACCACAAGTCTTCCCGACCCTTTTTCAGTTACAAACTGGCAGAAGGAAATCCAGACAGTTATCATGTGCTTCATACTATTGAGTACATTGAGAACCTGGTAAAAACTGGGCTTTCCTTTAGGCCAAATGTTGGTCAGTGAAATGATCTTGCAATTGTTGCCGGGTAGTTATAGTCAATTCGTTATGAACAATTCTGACACACCTCTACTAGAGAGTGTAGTGGAAGTTGAAAACTACCGAGCAGAGTCTCTATAGTAGAAAAGGGTAGACTATTGTGGTAGTCTTGAAAGGGAAAGCCTTAAGTCTTCCAATCAAGGAGAAGAACAAAGGCAAGAACAAGTTTAAGCCCTGTACTTCTGTCTTGAAGCTAATAGGCAAGGTTGCAAAGGAAGGCAGTTGATTTCATTACGGTTTGACCAGACATTTGAAAACTGCTAGAGATATAAGAAAGAGTTTATGAAAAGAAAGGAAGTATGTCTTCCTCTTCGAGCATTATGTTGTAGAAGTCAACCTTCTTCAAAATCATGGGTATTGATACCGCATGTGGATCTCACATTAATGTGAAGGATCAAAGGGAGTAGGATGTTGACTAAAGACGAAGTCAACCTGTGAATAGGAAATGGAGCAAAAGTTGCTACGTTAACTATATAAGTATTTGACTTGGAGGCTTGTTTTGAAACTAAATAAATGTTATTATATTCCAGCTATTGGTAGAAACATCGGTCACATGATACTTTCTATGCTAGCACGTTTTTGGATAATGGACTTTGTGTCCTTAATCCTCATATGCCCACCTATAATATAAATGCGAAAAGGGTAAAATCAAGTGATTTGAACACTGCATGCCTTTGACATTGTTGTTTAGACCAGATAAGTGAGAAACGCATCTCCAAGCTCAATAAAGATGGACTCTTGGAATCATTCGATTATGAATCGTTTGATATGTGCGAATCTTGCTTGTTGGATAAGATGACTAAGGATCCATTCACCAGGCAAGGTGAAAGGGCCAGTGATCTTTTCGGATTGATACATAGCGATGCATGTGGGCCCCTAAACAAGTATGCTAGAGGTGGTTATCCTTACTTCATCATGTTTACTGATGATTTCAGTATATATGGGTTTGTGTATCTCATGAAACATAAGTCGGAAACCTTTGAAAGGTTGAAAGAGTTCAAGAATGAAGTGGAGAACCAACTTGGCAAAAGTATTAAGGTCATACGATCAGATCATGGTGGTGAACACTTAAGCCAAGAGTTTGATGACTATCTGAGAGAGTGTGGGATAGTGTTCCAACTCACTCCTCCTGGAACACATAATGGAATGGCGTTTCAAAAAGGATGAATCACACCTTGTTAGACTTGGTACGATGTATGATGAGTCATGCATACCTTTTATAACTCTTTATGGGGTTTTGCTCTACTTACATCTGCATTCACTCTTAACCGTGTTCCACCTAAGGCGGGTGAAAAGACTCCATATGAGATATGAATGGGCCAAAGGCCCAGCTTGACATTTATGGGGATTTGAGTATGCCAGGTTTATGTAAACATCTTATGACGGATAAATTTAGGCCCATATCGAAAAAGTGTATATTTGTGGGATATCCTAAGGTAATCAAAGGATATTAATTCTACAACCCCTTCAAGGACAAAGTGTTTGTCTCTAGAATTGGAGTGTTTCTTGAGAAGGAATACATCTCCAAAGGAGACAGTGGGAGGAATGTAGAACTTGGATAAATCCAAGTACCACAAAATACTGACCCGCCTACAATGGAACAAGAACTAGTTCCACAAGATGTTGTGGTTGAACCGCCTGTTCAAGTAACACAAGACTGGACGAGAGAATGGACTCCCACTAGTTCCATGGATCAAGATGAGCCGAACCACCAAGAGGGGAGAAGTGGTTTGAGGCCAAGGATCCAAAGGAATCCGACACAAAGTATGGACCTTGGCTGAGCCACCCGAAGGAACCAAGGGGCAAGGAGCCAAGAAGAACCACAGGAGGAAAGGGACCTCCACACAAAACAGAACCATGAACTTCCACCATCAACGATTCACTTTTCTACAGAATAACCAGAGGATGTCATGACTGCATTCCTTAATGGAATCACCTTAGGATACATTCTGACCACGACCCAAGCGGTTCCAAAAGAACCTGGAAAGAAGTAGAATTCCTCGAAAGAACCCCCCGGAAACAGCACCCCCCCAACTTTCTTATCTTGCAGCTGGAAATTGATATCGGAAGTCCACTATACAACACATAATCAAATAAGATACATTCTTGACATATGAAGGTAAGGAAGAAATCATTGTTAGGTGTTGCATAACAGTGTTTCCAAATCAATAAAGATTATTCCAGATCGCAGTCTGGATTTGTGTATTATCTTAATGGTGGCACTATATACTTGGAAAAGTTCCAAGTGCGAGACGGTTATAGATTTCATTACAGAGGCCAAGTATATAGTTGCCTTAAATGTAGATTTAAAGGACGTTTGGATCGGCAGGTTCATTTATGAACTAGGAATGATTCCTAACTTTGCGAACTCCATTGATCTATTTGCCATGATGATGGAGTAATCGCATAAGCTAAGAAAACATGATCTCACCAACGATCCGAACATATACTTAGGTGCTTCCATCTCATTCGATAGATGATCAATGGAGGAGAGATATGAAGATATGCAGAATGACAACACTAATAATCCGCTAATGGAGTCTCTTTCTCGATGGTAACATGACACTCACAATAGATCGATGGGTGTTAGATTGATGCCCGATTGGCTCTAGTGCTAGTGGGAGATTGTTGGTGTAAGTCCTAGATGCCAATCTATTTTGAATAGATCAACATTTATATCATGAATTTAATCATATATTTGATATATGAATGAGGTTTTCATTTATTAATTTATTAGTTTATAGCATAATAAAGTCCATAAAATACGCAGTTCATTCAATGAGATATTAAGTATGTGACTTAATCGTGAGACCTCATTGAATAATAGATCCCTATTCTTAAATATCCATAGTTGAGTATTATTGTTAATTAGGACGACAATAATACATATAGACTATTGTGTGAGTAGACTAATGACCAAATCTCACGAGTCATGGATATGTGATATCAAGTCGGCACACAGGTATAAATATTAGGAGTAATATTTATACTGGATGACCCACTATGAGAATACTTCATAATAGTTATGTAAGTGTCATAAGTATTCTCATGGCGACCATAGTGAAATAGCCTTCGACTTGGAGTCACTACTATTCCTACATGAGGAGTTGCAGGCTTTAATGCTATCAAACGTTACGCGTAACAGGGTGATCATAAAGGTAGTTCTTGGGCTTGCAATAAATCATGTTGAGAAGTGAGTGATGTAGATAGGATTCGTCCCTCCTACATAATAGGGGTAATGTCTTGGGGCCCTCGATGGAGTGAGACGTGAAATATGCGTGGCTACGCGGAAGTGGACCAATATGTGATATTAGGCCCATTTATGATTACACGTCTACTCGAGGATCGAGGAACAAATAGTTGAACATAACAAGGATGACAATATTATACCTTGTGTTCAATTAAGACATGGACGAAGGGACATTTGCTAGATACAGCTCATTATTTATAATATTTAATATTATAATTAATATTTGATATTATTATAATATTAAAATTATTACCAACTTAGTGGGAGCCTATAGGGTCACACGCATAGAGAAAATGCGGAGCAGTTATATTAATTAAATATGATTTAATTAATATAAGGACAATTGGGCTTGTAGTGTACAAAGCCCAATAGGGTAAGTAGTTAGGTTAAAGGGAGCTGCCAACTTATAAATAGAAGTGCTCTCCCCTCTAACCTAGTCTTGCTAATTGTGTCTCCCCGTAGTTGTCAGCTAGCACAAGACGCAAAGTTCCGATGCCCATTTGCGCGTGTGGACTGAGTAGAGTTGTTGCCCCTTCGTGGCACTGGTGATTGAAAAGTAAAGCACGCTTCAAGAGGTAAACGCTATTGCCTTTTGTGATTCATGTTTGTAATGCGCGATCCATGAGAATGGTTTTCTTCCGCCTTGAGATTTGATTTTAGAAGAGGACAATATCATGAAAACCTAACATTGAGTAACTCGTCGATCCGCTCGAGGGAACAAGAATATTTTCTGAGACACCCCATCGTGTAACATCCCAATTTTTCACATATAAGTTTAATTATTTTATTGAAATAATCAATCATCTGGATGCTTATTTTTGATTATTTTTATGTCGTTTAGTTGAGTAATTTTATTTACTCATTCAAATTATTTTATTGGGTGCGTTACTGCATTGTTTATACACTTGCACGACAACAATATTTCACTATTATTGTTTGTTTAGAAAACTATTTTAAATAATATGATTCAAAGGATTTTATTTTCATATATCACTCTATTTAATTTTAGATTTGGAAATAAATTAGTTTAGTGTTAACTGGGGATTAATTTTGGATCACTGATTTTCTTAGTTGATAAATTCAATAATCAATCTTTACTCTAAATTGGATTTTAAAATTATATATTTGTCACTCATTATTTTAGATCCAATGGTCAATATTATTATTATTTTCTAAACTCTATCTTAACCACACATTTTACTTACTAACTAAAAGAAAAAGAAAATTAAAATTAAAATACCCCTCCCCTAGTCACAAAAATTCCACAACCCTACCCCCTTATTTTATCTCTTTATCTTCTTCTTCCTTCACACTTTCAAAAACAAAACACTCAAACTCTTCCTTCCTGTCCTCTTGAACCAGTGACCAGCACCGTCCAGCCCATCGCCCAGCCACGCTCGCCGTCGTAGGTGTACCGTTCCGTCGCCCACAGTGGGGTGAAGACAACCACACAACCCGCTTCCTTTCCCCATGCTTCTGGTCTGTTCATTCCTCGCTATGTGTCGCGTTGTCACCATCGCGAAAATGACCTCGTACATCTGTTCGTTGCGCCATCGTTGGGTCGTCGTCCAGCCGTCGTGCACCGCCCTTGGAACACCGCTCGACCGCGCCGCTTGCTGTCTGGACAGGAGAAGATGGTCGCGCGTCTGTGTAGTGGCTCGCCGGAGTTGCCGCTGCCAACTGCCGCACTGGAGCTTCAAACAGACACCATGACACCTTCCTTGGGTGAGTGAAAACACTCCTTTTTGCTCAGATTTAAGAAAATCCCCAAATTGATTTTGAAACCCTAACCCATGCCTTTTGAATTCAGAGTTTAATCATGAAATGAAACCTTGTTTTATGCAATTGGGACTATGAATTAGAGTTATCCTAAACTAATTTCATCATTCTTTAAGTAGATTGATTTTCCCCTAATTGCTCTATGAACCTTAAAGCCCCAATTTTGTTTCTCTTGAAATTAGTTTATATTATGAAATTAATTATGTCTTTATGCAATTGAGGCTGTTAATTAATGATTTCTAAGGTTAATTTCATGATTCTTTCATCAAAGCTCATTTTCCCCAATTTTGATGATGATCGTCTTATTTTCCCCAAATCTGAATTTTATTGAAATTGATTCTATTTTGTGAAATTAAGAATTTAAATCAACTTAGAGTGAGCATTTGATGATGAGTAGCAAATTGTTTGATTTGTCTGGTTGTTGAAAAATGTTTGGACTCCCTCTCCGGGGTGTTGACGTAATTATGTTTTCTTGGGGAAACAGGTTTTACATTTTTCGGGAGCTGACAGGAGTTGTCTGCACCTGTAGCAAGGTGTAAGAGGAAACTGGAACGTCACAGCTTCGCTCTGAGGGAAGAGGACTGTTGAAAAACCAAATGATCATCTCTTGTCTACAAGACGTAAAGGGGGAGTGAGCCATATCACACCATATTGGTGGATGTGAAGATGGCTTTATTTATCTGGTTGTCGGAAAATCCTAAATTAAGGATTTTCCACTTTGTTTAATTAGTCCCTTGTGAGGACATGAATGTAGTGGTTAATTATTATTGGATTTATGTTTATTGGTGTGATTGCTAGGTTGGAAAATGATTTCTAGCATGTTGAAAACCATCACTTGGATCATTGGATCAAAGTGAGGATTTTAATACTTGGTTATTACAAATAACTTGATATATTGATGCGTATGTGTAATTGTGAGGTTATTTGGTGAAGCGTAACCTTCACTATGGTTGTGATTGGCTTTTGGCCAAATGTGAATGGAAATGGGAGTTTAACTCCAATCCTTGAAACTTAAGCGACATTAACATCCTTAAGTGAGAAAATGAATATTGAAATTTATGAGGAAAGACAATAAGTTTTAACTATGTTTTGAAACATTGATTTTGGCTAAGAGCTTTATAAATGATTTGAGAATTGTATTTGATTTTACTCTACATTTGAAAATATCCAAGTGATGTCTTACAGACCAAGAAAAAGAATGTCATTTTCCAAACTTGTGTTGCAGTGTTTAAACATACCAACGTTGTAATATATAAATACACACCTGTTTATTTATTACATTACCAATACACTGTTGAGGGTAATCCTCTAGGTAGGATCCCTCACAGGCATTTACATAAACAAAAGTTATACTAGCGAAAACAAGTAAAAATTACTTCTTACACACACTGGCCATACTATCTATACTCTAATCACCATAGGTCACAGCTCGACCTCCAGCATCTGGTTCGTAAGAAGTTCCATCCAACTCCTTCTCATTCAGCTCAGCCACAGAGCCTTCTTGTATGATCCCATAATAAAATAAGATACCACACACAAAGAATACAGGGGATAAAAAGCAGTTATATCATCAAAAACCGGAAAAGAGTAATAGTAAATTATATAGTAATTGTCACAAACAATCAGCACACCTAACTAACAAATCATCCTCAAGTTAATATATCATCCTCTACCCTCGATCTCATGCTACTCAAAGACACCATAGGTGCACACCTATTTCTAAGGTGGAAGTGGTCTCGCGAGTACTCTTGAGTTTACGTGTATTATATTACCAACACACAGATGTGTTTTACGTGTATTATATTACCAATACACAAATGTCCTTGTGTATTATATTACCAATACACTTTTGTCTTTGTGTATTATATTACCAATACACGGTTGTGGACAACAACGCCTATACTTGAATCTCACCAACCCGTTTTAACAACATCCTAGTGCCTTAACCTTCCATTAGAACTTGGCACATATTTTATGCCTTAACACCTCTTTAACATACATCATCTAGGTTAGGTACTTCTAAATCATTATCCTCACACACAAAACAATCATCTCTTAGACAACATATATCCTTGCTTAGAATCAACTAAGCATAGTATTAAAAACCAGGCAGATCATGCATAACACAATATCAAGAAATATTCAAACAGTAAAAATAATACGTCACATGCATATGGAATACCTCAACTAGCGTATCACAGTAAATTCAACAATATAAAGTCAGACATCCACAATATCATATAATCAACCTAATGCCGATAAACCTACAATCCCCAAATCAGCATTGCTTTTACAAAAAAGGTTTCCAATGTGATTTTGGTCTTGTTGATTACTCGACTACTAGTAGGGTTTAGGTCGCCCTACACAATTATCATATAATATACTACTTATCGATTCCGAGGGTAGATTGATTCTTTCCCCCACCTGAGCTAGCACCGAAATCCCGAACTCGACGTTCTTCGCTATCACACCACAACTTAATAGTTTCACCTTGAACCAAACAACATAACTATAGTCAATCAAATAAAAACCATCTATGACACTTTAGGGCTAGGTTCATCCAAGACTAAGAAAATAGGTTTAGGGTTATCTTCTTAATGCCATCTTTTTGATCCTAGTTACTAGAGTCTTAACTAACATAGATTACTTATTACAAGACTAAAATTTGAAACAAAATCCTCTAACCTCTAGGGTTAGGGTTTCGTCCAAGTATAGTAAAATAGGCTAGAAATTCTTTTTGATTCAAGCTATTGGTTTTAGATTACATAGATCCTTAAGAGTATTAACCAATCATTAGAATTCATTAATTCAACAAAATCTATAAACTCCTAAACCCAAGTTTTCGGGCAACACCATAAAATTAGGATAGAAATCTTTGTTGAAGTTAAGCTCTTAGATATAAAACTTAGAAACCTTAGATAGCCTAGAACCATCGTCATTTATGCAAAACTTTGAAGAAAACTCATCTAGCCCACTTATGACTAGATTCGGCCTTGTAAAGAAAAATAGGAAGGAAAATGATTTTGCTCACAAGCTCTTAGATGATGATAATAGAAGACATAACATGATCAAAGCAATTGGTTTCACATTTTTATGATTTTTCTACAATTTTCTACAATTATTTAAAGTTCTAGATCTAAAAATGAAAAAGACTTGAAATAGGAAGAACAAGATCATAAGATGAGATGAGATGATCATGGATGATCATAGTACCTCAAGTATGTGGAAGAAATAAAGAAAAGATGATGATTTTGGCAAGTTTCCCTTAAAGCATGAACTTGAGCTCTTGGAAAGAAAATGGAATTTTTGGAGAAAAGTGAATAAATGAAGAAAATGAAGAAGATGAGTGAAAGGGGAGGGAGGCCAAGGTTTTGAGGAGTATTTATAGGCTAGATTTAGGCTTTGTTTGTTTTTAAGGAATTTAATTAATGAGTTTTGTGAATATTAAATAATATAATAGTTAACTATGGTTAATAATTAATTTAACTAGGGTTACTTTGCTAATTATGGTTAATAAATATGTGGCTCGCATTTAGTGGAGGGTGTGACTGATTTTAGACCACACAAACTAAGCATGGTTCCTGTAACAGCCTGATTTTTAATTACGCTGTTTAACCGGTTAAAATATAATTAATTATATTTTAATCTGAGAGTTAGAAATTGATTTTAAATAAAATAAAATCATATTCATAGTCTCTCTTATGGTAGAAGGCTACGGTGAAATTTTGGGTTGAAAAATCAGACGGATCCCGGTCTGGGTTTTTAACTGACAGTATAATTTTATACTGACAGAAAACCCTAATTTGACCGGAAACTGAAATTTGTAGATTTTTATATTTTTTCCTTGAGGAATTCTATTTTCCAAATTTCTGATCAGAAATAAATTATTATGTTTATTCGGACGAATTTTGGTAAAAGTTCGGACGGAAAACAGTTGGTGTTTTCACTGACAGTAAGATTTTAATGATCAGAAAACCTAATTTTTACTCGTGAACGAAATGGTTTATATTTAAATAATATTTCTAACGAGTTTGGTTGTTTTGAAAATTTTCAACCGAAAACGAAATATTATGCTTTTACGCGGGCGTAATACCCTAATCAGGGAACCGACGGAGTCGAGAAGTGAGGTGCAGAGACCAAACCGGACACCGGAGGAGCTGAGTCATGGGGTGAGTCACCACCATGACTCACCAAGCATTTATGAAGCATTAAATGTAAATTTAGGTGAAATGACCAAAATGCCCTTTTAGCTTAACCTAACCAAAGTTAGATTTTAACCATGGTTAAGGAACCATGGTTATCTTGTGTGGTCTAAAATCAGTCACACCCTCCACTAAATGTGAGCCACATATTTATTAACCATAGTTAGCAAAGTAACCCTAGTTAAGTTAATTATTAACCATAGTTAACTATTATATTATTTAACAATCTTAAAACCTATTGATCTAATTCTAATGAATCAAACAAAGCCTAAATCTAAGCCTGTATAACTACCCAAAACAGCAGCCCCCTTCCCTTTTCACTCATTTCTTCATCTTCTTCACTTTTCTTCACAAATCACACTTAAACTCCATTTTTCATCCTTCAAAAGCTTCAAGTGTTTTCATAGTGAAACTTGCCAAGATCATCATATATTCTTCCTCCATCTTCTCAACTTAGGTAACATGATCATCTCCTCTCTTTTTAAACTCTCGTTCTTCATATTTCTTGAGTTTCAATTTCTTAGATCTAGAACTTTAATTAATTCTAGAAAATTGTAGAAAAATTATAAAAATGTGAAACCAATTTCTATGATCTAGTTATGATCCCTACTTTTTTTGTCCAAAAGCATGTGATCAAAATCATTTTTCTTCCCTATTTTCTAATTGAGGCTGAAACTGAGTATAAAAGTGGGTTTCATGTTTTGCTGTTTTGTTTGAAAGTTAGTACTTGATTTAAGTTCTACAATACTTGTATAGCTTAAATCCAAGAGCTTAGGTTCAACAAAAATCCCTAGCCTAATTTTCTTATAGAGGCCGAAACCCTAACATAAAAGGGTTGAAAAGTTTTTGATTGATTTGTGAAATCAAATGCTTGATTCATGCTCTCTAACACTCTAAGATCATTTATCTAAGAGATTAAGTTGATTTGGAAAATCCTAGCCTATTTTTCTATGTGAGGCCGAAATTCAATTAAATAGGGCTTGGAATATTTTTTCATGTTTTCAAGTTATAGCAATTTATCTAAGCTACCTAGGACCAAAGTAATTAGTATCCAAAAGCTTAGGTTGAGAAAAGAACTCTAACCCTCATTTGGATGAGTTGGTCGGACCTAGTACCATATGTCCATATTTAGATTTTTTGATTAATTTGTTTTAATGTTGATTTGGTTGAAGGTGGTTTTGTCAACTTGTGGCGGGATAACGAGGATCGTCGTTTTCGTGTTTCTGGTGATAACTTAGGTGGGGGAAAGAATCATTCCATCGTCGGAAAATGATAAGTAGTATATTATATAATAATTGTGTAGGGTGACTTAAACCCTACTAGTAGTCGAGTAATCGACAAGACCAAAATCACATTGGAAACCTTTTCTCTGAAACCCATGGTGATTCGGGGATTGTTGGTTTATCGACATTAAAGTTGATTTTATGATGTTGAGGATGTTTGGTTTTATTACTTATTTGATTTGATTATAGGTTGGTTGTGATAAATTGTTTTATATGATATTGAGATATTTGCATGTTCTGTTGATTAATGTGTTATGCATGATCTGCCTGGTTTTAATACTATGCTTAGATGATTTTAAGCAAAGATATATGTTGTTCGGGAGATAATTGTTTGGGTGAGAGAATGAACTGACTTAGAGGTGGTTAGCTAAATTAAATTATCTAACGGATGAGATGTGACATAGAATGCAAGTGGAGGCTATGATGAGAGTTTGAGGCACTAGGTTGTTATTGATGCGAGGTAGCTAGTGAGATTCATATAGATGCATTGATAAATATAATCTTTTAGTTCTGGACATGTTGTTATGATTATCCCATCAGAGATAGAGTAAAAATGTCTTCTATGCTTATGTGCTATTTTGAGGGGAAATAGTGATGCATATCGTGCTTATGCACTATTTCATATTAGAGATTAGGGAATAGTGGCGTATCGAATTATAAGGTCTTTTATGCTTATGTGCTATTTCCAATGGGGGAAATAGTGATGCATATCGTGCTTATGCACTATTTCCTATTAGATATTAGGGAATAGTGGGGCATTGAATTACTATATGTTTTGTGCTTATGTACTATTTCCAAGAAGGGAAATAGTGATCCATACTTGTGCTTATGCACTAATCCCTATGAGAGGTAAGGGAATAGGGGCGCACTGAGTTACTATTTATTATGTGCTTATGTGCTATTTCTAATGGGGGAAATAGTGACGCATACTGTACTTATGCACTATTTCCTATGACAGATAAAGGAATAGGGGCGCACCGAATTTTGACCCTAAATAGTGCTGGACTACTGACTAGGATGACGGGAGAATAGATGGCCATATTAGTATAAATGTTGAATTACATGAGTTGAGAGTAGACGGTGATATCGTAATTTGAGGATGATTGCTATAACACCCTAGTTTTTACACCTATGATTAATTATTTTATTTAGATGTTTAAGTTTATTATGTTATGTGGTTTAGTATGAGTAATTAAATTACTCTCTTCAAATTATTTTATTGGGTGCGTTAACACTGACTTATTTCAGTGAATGCACGCTTACTAGACAATAATTTACGTTATTGTCACTATTATTACCAGTACAGAAAAATATTTTAGATTAAGAGAAAAGCATTTTCATATTCTCATTCTATTTAATTTTAGAGTTAAAAATATTTTGGTTTGACATTTATCGGGGATTAAATTTTGGACCGAGTATTTCCTTAGTCGATCAGTTCAACTATTAATCTTTACTCTAACTTAAATTTCGAAAACATATCTTTATCAATCTTTATTTTTAGATTCCAAAAAGTAAAAACATGTTTATTTTACGCTTAATATTTATCACTCATTTTGTACCTATCACTAAGTAACTGGTTTAAAAACTCTACTTTCTCACTTTTCTCTCTCTCTTTCTCGACGCCCTCTCTCTCTCTTTTCTCTTTTCTTCTCTGCTTCTTCTTCTTTCTCTTTTCTTCTTCTTCCTTCCACCTCAACTTCATCTTCTTCCTTCCTCTCACCATAGCAGCGCCACCCTGCACCACCGTCGACAGCTCGCCGACGTGAGAAGGAGGAGACACGCGATTGTCTCGTGTTGACCAGTTCGAAACGGAGCTCATCACCGCCACCCACCACCGTTCCTAGCCACGGTAAGTCCGATCAGCCGCCTTCCATAGTGGTTTCGAACCCAACTCGTTGGTTAAGCTTCTCTCTTTTCTTTTATGCTCTCTTTCAACTCTGTTGTTCTTGTTCACTGTAGAACCGTCGTTGTCCTCCGTGCCGTCGCCGTCCGCCACCGCGAGGAGCACCACAGCACCACCTTCAAGTTATCTTCTTCCTTGGGTGAGTCAAAACCCTCTCTTGTGTCTCATATTTAAAACCCCCAAAATCTGATTTTGAAACCCAAACCCTAACCCTTTGATTTCAGATTTTAATCTTGAGATTTAAGGTTGTTTTATGAAATTGGGACTGTGAATTTGTGTTTCCCTAAACCAATTTCATTATTCTTTAATTAAAATGAGTTTTCCCTAAATTGTAATAAGGAGCCCTAACCCCCCCTCCCCCCCCCCCCAATTTGATTTTATTTGAATTTGGGTAGGTTTTTGTAAAATTAATTATGATTTAGTGTAATTAGGACTCTTAATGGATGATTTCCAAGTTCTTTTTCATGATCTTTTAATCAAAACAAAGTTTCCTTAAAGGGTGTTGGGAAGCGTGAGCTTCAAAGATGATTTTCTTAGAAAATAACCTTGTTTGGTAATTAGATTAAGTGTTTAGATCAAGTTAGAATGTGTGTTTGATCATGTGTAATTGATTTCTTGATTTCTGGTTGTTGCGCGTTGTTGGATTCCCTCTCTGAGACGTTTGTCATGGCTATGCTTGCTTGATGGAGTAGATATGAGCTAATGTGAGCATTAAGACGAGGATCCTTTACTTATCTTCAAAGGTAAGGGGGGCTTTCCTGATGGATTTTTCTCAATAACCATTTGCTTGTTGTGTAGTCTGTATAATTTATGTGGTTGTGGTTATCTGTTTATGTAGTTTATGTTGTGTTGTGTATCTGAGTATCAGTGTCTGATCTGCTTTAAATTATTGGATTATTTGTATATGATATTGCTATGATACATGATCTATCTGGTGGTATAATTCTAATAATTGTTGTTGAATGTTGCTTGTGAGTGTTGTTTGAGAAGCCTGACTGTGGTCAGTGCACAACCGATTAATCAGATAAAAGCTTTAAAAGGCTGTGTAAATTATATTCCAGGTTTTATGGGAAACGTTGGAATATAATAGTGGTGGAAAATATTATTTTGGAAAAATAATGAGTTTTGATAAATAATATTATTTTTGATGATTTATTAGTGTAAAAGTAACTTGAGTCACAATGAGAGCAAAATTGTGAAAATGTTTCTATACTGCTAATTTTTATGTAAGAAAGTTTGCAATATTATACAAAGTTATTTTATGAAATTAATTGTTGAAAAGAAGTTGATGATGATTTTTAGAAAATTGTTTAAGTAGGAGAAAAACTAAGTTTTGGTTTAAAAAGCTTTAAAAGTGATAATTGATGACAGACTTGGAAAAGTGTAGAAGGCAAGTGTTTTGAAACGGCAGTACATATTTTAAGTAAGTTCAAAACCTCAAGTGACTCACCTTTGTGAAAACTAAGTTTTATTATTTAAGGATTTTATTAATGAATTTCCAATTTGGAAAAGAATTTCTGAAAATCAAAAGTTAACTCAACAGTGTTGAAAGTGGTGTGGAACTTAGTAACCGAGACGTCGGGGTACTAATGTTCTGTGTTGTGATGGACTCAGTCATTTGGACTTTGAGGGCCTATATTGTATACATGAGGTATACTGTGTTGAAACATTGAAGATGTTTTCTAGTACCACGAACCTAGGACTGGTGCACCGGTCGAGAGGTGTCGTGATTGAGCACTCGGACAGTGAGGTCCTGTGTTGTAATGAAAGTTTTAAAAGTGTTTTAAAACTATGTGAGTCGTAAGCCATTTTGAGCTTCGGCAAAGGAAGATTGAACACAAAGAAAAGAACAAAACAAAAGTGTTTTGCATGCATTTGGCAGACATGCCTGCGGTTTGTGGTTTAATGCATCAATTACCATCGGCGAAAGGTAATTACGACATGCATTTTCTCATGTGCCTAGGGAGGACATGGAGACCCCATCTTACTTGCTAATGGTAGGCCGCTGATTGTGGACATTAGCAATGTGATTGGCCTTGTGTGCCTGGCTATGTATGCCTTTGTGGATGGGAAGAGGTTGCGCACCTGTTTGTAGATGGCCAAGTTAGCCAGTGTGGCTGTGGAGTCTGATCAACTCATATTATGTTGGGATATCTCATGAGATTAGGACGAAAATTAGATGATGAATATGAAGTGTCATGCATAATTTTGATGGATGATGTTTGGGGTGTTGAACCCATTGATAAACTACTAGCTTATAAATGCTTGTGTGGTAAATGTATATGTGGTATGTGGTGTCGCGCATTTAGTTATTGTGTTAAAACCATATATTGGCGTCTCACCCTTACACGCATTTCAGGATTCTTCTAGTTCGATATTGTACCCTGGGTACTTTAACACAGATGGTGCAGATGAGTCTTTCTAAGTCACTCAGAGACTTAGATCTAGTTGCTTGATGAGGTATTACTTGCGGAATAACTTTTAGAACGACCAGCTTAGGGTTTGAGACTTAGATTATTTTTTATAGTATGTATGAGTTTGGCTCAGAGAGCCTTTATTTTAAAATGGAATGTCTATGGCTCGGAGAGCATATATTTTGAATGAAAATCTAAGCTATTTCTTTTGGTTTTGTAAAGCTTATGGCTATAACTATTATTTTTATGTATTGATGCCTGGTTGAATTTGGTGTAGCTGGAATTTTGGAGTGAAAATGTAATTATTTTAACAGGTGTTATTTTACCTGGGATGTCCGAATTATAGAGGAGACTCTGTCGAAATTTTTGTAAAACTACTAGCTTGTATTTACGTATATCCTTTAAATTAAATAGGCTTGCCAAGCTATGATAGTAAGTTTGTGTGTCGATTAAGGCTTAGGTGTGGAGTCGTGACAAAAATTTTATACCCAATTTCAGACACTTATGTACTTATATAAATTATTTTCCGAAAGCACCAGCAAATTATCTTTCAATTTTATTTTCGCACGTGTTACATAGTAATGCCCAGGGGGGTGTTACAATTGCTAGTTATGTATGATGTGTGTGGTTGACGGTTATTATATTTTATGCTATGATTCTTTTCCGCTTTTGATAATAGAACTGTTTCTTATCCCCTATATGTTGTCTGTTGTATTGTATTTTGATGTGATCATACGAGAAGGTCCAACGGAGGAACCAGTTGCGGAGGAGTTAGATGGAACTCCGTATGAACCGGATGCGGGAGGAAGAGCTATTGATTCTGGCAATGTAGTTTAGTGTTTTAAGGCCAGTGAGACTTACAAGACGTTTTATATTCCTCCGCTAAATAATAGTTTATTTAAGTATAACCCTATAAAAGATCCTACTGTGAGGATACCCTCAACAGTGTTTTGTTTTATGTTGTAAAACTTATGTGTGTAAGCATCACTTAGCTATGGTGTGATGCTTAATAAAAATCAAAGTTGTATGCCTATTTAATACAAGTTTTCATTTTTACATATTTGCACGTTACGTACGCGGTTAAGAATTTAATTAAGAAGGATTTAATCTAACAAAACATTGGGGCACAACGGGGTGTCTCAGTTCCTTAACCGTGGCTAAATCTAACTTAACTTTGGTTAGGTTAAGCTAAAAGGGTATTTTGATCATTTCACCTAAATTTACATTTATATATATATATATATATATATATATATATATATATATATATATATATATTAATATTTTCCTGTTTTAGCTAAATCAAACCAAACCAATTTTAATTGGTTCGGATATAGTTATTGACTTTTTAAAGTTTATAATTTTTTTTGTTTTAAAATATTTTTAGCCAGGAAAGGTAGCAAAGCTAACCTGTCCTTCGAAAAAGTTTAGGGTCTTAAGACTTAAAGCAACAATTCGATGAATTTGAAAATTCGAACCAACCAATTAAATTGATTTTTTTTTCTTTTTTATGCACGACTCCGAATAGAACCAAACCCAATGGTCAATAATTCGATTATTTTGGAACTGAATCAAGTACTATATTTTAATATTTATATATATTTTAATATTCGATACGTATATCACTTTATCAATTAACAATTTTTCTTCTACTGTTCCTGTAACAGTAGAAGGAGTTGTCAACCGATGGATTATTTTGGATTAATTATTTTGGATAATTCTTTATAATATTTTTTAAAATTTTATTTTTTTTCCCCGAATTAGTTTTTTTCTAATTTACTTTTTTTTAAATGTATATTTTATCATTGATTTTTTAAAATATTTTTGTTTTCTAATTAATTTAATTTTATATTTTTTTGAATTTTTTTTTCTAATTATTATTTTCCTAGTTTTTTTAAAATCTTTTTTATATACTTTTTTCTAAATTGTTTTCAAAATTTAGTTTTTTTTTTAATTTTTTTAAATATATTTTTTCCTAATTTTTAAATAAAAATTAAATATATATATTTTACTAATTAATTTATATTTTTTTATATTTAATTTTATTTTTCTAATTTTTAAAATCTATTTTTCCAATTATTGTTTTCTTATTTTTTTCATAAATATTTTTTCTAATTATTTTTCGTTTAATTTTTTTCTAATATACTTTTTTCTTTTTCCTATTAAAATATTTTTTATAATTAATTTTTTTTATTTTTCCTTAATTTTAAAAAAAAATTCCTAATAATTTTTTTTTGCTAATACTTTTTTTAAAAATTTATTTTTATGAACTGACAGTGTAAAGTTTTTTTACACTATCGACCAATAATAAATTGCCAACAGTAAAAGTAGATTGTAGTGTTCTTGATGTTTTAATTTTTATATACTTATATTTTAATGTATATATAAGTTAATAGTTTAAACTTTAAAATTTAATATATTTTTTATTTATATATATATATATATATATATTAATATTTTTCGGTTCGAACCGAATCAAACCAGACCAATTTTAATTGGTTCGGATATTGTTATTGACTTTTTAAAGTTAATAACTTTTTTTGGTTTTTAAATATTTTTAGCCAGGAAAGGTAGCAAAGATATCCTGTTCTTCGAAAAAGTTTAGGGTCGTAAAACTCGAACCAATAATTCGATGAATTTGAAAATCCGAACCAACCAATTAAATTGTTTCATTTTTTTCTTTTTTATGCACGGCTCCGAATTGAACCAAACCCAATGGTTATTAATTGTGTTATTTTGGAATCGAACCAATTACAATATTTTAATATTTATATATATTTTAATATTCAATACGTATATCACATTATCAATTAACAATTTTTCTTCTACTGTTACTGTAACAATAGAAGCAGTTGTCAACCGATGGACTATTTTATATTATTTAAATTTATTTATTTAATTTTTATACATATATTCTCTATAATATTTTTTAAAAAATTTATTTTTTTCCCCGAATTAGTTTTTTCTAATTTTCTTTTTTTAAGTTTTTATTAAATGTACATACACATTTCAACACTAGTATTTTTTGTTTATTTTTTAAAAAAAAAAGATAATTTTTTTTTAAAAAAAATTTGTATTAGTTTTTAAAAAAAATAAGTTTATTTTTACGTTTATCTTTTTATTTTAAAACTTTTATTTTTTAGTTTTTATATTTTTTTTAAGTTTTTTAAAATTTTTTTCCAATTATTTGTTTTATAATACTTTCTTTTTTGAATTTATTTGTATACACTGACAGTGTAAAGTTTTTTTACACTGTCAACCAATCATAAATTGACAAACAGTAAAAGTAGAGTTGTCAGGTTCTTGATGATTTAATTTTTACTTACTTATATTTAAATGTATATATAATTTAATATTTTTTAAATTTTTTATTTATATATATATATATTAATATTTTCATGTTCGGACCGAATCAAACCAAACGAATTTTAATCGGTTCGGATATAGTTATTGACTATTTAAAATTTATAATTTTTTTGTTTAAAAATATTTTTAGCCAGGAAAGGCAGCAAAGCTACCCTGTTCTTCAAAAAGTTTAGGGTCGTAAGACTTGAACCAATAATTCGATGAATTTGAAAATCCGAACTAACCAATTAAATTGGTTCGTTTTTTTTTTATGCACGACTCCGAATTGAACCAAACTCAATGGTCATTAATTCGATTATTTTGAAACCGAACCAATTACTACATTTTAACATTTATATATATTTTAATATTCGATATGTATATCACTTTATCAATTAACAACTTTTCTTCTACTGTTCCTATAACAGTAGAAGGAGTTGTCAACCGAAGGATTATTTTGGATTATTTATTTTGGATAATTCTTCATAATATTTTTTAAAAAAATTATTTTTTTCCGCGAGTTAGTTTTTTCCTAATTTACTTTTTTTAAAATGTATATTTTATCATTGATTTTTTAAAATATTTTTGTTTTCTAATTAATTTTATTTTTATAATTTTGTGATTATTTTTTTCTTATTATTATTTTCCTAATTTTTTTATATACTTTTTTCTAATTTTGTTTCTTATTTTTTTCCAAATTTAGTTTTTTTATAATTTTTATAAAATATTTTTTCCTAATTTTTTTCTAATTAATTTATATTTTTTTGATAATTAATTTTATTTTTCTATTTTTTTAAATCAATTTTTCCCAATTATTCTTTTCCTATTTTTTTCATAAATATTTTTCTAATTATTTTTCGTTTAATTTTTTCTATTTTTCTTTTTTCTTTTTTCTTTTAAAATATTTTTTTATAATTAATTTTTTTTACTTTTTCCTTAATTTTTTTTAAAAATTTCCTAATAATTTTTTTTTCTAATACTTTTTGTAATAATTTATTTGTATGAACTGTCAGTGTAAAGTTTTTTTACACTGTCGATCAATAATAAATTGACAAATAATAAAAGTAGATTTGTCGTGTTCTTGATGTTTTAATTTTTATATACTTATATTTTAATGTATATATAATTTAATAGTTTAAAATTTAAAATTTTATATATTTTTTATTTATATATATATATATATATTAATATTTTCCGGTTCAAATCGAACAACCAAACCAATTTTAATTGATTCGGATAGAGTTATTGACTTTTTAAAGTTTATAATTTTTTTTAAAAAAAAATTTAGCCATGAAAGGTAGCAAAGCTACAGTGTTATTCGAAAAAGTTTAGGATCGTAAGACTCGAACCAATAATTCGATGAATTTGAAAATCCGAAACAACCAATTAAATTGGTTTTTTTTGTGCACTGCTCCGAATTGAATCAAACTCAATGGTCATTAATTCGGTTATTTTGGAACCGAACCAATTATTATATTTTAATATTTATATATATGTTAATATTCAATATGTGTATCACTTTATCAATTAACAACTTTTCTTCTACTGTTCCTATAACAGTAGAAAGAGTTGTCAATTGGTGGATTATTTTGGTTTGTTTAAATTTATTTATTTATTTCTAAAACTTATATTCTTTATAATATTTTTTTAAAAATTTATTTTTTTACGGCTCCGAATTGAACCAAACTCAATGGTCATTAATTCGGTTATTTTTTAACCGAACCAATTACTATATTTTAATATTTATATATATATTTTAGTATTCAATGTGCATATCACTTTATCTATTAACAATTTTTCTTCTACCATTCCTATAACAGTAAAAGGAGTTGTCAACTGGTGGATTATTTTGAATGATTTAAATTTATTTATTTATTTTTTAAACATGTATTCTTTATAATATATTTTTTTTAAAATTTGTTTTTTCCCGAATTAGTTTTTTTCTAATTTACTTTTTTTAAAATGTTTATTTTATAATTGATTTTTTAAAAATATTTTTGTTTTCTAATTATTTTTTGTTTTTCTAATTTTTTTTGAATATTTTTTTTTCTAATTATTATTTTCCTATTTTTAAAATAATTTTTTATATACTTTTCTATTTATTTATTTTTTCGAATTATTTTTTTTTTCTAATTTACCTTTTTATTTTTATAATATCTGTATTGTCATAAATAGAGACAGCCCTATTCATATTTTATATTTTTTTCTTATATCATTGCCTTTGTTTTTTCTATTTTAAATAATAAATCTATATTTATACTAATTAATAAGGGGAAATGCTGATTTTAGTGTAGCACAATGGTGCAAGCCACATGTCAAGTGATGAAATTTTTTTATTATCTTTTTTGTATTTTCTAAAATTTATATATTTTTTTGTTTTAAAATATTCAAAAACCGGTAAAGGTACAATGTTTTGGGAGTCAAACACGACAATCTCTAAATTGACATAAATAGAGGTAGAGCTATTCATATTTTCTAATCTATTTTTTTCTACATCATTGCCTTTGTTTTTTCTATTTTAAATAATAAATCTATATCTATACTAATTAATAAGAGGAATTGCTGATTTTCTAATAAAGTGACACGTGTCAGCACCACATGATTTAAGAGTATTAGTTGATCATTAGTAATAATCGAAGAGGAACACTTAACACATAGTGTTACATTACATATTGTAATATCATTTTAAAATAAAAATATTATTCAATTATTTGCACTCAAATTATAGATAAAATTGTTTCAAGGTTTTTGCTGATCACTTATGTCTATAAATAAAAAGTCTTGGAGATGAATGAGTACCACCATTATGGATGAGAAGGAAATATTGAAAACAATGTGTGAAATAAGTCAAGAAAATGTTTGACATAGTGGACTTAATTTGGGATAAAGGAAAAAAAAAGTTTCGTATATATAGAGACACAATTCAGGTTATTAATGATAACAATACTATCAATAATAATAGTAATTGATGACCCGTGCATCGCACAAGTGCAAAAATACCAGTATGTTTAATTGTTATTGGCATGCCTATTGTAACATCCCAAGCTGCTTTATAGATGGATGACTATCCCCACAAACCAACACGGGTCTTTTCAGCGTGATTTATCCTCACTCACACACTTCCTGGGAAAACTTCCCTGGAGGTCACCCATCCCATAATTGCTCCAAGTAAAGCACGCTTAACTGTGGAGTTCTTAACTGATGGGCTCCCGAAAAGAAGATACATCCAAGTCTATTTGAGCCCAACTCTTATCAATAACTGTTTTTATATTGATGCTGACATTTTGGGACGTATTAGTTCCTGCCTTGTGTCTTCGGACAACATTCCAACCTAATCATAGTCGTTGTCATTGTGGAGGCATAGACACTTATTTATAGGATATTAGGGGACTATGTGGGGTCCACGAAGACCTTGTGGCTAGTCAGGCGTGGATCCTGCCAATGGTTCGGTGTATGCTGCACCATGCTGGTGGAGACCTGGACAACAGGGCTATCTTGACACTCCATTGAACTAAATATTATTCAGATGTTATGTACTCTTGTGTGAAAGTGCCGATGAGATGGTTTTTAGCGTACTCCTATCGTGGGCTTGTGCACCGAGTTGTTTATGCATATTACCTGAATGCTATCTCGACAGAACATTATGACAACAATAGTCTCCTGGAGCAAAGTTAGGTCTAAGTCTTAGGCATGCATTCGAGTATTAGTCCTTTCTAAAATTATATATTTATTTTATGAATGTATCCTTAAATATATGTATCCGCTTGATTGATTGTTTGTCGTCGCATACCCATATCTACGGTATGAACTTGGCATAGAATCTTACCTCCATATGTGTTTCTCATCTCTCCTTGTATGTGTCAGTAGCTACTTCTGATGGTTGCACCGTACGTGGGACTGGGACTTCACCGATACCTTCTGGACCTCGAGTTGAGACTCCCAAACCTGGAGGGCCTCACCATTGATCGACCCAACCAGACGGTGCGCTACGAGGGACGGGTCACCTTTCTTATGAAGGTTAGTTGTTTCCCGATTTTTGAGTTTTCGAGCTTTTTCTGAGTGAAGCTGCCTCTACCTTTTGACGCTCTCTGGAATCCCCCTCCAGCTGTTGTTGATCATCTACCCCTTGTGGAGCCTTCGAGGGACATCCCTGTAGATCCACCCAGTCTGCCGGTTGCTGATGACCAGGTAGTTCCTGCTATTGTTGAGTCGGATCCAGAGGAGGATCCTATGGAGGAAGAGGAAGAGGAAGATGAAGAGGAGAAGGAAGAGGAGGAGGAGATTGGTGATTATTGATGATGCATCGTTTAGACTTTTTTTTTGGAGGATCCTGTGTTTGAGGGATATTTTGAGCATCTTCTTTTGTTTTATGATGTATAGATGCTAGGGGGAACTTTGATGTATTTTTTGTATTAGCCTGTATGATGGCAATTCCCCATTTTTTGACTGATGTATATAGTACCTTTATCCCGCTATAGGGTTGCCAGTGGGAGTTCTGTAAGCCCAACTGACTTATGACTTTATGTATATTTTATGTTACTAATGAAAACTTCTACGTATGTATGAAAATCAATTTGGAATTACTATATCTATTTATTTATAAGTCTTTATCATGGTTGAAGTCTTTTTATTTATTTTTTTCGCTCCTGGCAGTTGATGTAACACCAGAGACCAAGTTTGGTTGGATAAAGTTTTGACGTTATAAACTGTTTATCAGGTGTTTTTCCGACTTCATACTAATCTATGTTTTTCAAAGGAGACATTTCGAAAATGATTTATGAAAATCCTTATTTTAATCATCTAAATTAGTGTTAATTAAAACTAGGAGTTACACAAAGCATGCTGAAAAGACTCGTGTTGGTTTGTGGGGACAGTCGTCAATCCGTAGAGCAGCCAGGGATGTTACACGTGACACCCTCTACCCCGCATGTTAATATAAAACATTTAAATAAAATAGGTAATATAAAAACATACATTTATTTCATAAAATAAAACTAGATAAAAGGTACCATATTGTAACATCTCAATGCGGAAAGAAACATAGTTTTAAAAAAGAAAATAATAAAACATAAACATAAACATAACCCCAACCCTGATGTCACATACAGAGCTGGTATAATAGTTCCGGAATAAAATCCATGGAATACAACTGGAACGATGAAACTAATAACAACTATAACTACTGATAATTCCTAACTAGAGTCGTGGCTCCTCAGAGTCACTCCTCCACTGGCTGCTCACCGTCCTCTACATAAAGAGATACATGCCAAAACAAGAGAGAGGAAGTGGGGAGTAAGAAAACATGTAAACACATCGGCATGGAAGTAGTAAGCAAGATGAACATACATCATAGCATGGCATAGCGACATAAAACATATAACATCAACATATAATTATATTAACATATTAAAACAATCAACATATGCTATGCCGTGCAACACTACTCCGCTACTCCATTATGCATGTGGATCCAAACTATCTCAGGAAAATAACTTCGGAGTTACATATCCACATTGGCCAAAAAGATCCAACACCGGCAGTCCACCAAACCATGGGTGAACCCCTTGGATAGCCGACGCACCATACCTAGGATGCGCCACCGTGGTGGCGCACGGTCCACCAAGCCTTGGGTGAACCACCCGCGGTCGACCAGATCGCGGTACTCTAGGACGACCTCCCCTATGTTGATCTTCCCCTACTAACAACTCCAATGCATGATGCATGAGCACAACAACAAACAAGGGCAACCACCTCCTTTTCTTGGGCCAATAAGGACCCAAGACTTATCACCAACATCAACTTGAGTTCTTGGAGCCAAACTCCCTAATACTCTCAAATCAGTTCATAGGGTCCTTGACTAATCCAATTGGTATCAAATCTCACATCTCACTAACATATTCATGTATTATGAAACTTTAGGGGATTTAATCCCACAACCGTTATGTTAATAAAGAATCCTATTAATTCAATTAGGGTCTTATTAACTGTTCAACATTAAACAACACATAACTCAGCCAATCAACATCATCAACATCATTAGTATCATAACAACAACATTCATAATATAGATACTCGTATCAATTCAACCAAAACTCATGGCATAAAACAGATTATTAAGGCATACCGCATCATGAACAGTTTTACAAGTATAACAACTAGGCATACCAACTAATCAATCAAATCATAGGCATTGATAACAGTTTAGGCATATTCAAAGATAGCATTTAACATTCATAATAGTTAACAATATCGGGGCTATGGGAACCCCTCATCTTACGCAACCCCCTTACCTAATGTATACACTTTCCTTCTCCCCATACCTGGTATGAAGAATCCGGTAGTAACAACTCAACGATACACCAACGCTTCCCTCGAACGGCTAAGTTAGCTTCCAAGCCTTGGTCAAACAAAAAAGGTTAAACCATTAGTTCCCAATTCTTAATAAAAGAGAGGAAACTAAAAGAGGGAGAAACCATTACCTACACCGATTGGCATAGACGAACAAGGACTTCCCAAGGATTTCCAAAACTCCTAGAACGTACTGAGTTTAGAGGAAAAAGGGAGAAGAACACTCTTAGCCGCAACAAGGTTTCTATTTGTGCCAAAATAGGGTTTATGAGAAACCCTAGGTTACTGTTCTATTTTTAAAGGCATCAGGCCCGATCACGGTCGTGATCTTCCTTGAGCACGGGCGTGCTCACATCAGCGCCTTTGAGGCACGGTTTGCCTTTGAGCATGGTCGTGTTCTCTATTGAGAAGGGCGTGCTCAAATTAGCGTCAGCGAGACGCGCTTACGCAACAAGCACGAGCGTGCTCTCTATCGATCATGGTCGTGCTTGTGACTCAGACAGTCATAAGACACAAGCCTAATAAAGGGATTTTAAGCATAGAAATCCCACTTAGCCCTCAACAACAATTCTAAGCTAAGTCCTAAGGCTTAAACAATTAAACAAACAAACAGACAACACTTAACGAAAAACGGGGTGTTACAACTCTACCCCCTTATAAAAATTTCATCCTCAAAATTTTTACTCACCTCGATTGAAAAGGTGCAGATACATCTCAATCATCTTGCTTTCCATCTCCCACATAGCACTTTCCTCAGTAGCCCTACTCCAAACGACTTTGACCAAAGGAATCTCCTTGCCTGTTAGTGCTTCACCCTTCTATCCTTGACTCGAAGGGGTAATACCTCAAAAGTCAAGTTCTCTTTTAACTGTATGCTATCGGGGACTATCACATGGCTAGGATCATGAACATACTTTCTATGTTGATACACGTGAAAAACACTATGAAGGTTGGACAAGAACTGTGGTAAGGCTATTTGGTAGGCGACTTCGCCGACTCTTTTTAGGATTTGGTAAGGACCAATGAATCTAGGAGTAAGTTTCCTTGCTTTCATCACTCTACCAACCCCAGTTGTCGGGGTAACTCTCAAGAACACATGGTCACCTTCCTGGAATTCGAGCGCCTTCCTCCTTTTGTCATGGTAGCACTTTTGCCTACTTTGTGCCACTTTCATCTTTTCCTGAATCATCCTCATTTTTTCTATGGTTTCTTGCACTATCTCTGGTCCAAACACAACACTATCACCATGTTCACTCCAACACAAGGGTGTCCTACATCTCCTCCCATAAAGAGCTTCATAAGATGCCATCTCAATACTGGAATGGAAACTATTGTTGTATGTGAACTCTATCAGGGGCAAAAACTTGTCCCAACTACCCGACTGTTCTAGCACACAAGCTCTAAGCAAGTCCTTTAAGGACTGGATGGTTCTCTCGGACTGACCATCAGTCTATGGGTGATAAGCTGAACTTAGCCTATGCTTGGTTCCTAAAGCCTCTTGCAAACTACTCCAAAACCTAGAGGTAAACCACGGGTCTCTATCTGACACTATGCTAGAAGGTACACCATGTAACCTAACTATCTCTTTGATGTACAACCTGGTCAAATTTTCTAAGGGATACTCCATGTTCATAAGGATAAAATGGGCGGACTTAGTCAATCTATCCACAACAACCTATATAGACTCAAAACCAGTTGGAGTCCTAGGGAGTCCAGACACAAAATCCATGGAGATACTGTCCCATTTCCATTCCGGGATACTTAAAGGTTGCAACTTTCCTGATGGCTTCTAGTGTTCTATCTTTGCCTTTTGGCACACTAGACAAGCGTACACAAACTCGGCCACATCTTTCTTCATCCTGGGCCACCAAAACATACACTTAAGGTCCTGATACATCTTAGTGGCACCTAGGTGCACACTCAGTCCACTCCTATGTCCTTCTTCAAGGATCAACTTTCTAAGCTCCGGGACGTCTGGTATACAGACTCTATTTTCGAACCTCAAGACTCCACCACTTCCTTCCTTAAAACTAAGATTTCTACCTTGAGCAAGCAACTCTCGCTGGTCTAAGAGAAACTGGTCTATCTTATGACCCTCTCTAACTTGATCCATCAAATTGTTGGTAACCTTTAAGGTTCCAAGCCTAATGCTTTTAGGGGTAACTTCCCAAGCTAAAGTCAGGTCTCTAAACTCCTCAATCATATCCATCTCCCTAACCATCAAAGCAGAGACATGCAAGGTTTTCCTACTCAAAGCATATGCCACTACATTGGCCTTTCCTGGGTGGTAGGTCAGATCAAACTCATAATCGTTAAGAAACTTCATCCACCTACGTTGCTTCGTATTCAACTCCTTCTGATCAAAGAGCTACTTCAAACTCTTATGATCACTAAAGACCTCAAACTTTGCTCCGTAAAGGTAATGCCTCCAAATCTTTAAGGCAAATACCACAGCTCCTAACTCTAGGTCATGGGTAGGGTAGTTCTTCTCGTGGGTCTTCAACTGCCTAGAAGCATAAGCTACTACCTTACCATTCTGCATCAACACACCACAAACCTTGCTTGGAAGCATCACATTAAACTACGAAAGGTTCACTAGGATCTGGCAAAACTAACAATGGTGCTGATGTCAACCTATTCTTAAGGGTTTGGAAACTCTCTTCGCACTTAGAGTCCCACATAAACAGTTGTCCCTTCTTGGTGAGACGGGTTAGGGGTAACGCTAACTTAGAGAAACCTTCTATAAACCTCCTATAGTACCCTGCTAAACCAAAGAAACTCCTAATATCGGTCATTGACTTCGGCGCTTCCCACTGGAGCACCGTCTCACACTTTGTCGGATCCACGGCTAAGCCACCTTTAGAGATGATATGTTCTAAGAAACTCACCTCATCTAGCCAGAACTTATACTTAAACAACTTAGCATACAACTGCTTCTCCTTAAGGGTCTGCAAGACAACCCTCAGGTGTTCCTCATGTTCCTCCTTGGTATTGGAGTACACTAAGATGTCATCTATGAAAACCACCACAAACTTATCCATGTAAGGGTGAAAGGTCTTATTCATGTAGTCCATGAACACAGCAGGAGCATTGGTCACACCAAATGGCATAACCAAGTACTCGTAGTGACCATAACGCGTCCCAAACACTGTCTTTGGGATGTCCTCAGACTTAACTCGAATTTTACCCTGACCTCAGATCTTAACCTGACCTCAGATCTATCTTTGAGAAGACACAAGCACCTATCAACTGGTCCATAAGGGGTGCGTTTGGGAAAACAACTTAATTAAGAGCTTATCACATAAGACCTTATGGCATGAGAGCTGATGCCATAAGCGCTTAAAGAAAGAAAAAGAAAGAAAGGGGCATGAGAGGATTCAAATAGTGAAAAACACGGAGAGAGTGTTTAGTGCATAAGCTCTTATGATAATTCCATAAGCTTCTATGAAAATAAGTCAAAAACTCCTTATGGGATGACATAAGTTATTTTTATAAGCTCTGCCAAACACACTGCATAAGAGCTTATGTCATCAGATAAGTCAAAAGGAGCTTAAATAAGCTCTTCCAAACGGCACCAAGATCATCAATCCTAGGGAGGGGATAATAATTCTTAATGGTCACCTTGTTAAGCTGTCGATAGTCGACACACAACCTCATACTGCCATCATTATTCTTTACTAGCAACACTGGCGCTCCCCATGGGGATACGCTACGCCTAATAAACTGCTTCTGGATCAGATCCTCTATCTGTTTCTTCAACTCAGCTAGCTCCAGAGGAGACATTCTATAGGGCGCTATGGATATTGGCCCGATGCTAGGCACTAAATCTATGGTGAACTCAACATCCCTCTTAGGGGGTAAGTTATAAACATCCCTCTTATAGGGCAAGTTATAAACATCCCCCGGGAACACTTCAGGAAATTCCCACACAACAGGCACACTTTCGGTATCAGGAGGGCTCTCTACTTCCATGGAAGATAACATCGTGTACATTGGGCCTCATCTTTCATCGAAGCCTTAACTTGGTTGGCAGAGAGAAAGGTCGGATTCTTAGACTCCACAGGAGTTCCAAAAACTATGGTTTTATCAAAACAATTCAGAAGGACGTGGTTGGAAGATAACCAATCCATGCCAAGAATAACATCAAGCTGTTTTAAAGGTAAGCATACAAGATTTACAATAAAGGTTCTACCATCAATCGTAATATGACAGTTCTTACATGCATGAGAAGTGAGGACATGCTTGTTTGTAGGTGTGGAAACAATCAAATCACACTCAAGAAAAGTAACATGCGGTTTAAGACTCTTGACCCTATCATGCGATATAAACGAGTGCGTAGCACCCGAGTCATACAATATAGTTAAAGGAGTTCCATCAATTAAGCATATACCTTGAATCAAGTCATCAGACTCGAAGGCCTCAGCTCCACTAAGAGTAAAGACTCTTCCAATGGTCTTCTGTCGATTAGCCTGAGACTGCTGACTCTTGCTAGCACTTGGAGGTTCTGACTTCACTCCTCCACAATCCCAATTTATGTGGCCAGACTTGCCACACCTAAAGCAGATGACGTACGATTCCTTGCACTGGGTAGTGAAGTGATCTGGCGCACTGTACTTGCCGCGTCTCATGGGCCTAGGGGCATTAGAGTTCCCACCCTTGGACCTATCATAAGAAAATTGTGGCTTCCTGCCACTCTATTTAAAATTCCTGCCGGCTGGAGCATAACGCTACTTGCCCTTATCCTTCTGCTTGGTCTTCTTGCTGCCCTGGCTATCTGAATCCCTGAAACTGCCCACTCTTGACTTGTAGGTATCATCAAAGATCCTACACTTGTTCACCAAGGTTGGGAAGACTCTGATCTTCTAGTAAGTGATCGCTTGCTTGATCTTCGGACGAAGTCCATCATCGAACTTTACACACTTTGATCGATCATTAACCATGACCTGATAAGGTGTGTAATACCCAGCCAGCTCCTCGAACTTTGCCGTATACTCTCCCACTAACACATTTCCTTGCTTCAGCACCAAGAATTCCATCTCTTTCTTATCACAGACATCCGCATGAAAATACTTCTCCAAGAACCTATCTCTGAAAATAGCCCATGTGACCGTCGTACCCTCAACCACCATCCTCTGGTGGCAGTTCTCCCACCAGTGCTCAGCCTCCTTAGTGAGCATAAAAGTGGGAAGATAACCCTCTACTGATCATTGCAATCCATGGCTCGTAAAATTTTATCGATCTCTCTCATCCACAACACAGCACCCTCGAGGTCATAAGCTCCTCTGAAAGATGGCGGATAGTTCCGCTGGAACTTGCTTGATTGTTTCCGCATCTTCCTGCTATGAGTTCCAGTACATGTCCAAAACAGCCATTAAATACAGAGAACTTAAGTAGGAAAAGCGATAGGCTCATAACTTTAAGCGTCATTGTTTATAACTAGTCTAGACAATCCAAACAAGAGCACACAACAGACTCACAACAGACTCATATCACGGCCTGATAGGACAGACCTGCTCTGAACCACTAAATGTGACACCCTCTACCCCGCATGCTAATATAAAACATTTAAATAAAAAAGGTAATACAAAAACATGTATTTATTTCGTAAATTAAATCTGGATAAAGGTACCATATTGTAACATCTCAATGCGGAAAGAAACATAGTTTTAAAAAAGAAAATAAATAAAATATAAACATAACCCAACCCCGATATCACAAACAAAGCTGGTATAACAGTTCCGGAATAAAATCCACGGAATACAGCTGGAACAACGAAACTAATAACAACTATAACTACTGATAAATCCTAACTAGAGTCGAGGCTCCTCGGAGTCACTCCTCCACTGGCTGCTCACCGTCCTCAACATAAAGAGATACATGCTAAAACAGGAGAGAGGAAGCAGGGAGTAAGAAAACATGTAAACACATCGGCATAGAAGTAGTAAGCAAGATGAACATACATAATAGCATGGCATAGCGACATACAACATATAACATCAACATATAATTATATTAACATATTAAAACAGTCAACGTATGCTATGCGGTGCAACACTACTCCGCTACTCCATTATGTATGTGGATCCAAACTATCTTAGGAAAGAAACTTCGAAGTTACATATCCACATTGGCCAAAAAGCACCAACGCTGGTAGTCCACCAAACCATGGGTGAACCCTTTGGATAGTGTAACAGCCTGATTTTAATTATGTTCAACCGGTTAAAATATAATTAAATTATATTTTAAATTTGAGAGTTAGAAAGTGTTTTTGATTAAAATAAAATCATATTCAAAGTCTACTTTATGGTAGAGGGTTACGGTAAAATTTTCGGTTGAAAATTCAGACGAAAGTCAATCTGCGTTTTCACTGCCGGTACAAGTTTACTATGCAGAAAACCTAATTTTTACCCGTGAACGAGATAGTTAGTGTTTTTATTATGTTTCATTCAACTTTGGTTATTTTGAAAATTTTCTTTGAAAAATAAAATATTTTATTCGGGTGAAAACGACAGAAGAATTACGATCGGAAATGCAACCGGGTACGAAATGGAGCAGAATAGGAGACATGAAAGGCTTGAGGTGAGATGAGGGAGTAAGGTGACTCACTAGAGGTATGACCTAAGCTACCTCCTAAAAAGTGGTTATGATAGACTTTTTTAAATATATCATATTATATTCTAAAAACTTATTTTTCTCTTTCCTCTTCAACCAAACAAGGCACAAGGTCAAAACTTGATCTCCAAGTTCATTCCTCTCTCCTCAATTTCGTGACACTCTCTCCCCTCTCAATATATAAACCTCTTTCATTTTCACTTCATCATCTTCCTCCTTCAACCTCCATTAAACCTTCATCTTCTTCTTTCTTCTAAAAGTTCAAGCTCTTAAAGCTTTAGTTTTCATTCATCTTTTATACTTAAATACTTCATTAAAGTTATTCCTTATACTAAGGGTAATGCTATCATATGAATCTTTTTGCAAGTTTCATCTTTTATTTCTTAGTTTACTTTATATGTTCTTTATATGCTTTAAACTTCTAAAATCTCTCTAAAATAGTAGAAAACTCCTTTTGAGTTGAAACCACTTTCTATAGTCTTGTATTAACTTATATTTTCACATACTAAGAGGTTATATAAAACAAAAATCTCTACCTATCTCTTCCAATGAAGGCCGAAGGCTTGCATTTGTGACTGTTGAAGAATCTGGGCAAGTATACCCAGTCGTGCAAGTAATACGGTGGTGAGACCGGTTATCGTATCCACGGGGATTGGATGTCAAGTATCAATTCACAAACTCAGCAACTATCTAGACTATGAAGAGAAATCAAAACAAATAAAAGAAAAGAAATAAAATCTTTTTGTCTTTTTGGGGACTTTTGACAAACACTTGGGGTGCAGAAAGATATGTTGGGACTAGACTTCACCAAACCTCTATCTCATGCAATACCAGGACTAGATACCTCCCATTCATGCTTCAGATATTAAAATCAATCCACTAAATTACTCAAACCTCGATTCCTCGGATGGCAAGAGCCTAAATCCACTAATAGACCCTAATTCCTTAGGTGGCCTAGATTAATGAATTTGCATTAAGATTAGGGATTACGCGATTACTAGTAAACCTAACTCCATTCCTAGATGAAAGGGTTACTAGGTGATTAAATTCAATTCCGGTTCTACTACGAATTTCCCAATTGCATACTAAAACACAAATCAAGTCATGGGGGTGCTAGCCACAACAAGCATTAAGCATGGAAAATTAATCACTAATACGAAGGCATGAACACAGAATAATCAGTCAAGATAAATACATAACAATCAATTTGGTTACATCTAATCCCAACAAACAGGGTTTAATTACTCATATTTACAGAGAAAGCCAAACCAGAAAAGTAGTAGAGAAAAGAGGAAAGGGAGAACTCCATTGAAGCTTCCCACTGTCGTCACAGCAACCCCCTAACTCAGCTCCCTTCTAGGGTTGGAACCCTAGCCCAGCCGCAGCCTCCAAGTGCTTCCCCCTCCAAGAACTCCTCAATTCTGCCCTAAAACAGCAACTTATACCAATCAGATTCTGTGTGCGTTCGCGAGGCGAGACATGTTTCGCGAGGCGAATGTTAAAAATATGCTGCTTCAGAGAATTGAACTCTCGCGAGGCGAGACACTGTTCGCGTGGCGAGACAGAACAGATTGCATTTTCTGGCACAGTCATCAGTCAGGCTCGCGGGGTGAGGTGTGATTCGCGGGGCGAGTCTTCAGAATTCTGCTTGGCTCAATTTCTTCTCTTTTCAAGCTCTAAATTAATCCAAGCTTTATTATGGCCAAATCTGCACAGTTTTCCTTAAGTTCCTGCAAAATAACACCAATAAACCGCTTCACCCGTTCCAAGGGAAAAACTAATAAAAATCAAACTAAGAATGCCTAATCTATATGAATAATGCATGCAAAAGTATACAGAAAATATGATGTAAAATCACACTATCAAATCACCCCAAGCTTATTTAATTGCTTGTCCTCAAGCAATCACTAAGGTCAAAAAATATAAATAATCAAAGCATGGATAGTGAATCAAGAACCCGAGTAAATACTAATCCAAGTAATAGGCATTTCAAACAATTCAGCATGAGACAATCACTTTCAAGTCCAATTAGAAGCTTAGGTTCCTTAGACTCATATTCTCACTGATTTGGACACTCTTTCTCACCTGAAGCTCACCCCAAGCTTGTTCATTTGCTTGGCTCTCTTCCCCACCTCACTCAAGTGTTTATGGGTATATAACAATTCGCTCCATTTTCCTCAAGGAATAAATTCTACCATAGGCTTGACTATCAACCAAATCTCTACTTTATTAATGAAAACAATTAAGAATCAAGAGGTCTTTTACTTGGTTGTAACGTGGCCATGGGATTAATCGTTAGGTGGGGAAATCAATAAAAGGACATTTCAAAAGGCTATACAAAATCAAGCATTGCAAAACATGACCTTCTAAAATACCTTTTTGGGTTTTGATTTATTTTCCACCTTTCTTTTCTTTCTTTTTCTTTTATTTCTTTTTGTCATCCCCTTCTCCATATTTTTTTTCTTTTTTTCTTTTTTTTTATTTTTGTTTGGAGAAGGGGAAACTTTTCAACTCAAGAGAAATATTGATTCTTTTCATCCCAAACTTTTTTCCAACTACCTTTTTACCCTTTTATAATACTTTAGAAGGTCCCTTCAAGCATCATTCATCAAAGTAATTCAAGGTACCAAGAAAAGCATATTTTTCTTTCAGGCTCAAAATTGGGCAACTAAGGGGTAGCATTTCATCATTCAAAGCTCAGAAGGCCGGAAAAATACCTAGTGCCTCAATCATTTTCAAAAATGTTTTCAAAAATTTTTAAGCTTCAAAATGGTTTCAAGTCAAGTTCTAGAGAAATACATCCAAGAGGAATAACACTCTAACACAAAGAATGGGGCAAAATTTTGTGAGTACCCCTTTGGCTCAAAATCTCACATTTTAGTAGTTCAAAAATCAGTGAGCAACACAAATCTATAGAACCATATGCTAATTATCAACTATCCAAGATTATCTCAAATATTTTCATTTGCAGCCATATCACAAGAATACAAAAATTTGGGTTCAACAATTCACTATCTCGATTTATTGGCACTCAGTTCTCACAATCGGATGCAAAAATCTAAACAAGGGCAATCGAATCATGTGATTATGCAAAGCTATCATGCAAAACTATATGAATGCAATATGAAAAATGCAAATGCAAAATACCCCTACCCCAAGCTTAAAAATTTACATTGTCCCCAATGTAAACAATCAAGTTAGAGAGAGGAGAAAAATTGGAACGGCTTACCGAGGCGGTAGCGGGTGTTGGCTCTCATTCCAGTCAGAAACTGAATGAAAGTTGGGTTGCTTTTTCTTGTCTTCTTGCTCTTCCTTCCTTCCTTCTTACCCTGAAATCACTTGGCAAATCTCAATTTATTATTTTCCCTCTTGATCTTCTCAAATTATTCAAGAGGTTAAAATCAAAAACAAAACAATTAAGAAAATGAAAACAACTAAAGAGAAGGGTTAAGAAAAGTTGGGTTGCCTCCCAATAAGCGCTTCTTTAACGTCACTAGCTTGACGTCCTAGGATCCTCCTCCCGGATCAAATGGTATTTGCAATGGAGATTGTAGCAGTAGTATGACTTTATCCTCAACTCCACCCAGCCATTGGGTGAAAGCACCATTGACCTCTTCAACTATAATAATGCACTTACTTCCTAGCAGGTCAAATGGCATTTTCACCAGGAAGTTTGAAAGACAAGTGGAAGGGGCTAACTTACCAGTGTCCACACATGCATGCAAGCCAACATATTTTTCTAATGCAGTAAAATCAGATTGCTCAGCATACATGGTGGATTGAATGCTTTCCAATTTCTCTGCCTTCTCACTTGTTCCTCCCCAAGGACTTGTGAGAGGTACTTCCTCTTCTTGTGGCTCATCCGCCATCATCACTTCATCTTTAATTTGATCCATTCCCACAACCAGATTATGCTCAACTTCTGCTTCATGTGGCTCTATGGGAATCACAATACACGGTGGTGGAGGTGGCAAGTATGACAAAAAGGTTTCCCAATTCTCCTTGGTGTATATATATATATAAGCTCCCCAGTCATAGGATCGACTCGTGATGGAATATTATGAGATATAGAAAACTCCTCGAAGAATTCTCCCAAATTTATATCGTCTTCCCAACACAAGTTATCCTCCAAAATATGACTAGAAGCTTCCTCATCAGGTGGATAATAAAAATTTTCCATGACTTTCGTCCACCTTGCAAAAACAGAACTCAAAACAAAACGATCAAATATATACAGAAATAAAAAATAATAAAAAAATGTCTAAATTAGTTGCCTCCTCTGTTACTAATGATATTGGCAAAACCAATCCCCGGCAACGGCGCCAAAAACTTGTTGACGAATCTGGGCAAGTATACCCAGTCGTGCAAGTAATACGGTGGTGAGACCGGTTATCGTATCCACGGGGATTGGATGTCAAGTACCAATTCACAAACTCAGCAACTATCTAGACTATGAAGAGAAATCAAAACAAATAAAAGAAAAGAAATAAAATCTTTTTGTCTTTTTGGGGACTTTTGACAAACACTTGGGGTGCAGAAAGATATGTTGGGACTAGACTTCACCAAACCTCCATCTCATACAATACCAAGACTAGATACCTCCCATTCATGCTTCAGATATTAAAATCAATCAACTAAATTACTCAAACCCCGATTCCTCGGATGGCAAGAGCCTAAATCCACTAATAGACCCTAATTCCTTAGGTGGCCTAGATTAATGAATTTGCATTAAGATTAGGGATTACGCGATTACTAGTAAACCTAACTCCATTCCTAGATGAAAGGGTTACTAGGTGATTAAATTCAATTCAGGTTCTAATACGAATTTCCCAATTGCATACTAAAACACAAATCAAGTCATGGGGGTGCTAGCCACAACAAGCATTAAGCATGGAAAATTAATCACTAATACGAAGGCATGAACACAGAATAGTCAGTCAAGATAAATACATAACAATCAATTTGGTTACATCTAATCCCAACAAACAGGGTTTAATTACTCATATTTACAGAGAAAGCCAAACCAGAAAGTAGTAGAGAAAGGAGGAAAGGGAGAACTCCATTGAAGCTTCCCACTGTCGTCACAGCAACCCCCTAACTCAGCTCCCTTCTAGGGTTGGAACCCTAGCCCAGTCGCAGCCGCAGCCTCCAAGTGCTTCCCCCTCCAAGAACTCCTCAATTCTGCCCTAAAACAGCAACTTATACCAATCAGATTCTGTGTGCGTTCGCGAGGCGAGACATGTTTCGCGAGGCGAATGTTAAAAATCTGCTGCTTCAGAGAATTGAACTCTCGCGAGGCGAGACACTGTTCGCGTGGCGAGACAGAACAGATTGCATTTTCTGGCACAGTCATCAGTCAGGCTCGCGGGGCGAGGTGTGATTCGCGGGGCGAGTCTTCAGAATTCTGCTTGGCTCAATTTCTTCTCTTTTCAAGCTCTAAATTCATCCAAGCTTTATTATGGCCAAATTTGCACAGTTTTCCTTAAGTTCCTGCAAAATAACACCAATAAACCGCTTCACCTGTTCCAAGGGAAAAACTAATAAAAATCAAACTAAGAATGCCTAATCTATATGAATAATGCATGCAAAAGTATACAGAAAATATGATGTAAAATCACACTATCAGTGACCTAGGAAGTTTTTGTTTCAACTTTTGGAATATGATCATGTGATTGAGTTTCTAACTATCCATTGATCTTAAATCTATAAATATTGGAAGTTTTGATAGCTTGTTCCTATGATGGCTGAAAATATGAATAAGTAAGCCTAGGATACTATGTTTCAACTTTCCAAGTATGATCATGGATTTATAACTCTTAATACCTTGCGATTCTAAACCTGAGAGTTATTGTTAAACAAATAATATTTTCCCTCATCATCCTATGATGGCCGAAACTTAGTGTTTGGGTACTAGGATGTTTGAGTTTTTATTTTTCCAAAATGATCATGGACTTAAGCTCCATAAGATACTTGGATGCTAAGTCTAAGAGATTGGAAAGTTTAAGGATTTATAACTTGTTTATTCTATGTTATTAAAGCTAGGACGTATTACTTTCATTTTTCCAAGATGATCATGGACTTGAGCTCCATAAGATATTTGGATGCTAAGTCTAAGAGATTGGAAAGTTTAAGGATTTCTAACTTGTTTATTCTATGTTATTAAAGCTAGGATGTATTACTTTCATTTTTCCAAGATGACCATGGACTTGAGCTCCGTAAGATATTTGGATGCTAAGTCTAAGAGATTGGAATGTTTAAATTTTCATTGTTTTCCAAAATGATCATGGACTTGAGCTCCATAAGATATTTCGATGCTAAGTCTAAGAGAATGGAAAGTTTAAAGATTTCTAACCTATAAATCCTATGAAGGCCGAACCTAGAAGGTTATGGACCTAGGATACTTTGTTCTTATTTTTCCAAAATGATCATGGTTTTGAGCTCCTTAATACATATGGATGCTAGACCTAAGAGATTGGAAGGTTTAGTGAATGCTAGCCTATTTTACTAGCCTTGGCCTAATACCCTAAGTTTATAACTTAGTGGGATTTTAATTCAACTTTGTTAAGTGATCATTGTTTATGAACTCCTAACACTTAAGGATCATAAATCCATGAGTTGTATAATTTTCGGGAATCTCTAACCCTAAGAACTAGTCTTGGTCGAACCTATACCTTGTGGTTTAGTGTTCTTGTTTGATTTTAACTTGTGATTTTGTGTTCATAACCTTAGACTTCCATCACGGAGGAAACGAGGACATTCGTGGTATACCACTTCGAGCATCTAATCTCCTTACATTCACAGAAGGTGGAGTTAGTACTTTGTGGTGTGACAACGAGGAGCTTCGAGTTCGGGAGTCCGGTGATAACCCAGGTGGGGAAAAGAACCAACCTATCGTCGGAATGGATAAGTAGTATATTATATAATAATTGTGTAGGGCGACCTAAACCCTACTAGTATTCAAGTAATCGACAAGACCAAAATCACATTGGAAACCTTTTCTGAAAAACCAATGGCGATTCGGGGATTGTAGGTTTATCGATATTAAGTTGATTTAATATTGTTGATGGTTGATTTGATTTTATTACCTTTATTGAATTGATTTTGTGCTATGATTGGTGATATGGAAATATTTTGATTGATATTGTGTTATGCATGATCTGCCTAGTTTTTATTATTATGCTTAGTGAATTTTAAGCAAAGATATATATGTTGTCTAAGAGATGATTGTTTTGGGTGTGAGGATAATGAAGATTTAGAAGTGCCTAACCTAGATGATGTATGTTAAAGAGGTGTTATGGCATAGAATATGTGTCAAGTTCTAATGGAAGGTTAAGGCACTAGGATGTTGCTAAAACGGGTTGGTGAGATTCAAGTATAGGTGTTGTTGTCCACAACCGTGTATTGGTAATATAATACACAAGGACAAAAGTGTATTAGTAATATAATCCACAAGGACAAAAGTGTATTGGTAATATAATACACAAAGACGAAAGTGTATTGGTAATATAATACACAAGGACATTTGTGTATTGGTAATATAATACATGTAAAACAATTCTGTGTATTGGTAATATAATACACCGTGTATTGGTAATATAATACACGTAAAATCAAAAGTTCTTGCGAGACCACTTCCACCTTAGGAAATAGGTGTGCAACTATGGTGTATTTGAGTAGCATGAGATTGGGGGTAGAGGATGATATATATTAACTTGAGGGTGATCTGTTAGTTATATGCGTTGTTTGTCTGTGACAATTACTGTATGATTTACTATGACTCTTTTATGCTTTTTGATGATATAACTTTTTTCTTATCCCCTATGTTTCTTTATTCTTGTGGGTTACTTTACTTACATTAGAAGACCCGATGGAGGATTATGTTGCTAAGGAGCTGGACGGAGCTCTGTATGAAATAGAGGTTGCTGAGAAATTGGACGGAACTCCTTACGAACCAGATGCTGGAGGTCGAGCTGTGATCCATGGATAGTAGAGTATAGATAGTATGGCCAGTGTGTCTAAGAATGAGTATTTTTATATGTTTCCGCTAAGTATGGCTTTTACTTTAAGTTTATGCCTGTGAGGGATCCTACTGAGAGGATTCCCTCAACAGTGTTTTGGTAATGTAATAAATAAACAGGTGTGTATTTATATATATTACAACCTTGGTGTGTTTAATTTACAGAAGTTATATGATTGTTTAAATAAAGTTTTAATTTTTACGTACTTTTCATGCTAAGTGCGCGATTAAGGAATTAATTAATAAGGTTTTAAGCTAATAAAACACCGGGGCACAATGGGGTGTCCCAGATAGCCGACGCACCATACATAGGATGCGCCACCACAAGGGCGCACGGTCCACCAAACCTTGGGTGAACCACCCGCGGACGGCCAGATCGCCGTACTCTAGGACGACCTCCCCTATGTTGATCTTCCCCCACTAACAACTCCAATGCGTGATGCATGAGCACAACAACAAATAAGGGCAACAGCCTCCTTTGCTTGGTCCAATAAGCACCCAAGACTTATCACCAACATCAACATCAACATCAACACCTTACCCTTATGGGTTAAGGCCCCCTTGACCAAAAAGCACCAAGGTTCAACAAATCAACACCTCGACCAAAAAGCATCGAGGTCACTTTGGCCAAAAAGTACCAAAGCATATCAACATGCGGTAACCCATTGGGCACCGGCTTAACCAACCGATTACTCTTTGTTAATCTTAATTAATATTTGATTAAGTTATCTAATTTGTCTTCGTTCGATTCGTGTATTATAACATTATTGGGGACATTTGGGGTGAAACACCCCTTAATTACCTTTAATTCATGTTCTGACCAGTAAGGGAAGCACAGGTGTAACGTTCTTCGTTACATTAGTAACCCATTCATAAAAATTGTAAAATCCTTTAAAATTGTTTAATAAAGTTAAAATTCATAACATACAAGTTTCGCAAATTTATTTGAGTCTAAAAATAATCTCATAATAATAAAATAATTATCAAAGTAGAGATAAAAATCCAATACAACGAAATAAACTAAAAAGCCTCAAAACCGAGCGTCTACTACAATCCGAGAAAATAATAATAATAATAATAATAATAATAATAATAATAATAATAATAATAATAATAATAATAATAACGACGTCTACATGGTCCCCATAATCCATCCCACAATACTAACCAAACTAAAAGCTACAAGATATATTCCTCAAGTCTTTGCGTCCTCAACGACGATGTCCCCGAGCTCTGAAAACAACACTTTTTAATGAGACATAAAATCCTAGTGAACAACAACACATTTATAAAATGTTTCCAAAATTGTGTTGCTCTCAGCCGGTGCGGTAACCGAAAAAACTGTCCATGGTATCCACTGATTTGTGAAAGATAATATATATTAAAATACACTTAATAACAACAGTAATATCAACAACTCAAAAACATATAGCATAAGGACAAATCACTTCAATGCATCACATTTCACATAATCCAAGTGGCTCGAAGACCTCAATCTTAAATTGGTCTCTTGTCGGCATGTCATAAATCTCACACATCACACGACAATGGCGTCTCATTGCACACCCCTACTCATGAGGAGTGTTTTGATGTCACCCTCAGTCGGGGACATTTCTATTTCGATACCTCCCATGTGCACATGGCGGTATTTCTTCCTTTTCGACACCTAATGTGTGGTAGTGTTACTTTCGATACCCCTTTATAGGCGCTATTTCTCTTTTTCGACATCCCAATTATATGGCAATGTTACTTTTGATACCCCATTACGACGGTATTACTTTTCGATACCTCTATCATGTATGGTATTGCGACAAACATCATACAACATATTATAATTCACATATATCATGCTTCATGTATGTAACAAAATATTTTCCACAATTTAAACATATAAATTTCCACCAATAACAAATAATCATGAATATCATAAATTTAGAATTTAGGATATTTACAACATGCATCTCTATTAAAATCTCCCAAAATCATAGGTAAACCCTTGTTAACACAACAAACACATATACAATGGAAAGGGTTCGAAATCGTATTGTTGCTAACCTCTTGAAGACCTCCAAGTAGCTCCAAGTGTTCCTACGACGAATCCTAGCATTTGCCAAGAGTTCTCCTCATCTTCCTCTTCCTAGAGAACCAAGCTTTGAATATTTCAAAGTGAGAAAACTCTGTCAAAATCTTCTCATGATTATATTTATTGTAATCTCTGATCTTAAACCTTCATATCCTCACACATAGTAAGTTCTTGGATCAAACATTTTATATCTTTATTAGTTAGATAGAGCCTGAAGAGGCTTGACTGTAAAAGAATACTTGAGTACCTGGAGAGGTGTTGAATACTTGAGTGATTGTTAGCCTGAAGAGGCAAGTTCAAAGAATACTTGTAAGCTATTGGATTATAGTGGAGAAAACCTTCAAATAGAAGGGACTGGATGTAGTTCTTGGTTGTAAGACAGTGAACCAGGATAAATCCTCTTGTTGTGATTCTATTATCCCTTATCTCCTTTAAGTTTTATTTTATACTAACTTCGGGGATTTGATATTGAGTTTATTAACTTTCTTTCAAAAAGCTTTTTATTATATGTATTTATTTCTTGCTTTCTTTCAAAACTATTTTCAAAAAGGAGTTTGAAAAATCTGTTAAGAAACACAATTCAACCCCCCTCCTCTTGTGTTTCCATGTGTCAACTTTAACTCGAGCACTCGAACACCATGCCAACTTACAAAAAAATCAATAAGACTACCCGAAATGAGGATAAATACGCCTGAAAATAATTGGGAAAACTCAGAGTAGAAGATTTCCGAGTAGGAAGTAATACATACCTCTTTGTCGAAAAAAAATGACTCGACGTTTTTTTGGACTCCAGATCCAAGGCCTCGAGCTACGTAGCTCAATCACGGAAACGAAATAAGTCGATTAACATCCCAATCAACACGGGTCGGGCATAGGACGACCAGAGAAACGACAGAAGAATTAGGACTTTCAAGTCTCTTTGCTGTATACAGCTTAAGACTTGGGGAACTCTTGTTCCCGCTAGAATTGGTCTCAAGTCCAATAGACCCAGGCCCATGAGTATAAAGAATAGTAAGGTTTTCAAGAGGGTATTTTCTACAAGTATCCGAGATGGTCCCTGGGAAGCACACCCCAACTGACTGGAGAAAACCCTACTTGATTGGACGAGGCCTGACAAGTTGCAACCTCAAAGCCGACATGGAAACTGTCATGCCCGACTTAATATTGAGCCAAACTCTCAATCTAGAAGTAACCGCGAGACCCCGGCACAGAAGTAGGGGTGAAAGTCTTTCTCTTGACCATGTGAACAACTCGATCAACCCAGTAGGAAGACATTTCAGCCAGAACACCTCGGGAAGAAACATCCCGGGAACCTAGAGACCGTGCCCTAGTATGAACGCTAAGGGAAAACAACTCAGTCAAACACTATGGCAAACATCTCGGACAAAAAGGACACGTCACTTAAACAAACCTTCTAAAAAGATCACGCAATGATTAAAGACAGAAATGACCCGCTATGTGGATGACGCGTCCGCAAATCGTGCTAACGGCCTAGTGGGCCCCACCCGGCATAACCGCCTCACGTGTCTCGCATGCCAAAGAGACCCTATAAGAAGAAGACCTCCACCTACATCAAGGAGGCCACTCGGAGAAGAAAGAAACCCACCTTCTCTGAAAAACTCACCATCGCCAACCTAGAACTACGTAAGCCTTGTTTCCCAACCGGGATACGCACGAGCAGAGAACCACGTTCTATCAGGCTCAATCCACAAAACCCTTATCACTCCGCCTCGCCGGAGCTTATTGTTTCTACCTGGACAAAATCGGACAAAACAATACTTGATTGAGTAAACATGAAAAATGGGAAATCAATTAAGTAAATTAGAAAAGTAATTAGGTACAATTTATTTGTAGCTGATACAAGGGAGAAATAGACTAAGTGAGAGCATATACATAAAAGAATATTTAACATACAAGAATGTGGTAAAAATATCAATAATTTTTTTTTTCTCAAACTCCCATAATTGGTCAAGAATTTTCTAAAATTTTCCTCACTTGTCATCAAATCAAATAATGGTAATAAGGAACAAATAGTTGTTGCATTTCATAATGGTTTTATACTTTTATTGTTCTATTATAAGCGGTAGTTAAAATAGGTATTGGAAACCTTAAACTAGCACCTTAAATGATGATTATCTTTTTTCCACTATTAAATTAGTAGAAAGGACACTTGACTTAAGAAAATATAAAGTATGATAAAAATCGAATTATCCAATCCAATCCAAACTGCATTTGATTAGATTAAAAATCGATTCAATTTAAACCGCATATTGAGCCCGTTTGTTTAAGATTAAAAAATAAATGATTTTGTTACAAAATACTTTTGTGGTTATTTTTAGAGATTTTAAAGAAAAATAAAAGTAGATTTGTGTTTGTTTACGATCATAAAAATCAATTTTTTTAAAAGGAGTTAGTTATAAAAAAAAATTCTAAAAGATAAGGAAAATTGCTTTTCATTTTAACCATGGAAATGATTTTTTTCTACTTTTCATTATTTTCAAAAGCAAAAACAAACACGTTAAAAGTTTTGAAAAATTACAATTCAATTAAAAAAGGCTAAAATATTATTTTGGTCACTATTTTTTAGATTTAGTTTGGTCCCTAACTTCTAAAATGTTCAATTTGGTCCCTTAACTTATTTTTTAGATTCAGTTTGGTCCCTTAACTTTTAAAAGGTTCAATTTGGTCCCTTAATTTGTGTCTGTTGACCTAAGTTAGTAATCTCCGTCAATGAGTCAATAACGATGTTAACTTTTTGAGGATCGGGTTGAAACTCGCTAACAATTAAAAGAACCAATTTGAAACAAGTTGATAATTTAAAGAACCAATTTGAAACTCATTTAAAACATAAGAGGACCAAATTGAAATTCATTTAATATTGTTATTGACTTTATTGATAGAGAGGACTAACTTGGATCAACAAAAACAAATTAAGGGACCAAATTGAACCTTTTAAAAATTAAGGGACCAAATTAAATCTGAAAAATAAATGAAGAAACCAAAATGATATTTTAACCATTAAAAATTATTTTTTTTAACCAACTAAACAATAACAAACGTACAAATTGTTTTCATTCAGAAATGCTAAACGGACATGATTTTTGCGACACTTACGGTTACACCGTATGAAACGATCGCAATTGTGTAGCATTGCAAACGCACCGATCTGATCGTATGTGGTGTTTTTTTTAAAAAAAAAATTAATTTTTTTATAAATAATTTTTTTGATTAAGTATGTGTAAATATTTGGTGAATCGGGTACAAATATCTGGTGAATTCAGTTCATTATCTGGTGAATGGGTTTTTTTTGAGAAATAATTTTTTTGATTAAGTATGTGCAAATATATGGTGAATCCGGTATAAATATCTGGTGAATTCAGTTCATTATCTGGTGAATAAGTTTTTTTGAGAAATAAATTTTTTGGTTAAGTATGTGTAAATATATGGTGAATCAGGTATAAATATCTGGTGAATTCAATTTATTATCTGGTGAATGTGTTTTTTTTAAAAATAATTTTTTTGGTTAAGTATGTGTAAATATCTGGTGAATGGGTTTTTTGAGAAATAATTTTTTTTGGTTAGGTATGTGTAAATATCTGATGAATTGGGTACAAATATCTGGTGAATTCAATTCATTATCTGGTGAATGGTTTTTTTGAGAAATAGTTTTTTTGGTTAAGTATGTGCAAATATATGGTGAATCAGGTATAAATATCTAATGAATTCAGTTCATTATCTGGTGAATAGGTTTTTTGAGAAATAAATTTTTTGGTTAAGTATGTGCAAATATCTGGTGAATCATGTACAAATATATGATGAATTCCGTTATGGTGAATGAGTTTTTTTAAAAATAAAATTTTTATTTTTTAAAAAAAGTCAAAATTTAAAAAAAAAGAAGTGCTGTTATAATATCACTACAGGTGTCATATTTGTTAGCAAAATGTGTGTCAAATTAGCCGCACTCTTTTCATTATTGCATCCAATGATTTTTATACCAACCCGATAACATCTGGGAACACCCCTCCTGGTATCCTGGTTCTCGATCTGCAGTACTAATCGACTTTATTTTCAGGTCCAGTTTCTAGGAAAATATTTCAAAATTTGGCATAAAATTCTCTCTCTCCCTCCCTGAGCGTGAAACGGTTAAAATAATTTGAGAGTTTTTAAAGGTAACTGAGCAAGTTGCTTTTCTTCATTCTTACTCTTTTTTATTGTGCTTTCTACTTTCTTGTCCCCTTCCTTCCTGTTTGGGATAAGACTTTTCACACACTCTCTCGTACGACAATGGATCCTTTCGAGTCACCGTAGGAGTAATCTCAAATCTCTTTGTATTCGACGCATAATGATCAGAATTTGGTGACCGCACTCACAAAATTGTCTGGTTTTCTACACATGGCGTGGTGGCATTACTTATCCTTTGCAAACTTTTGGGCATCGCTTCAGGTTTTTCTGTCATTTTCCTTTTCTGGCAATGACTGGTTCGCGCTTTAACAGAATTTTACTAAAATTTTCAGACTCTCATAGAATCTTGGTTCATTTTTTGTTAAAAATTAAATTGACTCCGAGGTTTGTTTTAATTATACAACGTTGTTCTCGTTTCAAAACTTACACTGATTTCAATATACTAATTAGCTTTTGAAATAAGAAAAAGGTTAAAGTAATTTTTTTGTCCCTATACGTGCCACTGATTTTCAATTTGGTCCCTATACGTAAAAAGTTATCAATTTGGTCTCTATACGTGACATTGGTTTTCAATTTGGTCCTCACCGCTAATTGGTCCCTATATAAGAAGACCAAATTGAAAATTATTATAACATATAAGGACCAAATTGAAAATAACTGCACAGGGACCGATTTCAATTTTTTTTGTTGAATTGGTCCCTACATGTGACAACAATTTGTAATTTGGTCCTCTTATATAGGGACCAATTAGTGGTGAGGACCAAATTGAAAGTCAGTGTCACGAATAGGGATCAAATTGATAACTTTTTACGTATAGGGACCAAATTGAAAATCAGTGTCACGTATAGGGACCAAAAGATTATTTTAACCTAAGAAAAATATCAAGTGCGGTTAAATTAAACCTTAGGAGAGATAAGTATAATATAATATTCTCTTTATTTTTCTTTTCTTACGGAGAGAGGGGTAACTATAGAGTAATTTACATAAGAATTTATCAAAATGGTATAAGTTCAAAAGAAATTAGCTGGGTGGGTAAGTCGTATATGATATATACGATTTAAACTTTAAATTCGTAAATGTCGTGCATGTAATGACTTCACTTTTTGAGATTTATAATAAAATAAGGGAAGTCATACTTATCATGTACGACTTTCCTATAAGTGGAGCTGTAAAAACAACAGAAGTCATACATCATACATGACAAGTTCCCTTATTTTATTATAAATCTCAAAAAATAAAGTTGTAGATGAAATGTACGACTTCAAAATCATATATGCCACTCCATTAGATAATTTCTTTTCAACTTCCATCATCATTTGGGTAATTTCAAATATAAATTACACTATGATGGAAAAGAACCCATGATTATGCTGTCAGAGTCAGAGTTGAGAACTTGGCTAAATATCGGGTGTTAATCTATTTTTTAATGGCTTTATTATTTATTCATATTCATATTAAACGTGAACTTTGATTTCCACTTAATTGATTATTATATTTGCCAAACTATAATCTGAGCATTGTCTAGTTGTCTAGATTATAGAAGATAATTAATGTATCATCAATAGTTGGGGACAGAAGTGAGACATGCAAGAAGAGGAGCAGAATTTCTTTTTCTTCCATGAAAATGAAGAAATTTGTGTCTGCAAGTGAAATTTTAGTTTATTTCAAAGAAACCTTTTCTAAATATTAGTAAGGCTTCATCAATCAATAGTTGTGAATGCATTGTTGGCTAACTTGGTCAACTTTTTGTTCATGAAAATAATATGATTAGTGTTCAGTTCTTTAGATCTATTATTGTTTCCTTTAAAAAAAAAGATCTATTATTGTTAGGCGATATGCAATTTTGTTATAAATTTTTACTGAAGATAGTGATTTGTCTCAGCTTTCGGTAGCTTTCTCTTATCTAAAACTTTTCAACATTACAAAAAAAAATGATCTTACACGTACCTACTTTACAAATTATAAATTTATTAAAGTTTATCCTCTTAATTATCATGGTTGGAATTCCTTGCCTTTTGTTTTAGGTTTTGATTCCGTTACAAGGAAACTGATTAACAATACACTTTCTTTTAAAGTGAATTTACTGGAGCCAAATTTGCTTGGAAGTAGTGACTATTTGTGCATGTGCAAAACCACCATTATTAAACTAATTTATACCGCCATTTGGAGGGCAATGATTATCCTCTCAATTTATTAGCTGTTTATTAGTGCAGGGGGGAATGAGGCAGGTTGATCCTGATGCTCACACTATAAAATCCCATGGAGCCACACTTGCAAGAAATCACATTGGTGATTGGCTTATATTGTTACTTCTTTTAGTAATAGAGATTATCCTCTTCGTCATTCATCCATTTTACCGCTTTGTGGGAAGGGACATGATGGATGACCTTAGATATCCCATGAAAGACAACACTGTACCCGTATGGGCTGTTCCTGTAAGTTCTTTATTACAAGGATCAAATAGAAATATATTAATTTTTCTATCATGTGCAACTTTGTATAGGTTAAACACTTTATCGAAAACAACAACTATTTAATGAAAAACTAATCATTTTATTTTGTAAAGTATAAAATTCACAAGTTTACTCTTTGGAGTTCTCAGAATAGAAAAACTCAACAGAAATTATCAGGTTCATTTGCATGTCGGTAACATTCAATTATTTAATTGAATCAATAAAAAATGTTTACTGCTAATTATATTCATTTTTGTCATGGTACTTGTTTGCAAATTGAGTCTTTCTTTTTTGGCAAAAGAAACATTATCATCATTACTTGTATCTATTATCTACTATCTAATGTCCATTCACCCTTAGCACTTGGGATTCAAATGGCTTGAAAATTGAGTTTCCTCAGACAAGTGATGGAACAAATGACTGGTGTCTACCCTGTTTGCCTTCCATACTAGTCTTCTTTATGAGGGAAACGCTCAGGCAGTAACTAATGGTTACAATAACTTTTCTGCTCTCAACGATCAGCTATATGCGGTTTTGTTGCCAATTGCTGTTTTTCTTCTCTTCTATATGCGTAGGAGAGATGTTTATGATTTGCACCAGAGTGTACTAGGTAATCCTATCAGCATTTCTCATATTTATATATCCTATATTCACTGTGATGGCTTAAATGTATATCAGCAGAGGAACATGTGGTGATGTTTATGTACTTCTTTGCTAGCAGGCCTCCTTTATGCTGTTCTGATCACTGCGGTCATGACCGATGCAATAAAAGATGCAGTTGGCCGGCCTCGGCCTGACTTCTTTTGGCGTTGCTTTCCCGATGGAGTAGAGGTAAGCAAGCAAGTATGATTCATTTCATTTGGTTTAATGTTTGGTCGACTAAACTTAAGTTTGAAGCGACACAACTTTTTTTCTCCGATTGGCAAATGTCTGTTTTTGCAACAGAAATGCAAACAGAACTTATACTTCTATGATTCGTATAAGCTAAGTATATTCCATTATCTTTCCCCCCCTTTCACCATGTCCTTTGTTGCTAACTGCTTTTCAGTTGTTACATCTGATGTTGAGCCTTCACTGGCGAGACAATTAAGCTTATAGTCTCATCCAAAATGTTTTGGCTCCTTAATGGATTATGGTTTCAAGAGATATAAGATCGTTATCAGATGTGTCTGTTTGTTGTTAATAGCAGCTGAATCATATCTTTTTGTGGTAAATTTATTAAATAAAGTCCTCTTTTGTATCTTCTTAATTTTTTGTTTTTCTTCTCTTTGTTATTTCCATAACTTGAATATTTCTGTGAAGTCTAGAAGGTTTTGTCAGATGTTCCAGAAAGCTATAGTGACTGTCATTTTATACATATGGTAATCTACCGTGGAAAAGTGCTGATTACTAATCATCATTTTCTTGATTACCCTCATAGGTTTATAATAAATGGGGAGGTGTGGTATGTCATGGCAAGGATAGTGATATAAAAGAAGGACACAAGAGTTTCCCAAGCGGCCATACTTCATGTGAGCAACAGTCTTTCTATTTCTTTAGTCCTCTTCTACTGATTGCTTCAGTCTCAGCATATTAGAAGTAATTCGTTTAACATTTGCTATTGCTTTCACCCATTTAAAGACACAGAATATGGAAAAGACTTGAAAATTGAATTGGTAAACATACTTTTCATTTAAGTTTATGAGACACTATTATAGCAGTAGAAATTTTGGCAATGCCTAGAAAAGCTTTAGACTATTCAGTTCCCCCTCAAAAGTTGAGTGCTACTTTTTTTATTTGCTTCAGAGTCTGACCGCCTGCTATATATATCTAGGAAGAAGTTAATATAGCAAAATATTAATTAGTTAAACTCATCTGATCATTAGCTGCTTAATATAGAAAATTGCTTATATGTGTGAACCTATTGATCTAATAAAATTCATCTCTGCAGGGTCCTTTGCAGGTTTAGGTTTTCTCTCTTTGTACTTATGTGGGAAGATCAAAGCTTTTGATCGGAAAGGGCACGTGGCAAAATTATGCATTGTGTTTCTTCCTGTACTTGTTGCTTCTCTAGTTGGAATCTCTCGAGTGGATGACTATTGGCACCATTGGACAGATGTGTTTGCCGGAGGCCTTCTAGGTCTGCTATTACTCATTGAAAAGAGATAGAGTAAACAGCTCTGGAGTCTAGCCATGAGCGTAGTATTAAATATATCAAAGACAGACTCTGTTACTGGTTTTGTTTTTTAGACATCTTGCTTTTCTTTGAATTATGGACATCAGTCTATTGTTTGGGTTCTGCTGGCATTGGGGGATCTGTGTAGTCTCAATTTTTTTTGGGGGTATGGGGTCAAGTTAGATTTTCAACCTTGTTTCAATTTTGGTGCTCTGGGTTGAACAATTAGCTTGTTTGGGTTGAACAATTAGCTTGTTTTCTACAATTAGCTTGTTTTCTTCGTTGTCCATTTTTTGGTTCTCTTTGTATATGGGTTTGAGTACCTCGTGTACTCATTTCAATATAATTTTTGCTTATAAAAAAATGAAATCAAAACTCACTTTGCAATAATATATAAAAGAATGAATCTCATTGCTATGTTGTATGCTTCTCCCAGGGCTTGTTCTGGCAACCTTTTGCTATAGGCAGTTCTTCCCTCCCCCATACAATGATGATGGTAATAAATCCCTCTATTTGATTGGTCTTATCAGTAAGCCATATGTTGTTTTATATATTGATTTCTCCAAGGTTGTGATTTGCAAAATATAGTCAGTAAATAGTTTCCATTCTTGTTTATCATTTATATTCTATATCATCTGACTCTGACCCTGTGCAGATAGATGAAGCATTCCATTGAGATTCTTTCAAATTTATTTCTTTTCAGGATGGGGTCCATATGCATATTTCCGGGCAATGGAGGAATCTAGAGTCAATTCAAACGTGAACCAGAATAATGCACTTGCTGTACAGGCAAATGAGGTTCGGGTTATGAATCAAGAAGCAAGGAGAATCAATGATGTATTCACGCCTCAAAGCCCAACATTGGATGCCATGGAGTTAGGACGGAAGTGATCCCAACTTTTACCTTAATCTCTTATTACTAGTTACTTGTGACTTAGCTTTTGTGTATACATGTAATTCTAACTTCAGATTTCTAGACGGCAAATGCTGCAAGATTCTGATTTTGCAAATTAGTTCCTTATAAGAGTTTGCGTTGTGGATACTTGTAATGAAACCTGAAATGGGAGACATTCATATAGTGATATAGATCCAGTATATTAATGTTTTATAAAATTCTCACAAAATGTAAAAGGGCCTGGCTGAAAATTCTTCATTCATTGCATTATTTCACGTTCAAAAATTAGCTGCTCCTTTGATTTTTGACGAATTTTGTGAATATGATTTTGCGTATCTATCATTCCTCTTGGTAACAATGACTGAAAATTTTGAAAAAAAAAATTACAACAATGTTTTAATTCATTAAGCTCTGGCACCAAAAAACCTATGAGCTATGTCAGTGCAATAATTCACAAATGTGTCATGCTAACTAGTAAGGAATTCAAAAAAAAAAAAGTAAAGTATATAAAAATTCCAATAAAATTTTTATTTTCTTAGCACTTTGGTTTGTATTATATTTGATACACTCTATATTATTATATTATTATGTGAATTTCATATGAACGTTGTTTCACTCTCTATTCAATGGGTTCCCAAAATCCATCCAATAATAAAAAGCTTGTTGGAAAGATCGTGCTAAAGAATATTTTGTTAGGACAAGTTCTAACATCCTCTCTTTAAAAAGTTGAGTTCTCATCCTGACTATTTTTTAACCATAGATTTAACATAAAAAATAAGCAACGGTTGAGATAAGGAGAGATGAAAAACTTATAACCAGGATAACATGTTTTCTTCTTTCTCCTTCACCCCCCTTCTCCACCGCACCACGCTCCTCTGTAACAACCAACCACCAGAAACACCTCCGCTCTATTCATTCCTCCAACATGCCAACAAAAATTCAACTCCAAAATAATATCCAGAAGCACCTAGACCAAAAAATCCACAAATCCCTAATTTCTAACACCAATCAAAAGATCGACCCTAGTTAGCTATGTAATGAACAGGGAAGCGGCGAATGGTCAACCGGCATGCGGCAGCGGCCCATCTCCTTGAAGCATGTCAGCGACGGCCGCGGCCGCACCGACACCGTCAACCCACGCTCAGCAGCCTTCACCATAACAGCGAACAACACCATCCAGACCGCACCATAGCCGCCGCAATCATACGCCCACCACGTCCAGTTCCAACCGACCACCTCCCAGGCCAATCCACTTCCAACGCCCCCTTCACTACGAACCAGAAGCTCCATGTGATGCACCTGTTCACGCCCCGATCTCCTCCGTAAAGCCGTCAACCCAGAGGCGTTGCTCCACCACCGCTCTCCACTGTTGCGCATCCCCGCAAACCCATACCTCGTTGTACATGCAGAACCATGCCGTCACACCTTAACCCATCGAGAAGAAGCCTGTAATGAAGAAGGTGATGGCGATGACCACGAGCAAGATAGCAAACGATTTGTTCGAGTTGTCGTGAACAACGCGTGGAGTTGCTGGTTGTGCGTTGGTGGCGTGGGACAAAGATGATGATGATGTCATGGTCACTGGGGATGATGAGTCGGAAGAAGAAGAAGAGGGTGGTGGCAGTAGAACTTTCAAGAAAAGAAGGAGCAAGATATTTGGATTCTCTGTGATCCATGATGATGGTGGGTCAATGGATAGTGACCAAGCAGCTTTTTCCAGTGGAGGAGACTGAACTGGTAGCACCCTCTTGTGGTGGTTGTTGTGGTAGCGGAACTTCCAGCTTCCCTTGAGCTCATTGGGTTGGATTGAAATTTTTTCAATCCAAAGCACTTGGTGCTGGAAATGCTGTGGGAGTGTGGCAACCGATAAAGAAGAATCAAGAATTTCTAAACCAACCACCGGATGCAGAGGTTAGTGAAGGTTGTGATGTGTTCCACCCGAATTGCATTGATGCATGGGTTTCATTTTAATTTAAATATTTAATATATTAAAAAACATATACCGGGTGACCGATAGAAAACGGTGAAAATTGACAAAGTTTCGGTCCTCCAACTTCATATTGGAGGATGTTAGAACGAGCCCTTTTGTTAGTATTGTTCTTTAGAAAAATGCAAACTTTGAATGAGATCATGCCTCATCCTCCATCCTCAAGTACTCTCCAATATCCCCCTGGTGGAGTCGTTGAGAACAACAATCCCATTGGGATCCAACTTCCTAAAATCCTGAGTGGACTTGACAGCCACCCCAAAACCCAAAGGTGTTGGAAATTAATTCTTTAATTCATTTTAACATGCTTTAATTATGGTAAGAAACTTTAGAGCGGAATCATACAATTAAATCATACAATTCAACTGTTTTGCCAGGTTTTTTTTTTGTGTGCAGAATCTTGCAAATTTTTTGATGTTCGATTCACATTCTATTCGATGTTAGGTATGATCACTGTTATGCAATTTAATACTTGATGTAAAATACATATATGAATTGTACATAATATCTTCAAGTGTTTCGGTAGGGTTTTCTTTTTTTGTGTAGGTTATTTTTGGATATGGATTCCAATTTCCCAAGACTGCATCTACGAGCAAAGAATTCAAGTGTAACTATGATAATGCATAATAATAACTTATACTGGCTATGTAAATTCACAAGGCTTACTTCCTAATTGTTACTTTTGTCCATATTAACGATATAATTATAAATAATTTGTACTTCATTATAATATTATTATTATTGTTTTAGATTTATAGGCATATGACAACATTATCAGAAGCATATTAGCAATCTATTTACCCATAATGTGTTGTCCAAGTGGCTAGTAGCTTGGGCCTTTTAACCATATGTCCAGGGTTCGAATCATAGTAATGGGAATAGAGCTGCATATGTGGGTAGAGGAGTTGCCCCTTAACTGGTACTCTACATCCTCGGGGGATTAGTCCTACGACTATCGGTTGTGGGGATACCCTGGATTCCATCCCGGGCCTAAAAAAAAATATTAGCGATCTAATTGTCCAACAATTATATCAGATGACTGAAATTGTTATAATTCCTATATTTCAATTTTTTTGTGGTGGCCAATTGATTATCATGTATAAATATTTGTTTAATTCATTTCATTATATGATTAATCACGTGTAAATATTTGATTAATATAGAACTGAATTAATCAGATATTTATATGTGATTAACCAAATATTTACATGGTTATGATATGGTTATCTATACTAATAGATAATGGGAGAGTTGAAGTTTTGGTGTCCTACTTTTAATATTACTAATTTGCCCTTAAAACCTTAGTTGATATTATTTTTACAATGCCAAAATTGACCCTAGCAGATAACAAGAAGGAAAAAAAACCGACTAAAACTTTTTTACATAAATTTTAAAATTGGCATAACTACTCCTTTTTCCAATTAAGCACTCGGTAACCCTCCTCTTACACCATCTCCTCCACCGTTTTTCCAATTATGCGAATGAACGTTAAACCGGAAGACGGTGGCACAGAGGAGACTGGGAAGGGCACAGAAGCTGGAAAACGATGGCTCAGAGGGAGGCGAGGTGGCTATACGGTGGCGTTTGATTGGCGATGTGAAGCGTCCTCGGTCACGTCTGGTGTACGATGGAAGGGTGATGCCTGGGCGTGCGTCTAGACGATGGAGAATGATCAGAGCGGAGAGCGGTAGAACGGAGGCGACGGTGGGAGGGTCTGTTGTGGATCTGTTTGGTTGACAGTGCGCGGTGGCAACGGAGTAGCTGAAGACCCAGCGGTGACTGGGTTTGCTTTTAAGGTTCATATTCACTCACTCAATTTATCTTTTCTTCCCCCCACTTTCTGAATGACACCAATTTCTCCAATTTCCCCCCATGAATCAAACGTCACTGTGGCAAAGATGGATGAATAGGTTAACATTTCAAGTGGATAGATTGATTTAGTTTGACTTTGATTTTCTTCTGTTTCTGGTTAGGAACCAAAGCAGTGGAATGGAAGAATTTGTTGATTGTGAATTAAATTTCTTCTACTCATCATGGAGGACTCCTGACAACGAAACAAAGCGCACTGCCTTGGTTAGCGTTTGATGATTCCAAAGGTAGTTTCACTTTCCCAATTTTTTGTTCACTTTGATCTTACACTTCAATCAAATTCCGGGTTTCTCTCTATATCATTCTTTCGCCGTATTCCCCAAATCTTAGTACCATTTTGGGGTATGAAACAATCTCACAATTTCCCCAAATCTTAATACCATTTTTAATCTTTAATCAAATACTAAGTTTTGTGTTGGTCTTACTCATTTTTAATTTAAAGGTTAATTTTTTATTGCCAACTTTAGTGTTTTTTTTTTCTATCACTAATTCTTGAAGTGCTAAATTTCGTTGACAGTAACTTGAGTTGAAGATACAAGATTGTCAAGGCTGGAGCAGGGAGGAACCATACAATGGTTGTTACAGAGGAAGGAAATTACACAGCCTTTGGATGGAACAATCATGGACAGCTTGATTTAGGTTATGTGTTAATTTTAATTTAAAGATTTTTTTACACCAATTTTAATTTAAAGATGGGTATGTGGTTGTTTTAGTTGGGTTTTTTTTTCCATGCATCCTTTGTGCTGATAATTTTATTATAGGACATGCATTGGAAACTTCTCTGGTTTCCACATCAGAGAAAATGATGTTGTCCTTAGAATTTTGAGTTTCTCTTTACAGAAATGTTTGAATATTTACTTTTCTGTTATATCATAGTGGCAAATGATGCATTGCCTGTATAAACTTACAAAGGACCTTTAGCTATGCTTTAGATGCTGTATTTTTCGATTCTTGAATTCATGATGCAATTTTATAATTGATATTTTTATTTTTGTTTTATTTTCGTTTCCTTTGTGTCTGTGTCTCCTCTTTTCTCTTCTCCCTGCCTTTGGATTCTTATGGAATAAAAGTCCTCGCAATTTTTGCCAATGACACAAAACTTTGTCTGAACAAATAATATATGTCACCTTTTTCAAACAATAAAATAATTAAATAAAATAAACAAATATTAATTGTACTACTACTTGCAGTTATCAAAGCAGAGCAAAATATCTTTTCTTTTTTCAGTTTTTAAAGACAAATGGTAAAAATTCTTTTTTTGACCCACCTCTCTTGACACCACCCGATTCTAATTTCCGAGCCTAGACTCTAGATGATTATGATTTCAATATAGAGGTCATTTTGTCGACAAGTATAATTCAGAAAAGTCGTGGACCCTGTAGCATGGAATGTCGACAAGTTATTAAAATTGTTTTATTTTGTGTACAATACATTTTATTGAAAGAATATGCTGAATGCATTTGGAAAATTTAGTGAAGGAGCTTGAGCTTGCCGGAAATGGTTGTAATGTTATGAAGAGGATATGATTCTTGAGTTTAATGTATTTGTGAGGTTAACAATTATAATTTGCTTTGGTATAGGCTTATATACTGGAACAAAGGTAACATTGCGAATGGCCTTTGGTATAGGCTTAACATTTGGAATTGTTTTTGTATAGGCTTATACAATGAAATAGGGTTAGGCTTAAAAATAGGAATTGACATTATCAAGCAGTTTTATCCGGTTTTTCTTTTACTTTTTGAAGCATGTGGAAAATACTTCTTTTGAACTACCACTTATAGAATATGCTCTGTGTAATTGATGCCACTTCATTCGAGTTACATATTTTTTTCCCCTTTTATGTGATCCTTTTAATTTTGGTACTCTATTACAATATTTTTACTTGATTCAGGACAAAATTTATGCTATACAGAAGCAAAGATAGAAAATTTTCATTTATTTTTGTGGTGTATATTTTGTTTTTTGTTTCTATTAGCCTTAGAACTCTATTGTTTTTTACATGCATGTTTGATTGATGTTATATCTTGGCATCGCATGAATGTGAATTTCAAGTGTCTCATGGTTCTAGAGACCTAAGCTCTGTTAGATTCTGTTTGCATGCTTAATAATAAGTTTATAAGTTAATGGAAATGATGGTTTGGTCACTTGAACCAAATTTGAAGCATGCATGTCATTCAATAGTGTTGAAAGATGACGCCTTTGGTGTTTTCTGTTTGATGATGCCTTTGGTGTTTTCTGTTTGATGATGCCTTTGGTGTTTTCTGTTTGATGATGCCTTTGCACGTATTAAGAAATCAAAAGTAGAAATGTTGTATTGTAAGTTGTGTATTCAATTCCTTGAAAGTTTAAAAGCTACTATTTTCAATATAACGTTTCTATTTTCTAAATTCTTACTATGTGCTAGGTTGGACAGGTAAGAAAAACCCAAATGATAAATATATAAACATGTGGACGAACATGCACAACATGTAAATGAAATCTATACTATCTATAAGGAGGATAGTTGAATTTTGGTTTCAACATTTCAAAATACCAATACTACCCCTACACTATAAAACTGATAAAATTGATTTCCAAATTTTAAAAATTAAAATAAATGTAGCACTTATTTTAAATTTTTAAAAATAAAACTGCATGTGGCGTAAAATGTTAACCCTACGTCATTAGAACGGTTGAAAAGTGGTACGTGGCGTAAAGCCATCAAAACTGCGTGTGGCATAAAACTGCATCACTTATTCTTTTATTTTCATGTATTTTTCAAGGATTCATTCCGAGCACTAATAATCTCTACTGTTAGTTTATACGGGTAAAATTCTTTTACTTATCAAGCCATATTTTTTTTTGATCAGATATTTATCAAGTCATATTCTAAAGAATAAGTGTATACAACTATACAATTTTTGATTTTTAAAAATTTAAAATTTAAATTTAAAATTCAAAATAAATTAAGGAATCAATCCATACTTAATCTCCTTATAAATCTAAATGGTGAGATGTCGAGCTCAAATAATAGTTGTAACTAAATTATATTTGGTACCTTGGATTTGTTTTTTATTAAAATATGTATCTTATTTATTTTTACATTTATTTGTAAAATGATATTATTAACGCAGTAATGTATATAATGTGTGTTTACATTATTACGTCACATTGTAAAGTTGCATAAATCTATACAATAAAAACGAGTAAAATCATTATAAATGCGACCAGACAGGCACGTGAGTGCCTGTCTTGCCGCTAGTGGTAAATAAGCTCATTAACCATATAATGAACTGAATTAACCAAATATTTATACATGATTAATTGAATGTTTCAAATAGATGTCCCAAATGAATGAATATTCACCTATCATTACTCAATTGTTTATCAACATTTAATTTTGTTAGGTGGTTTGTACCATCAAATCTTGTGTACATATAATTTATATTTAGAATATTCTTCTTTCCCATATGCATAAATACTAGCTTTTACATATATAAAATATTTTCTATTTCTATATTAGGACCTCTTGCATTGAATACAGAGAATCCATATCAATTAAATTGAAGACGAAGAAAACAAAACTTAATTTGCTTTCCATTTCGGAGGCTGGCTGGCGCGTTTCCCCTTACGTCACTTTCCGTGTATAACCACCACCCTCCTTCTGTTTCATTTTTTGAATTTCGCCTTCAACGTTGTCTCTCTATTCTCCTTTTCTCTTTCTCTATAAATCACATTCCCTCTAGAATTCTCAGTTAAATCAAATTCTGGTGCAGGTGAGTCCCTCATTCTCTCTCTCTTCCTTACCACGCGCTTTTTCTTTTCTTCTGTTTCTCCACATTCATTCATTATTTCTTCTCTTTTTAAACTTTGACGGATGTTCACACCTCGTCATCTCTTCTTAATCCCACTTGTTTTTTCACAAAACGCTGAGTGTGAACAATCAGCGTTCAAATTTTGTGTTGTGCGCTGAGACTGTGATCCATTAATGGTTTTATGCTTATCTGACTTTAGTTATAGTTTCGTTTGCTTTTGTTTGAGATAATTCTCACTTTGCTTTTCTAAGTTACTTCATATCGTTTGTTTTAAATGTTGATAGACGGTTTGTTTTAGATTTTGATATAATTGATTTTAGTAGAATTAATTTTAAAAATATGGGTTTAGAAGAATTAATAAAGTAAAATCAGTTCTTATATATGAAATTAATTATTTTTAATAAAAAAACTAAAAATTCTTGATATAACTAAAATCAATTCTAATCATCTAGAATCAATTATTTTAAATTGAATACGCCTAAACACTCCAAATACTTAGTTAATACTTATAGGATCCATTTGATTTGTTATAAGACAATACAGTACAACACCCACGATACAAAAAAATTAGATGAAGGGCGGACAGAATTGTGAAAACTTGTTACTCCACTTCGTAAAGGGACAACTTTTTGTCCCACATGCAAAATGAATGAAATGACAAAAATATCCCCCATTTCTCCTCTTTCTTTCACGCACGTCCTCCACTAAACCCACCTATAGAATGATGATGATATGGTGTGGGTGTGTAGGATCTGAATCTGATGATGTTGTTTATTAATACTTTTAACTCCTTGTTTAAATGATGGCCGAAAAGTGGTGGCGGAGAGGGTAGCGAGGCGGCGGCACGATGAGGGCGTCTGGACAGAGGGCGGTCGCGCGCGCGTCTGCGATGGCGTTTGTCTGTGAACGGCGAGGACGGCGGAGGGATCTGGTCGGATCTGGGCAAGGAGGCCAGCACGGAGGCTGTACGCACTGATCGAGCGACGAATCGGTGTGACGGGACGACGACTTCTGATTCGAGCTAGCACAAGCGTGGTGGTCTCGTGGAGGTTGCAGCAGCTCCGGGACGGTTATGGCGTCGGGATCTGGGCAAGGAGGCTAGCAAGGAGGTCGGATTCTGCAGTTCTGGTTCGGTCACAGTTGCCATTTTCTGGAGAAGAGGTGAAAGCAAGGAAGAAGAAGATAAAATACTTGAAAATTGAAAATTATTTTTTAAAAATAATAAAAATTGAAAATATATCAACATTATTAATAATTAATAAATTATAGATAAGATTATTCATGACAATAATTTAATCATAAATAAAAATAATAATTTAAATTATAAAAAATTTGCTTTTTGTCTTTTGATAATGCAAATGAAATCTTATATAATTTATATGATATTTTAATAAATTTTATGCTGTTCTGTCCTATCCATAAATAAATCAAATAATTTATAGCATAAAATTGTTTGTCATATGTATTGATTAACAAACATCAATGCCGTATAAAAAGTTCTGACGTGACTCAACTATCTGTGCTACACTGTTTTTATTGTGCTGTAGTTCTGCCCTATTCAATTTTACGTTTATAATTCAAGCAACTCCATGGGTGATCCACACACACATTTGTACATGATACGTCGTCACATTTGTGCCTGATAAGCATGCTCCATCTCAAAAATGAGATATTTTAAACAAATTTTTACAAAGTTAACAAAATCTTTGATTTTCCTTAAAAAAATCTTTGATTTTTATAATAGTTACCTTTAATGCTGAAGTTGTATATTGAGTGATTTATGATTTATATAATTTATAATAACTACTTTAAAGTCGAAGTCATGAATGAAGTAGTGCATGATTGATTGAAAATATACAAAATGGTACAACATCAAAATTAAACTATATTTCAATACTTATTTACACTCAAACAGTGTTCATACAAGGTGTCCCGTCCAATTGTTGTGGCAACATTTTCCTACATGAGAATTACAGGGACATTTGTATGAGTTTCGGATTGTAGAAACCAAATTGAATTTAGTGTGACACTGTAGTGGACTACATGGGTAACTTAATCTTTTCTTTTTTCTGTGTTCAACTTTTTTAGTTTTGGTCGAAGTTACTAATTAGACATTTTTGGATTTCTATCGCTCTCTGTTTTCCTCTGTTATATTCTGTTTATACCATTTACCAATGTTTCTTGCCACAACATAAGAATCACAGTTCTACTATGTTTGTTTCTTTTCTCCACTCTTGGGACCCCCACCCCATTAACAATAAAAGACACCTAGAAAATCAGCTACAGAAGTAACTCATTTATTGAATTGATAGGACCTATACCTAACAGTTCCACCAATTATCCATATGGGATTTTTTCCCCAATTTGTAGTTTGCGACTTTCTGAGATATCAGCTGATAATCTGTGTGTGAATCATACTCAAGGATCTAATTTTTTGTTGTGTTATGCTTTGTTCGGGTCACTTTGTAGTCATAGCAACATATGCTTTCCCAGTTTTTGCTCTCATTATGTTTATTTAAATTTTTGGTGTTTTAATTTTTAACATAACTCCTGTCTCCTGCTAACCTTCCTATTTTGTCATTAACAGCAAAAAATGCCAGAAGTTCAACTGGGTACATACACCATAAGATCACATGGAGTTGGAGTGGCAAGGATACATATGTATGACTGGTTGATTCTTTTGCTTCTTGGAATCATTGACATCATCTTGAATGTGATAGAGCCATTTCACCGATTTGTTGGGGAGGGGATGATGACAGATCTGAGATACCCATTGAAAGATAATACTATACCCTTTTGGGCTGTTCCAGTATGTTTTTGCTTCTAAGAATTATGTATACTTAATGAGATTAAATCAACATTCAAAATAATAACTCTTGAATTTCAATTTTTCGACCAGATAGTAGCAATATTGTTGCCAATAACTATCATCATTGTTTACTATTTCATTCGAAAGGATGTTTATGACTTCCACCATGCTATCTTGGGTACATTTCTGACCCTTAGGAAGCTTTTGCATAATACTTTTTTATGACCTAAAGTTACGTATTGCCAAATGCATATTCAGGCCTTCTATATTCTGTACTCATTACTGCGGTTATAACGGATGCTATCAAAGATGGAGTTGGACGGCCACGCCCAGATTTCTTCTGGAGATGTTTCCCTGATGGAAACGGGGTGAGTTCTCAATTTTGTCCTAGTTAATACTTAATACCATTACCATGTGATATATATTGGCTTTACTTAGTTATGTGTTCAATAAACATGGCATTGATGCATGCCATGTTCAGGTGTTTGATCCTGTAACAACTGATGTTATATGTACTGGAGATAAAAGTGTTATTAAGGAAGGGCACAAAAGTTTTCCAAGTGGACATACCTCTTGTAAGTACACTGAACAATCTCAGGGTCTATGCATGAAAGTTGAAGAAAGAATCAAATATTCATTGATCAAATCATTCACTTCCATCACAGTGTGATTGTCTGATATATTTTTGAAGAACTGATTAAAAAAAGCAAGAATGAAGGTGGAGTCCCATTTACAGAATGAGAAAAAACTATTGACTTTAGAAATCATGAGGGTTCAGTCTCTGTCAAGGCTGAAGTTTGATTATATTAGAATCAAAAATCAGAAATTGCCATTGATGAGTCAGGTTCAAAGTAAAATATGTTTTTCTAATCAATATACCTCCTTATTTGATCATACTACTTCTAGAAGGTTGAAATATTTGGTGCTTTTGGAAATACTTAATTTCTCAACCTTGTAAATTTGCTTTCTCTACTGCATGGCCAACATGTTGGGGCTAGCATTTACCTTTTTTTTTGTGTCATTAGGCATTGTGGTCGGTCTATCTTGTGTTGGAATGACATGTTTATATTGTTTGTTCTTACTTTGTAATATAAGCTCAGAAAGTTCAATTATTGGTATGCAGGGTCCTTTGCAGGGCTTGGTTTTTTTGCATGGTATCTATCTGGAAAAATTAGGGCATTTGACCGCAGGGGCCATGTTGCTAAGCTTTGTATTGTTTTCTTACCGCTCCTCATGGCAGCTCTAATTGCTGTCTCTCGTGTTGATGATTATTGGCATCATTGGCAAGATGTATTTGCTGGGGGGCTTATAGGTTTTTTTGACACCTGGAATTTTCTTTGTTTGATCTATTTATGTATGTGCGCATTTCTTCAGACTTTCTTATAGGAGCTTATGTTTGTAGGGACGACAGTTGCTTCCTTTTGTTACTTACAATTCTTTCCACCTCCATATGACAAAGATGGTATGCCCATGAATTGTTACTTCCTTTCTTTTTAGTAACCTTTGATATTGTTGTTTTGGCAACCTGCTTTTACTCTTTTGATATGTATGTTTGGGATTGAGGCTCAGGTTATGGTTTAATATGTTAATGCTTAGTAGTCACCATCTGTTTCAAAGAAATGTGTTAATTGTACATCAAGCTAAATTCCTTTACGGAATATTCCATTTTTCTTCATCTTAGTTTTATTGAGCTAGTGCATCAAAAGAATCTACAAAGTGCATTATGAGTTTTACTTATGAAACTCAAATATCAACATTTCATTGGGGTGGAGGGTTTATAAATTTTATTGATTATTCATAAATATGGTGATAAGAACTAATTCCTATCTTAAGTGCAGAAAGTAAAATAGAACACAGAAATGAAAGGAAGCTTGTATTATTGAATTGAAAATGGAAGAGAATTACGGAAATGAGGAGAGAAGACTGAAAGTAAGAGCAAAATGGTCCCAGCAAGGAGGAAGACTCCAAGCCTAAGTCAGAGAAGAATCTCTAGACTCCCAAATCACAACCATACTCAGCATACCCAATTCCTCACTCCCCCTCTTCCTATAACAGACTCGACCACTCTCTCACCTTCTCTCTCCATAACTAACTTACCCCTCTCTCCAGTTCACAATTTCCTGCCTACAGTTGTTAGGCCTTGGGACATTTGGGCCTTCTAGTATGGACCTTGAGAGGCCTTGAGAGTTGTTCAGGAACCTTTGAGTGCAGATTCCTATCAATACCATCCCCTTAAAATTGACCTTGTCCTCAAGGTCATGGCTATAGAAGTATACATGCAGAGAGGTGAAAGCTTCCAATGACAATGGGATTTTGTTCTGCATGCCTGAATCAGAGGCATCACCATTAACCTTTCCAATCTCATAAAGGCTTCCTAAGTTGGAATTTTCATTCCATAGCAGTAGGATAGAGCTAGGAACGAATTGAATCGTAGTCATGTTGGGTCCTGCATCTGCATCAATTATATTTAGTCCCTCATTGACCTTGATTGTAACATATTGTGAAACCAAGTAAGTAGTAAGGATTGCAGACAATGACTGAGTTTCCTTTCGCCGAGGATTCCCCACACACTCTTGTGCATTGTCCAATTGGAAACCATCGAACTTCCCCATGCCTTGATGAGCAGATTCCACCATATCAAACTGTACAACTCCAAGCAAGTGCAATACTATCATTGTAAAGCCACACATAATTCCCTTGCCCCTGTCATAGATTGTTGTAAAACCTTTACGGCCAAGAGACACATTAGTATGCAAATTAAGGCCGACTAGCACATATGAGACAGCACTAGTGATGGAAGAATTTCCAACTTCCTGGACATGTTTATGACGGTCATACATTGCTGTTTCAGCAAAACCATGACGATTACTCTTTCTGCATGCAAGTTCTACTTCATTGGGCTCTGTTGTGTGAATCCCATCATTTGAATCAAATCCAAACATCAGTTTCAACCCAACAGTTTTGATTTCAGTAATCTCTACCTTTGCAACATCAAGAATCAATGCTTCCACTATAGATTCTCCTTCCACAATAATTCCTCCAAACTGATAATGACCCGCGGCCTTATTTCTTAGAGTGAAACCTTTTAAATGTCTATCCGTGTTTGGCTCTAATGAATCCAGCCCTGAACCAAGCCAATCTTGTGAGGCCCCAGGAGGGAATGCATCTGTGTAAAAGATCTGGGCACGTTTCTTTGACAATGCATCACCCAATACAGAAACTCCATTCCATCCATTATCATTATCATCATCTACAAAGATGGTAATAGCAATTTGAACTATTCCTCCAACCAAAACTTCTAAGATTGCATGAGTCATTCCTTTCATATCTAAAAATAAACATGAATGCAATGGTGGACAGATTCCATCAAGTCCCATATCCTTTTTTGTTTCATCTGGCTTGCTGATACGTACCTCAGGGCCAAGAATTAAGCTATCTAAGACCCTTTTCTCTTGAACCAAGATGCCAACATCAAGTTGGGTCACGCCCATTAGGTCTAAAATTGGATCTAACTCATAAAATACCATTTCTGTTCCTCTAGCTTCCTCATTAGTCAAAGTCGTCATTTCTTCGAATGTGTGCGCCCAATGGGAATCCTTCAACAGCGAACCCATGGTCGCTGCAAGTAGATTAGATTGGCCGTATCGGCCCGGCCGTGGAGGAGCCGCCGCAAGTAGGCCGATGTCCGACGGTTCGGCAGCGGCGGCGCAGATCGCAACGCTCGCCTCCACAACTCTCTCCTCGGAGCAAGAGAGCAGCCACCGTGTGAGAACCACGATCACCGGTGGTTACGGCGGTGGTAGTGGGGGCTCGGTCAGAAGCAAGAAAACAGAGCTTGAGTATGACCCATGACCAGGCAGTAGCTTAAATTTGGATAGCCCGATAATACTTGGTGTGAGTGTGATACATGGTGAAAAACCTTGTTCTAACCTTCTGGTCACATTCATCTCATAAGTATGGGCTTGGCCCTTTAGATTAATAGACCTGCAAAATACCCACCTTGCTCCCCTTTGCCTTTGGGTTGGCCCAATATGTTTCAATTTTGCCCCAACTATTGTCCTTTCCTTCATCCGTTCCTCATCTCCTCTTTTGCTCTCTACCGCTAGTGACGACATAACCACTGCCTTGAACCCGTTTCGATCCGGTGTCACCTGGATTTCCATCACCGCTGTCTGAAAATGCCGGTCTGGTGGCTCCGGTGGTGGCGGTGGGGCTGAGATTTTCTTAGCCGCCATTCTGGAATTCTGATCTGGCGGTTCCGGTGCGGTGGATGTGCAACCAGCTTGTGAGAAAACGAGAGTCTCGTCTCTGTCGATGACCCAACCCTCTCTGTGGAAGTATCTGACCCCGGTGGTGGCGGTGGAGCTGGGTTTCTCGAGTTTCTCCCTTTGTTAGTGGTTCCAAGGCTCCTCAAACCTTCTCGAGAATTCATGCTCTCCATACCAATTTGAGCGAGTTGTACCTTCTCCTTTGGTGGTCTCCCATTCACCACAAAGAACGTCTCGGCGGTGATCGGCAATGGTTGCCCACCGTGATCTGCGAAGCATGTCTCAGACATCACTACCAATTCCATGGGGTCGCCGCCATTAAACGACGATTCAACGTGCTTCGTAGGAACTTGAGCTTCGTCCGAAGTTGTAAAGGTGGATATCGGCACACCAAGCGAAGTCGATGCCATGAATGGTGATAGCGGATTCTTTTGTCGCTGCTGAAGTTCGGCTATGAATTTTGAAATATTTATGAGAGAGAGCTCAATAGCGTCCATACGAGCATCCCATGCATCCCAAGCATCAATTTCTCCAGAAGCCGTGTGAATGTTTATACCCATCTTTTTACTTCTCTCAAGATCTCTCAACGAAAGCACCATTGATAAGAACTAATTCCTATCTTAAGTGCAGAAAGTAAAATAGAACACAAATGAAAGGAAGCTTGTATTATTGAATTGAAAATGGAAGAGAATTACAGGAATGAGGAGAGAAGACTGAAAGTAAGAGCAAAATGCTCCCAGCAAGGAGGAAGACTCCAAGCAATCTCTAGACTCCCAAATCACAACCATACTCAGCATACCCAATTCCTCACTCCTCCTCTTCCTATAACAGACTCGACCACTCTCTCACCTTCTCTCTCCATAACTAACTTACCCCTCTCTCCAGTTCACAATTTCCTGCCTACAGTTGTTAGGCCTTGGGACATTTGGGCCTTCTAGTATGGACCTTGTGAGTTCAGGAACCTTTGAGTGCAGATTCCTATCATATGGCTTTTGTAATTTGTATGCTGTAAGCTATTTATATCTTTGTTGGTATAATACTGATTCACTTGTTGCACACACCTGCTACATGAACGATGTGACTGAGGTATCCTTTACCCAAGTCAGACAAGTTCTTTGTTCATATTTTCAATTCAAACCTTGATCATTATGTCTAGTGTAACATAATGCCAATTCTTTATGATAGATTTTGAGAAAATATGGAGTTGGATGCTGTACTATTTGTTGGAAAAATTATTATTCTATTTATTTTTTAATTAAGTCATCATGCAACAGGCTTTGGAGTTTGATATTCTGATTTGTGTTTCACAATAAGACCGGGAACAAATGCAGGTTCTTTTTTTTTTTTGGGGGGGGTGGGGGGGAGATGCTACAAAAAAATTGGGGTTGGAAAAATTATTATTCTATTTATTTTTTAATTAAGTCATCATGCAACAGGCTTTGGAGTTTGATATTCTGATTTGTGTTTCACAATAAGACCGGGAACAAATGCAGGTTCTTTTTTTTTTTTTTGGGGGGGGGGGGGGGTGGGGCGGGATGCTACCAAAAAATTGGGGAACTTGAAAGTGCCTTTCATCCGGTCTCACTTGTAAAAATTTAATATTGATCATGTTACAAACCTAGCCCCAGTCTATATGGACCTAAAATTTGAGACCTAGGTTCATGTTGGGTTTTCGGGCCAGGCTCAAGCTTGGTGAAAATATTTGGGGTGCCCTGAATCCTCAATCAAGGAAATATAAAACAATATTGTTACATTTTACTTCCACTGGTATGAATTTACCCAACCCTGGATTTTTTCAACTTACAGCCCAGCCAGTGATCAAGTCTCATAAATTTTATGGACTAGGTAGGATGTTCATCTTTTCATTTGAAGTTGGAATATGGCTCAGCTTGTAATTATAGATCGTTCCCCCAATAATGTGAATGTATTTAATTTCTTATAGTGCTGAAATTATAGAGGATAGGAAATTAGTGAAGTTCTGACGTTGCATATATTCTTTAAGTTAGATTATGTGTAGATTGGTATCTTTGTTTATGTGGTAAATAATTTATTTCATCAAGGACTAAGAAATGAGAGGTTTTGGCTTCACAAAGGTTAACTTCTGTAATGTGTGTTTGGGAACATAAGGTTAAAGAGATGAAAGTGCTTTTGGGAGAAACTAATGTGAGGAGCTTCTCCCTTTTAAAAATGATTCCGAAGCATTTGGAAGTGGTTCAAAACATGCTAATAATAAGAGAGTTTTGTTCATAGCCTAGGCGGCTTTCTATATAGCTTGATTATATATTGCAAAATGGGTTGTTAAATTTGGTTTTGAGCTAAGGTGCACCACCCAATTGGTGTACCACCCACTACACCACCTCATGTGAAAAGTTTTGGGTCAATGAAATTGCTACATGGAATGGTCAAGATTTCAAACCCAACCATGTATTTGGGTGGTTGAAAAGTCAAATGGCCACATATACAAACGATTGGTAGAACTCTTGACATATGGATGGTATACCATGTGGGTGGTGCACCATAGCCTTAACCTGTTAATTTGCATCAAAAGTATATGCATAGAAGTGGTTATGTGATGTCATGTTGGTAACAATTGCATTAACTCAACCGCAATGTTTCATCATGTTGCTTCTCTAATCTCTAGTTTTGGTTAATTGTGAGATCTACTTAGCCACACATAACCTGTTAGTATTAGTACTCCTCTGCTTCACTGTCATCTTTTCATAACATTAATTTCCTTATGGGCTTTAAATACAGAGTTAGCTTATTGTGAGTTCTTTTTTCAGATTTTGAAGGGAAAAACAAAAATAAAAATCAATTTCACAACTTTTTTTATGTGTATATTTTATCACATCAATATTTTATGCAGGTTGGGGACCTCATGCATATTTCCAGATGTTATCAGAGTCTCGTAATGGTGCTCAGCCTTCTTCTGCGAACGATGGCAGTCTTCGTGCACAACCTGCTGAGCTTCAGACTGTATCTGTGTATATCCCACCTCAACATGGTGGTGATACTGTACGAGTTAATAGGTGGGATTCAAACCCTATGTTAGATGGATCACAAATTGCAAGGATACACTGACTTTATCTTTTAACAGTGCCGTGAAGATATAGGAAAGGTAACATTCTGTAAAAGTTATAGGGGTTTGAGATACATTTGCAGGTAATAAATGCGCTAGCATCATTAGCTTTAGCTATTTAAAATGCGGTATGTCAATTGCTTGCTTTGGTTATGAGATGTTTATCAGTTAGCAATATCTTGTTAGTTGTATTTTTTGGCCATCTTATTTGTTACCTGCCTTTCTATTGGCTGTCTTATTTGTTAAGTCTCACATTACTGATTTAGTGTTTTTATATCCATATCATGTTCCAAATCAGGAGGATTTATTTGGTCCCACCGGAAACAAAAATGATATTTTGACACAAAATATGGACATCATACTAGCACGGTGCGGCACTGTAGCAGCCTTTTTTTTTTTTTTTAATATTTGGTTTTTTTTTTTAAAAATCTGTTCTTTTTTTTTTTTAATATTTAGGTTTTTCGAGAAATAATTTTTTTTGGTTAAGTATGGACAAATATCTGGTTAATCAGGTACAAATATTTGATTAATTCAGTTCATGTTAATGGGTTTTTTGGTTAAGTATGTGGAAATATCTGATTAATTACGTACAAATATCTGGTTGATTCAGTTCATTATCTAGTTAATGGATCTTTTTGAGAAATAAATATTTTTGTTAAATATGTGCAAATATCTGGTTAATCAGGTACAAATATCTGGTTAATTCAGTTCATTATTTGGTTAATGGGTTTTTTGGGTAAGTATGTGCAAACATCTGGTTAATCAGATACAAATATCTGGTTAACTCAGTTCATTATCAGGTTAATGAATTTTTTTTTAGAAATAAATTTTTTATTTTTTTTAAAAGTCAAAATTTGTAAAAAAATTAAGATTAAAATTAAAATAATAGCTGTACTATAGTGCTACAGTACCGTAGGTGTTGACTATGATGTTCGAAAGCTGTGTCAAATTATCACAGCTGCACTGGAAAAATCAAGATCCCAAAATATACATGATTTTGTGTACACATGCACTTGGGGATAAATTCGAAAACTTATGGCCACTAAAATATCTTGTTATTAAGGTAATCTGTAAATTAACTAAATGTGTCTGCACAGGATAATGATTGATTTTGAACCCAAAGCCAAGATAAGGGTATTTGCAAAGGCTCTGTTTGGCAAGGTCAATCCATTATCTTATAACTTAAGATGGATGAAAAAGTAATCCTATTTGATAACTATTTTACTAGCATATAGTGTTACTTTCAAATGCCAATCTTATATCTTGGAAGTTATCATTATTTTCTCATTTTTATCCATACTATTTTAACTAAATTCTTTATTTATCCTCAACTAAATAAAAACAAAATACAAATTTTACTTTTTTCTAATTCCTAATTCAAGGCTTCATGTTTTTTTTAATAGACAAATGTTTGTAATTAGTGTGTTATATTAGTTGGGGTTGAACCCACGACCTCCTTTTCACTTCAAACCCTATGTTCCTTTCCCAAACCACCTTGACCACTGTATAACTCCCTCATTCAGGCTTCATGTAGCAAGAGTTAAATTTTAAATTTTTTTTGTTTTAATTATTCTACTATTTTTATTTTATTGGAATATTATAATTTTGCATGCTCAAGTTTTCTATGCCATGACATGACTCATAGAATTTGGTCATATTTAGTTTAGAAAAATTATAAATTTTCATAGAATTTTTTTTAAAAATTTAATTTAATTAATAAAATATATATAAAAATTATTTTCACTAACTAGATATATATCTAAGATAAAAAATAGAAAATATATTTTTATCTATAAAAAAATAAAAATTGTATAAAAATTGTATCAACACATCATTTTATTTTCTCATTTTATTTATTTAAAATAATTAAACTTAAATTAAAATTAATATTTTAATTTTTGCAATGATAAATAAATTAAAGTATTTAAAGTAGTAATTATTTAAAAATAATTTATATATATATATATATATATATATAAACTGAATTTATACAAAAATTATATAAGCATGTCATTTTATGTTTATCAACTGGTTCAACCGCGAGTTTTATCAAACATTTCAAATCCAATTCGCTAGCTTATCTGCTAACTACTATCAGCTACCTCATCCACTATTCGCTATAAGCTTGTCCCCTATCACCAAGGTTGTTCGTTATCCACTATTTTTTACCAAACTAAGCCAAAAGAAAAGTAGCATAAGACATGATATTCATGGGACAAAATTTTATATTCTAATTATAAAGCTTTAATTAGAATTTATAAAAAAAGTCATACAAGCATATCATTTTATATTTACAAGTTAGTTCAATAACTAATTTTATGAAATAATTCAAATTCAACTGGCTAGCTTTTTAGCTATCTTCTATAAGCTTTCAACTATAAGCTAGCTTGTCAACTATATGCTAAGTTATCAGTTATTTTTGCCTAGCATAGTCATTATTGAAATAGATATATAAACATGAGAATGGGGGTTGAATTGTGTTTATCAGACTTTTAGAGAAAGTTAAAAACATTATTACAAGCACAAGCACATAGCAGACAAGTGGAAAACTTATCAGTCAGACAAGTGACTTGTTTGAAGGTTTTCAACAGAAAAACACACACAAGTATGCAATATAAAATCTTGTTTGATATTCACAGATTTAACCCCTTCAGTTAGTTAACATTTGAGATAAGAAAATAAACTAAAAAGATAAGGGACAGAGATAGACACAACTATTTTATCTTGGTTCACCCCTTAACAACTAGGGCTACGTCCAGTCCTTGGCAGCACCAAGTTTTCTCTACTATAACTGATCAGGTTACATGACAGACAAGTATTCTTTGCACACCTAGCCTCTCCAGGCTCCTAGACAAGTATTGTTTGAAAGAAAGACTAATAAATACAACTTTACAAGTCTTTCACAATCACTAAAAAGAGTGAATTAAATGTGAAGATTGAAAGACTGCGTAATAACTTCAAATGATTGAAGAATAAAGAATGAAAAAATGAAGACTAAAATGCGCATTGTAACACCCTATTTTTCGTATGCTTCTTTATTATTAAATACATGCTTTAATGTGTTTATTTTGATAAAATCCAGAGGATGATTTTATTTAAAATAAAATCATTTTCTTGTGTTGTTTTACTGTATGAAGTCACAGTAAAATTTTCGGTCGAAAATTCAGATGAAAACCAGTCTGGGTTTTCACTGCCAGTACAAGTTTACTGAGCTAGAGACCAAACTTTAATTCGTGAATGAGACGGTTAGTGTTTTTATGATGTTTTGTGTCGGTTTGGAGTTTTTCGAAAAATCTTGTTCGGGGCCAAATCTTAGGGACTTCCCGAGCGAAATTGTCGGGAAATACGATCGGGGAAGTCATCTGATACGCAATGGAGCAAAGCATCAAGAGGATGAAGTGATATGAAGTGACTTGATGTAAAGGTTATGACACACCTCAAAAGGTGAATCATGACTTTTTTTCAAAAATCTCACTTTTTCATCTTTCTCTCTCCAATCACATCACATCACCTTAACTCCTTATCCTCTTTACAAGCGACCCACCTTCTTTCTTCTCTTCTTTCTTCCTCTCCCAAAACCGTGACCCTCTCCTCTCACTCTCTATAAACATTCTTCATTTCCACACTTCATCACTTTCCTCCATTTCTCACATTTACACTTTACTACATTTCTTCTTCTCCTTCTCCTTCTCCTCCTCCTTCTCCTTCTCCTTCTCCTCCTCCTCCTCTCTTACAAAGTTTTAATTTTTATCAAGCTTTTCTCTTAGATTTCTTCATCAAAGTTGTTCATCTTGTTAAGGATAATACTTCTATGTAGTTCTTTTTCAAAGTTTCATCTTTTATTTCAAAGTTTTCTTCATATGTCCTTTATGTGCTTTTAACTTATAAAACCTCTCAAAAATGGTAGAAGACTCCTTTTGAGTTGAAACCACTTTCTATATTCTTGTATTTACTCATACTATCACATAATAAAAGGTTGTGTAAAACAAAGTTTTCTAACCCCTTCTTCCGAAGGAGGCCGAAACCATGTATATGGTTTAGGTGAATCTTGTTTCAACTTTTACATGTATGAGTTTGTATTTGAGTTTCATTTCCAAGATGATCACGGACCAAGGCTCCCTTATGTTAAAGGATTCTATGTCTAAGTGATTGAAAAGTTTAAAGATTTTTACCCTATTTTTATTTAAAGACCAAAACCAATGAGTTTTAAGGCAATGATGTTTAAGTTTTGTTTTCCAAAATGATCATGGATTAAGACTCCTTGATATAAAAGGATGCTAAGTCCAAGAGATTGGAAAGTTTGAAGATTTCTAACCCCTATTTCTTGAAAAGGCTGAAACCTTAAATGGTTATGGCAAAGATGTTGAGTTTTGTTTTCCAAGATGATCATGGATCAAGGCTCCCTTATGTTAAAGGATGCTATGTCTAAGTGATCGGAAAGTTTAAAATATTTTCTTGCTTTATTTTCCTATGATGGCCGAATGTAACATTTGACCTAGGATGTGTTGTTTTATTTTGTTTTCCAAGATGATTATGGATTAAAGCTCCTTCATGTTAAAGGATGCTATGTCCAAAAGATTGGATGATTTAAAGATCTCTAACCTCACAAACTTGTTAAGGCCGAACCTAAGAGTTCATGGTCTAAGACATTTGATTTTTCCATTTTACTAAATGATCATGGTTTCAAGTTCCTTACTATGTATGGATGCTAACCTAAAGAGATTGGAAAGTTTAGAAATTCCTAGCCTATTTACCTATGCTTGGCCGAAACCCTAAGTCAAGTACTTAGTGGGATTTTTAATTCAACTTTGTTAAAAGATTGTTGTTTATGAACTTCTAGCACTTAAGGATCATAAATCCAAGAGTCGCATAAATTTCGGAAACCCCTAATCCTAGTTTATTGTATGAACCGAACATATACCTTGTGGTTAGTGTTCTCAAGTTGATTTTTTTTCACTCATGATTTTATGTTGGTAACCTTAGACTTCCATCGCCGGAGAAGCGAGGACGTTCGTGAACCTTCTTTTCAAATCCAAAACTCTTAACTCCGACGTGAGGTAAGAGGGGATTTCCTAAAGATATTCAATAACTGTATGCATGTGTGTGTGTGTTTAACTGGATATTTATATGTTGATTGAGCTTACTTGGTTATCTAATGTACTTGAACTGTTATGCTATTATCTGATATTGAACTGTGCTTGTTCTAAATGTTATAATGCATATATGTGATGAACTGCTTTTAACTGTGATATTAGCATTGAACTGATAATATATACTGCTGTTGATTGAAAGTTTGCTAAGCCAGACTTGTGTCTGTGCTCAACTGTTATAAGGATTAAAAACCTTAATAAGCTTTGAATATGTAAGGATTGATGTTCTTTTCCAAAAGCTCATTAACTTAAAGTACTTGTTTTAAATGTTGAAATGGTTTTGGTGAACTATCGTTATACAAGAGAAAGATCTTTTTCGAACTATGTATCTTCAAGTGAAAACTTTCAAGAATATTTGGCAATATCTTATTGGGGATTTTCAAAGATAAAAGTATTTCAAAGATGCTTTATAAAAGATTTTCAAAGAAAAGGTTTTCTCCTCAATGTTTTAGAAACTCTCCGATAGCCTGGATAGGTTATCGAGGATTCGGTTTTGAATTTGATTTTCACTGAACGAAAAATAAGTACTTAAGAAAGAGAATCTAGTACACGAGACGTCGCCTCTAGTATTCAGTTATACACACGTGATCTTGGATCAGTGTTAATTTGGGGCCATGAGTACAATTCATGATGTTTTGGATTAAGAGCCCAATTCTCGAAATCGAGGACAGTGCGTTTTGATTTCGTTGTTGTCGGCTATTGTCCTTATCATGTTAAGTTCAAAACATGAATAAAAGCATAAGTGATTTATATGACCACAATCCTTGACTGCGGCATCGGTCTCAGGCGTTGTGATTGAGCATTCGGACTGTGTGTCCTATGTTTCTGAGTTTTCAAGTGATGAGGAAATGATGATTAAGTCGTTAGCTTTGAGCTACGACAGCGAAAAAGAATGAACACAAAGAAAACCTTTTGAATAAAATATTTTCTCATGTGCATTTCCCCAGGCATATGTTCTTTCTTACATATCAGATGCAAGGTGGTATCTGGGAGTCAGTCCATGTGACCGGTTCAGAGGCACATCTGACGTTGCTCGTCCTGAGACCTTAAATGCATGAGGGTATGGAGGCAACTTCCCGATGGACTAGAGATTGACCAACTCTAGTTCTTATCCAGTGGAAAACAGTGTTGATATCTCATGAGATTAAGTTAGAGCCTGATATTGAAGTGCCATGCATATTTTCAAAGGTTGACTGTGTGGGTTTGAGACCCTTTGATATAACACTGTTATGTTATGTATATGCATGATTTAACTGCTTATATGATTATGTGATGTATGTATCATGTATATGGTTGTTGTGGGATATATCTTATGACGGTATCTCACTCTTGCATATCTGTATGTTCTGTTCTTTTCTTCTTGTATCGGGCATGCGCGTGCTTTTAGATGGATCCGAACGTTCCCTTGGCACAGTTGAGCTCGAGGAGCGAAGTGTTTGATCATGTTGTGACGGCAGGGAACTGGACTATACGTGAGGGTGCGACGACCGCGACATATCGAGGACCAGTCACGACTACCGAGACGAATGCTAACGGAGTGCCCGTACGAAGGATTCATAACGTCGAGATGAGGACTGTGGCGCTTCCACCTCCATGGTACTACCTTCATACGCTACAAGTCACCGGTCTCCTTCATGAGCATTTTGATCTAGTTGAACCGCTTGCGGAGGATCCAGTGGAGGAGGATCCCAAGGAAGAACCTCTTGAGCTGATAGAGGTCGAGGAGGAGGAGGAGGAGGAGCTAGAGTACCATCCGCAGGATCCCGGGGATGACGACGTCCCTATCGACGATGGCGGTGACGTTATTGATCCAGCATCTGATATCTCATCTGGGGGTAGCGTCTGTGGTCACTCTGCATGCAGGAGGCATTGGTAGATCGTTCGTCGGCTTTTGGAGTTGTCCCGATAGTCGCTAGGATTTTAGAGCCATCTTTTGAGTCTTGTACCCAGTTCCCTATCCCCGGTTTGATGTTTCTTTTTTTACCTGTTTCTTCAGTAGCTGTTTTAGTGTATGTTGGCCAGTTCGACAAGGCCTGTTTTGTAAGCAAACCTAAGATCCCAAGTGGGACAGTTATATTTATATGTATGATGTTTATTTTCATGTTGAGTGTTCATCACATTTTATTAACTTATTTTAACAAGAAATAAAATAAAATTGAGTACCCTTTTTCAGTAACCTTATATGAAAGGTTATTTTTCCGAAAGCGACCAGCGTTTTAAATAAGTTTCTTTTCCGCAACGGGTAACCATGTGATGCCGGGTTTTAGGGTGCCACAAGCATAGTAATTGCTCTTGAGTTAATGTTAGGGGTGTTCATCAACCGATCCAATCCAATGCCAACCGCACTAACCGAACCGAAAAACCGACAACCGAAAACCGAAATAACCGCAAACCGAAAAAAACTGAATTTTTTCATTGGATTGGATCGGATTTCGGATCCTATATGTAAAACCGATCCAATCCAAACTGAACCAAAATTATTTAGTTCAATGAACATAATTTGATCTTTATATTATAAAAGTAATTATTAGTCTTTATATTTTTATAAGTTATCATCTAGTCCTTATATTAGAAAGTTTAATTGGTATGTAAATGCAATGTTAGTGTAAAAACTTTTACACTGTTAACCAATTATAAATCATGTTATGAGTGGCTTTTAATATATTTAGGACAATAATCAAACATTTATAATGATTTAACAATTTATAATTAGGTGATAGTGTAAAATATCTTTAAGCATGAGAGTGTATATCAATTCATGTATATCCCGTTAAAACACTTATTAGAAATTGTCAAATATCAATATAATATTTAAAAATTAATTTTTATTTTAAATAAGTAACAAATTCATATGCCTATTTAAATACTCGATCAAATCCAAATCGAACCGAAATATTGGATGTTCTTTGATGTAAATAACAATGTAAATATGTATCGATAAAAACCGAATTATCCAATCCAATCCAAACCGCATTTGATTGGATCAGATCGGATCGTATTTTTTGAAGGAAGCAAACCGATCCAATCCAAACCGCATATTGTTTTTATCATTGGATCGAACGACTTTTTTGCTCAAAACCGATCCAATCCAATCCGCGAACACCCTTAGTTAATGTTGTGTTGTGTCTTCATCTCCAATGTCTTCTCTATTTATAGCCTTCAATCAATTCGAATCTGTTAGAGACATTCCTTCAGAATTTTGACTTCAAGTTGAGCTCCACAAAATGCAATAAAGTCGTTCTGGGCAGCCATTATTGTTTAGGAATGTTGCTTGTATTCTAACAGAGAAGTCCATTGCTTTATTCTTTCTGTAGAAGGCAGAGAGTTCTTCAAGTTGGTTTTATACTTTGATGTGCATATTTTCCTTTTCGTGTAACTTCCAGATGTACTAGGGAATAAAGCATTTTGGTAACACTCCTTTTCCGAGTTACATGGTGAGACACCCTGTTGTGCCATTAGTTATTTATTTAAATTTACTCGTGTTATTAACTTTAAACGTAACCTGAAAATACGAAGAAATTAAAAATCTTAAATATAAAACATCCAACTCTTGAAAAATAATCCATCACACCAAAGACACAATGCACTTACACCACATATGTCTAACCATCAGAGTACAAAACACTGACTAGGGCATCCTATCAGTAGAATCCCTTGCATATACATACTTATTCAAACTGTTATAATCAGCGGAAAATAAAACCTCTAACAAGACTCACTGGCCTTAACTCACTACACTATATCGTTAGAATCCCCAGCTCGTCCTCCAGCATCCGGTTCATACGGAGTTCCATCCAACTCCTCAGCAACTGGTTCTTCGATAAAGTCTTCTAACGGAATAAGATAGACATACACAAAATACAGAAATAGGGAGATAAGAAATAGTTCTATCATCATAAGCGGAAAAGAATCATAGCATATAATATAATAACAGTCAAAGACACACATCACACATAACTAACAATCATCCCCAAATTGCAATATCATCCTCTACCCTTAATCTCATGTGACTGAACCTTTATGGTGACTTGGCCCTCTCTATTCCTGTCACGTTAGTCAATAGTCCAAGAAAGCACTCCTCTCTATCATATATGTATATAATATAATATAAGTAGCCCGATTGCTACACAATGTAATTGTAAGACTCAATGACTTAGAGATTTTGATATATGACAAATACAATTTAATGTGTATACAAGTGTTTTAGTGTCAAATTGCAAAGACGGGTATCAAGCAGTGATCAACAAGTTCATTAAGCAAATTCAAGGAAGAACTTGAAGAAATCAAAAGAGCTACATGGAGGAATCAAAGAGCAAAGACAGAGATCAAAGGATCATCAAGACCAAGCTTAAAGGAGAAATTAGATTTAAGTCTTAGATGATTTGTAAGAGAAAGAAATCTCTTGGTCACAAAATAGCTCAACTAAAAAGATGCATGAGGAAAATCAATTTTCATAACCTGCATTAAAAGGAATAAGTTTTCGTTAATGACAATGATTTTGGGAAATAAGATTTCATAAGAAGCGCTCGTCCAACACAAGTGACAGAAGCGCTCGTCCACTAAAGTGATAGAAGCACTCGTCCACTAGAGTGACAAAAGTGCCTGTCCACTAAAGTGACAGAAGTGCTCGTCCACACAAGTGACAGAAGTGCTCGTCCACTAAAGTGCTCGTCCACTAAAGTGACACAAGCACTCGTCCACTTAAGTGACAGAAGCGCTCGTCCACTAAAGTGACAGAAATGCTCGTCCACACAAGTGACAGAAGCGCTCGTCCACACAAGTCTTTGGACTTGCTAAGTCTTTAATGAGAAGCTCCGTCTGCTGACGTGGCTAGATGGACGTGCTTATTTTCAAGATGGACGCTAATGCTATAAGAACCGATGTAGAATCTTATTTCAAGAACCAGAATCAAGAAAACAGATTCTGTTATCAGATCCAAATCTGTTTTGATTGATCCCCACGAATATAACTTGTTTTGTTTATAAAAAGGGATCAAAGGAACACTTTTTCATAAGAACAACAACAGATAAGAATTATACGATATCAATTGTGAAAATCATTCATCATCTTTCTTGAGCTTATTGTGAAAAAGAGTGTTTCATTCTTATAAGTGTTTCAATTTGTTTATCTGACTATTGAGAGTTAGGAATCAATTTTTCGTTTTATTTGATTGTAAAGAGAGAGGGAGTCTCTCTGAATGATTATGGTGATGTATCCCTAAGGAAGAAAATTGAGGCTCTTCACAAGAGTGTGGTATCTCGAGGTGAAGGAGTGCTCTGTGGTGTATAGGTTTTTCAAGCTACCTGGCTAAAGCTTGTTGTGTTAGTGTGTGAAAGTCCACAGGTGGAGTGGGGTCTGGATGTAGGTCAGTGGTGGTGATCGAACCAGGATAAATCTGGTTGTATGGTATCTCTAAACTCAAACCCTTTTGCTTTCTGTTTATGTTCAAGAACCTGTGATTTTGATGTTTAAATTTCAATATAATTTCTGTTCTTGATCTATATAAACTGTATTGAAACCTGAGTCCGATTGTAATCAAGTCTGTGTTATCCGTGTTCAAAGCTTGTTCTTGATTGTTAATGCTTGTATCTGAAACTTGCATAACTTGTTCTTAATCTTTAAAGGTTTAATCAATTTCTGTATTTTGTTATTAATGAGGTTTGAACCTGAATCTATTCTATGATTAATCTTTCTGAATTAATCTTTCTTATCCTCATCACCTTCTATTCAAGATTTTATATAAACCCTTCATTGATTTTGTAAAAGATCCTGAGGCCACAAATCTGAAAAGTAAAGTTTTGTGGAAAGTTTTTAAGTGGGAAAGATTTTAAGAAAACTCAATTCACCCCCCCTCTTGAGTCGTTGAAGCCAAAACAACAATTGGCATCAGAGCTAAACTCTTAAGTTTGGCTTAACAACTATAAAAGTATGGCTTCCAATGACTGTTTGAATGAAGGGGATTCCCTTGTACGCCCTCCTGCCTTCAATGGATCTGAGTATATCTATTGGAAGGAAAGAATGGTAATCTTTCTTGAGGTAGTAGGTGTATACATTTGGGATGCAGTAGAGAATAGACCATTTGTCCCCTCCACTGTAGATGCTAATGATGCTCCAAGAAATAAGCCTAAAACCGAATGGAATGAGGATGATAATAAAAGAGTTCAATATAATGCACGTGCTAAGAATATTATAACATCTGCTTTAAGCCGTGATGAGTTTTTCAGGGTTTCAAATTGTAAATCAGCAAAGGAGATGTGGGATACATTGCAAGTAACACATGAAGGAACCACATATGTCAAAAGAGCAAGAATGAACACCCTCACACATGAGTATGAGCTGTTCAGAATGAAGCAAGGAGAACCTATGTCTGAAATGCAAAAGAGATTCACTCACATTGTCAACCAACTTGCTGGTTTTGGAAAAGCTATAACAAATGAGGATCAAATTAACAAAGTAATGAGATGCTTGAGCAGGGAATGGCAGCCTAAAGTAACTGCAATTTCAGAATCCAAAGACCTTTCAACAATGTCAATTGCAGCACTCTTTGGAAAACTACAAGAACATGAAATGGAGTTGACTAGATTGATGCTAAGTGAAGAAGAAGACAAGAACAATAGAATCGTCACATTCAAAGCTGAAAGATCTACAAAGGTTGATAGAAAGCTTAAGAAGGAAAAGAAACTTAAACGTGCATACATTGATTGGAAGGATAACAATCTTGGCTCAACGAATGATTCCAATGATGAAAAATCAAACTTGTGCTTAACTGATCATCTTCATAAAGAAGATGATGAGGTAATTGATTCTGACCTTGATGAATTACCTTCTTATGATGAATTGCAAAATGCTTTTGAAGAACTTCATAAAGAATCCATTAGACTTTCTAGATTGCTAAATAAGTCTAAGAAAACCATCACATGCCTAGAAGAGAAAAAAACTGTTTTAAACAAAGAGCTAGATGAATTAAAAACAGAAAATTGTGCTGTAAAAGAAAGATCGGCTACCGTTTTGGAACCACCTATATGCTCTAATTGTTCTAAGTGTTGTACATTGACTAAAGAAGTTGAAAAACTGAAAAATGACTTAGCCAAGTTCACAAATGGTAGAGATAACCTGAATGCTTTATTAGGACAGCAAAAATGTGTTTATGATAAGGCTGGAATAGGCTATGAACCTAAGATACATGAGAAATCTTTCAAGAAATTTTTTGCTGCACCTAAGACATCAAACACACTATTTGTTAAATGCAATTTTTGTGATAGAAAAGGTCACACAACTTCTAGATGTCAATACAGAAAATCTGCATACAATAAATCTAAGAATATATGGGTTCCTAAAGGAACTATTGCTGCAACTAACTCGAAAGGACCCAAACAGACTTGGGTACCTATAGCAAAAACATGAAATTCTGTTTTGTAGGTGTGGTGGAAGGTCAAGAGCAAAAATTGGAATCATGACAAGGAGCCTTCACCAAACACAAAATGGTCTTATGCAGAGTGAGTTTGAAATGTCAATGATGGGTGAGCTGAACTTTTTCCTTGGACTACAAATAAAGCAAACTGAAAATGGAATCTTTTTTAGCCAAACCAAGTACTGCAATGAGTTAATCAAGAAGTTTGGCATGGAAAATGCTAAGGAGATGGCTACTCCAATGAGTACCTCCTGTTATCTGGACAAGGATGAGCAAGGTAAACCTGTTGATGTTTCTAAATTCAGAGGTATGATAGGCTCACTACTTTATCTTACTGCTAGTAGGCCAGATATCATGTTTAGTGTATGCATGTGTGCTAGGTATCAAGCAAATCCAAAAGAATCACACTTAACAGCAGTTAAAAGGATAATTAAGTATCTGTTAGGAACATAAAACATGGGATTATGGTATCCCAAGGGAGCTACATGTACTTTAATTAGCTATTCAGACTCTGATTTTGCTGGTTGTAAACTAGATAGAAAGAGTACTAGTGGAACTTGCCATTTACTAGGAAACTCATTAGTATCATGGTTCAGTAAGAAACAATCTAGTGTGGCTTTATCCACTGCAGAGGTTGAATATGTAGCAGCTGGTAGCTGTTGTGCACATGTTTTATGGATGAAACAATAATTAGTTGATTATGGTGTGCAACTAAACCAAGTTCCTATTAGATGTGACAATACAATTGCAATTAACCTAACTAAGAATCCCATAATCCACTGTAGAACTAAACACATAGAAATCAGACATCATTTCATTAGAGACCACATTCAAACTAGAGAAATTGAGATTGAATTTGTTGATACAACTAAACAACTTGCTGATATTTTTATCAAGCCCTTGAACAAGGAAAGCTTCTTTTTCATTAGAAGAGAATTGGGCATAATTGATCAATCCTATATCTAATCTCTAAAGAAACTGTTTATATGACTATATCTTTGTGTAAATATGCTCTGATTCTTGTATGATTTGATTTGGAATATCTATGAATGATTAGAAGAAAGTTTTGGAATATATATGCGAGTTGAACGCGTTTTTTTTATTTACCCCTGCACCTATCCCTCTATCATGAACAATTTTATATGCTATGCTTGAATGTTTAAATGCTATTGTTGTGACTCCGGCAAGTGTACCGGGTCGTCGCAAGTAATAAAAATAACACGGTAAGTAAATACCGAGGTCGAACTCAAGGATTGGGGTACCAATTCGACTAATCCGCGGGAAGTCAGATATGTTCGGTCAAGTTACGGAAGAAGGTGGTTGAGAGAAAGAGAATAATAGCGAAATTCAACTAACAATCTAAATAAACTAATTAACTAAAAATCAGAAAACTAAAATGTCCAAGGTCACAAATCCACCTACCCAATATGTACACCCAAGTGATGATAAATCCCTCCCTAAATTCAATTACAATGTCAACCGGGACCCCTAAATTCTCCTAAATCCACTTCCGTGCTCATTAGGACGTATTCGATGATTTGAGTTAATTACTTGCTAGGTCTCTTAACCCTAATCTCGAATTCTGTTAATTCGTGTTCCCTATATGGTTGCACCGATCTCCTATTCACTCTCGTGTAATATTCGATCGATGATTCTAATTCAAGTTCTAAACGCGAATCGCTGACTAAGCCTTATCACGTTAACAAGTCAATCACGCTAGCATATAATTGACACAATCAAATCAGAATTAGAAAACAAGAATTGAATTAAGGAGAAAGACATACATCATATCGGATTTACATCGCCATGGGTAGCTTCATCGTTCCCTCGGACGAGGGGATTAGTTCCTCATGCTCATAGACAAGCGATCGGACATAATCTCCATAAGAAAAAGGGAGACGCAGCTCCAAAGAGAAAAGAAACTACCCTAAACGCTACTCTAAACAGTGGAAAACTGGATGCTAACGATTCCCTCACGATTCCCCCTGATCTGATCTGCAAAAGCCTTTAAATAGGATTCCTGATCTGCGCTCGCTCGCGAGGCGAGCAGCCTTTCGCGAGGCGAGAATTAAAATTGACGCGCTTTCAATTTGAACTCTCGCGAGGCGAAAGTGTGTTCGCGGGGCGAGTCTTCAATTTCAGGCTGTGACCTTCATCACGGTTGGGCCGTGGTGGCCTCTGACTTCCAAGTCTTCATTCTCTCACGAGGCGAGATGTCTCTCGCGGGGCGAGTCTTCAAACCTCTTCACGGGCGTGGTTTTCATCACGGCTTGGCCGTGATGGTCTCTGTCTTGCAGGTCTTCATGATTCGCGGGGCGAGAAGAGTCTCGCGTGGCGAGACAGAAATGTTGACTTTTGCTGCTTTGTTGACCTTCAGTCTCGCGAGGCGAGAATACACTCGCGGGGCGAGTGTCTCCAGACTTGCAATTTCCACTGCTTTTCGACTTTCCTTGACTCCCGGAGCTTCACTTATTTAATCTGAAACAACAAAAGCACCCACAAGCGTAATTCTATTCAAAATAACCTAAAAACTACACAAAAGACGCAAAACGAGTCAAAGTCCAACTTAGGAACAAAACAAGGCAAATTTGGGCGAAAACGAGAGTGAACTCGAATAAATTGCATGAAAACCACAGTTCATCTAGTTATAAAACTAGATAAGCCAGAGGCTTATCAAAATACCCCAAACTTAAACCTTGCTTGTCCCCAAGCAAGCTTAAAACTCAAAAAGGACTCAAGACTTGGCAAGCCTAAAGGAATCAATCGATTTCGCACAAATTTAATGCAACTTTACAAAACAGTTTTTCTCCTATGATCTCCCCCCTACATCAATGTAATCCCCACATTCATTTACTTTAAACCATTGAGAACTTCATCATTCATGCAATCATTAGTCTAAGTTGAGGATCAGGGTCACACACAAAAGGAAGATCACCAATTTCAAACAATTGCCTTCCTTACAAGGGTATGTAAAATTTCACTCATTCGCTCAATTCGTCAAGGCTTTCAACTTTTTCACTCAATTTCACTTATCAAGAGCACTTCCCATGAATTTGATTTTCATCTCAAAAATGGTCCCCACGTAAACATGTATGCAACATCAGAAGGTCTTTTAAAGGTTGTAATGGGGCCTGGCTCAGGGTAGGATATACAAGGATATTTAGGCTTAAGTCCCTAGGAACTAAGAGAGCATGAGCATTAAACACATTTTCCACTCAAATTCCTTTTTTCCATTTTTCATTTGGGCTCGGGTGACTACAACCTTTTCCTTGCTAATCTTTTTGTTCTGCCCCTTTTCCTTTGGCATTTTTTTTTGTTTTCTTTTTTTTTTTTTTTTGGGTTTCAACCTTTATTTTTCTTTTTCTCACCCCAAAATGTCATACCTCCTTGTAGCCATCCCAAACTTAGTTTCTCACAACCTTTCTCTTGCTCATTTCCATGCTCTCCTAATCCTAAGATTGGGTTAACATGGTTTTTCGGATTTTGGCTCGTAACGTAGGGTCATCAAGAAACAATAAGTCAATTGGGCTCAATTTGGCTAACTAGGGAACATGCATTAGGGATGGTTCATTTCAGGCCAAGTAGTTATTCAAAGAACATTGCCTAAATCATTTGATGCAACACATAAACATGCAAACCATATAGAGATTCAAGCAAATTCGGGAAAGTGCAACTTGACAGTGATTCACACATTCAAAAACAGAGTTGGAGGCTCAAATTCCTCACCTGGACATTTTTCAAATTGTTTGACCGAGATACAATTCCTAGTGTGTGCACCCCCCTCACTCCAAACTTATCATAAATCAAGTAATCACAACAAAATTCTCAAAGTTCAATTTTCAATTTTTAAGTGGGGATCAACTTTTCTAATTTCAGAACTTAGGGTAAATCATCAATGTTCAAATAATTCATGCAAACAATCCATGCTAAATTCAATTAACATCCAACAAGCTTGCCGACACGACATTCATACAACAACTCTTGATCTTCTCAAATTATTCAAGAGCGACAACAAAAACAAAAGCACAAACAAAACAAAACAGAAGTTAGGAAAGGAGAGGGATACCTAGCTTGGGTTGCCTCCCAAGAAGCGCTTGTTTAACGTCCCGAGCCTGACTTATTAAGAAGCATCCACCTGGATCCCATAGTCTGTGGTACAGAGGCCAAGAGATGCTCATCATATGCGATTCTCCACCCGGATCAAAAGGTTTATGAAGTGGCCCTCGTAGGAGCAATATGACCTTATCATCAACTCCACCCAGCCAGTGTGTGAAAACTCCATTGACCTCTTCAATTATGAACTCACTTCCTCTCGGGTCAAATGGTGTTTTCACGAGGAAGTGTGCTAGACAAGTGGGAGGGTCTAATTTACCGGTGTCCACACATGCATGCAAGCCAACATATTTATTTAATGCATCCAAATCAGGTTGCTTGGCAAGCATGGTGGAATCCTCCGCCACTTTATCTTCATCTTGATCTCTACCCCCTTGCTCCAGTGCCTTGTCCTTTGCCAATTCCTCTTCCTTAGGTTGCTCTTCCTCAACATGTGGTTGTTCCGGGGCCATGACACTTGCCAATTCCTCTTCCTTAGATTGTTCTTCCTCAACATGTGGTAGTTCTTCCTCAACTCCCTGAGAACTAGTTACACCCCAGTCATATCCCAACACCCCACTGCTTCTAGTTGTTGTGGCATTGCATGGGCTCTTAGGGTGGTTCTCGGCATCACCTGGGAAAGTCTCTGGGATATGCTTATTTTGTTGTTCTACGAGCTGACCCAACTCCTCTACAGCCGCAATCGCCTTCTCAAATGATGTCTCCATAGAACTCGCCAACTTATCCATTGCCGCATTTGCCCTCTCAAGAGCCAACTCCCACGGTTGTGGCTGCCAATTCTGTTGAGGTTGTTGTTGCCAATTTTGTTGAGGTTGTGGCTGCCAGGCTAGACCACCGCCATCATTACTCCAAGCAAAATCCGGATGGTCTCTACTCATATCACCCCAATACTGATTCCGACTCTGATAGTTGTTCTGGGGCACGCTGTCATTATGCCATGGTTCCACATATACATGAGGGAAGTAGAACGGACAACTCCAAGTGTCATGGTTCCCATCACAATATTCGCAACCCGGAAGCATTCCTTCATGTACCTCGCATACAAAACAAGGCAAGACCAAGTGGAATCAAAGAAGTAGAGAGATAGTAGAAAATAAAAAGAGAATAATAAAAATAAAAATAAAAAATAAGAACAAAAAATAACTTAACCAAGTAATCAAACTCCCATAAAATCAGAAAAATTGGTTGTGCCAATCCCCGGCAACGGCGCCAAAAACTTGTTGTGACTCCGGCAAGTGTACCGGGTCGTCGCAAGTAATAAAAATAACACGGTAAGTAAATACCGAGGTCGAACTCAAGGATTGGGGTACCAATTCGACTAATCCGCGGGAAGTCAGATATGTTCGGTCAAGTTACGGAAGAAGGTGGTTGAGAGAAAGAGAATAATAGCGAAATTCAACTAACAATCTAAATAAACTAATTAACTAAAAATCAGAAAACTAAAATGTCCAAGGTCACAAATCCACCTACCCAATATGTACACCCAAGTGATGATAAATCCCTCCCTAAATTCAATTACAATGTCAACCGGGACCCCTAAATTCTCCTAAATCCACTTCCGTGCTCATTAGGACGTATTCGATGATTTGAGTTAATTACTTGCTAGGTCTCTTAACCCTAATCTCGAATTCGTTAATTCGTGTTCCCTATATGGTTGCACCGATCTCCTATTCACTCGTGGCAATATTCGATCGATGATTCTAATTCAAGTTCTAAACGCGAATCGCTGACTAAGCCTCATCACGTTAACAAGTCAATCACGCTAGCATATAATTGACACAATCAAATCAGAATTAGAAAACAAGAATTGAATTAAGGAGAAAGACATACATCATATCGGATTTACATCGCCATGGGTGGCTTCATCGTTCCCTCGGACGAGGGGATTAGTTCCTCATGCTCATAGACAAGCGATCGGACATAATCTCCATAAGAAAAAGGGAGACGCAGCTCCAAAGAGAAAAGAAACTACCCTAAACGCTACTCTAAACAGTGGAAAACTGGATGCTAACGATTCCCTCACGATTCCCCCTGATCTGATCTGCAAAAGCCTTTAAATAGGATTCCTGATCTGCGCTCGCTCGCGAGGCGAGCAGCCTTTCGCGAGGCGAGAATTAAAATTGGCGCGCTTTCAATTTGAACTCTCGCGAGGCGAAAGTGTGTTCGCGGGGCGAGTCTTCAATTTTGTGTCGTGACCTTCATCACGGTTGGGCCGTGATGGCCTCTGACTTCCAAGTCTTCATTCTCTCGCGAGGCGAGATGTCTCTCGCGGGGCGAGTCTTCAAACCTCAAACTGTTCACGGGCGTGGTTTTCATCACGGCTTGGCCGTGATGGTCTCTGTCTTGCAGGTCTTCATGATTCGCGGGGCGAGAAGAGTCTCGCGTGGCGAGACAGAAATGTTGACTTTTGCTGCTTTGTTGACCTTCAGTCTCGCGAGGCGAGAATACACTCGCGGGGCGAGTGTCTCCAGACTTGCAATTTCCACTGCTTTTCGACTTTCCTTGACTCCCGGAGCTTCACTTATTTAATCTGAAACAACAAAAGCACCCACAAGCGTAATTCTATTCAAAATAACCTAAAAACTACACAAAAGAAGCAAAACGAGTCAAAGTCCAACTTAGGAACAAAACAAGGCAAATTTGGGCGAAAACGAGAGTGAACTCGAATAAATTGCACGAAAACCACAGTCCATCTAGTTATAAAACTAGATAAGCCAGAGGCTTATCAGCTATCCTTCTCTATTGCGTTGAATGTTTCTTTTCTTTACCTTTTTGATAATGCCAAAAGGGGGAGGAAAAAGTAGAAAAAGTATGATATAGAGAAAGGGGATAATAACAAGTTATACATGCATATGTTGAGGGGGAGCTTATAAGCTTACATGATTAATGGGGAGTAAATCAAATTCTGCTATGATAATATTTTTTTTTGCTCTGATATACTTCTACTCTGACTGCTCTGATACCATGATATAAATCTGTCAAAAAGACTTAGCTTCTGCTACACTTATACTATGATCTTATAATTTGTTGGAAGATTTGTCATAATCAAAAATGGGGAGATTGTAAGACTTAATGACTTAGAGATTTTGATATATGACAAATACAATTTAATGTGTATGCAAGTGTTTTAGTATCAAATTTCAAAGACAGGTATCAAGCAGTGATCAACAAGTTCATTAAGCAAATTCAAGGAAAATATTCAAGGAAGAACCTGAAGAAATCAAAAGAGCTACATGGAGGAATAAAAGAGCAAAGACAGAGATCAAAGGATCATCAAGACCAAGCTTAAAGGAGAAATTAGATTTAAGTCTTAGATGATTTTTAAGAGAAAGAAATATCTTGGTCACAAAATAGCTCAACTAAAAAGATGCATGAAGAAAATCAATTTTCATAACCTGCATTAAAAGGAATAAGTTTTCGTTAATGAAAATGATTTTTGGAAATAAGATTTGATAAGAAGCGCTCGTCCAATACAAGTGACAGAAGTGCTCATCCACTAAAGTGATATAAGCGCTCATCCACTAAAGTGACAGAAGTGCTCGTCCAATAAAGTGACACAAGCGCTCGTCCACTAAAGTGACAGAAGTGCTAGTTCACTAAAGTGACATATGTGCTCGTCCACACAAGTGACAGAAGCGCTCGTCCACACAAGTCTTTGGACTTACTAAGTCTTTAATGAGAAGCTCCGTTTGCTGATGTGGCTAGATGGACGCGCTTATTTTCAAGATGGACGCGAATGCTATAAGAACCAATGTAGAATCTTATTTCAAGAACCAGAATCAAGAAAATAGATTATGTTATCAGATCCAAATATTTTTTGATTGATCCCAACGACTATAACTTGTTTTCTATTTAAAAAGGGATTAAAGGAACACTTTTTCATAAGAACAACAACAGATAAGAATTATACGATATCAATTGTGAAAATCATTCATCATCTTTCTTGAGCTTATTGTGAAAAAGAGAGTTTCATTCTTATAAGTGCTTCAATTTGTTTATCTGACTATTGAGAGTTAGGAATCAATTTTTCGTTTTATTTGATTGTAAAGAGAGAGGGAGTCTTTCTGCGAGATTAGGGTGAGGTATCCCTAAGGAACAACATTGAGGCTCTTCACAAGAGTGTGGTATCTCGAGGTGAAGGAGTGCTCTGTGGTGTAAAGGTTTTTCAAGCTACCTGGCTAAAGCTTGTTGCGTTAGTGTGTTAAAACCCACAGGTGGAGTGGGAACTGGATGTAGGTCACAGTGGTGGTGACTGAACCAGAATAAATCTGGTTGTGTGGTATCTCTAAACTAAAACTCTTTTACTTTCTGTTTATGTTCAAGAATCTGTGATTTTGATGTTTAAAGTTCAATATAATTTCTGTTCTTGATCTGTATAAACTGTATTGAAACCTGAGTCCGATTGTAATCAAGTCTGTGTAATCCGTGTTCAAAACCGAGTTGATCAAAACCATTCTTGATTGCTGAAACTGAAACCTACAAGCTTGTTCTTGATTGTTAATGCTTGTATCTGAAACTCGCATAACTTGTTCTTAATCTTTAAAGGTTTAATCAGTTTCTGTATTTTGTTATTACTAAGTTTTGAACCTGAATCTATTCTGTGATTAATCTTTCTGAATTAATCTTTCTTATCCTCATCACCTTCTATTCAAGATTTTATATAAACCCTTCATTGATTTTGTAAAAGATCCTGAGGCCACAAATCTGAAAAGTATAGTTTTATGAAAAGCTTTTAAGAGGGAAAGATTTTAAGAAAACTCAATTCACCCCCCCCCCCCCACTTGAGTCGTTGAAGTCAAAACAACAGTAATGATGTAAGTAATCCGACTGCTACACAATTTAATGATGTAAGTATCACCGACTCTTACGGGGTCATAACCTAGTGCCTCAACCTCTCACCAGAAACTTGTATAAATCCTCAAATCATATCTCATAGTCTCATCTATAAAACAACCTGATTAGGCTATACACTTCTAAGTCCGATTCATTCTCTCACCCACATACATATCCCCCGAATAACATATATCCTTACTTAAAAGTTAACTAAGCACATTATCAAGCTAGACAGATCATGCATAATACAATAATAATAAAATATCCAAACAACAAAATAAAACGTCACATGCAGTAGAATACCTCAACTAGCGTATCACAAACAATCAATAATCATAAAGTCAAGCATCCTCAATATTATAAGATTATCCTAACGGCGATAAACCTACAATCTCCAAATCATCATTAGTTTAAAGGAAAAGTTTACAATGCGATTTTGGTCTTGTCTATTACTCGACCACTAGTAGGGTTTAGGTCGTCCTAGACAATTATTATATTATAAATTACTTATCCATTCCGACGATAGGTTGAATCTTTCCCCCACCTGATTGACGTGCGCGCTTTCCAGTACAAGCTCCGAATGCGTCCACACTACTGCCATGAACCTCATCATGCTGTCCAACAACATCCACAAATCTGCCACCATCCATCCTTACACATCCACCATTCCGCTTTCCGTCCCGATTACACGTACGAGTATCACAATTCGTCGGAAACACCAAATACCAACCTAATCAACAATAGGGTTTCGAATAAATAAATCTATTTGAATCAAGAGACAAAATAGAAGAAAAACTTATGAGAACAACAGCTGGACTTACGGGAAATTAGATTCAAAATAAGCTCATGAATCCTAGGGAAAGGCTACCAAAACAATGCTACTATTCGAGCTCCATTTCTCTGGACACAACATATTTACAAAAATGAACAGTGATGATGAATAAATATCCTTCCTAAACCTTATCACAAAGTTTCAGCCCGATCCAACGGTTAACAAATCTCAGATCGCAATTTTATGGTGACAGGTTAGATGGTATACGGGTTGAGTTTCTCATACTCTGGAGGTTTTTTCACAACTATGACCGTTAGATATGAAGAACCATAAGTCTTGAACCTTCTTCTAAAATTTGACAGTGAGCTAACGGTTGAAGAGTGTTTGGCGAGTCTCTCACTGCGACTGCTCCAACTAGGTTTCAAAGCTTCCAACAAAGGCTTCTTGCAACTATTGAGGTTTCTCTCTCAATTCTTCTCCTCTAATCCGAAGTAGTGGGTGATAAAGAGAGTTAAGGGGACGAGGAAGAGGATCCTCCATTGAAATGAAGAAAAGAATGATCCAAGATGCAAGCTTTGTCATCATGGAGTCTTAGGTTTTTTAGAGAAATGACTTAGAGAATTTTGATGAAATGAATGAATGACTTACCTCAAGTGATGAAGAGGAGAGGGCAGCCATGAAAATGGCTATGTGTGGGGATGTTACAGCCATATAAAATGAGTGGTTAAGGGATAGGAGAGGTGTCGTTAATAACCATAGTTGATGTTAACTAAGCTAGGTTAAGTTAAGTTAGAAATATAGTATTATAAGCTAGCTAGTCTTAGTAATCATCATGTCTAGGAATGAAATGTGTGGTGGATGGGTGTTTGAACGGTGTGGCTGAGTTTGGACCACAAAATAGGAAGAAGAAGCCAATTTGTACATGACTTGCCTTAACCATGGTTAACATTTAACTAAGATAGGTTAGGTTAAGGGTATTTTAGTCTTTTCACACCTTAACATCATTTATTACATGGTGAGTCACACCATGACTCACTAGGTGACTCACCCCCCATGAGTCATCCATGACTCATTGTCTCCATCCATTAGCGGGTCCCGGAAATCCCATATTCAGCTCCATTGTTTACCCGATTTAGGTTTTTGAGAGGAAAATGATGAAACGAAAGCAAAATGAAATAGGTATGGTTTATTGGATGCGGCTACATGAAATTGGAGAGATGTGGGAGGTTTACAACCATGTAAAATGAGTGGTTAAAAGTGAGGAGATGTGTTTTGTTTATAACCATGAAAGCTTGGGGTCATTTTGGTCTTTTTACCTTAAAAGACATAATTACTTGCATTAAATGCTCCATAAATGCTTGGTGAGTCATGGTGGTGACTCACCCCATGACTCATCCCCTCCGGTGTCCGATTTCGTCTCTGTAGTTCCGTTTCCGACTCCGTCGGTTTCCCGATTAGGGTTTCTGTTCGTTTTTCACCAAAATTCACCTGAATAAAATCTAATATTTTATTTTTGGGCAAAAATTTGGAAAATATACTTCTTCACGGACATCATATAAAAATCTACGATTTTTCAGTTTTCGAGTCAAATTGTGGTTTTCTGCCGGTATAAAATTATACTGTCACTAAAAACGCAGATCGGTTTCCGTCTGAGTTTTAAACCCAAATTTTAACCAGAGCTTCCTACCATAGAGTAGGTTCTAGATATGCTTTTGTTTTCTCCAAAATAATTTTCTAGGTCTCGGATAAAAATATAAATAAATATATCTTTATTGTTAATACAACATATACGAAAATCAGGTTGTTACACATGGTTGCTTTTGAATATTTGGTCTTCTGAAACCTTGATCCTTGTAAGAGAAAACTTCAGCATATTCTTACTTGAGTAGACAACCCACGAAAGTCTTCTGTCTTGAGTTTATTCTTCAGTTAGGGTGAGCAAATGGGTGAAGATACTGTCATTAGAAGAGGTGACTTTTCTCTATAAAGTCAACAAGTCGATATATACTTCTGATAGGAGAGACTTCTTCAACAGACGGGTCATCTTTCTTCATAAGACAAGTGATTTCTATCTTTGATCAGGTTATAATTAGGATAGATGAGTAATTAAAAACAATTAAAATATTGATCTGCACACTAACTAGACGGGACAACAACCAATACAAAGTTCAATTAAATCAGTGAACAAATGTTTAGTTTTTATAAAAACTTTAGATAAATGCACATCAGACATTTAGAGACTCAACAATCTCCCCCTTTTTGATGATGACAAACATTGAAAACGATTTAATGAACTTTGGAATTATTTAACAGAAAACCCGTGACACCCTCTACCCCGCATATTATTTATAAAACAATTGCTTAAAATATGTAATATAAAAACATGCATTTATTTCATTAAATAAAAACTTGGATAAAAGGTACCACATTGTAACAACTCAACGCGGAAAGAACATAAAAGTTTAAAAAAGATAAAACATAAACGAAACATAAACATATCCCAACCCCGATGTAACATATGGAGCTGGTATAACTGTTCCGAAATAAATCCTTGGAATACAACTGAAACTAACAAGAACTATAACTACTAAAAACAAAGTAAACATCCTAGCTAGAGTCCTGACTCCTCAGAGTCACTCCTCCACTGGCTGCTAACCGTCCTCTGCATAAGAGATACAAACAAACAACTGGGGAAGAGAAAACGGGGAGTAAGAAATCATTTAAACACAATGGCATGGAAGTAGTTAAGCAAGATGATCATACATCATAACATGACATAACATGATCATACATCACTAGAAGAGTTGACTTTTCTCCAGAAAGTCAACAAGTCCATATATACTTCAGATAGGTGAGACTTCTTCAACAGACGGGTCATCTTTCTTCATAAGTTAAGTGATTTCTATTTTGATCAGGTTTGACTTAGGATAGATGAGTAATTAAAAACAATTAAAATATTGATCTGCACACTAAGTAGACGGGACCACAACCAATACAAAGTTCAATTAAATCAGTGAACAAATGTTTAGTTTTTATCAAAACTTAGGGCAAATGCACATCAGACATTTAGAGACTCAACAATATCCCCCTTTTTTATGATGACAAATGTAACATCCCTGGATGCTTTATGGATTGACGACTGTCCCCACAAACCAACACGGGTCTTTTCAGTGTGCTTTGTCCTCACTCACACGCTTCCTGGGAAAACTTCCCAGGAGGTCACCCATCCCAGAATCGCTCCAAGTCAAGCACGCTTAACTGTGGAGTTCTTAAGTGATGGGCTACCGAAAAGAAGATGCATCTTATTATTATAGGTAGTACCAATAAATTCATATAAGTCTTCCTCAACTGTATAGTCCCATACCTACACAGTCTCAGGATCCCTCTCATTTGGGTGTGTAATCGGTTCGTTCATGTGTCCCTCCGCCTAGAAGTCTGCCAGGAGTCGCTCCTTGTCCGTGCCTTCTTGCACCGGCGACCACTCCTCGCCCTCGTCGGCACCCGGGTGTTACAACAAACATTGAAAATGATTTAATGAACTTTGGAATTATTTAACAGAAAACCTGTGACACCCTCTACCCCGCATATTATTTATAAAACATTTGCTTTAAAGATGTAATATAAAAACATGCATTTATTTCATTAAATAAAAACTTGGGTAAAAGGTACCACATTGGAACAACTCAACGCGGAAAGAACATAAAAGTTTAAAAAAGATAAAACATAAACGAAACATAAACATATCCCAACCTTGATGTAACATACGGAGCTGATATAACTATTCCGAAATAAATCCTTGGAATACAACTGAAACTAAAAACAACTATAACTACTAAAAAAAACTAAACATCCTAACTAGAGTCGCGGCTCCTCATAGTCAGCCCTCCAATGACTGCTCACCGTCCTCTGCATAAGAGATATAAACCAACAACAGGGGAAGAGAAAATGGGGTATAAGAAATCATTTAAACACAACGGCATGGAAGTAGTTAAGCAAGATGTTCATACATCATAACATGGCATATAACATCAACATATGGATAATCATGTCTACAAATCATCTCAACCAACATATGCTATGCGGTGCAACACTACTCCGCTACTCCGTTATGCATGTGGATCCAAACTATCTCAGGAAGGAAACTTAGGAGTTACATATCTACATTGGCCAAAAAGCACCAACTCCGGCAGTCCACCAAACCATGGGTGAACTCCTTGGATAGCCGACACATCATAACCTGGATGCGCCACTGTGGGGGCGCATGGTCCACCAAACCTTAGGCGAACCACCCGAGACTTGGCCAGATCGTCGTACTATGGGACGACCTCCCCTATGTTGATCTTCCCCCACTAACAACTTCAACGTATGAATGCATGAGCACAACAACAAACAAGGCCACCACCTCCTTTGCTTGGGTCAATAAGCTCCCAAGACTTATCACCAACATCAACGTCAACATCAACACCTCAACCCTTCTGGGTCAAGGCTCCCTTAGCCAAAAAGCACTAAGGTTCGACTTAACAACACCTCGACCGAAAAGCATCGAGGCCACCTTGGCCAAAAAGCACCAAGGTCTATCAACGTGCGGTAACCCACTGGGCACCGGCTCCACCAACTTGTTATTTTTGTTTATCTTAATTGATCTTTAATTAATTTATCTAACTGTCTCTATCCGATTGGTGTATTATCATATCATTGGGGACATTTGGGGTGGAACACCCCTTTAAACCTTTAATCTCAGATTCTGTCCTGGAGGGGAAGCACGGGCGTGCTCCCACTATGCACGGTTGTGCTCCTGCTCTGTAAGGTCGTGATTAAAGCGCGACCATCTTCCATTTTCAAACTGGGAGCATGGGCGTGCTCCATGTTCAGCACAACCGTGCTCTTGGAGCTGGTCGTGCAGTTCTGGGAAGACTCATGGTGTTCTTGGGGTTAGTCAGTCTATCCACAACAACCTATATAGCCTCAAAACCAGCTGGAGTCCTAGGGAGTCTAGAAACAAAATCCATGGAAATACTATCCCACTTCCATTCTGGGATACTTAAAGGTTGCATCTTTATGGAAGGCTTTTGGTGCTTTATCTTGGCCTTCTGGCACACCAGACAAGCATACACAAACTCAACCACATCTTTCTTCATCCTAGGCTACCAAAACATCCTCTTAAGATCCTGATACATCTTGGTGGCACCTGGGTGCACACTCAAACCGCTCTTATGTCCTTCTTCAAGGATCAACTTTCTAAGGTCCGGGACGTCTGGTATACAGACTCTATCTTTGAACCTCAAAACTCCATCACTTCCTTCTTTAAAGCAAAGGTTTCTACCTTGAGCGAGCAACACTCGCTGATCTAAGAGAAACTGGTCTATCTTGTGACCCTCTCTAACTTGATCCATCAAACTATTGGTAACCTTCAAGGTTCCAAGCCTAATGCTCTTAGGGGTAACTTCCCAAGCTAGACTTAGGTCTCTAAACTCCTCAATCAGATCCATCTCCCTAACCATTAAAGCGGAGGCGTGCAAGGCTTTCCTACTTAAGGCATCTGCCACCACATTGGCCTTTCCTGGGTGGTAGGTTAGATCAAACTCGTAATCCTTTAAAAACTCCATCCACCTACACCGCCTCATATTCAACTCCTTCTGATCAAAGAGATACTTCAGACTCTTATGATTACTAAAGACCTCAAACTTCGCTCCATAAAGGTAATGCCTCCAGATCTTTAAGGCAAATACCACAGCTCCTAATTCTAGGTCATGGGTAGGGTAGTTCTTCTCATGGATTTTCAACTGCCTAGAAGCATAAGCCATTACCTTACCATCTTGCATTAACAATCCACCTAAACCTTGCTTCGATGCATCACAGTACACTACGAAATGTTTACTAGGATCTGATAAAACTGATACTAGTGCTGATGTTAACCTATCCTTAAGGGTTTGGAAACTCCCTTCACACTTAGAGACCCACACAAACAATTGTCCATTCTTGGTGAGACGGGTTAAGGGTAAAGCTAACTTAGAGAAACCTTCTATAAACCTCCTATAGTACCCTGCTAAACCCAAGAAACTCCTAATCTCAGTTACTGACTTCGGCGCATCCCACTAGAGCACCGTCTCAACCTTAGCCGGGTCTACAGCTATCCCACCTTTAGAGATGACGTGTCCTAAGAAACTCACCTCCTCTAACCAAAACTCATACTTAGACAACTTAGCATACAACTGCTTTTCCTTAAGGATCTGCAAGACAATCCTCAAGTGTTCCTCATGTTCCTCCTTGGTCTTGGAGTACACTAAGATGTCATCTATGAAAACCACCACAAACTTATCCAAGTAAGGGTGAAAGGTCTTGTTCATGTAGTCCACGAACACAGCAGGAGCATTGGTCACACCAAAGGGCATAACCAAGTACTCATAGTGACCATAACGCGTTCTAAACGATGTCTTAGGGATGTCCTCAAACTTAACCCAAATCTAATGGTATCCTGACCTCAAATCTATCTTTGAGAAGACGCAAGCTCCGATCAACTGATCCATAAGATCATTAAGGGGATACCGATTCTTAATGGTCACCTTGTTGAGTTGTCGATAGCCGACACACAACCTCATATTGCCGTCCTTCTTCTTTACTAGCAACACTGGCGCTCCTCATAGGGATATGCTAGGCCTAATACAATGCTTCTGGTTAAGATCCTCTATCTGTTTTTTCAACTCAGCTAGCTCTAGAGGAGACATTCTATAAGGCTTTATGGATATTGGCCCGGTGCCAGGCACTAAGTCTATGGTGAACTCAACATCTCTCTCAGGGGGCAAGTTATAAACATCCCCCGGAAACACTTTTGGAAATTCCCGCACAACAGGCACACTTCCGACATCAGGAGGGCTCTCTAATTCCAGGGAAGACAGCATCATGTACACTTGGGCCTTGTCTTTCATCGAAGCCTTAACTTGGTTTTTTTTATAAGCCGAAGCCTTAACTTGGTTGGCAGAGAGAAAGGTCGGATTCCTAGACTCCACAGGATTTCCAAAAACTATGGTTTTATCAAAACAATTCAAAAGGATATGGTTAGAAGATAACCAGTCCATGCCAAGAATGACATCAAGGTCCTTTAAAGGTAGGCATACAAGATTTACAATAAAAGTTCTACCATTATTGGTGATATGACTGTTCTTGCATGCATGAGAAGTAAGAACATGTTTATTTGTAGGTGTAGAAACGACCAAATCATACTCAAGAAAAGTAACAGGAAATTTAAGAATCTTGACCCTTTCATATGATATAAACGAGTGCGTAGCACCCGAATCATACAATACAGTTAAAGGAGTTCCATCAATTAAGCACATACCTTGGATCAAGTCATCAGACTCAGAGGTCTCAGCTCCACTAAGAGTAAAGACTCTTCCAGTAGTGTTCAGTCTATTAGCCTGAGACTGATGACTCTTGCTAGCACTTGGAGGCTCTGACTTTGCTCCTCCACAATCCTGACTGATGTGACCAGACTTGCCACACCTGAAGCAGATGACATCCGATTCCTTACACTGGGTAGTGAAGCGATCTGGTGCACCGCACTTACAACACTTCATGGGTCTAGAGGCGTTGGAATTTCCACCCCTGGACCTATCATGAGAAAACTGTGGCTTCCTGCTACTCTGCTTGAAATCCCAACCGGCTGGAGCGTAACGCTGGTTGCCCTTGTCCTTCTACTCGGTCTTCTTGCTGCCCTGGCTATCTGAATTCCTGAAACTGGACACTCTGGACTTGTAGGCATCCTAATAGATCCTACACTTGATCACCAAGGTTGGGAAGACTCTGATCTCCTGATAACTGATCGCTTGCTTGATCTCTGGACGAAGGCCATCCTCGAACTTGACACACTTTGACCGATTATCCACCATGACCTGATAAGGTGTGTAGTACCTAGCTAGCTCCTCAAACTTAGCTGCATACTCGCCCACTGACATATTTCCCTGCTTCAGCCCTAAGAATTCCATCTCTTTCTTGTCACATACATCCGCCGGAAAATACTTCTCCAGAAACCTATCTCTGAACATAGCCCAGGTGACTACTGTATCCTCAGCCACCATCCTTTAACGACAATTCTCCCACCAGTGCTCAATCTCCTTCATCCACAACAAAGCTCCCTCAGGATCATAAGCTCCTTTGAAAGACGGCGGATTGTTCCGCTGGAACTTGTCGAGACCCAGGAACTCAGCTGGTCCTCCGTTGTCGAGTGCCAACGCGTCAGCGATTGCCTGATCGTTTCTGCCTCTTCCTGCCATGAGTTCCTGTACATGTCCAAAACAACCATCAAATACAGAGAACTCATGCAGGAAAAGCGATAGGCTCAAAACATTAAGCATCATTATCTATAACAAGTATAGACAATTCAAAAAAGAGCATAAACCAGACTCACAACACGGCCTGATAGGATAGACCTGCTTTGATACCACTAAATGTGACACCCTCTACCCCACATATTATTTATAAAACATTTGCTTAAAAGAGGTAATATAAGAACATGCATTTATTTCATTAAATAAAAACTTGGATAAAAGGTACCACATTGTAACGACTTAACACGGAAAGAACATAAAATTTTAAAAAAGATAAAACATAAACGACACATAAACATATCCCAACCCCGATGTCACATACAAAGATGGTATAATCGTTCCGAAATAAATCATCGGAATACAACCTAAATTGAAACTAACAACAACTATAACTACTAAAAACAAACTAAACATCCTAGCTACAATCGCAGCTACTCAGAATCACTCCTCCACTGGTTGCTCATCATCCTTTGCATAAGAGATACAAACCAACAGCAGGGGAAGAGAAAACGGGGAGTAAGAAATCATGTAAACACAATGGCATGGAAGTAGTTAAGCAAGATGATCATACACCATAACATGGCATAGCAATACATGACATGTAACATCAACATATGGATAATCATGTCTACAAATCATCTCAACCAACATATGCTATATGGTGCAACTCTACTCTACTACTTCGTTATACATGTGGATCCAAAGTATCTCAGGAAGGCAACTTCGGAGTTACATATCCACATTGGCCAAAAACCACCAACGCCGACAGTCCACCAAACCATGGGTGAACTTCTTGGATAGCCGACGCATCATAACGTGGATGCACCACCGCGGGGGCGCATGGTTCACCAAACCTTGGGCGAACTACCCGAGACTTGGCCAAATCGTCGTACTCTAGGACGACCTCCCCTATGTTGATATTCCCCCACTAACAACTTCAACGTATGAATGCATGAGCACAACAACAAACAAGGCCACCACCTCCTTTTCTTGGGCCAATAAGCACCCAAGACTTATCACCAACATCAACGTCAACATCAACACCTCAACCCTTTTGGGTCAAGGCCCCCTTAGACAAAAAGCACTAAGGTTCGACTTAACATCACCTCGACCGAAAAGCATCGAGGCCATATTGGCCAAAAAGCACCAAGGTATATCAATGTGCGGTAACTGTCTGGGCACCGACTTAATCAACTTGTTATTCTTGTTTATCTTAATTGATCTTTAATTAAGTTATCTAACTGTCTTTGTCCGATTGGTGTTTTATCATATCATTGGGGACATTAGGGGTGAAAAACCCCTTTAAACCTTTAATCTCAGATTCTGTCCTAGAAGTGAAGAACGGGCGTGCTCCCACTAAGCACAGGCGTGCTTCCACTTGAGTGAACCACGATCGTGCACCAATTATGCACGGCTGTGCTTGATGCACGGTCGTGCTCCTGCTCTGTATGGCCGTGCTTAAAGTGTGATCTTCTTCCAGATTCAAACTGGGAGCAAGGGCGTGATCCTTGTTCAGCACGCCCGTGCTCCCTATTCAGCACGCCCGTGCTCCTGGAGCTGGTCGTGCTGTTCTGGGCAGACACATGGTGTTCTTGGGGTTAAAGTCTCCCTAAACACTCTTAAATCAGTTCCCAGGGTCTTAACTAACCATTTGGCATCAAACCTCACCTCTCACTAACAGTTCATGTCTTATGAGATATTTGGGAAAATTATTCCCTTAATCACTACATTAATTAAGAGTCCTAAATTAGCCAGTTAGGGTCTCATTAACATGTTCAACAACGACAACATAACTCAGCCAATCAACATTCAGCCAATCAGTGCATAACAACAACAACATAACAATCATATTCATATCATGAACAGATTCAACTATTTATACACCATTGGCATATATCATGTAATTATAAACAATAAACATCCCATTAACCAACTAGAAATTATAACAACTAACTCATACAACTAAACAGATTATGGCATCAACAAAAATTTAATCATATTCAAAGGTAGCATTTAACGTTCATAATAGTTAACAAATAATGGGGCTACGGGAACCCCTCATCTTACGCTACACCCTTGCCTAGTGTATACACTATCCTTCTCCCCATAGCTGGTATGAAGAAACTGATAATGATAATGCAACCGGTAACCTACGCGTTCCTCGAGTGGCTTAGTTAGCTTTCCAAGCCTTGGTCAAACAGAAAGGGTTAACCAATTAGTTCTTAAATCTAAAATAATAGAAAGGGAAATACTAAAGAGAGGAATTGTTACCTACAGGAATCAACATCGATGAACTAGACGTTCCCAAGAGTCTCTAAAGCTCCAATAGTACAATGGGTTTAGAGAAAATAGGGAAGAAAGGGTTGATAGTCACACTAGGGTTTTTGTTATACCAAAATAGGGCTTAAAAATGTAAACCCTCAATTACTGTGCCTTTTTTTTATAGGCTGCAGGCCTAATCACGACCATGCACCCCATTAAGCACGGGAGTGCTTAACTCAGCGTCTCCGTGACGCCAAACCCTTGCATGGTCGTGCTTCTCATTAAGCATGGGCGTGCTCGCCAATCACTTGTACGGTCGTGCTTGTGATCCAAACTGCCACAAGACACAGCCTCGAGCACGGGCGTGCTAGACATGAGCACGACCGTGCTCTTGTGCCAGAAAGGATTTTAAGCCTAAAAATCCCACTTAGCCCTCAACAACAACTCTAAGCTAAGTCCTAAGACTTAAACAATCAAACAAACAACACTTAATGAAAAACGGGGTGTTATAACCAAGACAGATAGGTATAAACAACTTGTAAATTTTGCTTATGCAGATAGGTACCAGAGATGTTATACCTTTTATCAAATCATTTATGTAACACCTCATTTTTCGTGTTAAGCCCTTAAGTATGTTTATGTGTTGCATGTTGTTAAGTTTCACCTTCAGAGTGTTTAAAGGGACTAAGTGGGACTTTCAAAGTGGAAAATCCCTTTTCTGGCACATGAGCATGACCGTTCTCATGTCTAGCACGCCCGTGCTTGATCAGCATGCTCAGTGGCTGCTTAAGCCACAAGCATGGCCTTGCTCAAGGGGAGCACAGTGTCGGAAACACGCGCTTATGACGTTAAAGTTGTGAGCACGTGCTTAAACGAGTGCGACCCCATGCTCATGTTAAGCACGACCGTGCTTAGTGGGAGCACATCCGTGCTTGGGGTTAGGGTTTATAAAAAGGAGGGTTTTAGAGAGGGTTATGAGTTAACCCTCAAAATTGGAACTTTTAGCAACCCTAGTGAGGCTGCAACCCCTCTTTCCCCTATTTCCTTTGAACCCTGCGTTGTTTGGGAGATGAGTTATGTGGTAGTGTCAATTAAAGGTAATGGTTATCCCTCTCTTTAATCTCCTTTTATTATCTTTGATTTGGAGTTTAATTGGTTATCCTTTTTGTGTTGGCCAAGGCTTAGGAGGTTCGTCGAGCCGCTCGAGGGAAATTGAGTAAGGTTGCTTACGTTGGTGTTAAGGGAAATCTTCATACCAGGTATGGGGAGAAGGGATAGTATGAACATGTAGGCATTGAGGGTAGCGTAAGATGAAGGGTTAACCTATCACCCTATCGCTTGCTATTTGTTTAGTCATTGTCTTGCTATATGCTTGCTTATGATATTGATAATTGGCGTCCTTATTGTTATTGATGATGATGTTTTATGCCATGAATGATGCTTGGTTGATGATGCTATTCATTACCATGAATGAATGACTTGGTTTCTAGTTGATGTTGTGAGACGATGACGATGTTAATAAGACATTAAAAGATGTTAATAATTACGAATGGAATTACGGGTTGTTTCCCCAAATGTTTATAAGACTTGAAGGATAGTAATGAGAGGCAATGTTATTGCTCAAAGGTTTAGCCAATACCCTAGGATTGATTCATGAGCGATTTAGGGACATTAATAATGAAACAGGAATTAAATGATTAATTCCCCATAATTATAATACATGAAGATTAAACGAGAGTAACAAATTAACAATTGATGGTTAGTGAAAGCCAGTTGGTTTGATCTATGAATGCCCTAGGAAGCCTAACAAGGGTTCCTAACCCTTTATGCCCAGATCAGTACAGTCATGCTCCAACGAGCACGGCCATACTCAATATTCAGCACGCCCGTGCTCGACTTAAAAGTCAGCACGCCCGTGCTGGGGGAAGCACGACCGTGCTCCCGTGTGAAACAACCAAAGTTAACACAAGAAGAGGGGTTGAATTGTGTTTACCAACTTTTTAGAAAACTTTGAAAATTATTTTCGCAGGCACAACAAGCAAAAGTAAAGCTACAGAAAATTAGACGGGTGACTTATCTAATTTTGAGACAGAACACACACGCACACAGAGAAAGATAAAACATAGTTTGATATCAACAATATTGACTCCCCAAGTTAAAAGCTTAAACAAATAACTCTTGATTAAAATAAAGAGATAAGGGAAGAGGGATATCACTCAAGAGTTTTATACTGGTTCACCCCAAAATCCACAGGGCTACGTCCAGTTCTTGGCAGCACCAAGTTTTCACTATAACTGATCAGATTATAATACAAGTATGAATAAAGGTTTTGTGTAATTAATACAACTTGAAAATATTTCAGATAACACTCAGAGAGTGAAATAAATATAAAGTATGAAAGACTGCGATTTAATATCAAATGATTGAAGAAGTATTCAATGAAGGAATGAAGAAGTAAATGAAGAGATCAAATGCTTCCTGAGTATTTGCGCAGAGCTCTTAACGTTGTTCTTACTTCTTGTCTTCATCTTCATCTTCATGGTTGGCCTATATAAAGACCTCAATCAATTTGATCCGTTAGGCACAACTTCAAAAAGTGTGTTCTTTTGATTTGAGTTTCTGGAACACCATTAATGCCAAAGAGTCATTCTGTGTAAGCTTTAAATGTTTTAGGGACATTAAGTTTTAACAAGGAATTCCAAGAGTACACTTTGTTCTAAGCAGCTGTTGTTTCAGAGTTACAGCACCAGATTTCTTGTACTTGCAGTAGAGAGCTTTCCTCTTTCAGTGTAACACTTAGTTCACTTTCTGGAAAGCACTTTTACCTTGTACTAAAATAGCTAAAAGGCTATTGTTGTGGTACAGAGGTTGCGTGTTTATTCCTTAAAACTTTGAAACAAACATTCTTTATTCTTTATCCTTTGAGCTCTTGTCTAGAGGTCTTCGAGATCCTTAAGGAAGGCATCTTATTTAAATAAGGTTGACTTGGATTTCCTTCTGACAGTCAAACACTTTACCAAGTTTGGCAGTGTTTGAAAAAATTAGACGGGTGCTTGTGCTGTCCAAATGTAGACGGGTGGTATGAGCCAAAACATAGACGAATGATCAAGTCATTTTTAGACGAGTGATCCACTGAAGCTTCCTCAGACTTATGATTCTTGCCAGGTCATCTAATAAATCAGATCCTTGATTTAAAGTTGACTTGGTCTATCTCTGAGTTGACCATTTTTTAGACGAGTGAGTTTTTAGATGAGTCTAAAAACTACGCTGTACTAAAATGTAGATGGGTCATATTTTAGACGAATGACCTTAAGTCTATTTTCCTGCACACTTAGCAGACTTATCAGTAATTTCATAAGGTTCAATATTATCATACTTAATCTATTTGGAATCATCAAAACTTAGAGAATTTACATATTGAATATGTCTTAGACTTATGAGGTCTCAACACCCTGCTCAGAACAGAAGTGAAAAACAGAAACATGGGTGTTTCACCCCAATCGTTTCCCATGATGTAATAAGACCCCAAGCAAAGTAAAGACAAGCTAGATAACTTAATGAAGACTTAACAAGGATAATTAAACACGAATGTTAAAGATAGTTAAGTCGGTAATGATGTTTACCGCACATTGTTGTACCTTGGTGCTTATTGGTCAAGGGGGCCTTGATGCTCAATGATCAAGGTGTTGTTAATGTTGAACTTTGGTGCCTAGTGGCCAAGGGGGACTCAATGCTTAATGGTCGAGGTGTTAATGGTGATAAAACTTTGGTAGCCTAGTGGCCAAAGCGGAGGTGGTGATTGTTTGATTGTGTGTTGTTGTTCCTCACGCATTCATACATTGGAGATGTTAGTGGGGGCTGTTCGAGATAGGGGAGGTTGTCCGATAGTAAAGAGATCCGGTCATCCGCAGTGATTCATCCGAGAGTTAGGTGAATCTGGCCCCTCGTGGTGGTGCATCCGAGAATAAGGTGCATCGACTATCCAAGGGGTTTATCCATGGTTTGGTGAACTGTCAGCGTTGGTGATTAATGGCCAATGTGGATATGTAACTTCGAAGTTGATTTCCTAAGGTAGATTGGATCCATATGCATAACGGAGTAGTGGAGTAGTGCTGCACCGCTTAGCATACATTGATTGAGTTGATGTGGATGATATGGATATGTTATGTCTGTTGATGTGTTATAACATGTTACTGGTATGATGTATGCCCATCTTGCTAACTGCTTCCATGCCATTATGTTTTATACATGTTTCTTACTCCTCATTTTCTGTTGTTTGCTTTGCATGTATCTTTTCGGTTATGCAGAGGACGGTGAGCAGCCTGCTGGGGAGTGACTCTGAGGAGCCACTACTCGTAGTTTAGGATTTCTTTAGTTTATGTTGTTATCCGATGTGTTTCCAGATTTTAGTTATACCAGCTCTGTGACATAGGGGTTGGGTTTCAGATCTACAGTTATGTTTCTCTTTTTAAAACTTGTTTTATTTCCGTGTTGAGAAGTATGTTACAAGGCGGTATCTTCTACTCATTAGTTTTTAATTATCAATAAATGATATGCATCTGTTTATCTTATTTTATTTTATTTCTTTATGTTATGCCTTTGTAAATACATGCGGGATAGAGGGTGTCACAATTTAGTTATTTGATCAAAATATGCATAGCACAAATATCAGAGCCAAGCAAGAGATTCTCATTGTCAAGCAACTTAAGATAGCTAAAGACAGCACGACTCCTAAGTATGACTCGACATAAAGGCATGTTATCCAACCATAACATAACAATATATATATATATATATATATATATATATACATATATATATATATATATATATATATATATATATATATATATAGTTTAATTGGTACACCGTCAATTTAAAGTTTTTTACACTGTCAATCAATCACAATTCATTGTATGTATGAATTTTAAGGTGATTTGGATAAGTGATGCAAACCAAGAATGATATCCAATTTAAGCCCAAATTAATTTTTGATGAAAATTTTATTTTCATTTTGATAAACCCGTATACTTGTTTTGACTGTATCTTGAGCTACATATCTCCGATTGATGTATTCTTTGGTTCGTTGGAAAGATTAGAAAATTATCTACAAATCATATCTCAAGTCTCTTGACCTGATTCGGCTTCTATATATGGTGAAAATTGGGCTGGAAGTTTAATACGAATTCTTGGACCTTAAATGAGTTTTATGTTAATTGGGCTACACTAAACTTAATGAATGAGTAATGCCCATTAGGAAAGGTGGCTGGCACGTTTTGGAACTTAAAAGTTGGGTAACCTTTTGCTTGCATGCCTAGGTAACTCCTTTAGAAGTTATGGAACCACTTTTTATTCTTATCTTTTTTAAGTAGGATAGTTATGTTCTTTTATTAACCACTTAGTGGATAGTTATGTCTAGTTGTTAGGAGTTTATGTCATATTATTTGGTTTTCCTTTCCCTATGCTATATGTACACACTTATTACATGATGAAATACAACTTTGAGTTCAATTTGGTTTTTAACAATTGTGAGAGTGTTCTCTCTTGGGTTCTTCATTGAGCCAACCCTTTGATCTTATCAAGAGTCCAAGACCCTTATGGCGATCTTCATTTGGCTTATCAATTCCCCTTGGAATTGTGGCGCCTACCTTCCATTTCTTACCTTGTCCATTTTCTTGTGTTCTTCTTCTTCAAATTTTGGTAGTCACTCAAGGATAGAAATGAAAATTTACATGCTCCTTTTTAGGATCATATCATGTGGTATCTAGAGCCATCCTTCCTAGAGTGACTTTTGTTTTTGTTTTTTCGATTTTTTTTCGGAAGTTTGAATATTTCTTGGTGGGTTCTTCATGGAGTCACTAATGAAGAAAAATGATGCCAAGCAAAGGGATGATCTTTTCTATTCTAGATGATATGTGAAGGACAAAATATGTAGCTTGGTCATTGATAGAAAGGGTAACATCAACCTAGCTAGTACCACCATGGTGCAAAAGTTGGGGCTTCCTATTCTAGAGCATCCACAACCGTATAAGCTTTGGTGCATCCCGGAGTTTAGTGACCTCGGTGACTTGATGGTGAACAAACAAGTATAAGTGTCGTTCCAAATTGGGCGATATGAAGATGAGGTGTTATGTGATGTTGTGCCTATAGAAACGAGGCACTTGGTACTTGGACGTCCTTGGAGGGCTGAACAAGAAGCAAAATATGATGTCTACAACAATAGGTACCCATTTGTATTTAATAATCGCAAAATTACTCTTGGATTATTGTCACCAAAACAAGTGTAAAAAGATGGGATGTAATATGTTTTGTATATATTAACATAGAGGTACAGAGGTGAGTTAAATACAAGTTATTAAGGATCCTAATTAAACATATAGGCTGATATCATGCCTACAATATTTCCTAATGACTAAAATAGAGCGATTACAAATAATAGATCAATTACAATATTAATGATACAGATATGCCAAATCCCTATGATTCAATAATTATATGTTAATACTCCCCCTCAAGTTGGTGTGTGGATATCTATCACACCAAGCTTGTTAACATGAGATTGAAAGGTTCCTTGTCCCAATGGTTTTGTAAAGATATCTGCAATCCGATCCCCAGTGTGAACATGTCTTGTGCTAATTTCTCCTCTTTGTATTCTTTCTCGAATAGTATGGCAATCCAGCTCTATATGTTTTGTGCGCTCATGAAATACTAAATTTCCAACAATGTGGAGAGCTGCTTGATTATCACAGAATAACTTGACTGGCTCAGGATGTGCAACTCGGAGATCATGCAAAAGATATCTTAACCATGTAAGTTCGCAAGTAATGGCTGCCATTGCACGATACTCTGCTTCAGCAGATGATCGTGATACTGTGGGTTGTTTCTTACTCTTCCAAGAAACCAGGGAATTCCCCAACAACACACAATAACCAGTCACTAACCTTCGTGTAGATTGACAACCAGCCCAATCAGCATCACAATAACCTGTGAGCTTTAATGTCCCATTAGAAGGGAAAAAGAGCCCTTGACTCGACGCATTTTTCAAATAACAAAGGAGGAGAAAAACAGCATCAAGATGAGTTTTCTTGGCAGTTGCATAAACTGACTAAGAATGTTAACTGCAAATGTGATTTCTGGTCGGGTGATTGTGAGATAGATCAGTTTCCCAACAAGCCTTCGATAATGTGTTGGGTCATGAAGGGCCTCACCATCCTCTAGATTGAGTTTTAGAGTTTGCTCCATTGGGAATTTTGTGGGTTTGGCACCAAGTAAGCCAGCTTCTTCCAGTAGGTCCAGAGTATATTTTCTGACATATGGTGATACCTGTCTTGGCTCGGGCAACTTCAACTCCCAAGAAGTATTTTAGTGAGTCGAGGTCCTGAATCTTGAAACATGTGTTTAGAAATTATTTCAGATCATGGATGGCTGCCTCATCATTTCCTGTAATGATCATGTCATCAACATATAATAAGATAGCAGTATAAGATGTACCATCAACTTTGATAAACAAGGAATAATCAGCTTTTGACTGTTGGAAACCGATATTAGCTACATATGAAGAGAATTTGTGAAACCAGCTTCGAGAGGCTTGCTTAAGTCCATAAAGGGACTTATTAAGTCGAAATACAAGCTTTTCCCCCTGTCGACGAAAACCAGGTGGAGGATGCATATAAACCTCCTCAAGTAAGTCACCATGGAGGAAGGCATTTTGGACATCCATTTGGTGGAGATACCAATTCTGAACGCAGCAACGGCTAAGAGGCAACAGACAGTTATGAGTTTGGCAACCGGAGCAAAGGTCTCTTTATAATCTATGCCCTCTCTTTGGGTGAAGCCCTTGGCAACAAGCCGGGCTTTGTAACGGTCCATGGAACCATCCGATTGGTATTTGATTTTGTATATCCATTTGCAGCCAATGGGAGAGTGACCATCGGGTAGAGGCATCATGATCCATGTGTTATTGTCTTCAAGAGCTTGGATTTCGGATTGCATGGCAGCAACCCATTTCGGATTTGTACAAGCTTGCTCATAGGAGGTAGGCTCAACCAAATGAGAAATATTATGAATAAACTTCTGATGGGAGGTGGATAGTTGTGAATAGGAAACATACCTATGCAATGGGTGTCTTGTGTGGAGTGTGGTGGAGGAGGAGACTGGCCCAGGAGCAAGAAGAGCAGCATGATAGGTGTGATAGTCTTGAAGTTTGGTTGGGGGTTTGGAGGGGCGATTGGAATGGCGCAGGGTTGGTGGTGATAAGGGATTAGTAGGTGAGATGGATTGGGTATCATTATTAGGGTCTTGTGTGGGTGGGTTTATTTCTTGTGAGGAAGGCATGTTTGGTGGGGGTCATGTACAAGAGGTGTCGTGTAGTGGAGAGATGGAATGGGTGTTGTTATTCAGGTCTTGTGTAGGTAAGGGTATTTCTTGTGAGGAAGGTGTGAGTGGTGGAGGTTCTGTGTGATGGACCAAATTGGGTAGGTTGGGCTCAGTTTGTGGGTTATGAATAGATGGGTTAGGTAACACTATATGGTCATCTTGGGTTTCTGGTGGTTCATGGGAGAGGGGAAATATTGTTTCATGAAATAAAACATCACGTTAGGAAAAAATCTGATGAGTTTCAAGATCAAGGACTTTGTAATCTTTTTGTCCTTGAGGGTAGCCAAGAAATATACACCGTCTTGCTCGAGCATCAAATTTGTTTAGGTTGGTAGCATAACATAGACAACCAAAAGTTCGAATATGTGAATATGAGGGTGGTGCACCATGGAGGAGTTCATAAGGAGTTTTGAGGGACAACAATGGTGTTGGTAATCGGTTAATTAGATAGCAAGATGTTTGTATGCTCTCTCCCCAATATTTTAAGGGTAAGTTTGCTTGGAAACGAAGTGCTAGTGCAACATTTAAGAGATGACATTGTTTTCTTTCGACAACTCCGTTTTGTTGGGGAGTGTAAGGACAAGTATGATGAAAGGTTATCCCATGATCATTGAAATATGATTTCATAGATAGGAATTCAGCTCCATTGTCTAAACGAAAATTTTTAACCCCACAATTAAATTGAGTTTTGACCTATGAGAAAAAATATCGTAATAAGGATTGAGTTTCAGATTTAAAATACATAAGGTGAACCCATGTAAACCGGGAAAAATCATCAACAATAGTGAGAAAATATTTTGTTCCCGTGTGGGAATTTATTTTATGAGGTCCCCAAATGTCACAATGTACTAAATCAAAAGGTGCCCGTGATGAAATGGAACTAGAAGGAAAAGATAATCAAGTTTGTTTAGCTAATGGACAAACTTCACAAACATGTTTATTATCAAAATTTATTTCTGGTGTAGATTTGGACAAGGCTTGGTGAGGTGTGGTGGAAGGATGGCCAAGTCTTTGGTGCCAGAGGCTGGATACATTGTTGACACGGTGTTCAAGATGAGAATTTTGATTTGGTGAGAAGTAGTAGAGACCATTATATTGCTTGCCCAGGCCAATCGTCCTCTTCGTATCCACGTCCTGTATGACACAAAAATCAGGGAAAAAAATTACTATACATTTTAGAAGCCGAGTAAGCTTGCTCACAGAGAGCAAATTGACCCTGAAGTTAGGTATATGTAAAACTCCATCAAGCTTTAAATCTGGAGATAATGTGAGTGATCCAATAGAATTGATTTGTGCCTTCCCCCCATTAGGCAAATTTACAAAATCACAAGACTTAATCATGTTTGTGGGTTCTGAATTGCAGATGTGATTTGTGGCCCCACTGTCAACTATCCAATATAGAGTAGTGGAAGGATTTTGTTTGCCTGCATTGCAAATGCATTACCATTCTTTTCATTGAGCATTGCCATTATCTGATTGTATTCTTCAGTTGTGAAAGTTGGACCCTCTTGTTTGATTGGTTGTGCTTTGAATGGGTCTGATATGGTGGAATTGTTGGCAGCAACTCTTCTATTTCTGGGATGGAGATTTTTTCCATGAAATTTGTGACCCACTGGAAAGCCATTCAAATAATAGCAATTTTCCACAGTGTGTACCTCTAGTTCACAATATGTGCATTTGAGTGCTTTCTTCGACGCCCCTCCGGTGCGAGAGAAAGGGGTTTCTCTTGTGCCGCTTCCCTTGGATGTTTTCCTTGCCTGACTTGTGACCATGGCTTTAAAATCGTTGCTGGTTCCTTCATGCCGTGCAACAACATCGAGTTGTCGTTCATGTTGCAAAGCCATAGAAAAAGCTTGTTGGGTATTTGGTAATGGTTTCATCATTAGTATGTTGCTTCTCACTATAGCATAGGTTTCATTCAATCCTATAAGAAATTGCATAAGCTTCTCCTTTTCCTCTCTTTCATTGAACTTCTTCAGTCCTTCACAAGTGCAGGTGAATGATTCCTGATAAGAGGCCAACTCATCCCACAAATCTTTCTTCCTATTGTAGTAGACCGAAATTGGATTCGTACTTTGTCGATGTTCAACAATCTTTTGTTGAATTTAGTAAATTCTTGATTCATTACCTTGTGAAAATTGATCACTAAGATCTTTCCACGCGGCAGCTGCTGTATCCATGTAGATCATGTGAGATGCAATTTTTGGACTTACTGAATTCAATATCCAGGACAAGACCATGTCATTGCAGCGTTTCCAGGAATGAAGGGTTTTGTCTGTGGATGATGGTTTCTTGATGGATCCGTCGATTAACCCAATATTATTCTTTGCGCTAAGGCTGATTGATAGTGTGATTTTACATGATGTTTCCTGTACATATTTTCATGCATTTTGCATATAGATTAGGCATTCTTTAGTTGATTTTAGTTAGATTTTCCCTTGGAACGGGTGAAGCGGTTTCTTGGTGTTGTTTTGCAGGAATTCAATGTAAAAATGATCAAAATCAGCCATGGTAGAGCTTGGATGAAATAGAGCTTGAAAAGTGAAGAATATGAGCCAAACAGAGCCCATCACGGCCTGGCCGTGATGACCATCACCTGGCCGGAACCCCCCGGCGGATGACCCACACGGCCGTGATCAAGCGGAAGCGAAGGCAAAAGTCAGAGACTGTCACGGCCTGCCCGTAATAGACCTCACGGCCGTGACTAACCAGAAATTTTGGTTTTCGCGTCGCGAACATATAGCTCGCCTCGCGAGACTTCATTTGATGAAAACACGCCTTGGACAGAACGCGTCACGGCCAGCCCGTGATGGCCATCACGGCCGTGACGCACAACAGCCCTATAAATAAGAACGCAGCAGACAGAAGAAGGAGTTTTGGGGGTCCATTTGAAGGCATTTGGAGGCTGCAGCTGGGCTAGGGTTTCAAACCTAGAAGGGAGCCAAGAGGGGTTGCTTTGAAGAAGAAGGAAAGCTCACATGGAGCCTCTTCTCTCCTCTTCCTTCCTATTTCTCTGGTTTGGTTTTCTTTGTTTTATGAGTAGATAAATCCCTGTGTTGGGATTAGATGTAATCAAACTTATGTTTATGTATTTATCTTGACTGATTAATCTATGTTCATGTCTTCATATTAGTGGTTATTTTTCTGTGCTTAATGCTTGTTGTGGCTAGCACCCCCATGACTTGATTTGTGTTTTGGTATGCAATGGGAACGTTCGTATCATAACCGGAACTGAATTTAATCACCTAGTAAGCCTTGTATCTAGGAATGGAACTAGGTTTATTAGTAATCACATGATCCCTAATCTTAATGCAAATTCGTTAATCTAGGCCACCTAAGGAATTAGGGTCTATTAGTGGATTTAGGCTCTTGCCATCCGAGGAATCGGGGTTTGAGTAATTTAGTGGATTGATTTTAATATCTGAAGCATGAATGGGAGGTATCTAGTCCTGATAGTGCATGAGTTAGAGGTTTGGTGAAGTCTAGTCCCAACATATCCTTTCTGCACGCCAAGTGTCTGTCAAAAGTCCCCAAAGAACTTTTCCCTTTTCTTTTGTTGTTTTACTTTCTCTCTTGATTTTCTGTTTAGTCTAGATAGTTGCCGAGTTTGCGAATTGGTACTTGACATCCAATCCCCGTGGATACGATAACCGGTCTTACCACCGTATTACTTGCACGACTGGGTATACTTGCCCAGAACCGTCAACACTGATGCGCATGGCTCGACTCCATTGTCCATAGTTGTGTGGCTCAAGAAGTTTGGATACCAAGATAAGGCTTGGGCTATCAGAGTTGTGCAACGTGAGTGGGTTTTCATCCATATCTTCTATGTTTTCAGTCATTGTTTTCTTGTGGTTTGCGGAAGGTGGTTTGGTTTTATGTAGAGTCACCAGGATCGGTGCTCTGATACCATAAAAAGATGGGATGTAATATGTTTTTTATATATTAACATAGAGGTACAGAGGTGAGTTAAATACAAGTTGTTAAGGATCCTAATTAAACATATAGGCTGGTATCATGCCTACAATATTTCCTAATGACTAAAATAGAGCAATTACAGATAATAGATCAATTACAATATTAATGATATAGATATGCCAAATCCCTATGATTCAGTAATTATCCGTTAATAAAGTGTATGAAGATCAAATGTACTTGAAAGGAGAGAGTGAGAAAAGAAAAATGAGTGAGAAAAAGGAAGATGGTTCGGTGAATGAGGAAAGAAAAGAAGGAGAAGTAATAAAAAAGAAAGCCATGAGAAAAAGATGGAGAATGCATTTTTTGAAGGGGAAAATAAAATGAACAAGATTGAGGCAAAGGTTGAAAAAAGAATTGAGAGTCTTCCTATAAAAGAAAATAAGGTGAAGGGAGCATTGTTGGAAAGGCAGCATATATATATATATATATATATATATATATTTCTATGTAAAGATGCTTGTTTGACTACTAATGCAAACTCTTTTCCTAGAGGTGATGACTCTATTTTGAAGAAAATTGAAGAAGCAATTCCAAGAGAGGTGCCCCATGGATTCAAAAGAGTTGTGTTTGAACCCGGAGGATGAAGGCATTTCGAAAAGCAATGAATTTGTGGTCAAATTCTCCTCAAGAGGGAGGGAATGATGCAAACCAAGAATGATATCCAATTTAAGGCCAAATTAATTTTTGATGAAAATTTTATTTTCATTTTGATAAACCCGTGTACTTGTTTTGGCTGTATCTTGAGCTATAGATCTCCGATTGATGCATTCTTTGGTTCGTTAGAAAGATTAGGAAATTATCTACAAATCAGATATCAAGTCTCTTGACCTGATTCGTCTTCTATCATGGTGAAAATTGAGCTGGAAGTTTAATACGAATTCTTGGACCTTAAATGAGTTTTATGCTAATTGGGCTACACTAAACTTAATGAATGAGCAATGCCCATTAGGAAAGGTGGCTTGCACATTTTGGAACTTAAAATTTGGGCAACCTTTGGCTTGCATGCCTAGGTAACTCCTTTAGAAGTTATGGAGACACTTTTTATTACTATTATTTTTAAGTAGGATAGTTATGTTCTTTTATTAACCACATAGTGGATAGTTATGTCTAGTTATTAGGAGTTTATGTCATCTTATGATGACCTTTGGTTTTTCTTTCCCTATGCTATATGTACACACCTATTACATGATGAAATACAACTTTGAATTCAATTTGGTTTTTAACAATTGTGAGAGTGTTCTCTCTTGGGTTCTTCATTGAGCCAACCCTTTGATCTTATCAAGAGTCTAAGGCCCTTGTGGTGATCTTCATTTGGCTTATCAATTCCCCTTGGAATTGTGGTGCCTACCTTCCATTCCTTACCTTGTCCATTTTCTTGTGTTCTTCTTCTTCAAATTTTGGTAGTCACTCAAGGATAGATCCGAAAATTTACATGCTCCTTTTTAGGATCATATCAGAATCAAAGATTTTCAATGACGTGATGATTTATTATTGGTTGACAGTGTAAAAAACATTTATACTGACAATGTATACTAATTAAACTCATATATATATATATATATATATATATATATATATATATATATATATATATATATATATTATCAACAGTCTATTATCAATCAATAATATAATGATATGATGCAATCCAGACAAGCTACCCATACCACTACCGTATAATTCAAGTATACTACTGTTGAGACTAGACCCCTACTCCGTAGCTAATAGGACATTCAAAAGGAGTGATTAGTAGTACATGTTTCACATTTGCATGCCTTTGGCATAAAGTGTGTCCAAATTCGTAGTCACGTGTGAATTTTAACTCTTTGTGAAACACTCTACAAAACTCAGATCGACTAGTTTCTAGTCATATATGTCAGTGTACTACACGGAACGCCATGCATGACCAAGAAGAATCACCAACTAACCATATGCGGACTTTCCAAATCTGACCATCCCAAAGACCATTTAAGATCCTCACTAAGCAATCCTCACCCACACAAGGTTTTAGCTTAACTTCCTAGGCACAAAGGCTTCACTGACGGTTATAGTTGATCAAGCCGATAATTGTGAATGCGTTCGTATTTATCTACCGGATAAATTTCGGGATTCCTTGTGAAATCAAATATCATTCTAGAGGTAGGGTAGACAGTACCAAACTATTGGGAATCACCCCTCATTGGACAATGCGTGTTTCAAATGACTAGGTATATTAGGAAGGTTGGTTATCTACCACCAAACCGTTATACTTCTTTCTGTCCTTCCCGAACGAGATTACTTGCCGAGAAAGCAATTTTAGAATACTCTTGGTTATTAAGTATTATGGATCCTTGGATGATATAATCATATAGGGTATAAAGATATAGTCGTGTTCCACCATATGTCATACTATTTCATTTCTTTTAACCACTAAGTCCTAATCCTTGACTTAGGATTTTCGGGATAAACATTCATTTTGAGTGTCAAATCCTTTTTACTAGTAATTAAATCCAAATGTTTAAATCATTTCTTTGGTAAATACATCACCTTAAGTACTTTAGTACTAAGGTTTGAAATTGAATTTGTACATTAAAGTAAAATAAGAGTTCTAAAGGCTTAACTTCCTTTTTCATGACTCTTAAAACTCCAAATGATAGAACTCTTGTGGACCAACAACTGTCAACCAATGAATGTCGCGTGGAATGAGACACCTCGTTGTGCCCCATTGTATTATTACATTAAAACCTTAATATTTATTTACTTAATCGCGCGCTTATCGTTGAAAATACGTAAAAATTAAAACTTATTTAATTATCATATAACTTCTTCAAATTTAAAACACACCAACGTTAATATATATAAATACACACCTGTTTATTTATGACAATACCAAAGCACTGTTAAGGGTACCCTCTCAGTAAGATCCCTCACAGGCATAAACTTCACTACAGACATACTTAGCGAAAATATAAATACTCCTTAGACACACTGGCCATAATGTCTATACTCTAATCGCCATGAATCACAGCTCGACCTCCAGCATCTGGTTCGTAAGGAGTTCCATCTAACTCCTCAGCAATTGGTTCCTCCATCGGGTCTTCTCGTACGATCACATCAGAAGTAAAATACAACACACCGAAAGATATAAGGGATAAGAAACAGTTCTATCATCAAAAAGCGGAAAAGAGTAATAGTAAATTATACAGTAACTGTCACAGACATAACATCATTCAACACCTAACTAACAAAACATCCTCAAACTCAAGTATCATCCTCTACCCTCAATCTCAGGCTACTCAAAGCCACCATAGTTGCACACCTATTTCCAAGGTGGAAGTGGTCTTGCGAGAACTCTTGATTTTACGTGTATTATATTACCAATACACGGTGTATTATATTACCAATACACAGATGCGTTTTACGTGTATTATATTACCAATACATGGTGTATTATATTACCAATACACAGATGTCCTTTTACGTGTTTTATATTACCAATACACGGTGTATTATATCACCAATACACAGATGTCCTTTTACGTGTATTATATTACCAATACACGGTTGTGGACAACAACACCTATACTTGAATCTCACCAACCCGCTTTAACAACTTCCTAGTGCCTTAACCTTCCACTCGATCTCAACACGTATTCTAGGTCACCACACTTCATTAAAATACATAATCTAGGTTAGGCATCTCTAAGCCACCGTTATTCTCACACCCAAAACAAACAACTATCTCTTGAACTACATATATCCCTACTTAAAAATCAGCTAAGCACAATATTAACAACCAGGCAGATCATGCATAACATAACATCAGAAAATATTCCAATATCTCAATATCATATAAAGCAATTTATCACAACCAACTCATAATAATCAAACCAAATAAATAACAAAGTCAGACTCTGTCACGGCCTAGCCGTGATAGCCATCACGGCCGTGACAGACAACAAATGCAAGAATTATACAAAACAGAACCTGTCACGGCCTGGCCGTGATAGCCATCACGGCCGTGACAGACACTGAACATCCTCAACATCATAAATATTCAAACACCGCAATAATACGTCACATGCAGATGGAATACCTCAACCAGCGTATCACAGTAAATTTGATAACATAAAATCAAACATCCTCAAATACTTAAAATCAACTTAATGTCAATAAACCTAGAATCCCCGAATCACCATTGGTTTTACAGAAAAGGTTTCCAGTGGGATTTTTGTCTTGTCGATTACTCGACTACTAGTAGGGTTTAGATCGCCCTACACAATTATCATATAATCTACTACTTATCGATTCCGATGATAGGTTGATTCTTTCCCCCACCTGAGTTAGCACCGAAATCCCGAACTCGACGTTCCTCGTTATCACACCACAGCTTAGTAGTTTCACCTTGAACCAAACAACATAACTATAATTAATCAAACCAAATCCATCTATGACACTTTAGGGCTAGGTTCAGCCAAGACTAAGAAAATAGGTTTAGGGTTATTTTCTTAATGCCATCTTTTGGATCCTAGTTACTAGAGTCTTAACTAATCATAGATTAATTATTACAAGACTAAAGTTTGGAACAAAATTCTCTACCCTATAGGGTTAGGGTTTTGGCCATGTATAGGAATTTAAGCTAGGGATTTTTGTTGGACCTAAGCTCTTGGATTTAAGCTATACATGTATTATAGAACTTAAGTCAAGTACTAACTTTCAAAACCAACAACAAAACACCAAACCCATTTTCCTACCTAGGTTCGGCCATTAATGTTTAATAGGGAAGGAAAATTATTTTGATCACGTGCTCTTGGATAAATAAAGGAGGGATCATAACTAGATCATAGAAATTGGTTTCACATTTTTATGATTTTTCTACAATTTTCTAGAATTAATTGAAGTTCTAGATCTAAGAAATGAAAACTCAAGAAATATGAAAAACAAGAGCTTAAAAAGAGAGGAAATGATCATGTTACCCAAGTTACGAAAGTATAAGAAGAATTGATAATGATCTTGGCAATCTTGTTAATGGAAATCACTTGAAGTTCTTGAAGATCAACAATGGTGTTTTTGGAGAAAAGTGAAGAAATGAAGGAAATGAAGAAGATGAGGGAAAGGGGAGGGAGGCCACGGTTTGGAGGGTATATATAGGAGTAATCTTAGGCCTTGTTTGGTTTTTAACTTTTAGATTAATGGGTTTTGTGATTATTTAATTAATATAAGCTTAACCATAATTAATAATTAACTTAACTAGGGTTAATTACTTTGCTTAACTATGGTTAATTAATATGTGACTCACATTTGATGGAGGTGAGGCTGATTTTGGGCCACACAAAGTGACTCACTACTGAGTCATCGATCCTATCCGTTAGCGGTTCCCTGAAATTCCGTACGCAGCTCCGTCGTTTACCCGATTTCGGTTTTTGAGAGGAAAATAATGAAACGAAAGGAAAATGAAATAGGTATGATTTATTGGAGGTGGATGCACGAAATTGGAGAGATGTGGGAGGTATACAACCATGTAAAATGAGTGGCTAAAAGTGCGTAGATGCGTCTTGTTAATACCCGCGAAAGCTTGGGGGTATTTTGGTCTTTTTACCCAAAAGTCATGATTACTTGAATTTAATGCTCATAAATTCTTGGTGAGTCATGGTGGTGACTCATCCCATGACTCAGCTCCTCCGGTGTCCAATTTTGTCTCTGCGCCTCCCTTCTCGACTTCGTCGGTTCCCCGGTCAGGGTTTTACGCCCGTAAAAAGCGTAATATTTCATTTTCGACTGAAAATTTTCAAACTAAACAAACTCGTTGGAAATATGATTTAAATATAAACCATTTCATTCACGAGTCAAAATTAGGTTTTCTGCTCAGTAAAATTATACTGTCAGTGAAAACACAGACCGATTTCCATCTGAATTTTCAACCCAAATTTTTATCCTAAGCTTCTACCCTAAGATAGAGTATGAATATGATTTTTATTTCATAAAAATCAATCTTCATGAACTCGGATAAAAATATAAATAAATACATTTTATACCGGTTAATACAGCGAAAATATTTTTACTGAAAAAATAAAAATCGGAAAATAAAAAGTAGGGTGTTACATGGAAACTTTACAAAAGTACATCATTTAAGTGAAATCATTCGAAGCCTAAACCATGGTGCCACCTTTCATTCATTTGGGACACACATCTAATTGATCTAATTGATGTATGTCTTTGTTGAAGTCATTTAATTAGTGAACTAAGTATAGAAATTATTTTCTTATCCAATGACACTACATACCCAAAATGAGATACACATCCTTTGGGATGGTTTTGTTCCATGAAAACTTACACTAATTCATTCCCAAATGTCATTTTAGCTCAACAATTACCTTGATTAAAAATCAAAACATTTTCTAAGTGAGTACTCTTAGAACACCGTACTTATATACTTACTTAAGGTAGATTTTTAATTAAAGCTTTTCTTGTAATAATCACTTAATTACATAGTGTTAAACACTTAAAACACGTTGGAATTCAAAAAGGAAACTTCTTCCCCTTTGAACCCCACTAGGCCGAACCTAGAGCATAAGAAAATGGCGTGTTTTTCATCACCAAATCCATCCAAATCAAACATGATAATATGTTCAAATATGATGAGCAATAACATAGCATCAAGTACTAAGTGCCATCAACAAAAATCCATACTTTGACCCAACATCAAAGTAATGGTTTTCCAACAAAGAAATCATTTTTCATCATGCAAAAACCACAATAAACACAAACACATAGCCTAAATTATTACAAACCACAAATCCAAGTAGAGAAATCACTCCAACCATGGGATTTTCTCCCAAACAAAGCCTATCAACAACCATTTATAAGAGTCAACAAGGATCACTCCACCATTAACTCTCATAGACACTAGGAGTTGATGATGATGAAGATGGTGTAGTGAGTATGATGATGACCTTGAAGAACTTTGAAGAAACCCTTAGATAAACATAGAGGTTCAAGCTTTTTATTTGAAAAACCATGAACTTAAAGTGTTGTATTCATGATTCTAAACATGAAAACGGAAGAGAGAAGAGTTTAGAAGGCTTAATATCAAGTTAGAAAATGAAGAATTTGATGAGTGTTCTTGAGCTCCTTTGAATGTGATGAACCAAAGTGCTCCAAATAAAAGAAAAATTGAAAAATAAAGTGTTTAGATGATGGTGAGGATCAAGGATATGAACTTAGAATTTGAAAAACAAAGTTGGTTGATGTTCTTTCAAGTTTTGGACTTTAATTGAGGTGAGTGAATAAAATGAAGTGAGAGTGTGTGTTAGTGTGTTGGTTGTCAGCTTAACGGGAGAATGGAGGGCTTAAATTGATCAAGGACAACATGGATTCTAACTCGAGATTAACCATTTTAGGTAATGTGACTTTATCCATTTTGGGTAAAGTTGACATGTGACCATCCAAGTGTCTAGTTACACTAAGTGAGGTAATGACTTAGTTAGGCTTGAAACTATCTAGTTTCAACTGTTTGGCACGTACGTATTTCGAGATTTCCAATCCCGAAACATAAAAATTAGAGGACCCGATTAAAATAATAATATTTTCATCATCTCCGCCTAAAAATAACATAGAGGATCGAATGACTATTTTATGATTTTTCTTCCTTAGACATATACCGGGTCAGTGGATTACAATTGACAGTGTAAATACGAACTAGTTGCCAAAACACAGTCTGATTCTTATTTGAGTTTTTAATTCGAATTCATTAGAACTCTCAGGCGTAAGCAATAAAATTATTTATAATTGCCAAATTGTACTCTTCAAACAATTCATTCACAGAAGAAATTAATTGATAGATAAAGCATTTTCTGGGTCAAGTTAGGGTTTTCTAACCGGTGTAAAACTACACTGTCAACCAGAAACAGATCGGATTACATTTGAGTTTTAAACCTAAGTTTGAACCACAACTTTCTCCAGTATAGTAGGTCCTGAACATAATTTTGTTTACCTCAAAATTATCTTGTTGATCACCAATAAAATATAAGATTTATATACCATTGAAGGTATATAGGAAAAATCGGGGTGTTACAATCAACATTTAACTTATGGCCTATTATCCGAGTATTGAAGTAATGCAAGTTGGAAATAGGAGCTTTTTCTACAGAGGATTATACAAAGAATACTTGAGATGCTCAAAATGAAGAAAAATTTCTTATCTGTTGGCAACCTCATCGATTGTGGAACTACAAAATTGTCAAAGTGTGAGTGCATTAGCAAGCCAAAGTGTGAGTGCATGTGCTAGTGCATTTACAAACCAGGCCAAACCAAGAAGTCAATTCAAATGAGTTTTTAGGAGAGTTTGAGGGTTCTCCTAATCTTCATATCTTCTTTATCTCCTCATCACGCACACAGACGTGCACATGCAAAAGCAACACAACATTACAAACAATAGTTATTGTCACACCGTTTTTTACTCACACCCCTTTTTCTACCTACTTTATCACCATTGATTATCTATAAATTCATTTTTACCAAAACATAAAAAGCTTTTAATCAATAGTTATAAAGTAAGTGTACAAGATAATGTAATAGAAAAATAGTGTGAGATGATTATTTGTTAAACCAAAAAATAATAAATGTTAATAGATTTATTAATCATGGCTCCCAAAACAACAGTAATATACTAGTAATTATGGTGTTCAGGACGATAAGAATGAGGATAATATACTAAGAGAAGTTACTTGTCTTGGCTTTCAAAAGTCTTGCACTACTTGCAATCAGATAAAGGGACTGAACTTATGATCTGCTATACTTGAAGCTAGTTTTCATCAAGATCTTGTGGACTGGAGCTGTCTGCAAGAACTTCCCTTAACATCTCACTATATTGATCAACATCACTTGGATTCATTCCATTCTCAAGACAATTATTAGTACCACAATCTTCCTCAAGTATTTTTATGATTTCTTCATATTCTGTTGCAGCATGGTTTTGATCCATCAAACCATCTTCTAAACTCTGGGTTGCATGGTTGGCCAATTCTGTTAGAAATTCATGTGTAAAGGATAGATTGCTTGGGCTTTTCGTCAGATTGTGAGCATCTAATTCTTCAGTTTCTGCATAGTTCACTAGAAACTGGTTTTCATTCTGGCCCACATTCAAGGAAGCAGTTGTAATTGCAGGGACACCTAGAACAAATGCAGCTGTTCATTTATATACATCACTCTATTATGTTTTACTGTCAAACTAAAAAAAAATGCTATTTTACAATCTAAGATCAGTAGATCACTGAAGACCAAAGGGTTTCACAAAACATTTGTAATTAACATTTAAGTTGCATTTGAGCAGTTACATTTAGTTATAACTACTTGATTAGTTAGTTATTTTTTCTAATAAAGGGAGCTTATCTTATTTTACTTCTTTTAATATCTGCCTAAGGTGTACTATGCATAATAAGCAACCTCACCTAGGTAAATTGGGCTCTCAACTTGCAAGGGAAACTTGATCCTGCCACTGGAGTTTGATGATGTATCCACTTGAGGTAAATCAGAATCGTAGATGGCCTGCATACGCTTTATCTTTGATCTGTATTTCTGTGTAGGGAGAACATTGGTGATCTTAAACAAAAACGAAAACAATGAAGCATGATGTAAATGATGCATGGTATAGGTATTGTGATTCAAACAAGAATCCCAAATGCAACAAGGTTGGAAAAAGAAAAAAACAAACTAACACCACAATGATAATTTGCTTAAAAAAAACACAATTATAATTTCTTGTGGACCATTTTGCTTGTTGTTGTTTATGGAAAATGTTTCTAGCATCGTGTACAGAGATGTCTCTTTAAACTGTTAGCTAGCACTAAAAGCTCACCTGTAATTTTAGACATGTTATTTGAACACTAAAAAATATGACACTCAAATAACATTCTCCTCATATATCCATAAAACATATTTATTTTAGCTTGATATACAATATAATCCTACTCATATCTGGATAAAATTTATTTATTCTAGCTTGACATACAATATACCATAGCACTTAGACACTCACATAAGGATATGAAGATATAGTGTGACTATCAAAGAGCCCTTCACATTGTCCTTAATTTTATCTTCTATGAGAGATTAACTAAGCATATTAAGGTTGGGTGTTGTCTAAGGTGCACCACCCACCAAAGTGGTGCATAGGTGCACTACCCAAGTGGTCAAGTTTGGACCATCCATATTGTCACTTGACAGGTTGACCATCATGATTTATTATTATTTTATTAGTGTTGAAAAGTCAAACTGCAAAGTGGCAATTTAGATGGCCTAGATTTGGCCACTTGGGTGGTGCACCCATACACCACTTTGATGGGTGGTGCACCATAGCCTTCACCGGAAGGTTGATTGTCATTTTGTGGGTGAAAAGATTCAATAGATGCTTCTTATTTGTGGAGACCCTGCTTGCAGCCAGTGTCGGTGACCAGTTTGGAGCGTTTTATGGATAGTCTTCCGTCTTCTGACTTTCTAGAGTTACCTTTTTGGATGTGGTTCCGGACCCTCTTTCCCCGTGTTTTTGCTTACTCTCTTTTAAGTTGTATCTTCTAGATTTCTAACTCTGTTGCAATAGCCGTTGATAAGGCCCCTGCGTATGTACTAAAACTTGGGTCCCAACTGGGACATGTTATGAATATATATATATATATATATATATATATATATATATATATATATATATATGTTGTATTCAATTCATGTTGAGTGTTCATCACTTTTATCTTATTTCATCCTTTCAAAAAAAAAAAAACTACCATTTTTAGTATACTTATCCATCGATAAAATGATATTTTCCGAAAGTAACCAGCATTGTAATCAGTTTTATTTCCGAAATTGGGTAACCATGTGATGCCGGGTTTAGGGTGTCGCGGAGGGAGGCGTGAAATTAGTGGTATCAGGGCTGTTCGAGTCTTTCGGGAACCTTGGGGAATAGGTCTGTTATGTTTTTGTTGTGCGATCTCTGGTTGGACATTGTTTGAATTGTTTCCTTGTCGAAGCAATGTGTGTTATCTTATAAATATCTGTTTTTCTTGATATGTTTTCACTATTTTTGTCTTATGGGGAAACAATGGTTTGTAGGTTGTGCTTTGGTTCGTGTGTGACACATTCGGTTATCATTTTGGATTGTGTCAGACATTTGAATAGTGTGTCTGTTGTAAAGGATTTTCCAGGAGTGTTCCCTGGAAATATTCTAGGTTTGCTGCTAGCAAAGGATATTGATTTTCGATCGATCTAGTTTATAGATTCGGTCCGATTTATAATCTTCTTGTGTAGGATGTCGCCTACAAAGTTAGTCGAGTTAGATGACTTGACTTAACGGGAAGATTTGCCGTCAGAACAGTTTGTGGACCAGGTGTGTCCTGTGGGGAGCATCGGTGTTGTTCATAAGGATGGAGCAATACTTTTGTAGAAGCGACCGCAGATGGTGATTGAAATTCGTAGTTTGTTAGGTTAACCAATTATTATTAAAGGTTCATCAAGGACCTATCTAAGATTTTGGAGCCGTTGACTCAGCTTTTCAAAAACTTGGTGTGCGCTGCGGCGCGCGCGTGCGATTCCGGCAAGTGTACCGGATTGCCGTCAAGTAATAAAAGATATCGAACCCACAGAGACTGTGTTCCCGAATCGCAATTAATTTCGAAATGAGTGAATCTGGACTTTTTAGAGGGTTTTGAAAAATGTTTGAATTGAGAGATAAACAAACAGAATCAATTAAAACAGAAAACAAATGTTGTTCATAAGGATGGAGCAATACTTTTGTAGAAGCGACCGCAGATGGTGATTGAAATTCGTAGTTTGTTAGGTTAACCAATTATTATTACAGGTTCATCAAGGACCTATCTAAGATTTTGGAGCCGTTGACTCAGCTTTTCAAAAACTTGGTGTGCGCTGCGGCGCGCGCGTGCGATTCCGGCAAGTGTACCGGATTGCCGTCAAGTAATAAAAGATATCGAACCCACAGAGACTGTGTTTCCGAATCGCAATTAATTTCGAAATGAGTGAATCTGGACTTTTTAGAGGGTTTTGAAAAATGTTTGAATTGAGAGATAAACAAACAGAATCAATTAAAACAGAAAACAAATGTTTTTGGGGTTTTGATCTAAACGGATTCCTAGGGATTTGGGTTACCTTTGAGGCTGTTTATGTTGCTAATCTGATTTACCTTTGTTGCTTACCGAAATTGCCTTGAAGGCGAGTTTATCCTCTAATAGCTTAAGCTCCCTCTCGGGTTACAAAAGCCGTGCCCAATTGACCCGACCCCTACTCTCGTGGTAGTCGATCCCAGATTAGACCCTTTGCGCTTCGTGACAACTCGTTGCTCCTCGAGGGACGGCTTCTAACTCTCGTGATTTCAGTCCCAAGTCTGACTTCTATAGGTCCGACACCTAAGTTCACCGCTAGGTTCCTCCTTAGATCATCCACATCTCACAAACCAGTGGCCGCCGGGCTTTACGAGTGAAACACCCTAGAAATCCTAAGTTCACCGCTAGGTTCCTCCTTAGAACGTCTACGTCACGCAAATAAGCGGTTGCCGAAATTTATGAGTGATTAACACACTAGAAATCAAATCTAAAACAATAATGAAATCAACAACTATTTTACATCAAATCAACAACATTTACAAAACTCGGGCAGAGCCCCAATCCCTAGAAACTAAGCTTCTACTCCAGTCTTGCCATGGAGATGACAAGCTGGGTTGACAACATAATAAAAAATACAAAAATCAGAGAAGAGAGGAGAAGAGAAGAGATATCTATGCCTAAGTCCTTGTGTACAAGTCTAGATGATCCTTCCTCAATGTACCCCTGATGTGATCTGCCTGGTCCTTATTTATAGATGTGGGAAGTTAGAGTCCCAATCTAACTCAAATTCTGATCCAAATTCGGTTTCTTCAGGTCCAAGTAATGCGCGTCACGGCCGTGATGGCCATCACGGCCAGGCCGTGATGGCCATCACGGCCAGGCCGTGACGGTCTCTGCCTCTGCCAATTCTGGAAAATTCAATTTCTCGCGACGCAAGATATGTCTCGCGACGCGAGCCCTCAGCTTCATGGCCCGTGATGAATTTCACGGCTGGGCCGTGATGTGCTCTGACTTGTGGTGGTTTTGGGTCACGGCCGTGATGGCTATCACGGCCAGGCCGTGACAGACTCTGACTTCAGCCTTTGTTCTTTTTCAGTTTTGCTCGATCATGGCCGTGATGGGTATCACGGCTAGGCCGTGATGGACTCTGTTTGGCTCATTTTCTGTACTTTTAAAGCCCTATCTTCATCCAAACTTCATCATGGTTGATCTTAAGCATTTTACCCTTGATATCTGCAAAACAACACACGAAAACCGCCTTACCCGTTCCAAAGGAAAATTAACCTAAAATCTAATTAAAAATGCCTAAACTACATGAAAAATGCATGCAAAATGATAGACAAAGATGAGGTGAAATCACACTCATCACTCAGCTTACGAGGAAAAATCAACTCTTCGTATGTCTGAGAGATTGACCAAGTTGTCCGTGATTGTGCCCGATTCAGAGTGTCTCATGTTTAAGAAAAACTCTTCAACCTTGGATGAGTATCTCATGTTTAAGAAAAACTCTTCACTGTACTATTTAATTCTTTATGAACTTGTAAGTTGACATTTGTTCCTCGAGTCCCTATGGTTGTATTAAACAATCTCAGTGACCAAGTTTATACATGTCAGATAGACTTCTCTGATGTTGATTTGAAATCTATCAGGACTCATACATTGGTTATGCTGTTCTGTAATATCAATATACTTTAACGAATTTCCTTGCATGTGAGAATTAGTACTCATGCTTCTTAAACACCTGTCAGTGTATTAGACATTTGAACAAATTGATTTGATAGTATCCATTGGTCAGGATATTTTCATATTTCGTTGAAAAATTTGCTATGACTATTTCTTGAGTTATAACACAAATGACTTCTTCATAATAGAAGTTTCTTGGATGAAACTTAGTCTAGTCACTTTTACTTTTGGTAAAGGTGATCCAGACTGATTTTTGGCCAGACTGTGTTTCTTTTAAATTGTCAGGAGCTTTAAGCCTCGATGAGGAAAGAACGAAGCGAGTAAGAAAAACAAAACGAAAACCATTGGTTTATATGCATAGTCTGGCAGGCGTGCCATTGTGTATCGAGCTACAGTTTCACAAAGGGTGAACTGACAAATTGGATAGTTACGGACCAAAGATATATTCTTTAGTCTTTGGGTCTATTAGGGACATTCGGGCTCGAAAACCGACGGAAGGCTCGGGCATTTGCAACCTTGATGGAACTCGGTTACACTGTACGTAATGTACTCAATCAGGAACTATTCAATATTATTTAGGTGAGACGTGATACCTAATAATCCGCTGCCTTATCATGTTTTATCTATTATTTTAGAGTGTATTTAATCAATTAAGTTGAGTTGAATACTTGATTTAACCCAAATTAGACTTTTTTTTTTTCCTATTTTAGTTATTTTAGAGTCAAAGTGTGCATTTAATTGATTTTAATTAGAATTTAATTGATTTTCTCAAGATTTTCTTACTTTTATTTTTAGGAAAGGACAAAGAAGAAGGATTTCAATTAAATTGAAGATTGCCAAGTAAATTGTGGGGGCCCACATGATGGATTTGAATCCAAAACAATTTGGATTAGAATTATTATGATTAAAAGATAATTCAATTGGCATTGAGATAAAAGATTGGATCCAAATCAATTTGGATTTGGATAATAATTACCCATCACAATAGTAAAGGATATGATAAGATTTGGCAATTGATTTCGAGATATTGATTTGGTAATTAAATAAGAAGATTAAAATACTCAGGACGAGTTATGTTGGAGTTTTCATGAAGGAGGAGCTTGAAATACAAGAAAAATGAGTCAAACAGAGCCCATCACGACATGGTTGTGATAGGCATCACGGCCATGATCGAGCAGGGCTGAAAAAGAAAGAAGAACACAAAGTCAGAACTTGTCACGGCCAGGTCGTGATGACCATCACGGCCGTGACAGGACAACCAGTGTCAAGTTCTCTAGGACAGAATCTGTCACGACCTAGCCGTGACCGGCATCACGGTCGTGACACGCAAAATCTGGAATTTTGATTTGATTTGATTTTGTAATGGTTTCAAATCCAAGTTAACCTACTCTATAAATAGGGCAATTAGGCTCGAAAATAGGGATCTCTTGGCTGCTACCTTAGGCAAAAATTAGGATTTCTCTTCTTCTCAATTTCTTCTTTTCTCTTAGGATTTTTATGCTTTTGTTATTCAAGGTTGCCATGACCATGACAATGCTTGAGTAGTCTTTTTATTTCTAGGAATTGGGGCTATGACCAAGACTTGTTTTATGTCATGAATTGATGTTTTCCCTTTGTTAGTTCCAATTTGCTTTTGATTTAATTCCTATTGCATGAATTACTTGTGAATTTGGTGTGCACTTATTTGCATGTCATAGATACTCTAAGGACGAACGTAGCGGTGAACTTAGGTATTGGATCTATAGGGATTGAACTTAGGACTTTAATCATGAGAGTTAGAAGCGGTCCTTCGAGGGTTCATTGAATTGTCACGAATCTTAATGGGTTCAATTTAAATACAATTACCACGAGAGTAGGGTTTGGTTTTATTGGGCACGGTTCTTGTATCTCGAGAGGGAACGTTAACTTATTTAGGATAGATTCACCTTCAAAGCAATTTTGATAATTAACAAGAGGAGTAGTCAATTTATTAGCATGAGCAGTCTTATTGGTAACCCAATTCCTGAAAATCTCTTTTCATATTTAAAATCCCAAAAAATATTTGGTTTCTTTTATTGTTTATTTTATTTCCTTGAAATCTTTTCACACCTATTTCTCAGTCTAAATAGTTGTTTAATTTGTGAAGTGACACTTGGCTTCCCAATTCGTGAGTTCGATATTCGGTTTCTCACTGTTTTATTATTACTTGCTTCGATCCGGTACGCTTGCCGGAGCCTATCAAGTTTTGGCGCCGTTGCCGGGGATTGGCACTATCAATATCATTAGTAACAAAGAAGACAACTACTTTAGACATTATTTTTTCTATTTTGTATATATTTGATCTTTTCTTTTGAGTTTTGTTTGTGTTAGGTGGATGCCACACATGGACCATTGTTTCTATCTAAACAGGGAATCTCAAATTGATTGGATCGTGCTTGATTGTATAGTTGATAAGCCTGTGAAGATATACTCCAAGGAGGAATGGAGATCCTATTTGTCATCCTTACAACCACCACCAGACATTAAACTGGATCCCGAGGTGCTGGAGTCACTTTGGGATATAGATGCTCAACATTTGATCCAGAGCATAAAGCGTAGCAAGGAGGAATTTAGTGCCATGATTCAGAGGCATAAAATGCGTAAGACACGTTCTCAATTGATAGCGGAGATGCTAAGTAACAACTTTTAGAGGTTAGAACAAGCTGGCAAATTTTTTAAATTGCTAGCAAAAAAGCCGTACGAGACTCAAATTGAAGAGAATGTTGTTGTCAATATAGACTTAAATGAAGATGAAGTGGTGGTGGAAGATGATTCAAGAAGAGGGGATCATGAAGAGGAGTGCAAGGAGGAAATAACTCCTATTGTTCCTTTACAAGGGACAAATGAGACAAATCATGTGGAAAATACTTCTCTCACCAATCCTATTGAGGAGCCTCAAAATCCTGAGTTGGATAAATATGTTGGTTTGCATGCATGTGTGGATGTTATAAAGTTGGTGCCTACAATTTGTCTATCACATTACTTAGGAAAAATACCAACTTTGGAGTTCCAGTCATTGCCTAAGCATCTGGAGTTTGCATCAATAGAGGCAAAGGCTCTATGGTCACCTCAGAAAGTTATGCTTCTAGTTCTTCATGGAGAATCTATTTACATAAAGGGCATTCTCGGAGTAGGTGACTTACCATTTGACCCCGGAAGAAGCGAGCTCATCATAGCAATTAATGAAGTCAATGGAATCTCCTCACACTTGCTAATTCCATCTCCAATCCACAAGTTATGGGATCCAGGAGGAAGGACTATTATCTCGGGAATCTCTTGGCCGTTGTAACACAAGCAATGGGATCCTGGTGGAAGCATCTTCATGAGTTTTTTTAAACCCTTCTCTTTTTAATTATCTTTTCTTTGCTTTGCTTCGAGTCATATGTGTGTTGAGTCTTGTGTCGGTGAGCTTGAATGAATTTAATTGAATTTAGCATAGATGGATTGCATGATATATGTTGATTTTTGATGATTTCCCCCTAGGTTTTGAAAATTTGAAAATTGATCCCCATGAAAAATTGAAAATTGAACTTTGAGAATTGTTGTTTGGATTGCATGATTTATGACAAGTTTAGGGTGAAGGGGTGTGCACACTAGGGATTGTATCTCGGTTAAATATTTTGCTAAAAATATCCAGGTGAGGAATTTGAGCCTCCAACATTGTTTTTAAATTGTGTGATTCACTTTTAAGTTGCACTTTCCCGGATTTGCTTGAATCTCTTCATGATTTGCATGGTTATATGTTTGCATCAATTGATTTAGGCAATTTTCTTTAAAATAGATACTTTGCCTAAAAAGAACCATCCCTAATGCATGTTCCCTATTTAGCCACATTGAGCCTAATAAGCCTATTGTTTCTTGATGACCTTATGTTATAAGCCAAAAATCCGGAAAAACCATGTTAACCAAATAATAGGGTTTAGGAGAGCATGGAAGCTTAGCAAGACAAGGGTTGTAAGAAACTAAGTTTGGGGTGGCTACAAGGATTTGATATGTTATTTTAGGATGAGAAAAAGAAAAAAATAAAGGTTGAAGCCAAAGGCAAAAAGAAAAAGAAGAAAAGTTCAAAAATATCAAAAAAGGGTATTAAAAGGAAAAGGTTGTAGCCACCTAAAAAAAATGAAAAAGGAATAAGAGTGGAAAGTCAAGGTAAAAAGTTTCATGCTCTCTTAATTCCTAGGGATGTAAAGCCTAGCACCTTTCTATATCCTACCTTTAGCCAGGCCCCATTACAACCTTTGAAAGACCTTTTGATGATGTATGCATATTTTCGTGGGAACTATGTTTGAGATGAAAAACAAATTCATGGAAAGTGTGCTTAAAATGTGAAATTGAGTGAAAAGTTGATAACCTAGACACTTGAGTGAATGAGTGAAATACTAAATGCCCTTGTGAGGAAGGCAATTGTTTGAAATTGGTGATCTCCCTTTTGTGTGTAACTTGGATCCTTTGCTTAGATTGATTATTGCATAAATGATGAAATTCTCTTTGTTTGAAGTAAATAAACATGAAGATTACTATAATGAAAAGGTAAAACATTGAATAAAAATTGAATTGATAAAATTGCATGAAATTTGTGCGAAATTGATTGAATACTTTGAGCTTGCCAAGTTTTGAGTCTATTTGATTTTTAGTTTTCTTGAGGACAACAAAGTTTAAGTTTGTGGTATTTTGATAATCCACTGGCTTATCATGTTTTATCTATTATTTTAGAGTGGATTTAATCAATTAAGTTGAGTTGAAAACTTGATTTAACCCAAATTAGACTTTGTTTCCCTATTTTAGTTATTTTAGAGTCCAAGTGTGCATTTAATTGATTTTAATTAGAATTTAATTGATTTTCTCATGATTTTCTTATTTTTATTTTTAGGAAAGGACAAAGAAGAAGGACTGCAATTAAATTGAAGATTGTCAAGTAAATTGCAAGGGCCCATATGATGGATTTGAATCCAAATCAATTTGGATTTGAATTATTATGATTAAAAGATAATTCAATTGGCATTGAGATAAAAGATTGGATCCAAATCAATTTGGATTTGGATAACAATTGCCTATCACAACAATAAAGGATATGATAAGATTTGTCAATTAATTTGGAGATATTGATTTGGCAATTAAATACGAAGATTAAAATGCTCAGGACCAGTTATGTTGGAGTTTACATGAAGGCGGAGCTTGAAATACAAGAAAAATGAGTCAAACAGAGTCCATCACGACCTGGTCGTGATAGGCATCACGGCCATGATCGAGCAGGGCTGAAAAAGAAAGAAAACAAAGTCAGAACCTATCACGGTCAGGCCGTGATGACCATCACGGTCAGGCCGTGATGACCATCACGGCCGTGACAGGCCAACCAGTGTCAAGTTCTCCAGGACAGAATCTGTCATGGTCTGGCCGTGACAGGCATCATGACCATGACGTGCAAAATCTGGAATTTTGATTTGCTGATTTGATTTGATTTTGTAATGGTTTCAAATCCAAGTTAACCTACTCTATAAATAGGGCAATTAGGCTCGAAAATAGGGAACACTAGGTTGCTACCTTAGGCAAAAATTAGGATTTCTCTTCTTCTCAATTTCTTCTCTTCTTTATGATTTTTTTTATGCTATTGTTAATCAAGCTTGCTATGAACATGGCAATGCGCGAGTAGTCTTTTTATTTCTAGGAATTGGGGCTACGCCCAAGACTCCTTTTATGTGATGAATTGATGTTTTGTTTCTTGTTAATTTCAATTTTGCTTTCGATTTGATTCCTATTGCTTGAATTACTTGTAAATTCGGTGGCCACTTATTTGCTTGTCGTAGATACTCAAAGGACAAACTTAGTGGTGAACTTAGGTATCTGATCTATAGGAATAAAACTTAAGACTTAAATCACGAGAGTTAGAAAGGGTCCTTCGAGGGTTCACTGAATTGTCACAAAGCTTAAAGGGTTCAATTTAAATTCAATTACCACGAGAGTAGGGATTGGTTTAATTAGGCATGGTTCTTGTATCCCGAGAGGGAACATTATCTCATTTAGGATAAATTCACCTTCAAAACAATTTTGATTATCAACAAGCGGGGTAGTCAATTTAGTAGCATGAGCAGTCGTGTTGGTAACCCAATTCCTGGAAATCTCTTTTGATATTGAAAAATCCCAGATTTGATTTGATTACGATTTTAATTGATTGCGTTTTAAATATTTGATTTGTTAGTCATTTCTTATTTTAAAAACCAAATATTTTCCGAATCTTTTTTTTTTTGTAGTTTAGTTAAATTGATTTAATAATTAATTGTTATTTAAGATCACGGTCTCTGTGGGTTCGATCTTTTTATTACTTGATGACGAAGTCGTACACTTGCGGATTCACGCCTATCAAGTTTTTGGTGGCGTTGCCGGATCCGCTGGCTTATCATGTGTTATCTATTTTAGAGTGGATTTAATCAATTAAGTTGAGTTGAATACTTGAGTTAACCCAAATTAGACTTTATTTTCTTATTTTAGTTATTTTAGAGTCAATGTTTGCATTTAATTGATTTTAATTAGAGTTTAATTGATTTTCTCAAGATTTTCTTATTTTTATTTTTAGGAAAGGACAAAGAAGAAGGATTTCAATTAAATTGAAGATTGCCAAGTAAATTGCGGGGGCCCACATGATGGATTTGAATCCAAATCAATTTGGATTTGAATTACTATGATTAAAAGATAATTCAATTGGCATTGAGATAAAAGATCGGATCCAAATCAATTTGGATTTGGATAATAATTGCCTTTCACAACAATAAAGGATATGATAAAATGTGCAGGACCAGTTATGTTAGCGTTTGCATGAAGGCGGAGCTTGAAATACAAGAAAAATGAGTCAAACAGAGCCCATCACGGCCTGTCCGTGACAGGCATCACGGCCATGATTGAGCAGGGCTGAAAAAGATAGAAGAACACAAAGTCAGAACCTGTCACGGCCAGGCCGTGATGGCCATTACGACCATGACAAGCCAACCAGTGTCAAGTTCTCCAGGACAGAATCTGTCACGGCCTGTCCGTGACAAGCATCACGGTCGTGACGTGCAAAATCTGGAATTTTGATTTGCTGATTTGATTTGATTTTGTAATGGTTTCAAATCCAAGTTAACCTACTCTATAACTAGGGCAATTAGGCTCGAAAATAGAGAGCTCTTGGCTGCTACCTTAGGCTTAATTTAGGATTTTTCTTCTTCTCCAATTTCTTCTTTTCTCTTAGGTTTTTCTATGCTTTTGTTATTCAAGGTTGTTATGAACATGGCAATGCTTGAGTAGTCTTTTTATTTCTAGGAATTGGGGTTATGCCCAAGACTTGTTTTATGTTATGAATTGATGTTTTCCCTTTGTTAGTTCCAATTTGCTTTTGATTTAGTTCTTATTGCATGAATTACTTGTCAATTTGGTGCACACTTATTTGCATATAATAGATACTAAGGATGAACCTAGCGGTGAACTTAGGTATTGGATCTATATGGATTGAACTTAGGACTTAAATCACGAGAGTTAGAAGCGATCCTTCGAGGGTTCATTGAATTGTCATGAATCTTAATGGGTTCAATTTAAATACAATTACCATGAGAGTATGGGTTGGTTTAATTGGGCACGGTTCTTGTATCTCGAGAGGGAACATTAACTTATTTAGGAGAAATTCACCTTCAAAGCAATTTTGATAATTAACAAGAAGGGTATTCGATTTAGTTGCATGAGCAGTCTTGTTGGTAACCCAATTCTTAGAAATCTCTTTTCATATTTAAAAACCCGAAAATTATTTGGTTTCTTTTATTGTTTATTTTATTTTCTTGAAATCTTTTCACACCTATTTCTCAGTCTAAAATAGTTGTTTAATTTGTGAGGTGATACTTGGTTTCCCAATCCCTGAGTTCGATACTCGGTTTCTCACTATTTTATTATTACTTGCTTCGATCCGGTACGCTTGCCGGAGCCTATCAAGTTTTTGGCGCTGTTGCCGGGGATTGGCACTATCAATATCATTATTAACAAAGAAGACAACTACTTTAGACATTATTTTTTCTATTTTGTATATATTTGATCTTTTCTTTTGAGTTTTGTTTGTGTTAGGTGGATGCCACACATGGACCATTGTTTCTATCTAAACAGGGAATCTCAAATTGATTAGATCGTGCTTTATTGTATAGTTGATAAGCATGTGAAGATATACTCCAAGGAGGAATGGAGATCCTATTTGTCATCCTTACAACCACCACCAAACATTAAGCTGGATCCCGAGGTGCTGGAGTCACTTTGGGATATAGATGCTCAACATTTGATCCAGAGCATAGAGCGTAGCAAGGAGGAATTTAGTGCCATGATTCAAAGGCATAAAATGCGTAAGACACGTTCTCAATTGATAGCGGAGATGCTAAGTAACAACTTTCAGAGGTTAGAAGAGCAAGCTGGCGAATTTTCTAAATTGCTAGCAGAAAAGCCGCACGAGACTCATATTGAAGATAATGTTGTTGCCAATATGGACTTATATGAAGATGAAGTCGTGGTGGAAGATGATCATGAAGCAGAGTGCAAGGAGGAATTATCCCCTATTATTCCTTTGCAATGGATGATTAAGAAGAATCATGTAGGAAACTCTTCGTCCACAATTCCTATTGAGGAGCCTAAAAATTCTGAGTTGGATAAGTATGTTGGTTTGCATGCATGTGTGGATGTGACAAAGTTGGTGCCTACAATTTGTTTATCACATTACTTAGTAAAAATACCAACTTTGGAGTTCAAGTCATTGCTTGAGAATTGGGAGTTTTCATCAATAGCGGCAAAGGCTCTAAGGTCACCTCAAAAAGTTATGGTTCTACTACTTCATGGAGAAACTAATTACATAAAGGCCATTCTTGGAGAGGTGACTTACCATTTGACCCGGGAGGAAGCGAGCTTATCATAGCAATTGATGAAGTCAATGGAATATCCTCACACTTGCTAATTCCATCTCCACTCCATAAAGCCATGGGATCCAGGAGGAAGGACTATTATCTTGGGCATCTCTTGGTCATTGTACCACATAAAATGGGATCCTGGTGGAAGCATCTTCATGAGTTTTTTTAAACCCTTCTCTTTTTAATTATCTTTTCTTTGCTTTGCTTCAAATCATATGTGTGTCGAGTCTTGTGTCGATGAGCTTGAATGAATTTAATTGAATTTAGCATAGATGGATTGCATGATATATGCTGATTTTTGATGATTTCCCCCTAGGTTTTGAAAATTTGAAAATTGATCCCCATGAAAAATTGAAAATTGAACTTTGAGAATTTTTGTTTGGATTGCATGATTTATGACAAGTTTGGGGTGAAGGGGTGCACACACTAGGGATTGTATCTCGGTTAAATAATTTTCTAAAAATGTCCAAGTGAGGAATTTGAACCTCCAACATTGTTTTTAAATTGTGTGGATCACTTTTAAGGTCTATTTTCCCTGATTTGCTTGAATCTCTTCATGGTTTGCATGGTTATATGTTTGCATCAAATGATTTAGACAATTTTCTTTGAAATAGCTACTTGGCCTAAAAAGAACCATCCCTAATGCATGTTCCCTAGTTTGCCAGATTGAGCCTAATAAGCCTATTGTTTCTTGATGACCTTATGTTATAAGCCAAAAATCCGGAAAAACAATGTTAACCAAATCTTAGGATTTATGAGAGCATGGAAGCTTAGCAAGACAAGGGTTGTAAGAAACTAAGTTTGGGGTGGCTACAAGGATTTGATATGTTATTTTAGGATGAGAAAAAGAAAAAAAAATAAAGGTTGAAGCCAAAGGCAAAAAGAAAAAGAAGTTCAAAAATATCTAAAAAGTGTATTAAAAGGAAAAGGTTGTAGCCACCCAAAAAAAAAAATTGAAAAAGGAATAAGAGTGGAAAGTCAAGGTAAAAAGTTTCATGCTCTCTTAATTCCTAGGGATGTAAAGCCTAGCACCTTTGTATATCCTACCTTTAGCCAGGCCCCATTACAACCTTTAAAAAACCTTTTGATGGTGTATGCATGTTTTCGTGGGAACTATGTTTGAGATGAAAATCAAATTCATGGAAAGTGTGCTTAAAATGTGAAATTGAGTGAAAAATTGATAACCTAGGCACTTGAGTGAATGAGTGAAATACTAAATGCCCTTGTGAGGAAGGCAATTGTTTGAAATTGGTGATCTCCCTTTTGTTTGTAAATTGGATCATTTGCTTAGATTGATTATTACATGAATGATGAAATTCTCTTTGTTTGAAGTAAATGAACATGGGGATTACTATAATGAAAAGGGAAAACATTGAATAAAAATTGAATTGATAAAATTGCATAAAATTTGTTTGAAATTGATTGAATCCTTTGAGCTTGCCAAGTTTTGAGTCTATTTGATTTTTGGTTTGCTTGAGTACAAGCAAAGTTTAAGTTTGGGGTATACCCTAGAACAATTGGGGATCATACCTAAATTGAGAACCCCACCCAACGCGAAACAATTGTGTTATAGGGATTATTGCGGCCTATCATGCTCGATGAAGGGAAGTTAGGATCTCCGGAGATTTACGAAATACATAGTGGATATTGAAGTGACATGAAATGTTTTACAAAAATGCATTGCACTAGTTCTGCACTACTCAATAAAGAAATGGCCAGTTCTGCACACATATAGTTTTGGTGCACGTAAGTACATTTTATTTATAAGTTAAGTACGTAATTAATTTTTAAATACTATGATAATTAACATGTTTTTCCAATATATTAGGTATCTGCATCGTATGTTAGTCGATCAGGGTAACCTCGCCCTTTATGGGTTCATTGACCCCATGTTCATTCAGGGTGATGTTCTCCTAGCATCGGAAGACCCGGTCACTACCATACGTGATATACTTGCTCGAGACGATCATCAATTCTATTTTGCGCCTTATCTCAATAAGTAAGTACCGGTTATTTAAGTATAACTATATATGACTTAGTCACTAACTGTTCCGCAAATACAGCCGGCATTGACAACTGTTGCTCTTATACCCAAGAATGAACGTCGTGGTCTTCTTCTGCTCATTGGGAAATAAGCCGGCGAATCAACTGAAGACGATCATCGAAACGTAAGCATTAAAATACTTTATAATCAGTAATGCAGTTGTTTTAATTATCTGAAATCTATTAGATATACTTTAATTAATGTTTTTGTCATGATAGGTCTATTAATGCATCCCACATGTTGCGTGAAAGGGGTACTCGGGCTATCAGATGGATTATTCCCAGCGTAAGATATTTATTAGTTCAAATACATCAAATTCAGTGGGTACAATAATTGATTTCTATTTTATTTAATTCCTCATATTCTAATTGGGTTTCATTTGTACGTAGTCACGTATACAACGTGGGTCATGGGAATGTGGCTACTATGTGATGCAGTGGATGTTGGAAATTATCTCTTCCGGGATCACTGAAAGATGGCACGAGGTAAATGTTAATTGACACAATTAGAATTAATAATATAGATTCGTTATATGTTTTATGTTAGTTTATTACTTAAAAGATATAATCTTTTGTCCAATTAAACTTGCAGATATTCAACAATCCAACTCCATTATCTGATTCTGACATCAACAAAGATAAAGAGGTGTTGGGCAACTTTCTTTCTTGAAGTGTACCAACCATAGTTTGTATATATGTAGTTAGTTTACAAACTTATCATGTACTAGCTATAGTGTACCTTTGACTGATGATATGTATTAGTGCTCAGGTCTGGTTCAATTCTTCTTCTCTCGTGTTTTGATGTAGCCTTGATAAAGTGTTGTTTTCATTCATTCGAAATTAATTAGGCCTGATGCCCTCTGTTTTCAGATTCTGTGCTCACTAGTCATTTGATGAAATGTCAGTATTTTTAACCATATTTGTAAGAGCTGATTGTTTGTGCCAAGAAAATTGAATGAAGTATGTTTTGCTTTTGATATGGTTAAAACTTTGTTGCAATTGTGTCAAAACTGGTTTGGTGTTCTGTTGTTGTTTCTTGTTTGATCAGGGTACTGTTGGTTTGTTAGCTTAAACAAGTTCCTGGAATTGATGGTTATGAATTAGTAAGTGCTCTTACTTTACCAATTAGTTTGCCTTGCCCATTTGTTATCTAACTCATGTGATGCCTAAATCACGTGTGGTTAATGCCTTGCTGTTTCTTGTCATCGAATGAACTATAAAAAATTGTGTCTTCCAATTGTATGTGGCTGCTTGTTATCATTTTCTACTGGTTTGGTGCAATAACTACATTATGTTTACCCCAAAAATTACAGTATGTCATTCTCGGTATTGATTGCATTCACATCAAACAGGGGAAAGGAATGATTGAAATGTAAATAACAGATTAAAAAAAAAAAATGAGATTTTACACATCGGTTCTTCAAAAACCGATGTGTAAATTTAACTTTCTACATCGGTTTTGCCTAAAACCGATGTGTAAATTTCACTTTACACATCGGTTCTATTAAAAACCGATGTGTAAAGTGAAATTTCCACATCGGTTTTAAGCAAAACCGATGTAGAAAGTTAAATTTCCAACTGCTTATCAATTGACAAATTAATTTTCCACATCAGTTAAAAGAAAACCGCTGTTTAAAATATACTTTACACATCGGTTTTATAACCGATGTGTAAAGTGGCAATAAACCACATCGGTCGTTTCCACATCAGTTTGAAAACCGATGTGGAAAGCCAAAAATAACCGACGTGGAATCCCTTTTCTGCACTAGTGTTGGTTGTCGGGTATGAATCCCTGTTGGAATAATTGTTATGTTATGAATTATTGTATGTCATATGTCAGTTGTTTTGTGATTCGCGTATGTAGCTACTTTGATAAAACTCATATGCCGGTATCTCACCTTTGCATTATTTCTGTTTGGTTTCTATTTGTATCCTGTTTTGGTGTACATATGAGGTAGAGGAGTTTCTAGCTTCGCTCGGGATATTAGTCCCGATTTTGAAGAGGTCGTTGAACGTGGTGATGACCACGGGGTTCTCTAGTGGGTAGCTTTTAGAGCGGCCAGCTTAGGATTTCCTTTTAGGTTATTTGGTTTTGAGAAGATCTGTAGGTATGTTTCTTTGTGAATTTTTAGTTTGAGATTCAGCTTTGCATGTTGAAAACATTTTCCCGAAAATTTTTACGAGGTGGTGGTCTTGTCTGTATTATGACCAAAATTGGTATGTTGATGTGTGAAACGTGATTTTACTATTTTAACGCATGACTTAAATTTTTCAGTATTACAGAAAATTTTACACACACTTTCATCACTTATAGAGAATTACACGAGTTATTTTCCGAAAGCAACCAGTAAATTTTTTTTTGTTTTTTATTTTCCGCAACGAGTCAGTTTATGTAGTGCCGAGGGAGGCGTTACACTACTCCTCACAAGGGATTAAAGAGAAATACAGTAGCTGAGGCTACAAAAGTCAGAAGGTCTATAAGGCTGAAGACTGCTAACCCTTCAGATTTGTTCACCTGGCACCTGCTATCTCACCAGTAAGGTTGTCTGAATCCTTATCCGCTCCACCCATTCATGTACCCTCACCTTCTAACTCTTATTCCACATCATCATCACACAACATTCCCCTCCATAATCAAATGACTATTGCTGAAAACCTCCTTGCCTTATCTCTCAGACGTTTCAATTTAAATCTTACTCTTGATAACACCTCACCAAAACCATAATCTTATTCTCACCAAACCACCTATCAGATCACTACTCCTCACCATCTCCCTCACCACAACAAGAAAATCAAATACTTGTTCCCATTTCCCAAGTATTGGATTCTCTCATCTCACCAATTTTTAACTCTCAACCACAACCCCTCTCACTACAAACATCACCTCACAGAGGCATACCAAAAACCAATATCTCTCCATTCATATACATTTCCACTATCTCAGAGCCATTCAATCAGATTAACCCTGATCTTTTAAGTTCCGATATCTTAAGGCAATCAGTAACCTCATTGTTGAACAGGCTGCAGTAAGGCTGAATCAAGCCTCTTGGAAATACAAGCACAACCTCTCTTCTTGTATGGGGCCAAATATAGTGTTGAAAATATGTCCTGACATAGGAACATTTTGCAAGAAACAAAAGTTGGACCCAAAGTCCAAGAAGCCATTTGTTTAGCTGGAAAGGAAGTACAAGAAACTGAAGTTCCCAAGGTGTGGTCAACATCCTTTATGAGTCACCCTAAACCAAGACTCTTTCAAGACCCCGATCATCACAGCGAACTCTCTCTAGTTGAGAAGCTTGAGATGCCAACAGATATATCATGACTCTCATCTTATCAGATACCTTGGATAGGCTATCTTGATAATGAAGAAAGAGCCGAAGCAAGGCAACTCCACCCCTTCCAACCTACCTTCGTTTTCACTCATTTTCTCTTTATTTTACCTTTAAGTTTTTATGAAAACCCTTTTTCAGTTTACTCTTTTGATTTTCGTATTTCTCTTGAAAATCTATCTTTGTTTTTCACAGATCTATCTCCTCTTGTTTCTTACTTATCCAATTTTGAACATATTTCTTTTAGGATTCCTTGTTTACAACCTTTTGGTTCGTTGCACTCAGTGTTTCCTTTAACCCTTTCTCTTTTTCCTATAATCTTTGATCTTACTTTCATTTATTCTTCTGATTTCTCCCTTCCCTGGCAATATCTAGAAATTATTCCTTATGAACCTCCTAAGACATCAGATGCCACTTCTTCAGCGATTTTCGTGAGACGATGGAAACGGTGGTGGTCCTTCTTAGAAAATTTATTAAAAAGAAAAATCCTTGATTTTCTTTTGTTATTTTCTTTTGAATAGCAATGTACTTGTCAATGATGTTCTTTATCAATATATGAATACTCAGTTCTATATCTGCTTGTTTCTCTTTTTGCTGATGACAAAGTGAGAGAAAGAATATAAGTATAAAAGAAAAGAATGAGTATAAGAGAAAATATACAAAGGGGGAGAAAATATATACAAGTATAGAAATAATCATTATATGTTTGAATGTAACGCTCTAATCGTAAGTATAAAAATATAATGCACCTAAAATGTTGTTTTGTATCATATCTCTAAAATGCTTTCTATGCTCTGATCATATGCTCTTATAATTCAAAAGCCAAATCCTAAAATTTGTTTAAGGCAAGCATAAGTTTAGGGGAGCATAACTATATTCGCTTGATCTTAGACCTTATTAATGTTTTATTTAAAGTTCATTAAAATCATAAGAAAATGTTTGTCATCATAAAAAAGGGGGAGATTGTTAAGTCTAAGGTTTTGACATCTCTGATTTTGATGAATCCAAACAAAGAATGATTTTAATTGAACCTCTTGAAATATGATAATATGTGTATTAAGTATGCAGGTCATAAAGCAAGAGTATTCTGGCAAAACAGTAAGTCTTAAAGATGCACCTGTGTTATGATAACATAATGCGTCTGAAGAAAGACTCAGTATCTACAAGACTACGAAAATCCGTCTGATCCTACAACTTGACTGGAAGTCTTTCACTTCACTTATATTCGAAAGTCAAGAATATTCCCTTGCATTTTCTAATCAATAAAATCGATTTCAGAAGCTCAAACCATCAATCCATGTTAAAAAATCCTTTTGTTGCAAAAGGCAAAATAACCTTTACTCGGTGGCAGACCTGTGTTGCACAAATAAGGAAAGTCGTGTTACCCAAGTCTGAAAAGCAACAAGCACTGCTCTAAATCAAGCTGCACTTTGATAAAGCAATGCCAACATATATGTTCAACTTGTCTTGAAGCTCTCCAACGATCGTAAACATTAAATGCAAGCTCAAAACGACTCTTTGGCATTAATGGTTGAAGAACAAAAGTTTTACTCATCTGAAGAACTCTCCACAACGGATTTATTGCTAATGAGTATAAATAGAAGACTTTGAAGACTGTTGAAGACATACACCTGAACTTATTCACTCAAGCATTCAATACTCTCTTCACATTCAAAGCTCTCTAAGTTCTTCTTCTGAGAACACTTCACTGCTCACTCATTTGTATTGATTGAGAAGTCTTTATTGCAGTCATACCTACCTAAATACTTATTCACTCATTGAGTGTTACTCAGTTGACTTGCAACGTTGTAAATCGTGAAGCTATTGCTTCATTCCACTCTTACCATTTGTAAAGCCTGAAGGGGTGCAAACAATACTTGTTAGTTGAGTCTGCGGAGGCTAGGTATGCAAACAATAATTATCTGTAACCTGATCAATTATAGTGCTAATACTTGATGAACCAAGGACTTAACATAGCCCAAGGTTTGGGGTGAACAAGTATAAATCTCTATGTCAACTCTCCTTCATTCTCTTCTTAAGTTTGCTTTATATTTATTATGCTAATTGGGTTGATAGTGCTAAGCTTTCATAAACGATCTTTTTATCAGACGAATCCATGTGTCTGAATCTTTATCTGAAGAAAACTTTGCTATTTGCGAAAAATTTAACTAAAACACAATTCAACCCCCTTCTCGTGTTTTAATCTATTCATTTCAGATAGTTCTTTACCCAAGTTTATGTTAAGCTTTGATATATCTAATATATTGTTTTCCAAAGCTCTGATGTAATATGGATAAAGTATTAAAGATGTTCTAATACATGTCTACATATATTGACATGTCTGAACAAGATATGTCTTTTTGTTTTAAACCTCATAAGGTTCCTTAAATCATTTTAATGTTTGTCATCATCAAAAAGGGAGAGATTGTGAAGTCTCTAAATGTCTGATGTGCATTTGCCTAAATTTTAATGTAAAATAAACATTTGTCAATGATTTAATTGAACTACATTTTGGTTGCTGGCATGTCTACTTATTGTGCAAATTATTATTTTAAGTATCTTAATCACCTGTCTGCCCAAAGACTCTCTTGGTCAAAAGTGAGAACACTCGTCTAATGAGTAAAGTCAACCCATCTGCTGATTCAACTAGATTGTTGACTTTATGCAGATAAGAGTCAATCCGTCTAATGAAGCTTTCACCCTCTCGTGTCTCTCAGTGAAGAACACGTCAAGACTAAAGATCTTTTGTGAGCTGACTACTTAGTTAGAAGATGCTTTGGCGCTCTCTCTCACAAAAATCAAGAAGTTCAGAAGGTCAAACACTCAAGCAACAGTGCAGTTCAGAAAAGAAGTGCTTCCAAAATGCTTTATTCCCTAGTACATCTGGAAGTTTCACGAAAATGGAACTGTGCTTAGCAAAGTATAAAAGCAACCTGAACAACTCTGATTTGGCTGTTGCACAAAGCATAAAGCATTGCCTATCTCTGTTAGAGTACAAGCAATGTTCCTATGCATTAAATGGTTGTCCAGAGCGACTCTATTGCATCTAATGGAGCTCAGATTAAATCCAAAAAACAGAAGGAATGTCTCTAACATTCATATTGATTGAAGCACATAAATAGAGATGACATTGAAGATGAAGATATAGAGAACACATCATTCAAAGAGCCATTAGTCTGCACATTTATTTCTTCATTCTTTCATTCTTTACTATTCAATCATTTGAAGTTATTACACAGTCTTTCAAACATTCACATTAAATTCAATCTTCTGAGGATTAGTGAAAGACTTGCAAGTTGTATTAATTACAATCTTCTTTCAAACAAACTTGAGTGAGCCTGAAGAGGCTAGGTGTGTAAATAATACTTGTCTTGGAGTATGAAAAGGATAGGTGTGCAAAGAATGCTTGTCTATAACCTGATCAGTTTTAGTGGAGAAAACCTACTGCTGTCAAGGACTGGACGTAACCCTAGTTTTTAAGGGGTGAACCAGGATAAAATAGTTATGTCTATCTCAATCCTTATCTCTTTAATTTACTTGATTATCTTAACTGTTAACTAACAAAAGGGGTTAAAGTGTGAATATCAAACAAGTTCTTATCTTGTATGCTTGTGTGTTTTCTGTTAAAAACCTTCAGACAAGTCACTTGTCTGATTGCTTTTAAATCACTCGTCTGCTCTTAGCTCATGTGTGCAAAAAGTTTTTAACTTTGAGTCTTTGTCTGATAAACGCAATTCAAACCCCCTCGTGTTTATAGTCGTCTATTTCACGGTGATGGTTTTCCATAGCAGACAAGGTGTATCTAGCTTTCCTTCAAGTTGTTCTTCCATTGGTGGCATTCCTTAAGACGGCGGTCCGCAACAAGTGGTAGTGGCTTTCCTTCAGGCGGTTTGCCTTACTGAGTGCACCACCGTGATCCACAAGTTCCTCCATCACCATCTCCATCTCTCGAATCCTCCAATGCGAGCTCTTTAACTTTTTATTTCTCTTTCTTTATAATTGTGCTATGTTTTTTATTTCTCTGCAACGATGCTCTGTTTTATGCTTTCTTTGGAAAATGAGAGAAGTAGGAAGGAAAGAATTATGGTGAAAAGTGTTGAGAATTTGTGCATCAAACAAACACAGCGGAATAATTCCCACCAAGAATCCTTGTGAATGGTCATGATTCATGTTTAAAAATTTACCTCTTGTAGCGTAGACCTTTAATATGAGTCACTGCAAATCACGAGCACTGCACGAACCAGCAATGCCTCTACGTAGTCCACACGAGCAGATAAACACATATCACATGTTCGTCCTCGGAGTGCGCCTCTAAGCACTGTTAGGTGCGAGAAGAAAAGCGTCGGTGTTTTCCTTTTTCACGCAAACTGAGTGTAGAGTACGGTCAGAGAGAGTGTAGTGCGGCTCAGCACTCTAACACAACAATATATAGTAAGCGCCCCACTTAGGTGAAAAGGGTTTAACCTGTCCCTCTTGGGCTCATCTATCAAAAGCATGGCCCAATAGAAATTTAGGTCTAACACAATTTCTTTTTGTTCCGATCAATCTGCTCTAAATGTGTGACCTAATAGGTTCCCATAATGTTGGCAATAATATTAAATCATATTTAATATTATAAACAATGAGCGGTGTCTAGCAACACATCATTGCTACCCAAGTAATGAGAAAGTCAGTGATTTGACGTAACCTTTCAGTGACCAATGTTCATGTGTATTATTATCCCTTTGTCCTTATATCTATATTGAACACAAGGCATAGAACGTGTCACCCTTGTATAGTTCAATATCACGTTCCTTGATACCCGAGTAGACTTAATATTAAATGAGGTCAATATCTCATATTAACTCATCTCAGCACGGTCATGCATTTTACAGTCTCACTCTATCAAGAGCCCCACAGACATTATTCATGTTATGTAGGAAGTACAAATCCCATCTAGATCACTCGTATCCCTCTGCATGACTCGTGGTGTACCCAATGACCGACTTTATGGTCATCCTATTACAGATAACGTTTGACAGTATTAAAGCACACAACTCCTCATGTAGGGATCGTACTGATTTCAGGTCAAATGATTGCATACATTATTGTCACTATGAGAACTACTTATGACACTCACATAACGTTCCATGTAGTGTTCTCATGGCGGGTCAAACCAGTACATCATTACTCTAATGTGTACCTATGTATATGACTTGATATCTCATATCCATGACCCGTGAGAGATGGTCATCAATCCACACATAATAGTCTCGATATATTATTATTGTCCTTAATAATAATACTTAACTACAGATATTTAAGAATAAAGTTTTCTTGATTAATAGCATCTCACTATCAAGTGGTATACTTGATATTCCATTAAATAGAACTTTATATTCTAAGAACTTTATTACGTTTAAACAAACAACATAATAAACTGAAATGCTTCATACCATAAATAATAGCAAGATACAAATATAAGTCCAAAGGAAAAACATTGACCTCTAGAGCTTACACCAACAAAAAGAAGTAGGAGAAAAGAGAGAATGAATAGAAAATGAGTATGTTGTACTTGGCACCCTTTGTAGGATTTTATTTTCGCACAGTTATATGATAGATATTTCATCTAGTTAATAGTTAGGTATAGTTTGCAACTTCACTTAAATGTTATTCACTTTATAGAATTATAGAAATTGAACTATTGATGAATAAGTTCAAGAGGATACGCTCGTGAAGGCCTGGGAACTCATTTAGGATGTAAATGGTATAATATCAGTTCCAAATGGGCTTAGTAGTATACAAACACTGGCCGAAAAAATATAGTAAACTATCTCTGAGAAATAACAGAGTAAAGAATAAATTCAGTTCCTATCAAGTTGATTTTCATATCACCTCTTTCAAATCACCAATTTCATCAAGAACATCGCAAATGTAGCATCTAAAAAATTTACTATACTAATGTTGGCTACAATTCATTCAAAAGTTGTTAGTATGTACTTTCTAGTAAATAATATGTTGTGATGAACAAATACAATTCATTCATGTAAATTTATAGCCATAACACAGAGAAATAAAGATGTTCAGATAATTTACCAAAGGTGGACAACTGGACATCCCACCTTCACATCCATCACTCCACAAGTTCTGGTGCATAGCCATTCACATCCATCCATCCATCTTTTCTATTAACAACACATTATTAATAAAAAGTCATCAATTAAGACACATTCCAAACCAACATTAGACTTAATGCATGTCTGAACTACATTTTATGAGACTAACTAAAAGCTGAAGGACAAGATCAGATAAAGCAAACATAGGTGAGCTATCTAACACTACTTAAAGCACAAACCTCAATCTCAAATATCCAAGGATGTCAAGGAAAATTTACGCTTATAATTAATTGGCAATGTTGCACCGCAATGGTCTTCTTGGATGAATTATAACAAAAAAAATCATACCTACACAATCTTCAAGAGAACATAAGTTTAGCACACCAAAAAAAGGTTGCCTTCCTCTCCATTGTTTAAAGTGTCTACATTTTTTTAAATGATAGTCCTTAGTTGCTTATGATTGTAAAATCCCAGTTCAGTGTGTGAAATGAAATTGGAGTGCTTGTACATTGAGACACCTCGTTGTGTCCCGTTGTGCCACTAATTATTTATTACTTTTAATCGCACGCTTAACGTTGAAATACGTAAAAATTAAAACTTGATTATCAAACATACGACTCTTGAAAATTAACACACCATAATTATATTATACATACACACATATGTCTTGCATAAGAATTATCAAAACACTGTTTAGGGTATCCTATCAGTAGAATCCCTTGTAGGTGCATACTTACACGACTATTAATAGCGGAAAATATAAAACGTATAAGACACACTAGTCATAACTTCCTAAGCTCTATCACTGAAATCCACCGCTCGTCCTCCGGCTTCTGACTCATAAGGAGTTCCATCCAACTCCTCAGCATCAAGCTCCTCCACAGGATCTTCTCGCACGATCACATAATAAATATACCAAATACAGAAATATAGGGGGATAAGAAACAATTCTATCATCAAAAGCGGAAAGGAATCCATAGCATATAATACAATAACAGTCAAAGACACCCAATACATATACATAACAGTCATCCTCAATTCACGATATCATCATCTACCCTTACTCTCATGCAACTAATCATGTATGCTAACGTGACCACCACCTAATCCTGTTACCATCCCTCATTTGCATCGGGGCACACCCTCATTCCCGTTAGGATGTTCATCCAGTGAATGAGACACACCCCTGTTCCCGTTAGGATGCTTATTCAAAGAAAGACACTATTCCCACATTCCTGTTAGGAAATGGCTTCTTCATACAAAAGTATCCTCATTCCCGTTAGGATACGGGATGACTCATTTAGAACTATCAGGATATCACGGTAGTTTCCCTCATTCCTGTTAGAGAACTGACCCGTGACATCCAATATCCGTACTCACATACTCTGACCTCATGTGTTCCACTGACTTGCATCGATTACAACCTAGTGCCTCAACCTTCTATCATAGTCTCAAAACATGTTCTATGTCACCTCTCATCTATAAAATAATTAATTTAGGCTAGGCACCTCTAAGTCAATTCATTCTCTCACCCACATGAACATCTCCCGAACAACATATATCTTTACTTAAAAGACAACTAAACACGCAGTCAAATCAGGCAGATCATGCATAACACAATTATCATAAAATATTCAAACATCAAAACAAAACGTCACAAGTAGTAGAATACCTCAACCAACATATCACAAACAATCAATAATAATAATAATAAATAAACTCAGACATCCTCAATATTTTAAGATTATCCTAACGACGATAAACCTACAATCCCCAGATCATCATTGGTTTTACGGAAAAGTTTCCAATGCGATTTTGGTCTTGTCGTTTACTCGACCACTAGTAGGGTTTAGATCGCCCTACACAATTATTATTTTATAAACTACTTATCCATTCTGATGATATGTTGATTCTTTCCCCCACCTGACTTATCACCGGATTCACGAACTTCCCGATCCTCGTTACTACACCACGAATATTAATTAACCTTCAACCAAATCAACACAAAAATGTATTAATCAAACAAAATCCATCTATGACATTTTAGGGCTAGGTTTGGCCAAGACTAAGAAAATAGATTTAGGGTTATTTTCGTAATGCCATCTTTTGGATCCTAGTTACTAGAGTCTTAACTAGCATAGATTAATTATTACAAGACAAAAGTTTGAAACAAAATCCTCTAACCTCTAGGGTTAGGGTTTCAACCATGTATATTAAAATAGGCTAGAAATTGTTTTTGATTGCAAGCTCTTGGAATATCACTCTAGGGATTTCAAGTAGCTTATTTCAAGTCATCATCCAAGTTAAAATTGAATAAAACTCATCGAACCCCTTTAGTATAGGATTTGACCAAGACATAAAAATAGGGTTAGAAATTTCTTTTTCTTTAAATACTCTTAGATTTAAAACCTAGAAACCTTAGATAGCCTAGAGCCATAATCATTTATGCAAAACTTTGAAGAAAACTCATCTAGCCCACTTATGATTAGATTCGGCCTTGTAGAGAAAATTAGGAAAGAAAATGGTTTTGCTTACATTCTCTTAGATGATGATAGTAGAAGACATATCAAGATCATAGAAATTGGTTTCACATTAAAATGATTTTTCTACAATATTCTAGAATTATTTGAAGTTCTTGATCTAAGAATAGGAATTTGTGAAATAGTTGATGAAAATGGAGTTTGATGAATGATTAATGAAGCTAAGATGATGAGGAACATGATCCTCACCTGGAAATGAAGAAGTTTGATCAAGAACTTGAGAATAAATGAAGAACTTATCAAGAACACAAAGGGTGTTCTTGGTGTTTTAGTGAAGAACAAGCAAGAACAATGCTTGAATGAAAATAGAAAGGAAATAAATTTGGTTAAGTGTGGGAGGGGTTTTGGGCAGCTACGAAATAGAGTGTAAGGGAGTGAAATGGTGTTGTTTAATTGATTAAAATGAACCAAGGTTAAGTTAATTTGACAATAGTTTAAGTTTAAAAAATAATATAATAACTTAACTATGGTTATAATAACCTAACTAGAGTTAATTTGTAATCATGATTAGGTTAGATTATGTGGTGGAGAATGAAGGAAGGTGTGGCTGATTTTGGGCACCATCTCATGAGTCATCCAAGACTCATCGATCCAATCCATTAGCAGTTCCCAGAAATCTCGTACGCAATTCCGTCATTTACCTGATTTCGATTTTTTAGAGGAAAATGATGGAACGAAAGCAAAATGAAATAGGTATGGTTTAATGGAGGTGGATGCACGAAATTGAGAGATGTGGGAGGTTTACAACCATGTAAAATGAGTGGTTAAAAGTGCGTAGATATGTCTTGTTAATAACTGCGAAAGTTTGGGGGTATTTTGGTCTTTTTACCTTAAAATATCTTAACCATCATTACTTGTCATAAATGCTAGGTGAGTCACCCCTGTGACTCATCACCCTAGGTGGCAAGATGTCTCCTCATCCAGTGCCCGGTTCTGTCTCTGCAGTTTCGTTTCGACTCAGTCGGTTTCCCGATTAAGGTTTCCGTCCGTTTTCGCCAAAATTCACCCGAATAAAATCTAATATTTATTTTTGGGCAAAACTTTGGAAAATAGACTTCCTCACGGACATAATATACAAATCTACAATTTTTCAGTTTCGGGTCAAATTAGAGTTTTCTACCGGTATAAAATTATACGGTCAATAAAAACGCAGATCGGTTTCCGTCTGAGTTTTAAACCCAAATTTTAACCAAAGCTTCCTATCATAGAGTAGGTTCTAGATATGGTTTTGTTTTCTCCAAAATCATTTCCTATGTCTCAGATAAAAATATAAATAAATATATATTTACTGTTAATACAGCATATCCGAAAATCGGAATGTTACATATATAAGTTCATTGAAACAACACCCTGTTAAGATCATATTGTCGGAATATTAAACCATCTAAGGTATTTTTAGAAAGCATGAACTTGGGTAACAAAATTGTATTTATTGAGAGCCTACCAAATGAATACCTCATAATGTGCAACCAACAAGAGAACATGGGAAAGAATTTAAAAAAAAGAGAGAGCAGTAGGAGACATTGAGAGGCTGTGAGTGCAATACCAAAAGAGAACTTCACGTTAGATTGAGAGTTAATAAATGTCCAATGACCAGCAAAATTGAAACAGTATAGCAGTAGCTATTGAGGTGGAAAATAAGATAGATACCTGACATGTACCATGTTATGTGGACTGTTCCATGTAGCACAATCACGAATTAGCAACAAAAGAAACCAATCTATCTTATTTGGTTCCCTGTAACATTGACAAATAGCATAAAGAAAAAAAAACCAATACAACAAATGAGTTCAATCCTTGCCTCTATCCTCAAAACAAACCATTAATTTATAGATGACCTTAAGTGAAAAACAGCTCTATGGCAGACCTAAGCTAAGCTATATAAAGACTGAAAAGTAATTTGTATTTTGACCAAACCTTGGTTACAATGACATCATGATAGTATGGCCTTCCAAGAAGTCAGTAATCTATAGTCAAAACAACTTGTACAATATGATACCACTCAACTACCCCCACACCCTATAGCATGGCCTCAGTTTTAGGCATGCCCTATCAAGAGCTCAGTACTTTTATTTTAATCAAATATTTCAACATATTAAGTCTCGAATAAGTCATATCAAGAAAGATTGCTGTCAATTTCATTGAGGTAATAGAATTGACATCATGATTTACATGTCAGTGGATCATGACAATAAATACATGAAATCCAAAGTTTTCATTAACTCATAAACCGTTTACACTTGAAGTCATTACATAGCTAGAGACACATTCCTACACTACTACAGGGCACTCGTGTTCCATTACTAATATACTCTCAATGGCCTGGCTTTGACAGTAACAAAAAGGATCAAAGACAAAACCTACATACATCCCGAAAAGATGTTTGAGTTTGAACTGTCCTTAACCTTGAAATACAACAATTCCACAACCTAAATTGGATGCTTGTGTTTGGAAGCTTGAAATAAGCCAACATCCAAACTCAAGCACATAGCACCTCACAAAAATTAAAAAACTATTCAACAACTTACAACTGTCCAAAATACTAATCTCAAAAAGACTCCTAGAAAATAACCATACAACACGCATCAAACAGGTTGACTGGTTCAACTATCATCTCCACCTTAAATAGCATTTGCTGGTTAATCAAAGTATCAAGCAATGCTGGATTGTTGGAAAAGCAATTAAATTTCCAAATAAATGCAAGTGAGTGTGATTTTAAGAGATACATTTCATGTGATGGAGGGATGTATCTTGACTCTTGGAGACTCCACAATCATAAAGAGAGATTAGTTGGGAAGGTGAGACACTTGACCTCCACAATCATAAAGAGAGATTAGTTGGGAAGGTGAAACACTTGACTCTTGGAGACTCCACAATCATAAAGAGAGATTAGTTGGGAAGGTGAGACAATTAATGTCCACTAGTCACATTCATGAATGGAAGCCATGTCCCTTCACTATATAAATGGGTCATGTGAGGAAGAGTAGAATCATCCCAACCAAAGCAAGAGAGAGCAAGTGTGTGAGTGATCACTTGTAGAGAAAGTCTCTTGTGTGAGTGAGTGTTATCATTTCTTGTAACTTGAGTGTGGTACTTGAGTTTGTAGAGTGATAAACAAAAAGTGGGGTGGGTTACAAATATTGTAATCACATATTTGAGATAGTGAATACACTTTATTGGAGTGTTTCCGTGGACGTAGACAAGTGGTGCCGAACCACGTTAAATTCTTGTGTTCTCTATTATTTTTCTGTAGTGTATTTTTCTTGTGTTCTAACGATCCTTTATCTGTGTGAGAGATACCCAACAGTGGTATCAGAGCTATGGCCGAGAACACATCAAGGTTTGAAATCCCATTATTTGATGGGAAAATAAATTTTATGATCTGGCAGTGTACCATTCAAGATCTCTTGGTGCAGAATGGTCTTGATCAGGCTTTAGAGAAGGAGAAGCCAGCTACCATGAAGGAAGAAGAATGGACAAAAATTCAAAAGAAGGCAGTAAGCACGATTCGGTTAGCTCTAGCTCCTGAGATAAAGCACAATGTGTTAAAGGAGACAACACCAACGGCTTTGTGGGAGAAGCTCCGAGAATATCTATGCGTCAAGTCGCTAACCAATCGTCTCTGTTTAAAGATGGAGTTATATCAACTCAAAATGGAGATGGGAGGAAATCTCCATGACCACATCAACAAGTTCAACCAGCTAGTAAGCCAATTGTTGAACGCCGATGATAAAATATCGATGAGGAGCAAGCGGTTGCTGTTATTGTCATCACTACCAAGGTCCTACAAACCTGTGTTTCAAACGTTGCTTGTCTGGAGAACAACTTTGAAGATGGATGAGGTGACCGTCACTTTAAGGGAAAATGAGAGGATGATGAAAAACGAGAATATCAATGATGAAAGTGAAATAGCAATGGCGGAGGAATCTGAACGAGGGAGGAATCATTCAAGGAGGCATGATGGGTCAAGAGGAAGATCAAAATCGCAATCACGTCCTCAACGAGATATGACAAACGTGCAATGTTATTATTGCGGGGAGAAGGGTCATTTGCAACTAAGGTGCACACAAATGAGGGAGGATTTGAAGAAATTAAGGATGATGAGAAAGGATGATGACAACTCTCAGACAAACGTGGTCAAAACAGCTGAAGATGAAGATATATTTTTAGCAACAACCGAGGATGTTGATAAATCAAATTGGGTGATGGATTCTGCTGCCTCGAAGCACATTTGTAGAGATCGAGCAATGTTTAACACCTTGAAAACTAATGAAGAGTTTGGCCATTTCAAGTTAGGAAATGGTGAAAAAATGAAGGTTGAGGGCATTGGCAGTGTGAGAATGAAGCTCCATGATGGTGCCATTAGAACTTTCCAAAATGTGAGGTTTGTACCTTCTGCAGTTGCCAATATTATTTCTTTGGGGGAGATGGCATCACAAGGGTACAAGTATGTTGGTTCAAAGTGGGGATGCAAGGTGTATAAGGGAAGACGCTTGGTGTTAAGAGGGCAGAAAAGTAAGAAGAACCTTTGCTACTTGGAAGGGCAAGCTTTGAGAAGGGAAAGCGGCCGTGATAGCAAAGGTGGAAAGAAGGTAAAATTTCTTGATGATTTGGAAATTTGGAAATTTTAATTGAGGGAGGAATTGTTGGAAAAGCAATTAAATTTCCAAATAAATGCAAGTGAGTGGGATTTTAAGAGATACATTTCATGTGATGGAGGGATGTATCTTGAAGCTTGGAGACTCCACAATCATAAAGAGAGATTAGTTGGGAAGGTGAGACACTTGACCTCCACAATCATAAAGAGAGATTAGTTGGGAAGGTGAAACACTTGACTCTTGGAGACTCCACAATCATAAAGAGAGATTAGTTGGGAAAGTGAGACAATTAATGTCCACTAGTCACATTCATGAATGGAAGCCATGTCCCTTCACTATATAAATGGGTCATGTGAGGAAGAGTAGAATCATCCCAACCAAAGCAAGAGAGAGCAAGTGTGTGAGTGATCACTTGTAGAGAAAGTCTCTTGTGTGAGTGAGTGTTATCATTTCTTGTAACTTGAGTGTGGTACTTGAGTTTGTAGAGTGATACACAAAAAGTGGGGTGGGTTACAAATATTGTAATCACATATTTGAGATAGTGAATACACTTTATTGGAGTGTTTCCGTGGACGTAGGCAAGTGGTGCCGAACCACGTTAAATTCTTGTGTTCTCTATTATTTTTCTGTAGTGTATTTTTCTTGTGTTCTAACGATCCTTTATCTGTGTGAGAGATACCCAACATGGATAACCATTTTCAGAAACATCCTATAAATCATGAACAATGGTTAAGTACACATTACAACAAAACCATCAAAACAAATAAACTCAACAAAAAATGAAGACAACCAAGTAGATAAATAAATAAACAATATAATATAAACCAAAAATTATCTACCTTGGTTGTTTTAGTAAGCAACTTTTGACAACTTTTTTATTTGAGCAAAGTACAGTCTCGGGCAAACAACAAAAATACACCCATACCTGTGCCATACTCAACCTCTAACTTAACTTTGAACCTGCAAGATTGTTGCTGATCATTAGATGGTAATAAAAACAAAAAAAGATCCATTAAAGGGGAAGAACGTTTTAAATGAACAATTAAAGACAATAAAGTTACACCAAGCTGCAAAGTAACAAAGTCAAATAATTGAAAAGCTTAAACATACCTTTGAGAAACTTCTAAAACAAGGGTTCGACAGCTTTCACATATGTAAATAGTCGATTGAAGATTAACAGACCATTTGCACAATGATATCCACAATCTTGGCAAAAACAATAAACATTCCATCCTAAATATAGAAAACCAAGTTATCAACAAACATCCCATCCTATATAATGCATGTTCTGAAAATCATAAGAGGAGCCAGTCAAACACCCTTTAGTTGCTCTGCTTTTAGCTATAAAACTCTAGTTTTTCTCTCTTGTTCTCTTATATGATCTCCATTTCTATATCCTTCTAAATCCTAACTATATACACAGTGTGTTTTGTCTTATGTCTTAGCTTAGGTGGTCAAGGGTTCAAGCTAGAAGAGATAACAGAGAAAGAAAATTGTAAGCACATGAGACGTGTGAGACTAAGTAGTGTTATAAGATGACTTTGATCACTTGTGAACAGTTTTACATCCTCATGTCTTTAGCAATATGACTTTTCACTCTTTTCAGTGGGGTTCCAATTAGGGAAGAGTAATCGTCACTCACTTAAATTGCTGCGAAGTAACAAAAAAAGAGGACAAATGAAAATATAGCATTTTCTTCAAAACCGATCATGTTGAAGAAAAAGAATTAATCAATCTATTTGATTCATAAACATTAGTATATAATGATGACGTCTTGATTGTAATGTATGTTCTACAGGAAGAAATAAACATGTTGTATAGAAGTCCTTTATGAACAATGCCAAATGCATGTATAAAACTAATAAGTTATATGACAGTTCAGTAGCTTATTCTACCCACTCTCACCACTGTTTTTTATTTTTTTTTGGTGCACACAAAATCCTCCCTATAGAAATTTGAGTACACTTAAATGTCCAAGAACATAATCCATTAAATGGTTCATTTATTTTCTATCTGCTAAAATGCATTTTGTCAGATGATTTACATGAAGTGCTTAAACTAATGGACACTATGTTACCCTTTCATGTAGCTTGATCAGGATATACAACAACAACAACAACCAAGCCTTATCCCACTGGGTGGGGTCGGCTACATGGATCATACGGCGTCATAATGTTCTATCATGAATCATGTTAATAGTTAAATCATTGGCCTCCAAATCTTGAGGAGAGAGAGCATCAGGGGTTAGAGTTAACTTTCCATCCACAAATCCATTGGTTAAAACCCAATGAGTTCCCCACCTTCCATCCTCCATCAACCACACATGTAGAGTGTAAATATGTAATGACATGCAAAGTGGAAATCTTTTGTGCCACGTCTAGCCTTATTTAAATGCCAAGACACACAGACTATCATAATTAACTCTAAGCACAAAGACCAAGAACAGTGATGCACGAGTGCTAACACTGTCCTACACAAATAAAAGAGCTTATAATCAAACATAACTAAGACTGCAGGTGTTTAGAGCATGTTTTATCAATACTTCAAAAGCATAAAACACATTGACATTCAGAAATATTTCCACAGACAATATGTCAACAACTTACAATACCTAGTCAGCTGTACAGAAACAACCTCATCTTTCAGAAGAAACAAAGGCTATAGCAACTATTGTGCTATTTGGGGATCAACATAAAGAAACACAATATCATCTTCAACTTCAACACCCTTTACTTTACATACTCTCCCAATTACTCCTTTAGGATAATTCAAGAAACAATGCAGACTTGTTAGGATACTGGGTTAGGCATAAGCCCAATAACTGGGCTGAATAGGAAAGGAGATGGAATGGGTGATGTAGCCTATTACAACAACAACAACAACAACAACCAAGCCTTATCCCACTAGGTGGGGTCGGCTACATGGATCATACGGCACCATAATGTTCTATCATGAATCATGTTAACAGTTAAATGATTGGCCTCTAAATCTTTCTTAATAGTTTCTCCTATAGTTTTTCTTGGCCTACCTCTACCTCTAGCTATTGGATTGCCCTCCACTTGATCCACTCTCCTTACTACAGAATCTAAAGGTCTCCTCCATACATGCCCAAACCACCTAAGTCGAGATTCAACCATCTTTTCTACAATAGGTGCTACCCCAACTCTCTCTCTAATGCTATCATTCCTAATCCTATCACGTCTAGTTTTTCCGCTCATCCAGCGCAACATTCTCATCTCTGCTACATTGATTTTACTCTCGTGTTAGTTTTTTACCGCCCAACACTCCGTCCCATACAACATCGCCGGTCTAATAGCTGTACGGTAAAATTTTCCCTTTAGCTTAAGAGGTACCTTTTTATCACACAAAAAACCCGAAGCCTTCCTCCATTTCGACCACCCTGATTGAATCCGATGGTTTACATCTCCCTCAATTTCTCCGTCATTTTGTATAATAGACCCAAGATATTTAAACCGTGTGACTTGTGGTATGTTGTGGTCTCCAACTTTCACCTCTAAGCTAGAGGTGTTTCGCCTTTTGCTAAACTTACATTCCATATACTCCGTCTTGCTTCTACTCAAGCGGAAGCCATGTGCTTCTAAAGCTTGTCTTCAAGTCTCCAACCTTCCATTTATATCATCTCTCGACTCTCCAACTAGGACTATATCGTCTGCGAAAAGCATGCATCGCGTGTCTTTGGCTCTTGAATGTGCTCCGTAAGTACATCCAAGACCAAGGTAAAAAGATAGGGGCTTAAAGCTGACCCCTGGTGCAGACCTATGGTTATTGGGAAATATTCTGTGGCTCCACCCTGCGTTCTCACACTAGTCGTGGCCCCCTCATACATATCCTTGATAGCTCGAATATAGGCAATCCGAACACCTTTCTTTTCTAGGGCTTTCCACAAAACCTCTCTTGGCACCCTATCATACGCTTTCTCCAAATCAATGAAGGCCATGTGTAAATCTTTTTGATCCCTCCGATATTGTTCCATCACTCGTCGTAGCAAATAAATTGCTTCCATGGTCGACCTCCCGGGCATAAAACCAAATTGGTTGTCGGTGATTTTGGTTTCTTTTCTTAGTCTCCGTTCAAGCACCCTTTCCCATAGCTTCATAGTATGACTCATAAGCTTAACCCCCCTATAATTTGCGCAATTTTGAATATCTCCCTTGTTCTTGTAAATCGGAACTAAAGTGTTTCTCCTCCATTCGTCCGGCATTTTCTTTGACCTCATAATCTCGTTAAAAAACTTCGTGAGCCAACTAATGCCTCTATTTCCTAGACTCTTCCATACCTCCATAGGTATATTGTCCGGTCCAACTGCCTTGCCATTATCCATCCTTCTCAGAGCTTCTTTTACCTCATGCTCTTGGATTCTACGATAAAAAGTGTAATTTTGGTCCTCCTCTCTGATATCAAGCACCTGTGAGCATGATAAAACTTCAAATCCTTCATTAAATAACTTGTGGAAATAATTCTTCCATCTATCTTTAATATCTTGTTCCTTAACCAAAACTTTACCTTCTTCATCCTTAATACACTTCACTTGGTCCAAGTCTCTTGTCTTTCTTTCCCTATTTTTAGCAAGCCTATAAATAGATTTCTCACCATCTTTGGTGCCTAAGGATTGGTACAACCCGTCAAAAGCTTTAGTTCTAGCTTCGCTCACTGCCTTCTTGGTCTCTTTTTTGGCCACCTTATAATTTTCCCAATTTTCAGCATTTCTACATAAAGAGCAAGCTTTAAAACATTCCCTTTTAACCCGAACCTTAGCTTGCACACTTTCATCCCACCACCAGGATTCTTTACCCTTAGGTCCGAATCCTCTTGATTCACCAAGCGTCTCTATAGCTACCTTCCTAATCCCCTTGACCATCTTGTCCCACATATCATTTGCACTTCCGTTTGCCTCCCAAAACCCTCCCTCCAAAACCTTGTGTTGGAAGATCCTTTGTTTTTCACCCTTCAGTTGCCACCACTTGATCCTTGAAACCTTTTCGTGGCCTCTTCTCTTCATACTCCTTTTAACTCTTACATCCATGACCAAGACTCTATGTTGGGTAGTCAAGCTCTCTCCAGGTATGACTTTACAGTCCAAGCAAATCTTTCTATCCGATCTCCTAATAAGAAAGAAATCTATTTGAGAGCTTGTCACCCCACTTTTGTACGTGATAAGATGCTCCTCACGTTTCCTAAAACACGTATTGGCTATAGTAAGATCGAAGGCATATGAAAAGTCCAAAATAGACTTGCCCTCACCATTTACCTCCCATAGGCCATATCCCCCATGAAAACCGTCGTAACCTCTAGGTGCCCTTCCTACATGCCCATTTAGATCACCTCCTAAGAAAATCTTTTCACCTAGCGGTATTTCCTGAATTAGGACTTCTAAATCCTCCCAAAATTTTACCTTGAAGTGTTCTTCTAACCCTACCTGAGGTGCGTAAGCACTAATCACATTAAAGGTGTCTTGTTCCACTACAAATTTTAGGGCAATGATCCTATCTCCAACCCTTTTTACATCCACAATATCATTCTTCCAATATTTATCCACAATTATGCACACCTCATTTCTCGATTTTACTTTGCCAGTGTACCAAAGCTTAAAACTCGAAGAGTCTAATTCCTTTTCCTTTTCTCCCACCTGTAACACCCTGTATTTTACTGTTTTAAATAACAGTAATACATATAAATATGTTTTAAATTTATTTGAGTCTTATAAAATTATTTTAAATAAAAAAAATTTAGTATTCAATCCTACTTGACCGTAGGAAGCTACGATTAAAATTTAGGTTGGAAAGTCAGGCGAAATCCGGGCCGTGAATTCCATTGACAATATAATAATACTGCTCAAAAGACCTAATTTTAATTCGTGAACGAAAGACTTAAGTTTGGTATTTTATTTTCTACAACTTTGTATTTTTAGATTTATTTTGAGAAGAAATAAAAATAATTTACGTATTACGGGCGGAAAGCGTAATCGGGTAGACGACGGAAGGAAAATTAGAGTTTCTAAGAGCCGATAGAGGGTTTATCTTAGGATTTTGAGATGATTCAAGGGAATGAATCATATTTTTAAGTCTATAAGGTTTTCAGGGTTAAATAGAAAAATTTAGAAATTTTACGGTTAAGTCCCTGAACTTTCTGTAAATTACCCTTTTGTCCCTAAATTAGTTTTTTTAAGTTTTTCTAAGTGTATTGGGCTAGAATCCTTGTTTCCAATCTTAAAGGGTCGTGGCTTAGAAGCCCAAAATTTTTAGTTCATAGTTTGAGTTCAAAAAGCCCATTTAAGTTTCCTATCATTAAGCTTAAATGCTTAAATCTTCAAGTGGGCCCCACAACAAGCAAGAAAATGAAATCAAGCCCAAATGTGCCAAGCCCAATGCGCAAGCCCATGTGAATTGTGGCTGCCTCATTGTTGTTAGATTCATCATGTTGAATCTAGAATTTTCCATAAGTTTCTACAAGTTTCTACTTTATCCTAGATTTTCCACAATGTTCTTGATTCTTCCTAAATACATTGAATTATCTTAACTTGTCTTTCACTCATCAAATCAGCCAACCAAGTCAAGATAAGCTAGCATTTAATGTGGCAAAATCATCATCATGACATTTTATTGACTATTTGCAAACTAGTCCTTCAACTATTGGAATCTTTGCAATTTGGTCCTTAGAACTTAATTGCATTTTGATCCTTGAACATGACAACTCATCATCATCTAGAATTTTCTTGAGATTTCGCCACTCTAACTATAAATACCCTACTATCACTTTTCATTTAGTTTCCTTTGCCATTTGCTTCTAAAAACTCTAAAGTACAAGTTCCTTAGTTCTAAGTTGTAAAGCAAGTTCTTTGATTTACTTGGTCATTGATTTTCAAGAGGTAAATCCTAATCTTCATTCTTAATCATGCCTATGTTCTTTAGCAAGTTTCTTGATTCAAGGCCTATATCATGATTGTTCATCACTTTAAAGTTTCTAATCCTAGAACTTTGAAAAATCATGATAAATTCTAGGAAAATCTAATGATAATGAAACTACTTTCTATCTTCTAGATATCATGTCTACTATCTAAATCCAAGAGCATGATGCAATCAAAAATTTCTTTCATGAAAACCTAGCTTTGGCCGAACCTATCACCTTAGGGTTGGTAGAGTTTTGTTCATGTGTTTTCATGTATGATCATGTATTCTATATGGCATGTATGACTACACACTCTAATCCATGTTAGTTCCTTAAAAATGACTATTTTACTCAAAAATATTCATGTTGGCCGAACCCTAAGTGGGTGAGTTTTGTTGAGTTTTGTTCATGATTTTCATAAATGATCTTAGACATCAATCTCTTAGTATGTATGCTTTATGAATCCAAGATGATTTGTTAAACTAAGAACCCTAGCTCTATGAACTTATTAAGGCCGAACCTCTGTATAAAAGAGTTAGGAAGTTTTGAGTTTTAAAGTTAGTTATTTAGTCACTAATCTATGATTTAGGTTAATTAAGGATCATTAATCCATAACTTAATCATGATTAGAAGTTTTAGTCATTCAAAAACCCTAGAGGCCGTGACTATGTATTAGGGTTTAGAATGTTTTAGTTCCTTGATTTGTAATTATGTGGTTGTAATGATTGAAGGTTAGTTGAGTACAACATTTACGAGGTAACTAACAATCCGAAGGAGTCTGTAAGTTTATCAGGGAGTCTTCAAGAGGTAAGGGGGGAACACCAGAGGATTCTATTCAATGGCTATATGCTATCCAGTGGTTGTTTGTAATTATTTGTTTGTTAGTATTTATTTATGTTGTTTATTGTTGTGTTATTTGTATCTGTGTGGTTTTAATTGCTTTAATTGTTTATCTGCAATTATACTATGTACTGTGATGCATGATCTGCCTGGGAAATATCTGTGATATAACTGTTGTTTGATGTGTGAGAAGCCTGACAATGGTCAGTGCACAATTAAGAAAGTCGGATAAAAGCTTTAAGAAGCTTTGCAAATTATATTCAATGTTTTAACGGCAAAATATTGATATATAATATTAAAAGGGAAATTTATTTTGAGGAAAATAAAGAGTTTTTAGAAAATATTATTATTTTAATAATTTATTTTTGGAAAAGTGAATTATGAGTCACAACGAGTGCGAAACTGTGGAAATATTTTGGTAGTGCTAAATTTTACATAAGAAAACCCGGAATATCACAAAATATTCTTTTATGAAATTAATTGGTGAAAATAAGTTAATCATGATTTTAGAAAATTAATTAAGTGGAAAAATTTAAGTTTATGGCTCAAAAGCCTTAAAAATAATATTTGACGGCAAATTTGGAAGATATAGACGGCAAGTATTTTCAAAACGGCAGTACTTATTTCGAGGAAATTAAACCTCAAGTGACTCATTGGTTTGTGAAAAACTAAGTTTTATTATTTAAGGATTTTATAATGAATTTCTACCTCGGAAAAGGAATTTCTAAAAATCAAAAGATAATTTAATAATGTTGAAAATACAGTTGGACTTAGTAACCGAGACGTCGGGGTACTAATGTTCTGTGTTGTGATGGACTCAGTCATTTGGACTTTGAGGGCCTATATTGTATACATAAGGTATACTGTGATGAATTGTATACATGAGGTATACTGTGATGAAACATTGAAGATGTTTTCTAGTAAGCACAAACCTAAGGCTGGTGCACCGGTCGAGAGGTGTCTTGATTGAGCACTCGGACAATAAGGTCCTGTGTTGTAATGAAAGTTTTAAAAGTATTTTAAAACTATGTGAGTCGTAAGCCATTTTGAGCTTCGGCAAAAGAAAGATTGATCACAAAGAAAAGAACAAAACAAAAGTGTTTTGCATGCATTTGGCAGACGTGTCTGCGATTTGTGGTTTAATGCATTAATTACCAGCGGCGAAAGGTAATTCCGATGTGCATTATCTCATGTGCCTAGGGAGGACATTGAGATTGGGACCCCATCTTACTTGCTAATAGGTATTGCCACTGATTGTGGACGTTAGCAATGTGTTTGGCCTTGTGTGTGCGTGGCTATGTATGCCTTTGAAGATGGGAAGAGGTTGCGCACCTGTTGGCAGTTGGCCAAGTTAGCCAGTGTGGCTATGGAGTCTGATCAACTCATATGATGTTGGGATATCTCATGAGATTAGGACGAAAATTAGATGATGAATAGAAGTGTCATGCATAATTTTATGGATGATGTTTGGGGTGTTGAACCCACTGATAAACTGTTTGTTTATGACTAATTGTACGTGATCAATGTGGATGTGTTATTTGATGGCTAGAGTGTGGTTATTGAGTAAGATCCATGTATTGGTTTCTCACTCTTACAACATATTCAGATGAATCCGGACGTACCGTTGGTGCAGTCAAGGATTTGTACGATCACTTTTGATCAGGCACAATTTGGTGGTGCCTGGGAGATAAATCTTGGGGCACTCAGCGCCACCTACCATGGCCCTAGTACGGAAGTGATTGGAACAATAGAAGAAGGACCCCATCAGAGAACTCATGTAGTGGAAACAGTCGAGGTATCGCTACCACCAGTTTGGCTATACCTTCAATACCTGGAAGAGCATGGAATGATGGATCCTTTACCTCAACCACAACCTCTTCAGATGTTAGGACCTGGGGAACCTCCAGCTGAAGTGGAGTTAGTTAACGGTGAGGAAGATCCAGAGGAATACATGGAGGACGATCCTGAGTTTCAACCTCCTGCGGTTGATGAGGAAGATTCTTCAGATGGCGCAGCGGAAGCGGAGGCATCATCATCAGACTCATCAGTTGTAGGTGGGATTGATCATTATGGTCTTCCCAATGGGTTTCACTAGCTTGACCAGCTTTAGGTATAGTTTCCGGGGGTAGTGAGTCTTGATAGTTTTAATTTGGCTTCGGAGAGCCATTAGTTTTTGAGATGGTTCTGAACTAGTTGTTGTTGATATGTATATATCTTTATCTCTTTTGCTTAGTTGGATGGAGAATAGCCTATGCTTATAAAGGCCTTTTTGTTATCTCCTAATATAGGTGTTGTGTATATAAATATATATATATATATATATATATATATATATATATATATATATATATATATATATATATATATATATATATATATACATATATGTTGTTTATGTTTATAATGGTTTTATGTTGTATGTTTAAAGAAAAAAAAAATTTCAGCACTATTTTTAAATAAGGTTAGTCACTATAAAATTATATTTTCCGAAAGTAACCAGCGTTATATAATTATATTTTTGTGTTTTGGTATTAATGTGATGACCCTAGAGTATGGTGTCGCATTTTATGGTATCAGAGCTGGTCGAGCCTTTCAGGAATGTCGGGAAATAGGTCTGTTATGTCTATGTTGTGTGATCTCTGACTTAGACTTGTTTTTAATTACTTATTAGAAGTAATGTGTGGTAACGAGTGAGTTTGCGTTTCAGTTTCTGGTTTGGTCTAACTGATTGTGATTTGTAGGTCAGTTATGGAACCAGTGGTAGGACCAGAAGCTGGGCGTGGACGTGGACGTGGACGTGGTCGTGGACGAGGCCGTAGAGGGGGTCGTGTAGGAGGTCGTGGTAATATGAATGAGGAGTGTGAAGGAGGAGTGGACTATGCGGCTCAAGCAATGGAGAATATGGCAGCGGCAATTGCAAATCTAACTGCAGCGATGAATGTCCAGAACTTGCAAGCTGCAGAGGGCAAGGCTTTGATTGCGTTTCGAAGTCAAAATCCTTCACAGTTTGGTCTGGATGCTAATCCTGAGAAGGCTGATCTGTGGATCCAGGAGTTGGAAAAGATCTTCGAGTTAGTTGCTACGCCGGTAGATGTTCCGGTTACTTATGCTGCTTTTCTACTGGTGGGAGATGCGGAGTATTGGTGGAAAGGTGCTAGGCTACTGTTGGAGGCTGAACATCAAGATATTACTTGGGAGGTTTTTCGAAATGCGTTTATGGACAAATATTTTCCGGAGAGTATAAGGATTGAGAGAGAACGACAATTTCTAGGGTTATATCAGAAAGATTTATCGGTGGAGGAGTATGCGGCGAAGTTTGAATCGCTGGCCAAATACTTCCGTTTCTTTCAAGCTCAACCAAATGAAAGCTGGAAGTGTGAAAGATTTGAGGCGGGATTGCGATTTGAGATTAAGGAATCCGTTTTACCTCTGCAACTTCGAAATTTCCAAGCTTTAGTGGAAATGAGTCGAAAGATCGAGCAAATGAGGAAAGTAAAAGATAATAGAGGGAGTGTTGGTGGACCTTCTAAATTCAAGAATCAGAATCAGAGTTGGAAAGGAAAACAGAATTAGAGGAAGCCTTATTTTCGTCCGCAAGGGAATAGTCAGAATAGACAACAAAACCGTTCAAATTTTACTGCGTCAGGAAGTGGAGGTCAAAGAAATCAAAATCAAGGTCAAATTAGGAGATGTTATAATTGCGGAGATCCCAGTCACATGTCAAATGTCTGTCCTAGGAATGAAGTGAGATGTTTTAAATGTATTCAAATGGGACATATGGCGAGGTATTGCATGATACCAAAGCGGGAGTCGACTGTTAGTCACGTTGGAACAAATAAACCGACAGCCAAAGGGAGAGTTTATACGATGAGTGGAGCTGAGGCTTCGAATTCTGACGATCTCATACAAGGTAAGTGTGATATAAACGGTAATCTTTTAACTGTACTATTTGATTCAGGTGCAACGCATTCTTTTATCTCGATGGATTGTGTGAAACTGTTGAAATTGCTTATTTCTTCCATGTTGTGTGATCTTATTGTTTCAACTCCTACTGCTAAGCCAGTTGTGGTTACTTCTGTTTGCTTAAATTGTCCTATCATTATTCAGGATAAACGTTTTCTTGTTAACCTGATATGTTTGCCTTTAATACAGTTAGATGTAATTTTAGGCATGGATTGGTTGTCTTCTAACCATATCTTGATTGACTGTGCTCGTAAAACCCTAGTTTTTCCTACGGAGGAGGTTTCTGGATTGTTAACTGCTAATCAAGTAAAAGCTTCTTTAAAGGAGGGAGCACAAGGATACATGCTATTATTTTCCTTAGATGTTAAGAGTGAGTTAGACTTGCAGTGTATACCAGTTGCCAATGAGTTTCTGGAAGTTTTTCCTGAAGATGTACCTGGATTACCACCTGTTCGGGAGATTGGGTTTGCAATTGATCTGGTTCCGGGCACTGGACCAATATCCATAGCATCATATCGAATGTCGACATCAGAACTTGAGGAATTAAAAGGACAATTGGTGGAACTGATGCGGAAGGAATTCATTAGACCTAGTGTATCACCTTGGGGAGCTCCAGTTTTATTAGTGAAGAAAAAAGATGGAACTTCTCGGTTATGTGTAGATTTTCGTCAATTGAATAAGGTGACGATTAAGAACAAGTATCCACTTCCAAGGATAGATGACTTAATGGATCAGTTACGTGGAGCAGCTGTTTTCTCAAAGATAGATTTACGTTCGGGTTATCATCAAATTCGTGTGAAGGCGGAAGACGTTCCTAAAACTGCGTTTAGAACACGTTATGGTCATTACGAGTATCTTGTGATGCCATTCGGAGTTACGAATGCTCCAGCGATATTCATGGATTACATGAATAGGATTTTTCGTCCTTATAAGATCAGTTTGTCGTTGTTTTTATCGACGATATTCTAATCTATTCTCCAAGTAAAGAAAAACATGCTGAACATCTCAGTGTGGTTCTCCAAATTTTAAAGGAGAAACAACTTTACGCAAAACCTGAAAAGTGTAAATTTTGGTTAGACCAAGTTCAATTCTTAGGACATATAGTTTCAAGTGAAGGAATTGTTGTTGATCCGTCAAAAGTTGAGACTGTTTTGCAATGCGAAAGACCTAAGACGGTGACAGAAATTCGTAGTTTTGTGGGTCTAGCGGGATACTATAGAAGATTCATTGAGGGATTTTCTAAAATAGTAGAACCTCTTACCCAATTGACTCGAAATGAGCAACCGTTCGTATGGACTGAAGCATGTGAAGAAAGTTTTCAAGAGTTAAAGCGAAGGTTGACTACACCGGTATTGATACTACTTGATCCCCATGAACTTTTTGAGGTTTATTGTGATGCTTCACATCAAGGATTAGGATGTGTATTGATGCAAAATCGGAAAGTTGTGGCATATGCTTCAAGACAATTGAAGATTCATGAAAGGAATTATCCTACACATGATTTGGAGCTAGCAGCAGTGGTATTTGCTTTAAAAATCTGGAGACATTATTTGTATGGAGCAACTTTTAATGTTTTCAGTGACCATAAAAGTTTGAAATACCTGTTTGATCAGAAGGAGTTAAATATGAGGCAAAGGCGTTGGTTGGAATTTTTAAAGGATTATGATTTTCAACTGCAGTATCACCCTGGAAAAACGAATGTTGTGGCAGATGCTTTGAGTAGGAAATCAATGCATATATCGGCAATGATGGTTAAAGAACAACAGTTGCTGGAACAATTCCTAGATATGCGACTGACAATTAAGATGTTTCCAGGAAAATTGTGTTTGGATATGATTACTATTTCAAGTGAACTGATGAAACAAATTAAAGAGAAACAAGAAAGTGATCAGTATCTACAAAGAGAAAGAGAGTTAGTGCGGCAAGGAGCTGTGTCAGAATTTAAAGAAGGAAATGATGGAATTTTAAGATTTGGTGAAAGGATTTGTGTGCCAAATGATGTTGAGATGAGGAAGTTGATTCTTGAAGAAGCTCATAGGAGTAAGTTGAGTTTGCATCCCGGAGCTACTAAGATGTATCAGGATTTAAAGAAATTATATTGGTGGCATGGTATGAAGAAAGATGTAATGGAATTTGTAGCGGCATGTTTAACTTGCCAAAAAGTTAAAGTAGAACATCAAAGACCAACGGGAATGCTACAATCTTTGGATATTCCAGAATGGAAATGGGATGGTATTGCGATGGATTTTGTGTCAGGTTTGCCAAAGACTCGGAAATGGTATGACTCTATATGGGTAATAGTTGATAGGTTGACAAAGTCAGCCCACTTTTTACCAGTTAATGTGAAATACTCATTGGAAAGATTAACTCATTTGTACATCGATGAAATTGTTAGATTACATGGAGTGCCTTTGAGTATTGTTTCAGATCGTGATCCGAGATTTACTTCAAGGTTTTGGCAAAGTTTGCAAGATTCATTGGGAACGAAACTTAGATTGAGTTCTGCGTATCATCCTCAAACGGATGGACAATCATAGAGGACTATTCAGTCTCTTGAAGATTTGTTGAGAGCTTGTGTATTGGAAAATGCTGGAAGTTGGGATGAATATCTATCATTGATAGAATTCACTTATAATAATAGTTTTCACTCTAGCATAGGAATGGCACCCTATGAAGTGTTGTATGGTCGACGGTGTAGAACGCCTTTATGTTGGTACCAAGATGGTGCAAGTTTCATGGTTGGACCAGATATAGTGCAACAAACGACAGAAAAGGTGAAAATGATCCAAGAGAAAATGCGGACAACTCAGAGTCGACAGAAAAGTTATGCTGACAAGAGACGACGACCTCTTGAATTTGAGGAAGGTGAGCATGTGTTTTTGAGAGTCACGCCAACGACTGGGGTTGGTAGGGTAATTAAATCCAGGAAACTCACTCCTAAATTCATTGGACCATATCAAATTCTTCATCGGATAGGTCCTGTAGCCTATAAAATTTCTTTACCACCATTTTTATCCAATCTTCATGATGTCTTTCATGTTTCACAATTGAGGAAGTATATTCCTGATCCATCTCACGTAATTGAACCTGATCTAGTACAACTAAAAGAAAACATGTCTTATGAGACTTTACTTGTGAGAATTGCGGATAAGATGATTAAGCAGCTCAGAGGTAAACAAATCTCGTTGGTCAAAGTTATTTGGGATAACGTGACTGGAGAAGCAACGTGGGAAGTAGAAGACAAAATGAAGTTACAGTATCTTGATTTATTTACAGGTACGTAATTTCGAGGACGAAATTTTTTTTAGTGGGGTAGTAATGTAACACCATGTATTTTACTGTTTTAAATAACAGTAATACATATAAATATGTTTTAAATTTATTTGAGTCTTATAAAATTATTTTAAATAAAAAAAATTTAGTATTCAATCCTACTTGACCGTAGGAAGCTACGATTAAAATTTAGGTTGGAAAGTCAGGCGAAACCCGGGCCGTGAATTCCATTGACAGTATAATAATACTGCTCAAAAGACTTAATTTTAATTCGTGAACGAAAGACTTAAGTTTGGTATTTTATTTTCTACAACTTTGTATTTTTAGATTTATTTTGAGAAGAAATAAAAATAATTTACGTATTACGGGCGGAAAGCGTAATCGGGTAGACGACGGAAGGAAAATTAGAGTTTCTAAGAGCCGATAGAGGGTTTATCTTAGGATTTTGAGATGATTCAAGGGAATGAATCATATTTTTAAGTCTAGAAGGTTTTCAGGGTTAAATAGAAAAATTTAGAAATTTTACGGTTAAGTCCCTGAACTTTCTGTAAATTACCCTTTTGTCCCTAAATTAGTTTTTTTTAAGTTTTTCTAAGTGGATTGGGCTAGAATCCTTGTTTCCAATCTTAAAGGGTCGTGGCTTAGAAGCCCAAAATTTTTAGTTCATAGTTTGAGTTCAAAAAGCCCATTTAAGTTTCCTATCATTAAGCTTAAATGCTTAAATCTTCAAGTGGGCCCCACAACAAGCAAGAAAATGAAATCAAGCCCAAATGTGCCAAGCCCAATGCGCAAGCCCATGTGAATTGTGGCTGCCTCATTGTTGTTAGATTCATCATGTTGAATCTAGAATTTTCCATAAGTTTCTACAAGTTTCTACTTTATCCTAGATTTTCCACAATGTTCTTGATTCTTCCTAAATACATTGAATTATCTTAACTTGTCTTTCACTCATCAAATCAGCCAACCAAGTCAAGATAAGCTAGCATTTAATGTGGCAAAATCATCATCATGACATTTTATTGACTATTTGCAAACTAGTCCTTCAACTATTGGAATCTTTGCAATTTGGTCCTTAGAACTTAATTGCATTTTGATCCTTGAACATGACAACTCATCATCATCTAGAATTTTCTTGAGATTTCGCCACTCTCACTATAAATACCCTACTATCACTTTTCATTTAGTTTCCTTTGCCATTTGCTTCTAAAAACTCTAAAGTACAAGTTCCTTAGTTCTAAGTTGTAAAGCAAGTTCTTGGATTTACTTGGTCATTGATTTTCAAGAGGTAAATCCTAATCTTCATTCTTAATCATGCCTATGTTCTTTAGAAAGTTTCTTGATTCAAGGCCTATATCATGATTGTTCATCACTTTAAAGTTTCTAATCCTAGAACTTTGAAAAATCATGATAAATTCTAGGAAAATCTAATGATAATGAAACTACTTTCTATCTTCTAGATATCATGTCTACTATCTAAATCCAAGAGCATGATGTAATCAAAAATTTCTTTCTTGAAAACCTAGCTTTGGCCGAACCTATCACCTTAGGGTTGGTAGAGTTTTGTTCATGTGTTTTCATGTATGATCATGTATTCTATATGGCACGTATGACTACACACTCTAATCCATGTTAGTTCCTTAAAAATGACTATTTTACTCAAAAATATTCATGTTGACCGAACCCTAAGTGGGTGAGTTTTGTTGAGTTTTGTTCATGATTTTCATAAATGATCTTAGACATCAATCTCTTAGTATGTATGCTTTATGAATCCAAGATGATTTGTTAAACTAAGAACCCTAGCTCTATGAACTTATTAAGGCCGAACCTATGTATAAAAGAGTTAGGAAGTTTTGAGTTTTAAACTTAGTTATTTAGTCACTAATCTATGATTTAGGTTAATTAAGGATCATTAATCCATAACTTAATCATGATTAGAAGTTTTAGTCATTCAAAAACCCTAGAGGCCGTGACTATGTATTAGGGTTTAGAATGTTTTAGTTCATTGATTTGTAATTATGTGGTTGTAATGATTGAAGGTTAGTTGAGTACAACATTTACGAGGTAACTGAAAATCCGAAGGAGTCTGTAAGTTTATCAGGGAGTCTTCAAGAGGTAAGGGGGAACACCAGAGGATTCTATTCAATGGCTATATGCTATCCAGTGGTTATTTGTAATTATTTGTCTGTTAGTATTTATTTGTGTTGTTTATTGTTGTGTTATTTGTATCTGTGTGGTTTTAATTGCTTTAATTGTTTATCTGCAATTATACTATGTACTGTGATGCATGATCTGCCTGGGAAATATCTGTGATATAACTGTTGTTTGATGTGTGAGAAGCCTGACAGTGGTCAGTGCACAATTAAGAAAGTCGGATAAAAGCTTTAAGAAGCTTTGCAAATTATATTCAATGTTTTAAAGGCAAAATATTGATATATAATATTAAAAGGGAAATTTATTTTGAGGAAAATAAAGAGTTTTTGGAAAATATTATTATTTTAATAATTTATTTTTGGAAAAGTGAATTATGAGTCACAACGAGTGCGAAACTGTGGAAATATTTTGGTAGTGCTAAATTTTACGTAAGAAAACCCGGAATATCACAACATATTCTTTTATGAAATTAATTGGTGAAAATAAGTTAATCATGATTTTAGAAAATTAATTAAGTGGAAAAAGTTAAGTTTTTGGCTCAAAAGCCTCAAAAATAATATTTGACGGCAAATTTGGAAGATATAGACGGCAAGTATTTTCAAAACGGCAGTACTTATTTCGAGGAAATTAAACCTCAAGTGACTCATTGGTTTGTGAAAAACTAAGTTTTATTATATAAGGATTTTATAATGAATTTCTACCTCGGAAAAGGAATTTCTAAAAATCAAAAGATAATTTAATAATGTTGAAAATACAGTTGGACTTAGTAACCGAGACGTCGGGGTACTAATGTTCTGTGTTGTGATGGACTCAGTCATTTGGACTTTGAGGGCCTATATTGTATACATAAGGTATACTGTGATGAATTGTATACATGAGGTATACTGTGATGAAACATTGAAGATGTTTTCTAGTAAACACGAACCTAAGACTGGTGCACCGGTCGAGAGGTGTCGTGATTAAGCACTCGGACAATAAGGTCCTGTGTTGTAATGAAAGTTTTAAAAGTATTTTAAAACTATGTGAGTCGTAAGCCATTTTGAGCTTCGGCAAAAGAAAGATTGATCACAAAGAAAAGAACAAAACAAAAGTGTTTTGCATGCATTTGGCAGACGTGTCTGCGATTTGTGGTTTAATGCATTAATTACCAACGGCGAAAGGTAATTCCGATGTGCATTATCTCATGTGCCTAGGGAGGACATTGAGATTGGGACCCCATCTTACTTGCTAATAGGTATTGCCACTGATTGTGGACGTTAGCAATGTGTTTGGCCTTGTGTGTGCGTGGCTATGTATGCCTTTGAAGATGGGAAGAGGTTGCGCACCTGTTGGCAGTTGGCCAAGTTAGCCAGTGTGGCTATGGATTCTAATCAACTCATATGATGTTGGGATATCTCATGAGATTAGGACGAAAATTAGATGATGAATAGAAGTGTCATGCATAATTTTATGGATGATGTTTGGGGTGTTGAACCCACTGATAAACTGTTCGTTTATGACTAATTGTACGTGATCAATGTGGATGTGTTATTTGATGGCTAGAGTGTGGTTATTGAGTAAGATCCATGTATTGGTTTCTCACTCTTACAACATATTCAGATGAATCCGGACGTACCGTTGGTGCAGTCAAGGATTCGTACGATCACTTTTGATCGGGCACAATTTGGTGGTGCCTGGGAGATAAATCTTGGGGCACTCAGCACCACCTACCATGGCCCTAGTACAGAAGTGATTGGAACAATAGAAGAAGGACCCCATCAGAGAACTCATGTAGTGGAAACAGTCGAGGTATCGCTACCACCAGTTTGGCTGTACCTTCAATACCTGGAAGAGCATGGAATGATGGATCCTTTACCTCAACCACAACCTCTTCAGATGTTAGGACCTGGGGAACCTCCAGCTGAAGTGGAGTTAGTTGACGGTGAGGAAGATCCAGAGGAATACATGGAGGACGATCCTGAGTTTCAACCTCCTGCGGTTGATGAGGAAGATTCTTCAGATGGCGCAGCGGAAGCGGGGGCATCATCATCAGACTCATCAGTTGTAGGTGGGATTGATCATTATGGTCTTCCCAATGGGTTTCACTAGCTTGACCAGCTTTAGGTATAGTTTTCGGGGGTAGTGAGTCTTGATAGTTTTAATTTGGCTTCGGAGAGCCATTAGTTTTTGAGATGGTTCTGAACTAGTTGTTGTTGATATGTATATATCTTTATCTCTTTTGCTTAGTTGGATGGAGAATAGCCTATGCATATAAAGGCCTTTTTGTTATCTCCTAATATAGGTGTTGTGTATATAAACGATGAAGTATATATATATAGATGTACATATATGTTGTTTATGTTTATAATGGTTTTATGTTGTATGTTTAAAGAAAAAAAAAATTCAGCACTATTTTTAAATAAGGTTAGTCACTATAAAATTATATTTTCCGAAAGTAACCAGCGTTATATAATTATATTTTTGTGTTTGGGTATTAATGTGATGACCCTAGAGTATGGTGTCGCACCACCCACTTAGTTTCTTGTAGGCACATGAAATTGATCCTCCTCCTAATCATAGTGTCAACTATTTCCATTGATTTACCTGCCAGTGTGCCTATATTCCAAGTTCCAAAGCGAATCCTACTCTCGTGAGCTAGCTTCTTTACCCACACTCGTTCACAAAAATGTGGGAACCCTCGCTTATTTTTCACTACATCCAGGCGGCGATGCAGCGGCCCTTGCTCTTTTGACACTGTACTCGAGCTATACAGCGCGTTGCTTCTGGGCAACAACCTAGCATTAGCATTATTACGTCGTTGATCCATGTCATAGAGATTCGACTAAGTTTTGCGTTGGCTGTCGATGGCCTAACACAACCCTCTCCTTTTATCCGGGCTTGGGACCGGCTATGTTTAGCTTTGTCACAAAGCACAACATAGGCAGGATTGTGATGTAGCCTATTAGTTAGAGAGAAATCTTAGATAAAAGGGAAGGGCATAGCAAGGGGGGATATTCAGTATCTTTTCTGTTAGGACCTTAGAGGTTGGGCAAAGAGAGAGAAATATCTCTTCTCTGAGGAGTTTTGCTATGGGGATTAGAGGGGAACTCTTGCAATCATTTCTATTTAGTAAATAATACATCCCTATTTTTCTACTGTTCTATTCTGGTTCGTATCAAAACTAAGCTATTACATTAATAAACTTAAAGAATAACTGGCCAAATGTTGTACCTTAGCAACTAATTAATATTGTTTTTAGAGGACATCCAGTTTTCCTTTGTACCAAAAACACTCAGGAAGACAAATCGACACTGTGCCCTGGATTCCAGCCCGAGTACACGATGGAGAACATCTTAAATCAGCAAACATCTGAGAAACAACATTGGAAAGGTCAAACTAATTACTCAAATGAAAAAAGACAACCAAAAATGTGAGATACAAATGAAAATCAGGCAGGGAATAATTTGTTCGAGATCGAGACATACCATATTTGGCCCAAAATAAGCCATACGATTAGTCATATTACTGAGCGGATGAGAATAAGAAACCCCTGCAGCTTGTGTGCCGCAACCTGTCTGATAAATAGGGATAACAAATCAGAAATACACAACACAAATAACTAATCTAAAACCAAAATCATATCAGTGAATAGCACATTGAAATTATTCAATTATTAGCATAAACTCAATAAATGATATAATTCCATTGATTATCAATAACAATATAACGTGCCTCTACTCCTATTTAACCTAAGGCCTCACAACATCACGTCAAATAAAAAAATAACACAACAAAATAAAAATAAAAATTTAGAAAACCCAAATCCAAATAACAATCTAGACAATTATTCATAAAAAAAAACACGAAGGGTGAGTTTTACCTTGGCAACATCGAGAGGATTGACAATGATGGCGGAAAGTAAGGCGGCGCCGGCAGCGGAGAAACCTCCGTTCGACGATTCCCAATTTCTTATGACCGGACGGTTGCGGCAGTGTTGTTCGTCTCCACCGAATTCCTCCTCCGTCGAGTTCTCCGCCTCTGTCGCTCCCTCTCCAGATCCAAGAAGAAGGTTGTCCGATCCCCTGGCACCAGCTCCCCTGACCCAGCCATATGATATTGATTGGTTCAGGTAACATATTTAATCAAGCTCGATCCAACTCGACCCGTGTAGACATCTATTTTCTATTATCCTAGAGTAATTGATAATTATGGTTCAAAGTTTAAAACATACTAATATAATATCCAAGTGTTAATATCATTTTTTATAAGTGAACATGGCACAAACTTAACAAATAAGTGAAGAAGAGAACTTGGATAAGTAAGAGGAAGAAGTACCACTCTTGAAGCTTGAAGAAAATGAACAAGAATGATCAACTGCTTGAGAAAAATCAATGGAACATGTAATTGTTTCTTAGTTTGTGAGAGTAGAAAATGTGAAGAAAAATGTGAGTGAAGAAGAGTAGAAAATGTGAAGAAAAATGTGAGTGAAGGGAAGTGAGTATATATATAGAAATGGGAGAGAGAGGCGTGTTGGAGAAGGAGAAGAGAGAAACTTCAATGCCAAGTTTGTCTTAGGACATGTTTGGTTGGTTAGGAGAGAGATTAATAGGTTTTAGGATTAAAATACATTAAATTCCTAAGTCATCATCATGACTTTCCATGGATGTGACACTTGCTTTAGCCATCAAATCACCTCACCCTATCAAGTCAATTCAGTCACCTCAGCTCTCCATTATGCTCCGTTGTTTACCCGATTGAAGTTTCCGATCGTAATTCTCGAAGTTTTTGCCCGGATAAAATATTATATTTTAATTCCTAACGTAAAATTTCCAAAATTACTAAAGTCGTTGGAAACACGACAAAAACACTAACCATTCCGTTCACGGGTCAAAATTAGGTTTTCTGCTCAGTAAACTTTTACTGTCAGTGAAAACGCAGATTGGGTTTCGTCTGAATTTTCAACCCAAAATTTTGCCGTAACCTTCTACCATAAAGTAGACTATGAATATGATTTTATTTTATTCAAAATCACTTTCTAACTCTCAAATTAAAATATAATTAATTATATTTTAACCGGTTGAACAGCATAATTAAAATCAAGCTGTTACATTACTACCCCTCTTAAAAGAAAATTTCGTCCTTGGAATTTACGTACCTTAGAAAAGATGTGGATATTGTTGTTGCATATCCTCCTCGCGTTCCAAAGTAGCATCTCCAGTAGTTTCATCCCATACGACCTTAACCAAAGGAATTTGTCTACCGCGAAGCTCCTTAATCCGTCTATCTACTATCCTTACAGGTAAAGCCTCATACTCTAGATTCTCTCGCAGTTGTATAGACTCAGATTCAATAACATGAAAAGGATCAGGATAGTACTTTCTTAACTGAGAGACATGAAAGACATCATGAAGGTTAGAAAGATTAGGTGGTAAAGCAATATGGTAAGCTACTGAACCAATTCGTCGAAGAATATGAAAAGGTTCGATGACTCGAGAAGTAAGTTTTTTGGATTTGATAGCTCTCCCAATTCCACTTTTCCGAGTAACTCTCAAAAACACGTGATCGCCTTCTTGGAATTCTAATGGTCCCCACCTCTTGTTATTTTAGCTCCTTTGCCTACCCTGAGCTTCCTTCATCTTTTCCCATATCTTCTTGACTTGTTCCGTAGTTTGTTGCACCACATCTGGATCCAAAACTTGGTTCTCACCAGTCTCATACCAACATAACGGGGTCCTACACTTTCTGCCATACAAAGGCTCATATGGTGCCATCCTGATACTACTATGGAAACTATTGTTATAAATAAATTCAATCAATGATAACTCTCATATTCAAAATTACTTTCTAACTCTCAGATTAAAATATAATTAATTATATTTTAATCGATTGAACAACATAATTAAAATCAGGCTGTTACATCTGACATGCATCACACAAGACATCTTTCTTAAAACTAATATCAGGAAATCCTCTCACAAGGTTATACTTTTTCAATTTTGAAATTAGTTCCATACTAGCATGTCCTAGTTTCTTATGCCACAACCATCTTTCTTCCTCATTAGACATCAGACAGGTTACACTCTGATCTGAGAGATCAGTCAGTTCTTCTAGAGATTTTGTTGCCTTCTAGCTGAAAAGAGGCTTTTGCCACTAATGTCTTTAACTATGTATAAATCCTTGGTAAAGGAGACATCAAATCCACTGTCACATAATTAATTTATGCTAAGAAAATTGTGCCTTATTCCTTCAACCATAAGAACATTAGATATAGAGGGAAGAGGGGGTTTACCACCAATAGTACCAATGCCTATAACCTTCCCTTTCTGATTGCCTCCAAAGGCAACATGTCCTCCTTTCTTAAGTTGGAGGTCTAGGAACATAGACCTTTCTCCTGTCATGTGTCGGGAGCAACCACTGTCCAGTTACCAACAATAGTGTTTTCTTTGTCCTATTAAGGACATCTACAACAGGAAATATTTGGTCTTTAGGTACCCATAATTTTCTGGGTCCCTTTCTGTTAGTTGTAGGAGTCTGTGAAGACTTCCTTCTCTTCTTGTAGATACACTTAGATATAACATGTCCAGTTTTTCCACAGAAGTTATAGATAGGTATGGATTTAATGAAAGTTGACTTAACAGACACTTTAGAGGTTTTAATTGATAATTTATGATGTGTGTAATGAACATATTCAATACCTTCTTTGTTAAGAGAGTGTCTCTGACAGTCAAGCAGTTTAGTCAAATTGTCTCTACCATTAACAAATTTGACAAGATCAGAAGTGAGCTCTTCCACTTTCTGTTGAAGTTTTTCAACTTCTTCAGACTGTGATGTTTCACTAGAGATCTTAGCTTCATCAGACTTTTCAGTATTCAGCTCACTGTTCTCCTTGGCCAGCTTCTCACACTCTTTGAGATTTATGCTTATGCTCACTAAGGAGCTTTACATACTCTCTATTGAGGGATTTGAAGGCCTTAGATAAGCAGTTGGATTCCTCCAACAACTCCTTATAGGCATCAAGTAATTCCTCATAGTCAGGATGCACCTCATTATCTGAATCTGAGTCAGTGTTGGCCATCAGACAGAGATTAGCTTCTTCCTGTCTCTTCATCATCAGAAGATGTTGACTCCAGATCCTCCCAAGTAGCCATCATTCCTTTCTTCTTCTTTTTGAAGAACTTCTTAAAAGGGGCTTTCTTGAGTTGAGGACACTCAGCCTTGATGTGACCAGGCATATTGCACTCATAGCAGACAATTGAACTCTTGTCTATTGAAGTGGATTCTTTGAAGTTCTTGTCCTTGTTGAACCTTCTTAATGACTTATCCTTTCTGAATTTCTTTTTCTGTAAGAAAAGCTTTATCTCCCTGGTTAGGAGAGATAACTCTTCATCACTTTCAGAATCCTCGGGTTCAGACGGGTCAGCATCACTGGATGACTCGTCTGTCTTTAGAGCTTTTGAAGCCTTTGATGACTTATGATCAGCCTTTAGAGCAATTGACTTGCCCTTCTTGGTTGCAACTTCATCACCAAGTTCCTGCTCATGAACAGTGAGTGTACCAAGAAGTTCATCCATAGTCAAGGTAGTGAGATACTTGGCTTGAGAGATAGCAGTGACCAAAGGTCTGCACTGCTTAGGAAGACTTCTCAGTATCTTTCCAACTTTCTCAGCATTAGTATAAATTTTCCCAAGAGACTTCAGGCCATTGATGATAGTTTGGAATCTTCCTATCATCTGAGCAACGGATTCTCCTCCCTCCATGAGAAACACTTCATACTTCCTGACAAGTATGACAATCTTTGACTCCTTAACTTTGGCTATTCCTTCATGTGTGACAGCTAAAGTATCCCATATTTCTTTTGCAGAATCACAGGCACACACTTTTTTAAATTCTTCAGGACTGAGAGCATAAATGATGTTGTATCTGGCTTTGTGATTCAGCTCCTATTTTGTCTTTTCTGCATGGGTCCACTGAGCTTTTGGCTTGTTAGTGTTGTCATCATTTTAAGGAATGAATGGACCATCAGTGATGACATCCCAGAGATCAGAGTTTGTAGATAGAATGATCCATTGAAATCTATCTTTCTAATAGTTGTAGTTTTCTCCATTGAAGAATGGGGGTCTGGTTAGGGAAGCTCCTTCAGTCCGGTGGCTCTCACTTGAACTATCTCTAGCAGTCATGTCTATTCTTCAAGACCTTTACCTCTACACTATTAGATGCTAAACCCAGAGGCTGAGCTCTGATACCAACTGAAATAGACAACTATAAACACGAGAAGGGAGTTGAATTGTGTTTATCATAAAATAAAAACAAAGTTAAAAACTTTTCGTACACAGAAGCTAGGTTCAGACAAGTGTGAAAAACACTGCACAGACAGGTGACCTGTCTGGTGTGATTTTAACTGAAAAACACACAAGCACACAACTTGAAAACAATATTGATATTCACACTTTAACCCCCTTACTTAGAAAGCAGATAATATAATTAAAGCAACTAAAAGAGTTTAAGGGAAGAGAGATAAACACAATTATTTATTCTGGTTCACCCTTTAACACTAAAGTTACGTCCAGTCCTTGACAGCACCAAGTTTTTCTTCACTATAGCTGATTAGGTTATAGACTCCAAGTATTCTTTTCACACCTAGCATCTTCAAGCTTCAAGACAAGTATTCTTTGCTCACCTAGCCTCTTCAGGCTCACTCAGGTTTGTTTGAGAGAATGATTGTAATTAATACAATTTGCAAGTCTTTCACTAACATTCATAAAAGTGAATTAAATGTAAGCTTAGAAAGACTACGTAATAACTTCAAATGATTGAAGAATACAGATTGAATGAATGAAGAAATGAATGCGCAGAGTAATGGATCTTTAATGTTGTGTGTTCTCTATCTTCATCGTCAATGACTTCTGTATTTATAGACTTCAAGCATTTAAGATCCGTTAGAGACATTCATTCAAATGTTGGCTTCAAGAAGAGCTCCATTAAATGCAATAGAGTCATTCTGGGCAATCATTAATGCAATAGGAACGTTGGTTGTACACTAACACAGAGGATCATGACTTTATGCATCATGCAGTAGCCAAATCAGAGTTGTGCATAATGCTTTTGTACTTTGCAGAGCACATTTCCCTTTTCGTGTAATAACCAAGAGTACTAGGGAATAAAGCATGTTGGAAACATTCTTTAACTGGACTTCGTTTCTGATCTCCTAGGTTGCTTGTGAGAATGACCTTCTGACTTTCTTGATAAGCGTGAGAGAGAAAGCTTCAGAGTCTTCTGTATGAGTGGACAGCTTTCAAAAGCTCTTTGTATTTGAGTTCCCCATCGAAGAACCACAGACGAGTGTGAGAGCTTCGCAGTGACAAGTTGAAACTTCAATGTATAAAGTCAACATCCAAATCATCAGACAAGTTGACTTTTACTTCTCCAGACAGGTGGTTTTCTATGTGGGCAAACAGGTGAGAAAGTGAATTATGACTTTCGTGATCTGCACACTAGATAGATAGGTTAGCAACCAATATGAAGGTTAATTAAATCATTAACAAATGTTTAGTTTTCATCAAAACTTAGGGAAATGTACATCAGACATTTTAGAGACTTAACAGTTAGTGGGGGTTGTTTAACATAGGGGAGGTCGTCCGAGAGTAAGGTGATCTGGCCGTCCGCGGTGATTCATCCGAGATTTAGGTGAATCTGACCCTCAGTGGTGGTGCATCCGAGAGTAAGGTGCATCAGCCATCCAATGGGGTTCATCCATGGTTTGGTGAACTGCCAGCATTGGTGCTTAATGGCCAATGTGGATATGTATCTCCGAAGTTGATTTCCTAAGGTAGATTGGATCCATATGCATAACGGAGTAGTGTTGCACCGCATAACATGCATTGATTGAGTTAATATGGATGATATGGATATGTTATGTATGTTGATGTGTTATAATATGTTTTTGGTATGATGTATGCTCATCTTGCTAACTGCTTCCATGCCATTATATTTCATACATGTTTCATACTCCTCGTTTTCTGTTGTTTGCTTTGCATGTATCTTTTTGGTTATGCAGAGGACGGTGAGTAGCCTGCTGAGGAGTGACTCTGAGGAGCTGGTACTCGTAGTTTATGATTTCTTTAGTTTATGTTGTTATCCAATGTATTTTCGGATTTTGGTTATACCAGCTCTATAATGTGACGTCGGGGTTGGGTTTCAGATTTACAGTTATGTTTCTCTTTTTAAAACTTGTTTTATTTCCGCGTTGAGAAGTATGTTACAATATGGTATCTTCTACCCATTGGTTTTTAATTATTAATAAATGATATGCATATGCTTATCTTATTTTATTTTATTTCTTTATGTTATGCCTTTATAAATACATGCGGGGTAGAGGGTGTCACAATTTAGTTATTTGATCAAAATATGCATAGCACACATATCAGAGCCAAACAATTATTGTCATATCAGAACTTGTACTTGTTGTATCATAACTTAAACTTATTTGTTATATGCCATGGAACCTCTATTCCCCCGTCGGCATCATCATATAAAGAAAACACACGACAAGAGAAAGAAGAACCAACATAACGAGGTGAGATTCCCGTTGTCAAGCAACTTACGATAGCTAAAGACGGTGCGACTCCTAAGTTTGACTCGACATATAGGCATGTTATCCAACCATAACATAACAGTATATATATATAGAAAAAGTAAATAGTTATCGACAGTCTAGTATCAATCAATAATATAATGATATGATGCAATCCCAACGAGCAACCTATACCACTACCGTATAATTCAAGTATACTGCTGTTGAGACTAGACCCCTACTCCGGAGCTAATAGGACATTCAAAAGGAGTGATTAGTAGTACATGTTTCACATCTGCATGCCTTTGGCATAAAGTGCGTCCAATATCCGTTGTCACATGTGAATTTTAACTCTCTGTGAAACACTATACAAAACTCAGATCGGCTAGTTTCTAGTCGTAGATGTAAGTGTACTGTACGGAACGCCACAACCAAGAAGAATCATCAACTAACCATATGTGGACTTTCCAAATCTGACCATCCCAAAGACCATTTAAGACGTCACTAAGCAAACCTCACCCACACAAAGTGTAAGCTTAACTTCCTAGGCACAAAGGCTTTACTGACAGTTTTAGTTGATCAAGCCGATAATGGTGAATGCGTTTTGTATTTATCTACTGGATAAATTTCGGGATTCCTTGCAGAAATCAAATGTCATTCTAGAGGCAGGGTAGACAGTACCAAACTATTGGGAATCACCCCTCATTGGACAATACGTGTTTCAATTGATTAGGTAGATTAGGAAGGTTGGTTATCTACCACCAATCCGTTATACTTCTTTCAGTCCTTCTGTCGAGCAAGCAATTTTAGAATACTCTTGGTTATTAAGTATTATTGTAATACCCGTCAAAAAATGACTTATTTAATTTTAAAATGTCATCAGATATAATTAATACGAATAGGAAAAAAAGGTCAAATTTGATTTGCATATTATAATAGTAGGATAAAGTTTGATTATTTAAATTAATAACTATGTCAACTTATTCGACAGGTTATAAATAAATTTAAAATAAAAATATTAGGAATATTTACATAATAAATATTAATGGGACATGAAGGAAAATTAAAATGAAAACAAATAAATAATTATGTATTAATTGATTAATGGATTTTTATTTTTCACCCTCTAGCGTCAAGTTAAGAGGTAGGTTAATGCTAGGATCCTATTGTAAAAATAAAGGGGTATAAATAGCAAGGGTTAGAGGTTCATTGTGGCAGAAAGCACCCTAACTTCTAAAAATCAGTTTTCTCTGGAGAAAAGGGGAAGGAGACCAATGACCATAGAGACATGCTCTTGGTGCAAGGGATACAATTTCACTCTCCTTTTTCCTTCCTTTTTCGTCAATTCAGGTGAGGGGACGTAGGTTTTATCGGTAGAAATTAATGGGTCTAATTTGGGGGTTATTGGTAGTATGTGATAGAGTAAGATTTGCTAATGGTTGATGAGTCTTTATTCTGAAATCTTAAATTTATGTGATGTTTTGTTTGATCTTTTCATCATTACTGTATTGTTGCCGTTTTTCTGAAACTTTGCGTGAATGAGTATTGTCCATTTCAGGATGAGATTTTGCTCTGGACAATGCATTTTATGTTACTGCGTTCACACTCTGCAAATTCTTAACAGAGATTCTTGAATGTCCGGCTAGTGCCCCTCACCATGCGAGATTGGCACTCTTGTGTTTTGTTGGATTTTTATCACTTATAATTATTCTATAAAATCCTCATCATGGTTGCCATGGATTGCGTTCCGTAATTGACTTCCTGGGCAAAGGTAAATTCTTTGATGCGATGTGATACCTTGATGCCATAGTTTGTGGCAATAATGGCGGGCTGTAGCATTGTCAGGGAATGTATAAATCTTAATATTAGAAATCAAAATAAAATAATAAAGTATTGTGAATAGTTTTCAAGTAAGTCAAGTAGTACAAGTTTTTCTTTACATAGCTACTGTAACATGAATTTTAAATTGGTTCACAGATTGTACTTGATATATATATACATATATATATATGGTATTGGAAATGACAAATCAAAGTGTAAATGAATTATTATGCAATTAGTAGATGTATGAAAAATACATGTTAGATTATATGTTTAATGATCCTTTTGATTACGATGGATTCAAAGGACATGATTATGTTTTGTGAATTGTTTTTTTCTGCGTGTGATGATTTCCCACATTGAGTAAGACTTGGTGTATCCGACCGGTCAGCGTACTCGACCGGTATATAAATGTGACCGTCGGAGAAGGGGACTCTAGTGAAAGAACCCCGGAGTTTGGAGAGTAGTTACGTAGTGACCGAGGTCACTTGCCGGTTAGCGGATCCGACCGGGGTACAAATGTGGCCGTCGGAGTGGGAGACTTTAGTGAACAACTCCAAATGTAAAACAAGCATCTTACTCAATGGTTAAATGATTGTAATGCAACTTTAGGGTTGCAATGATGGTATGGTTTGAGTATGTTGTAAAGTATGACATGACATATGTATATGTTTTTTTTAATATATCTGATTGCGTTTGTACACCCTCACTGAGTTCTGGGACTCACCCCCGCCCCTTTTTTGTTCAGCTTCAGGTACCCCACGAGGGGATCCATCTCAGGGAGCCCATGCACATGAGTAGTGTGGGCAGTTGCTGTCGCTTGGGTTATTTCTTAGTCATGTGAGATACCTCTTCATTTGTTTGAATTTTTGGAACTATTTCCTTTTTTTGTTTAAACTCCGGATTAGACTCAGGGTCACCTTGGCTTGTTATTTGGAATAATCATTTACTCTGATATTTACGTTGGTATTATATAATTACCTATGTTGCGATGTGACTTATAAGTGCTTGATAAGCCTTGGGAATGAGACATCATGGTCTTATTCTGGCCGGTCAGGAACGCCTAAGTTGGGTCCTGACAATTATGGATCCTTGGATGATAAAATCATATAGGGTATTAAGATATAGTCTTGTTCCACTATATGTCATACTATTTCATTTCTTTTAACCACTAAGTCTTAATCCTTGACTTAGGATTTTGGGATAAACATTTGTTTTGAGTGTCAAATCCTTTTTACTAGTAATTAAATCCAAATGTTTAAATCCTTTCTTTAGTAATAAGGTTTGAAATTGAATTTGTACATTAAAGTAAAATAAGAGTTCTAAAGGCTTAACTTCCATTTTTATGACTCTTAAAACTCCAAATGATAGAACTCTTGTGGACCAACAACTGTCATCCAATGAATGTCACATGGAAACTTAACAAAAGTCCCTTATTTAAGTGAAATCATTCAAAGCCTAAACCATGGTGCCACCTTTCATTCATTTGGGACACACATCTAATTGATCTAAATGATTTATGACTTTGTTGAAGCCATTTAATTAGTGAACTAAGTATAGAAAATATTTTCTTATCCAATTACATTACATACCCAAAATGAGATACACATCCTTTGGGATGGTTTTGTTCCATGAAAACTTACACTAATTGATTCCCAAATGTCATTTTTGCTCAAACATTACCTTGATTGAAAATCAAAACATTTTCTAAGTGAGTACTCTAAGAAAACCGTACCTATATACTCACTTAAGGTAGATTTTTAATTAAAGCTTTTCTTGTAATAATCACTTAATTACATACTATTAAACACTTAAAACACGTTAGAATTCAAAAAGGAAACTTCTTCCCCTTTGAACCCCACTTGGCCGAACCTAGAGCATAAGAAAATGGTGTGTTTTTCTTCACCAAATCCATCCAAATCAAACATGATAATATGTTCAAATATGATGAGCAATAACATAGCATCAAGTACTAAGTGCCATCAACAAAAATCCATACTTTGACCCAACATCAAAGTAATGGTTTTTCAACAAAGAAATCATTTTTCATCATGAAAAAACCACAATAAACACAAACACATAGCCTAAATTATTACAAACCATGGGACATCAAAAACAACAAATCCAAGTAGAGAAATCACTCCAACCATGGGATTTTCTCCCAAACAAAGCCTATCAACAACCATCGATAAGAGTCAACAAGGATCACTCCCCCATTAACTCTCGAAGACACTAGGAGGTGATGATGATGAAGATGGTGTAGTGAAGATGATGATGACCTTGAAGAACTTTGAAGAAACCCTTCGATAAACATAAAGGTTCAAGCTTTTTATTTGAAAAACCATGAACTTAAAGTGTTGTATTCATGATTCTAAACATGAAAATGGAAGAGAGAAGAGTTTAGAAGGCTTACTATCAAGTTAGAAAATGAAGAACTAGATGAGTGTTCTTGAGCTCCTTTGAATGTGATGAACCAACGTGCTCCAAATAAATAAAAAATTGAAAAAAAAAGTGTTTAGATGATGGTGAGGATCAAGGATATGAACTTGGAATTTGCAAAACAAAGTTGGTTGGTGTTCTTGCAAGTTTTGGACTTCAATTCAAGTGAGTGAATAAAATGAAGTGGGAGTGTATGTGTTAGTGTGTTGGCTGTGAGCTTAACGGGAGATGGGGAAGGGAATTTAATTCAAAATGAAATGCACTTTGGTGTCATAGAATGGAGGGCTTAAATTGATCAAGGACAACATGGTTTCTAACTTGAGATTAACCATTTTAAGTAATGTGACTTTATCCATTTTGGGTAAAGTTGACATGTGATCATTCAACTGTTTGGCACGTACGTATTTCGAGATTTCTGGTCCCGAAATATAAAAATTAGCGGACCTGATTAAAATAATAATATTTTCATCGGCTCCGTCTAAAAATAACTGAGAGGCTCAAAAAACTATTTTATGATTTATCTTCCTTAGACATATACCGGGTTAGTGGATTACAATTCACAGTGTAAATATGAACCGGTTGTCAAAACACAGTCTGATTCTTATTTGAGTTTTTAATTTGATTTCAATAGAACTCTCAGGTGTAAGCAATAAATTTATTTATAATTGCCAAATTGTACTCTTCAAACAATTCATTCACAGAAGAAATTAATTGACAGATAAAGCATTTTCTGGGTCAAGTTAGGGTTTTCTAGCTAGTGTGAAATTACACTGTCAACCAGAACGCAGACTGGATTTCGTCTGAGTTTTCCAAGTTTGAACCACAACTTTCTACAGTATAGTAGGTCCTGAGCATAATTTTGTTTACCTCAAAATCATCTTGTTGATCACAAATAAAATATAAGATTTATATATCGTTCAAGGTATATAGGAAAAATCGGGGTGTTACAATCAACATTTAACTTATGGCCTATTATCCGAGTATTGAAGTAATGCAAGTTGGAAATAGGAGCTTTTTCTACACAGGATTATACAAAGAATACTTGAGATGCTCAAAATGAAGAAAAATTGCTTATCTGTTGGCAACCTCATCGATTGTGGAACTACAAAATTGTCAAAGTGTGAGTGCATTTGCAAGCCAAAGTGAGTGCATGTGCTAGTGCATTTGCAAACCAAGCCAAACCAAGAAGTCAATTCAAATGAGTTTTTAGGAGAGTTTAATTTGAGGGTTCTCCTAATCTTCATATCTTCTTTATCTCCTCATCACGCACACAAACATGCACATGCAAAAGCACCACAACATTACAGACAATAGTAATTGTCACACCGTTTTTTCCTCACACCCCTTTTTCTACCTACTTTATCACCATTGATTATCTATTAATTCATTGTTACCAAAACATAAAAAGCTTTTAATCAATAGTTATAAAGTAAGTGTACAAGATAATGTAATAGAAAAATAGTGTGAGATGATTACTCGTTACATACAAATCTGAAATGGCATAGTTATTTGTGTATTACTTTAAAAGAAAAGCAAAAAAGGAAAGCAAACTTAAATGTCTATAAACAAAACTGCTACATATTAAATAGATCTTTTGTAAACCCACCATCAGCAGAACCAAAAAATAATAAATGTTAACAGATTTATTAATCATGGCTCCCAAAACAACAGTAATATACTAGTAATTATGGTGTTCAGGACGATACGAATGAGGATAATATACTAAGAGAAGTTACTTGTCTTGGCTTTCAAAAGTCTTGCACTATTTGCAATCAGATAAAGGGACAGAACTTATGATCTGCTATACTTGAAGCTAGATTTCATCAAGATCTTGTGGACTGGAGCTGTCTGCAAGAACTTCCCTTAACATCTCACTATATTGATCAACATCACTTGGATTAATTCCATTCTCAAGACAATTATTAGTACCACGATCTTCCTCAAGTATTTTTATGATTTCTTCATATTCTGTTGCAGCATGGTTTTGATCCATCAAACCATCTTCTAAACTTTGGGTTGCATGGTTGGCCAATCCTGTTAGAAATTCATGAGTAAAGGATAGATTGCCTGGGCTTTTCAGCAGATTGTGAGCATCTGATTGTTCAGTTTCTGCATAGTTCACTAGAAACTGGTTTTGATTCTGGCCCACATTCAAGGAAGCAGTTGTAATTGCAGGGACACCTGGAACAAATTCAGTTGTTCATTTATATACATCACTCTATTATGTTTTACTGTCAAACTAAAAAAAATGCTATTTTACAATCTAAGATCAGTAGCTCCCTGAAGACCAAAGGGTTTCACAATACATTTGTAATTAACATTTAAGTTGCATTTGAGCAGTTACATTTAGTTATAACCACTTGATTAGTTAGTTATTTTTTCTAATAAAGGGAGCTTGTCTTATTGTACTTCTTTTTATATATGCCTAAGATGTACTATTCATAATAAGCAACCTCACCTAGGTAAATTGGGCTCTCAACTTGCAAGGGAAACTTGATCCTGCCACTGGAGTTTGATGATGTATCCACTGGAGGTAAATCAGAACCGCAGATGGTCTGCATACGCTTTATCTTTGATCTGTATTTCTGTGTAGGGAGAACATTGGTGATCTTAAACAAAAACGAAAACAATGAAACATGCTGTAAATGATGCATGGTATAGGTATTGTGATTCAAACAAGAATCACAAATGCAACAAGGATGGAAAAATAAAAACACAAACTAACACCACAATGATAATTTGCTTATAAAAAAAACACAATGATAATTTCTTGTGGACCATTTTGCCAGTTGTTGTTTATGGAAAATGTTTCTAGCATCGTGTATAGAGATGCCTCTTTAAACTGTTAGCTAGTACGAAAAGCTCACGTGTAATTTTAGACATGTTATTTGAACACTAAAAAATATGACACTCAAATAACATTCTCCTCATATATCCATAAAATATATTTATTTTAGCTTGATATACAATATAATCCTACTCACATCTGGATAAAATTTATTTATTCTAGCTTGACATACAATATACCATAACACTTAGACACTCACATTAGGATATGAAGATATAGTGTGACTATCAAAGAGCCCTTCACATTGTCCTTAATTTTAACTTCTATGAGAGATTTACCAAGCATATTAAGGTTGGGTGTTGTCTAAGGTGCACCACCCACCAAAGTGGTGCATGGGTGCACAAGTGGCTAAGTCTGGACCATCCAGATTGTCACTTGGCAAGTTGACCATCATGATTGATTATTATTTTATTAGTGTTGAAAAGTCAAACTGCAAAGTGACAATTTAGATGGTCTAGATTTGTCCACTTGGGTGGTGTACCCATACACCACTTTGATGGGTGATGCACCGTAGCCTTCACCGGTTGGTTGATTGTCATTTTGTGGGGGAAAAGATTCAATAGATGCTTCTTATCACTGGACATGTCAGCAAGAATAAAATAAACTATATTTGTAATGAGCATATTATATACGTGCTCTACATTGATAGAAAGTGTTGGAGAATGTGTATTAGTTTCTTATGTCTGATGCGGACATAAGGCCCATAGGGAGACCCGCAGGGACTAAAGTCTATGAAAGAGGTAAATGGAAGCTCATTAAGTGTGTATTTGGTTTTACGTTGGAAACTTTCAGAATTGATTTTGTCATCTGTCAAACGTGATTTTAGTACAAATGAGATGTTTGGATATTGTCAGGTAAAATTGATTTTGCCTTCAGAAGCGATTTTGGCTATAAGCTAAAAAAAGTAGCTTTTGAGTTGAGTTGAAAATGTTACACTAAGTTTTACATCAAACTTGTTATCAAAATAAAAACATCAAAACATAAATCACTTCACTTCAAACTCAATTCTAACTAAATTAATTTTACAAAATCAATTACATTCAAGAATCAAAGTCACTTTTATTAAACGTTCATCCAAACATACATTAAGTGACTTCAGAGATGCAATGCACTGAATCACATCCATGAGAGAGAAACTTGTAACTAACTACTGCCTAGTTGGTAGTAGCAGTAAGGTGGTGTGTGTGTGTGAGGGAATTCGGTTACTAAGGTGAGGGAGGATATAGGAGTGAGGGGGAAGAGAATAGACTCAAGCTGGAATTGGGATTTTGGAACCTTGGGAGAGAACTAGGCCTCTCGAATTGACTAGTAGTTGTAATCCTTGTTTTCTTCCTACCAAGCTCTGTATCACCTTAATACTAGCTTGTTTCCATTAATAATACTACATTTCTTTCTCTGTTCATTTACCTGATACTCATCAATGTCTATTGGTTAAGAAGCCTATCTTTCTTGTACTATTCTTGGACTATGTTTTATACGGGTGAGTCTATGGTGCACCACCCACCTAAAAGGTGCAAGTAGTGCACCACCCACTTGGCAGCCTTGTAGCCAATCATTTTGCTAAGTCTGTCAGTGAAAGTTTCAACCAATTTTAAAGTATATTTTTACGTATTCTACTTTCAAAATACGTCATTGTGCCACCCCTACCTTCCCCCACCACCACTGAAAACACCCTCTGATCTCAGCCTCAGAGTCGAACTACCCAAAACGTTCTCCTCCTCTCCGTCCCGATGTAGCGCCTCGATATGTCCTCCGTCGTGCGCTGCCTAACCAGAATGTTCTCCTCCTCGTCGTCTCGACGTAGCGCCACCGTGCCATCCATCTGTCACCGAAGCTTCGCCATTCACCACCCAAAACCGCATCGTCCCTTCCACCATCTACCACCGATCGAGCTCCACCATGCTAGTCAGAAGCCCAATCACCACAATCCGCTGTCCAGAAGAAAATCCGCCCAAGCCGCGTCATTCCGCACCAAGCTAGGACCCGCCGCACTAGCCGCCACTCACGATCTTTGCTCCGTTGCCGCACTGCTCACACTCGTCACCGTCTGGGTCTCCCAGTTCAGCCATCATCGCCTCCCTCTGCTTGTGGGTATTGTGAGTAGCTAGAAGCTTCTCTGAGTTTTCTTCTTTTTAATCGATGATTCATCACCTACGGTGGCGCCACCACCTCCTTTGCCATCACTTCCACCGCCACCGCCGCCTCCAGCCACTCCTCAGTTAAACAGTGTTGGGCGTACGAAAATAAATCAATGAATTAATTAATTAATGATTTTTATGTAAAAAAAATTGATTATGATTAAACATATTGTCATATTGATGACAATTAAAGTAAATATATTATTATAATATTATTTTTCTGTATTTCTTTTAAGAATACATTTAAAATACATGTATTTTATGGCATAATACTACTCATATACAAGTTTGACTACAATGAAGTATGAAAAGTGAATCTGACACTAGTAAACCCACATGGCAGCTTCATTGGTGCACACTGTGACAAGTGGATGGTGCATCACTGCTCCACTTAGGAGGGTGGTGCACTGAAAATGCTTCCGTTTTATACCGACCTAACCTTTATTTCTCGATAAATATAAATGTCCTACTAGCAATCATTAAGTTTGTTATTCTCATTCCTAAATTTCTCAAACAGTAGTATTAACTCATGGAACTTGTTATCCAAATATTTTCAAATGTAAAGGGCAGAAATGACAAATGAGGTGGGCTAACTTCATGCATATATTAGCTAGCAACCACCTAGTCCTAGTTAGCATCAGCAACATTAATAAAAACTATTTTATGTCTAACTGAAGTAATAGAAAAGAACCTGCATCTGACTTGCAACCTGGCGAGTTGTCAGGCCGGGTACTTTCATTACATGTAGCACCGTTTTTGGACTAGCTTCTGAATACAAAAGGAAACAAAGGACTGACATTAAATTAGCAATTACCTTATCAGAGATGATATATAATCCATAACTGATAGTTATAATATAATAAGTGCAGAATAAAAGATGGGATAGGAAATAAAAGATCAGAGAAACTAATGAATTAAATATATGATGGGATAGGAAATAACACAGTACTCTGGTCGCCAAGAAAAGCTATAGCTTCTGTAAACTTCTTATGTCGCTCAGGAGTCCAAACTCCCTCTTTAGCAGCAGATCCAATCTTATGTTCTACTGTTTCTTCCTTCTCCTTATCATTATGGTTATTGTTGTCAAAGTCCATCAGGGCTGAGCTAAGTTCAGCTCTCTTCTCTCTTTGCTGGCTGTTACTATCATCATGGTTCCTTTTTCCATTTGCTCCAGGAGCCCGGCATTGTGTGGTCATCATCTGTTAATGAAAGTATTTTGAACTCACTTTATTTGGATGGAGCATTTTTAGAGAGCAATATATTTTTTTCAATGAATTGAAATTCCTAGTCATAAAATATATTGTTTTTCCTCAATCAGACCTACTCTTTTCTTAGTTTCTTCCGTGACTATGTTTGTGAATTGTTTTTTGAAGGGAAGAGAAGGAAATGAGTGGTTAATTTTCTCCCCTTCCTGCTTTTGAGTTCTATTAATTAGAGGAAAAGGTTTTGAGGTATTTTAATTAATCCCACATTCTCTTCCTAAACCCACTTTTTCATTTCACTCTCAAACAAGGAGAGGGAGATACTCTCCTTCCCCTCCCCTCCCTCCCATTTCCTTCCCCTTTGATTCCCTCCCTTTCTTTCCCCTCCAAACTAGCAAACAAGGCCAAAGTCGATTTGCGGGTGGAATTTTTGAGGAAAGGGAAAGGGAATGTTCATTCTTTTTAATATGTGAATCAAATATATAAATATATATATATATATATATATATATATGATATTTTAAAAAAAAAATTGAAATGATCATTCACTATTTATGGATTTTTATAAAAAAATTTATAATTTCCATAATTTAGAAATTAAAAATAAGTCTTCCCCTTCCCTCCAAAATCCTACTCGCAAACAGCCATACAATTTTGTTCATATAGATAAACCATCTACCCGTTTGATCTCAGTATGTTGTAATCACTTTGCACAACATACCTGCTTTTCTTTGTTTCCAATTTGAGCTTCTTCTGAGCGATACATATGTTCCCACACATATTTGAGATCCTTTAAAAGGATTGGCTCCTTCAGGAAATAACATGATCCTTTAACTATTAGTTTCCAAGTTACATCATCAAATCCTCCATATAAGATGTCTGAACATGATAAATAAGATAGAAAGAATCATTAAGCCGCGAGACCAAATTCTTGGAGAAAGATAAGTCAACTGAAAAATCAGAAATTACAACTTACAGATAAGGGGAATGTCCCTCTCATGCAACATGTTAAAAAAAGAAAGGGTATCCATGCCAGGCATGTTGACTTTAGCCATGACAAGTGTAAACTGGCCTTCATGATTGCAAATCATGGATGCAGCCACTGATGCATCATCTGATGTAGTAACTGAATAGCCAAACAGTCATAACAGTTAATCATTATTCAAGTTAGTCAAGGAATATAGATATATAACACCAGTTTCTTTTTTCTGATTCATTACTTGTTATAAAGATAACTTCTTGCAGAATATAACTTCTTGAGCTCAACTTAGATGTCCTGGTTTTTCCATTGAAGAATGACATATTTCTCAAGTTACACTAGATCAACATATTCTCAAATTGAAAATACTAATAACACACTCTTTATCACAGTCCTCATCGATCCACTATCTATTATTGAGTGGATTTCATATGAGACCCACCAAAACACATGGTCTCACGAATTCCAGCCAATAACAGAGGATGTGTTAAGAGGGATGTGTTTAAGAGTGTGATACTATCATCACTCTTTAAAATTTTACAAATAATTCTAATAACTAAAAAGTAAGGTAGAACTGCAGAAGTGATTAATAATGTCATGACAGAAACATTACTATTAAGGGGCGGGGAAACTCAAACCCATGCTGTCAGTTTATTGTTGAGAACTTCAAGTTAATAGATATATAATCAAGGCAATTTCAAATATAGTGATTTTTTTAGTTCAGGTGGGAAAAGTTGGTTATTTGGGTATTTTAGAATGAATTAGGATCCTCTTGTATTATTCTTTCTTTTTTTCTCTCATGTTATGATAGAGAAAGACATAAAAATAAGTTTTAGTGCATCATACCTATAAAAACAAATTTAATATTTTGGCTTTCACTCTCTAATATGAAAGAAAATAAAAAGAGAGAATAAAAGGATAGTATCCGACCCTTTTAAAATTGGTAACATCTTATGTTGATGGGGGCTCACTTTGACTGCTCTTAGATATCCTCGCGATCCATCGTTATGGTCTTCACATGCATTCTTTAACGTCAACAGGTCTGCTATTTTGACACAAAATGCCGGACAACAATACATACATCGTATGAACAGTGGCGCATGTGCGGCATCAGAGCAAGACTGTCAATGGCATCAGTAGTACGCTTTTTTTTTTTTTTAATTTAAATTTTTTTTAAATAAATTTTTTGATTAAGTATGGGCATTCACCACATATTTGAAGGCATTCACCAGATAATTGAACTACATTCACCAGATAATCTAAGGCATCCACAAGCTAATTTAGTATAGGCATTCACCACATATTCGAAGGCATTCACCAGATAAGTGAACTACGTTCACCAGATAATCTAAGGCATCCAAAACTCGGTTTTAGTATGGGCATTCACCAGATATTCGAAGGCATTCACCATATAATTGAACTACGTTCACCAGATACTCTAAGGCATCCAAAACTTGGTTTTAGTATGAGCATTCACCACATATTTGAAGGCATTCACCAGATAATTGAACTACGTTCACCAGATAATCTAAGGCATCCAAAACTTGGTTTTAGTATGGGCATTCACCACATATTTGAAGGCATTCACCAGATATTTGTACCCCGTTCACCAGATATTGACACATACTTAATCAAAAAATTTATTTACAAAAAAAAATTAAATTTAAAAAAAAAAAAAAGTGCTACAGTGCCGCACAGTGCAGCTACAGTGCCGCACTGTGCGGCACTGTTCATACGATGCATGTATTGTGTCGCAAAATGTGTGTCAAAAAATCATTTCCGTAACGTCAATACCTTGTCTTCATTGCCTTATATTGAAAATCCTTATGGTTGCGCAATATATGGCGATGAAGACAAGGATTAACATTAAGAAATGGTGATTTTACAACTAGCATGTAGAGCCTATATTGTTTTTGTGTAACTAATGTAACAGGTACTTGAATTGTATCCATGAATGCAACTAAAGCATATATTTCAGTATACTCATTACCTGAGAGTAATCTTTCGTTTATTTAGCAAATCAGTTGCTTTCATTGATCTGTCTGTATTTTTTAGTTTATCAATTTGGTTCTAATCTTGAAAATGGTTGTTTAATGTTTAATGTGAGTTCATATAACAAAATCCCAATGAATTTATGTTATTATAAGTTAAAAAAAAAAAGAACTCATATATCTAACACCTTAAGACGTTGGATTTCAAATCTACTTATATGGTTCTCCACTTAGTTCATTTATAGATTTCCCTAATGTTTTAGACCATGTCTTTGTTAAGAAAAACAATGCAACAATACAAGGGAGGAGAAGAGGAAGAGAGAACCAAAGAGGGAAAGAAGAGTGCTAGGGTTTCATTAGCAAATGTGAATCAACAAATACAACAAAGGGAAAGAGTAAATATATATCTATATATATATGCATAAGTGAAAAAGACTAAACTACCCTTAATGAGAGGAAATAAATAAAAGCATAAAAGCCTACACTACGCCAGATTTGAGATTTAATAACACACACTTAATAGCGGTTTCGACAGGAGGCGCTCTATAAAAATGCACAGAAGTATTTAATAGAACTGACCATTAGAAACGCTACAAAATTATTAACCTTTAATTGCGGTTTAACGAGGAAACGTTATCTTTACTCCATAACCTATTCTGAAGAAAAAAAATGCATTTTACCCCATACATCATTAATAGCGAGTAACCGGGGAAGCGCTATCATATATAATAGACAAATTTAATAGCTTTTATATATACAAACGCTATCTTTACCTCGAATTAAAATTACACTTTCTAGGTGACCAACTCTCTCCCGTAGTCGTTTGGCATTGGCACAGTTCATGGAACTGATGAAAGTACCATAAAATCTCTTCAAAGAAAACCCGATATTCAACCTTCAATGCATATAAAATTGGAAAGTAATCAATTCCTCCTTAATAGCTATTGAACAAACGCTCTTAAACCTAAGCCGATTTCTCCTATAAATAACCCTCCTCTGTGTTTTTATCCCATACTACAAATTTTATAAAAAAATCCTCATGTATTCTTTTATGTGTTCTTATCCTCCCGAAGAGGCCGGCACTCTCATATCTTTTTGTCGTGTGTCATGTCTAATGTCCAAAAGAGGTTCATAAGAAAGCCTTATCCTAAAAGTTATGACAAACGACAAAAAGATATGTGAATGTCATCGCCTTTCCCAAATGCCTCACGAAATGAGATGTCTGGGCATCCCAGCACTGCTCTATTCCTATATGAGGATCTTCAAGGAGTCATTAGCGACCCATAACAAAAGAGGAGCCATTCAAAAATATATGTGAAAGACAAATGACCATTATGAGGGGTATCCATATGGTGTCCCCATGAAATGACAGAAGGTGGCGTTGGCGCTGGCGCTGGTGGCCCAATGACCCTTTCAAGCAACAAATCTTTCTATTGGCATGACAGACGATAAAAAGATATGAGAAGCGAGGGCGCCTCAGTTACCCTATTTACAGATAAAGACACATAAGGGATATTAGGGAGGACAGAAGGAAAAATAAAGAAAAGCTTCATTTCTTTTTCTCCCTTGCCATCAATATGTTGCTGAGATGATGTATATTTGAAGTGTAAAGTGTAAACTCAAAAGATGTATATTTGAAGTGAAATAAAATAGAAATAAAATATTCTTTGAAGGCATTTGTTCTCATGATCAAGTGCAATAATTATCCGTTTATTTACTTTTGATTGTCATCGGTGTGTAGTAGGAACACAAAAATGAACTTTAACTTGTGATAATGTAACAGAGGAAATGTTCTACTTGCATTAAAAATTTAAAGGAATGAAAAATATTCATGTGAAAAAACAAGGAAATGTTTTCCTTGCATTAAAAATTTAAAGGAATGAGGTAGTCAAAGGTGAGGGATTTGAGTGATTTTAGGTACATCATGCATGTGGACAAAATGAAGCCTGAAGATGGTTTGAAAGAGATGTCCATAGGGGATATCAATATTCCTACGAAGACGGTATTTCATGTGTTTCATTACAAGGAATGGAAGATTGATTTGAGAGAATGTGAGGAGGTGATAAATGATGGTCAATTCAGTTTTTGAAACATCCATAGGATAGTGGAGGCAGGAACACTCTATATTGAAACACTCTAGGAATAATTTAGCCTTACTGGTCATATATTGACTTTAAGCCTTCTGCTTTTCAGCATTGTTCCCAAATATGACCCGATAAACCTTCTTCATAGAAAAGATCGGGTATTCCTTTATCCACTCCAGGCTTCTATAATTTATCAAACCGCTTTGTCTCTTGTAATAGAAGCAATAAAACCCTCATTGATTGCCACTACTTTTTCAGTTACTTTCACACTGATGGTTCCATCGAATTTTATCTCAGTGTTGGACTAGAACTCCTGAGTTCTATCACAAGGATGGGATGATCAATGTTGAAGAAATATTTTCATCATTGAGCCTCGACCTTAACTTTTGAGCTTTTCAAGATCAATTTCTTTGATGGGTCTAATGTTCTGAGCAGAAGATTCGAAGGCCATTTTGGGAAGTTATTCTTTAAATGAAGTAAAGGAATGGTTACTTGGTTTACTAGAGAGAGCCCTTTTTATAGAAAAGACATGCAAAGACTAGCACTCATGCGTTTTCAAAGAGATACCATAAATAGAAGTTACAACGTTAATGGAGATGGAGAAGAGGAAGACATACATGCAGTCGTGTGTTTTCAAAGAGAAACCATTAATAGAAGTTACAACGTGGAGAAGAGGTATATGTGCTATCATGCTCTATCACTTGGTATCATTCCCGCTATAATTTGTGATATCAATATATAATAACGTTTCTCTATTGAACCGTTCTTAAATGTATAATTTTAAATAGTGTTTCTCATTCAAGGCAATATTAAAGGTACGGTCCACCAAAATAGTTATATTAAAATATTGTGACCAATATTACTCTCTCTCTCTCTCTCTCCGTGTCACTCTTTCAAACCAGTGCACGCTCTCAAACTCAAACTCTCTCTCACATACTATTACGCTCGCTCTCTCTCTCTTTCACTTGCTTTCTCTCCCACCTAAAAACTAACTCTCTCTATCTTCTCTGGTAAATCTCTTCATCTCTGTCATTTGAAATACTTAGGGTTACTTTTAGTAATTTATTGCTGTTAAATGGTTACTTAGGGTTATGTACGTGAGTTAGTTAAAGTCTCTTCAACGCGCGTTTGCCAGAAGCTTCTATTGAAAGGTTCCCCTTAGCAACCTATGTGTTTTATCTGGTTTATTTGCTTCTTTAACCTTTTTTACAAACATGTGTTGGTAATTTCTTTTTTTCTTTTTTTTTCTATAGGTTGAGTTTAGAAGGTTCATGACGATTATCACGCGGTGTCTTGAACTTTTTCAAAAGTCCCTCTCCTTGAGAAGTTGCGATTGGAAGGTTCAAGACTGTAAGTCCCCTTATGTGTTTTATTTTGCCTCCTTAATGTAACCTCTCTGGATACTATATGGATTGAAGACTGACCCCACAGACCAACACAAGTCTTTCCAGCATGCTTTGTCCTCACTCACACTCTTCCTGGGAAAAATTCCCAGGAGGTCACCCATCCCAGAATTGCTACAAGTCAAGCACGCTTAACTTTGGAGCAATTCTAGGATGGGTGACCTCTTGGGAAGTTTTCCTACGAAGCGTGTGAGTGAGCACAAAGCACGCTGGAAAGACCTGTATTGGTCTGTGGGGTCAGTCGTCAATCCATAGAGCAGCCATGGATGTTACATATGGTATTAGGGCGGTACCTCTCCCAGTACAGTGTGGTTCGTAGAAGAACCAAGCAGAAGCTGGTGGGCATGTGACACCCGATGCCGACGAGGGCGGGGAGTGGTCGCTGGTGTAAGAAGGCACCAACAAGGAGCGGCTCCTGACAGGCTTCTAGGCGGAGGGACACATGAATGAACTGATTACACACCAGAATGCGAGGGATCCTGAGACTGTGTAAGTATGAGACTATACAGTTGAGAATGTCTTATATGAATTGATTGGTACTATCTATACCAACAAGATGCATCTTCTTTTCGGGAGCCCATCACTTAAGAACTCCACAGTTAAGCATGCTTGACTTGGAGCAATTCTGGGATGGGGGACCTCCTGGGATGTTTTCTCAGGAGTGTGTGAGTGATGACGAAACACGCTGAAAAGACCCGTGTTGGTTTGTTGGGACAGACGTCCATCTATAAAGCAGCCTGTGATGTTACACTTAACCTTTTACCAAAACATGTGTGGGTAATTAATGTTTTTATTCTGTAGGTTAATTCAAACACATAATAGTGAAGTGAAGGTTTGTCATTGTCGTTTCAGATCTTTTTCTTTTCATGTTTCAGTAATTCATAATAGTACTTTCAACATGGGGAATTGTTTTAATCTTTTATTTGATAGAGGTATGTAAGCTTTTTTTTTAATCACTAAAGTTTGATTATGGTCGATTTTGTCAATTAATCTTTTGTTTGTTGAATGTTGAATGTTGAATGTTGAGTGTTTGTTGATTAATCACTAATGTTGAATGTTGAATGTTGAATTAATGTTGAATGTTTGTTGATTATAGGGGGAATGTGCAGAAAGCTGCAAAAATAACAATTAAAAAAGGTGGCTAATAGACAGCGTTTGTATACAAAACACTATCGTAGTTAAAACTAAGACAGCACATTAATGAAATCGTGCTATCGTTATTGACTAACTAAGATGCCACATGTTTTAGTCTACGCTATCTTTATTGTGAATCCACTCAGCATCGTTTCCCAGACGGACATTTTAGTGTGAAAGACTATAGTGTTTCATTGGACAAATGCTATTGTAGTTAAACCTAAGACAACGCCTCAGAAGTGCTATCCTTGTTTACCACTTTTGATAGCGCCAAGATAGATAGCACCCGAAAGCACTATAAAATGCCAAAATTAAACTCTATTAAATCCTGAATCTGTTGTAGTGCTATATTATTTAACATTTCCCTCAAACTCATGATGCATCAATAGGAAGCATCGAGAGTTTGCTAGTCAATAAACGAAAGCAAGGAGTGGAATGTAATTTTGTAAGCAAGTCAACAATTTGCATCGAGGAAGAAACAAAGGGTAAAGTGGGTTTATATAGCACTCATATTATCTCAATACATAAGAGTGGATCCAGAAGAGGAGAGACCCATATATGCAAGTAACCAACGCAACCATTTTTGTAGTGGTTGAAGCCATGGCACGATACTCAACTTCTGTAGATGACCGAGAGACAAGGACCTGCTTCTTACTCTTCCTAGAAATTAGAGAATCCCCTATAAAAATGCAGAACCATGTGGTAGACTTACGATCAGCAGAATCACAACCCAATCAAACATCTGAATAAGCACGCAATTCCAAGGAAGAAGATGAAGGGAAGAAAAGACTCTGAGATTGAGTGTCCCGAAGATAACGAAAGAATGCAAAGAAAAAACTAACAACATACACTGCATAAGAAATATCGGGTCTAGTGATGGTAAGCTACACCAAACTGCCAACAAGTGTATGATACATGGTGGGATCTGATAGAGGAACACCATCAGAAGAGGTATACAAGACGTTAACGTTAAGAGGAGTATCATTGGTCTGAGTGTCAAAAAGAAGAACTTGTTAATGGATGTTAGTAATGTACTTGGATTGAGAAAGAAGGTAACCTCTATGATTAATGCTCTTATAGTTATACGTAACAAGAAGAATAGATTGATTTTCTGAATGTCTTCATTTGATTATATCAATCCTTATAATTTTTTGAAGTGTTGGAATTGCAACGTTGATGGTGGAAATATTCCAAGACAATAAATAGGTTGTGGAAGAAAGGTGTTGTTGAGTTGGTTTAATTTAAAAAATAAGGTTAGGAATAGTTGCTAGCGATGAAAATGGGTTCGTCGGATGATATTGTATCTGTCTCGTGCCCACATATCCATTGATCGAGTTTTAGACAAATTTTATAAATATTCACAAATATTTACAAATATTCATGAATGTCTGTTAATTTTTTTTAAATATACTAGGAAATCTCAAACAAAATAAACTATTTTTGGGTTAAATATATATTTGGTCCATGTAAAATTAGTGAGTGTCGGTTTTGGTCCTTGTAATTTTTTTTATTTTCATCCCTCTTAAATATGAAATTACTAGTTTTGGTCTTTATAAAATGAATATTTTCTATGGTTATCCCTCTAAAATATGATATAACTATTTCTAATCCCTAGTATTTATTTTAGGATAGATAAATAGAATTTATTTTACATAGTGTTTGGTTGGAGGAGTTTGGAGAGGAGGGGAGTGGAGGGGAATGATTTTTTTAAAACTTTTATGTTTGGTTTAATTTTTGGAGGGGAAGGGATGGGATGGGAGGGGAGCAAAATCCCTCCTTAAGTGAGTTTTGGCTCCCCTCCAATAATGGGGGGATTTGGAGGGGAGGGGAAGGGGGGATTTTAAAACATAACCTATGTATTGACTAAAACATCCCCACTTATCTATTTTGAAATAAATAATTATAAGGGTTTAAGAGTAAATTTGTTTTAAAATCCCTCCCCTCCTGAACCAAACATGAAAGTGTTATTTCCCCTCCCCTTCCATTCTCCCAACCAAACACAATAGCTAGTTAAAATCCACCCCCTTCCTTCCCCTCTCCTCCCCTCCTTTGAACCAAACACAATCTTAGGGTTTAAAAAAAAATTTATGAGACTCACATGTTAACATGACACCACAGATATTATTGGGGATCACTTGGGATGATTGCGTGGTCTTCTGTTAGACACATAAGTAGTTAATGGATGTCACATGACTGTAGGGATAAAAAATAGTGATTTCAGATTTTGGAGGAATGAAAACCAAAGAAAATTTTTACACGGATCAAAATCAAAAGTGGTTAATTTTATAGGGACCAATATTTAACCTAATATTTTCCTCTCATACAATAAACAAATATTTTATCAATTATCTGACTAGCTGTGACTATATATCACTATGTATCACTTAAATATGTAATAATAACATATGCTTATTTAAATTATGGGGTACTTAAGCAATTTCATATATCTGATACTTGCGGACATGAGTACCTAGTATATATCCTTGCCCCATTAATAAGCGAGTTGAGAAAAAAAAATCGTTTATTTTAACCGTGAACACTTGTTATGCTAATCATACTCATAGCGGGGTTTATTTACCACAAATATTTGAGGACATCAATAATATTGACATCCCTAGTTTGCTAATTATTTCTTTTTGACTCACGATACGTATCATATGTAGGCCTATCTAAAAAATAAAACATATTATATGTAGTTATTATTAGTCGATTGCCGTCAAATAGCTAGTATAGAACTCATTTAACCGACTCTAAATGTAGGCTACTATTCCACGAGTCTACCACCTTTTATGATATATATTTAATTATTTATTTATCCGAGATTGTACATTTATCTATTATAAAACTATCATAGTATTTTTTTCTTATATAAAAAAAACTATAATAGTATTTTTCAACCGAATTATTAGGAATCTCTGCTAATTGTTTTTCCTTGTTGGCAAACTAGTGGCTTCTGGATGCTCCCACAAGTGTGCATCAGAACAGTAACAATAAGTTGAAGAGATAGGTGGCGTTTGGAAGAGCTTATCTAAGTTTCTTTTGACTTATCTGATGACATAAGCTCTTATGTAGTGTGTTTGGTAAAGCTTATAAAAATAACTTATGACATCCCATAAGGAGTTTTTGACTTATTTTCATAAGTCACTGGGAGAAGCTTATGGAATTATCATAAGAGCTTATGCACTAAACACCATCTCCATGTTTTTCACTATTCGAATCCTCTCATGCCCCTTTCTTTCTTTTTCTTTCTTTAAGCGCTTATGACATAAACTCTCATGCGATAAGGTCTTATATGATAAGCTATTAATTAAGTTGTTTACCCAAACGCATCCATAGTATGACCTAAAATATCTTTATCTTATTCTTTCAAAGATATAAGTATTATTTTAGTAGTGGTCAAACATATGTTGTTATTAATTTGACCGTTTTAATCATGAAAATTGAAATCAATTTAAATTTATAAAAAAAATATTAAATCAAACCTTAAAATTCATTGTATGTACACATAAAACTAAAAACTTTTCATGATTGAAAAACTAAATTAATAACAGTTATTTGCAAGAACAGTTATATCTTCGAAGAAGTATAATGTGGGTGTTAAATTATTTTATCAATAAAAAATATGAACTTAATGCCATTATACTCCTACGCCATAAACACAAATCAGAACTACTGAACTAGTACATGGGTTACTAAATCGTTAATTGTTTGATAGTTCTACAGCTAACATGATCAAATTACATGAACGAAAGGAGCAAATGCAAAATTGAAGAACAAACTATTTAGTAAATCTGCTTATCCAAAAAAAAAAAAAAAAACCAAAAACTATTTAGTAAATCTGCTTATCCAAAAAAAAAAACCAAAAACTATTTAGTAAATCTGGAAAGCAATGGAGTTAAATATCATGTCTTGGTTTTTTATATTATGAAAAACCATTGCAAAATTCATTCCTAGATGGTTCTCTTTTTTCCTTTTGCAGGTAGCTTAATCTTTCCGTCCCAAAGGGTAAACATGTTTGTTACTTTAATTTTGTGGTTTGTCCGAGTCTATCTACAAAGTCTAGTATGTATTTGTGTGTGTACATGAATGAAAGCACAAAGTAAAACACAGTAAGACTAAAGCATATTATATGGTCTACCAAATGAATTATTATAGAAGAAGTTATGTTGATGACGTGATACAAACAAAGGCATAAAATAATACAAAAAAGGTTCAAAGCATACCATTGAATGAGTATTGCTCAAGTAGTCCCGACAGGTACATGAGAGACGATGTGTCATTATGTACCAGCAGAAGGTTAGTGCCCCTTGCAAAGCTAGGAACATAATTGACCAGTGACATTGACTCATCTTCCATTTCAGGATAAATTGTGAAGGTTGAGGACCTGAAGAAAATGAGTTAAGAAATTTGGAGAAGAAAAATTGATTAAACCACAAAGAAAAGTGACAGAGGAAGTATTTGATATGTATCTGGGTCTAGTGGTTGAGCTTGCAAGTGACGTTTGGGGTCTGTGAGGTTGCGGGTTCGATCTTGCTGTACCTCCATTTCCCCCTCCCATATTATAAGGCCTAAGTATGTCTCATTTCGGAAAAAAAAAACTCTCTAGTATTGTTGACTTTATTAATTTCGCTATTCAATGTTTTGTTTCATAAATTAACATTAAGTTGTTTAATATTTAATATATTAAAACGATCTTTGTACTTATCAAGTTAATTTACTATATATTTATACTGCTATCTGATAATTTTATGATCTACATATTGTCTTTTAATTTTAAATTTATATATCAATTCTAAAGTTTTTTTAAAATATTAAAATAATATTGCTGTAATTTTTATAATTTTACCGTTTCATTCTTATACGGGTTCAATTTTAATACACTATCAATATAAAGTCTTTTACATTACCATCATATTTGTGAATAAGTTAGTTATGATAAAACTCAAGGAATTTTAATGATATGTTAATTTATATTTTTTATAAGCGTGTTAATTTATGATTGATTGACAGCATAAACAATTTTACGCAAATAGTGTATGTCAATTGAATTCTTCCTATATTTTAAAAATTAAATGGATTTAATGATATTATAATTGATTTCTCAAGACAATTATGTAAAATAAATTTTTTTTGACGCACTTATTTAAAATAATTAAGTATTGATAGTTAATAATATTATTAATTAGATCTCCATATAATTTTATATAGAGAATGAAGGTATAGTAATGCGGTGTAAAATTATTGGCTTTTATATCAAGTCTATCGAAGAATTTCTGTCCGGCAAAAAAAAGAAAGAAAGAATTTCTGACTTTTATATTGATATGACCCAAAAAAAAATTTCGGTACAGCCTTTTTTTGGGTACACATATGACTAAAGAATTTTGTTTGATAGTAATTTATCAATTTAAGAAAAATAAGTTTCTAGTCTGTTTACCGTTTGGAAGAGTAACATATGCAAATACATTACCGTTTTTTAAAAAATAATCTTGAAAGCCTATGAAAAATTTATAAAAAAACCAACAAAAAAAAAATTAAAAAATAGGAGGTCAATTCAAACTTTATGATTAGATTATATAGTTTTTACTAATGATATTTTAACACCCATTTGAGAAACTTTTTCTGGATATCCTAGACACAATGACAATTGTGTAAATAGACACAATGATAATTGTGTAAATATAAGTACACTATTAACACACACATACTTGGGTGTCCATCTTGGGTGTCCAACTTGGGTGTTCATATAACACACCTCTATAGTTTTATTGGAAGCATTAACTTTTGGATCTTGTATTCAGGGCCGGTCCTAAGATTTTGGGTGCCGTGGGCGAACTCAGGAAAATGGTGCCTTCATAATCATTTGAAGATTGTCCTCCTTCTATTTTCTGTTGCAAAATTATTAATAATTCGATCATAATCAAGGTTTATTTAAAAAATCATTTTCGATAGAAATCAAAGCAAGAATATTTAATCTATATTGTGATTTGTGATTAGTAGATTGTAAATAAGAATTTAACAACTTCAATTTAGAAAAATTTCTCTTAGCTGATGTAACAGTAACATGGATAGTGTGTAAAATTTTTATAAATAATATAAATTTATAAAATTTTATATAACATTTATATATACTATATAAAATTTTACACTATTTGGTGCCCCCTAAAAAATGGGGCCCTGGGCGATCACCCACCTCGATCGTGTTTAGGGTCACCCCTGCTTGTATTATAGTAAGTATAAAAAAGAAGGGAAAAAAAATTGAACCAAGAAGAAAAAAGAAGTTAAAATATACTTTTTGTCCCCCTAATTTAATACTTTGGCGAAAATCGTTCCTCAACTTGCTTTTCGAGCAATTTTAGTCCTCAAGTTTTTTCGGCATGTCAAAGTTAATCCCTCCGTTAGTTGATCGCTCAAAATTTAACGATATGTGGCTACGTGGCTAACATTGTCCTATGTAGCACATCCAGATGGAATAATATATATTAAAATAATAATAAAATAATATTTTTATTAAAATAAATTTTTTATTTTATATTATTAACTTAGAATTTTTTTCATAATTTTGAAATCTGAGTAGTAGTGAACACGTGAACAGCACTTGACCCTTGTAACTATTGTTGTACAATTCAGTTTAATTAGTTCTGTTTGTTTATGTCAAATAGACAATTATAAACATGAGAAGAGGGTTGAATTGTGCTTATCAGACTTTTAGAGAATGTTAAAAACTTTTCACACACAGGAGCTTCAGAGCAGACGAGTGATAATATATCAAAGCAATCAGACAAGTGACTTGTCTGAAGGTTTTTCAACATAAAAACACATAGGCATGCAAGATTAAAAACGATATTTGATATTCACACTTTAACCCCTTCAGTTAGTTAACTGTTAAGATAATCAAATAAACTAAAAGAGATAAGGAATCGAGATAGACACAGCTATTTTTTCCTAGTTCACCCCTTCAACAACTAGGGCTACATCCAGTCCTTGGTAGCACCATGTTTTCTTCACTATAACTGATCAGGTTACAAACATGTATTCTTTGCACACCTAGCATCTTTAGACTCCAAGACAGTATTATTTGAAAGAAAAGTGTAATTATACAACTTTGCAAGTCTTTCACTAACACTAAAAAAAGAGAATTTATGTGAAGGTTTGAAAGACTGCGTAATAACTTCAAATGATTGAAGAATAGAGCATGAAGGAATGAAGAATTAAATGCGCAGAGTGTAACACCCTTCTCGAACGCTACATTATCTGTGACATTTTAAGGTAAAAAAGTAGGTAATTAAAATTTCCTTTAATATAGCAGGGCAATTTTTCTTTTTCGCAAGACATGATATAAATACTTGGAATAAGGTAAATGTAAAATAAAATATTTTCATTACAATTAGGGTCATAAGTTCGAAAATGACTTACATAAAACCCAACCCGACTTATAAACAGAAAACATAGAGATATACAGATCCAGTATAAAGATATGGAGACACAACTCCTAAAACATAAGATACTTGGAGACGCGGCTCCATAAACGATAACACTAACTCCCAGACATCCCAAGCTGGCCAAAATAAAATATAAAAGACAATTCTTTCCCATACATCTTGAGAAGGACAAACCCAACCGATTGAAGACCACTAGCGTCATCGTTACAAAAGACGCTATTAGAGCCACTACAAACGTAGCTCCCGGACTAAGCCCTATTTCCTTTCCAGGGGAAAGGTCATAGCCCACCAACTATCGACACTACATAAAGGGTAGATGTCTCCATATCAAGGTCCAGTCGTAGACTCTGTCATCACGTAATACGTCATCTAGATTGAAAGCAATTCTCCAGACGTGAACAGGAGGTCCTCCACAGTAACCCCGAAGAGTCCAAATTACTGGTCCAAAACATTGAAAGTCAGTTGGATCATTAGGGACAATAAAGGAATCTGCTTCTTCGAGAAACTCCGTGGTGATATGCCAAGACACCTCCGAATCCCCCATCAACATCTTCATCTAAAGAAGCCATACGACCAGAGAAAAAGAACCAACAAAATGAGGTGAGATCCTCATTCATCATACACATAATGCAGATGTGCAATGGTACGACACAAACATATGACGACATACTTATCCATATATTATCCATACTCATTCAACAAATCAATATATATATATATAGATAACCAACGACATATCCACACATACCCAAAAGTATACAATATCCATATAACAATAATGTTATCAAAGCATGACAGACACTATCAGTTTTACAGAGACACGAGAATGGAGATAATTGATTGAAACTGCATAGTCACATACCTACACATCCCCAAGGAATACTTGATCCTAACTCCGAAGCTAATAAACATTTTTGAAGGAAATGGTCCGTAGTACATGTTTCACTTACGCCCGCCTTAGGCATCATCTGTGGCCAGCATAGTATACACACATGCTATAAAGTCCTAATCTTGCCCTAAGGCCATAATATTGCTCGAATGCCATAATCTTGCCCCTTTGGCTATAATACTCGTACAATATGCATAATCACATATGAAATCACTCTCTCTGTGAAACATCGGGCTCTTTGTGAAACACTTTACATGACCAGTCAGCTCAGCTTCCTAGGCACAACGGTCGTGTTGACAATTATGCTGATCAAACTGATAACAGCGTGTGTATCCCTATTTATCAACCAGATAAATTTTGGAATTCCTTATGGAAATTATATGCCATTCTGCAGGCATGACAATACCAACTAGGAATTCTTTTACGGTTCCATACATGCACAATATCAGGATCCCTTCATTGGATCATCTGTGTCTTCAACGTCTTATGTATATTATGGAGATTGGTTATTCACCAATCCATTATACTTCTTCAGGTTCTTCCAGAAAAAAGATTACTTGCTGAGCAAGCAACCTTCAAATACTCTTGGTTATTAAGTATAATGGAGGTAAGGATGCGTCAATAATCCATACATTATGACATATAGTTTTTGAGACGCCCCGTTGTGCCCTTAAATTAAAACCTCATTAATTAAAACTTGATCGCATTCTTAACGTTAAACATATATACCAAAAATAGGTATATTAAAAACTTAATTATAAAACATACAACTTCTGAAAGATAAACCATCACACCATCGACATTATACAAATACACAACATATGTCTATCCCTCAAGGTACAAAACACTGTCTAGGGTATCCCATCCGTAGGATCCCCTGCAGGTACATAATGATACAAACAGTCATTATCAACCCTTAACCCTAAACAACATTCGTCCTTAACTTACGATATCATCCTCTACCCTTAATCTCATGTAACTAAGCCTTTATGCTGACGTGGTCATCTCTACTCCTATCACCATTCCCATTTCCGTTAGGGGTGTTAGTCAGTAGTCCAAATGGTGCGGTGCCAAAAACTCGATGCGCCCCTCCCTTATCTCTAGTAGGGAATAGTGCATAAGCACAGTGCGCCAATATTCCCCCATTGGAAATAGCGCATAAGCACAAAATACATAGTGTCTCTATCCTCGATTGGATAATCAGAGCAACTCGTCAAGAACTAAAAGAGTATTACGATAGTCTTCCTCAGATCTCAGCATCCATAGGGCACAATTGCAATATCTGATATCCGTAATATGATACTATGACCTCGTGTGTTCGGCTAGGCACCTCCAAGTCACATTCATTCTCACCCCAACATGCATAACTCCAGAACAACATATATCATTGCCTAGATGCCAACTAAGCATGAAAAAACATATGTTGCAGGTTATTAGACAAAGCATATTATACACAGTAAAATAATAATAAAATATTCAAGTATCACCAAACATAACATAAAGCAGTTTATCACAACCAGCGCATCACAAGCAGCTCAACAGGGATAAAATCATACATCCTCGAATATCATAAAATTATCCTAATGGTGATAAACCTACAATCCCCAAATCATCATTGGTACTACGGGGTAGTTGTCAATGTGATGTTGGTATGGTCGATTACTCGGTCACTAGTAGGGTTTAGGTCGCCCTACACCGTTATTATAAAATATGCTACTTAGTCATTCTGACAATAGGATGCTTCTTTCTCCCACCTGAGGTGTATACAACTAACACTGGAATCACGAAATTGAAGCTCCTCTTTACGACACCAAAAGCTACCAATCAACCTTCAACCAAAACAACATAAAACAAGCTAAGTTAACAAAAATCCATTTTGGGTAACCAAGGTCTAGGGTTCGGCCAAGAATTCAAAAGGGGGCTAGGGTTATTTTCTCATTTTAATCTTTTGGATACTAGTTGCTAGGATCTTAGATAGCATAGAAAAGATTGTTATAAGTCAAAAATTCAAACAAAACTCATCTAACCCACATAGATAGGGTTTCGGCCAAGAGGAGGAAATTTTGCTAGAAATTTCTTTTGATTGTAAGCCCTTGGATCGTCAATCTAGGGATCTTGGATAGCTTATAAAAATCATGATACAAGTTAAAGGTTGAAGAAAACTCATGTAGCCCACTTTGAGGGGCATTCGACCATGATAGGAAAAATTGGCTAGAAATTACTTTTGCTCTCATCCTTTTGGATCTAGAATCTACAGGCCTTAGAGAGTTCATAGAAATTATCACTACATCAAAATCATTTTTCTATGATTTTCTAGAATTATTTGAAGAAAACACATGAAAGAGGAAATATGATGAACTTGACTAGAATGAAGGGAAATAAATGAATGGAAGAGTAATCATGATCATGAGCAATGAGGGTTTACCTCTAGATGATGAAAGAAATGAATAAAGGTTATCAAAATAATAAGCTTTCAACAATGGTGTCTTAGAGTTTTTGGAGAATGAACTTAGAGTAATTGGATGAAAGTGAAGAAATGAAGTGTCCAAGTGATTCAAGAGGGGAGGCAACCGTGTAAGGGGGAATTTTGGTCACAAATTGTTGGGACAAGGTTGGAAATACAAAGAAAGGTCAAGGGCAATTTGGTCATTTCATTAAGGTGGTTAGCATTAAATTTGGAACTCCAACATTACTTGGAGGGTCATGGTGGTGACTCACCCCATGACTCACCACCCCTAGGTGGCAAGTGTCACCCCCATCAGGTGTTTGGTTCTATCTCCGTACCTCCGTTCCCGACTCCGTCGATTACCTGATTTAGGTTTTTCACCGATTTCTTTGAAAATTCACCCGTCTAAAGTATAATAATTTATTTTTGAGCAATAATTTCAAAATAGCCTATATCGTTGAAAATGTGATATAAATCTAAACCGTTTCGTTCGTGGGTCAAAATTATGTTTTCTGATCAGAAAATGTTTACTGTCAGTGAAAACGCATATCGAACTCTGTCTGAATTTTAAACCCAAATTTTAACCGTAGTCTTTTACCATGAAGTAGAGTCTAAATATGATTTTGTTTTATCCAAAATCATTTTCTTGGTCTCAGTTAAAAATATAAATAAATATATCGTTACTGGTAATACAACGTAGATAAAAAGAATGATGTTACATTACTACCTCACTTAGAAAAAATTTCGTCCTCGGAATTTACGTACCTCAGATGAGATGTGGATACTGCTACAACATTCTATCTCACGGTTCCAAGTAGCATCTCCATTAGTCTCATCCCATATGACCTTAACCAAAGGAATCTGTCTACTGCGAAGCTCCTTAATCCGTCTATCTACAATCCTAATAGTTAAAGCCTCATACTCTAGAGTCTCTCGCAGTTGTATAGACTCGGGCTTAATAACATGTGAAGAATCAGGATAATGTTTTCTCAACTGAGAGTCATGAAAGACGTCATGAACGTTAGAAAGGTTATGTGGTAAAGTAATATGGTAAGCTACTGGACCAATCCGTCGAAGAATCTGACAAAGTCCAATGAATCTAGGAGTAAGTTTTCTAGACTTGATGGCTCCGCCAATTCCAGTCTTCGGAGTGACTCTCAAAAACACGTGGTCACCCTACTATAATTCTAAATGTCTCCTCCTCTTGTTACTGTAGCTCCTTTGCCTATCATGTGCTTCCTTCATCTTTTCCCTTATCTTCCTAACATGTTCCGTAGTCTGCTGCACCACATATGGACCCAAAACTTGGTTCTCACCAGTCTCATACCAACATAACGGGGTCCTACACTTCCTGCCATACAAAGCCTCATATGGTATCATTCCGATACTACTATGAAAATTGTTGTTATAGGTAAACTCAATCAATGATAATAACTCATCCCAACTACCAGTGTGCTCCAACACACAAGCTCTCAAAAGATCCTCCAATGATTGAATCATCCTCTCTGACTATCCATCTATCTGGGGATGATAAGCAGAAATCATCCTCAACTTCGACCCCAAAGCATTATGCATTTGTCTCCAAAATATAGATGTGAATCTAGGATCTCGGTCTGAGACAATGCTTAATGGCACACCATGCAATCGAACCACTTCCTTAATGTAGACCTGGGTCAACTTTTCCAAACTATAACTCTCACCAATAGGTAAGAAGTGAGCACACTTCGTCAACCTATCAATGATAACCCAAATCGCATCGTATCTATTAGGAGTTTGTGGTCAACCAACCACAAATCCATAGCCATGTTATCCCATTTCCACTCTGGGATATCCAACAAATGCAATAAACCAGCCGACTTCAGATGCTCTATCTTAGTCTTTTGACACACCAAGCAAGATAAAACATACTCTGCTACCTCTTTCTTCATCCTCGGCCACCAAAACATCTTATTCAGATCCTGATACATCTTCGTGGATCCAGGGTGAAAACTCAACTTACTCTTATGTGCTTCTTCCAAGATCATCTTCCTAAGTTCTACATCCTTTGACACACATATCCTATCTCTAAGCCTTAACACACCATCTGAACCTCTATTGAACTCAGATACTTTACCCTCCTTTATACCTCTACTCACCTCCTGAAGATATCGATCCTGAACCTGCTTATCCTTAAGCTCTCTCATAAACTCATTACTGATGGTGATCATACCCAACCTAATCCTATCTTCAACCAACTCCACCCCTAAGTTCAGATCCCTAAACTGTTCAAGCAATTCCAGCTCCTTAACCATCATCGCAGACACATGCAAAGACTTCCTATTCAAAGCATCCGCTACAACATTTGCCTTCCCAGGATGGTACAGTAGATCAAACTTATAATCCTTGATAAACTCCATCCATCTCCACTGTCTCATATTCAATTCTTTCTGATCAAACAGATACTTCAGACTCTTATGGTCACTATAAACATTAAACTTCGGCATACAGAAATTGTCGCCATATCTTTAATGCGAACATTATGGCTGCCAACTCCAAATCATGGGTCTGATAGTTCCTCTCATGAACTCTCAATTATCAGGAAGCATAAGCCACAACTCTTCCCTCTTGCATCAGAACACAACCCAAACCTTGGTATGACGCATCACAGTACATGTCAAACTGTCCTAAAGGATCTGGTAAAGTCAACACTGGTAATGTAGTCAACCTGTCGTTAGCTTCTGAAAACTCTACTCACATTCATCTATCCATACAAAAGTTGTATCTTTCCTCATCAACTGCGTCATAGGCAACGTGATCTTCTAGAAACCCTCTATAAACCTTCGATAATATCCATCTAACCCTAGAAAACTCCATACCTCACTCACTGATTTAGGTCGTTCCCACTTAAGAACTGCCTCAACCTTAGCTAGATCTACTGCTATTCCTTCCTTGTTGAACACATGTCCAAGAAACTGAACTTCCTCCATCCAAAACTCACTTGGAAGGCTTAGCATAAAGCTGCCTATCCTTCAAAACCTGCAACACCACTCTCAGATGTTCCTCATGATCTTCCATGGTACGGGAATAGATAAGGATATCATTGATAAACACTACAACAAACTTATCAAGGAACGGTCTACAGATTTTGTTCATGTAATCCATAAACATTGCTGGTACATTAGTCACACCAAAAGGCATAACTAGATACTCGTAATGCCCCTACCTCGTCATAAAAGCATTCTTGAGGATATCTTCCTTCCTTACTCTAATATGATGGTATCCAGTTCTCATATCAATCTTAGAAAACACTAATACTCCCTTCAGCTGGTCCATCAGATCATCTATCCTAAGCAACATATACTTATTCTTGATCATCACTTTATTCAACTGGCTATAATATGTACACAACCTAGCACTTCCACCATTCTCCTTAACAAACAACACCGGAGCTCCCCAAGGTGAAACACTGGGTCTGATGAATTCCTTCTTCAACATGTCATCCAATTGTTTCTTCAACTCAGCCAACTCAAAGGGTGACATTCGATAGGGTGCTATAGATATAGGTCATGTCCCTGGTACAAGATCTATGGTGAATTCCACCTCTCTCTAGTGGTAAACCTGGAACGTTTGGAGGGAAAACCTCAGGAAACTCTCTCACAATAGGCATAGAATCTATACTAGGAGCCTCCTTAGCTTCCACTGAGAAAAGCTTCACATATTGCCGAGAATCATCACTCCTCATGGATACTCCTTCATTAGCATATACTATGCTAGAAGGCTCAAGAAATGACAAGGTCTTACTAGAACAATCTAACACTACATGGTTAGCCGAAAGCCAATCCATGCCAAGGTTAATGTCTATCTGCTGTATAGGCAAACAGATAGACAAGGTCTACAATAAATGTCTTATTCTCAACAACTATAGGACACCGTGAACAAACAGACATGGTAGTCAAATAATCACTAGTCGGAGTAGATACTATAAGGGTATAAGATAACTGAGAAACAAGTAACTGTAAATGATCCACACACTCATGCGAAATAAATGAATGTGTAGCACCTGAGTCAAACAACACAGACGAAAGTCTACCAGCTATCAAACACATACCTTGTATAAGATCCACAGATTGAGAGGATTCAGCTCCCCTCATGGTAAAAACTCTCCCAATGGCCTGAGGTCTGGCCATCTGTGGTCCTGTTGCTGGGACTCCTCTACCAGCTCCACCTCGATAGCCTCCAGCGCCTCTACCCGCAGCTACCGACTGTTGCATACCCATCTGTCTACAATCACGAGCAAAATGACCTGGTTTACCGCAATGGAAACAACCAGGTCTCTCATTGTAATCCCATTGATAATGCGGTCCTCCACATCTGTAACAAACTAGGCCTTACTGCTGCTGGCTCGCTCCAACCTTTGGTGCTGTAGAAACTTGTACTGGTGCAGCTGTCTGCACTGGTCTGGTATATGGTCCCCATCTCCACTGGGAAACACTTCATACTCTCCTCTGAAAACCTGATCGAATAGGGCCTCCACTCCTCTGTTGCCTCTGCTCAGCAACCTGCCTTTGATCAATGCCCTCTATGGCATTGCATCTGTCAACTAGCTCTGGGAAACTCTGAATATCAAGAGACACTATAGCTCTCTGTAGCTCATGATGCAGACCCTCCTCAAACCGTCTACACTGCCAATCCTCATCTAGATATCTCTGATAGAACTCTGAAAGCTGAATCAGAGCCTCAAACGTGATGCATAATCACCAACAGTTATGTTGCTCTATTTAAGACTCATAAACTCCCTCTCCTTCTCGCGTCGGATTAATCGCAAAAAATACTTCTCAAGGAAACATTTACGAAACAACTGCCAGCTGATAAGACTGCCATCTGCCTCCAGTAATCTCCTCTCACCTCTCCACCAGGCATCGACTCCTCCAGTCAACATGAAGGCATCATAAGTCACCTATCCTCTCTGCAACGCATGGTACCAAATATCTTCTCTAGCTTCTGTATCCACCACTCTACCTTCTCTAGGTCATAATCTCCTCGAAACTGTGGTGGCTTCCTTTTTAGGAAAGTAGCCATCCTTGCATTCTCAGCTTCTGCAGCTTTCCTCTGATTCTGCAGTTCCTGTTGCTCTTTGGTCATCTGCAGCATTTGTGTGTTCTACTGTGTCTGCTGTAACATAGCAGTAGCTAGATCTCTGATGGTCTTGAGAGTCTCAAATGACTCACCTCCACCTCCGGTATGATCAGTCTCACCATTGTCACCTCTGGCAATTCTCTCGGGGGTTCCATCACCACCATTTGTATCACGTCCCCTACCTCGAGCCATGATCATGTTAAAGAAATCATCAGCTCACATTCATATGACATATAATACTACATAAAACTGGAATATAAATACTATATGTCATATAAATGGTTATTATCACGTCTTTCATATCACATCGAGTCTATCGAGTCCGGACTTACTACCCAACTTCTAAGCATAGTCAATATCCAATGTGGTTTCAACTAAATGGCCAGTACACCCTAACCTCACAGTTTGAACAGAATCAAACTGCTCTGATACCAATCAAATGATACGGCCCGTTGTGCCTTAAATTAAAACCTCATTAATTAAAACTTAATCACATTCTTAACATTAAACGTATATACCAAAAATAGGTATCTTAAAAACTTAATTATAAAACATACAACTTCTGAAAGATAAACCATCACACCATAGGCATAATACAAATACACAACATATGTCTATCCATTAAGGTACAAAACACTGTCTAGGATATCTCATCACTAGGATCCATTGCAGTTACATACTGATACAAGCGGTCATTATCAACTGAAAATAAAACGTCTCAAAAGACGCACTGGCCAAAGACCCTAAACTCTATCGCTAGAATCCACAACTCGTCCTCCAGCATCTGGCTCATAAGGAGTTCCATTCAGATCCTCAGTAGCTGGCTCCTCCACAAGGTATTCTCATACGATCACATAACAAAATATATACAATACAACAAAATAGGAGATAGGAAACAATTCTATCATCATAAGTGGAAAAAGGAATACATAGCTTACAATACAATAATAGTCAAAGACACGCATCATATATAAACAAAATTCATCCTTAATTTACGATATCATCCTCTACCCTTAATCTCATGTAACTAAGCCTTTATGCTGACATGGCTATCTCTAATCTTGTCACCACTCCCATTTCCGTTAGGGATGTTAGTCAGTAGTCCAAACGGTGTGGTGCCAAAAACTCGATGCGCCCCTCCCTTATCTCTAGTAGAGAATAGTGCATAAGCACAGTGCACCAATATTCCCCCATTGGAAATAGCGCATAAGCACAAAATACATAGTATCTCTATCCTCGATAGGATAATCAGAGCAACTCGTCAAGAACAAAAGGAGTATTACGGTAGTCTTCCTCGGATCTCGGCATCCGTAGGGCACACACTCGCAATATCCGATATCCGTAATAGGATACTCTGACCTCATATGTTCCACTCACATGGCTGTGAACAACCATGCATCTATATGAATCTCACTGACTCGCATCGGTTACAGCCTAGTGCCTCAACCTTCCATCACAGTCTCAACACATGTTCCATGTCACATCTTCTATATAAAATAATATTTAATTCGGCTAGGCACCTCTAAGTCACATTCATTCTCACCCAAACATGCATAACAACCGAACAACATATATCATTGCCTAGATGCTAACTAAGCATGAAAAAGCATATATTGCAGGTTATCAGACACAGCATATTATACATAATAAAATAATAATAAAATATTCAGGTATCACCAAACATCACATAAAGCAGTTTATCACAACCAGCGCATCACAAGCAGCTCAATAGGGATAAAATCATACATCCTCGAATATCATAAAATTATCCTAACGGTGATAAACCTACAATCCCCAAATCATCATTGGTACCGCGGGGTTGTTACCAATGTGATTTTGGTATTGTCGATTACTCGTCCACTAGTAGGATTTAGGTCTCCCTACACCGTTATTATAAAATATGCTACTTAGCTGTTCCGACAATAGGATGCTTCTTTCTCCCACCTGAGGTGTATACAGCTAACACTGGAATCACGAAATTGAAGCTCCTCTTCACCACACCAAAAGCTACCAATCAACATTCAACCAAAACAACATAAAACAAGCTAAGTTAACAAAAATCCATTTTGGGTAACCAAGGACTAGGGTTCGGCCAAGAGTTCAAAAGGGGGCTAGGGTTCTTTTCTCATTTCAATCTTTTGGATACTAGTTGCTAGGGTCTTAGATAGCATAGAAAAGATTGTTATAAATCAAAAATCGAAACAAAACTCATCTAACCCACTTAGATTGGGTTTCACCCAGAGGAGGAAATTTTGCTACAAATTTCTTTTGATTGTAAGCCCTTGGATCGTCAATCTAGGGATCTTGGATAGCTTATAAAAATCATGATACAAGTTAAAGGTTGAAGAAAACTCATGTAACCCACTTTGAGGGGCATTTGACCATGATAGGAAAAATTGGCTAGAAATTACTTTTGCTCTCATCCTTTTGGATCTAGAATCTACAGGCCTTAGAGAGTTCATAGAAATTATCACTACATCAAAATCATTTTTCTATTATTTTCTACAATTATTTGAATAAAACAAATGAAAGAGGAAATATGATGAACTTGACTAGAATGTAGGGAAATTAATGAATGGAAGAGCAATCATGATCATTAGCAATGAGGGTTTACCTCTAGATGATGAAAGAAATGAAGAAAGGTGATCAAAATAACAAGCTTTCAACAATGGTGTCTTAGAGATTTTGGAGAATGAACTGAGTGTAATTGGATGAAAGTGAAGAAATGAAGTGTCCAAGTGATTCAAGAGTGGAGGCAGCCATGTAGGGGGGATTTTTGGTCACAAATTGTTGGGACAAGGTTGGAAATATAAAGAAAGGTCAAGGGAAATTTGGTCATTTCATTAAGGAGGTTAGCATTAAATTTGGAACTCCGTCATTACTTGGTGGGTCATGATGGTGACTCGCCTCATGACTCACCACCCCTAGGTGGCAACTGTCACCTCCATCAGGTGTTTGGTGTTTGGTTCTATCTCTGCACCTTCGTTCTGTTACCAAGTGGCTTCAATCTCGGGGGGGGTGAATTGAGATCTTAAAATTTTTGCCCCCTTTTTGTGACCTAGACTAATTTATATTGGTTCAATCACTCCCTTGAGTAACCTACATCCAGTCCCCACAATACATTTGTGAGTATTTTCCACTAAATCAAATTCAAGATTTACAATACTTGAGCACTCTTCACTTAGGATCCCCCACCCTTGTGCAAGAGCCTCTAAATCAAACCAAGGGATACCTCACCCTTGTTACAATCACAAACTAGAGAGATTCCTCACTCTCTTTAACCAACAAAATCAAACAAAGATGATTACAAAGAAGAATACCTCTAAAGGTTGAATCAATACAAGTTGGAGCGCCGTGACTCTTGTGTAGGATTAGCTCAAATCTTGATTTCAAGAGTGAAAGATTGAATCTTGAGGTTGGAGATGATGTTCAAGTGTTCTAAGAGTGAAAACTAGGGGTTTTCGGGCTGCTACATAGTATTTATAGCGGGGTTTCAAAATATAGACGTTTTACACAGCTGTCACGCATTTTCTGCACCAGAAATCACTTTTTCGCGACTGGTAATCGATTACAGATGTACTGGTAATCGATTGCGAGCTGTCAGTTTGAATACCGAGCTTTCCAGAAAGCTGGTAATCGATTACGGGAGTCTGGTAATCGATTACCACTGATAATTTTAAATATTGATTTTTCCAGAAAGTGGTAATAGATTACAGGAATTCTGGTAATTCAATTACGAGCTGTTCTTTTAACATAAAAATTATATTTTTAATCTAAAGAACATTCTAACACTTATGAAAAATATTTTTCAAATTCTTTGAAAAAACCTTAAGCCCATTTTCAATTTTAAAATCAATTTTTAATTAATTCAATTTTAATAGCAAATCCTACACTTGAATCTTACAAATAATCATAAGACCAAACTTAAGCTATATACCCTTGAAGTTCTTCTCTTGGTCTTGGATGATCTTGCCTTGATCTTGCACTTTCATTATCTCAATCAATTGTTTTACTTTTGTTGCTCATCATCAAAATTAATTTCCTGAAAGTACATTGCATCCACATTCTCCCCCTTTTTGATGACGATAAAACAATATTGAGATTTTTGAAAATCTTAGGTGGGAGGTTAGTCACAAACATCATATAAAATATAATCAGAGTTGTAAGCGCATATTAGAGGCATGAAGCGTAAAAACTCCCCCTTACCAAGTGCATATATCAATGGGGTTTAGAAAATTAATTTAACATTTATAGCTCCCCCTTACTTAGTTCCATATAATGAGGATATGAAAAAAAAATAATAATTTCAATGACACAAGAAAAGCCATTTAAATCACTTTGCACTCAACGAATATCTTACATTCAAGTACATTGAGCAAATGGCATGACTTTATCTATTTTCCAATCATTCAAATGAATTTATTCATCCATGTCAATTTTCTAAACTTTCAAAGGTTATGCATTCATGTCCATTCAAGCATATAATTCATCCAATTCAATTCTTCAAGCATATTTCATCCAAATTCAAACTTTCCACACACATGAATATTTATCAAAAATAATTTCATTATCATCCACTTATCCATACAACAATATTGCATTCCAATGCATCATTCATTATAAAATTTATCAAGCATCTAAATATCAATTGTCCAACAATATCAATTATCCAAGCATATAGATATTCATCCATTCCACCAAATATACAAAAATAACAATACAATGAATTTGCATATCTCTCCCCCCTTTTGTCATTATCAAAAGAAATACACATTCAAGCATGACATCTATAACATCTTGAAATTGAAATCATTCATCCATAAAAACCAAAGGCATCCACATTGGCATCCATCCAAAAGTTAAAAGCATGGGCATAAGCCAAACATATAAGTCAAGACCAAGTTCATGTGCTAGCAACCAAATGACATAAAGTGAAAAACAAAGAAAGCATGATAAGCAGGCTATCAATCAAATAAGTCATCCCCAGGGGCAGCAGGCATGGCATCAGGAGCTACAAAATCAGCATGAGAAGAACTGCCAAGATGCTGCCGAAGGTCGGTTGGAAGGTCAGTATGACCTATCTCAACGGTAATAAGACGTGTGTCCATGGTATCGAGGCGTTGTCCAAGACCTATGCCCATCTCCCTCATTTCCACACGCATCCCTTGCAGCTCAGAGAGCACCCTCTCCAACGGGTCAACACTCGAGGAGGTTGCAGCTTTGTTCCCGCTTACATCCCTATCGGCACTCTGTCTCCCTCTTGCATGCCTGGCTTGTTTCCTCCAGATGTCTCTATCACGAGCTTCCTTAAGTCTCTGTTCCAAATCTTCAATCGACATGTTTGGGGTCCATTCTTCATTGGAGACTGAACCCAGGTTGGAATAGACCCAAACACCATCATCTTGCAGCATTGACATCCGGTTGATAAACCCAGCAGTGAATAGAGTATGAGATTTTGCTTTTGGAATCTTGACCTCTCCCTTCAATGGAATATTGAAGTACTCCAAAATTTTGGTGACATGTAAGGCATAGGGAAGGTTGCACCCATTCTTTCTTTGGGCTCCATACATATGATAAGTAGCAAGATGTGCCCAATTGAGTCGCCGTTGGGTTTTGATAATCCACATTAGCAAGATTTGATCTTGGTTCACTTGTGCATAATTCCCATATTTAGGAATAAGAAGATGTACAATGCTATAGTGGATCAGTCGGTTTTGGACAGTGAGTGATTGAGCTAAGACACGCTTGTGGAAATCAGCATCTAAGTGCCTGAAACTTTCAAGGGCTCTATCAGAGTTGAATTCGGTCCAATGCTCTGGAGGTCGAAACCCAAGACAAATGTCGCCATCAGTGGGCAACCTGACAATGTTTCCAAAAAGTTCTAGGGTCATCTCCATCTTGACCCCCTTGACTTCTGAAACTAACAGACCATCTTCTTCCTTAAATTTCAAGTTTGCATAGAAGGCTTTGACAGTTTCCTCATAGCAAGTTCCCTTGAATTTCATAAAGTCAATAAGGTTTAAGGCTGCTAGTTTGTCTAAGAAATCAAACCCTGTTTGTTCACTAAACCAATCATAATCTATAACCATGGGCTTGTCTATATCCGTAGTAGCAAAATTTGCTCTGAAGTTTTGGTACTGGATATTTGAGGTAAAGTATTTACCTACTAGAGAAACTGCCTGAGGTGCCGGCGTTTGAGCTTGCTCTTGTGATGGCTCAGATGATTGTCCTTGCTCAAGTGGCTTCAACCTTTTGTTTGGTGGTTTGGAAAAACCATAAGACTTATGATTTGGCATGATTAGTATGTGGGTGGTTGATGACTATGACCAAAACAGAGAAGTGAAGTGTGAAGGAGATGAAGGAGGCGCGATTTTGTGGGTATCTCTGAGTGGGAAGGAGATGGTGGTCGCGGTTTTGAAGTGTGGGTGAAGGTGGAAGTAAAAAAAATGGAGACTTGGTGGTGGAGGAGGATGGAGGCGCGGTTTGGGTATGTGGGTGGTGATGGGAGTGGAGAAAAATGGAGTTTTGGTTTGTGGGTGATGACAAAAATGAATGAATGTGAAGGTTTTGTAGAGTGGGTGTTGATGGAGGTTGATGAAAATGGAGGTTTGAAGGTGGAGAAGGTGAGGGAATTGCGATTTTGGGAGAGAGGAAGAGGAGGGAGGCACGACTGCTATATGAGAGAGGAGGGATCAGTTTACGCAGAACAACCCTAGATTCTTTTATGCCAGCGCTTCGTAATCGATTACGGGGTCCCTGGTAATCGATTACCGGGTCTCAAATTTTTTGATTCTGCACACTGAATGCGCGTAATCAATTATATGGTACTGGTAATCGATTACCACGTTTCTGGTTTTCAGTTCCTGCACAGCTGAATGCTATAGTAATCGATTATAGGCATACTGGTAATCGATTACCGTGTGTCTGTTTCTCAGTTTTAAGTGCTCAGAGGCATGATAATCGATTATATGCTGCTAAATAACCAATAATGTTCATGGAACTTCCAGAAAAAACAGTTTTTCACCTAATGTTGATGCTACAATTCTTAGTAACTCAGTTTATCTCTTGAAGTTTGTTTTCAAGCAAGATTTTTGTAGCATTTTATCATGACAACCAAGACAAACATCAATCACAAAACACAATCTAAATCATTTTCAAACAAACAAACAAATCAATTTCACTCATTCAATGCAAAATTGGTCAATTATTCCAAGTTCCCTTCTAATATGGAAAAAGCTTTCCTTTTGTAAGGGTTTGGTGAAAATGTCTGCTAATTGCTTAGATGATTCAACAAACTCAAGCACACAATCACCTTTTAAAACATGATCTCTAATAAAATGGTGCCTAATTTCTATGTGCTTAGTCCTAGCTATGTTGAATTGGGTTCTTAGTGAGGTTGATTGCACTAGTATTGTCACATTTAATTGGAATGTGATCAAGAACTACTCCATAATCTAGAAGTTGTTGCTTCATGCATAGGATTTGAGCACAACAATTCCCTACTACAACGTATTCCGCTTCAGCAGTTGACAATGTCACACTAACTTGTTTCTTGCTGTGCCAAGATACTAATGCATTTCCTAACAAGTGGCATGTCCCACTAGTGCTTTTCCTATCCAATTTGCATCCGTCAAAATCGGAGTCGGAATAACCAACCAAACTACAAGTGGCTCCCTTGGGGTACCACAAACCCACATTTTGTGTTCCTATTAGGTATCTCATTATTCTTTTTACTGCAGCTAAGTGTGATTCTTTAGGATTATCTTGATATTTAGCACACATACACACACTAAACATGATATCCGGTCTACGTGCAGTTAAATAAAGGAGTGAGCCAATCATACCTCTATATTTGCTTAATTCTATGGGTTTACCTCCTTCATCTTTGTCAAGATAGCATGAAGTTCTCATTGGTGTGGCTATTTCCTTTGCCTTATCCATGTCAAAGCGCTTGAGCAACTTCTTGCAATATTTAGATTAGTTGATGAAGGTTCCCTCTCTTGTTTGCTTGATTTTCAACCCAAGAAAGAAATTGAGCTCACCCATCATGGACATCTCAAATTCATTCTACATAATATTAGTAAACTCCTTGCAAAGCAAGTCATTAGTAGAACCAAATATTATGTCATCCACATAAATTTGAATAAGCAAGATATCATCTTTTGAGGTTTTGATAAAAAGAGTTGTGTCAACTTTGCCTCTTTCAAAACCTTGATTTAGTAAAAATTTGCTTAGTCTCTCATACCAAGCTCTAGGAGCTTGTTTCGACCCATAGAGTGCCTTTTTAAGTTATAAACATGGTTAGGCTTTTCATAACTTTCAAATACGGGTGATTGCTCAACATAAACTTCTTCTTGGATAAAACCATTTAGGAAAGCACTTTTAACATCCATTTGGTAAAGTTTGAAATCCATGATAGATGCAAATGCAAGCAGCATGCGAATAGCTTCTAATCTAGCTACGGGTGCATAGGTTTCCTCATAATCAATTCCTTCCTCTTGGTTGTATCCCTTAGCTATTAGTCTAGCCTTGTTTCTAACAATTATTCAAGTTTCATCTAATTTATTTCTAAATACCCATTTAGTTCCTAGGACTTGTTGGCTTCTAGGCTTAGGGACAAGTTCCCAAACATCATTTCTTTCAAATTGGTTTAATTCCTCTTGCATAGCAATAGTCCAATGTTCATCTATTAATGCCTCATCTATAGTTTTAGGCTCTATTTGAGAAACAAAAGCAAGATGATTACATGCATTTATAAGAGAGTTTCGAGTAGTTACCCCTTGTGTTACCTCTCCAATGATATTTTCAAGTGGATGATACCTTGAAGTTCTCCATTCTCTTGGTAGTTCTTGGCTTGTGCTTGCCTCTTCTTCTTGTTGAGGTGGACTTGGTGGTTGCTCCTTCTTTTTGTTATCTTCCTTTTGCTCATAGAGATAAACATTACCCATAACATCTACAAGGTCATCAATATCCTTTCCCAACCTCTTGGGGTTAGATTCTTCAAATGAAACATGTACAGATTCCTCTATGGTCATGGTTCTCTTATTATAAATCCTAAAAGCCTTGCTTGTTAGTGAATATCCTAAGAAAATGCCTTCATCGGCTTTTGCATCAAATTTACCCAAGTTATCTTTTCCATTGTTTAACACAAAACATTTACATCCAAAAATGTGCAAGTGTGCAATGTTTGGTTTTCTACCTTTGTAAAGCTCATATGGGGTTTTCTTTAATATTGGTCTAATTAATACCCTATTCATAACATAACAAGCATTACTTACAGCATCAACCCAAAAATATTTTGGGAGTTCATGATCATTTAGCATGGTTCGTGCAAGTTCCTCCAAGGATCGATTCTTCCTCTCAACAACTCCATTTTGTTGAGGTGTCCTTGGAGCTGAAAAATTGTGCTCAATCCCATATTCCTCACAAAAACTCTCAAATTGTTCATTCTCAAATTCTCCACCGTGGTCACTTCGTATTGAGACAATTTTGAGCTCCTTCTCATTTTGTATGCTCTTTGCAAGTCTTTTGAATGTCGTGAATGCATCACTCTTGTGAGTAACAAGAGAGTCCATATGTATATTGAGTAGTCATCTACTATGACCAAGGCATAGTAGTTCCCTCCAAAGCTCATTGTTCGTGAGGGGCCAAAAAAGTCCATATGTAATAACTGCAAAGGTTTTTTTAGTAGTCACAATATTCTTAGATTTAAAAGACACATTGACTTGTTTTCCTTTTTGGCATGCATCACAAAGCTTATCCTTTTCAAATTTGATTTTAGGTAAACCAATAACTAAATCTTTTGAAACTAGCTTATTCAGGTGATCCATGTGAATGCGAGCTATGCTACGATGCCATAACCAAGAGTCTTATTCTTTGCTAACAAGACAACATGCATTATGAGATGAGACTTCATCTAGGCTAATCATGTATATGTTGTCTACTCTATTTCCTATCATCCATACTTGCTTGCTACTTTTATCTTCAATTATGCAACTATTTGAATAAAAAATTACTCTATTTCCTTTATCACATAATTGACTAATACTAAGCAAGTTATGTTTCAAACCTTCAACATACAACACATTATCTATGGAAGTAGAGAGATCCTTACCAACTTTACCTATCCCAAGTATTGTTCCTTTGTTATTGTCACCATATGTCACGTCACCACCTTTCTTGGGTGTAAGAGTTAAGAACTTTGATTTGTCCTCGGTCATGTGTTTAGAGCATCCACTATCAAGGTACCAATCGGCTCCATGTACCTTGAAGCACACCTACAAAACAAATTCATTGGGATTATTTAGGTACCCAAATCTTGTTGGGTCCTTGTTGGTTAGTATGATAAAATGTTCCCTTAGGAACCCATATCTTTTTCTCACTTGTTTTCTTTCTAGCCATGCAAATGGATGCGGTATGTCCCTTTTTAGCACAATAATAACATCTAGTAAAAGGGCTAGTAGAAACCTTAGGTTTTACAAACATGTTCTTAATTGATTTTTCATGCACAAGAGGTTTGTAACCTAAGCCCGCTTTATCATAACATGCCTTTTGGTTTCCAAGCAATGCATTTAGGTTATCTCTATCATTAGTGAACTTCTCTACCATGCATTGAAGGTCTTTAACTTCCTTCTCATACTTTATTCATTTTTCACAAACATAATTTCCTTTGATGTAACAAAGGCTATAGTTTTCCTTTTTAAGCTCTAGTATTTCCTTAGTTAAGGCAATCAATTGATTTTTCAAATAGTTAACGGTTTTCTTTGAATTATCTAGAGCCTTAGCTAATATCATAGAATCCTTATGTAATTCTAAAAGTGCATCATGCAATTCATCATAAGAGTTAGATTCTACCTCACTTTCGCTCTCATGATTGGTCATGAGACATAGTTGGGCTTCTTCACTATCGAAGCTATCCAATGAGTCCATGTCATTGTCCTCCCAAGCTATGTAAGCTCTCTTTCCTTTATTTTCTTTGGAGTACTTCTTTTCAAACTTTGATGATTTCTTTTTCAAGTTGGGGCATTCCATCTTCATGTGTCCTGGCTTGCCACATTCATAGCATGTTGGAGGAGTTGAAGGACCCTATTTGCTTGAGAACTTCTTTGGTGGAAAGGTCCTTCTTTGAAAATTCTTTTTCTTCATGAACTTCTTGAACTTTCTAACCAATAGAGCCATATTCTCATCATCCTCATCTAACTCATCATCATTTTCATTACTTACATAGGAGGTTGATGCTTTAAGGGCTAAACCCTTTTTCTTCGTGTTCCACTAAGCGATTAAGCTCCAACTCATGTTCTTGCAATTTTCCAAATAGAGTGGCCAAAGTCATAGTTGCTAGATTTCTTGATTCCGCTATTGCGGTGACTTTGGGTTGCCAATCTCTATTCAAGCACCCAAGAATCTTGTTGATCAAGTCTTCATTTGGAAATGTTTTCCCCATTGAAGCAAGTTGATTCACTATGTGAGTGAACCTCTTTTGCATCTCTTGAATACTTTCTCCTTGATTCATTCGAAAAAGCTCATATTCCCGGATCAATGTGTTTGTTCTTGTTCTCTTGACTTCACTTATGCCTTCATGTGTGACTAGAAGAGTGTTCCACATTTCTTGAGTCGTCTTACAATTTGAAACTCTAAAGAACTCATCCGAACTCAAGGCCGAAGTGATGATGCTCTTTGTACGAAGATTATATTGAACCTTCTTCTTTTCTTATAACGTCCATTTATCTCTAGTCTTGTTGAGCAATAACCCATTTACCGTATAAGTGGGAACGAAAGGCCCATTTTCAACAGCAACCCAGATATCCATGTGTACTGCCTCAATGAAGATTTCATTCTATCTTTCCAATAAGAATAGTCTTGACCATTGAAGGCCGGAGGACGACTAAGAGAAGCTCCCTCTTAGAGTTGCCAATTTGAAGCCATCTTTCTCTTGAAGCTGCTAGGCTCTTTAGACAAGAGTCTAGCTCTGATACCACTTGTTACCAAGTGGCTTCAATCTCAGGAGGGGGGGGGGGGGGGTGGGGAATTGAGATCTTAAAATTTTTGTCCCCTTTTTGTGACCTAGACTAATTTTTGAGAAATTGTAAAGGAGTAAGGAAGAGGAAATCACACAGCCAATTTATACTGGTTCAATCACTCCCTTGAGTGACCTACATCCAGTCCCCACAATACATTTGTGAGTATTTTCCACTAAATCAAATTCAAGATTTACAATACTTGAGCACTCTTCACTTGGGATCCCCCACCCTTGTGCAAGAGCCTCTAAATCAAACCAAGGGATACCTCACCCTTGTTACAATCACAAACTAGAGAGATTCCTCACTCTCTTTAACCAACAAAATCAAACAAAGATGATTACAAACAAGAATACCTCAAAAGGTTGAATCAATACAAGTTGAAGCACCATGACTCTTGTGTAGGATTAGCTCAAATCTTGATTTCAAGAGTGAAAGATTGAATCTTGAGGCTAGAGATGATGTTCAAGTGTTCTAAGAGTGAAAACCTAGGGTTTTTCGGCCTGCTACAGAGTATTTATAGTGGGGTTTCAAAATATAGCCGTTTTGCACATGTGTCACGCATTTTCTGCACTAGAAATCACTTTTCGCGACTGGTAATCGATTACAGATGTACTGGTAATCGATTACGAGCTGTCAGTTTGAAATACTCAGCTTTCCAGAAAGCTGGTAATCGATTACGGGAGTCTGTTAATCGATTACCACTGATAATTTTAAATAATGATTTTTCCAGAAAGTGGTATTAGATTACAGGAATTATGGTAATTCAATTACGAGCTGTTCTTTTAACATAAAAATGATATTTTTCAATCTAAAGAACATTCCAACACTTATGAAAAACATTTTTCCAATTATTTGAAAAAACCTTAAGCCCATTTTCAATTTTAAAAAACAATTTTTAATTAATTCAATTTTAATAGCCAATCCTACACTTGAATCTTACAAATAACCCTAAGACCAAACATAAGCTATATACCCTTGAAGTTCTTCTCTTGGTCTTGGATGATCTTGCCTTGATCTTGCACTTTCATTATCTTAATCAATTGTTTTACTTTTGTTGCTCATCATCAAAATTATTTTCCTAAAAGTACATTGCATCCACACGTTCCCGACTTCGTTCATTACCCGATTTAGGTTTTTCGCCGATTTCTTTGAAAATTCACCCGTAAAAAGTATAATAATTTATTTTTGAGCAAGAATTTCAAAGTAGCCTATATTGTTGAAAATGTGATATAAATCTAAGTCGTTTCGTTCGTGGGTCAAAATTAGGTTTTCTGATTAGTAAAATTTTACTGTCAGTGAAAGCGTATACCGGATTCCATATGAATTTTAAACCCAAATTTTAATTGTAGCCTTTTACCATGAAGTAGAGTCTAAATATGATTTTATTTTATCCAAATTCATTTTTGAGACACCCTGATGTCCCGTTGAAGAACACTACAAAAAAAAAAAACCTATTTAGCGACCGAAGATTTCGGTCGCTAAACATGATAATTCGGTCGCTATACAGTATAGCGACCGAATTAGCGACCAAATTAAGGGGGTAGCAGAAACCCTGGTCGCTAAATGTTTAGCGACCGAACTTATATTTCGGTCGCAAATCTGCGACCGATTTTTCGGTTGCAAAAGTATATATTTCGGTCGCCGTATAGTTGGTCGCATACCCAGCTCACCTGATTTGGTGACCGATATTCGGTCGCAAAATTTTTATTTTTTTTTCCTGTAACGATCCTGCCGACCAAATATAGTTTTTCAACTATTACCCCATTGATTTTTAATTTCTGATATAAACAAAATACACCAATATTTTTTTTAAATAAATAGAAAACATAAATATGATGTACTAACGATCCAAAACACCACAGTCAATATGATCAAGAAAACATATACATTAATTAACGCAAGTTTAATAATGGTTTATAAAAAAAAGTTTAATAAGTATTAATTAACAATCAAAACATAAAAATACACCACAGTCAATAAGTACTAATCAAAATATCAAAACTCATCAATCTTCCAAAGGGATGAACATGTAGAAACGAGAACCCCCAAGGTACTTAAACTTTGCCAATGCACCAGTGGACAACAAATACAACTCCCTGATACCATTTGTATCTGTTGCAAAATATGGGCGATCCTCATGGATTACTATATTCCCATTGAACAGATTTCCGCTTTTGTCTTCAATAGTCACAACACGCGGTATTTGTTGTCCCCAACGACGGTAGAATGATCGCGGGATTGAAATCAAATCCTGCAAATACACAAGAACAATTTAGTAAATGATTAGTTTATGCCTTAACCATCATTACGTGAATCCGATCGTTATTCTTAAGTTGATGAGATACTGTACCTGGTCTATATGGATGGCTGTCTCAAAACATTTAGTCGGGTCCATTTTCTGATAAAACGATAAGGAAAACAAGTCATATGTCTAAACTTCATCAAGTGATAATAAGAAAAGATGGAAAGATCCATGTAGCATACTATCATGTTAAAATAGAACAAAGAAATGCAACTTCACATGCAACTTTACATATTAGCAAACATAGTAGTTTTCAGGAAAGCAGATGCTTTTACGTCGTTTTGAAGGATGGTCATAGAGAGGACTTTTCCTACCAGAAGTGCCTAGATAACCTAGTAAGGATGGACATCAACAACTATTTCTGGAAAGCTCCATTTCCTAATAAAACAAATGAGTAAAAAACCAGAGTTGTTTTCATAATATTGTGTACAAAGCTGCTTTCTAATGTGAATAATGTTTTAATGATGACGGCACGTCATGCATGTGCCTGGCAAATTGTGCCTAGCCCTTCATTTTATCTAACCCTATACTTAATCCTTCATTATCTAAGAGACTCGCTTTTGTTGGCTTCAAGAAGAGACTTTCTAATTAAGCTCATGGACTTTAAATTAGTAAATGAATATTAACAACAACAAAGTCATGCCATTTACGAACTAATAACACTTTATCAATTCATTCCAATGCTTATAATGTAAATATATACAAATATGATTCCATAATCATTTCCAAACAAGTTATCAATAAATACATATCAAATTATTCTAATTACATTGATTCATTGTTATTGAAAGATTTTTATTTTAAAGAGAATAAACTATTCTTCATAGAAATCCAAATGTATGAACATGCTCAGATATAAGTACCAACCTTCAATAAATTTACATCATCAAACAGAAAAGAGATAAGTAGAATTACCAAATGAATCCGATTCAAAATGAGTGAAAAGCTCTCTTGGAATTACAGGCTACAATAATGTTTTTAGATCATTTCATACTCCAACAAAGAATATTTTTTTGTTTACAAAGAAGTGAACAAGAACTTGAAATCCCTAAAACCCTCTTTTGAAATTTTTGAAACAGATTCAGACAAGAACCAACAAATTCATGGATTCCAAACGAATCAAAATACAATACAATCAGAATGCATACACGTACAATACGATATGAAATTATTCAAGTAAACAGCTGCATCACAGAGGCTATAGATCATACTATTGTGAGATATTCAAAGACATAAATTCAGCCAAGATATGGAAAGATAAACAGATTGTGGTCGATGCAGTCCGCAATCACGGTCCGATGCGGTTTCGGTGGCCACCGCATGAACCGAGATGTTGCGGCCGCATCACGTGATGCAGTCCACAATTTAAAACCTTGATCTTCACACTCATTCTCACTCTACCAATTTCCCAATACAAATATTAAAATTTATAAATCACAAAACTTTACTTGACAAATCCAACAAAAAAAAACGTAATTGGCAAAGTAGCCACACTTACTCTCCTGTCAAAACTCTTTGCTCTCCCTGTAATTTTACCTTCTCTTAAGCAACCCGTATCATATTCTTAATTTTCTAGTTCAAACAAATCTCACATATCTCATATCAAAACATATCTTCCACAAATCTCAGTATTAAATATAAGATATGAATCTATTAACAAGATTAATTACAAATTAATGTCTGTAATATCAGTCTCAATCTCTTTTATCCACAATTTCTTGCCATTATCTCTACATCTCTACAACACATCTCAATTAATGTCACCCCTTCATATACCTTTACCAATTCCCCCAAACAAGTATTTATAACCCATAAGAATTAAACTTGACAAGTAACCACTAACCACCATAATTTTTTTTTATAAACAAGCAAGTCGTGTACATAAGAGTACAAGAAGTGTTCTAATAACCCGATACATCATTACACTTAACGGTCCATTCTATAATCAACATAAAATGGATTAAAACCAAAACATGATTGCACTCAAAGCAAAACTAATTGCTCTCCACACAATTAATCTTACTTTCTACAAGCAATCTTTATCATATACTTGGTTTCTTATTTTAAACAAATCTCACATCTCATATAATGACATCTATTATATGTATCTTAATATTCATTACATGATATAAATATATGAATGAAAATTTAAAACCACAGTAATTTTTAAATAGGAATTTACATCAAGATTAATCACAACTTACATTAGAAACAATGGTAAGGTGTTCTACTCAATCACAGTCACCTATATCACAACTCACAACTCACATGAAATACACAAGTAGCTCTTCTCAGTAGTAAGCAATAAAGCAAGCAATGAAACAATGAAGCAAAATAAAAAATGATACATAGAGAGTCCATGCATGGTTACCTCAAGGCAGAGCAGGGAATGCACAAAATGAGGAGAGAAGAGGGTAGGAGGAGCTCTGCGCGTGCGTGGTGACCGGAGAGCTGCGTATGGCGGCCTGAAACAGAGGGGGGGGGGGGATTAAAAACAGAGCAGGAAGAGGGGAAAGGAAGAGAGGAGAGGAAGAGGGAAGAGATGGAAGAAGAGGAGGAGGAGGATGGAGGCTTACCGGAGACGGCGGTGGTGGCGGTGCCCACTGCACGGTGGTGGCGGCCTGAACGCGAGGGAGAAGATCGAAGATGGGTGAGGGAGGAAGAAGGGAAAGATTTCACGGTTTTATGGATTTATAATTTAGCAACCGAAATAATCGGTCGCTAAATCGGTCGCCAATCACTTAAATAAAATGGTCGCTAAATTCGGTCGCGGGATGAGTTAATTTGAAATTTGAATTCATAAATTTAGCGACGGAGAACTCAATCGGTCGCTAACACGCGTGATTTTAATTTTTTTTCCGCGCCGTTTAGCGACCGAATTAATATCGGTCGCAAATGTAAATAAAATTTAACCGTTGCATTTAATGCGGTCGCTATTTCGGTCGCTAAGAATACATAAAATTTCTGACTTTCAACCGTTGCATTTAATTCGGTCGCTATTTCGGTCTCTAAGAAGGGATAAAATTACTGACTTTTAAGTTCCTTTATTTAGCGACGGAAATAGCGACCGATAACCCTGCTACGCTCTATTTCGGTCGCTATTTCGGTCGCAGTATTATCTCTAATCACTACTTCATGTAGATCCTACAATCGGTCGCCAGTTCGGTCGCAAAAAGCAACCGAAAAATTCGGTCACTATTTTCGGTCGCTAAACAACCTTTTTTTTTGTAGTGGAAAAACCTATATTTAACTAAAACTTAAGAAAAATGATATTTTGACACACTTTCGGGACAACATACGGTTCTGCACTGTGCGGCACTGTAGAAGGTCCTTTTTTAAAAAAAATTAGTTTTTTTTAGAAATAATTTTTTTGGTTAAATATGTGCAAATATCTGGTTAATCACGTACAAATATCTGGTTAATTATGTTCATTATCTGGTTAATGGGTTTTTTGGTTAAGTATGTACAAATATCTGGTTAATCACGTACAAATATCTGATTAATTCAGCTCATTATCTGGTTAATGGGTTTTTTGAGAAATAAAATCATTGGTTAATCACATACAAATATCTGGTTAATCATGTACAAATATCAGGTTAATTCAGTTCATTATCTGGTTAATGGGTTTTTTTGAGAAATAAAATTTTTGGTTAAGTATGTGCAAATATCTGGTTAATCAGGTACAAATATCTGGTTAATTCAGTTTATTATTTGGTTAATGGGTTTTTTGGTTAAGTATGTGTAAATATTTGGTTAATGACGTACAAATATCTGGTTAATTTAGTTCATTATCTGGTTAATGGGTTTTTTGAGAAATAAAATTTTTGGTTAAGTATGTGCAAATATGTGGTTAATCACGTACAAATATCTGGTTAATTCAGTTCATTATCTGGTTAATGGGTTTTTTTGAGAAATAAAATTTTTAGTTTTAAAAAAAAGTAAAAAATTGTAAAAAAAAAAAAAAGAAGTAGCGCTACAATAGCGTATGTTGCCCTATTTGTGTGTCAAAATAACACAGCTGAAAACTTAATCGTGATATTAGCGTTAGAGGTATATACAAAAAAATCATAAATAAATAAACTTTAAATATAAATAACAAAATATAACATCACACCACATGCATATAAATACCAAACATACTCTGCTTATACACTGCGCAAGGCTACCTCAATCAGTAGGGTCCCATAATATAAATACTGATACAAAAAGACATAAGCAACGGAAGATACAACGTCTCAAAAAGACGCACTGGTCATAGACTCCATACTCCACTACTAGGGTCCACTACTCGTCAATCAACATCTGGCTCATAAGGGGTCCCATCAAGCTCCTCAATATAGATGACTCCTCAGTTGGGTCTTCTCATAACGATCACATAAATAAAACATACATAATATAGAAAAAAAAACAAGAAATAAGAAACATGCTATCATCATAGGTGGAAAAAGAAAGTATATATAATATACAATAATAGTCATAAACATGCATCACATACATAAAGCACATATAATTAGCAACCATCCTCAAAATTTCAAAATCATCCTCTACCCTTATGTAACACCCCATTTTTCGTTAAGCGCTTTTGTATGTGCCTTGTTTGTTAGGAAGGTTTAGAATAGGCTAAGTGGGATTTCAGGTTTGTGCCTTTAAATACAGAATAGTAACTGAGGGTTTTAGTCTAAAACTTTATTCTAGCAATATCAGCCCCCCTAGTGCGGCTGAACCTAGTTTTCTCCCTATTTTCTCTAAACCCATTGCGTTGTTGGAGCTTTAGAGACTCTTGGGACCGTCCAGTTTGGGTGTGCCAATCCGTGTAGGTAACGTTTCCTCCCTCTATGGTTTCCTATTCTATTATTTAGATTTGGGGACTAATTGGTTAATGTTCTTGTTTGACCAAGGCTTGGAAGCAGACTGAACTGCTTAAGGGAACGTGATCAATTTGTCATTTGGAGTGTTGTTGAGGAATCTTCATACCGGGTATAGGGAGAAGAATAGTGTAATCATTAGGTAAGGGGGTAGTATAAGATGAGGGGTTCCCATAGCCCAACCTCTTAGTGTTGTTGTTAACTGTTGTTAATGCCTGTTACATCTACTTATGAGTATGCCATGTACTGTTTGATTATATGATTAACTGCTATATTTGTTGGTTAGTTAATTAGTATTCCTATTTGTTATAATGGTTATGTGATTAATGGTATGCCTGTTATGATGTTGTATGCCAATCGATGCATGTTGACGATGATTGTTATGCCGTGAATGTTATTGGCTTATTGATGATGATATGATATGAATGTTGTGGTCTATTGTGATTGATCATGTATTTGGTTGAATGTTGATTGGCTGAGTGTTGGTTATAGTTGAACGTTTAATAAGGCTATAATTGATTTAATAGGGCTCTTGATTAATGTAATGATTAAGGGATTAATTCCCCAATATCTCATAAGACATGAACTGTTAGTGAGAGGTGAGGTTTGATACCAATTGGATTAGTCGATGGACCATAGGATCTGATTTGAGACTGTCAGGGAGCTAAAAATTCAAGAACAAGTTGAATCTGCCCAGAACAGTACGGCTGGTCCAGGAGCACACCCATGCTGAAAAGGGAGCACACCCGTGCTCCCAGTTGAATTCTGGAAGATGGCCGCGCATTGAGCATGGCCATGCAGGACAGTGAGCACAATCATGCTCTACTTAAGTTGCATCACGACCATGCTGGGGTGAGCACGCCCGTGCTCCCCTTACTGGTCAGAACGTGAATTTAAGGCTCTAAAGGGGTGTTTTACCCCAGATGTCCCCATTAATGTAATAAGATACCAACCGAATCAAGAAGAGCTAGATAACTTAATTAAAGATTAATTAAGATGAATAAGAATAATAAGTTGGTTAAGTCGGTGCCCTTTAGGTTGCTGCACGTTGATACGCTTTGGTGTTTTTCGGTCAAAGTGACCTCGATGCTTTTTGGTCAAGGTGTTGATAAGTTGGACCTTGGTGCTTTTTGGCCAAGGGGGACTTGACCAAGAAATGGTTAAGTTGTTGATGTTGACGTTAATGATGTTGATAAGTCTTGGGTGCTTATTGGCCCAAGCAAAGGAGGTGGTTGCCTTGTCTGTTGTTGTGCTTATGCGTTCATACATTGAAGTTGTTAGTGGAGGAATCTTAACATAGTGGAGGTCGTCCTAGAGTATGACGATTGACCAAGTCTCGGTGGTTCACCCAAGGTTTGGTAATCCGTGCGCCCCCGAGTTGGCATGTCCTCGTTATGTTGCGTCCGCTCTCCAAGGGGTTCACCCATGGTTTAGTGGATTGTCGGCGTTGGTGCTTTTTGGCCAATTTGGATATGTAACGCCGAAGTAGCCTACCTGAGATAGTTTGGATCCACATGTATAATGAAGTAGCGAGTAGTGTTGCACCGCATAGCATATGTCGGTTGAAATGACATTTTGATATGATTATATTATGTTAATGTTATGTTGTATATTGCTATGCCATGTTGTGATGTATGTTCATCTTGCTTAACTACTTCCATGCCATTGTGTTTACATGATTTCTTACTCCCCGTTTCTCTTTTTCTGTTGTTGGTATGTTTCTCTTTTATGTAGTGGACGGTGAGCAGTCAGTGGATGAGTGACTCTGAGGAGCCGCGACTCTAGTTAGGATGCTTTGTTTGTTTAGTTGTTTTTGTAGTTATAGATGTTTTATTTCCAGTTGTATTCCGAGGATTAATTCTGGAACGGTTATACTAGCTCTTTATGTGGCATCGGGGTTGGGTTATGTTTATGTTTATGTTTTGTTTATGTTTTGTCTTTTTAAACTTCTATGTTTTCCGTGTTGAGTTGTTACAATGTGAGACCTTTTATCCAAGTTTTTATTTAATGAAATAAATGCATGTTTTATATTACATCTTTCAAGTAAATGTTTTACTATTAATATGCGGGGTAGAGGGTGTCACATTTAGTGGTATCAGAGCAGGTCTGTCCTATCAGGCCGTGGTATGAGTCTGTTGTGTGGTCTCGTTTGAATTGTTTTGCTTGTTATAGACAATGATGCTTAAAGTTTTGAGCCTATCACTTTTCCTGCTTAACTTCTCTGTATTTAATGGTTGTTTTGGACATGTACAGGAACTCATGGCAGGAAGAGGCAGAGACGATCAGGCAATCGCTGACGCATTGGCACTACTTGCCAATGCTATCGGACAAGTCTAGAACAACAACAGCAACAAAGGAGGACCAGCTGAGTTTCAGGGTCTTGACAAGTTCCAATGGAACAATCCACCGTCTTTCAGAGGAGCTTATGATCCTGAGGGAGCTTTTTTGTGGATGAGGGAGATCGAGAATATTTTTAGAGCTATGGACTGAAATGATCAGCAGCGGGTTATCTTCGCACGTTTATGCTCACTGAGGAGGCTGAACACTGCTGGGAGAACTGTCGTCAGAGGATGGTGGCTAAGGGTACAGCAGTCACCTGGGCTGTGTTCAAAGATAGTTTTCTGGAGAGGTATTTTCCTGCGGATGTACGTGACAAGAAGGAAATGGAATTCTTGGAGCTGAAGTAGGGAAGTATGTCAGTGGGTGAGTATGCGGCTAAGTTTGAGGAGCTTTCTAGGTATTACACACCTTATCAGGTCATGGTGGATGATCCGTCAAAGTGTGTCAAGTTTAAGGATGGCCTTTGTCCGGAGATCAGGCAAGCGATCAGTTATCAGGAGATCAGAGTCTTCCCAACCTTGGTGAACAACTGTAGGATCTATGAGGATGCGTACAAGTCCAGAGTGGCCAGTTTCAGGAATTTAGATAGTCAAGGCGGCAAGAAGACCGAGTAGAAGTACAAGGGCAAGCAGCGTTACGCTCCAGCCGACCAGGATTTCAAGCAGAGCGGCAGGAAGCCATAGTTTTCTCATGATAGGTCCATGGGTGGTAATTCCAACGCCTCTAGGCCCATGAAGTGCGGCAAGTGCGGCGCACCAGATCACTTCACTACCCAGTGCAAGGAATCCGACGTCATCTGCTTCAGCTGTGGCAAGTCTGGTCACATCAGTCGGGATTGTGGAGGAGCAAATTCAGAACCTCCAAGTGCTAGCAAGAGTCAGCACTACAAGAAATTAAGCTATTTCCCAAGGCTTTTTACCCAGGGAAAAAAATCCCTAGGAAATTTTTACTTTTCCCACGGCCAAGACCCTCGGAAATGTCTCGCTTGATTTCCCACGGCTTGGTCCCTGGGAAAAAGAGGCGCCAAACATTCCCGCTTTATTTCCCACGGGCTGGGCCGTAGGTAAAAGAAAGCGTTGTTTCCCACGGACCGAGCCCTGGGAAATGGCTCAGTTTTCCCACGGGCTTAGCCGTGTCTAGTCTTCACGGAGTTTCCCACGGACGTCCCGTCGCAAAATAGGCGGTGTTTCCCACGGCTGTGACGGTCGGAAAGATAGGCGGTGTTTCCCACGGCCAAGCCCCTGGGAAAATGTGTTAACCTACTGTTCGCCTTCCTCCTCTTCACTCGGTCCCTTCGCGCCTCTGGTGTTTGGAGAAGAACAGAGAACAAATGAAAATACGTGTTCCCAAAACCCTAACCCTAAAGTCCTCGCCTATACTCCACTCCGCGTCCGAGTGGCGCGTCTGTCCCAACTCCGCCGTCCCCTGATCCGCCATCGCACCGATCACTCACTCCGGAAGGTACTCCCTTTTCCTTAATGATGTACAAAAGGATGAAAGGGCTTTGTTGTGTTGTGTTAGATGTTTTAACAGTTTCTTCTTTTTTGTTTCTTGCTTGGAGGACATTTGTCTTCCCACTTTTTCTCATTTTTACAGTTTATACTCATTAGCATTTGTTCGATTTCGAGCTTTGACAATGTTGAGGAAGAAATCACGAGTTTGACTTCCATTAGTATTTGTGATATTTAGAAAGCTCATAGGTAATCTGAGATGTGGAAGTTGTAAAAGGGAAATCAAGTCAGAGAGGTGTTTGGAATTATTATAGAAGCAACATAGCCAAGCTTTTGGACCGCTTCAACTATATTGTCTTTTTGGTAATATGCACTCTTAATTTGAAGAAATGAGTTTGCATTGTTACTCATGGACTAGATTTTCTGCATGAATACATATAATTTGAAATTAGTATGGAAGCATTATTGTAGATTAGCGAGTCTGAGCCTATCTACATTCTTCTAAACACTCTGATTGGACCGCTGCATTCTATTTTTCATGTCATTTAAGTTTACTTCTGCACTTGTACTGTTATCAATATCACTTGTTATTTCCAAGTTGCAGCCTTACATTTGGGATGTGTGTGAAATTGTGAATATTTTACGAGTGAAGAAGATCTTGCATTTGCAGTAATGTACATATATATGAATTCTATTCTTGTCTTCATAAATGAGTTTCACTCTTGGCTCTGGTTGCTGGCGATGTAGACCTTGGCATCACTTTGCTCTGTTACCAAATCTTACGTTCATCAAATGTCTAAATGAAAGATTTTAAGAAAATGGTTATTTTGTGCATTTCTTGTTATGATTTTTCATGATAACTTATTGGTGTAATTGAATTCTGGATTGATGTCTGAAACAATCTGGCAAAACAAAAAAGATTACTCTTTGTCAACATCATTAGTTAACTTTGACATAGATTACTCTCTGTTATTGCTTTGTCTTGGAGTTCTGGACATGATAAATGAAATAGCTCTGTTATTACTCTCTGTTATTGAATTTTTTTAGGTCATCTGTCATATGTGGTTTTGTGAAGTGTGGAATTATTGAATTTTTGCACTTCAACTAGTGCGACTTATTGATATTTAATTATTTCTTTGGTCACACAAGAATACATATTTGACTTTGTGAATTTTTTGCACATTGGTGTGCTCTTTTCCAGTAGTTTTCAATCATGCTAGACTTAAAAATCTTAATAGCATATTGGAATGAAGCTCCTACCTTGTCTACTTGTCACGATGAATTTCTAAGTTGAAGTTCTATTTGTGGTACCAAAATATGAGTGGATTAACAAAATTAGTTGATCAGTTGTTCCAAACTGGAGGATTGATGATCTATGTTTATGATTTCCTATGAAAGTCAATTACTCAATTAGTGTAGAATACTTCTGATTTGGATGTTTCACATTATCATTCAATTTTTCATATTAGTTTTACAACTACTGATATAGCTTTAATATGCAAAAAAAAGCTATCTTCTCTTGCATATGATTTTTCTGTTGAATCTGTTTGGATCATCTGTCATATGCATCCAGTTTTTTGAATATGATTTCCTGCGTCATTTAATTTTATTCACAGGAACTGACTTCCATAATATTTTTTTCTTTTTTGAATATGATGCCATAGCCAAAGGTTAGAAAGCATATCAACTATGCTGTAGTCAATTTGTGGTTCTAATTGGCTATGATTCATTAAGCTCTAAACTTGCATTTCCAAGACATGTGATTATCTTTTTGCATTGCTGAAGTGTGTCTTTGCGGGTATTTAAGAAAGAAAACAATTGCCGCTGCATTCTGGTTTGCGGGTATTTGTTGCTAATATGTAGAATTTTAGACCAAGTTTGTTGCTGAAGTTGCTTCTAAGATGTAGACTTTGCCTTGGCAACCTAACTTTTCTTTTTATTATGATTTTAGAAAGAAGTATTATTATTTTAAATCGAACTTTATGAGGAAGAGCCTATTCAATAATGAGCAAAAAAATTTATTTGTTTTCTTTCTTTCTTTTTTGGTTTGGGGGAAGGAAAGGTTGGAGCGGTTGGCTTCAACTTTCTGTTCATTGTTGTTGTAAAAAACAAATAGCATTGGAACACTTATCTTAGGAAATAGCTAAAATTGTTATGGCTTAGGAATTGGCTCAATAATTTATTGTAAATAATAGTGCATTGTGTATATAACAGAGCAATAACAAACTTGAGAGGAAAATTAAGGTAAGGTTGCTTGTCTAGTTAGTTGATTGTAAAGTATGCAAGTGTCCAGGTATCTCTTTCTGTTATCACATGCCTAAAAATTATTTTACTATGATTGCTTTGGATATCTAAAAAATTTGCATTTATTTTGCATTCTTCAATTATCATCAATCATTTTTGGGGATTCCTTTTGCCATCTTTAAGAATAGGTGACTCCTTTTAGTGTGTGAAATTCATTGAGAGATTGTACCCAAAAAAAAATGTGATTGCTATTCTCTTATTGTTAAAATTTATCTGGATTTTTTATTAATATGCAGAAGATGGATTGTTATCCTTCGAATCGTAGTTGGGTCTATGATAGGCTATATCCGAAAAGAAGGGGTTTGAAACCAACTTTCGTAGATGGTGTTGAAGAGTTTGTTACCCAAGCAAAGCGACAAAAGTGTTTCATCGATGATGGAAACCGAATTAGATGTCCGTGTGCTAAATGCCGATGTCGAAAGATTAAGAGTGAAGACCTTGTGAAGACTGACTTGCATATGAATGGGTTCCAGGAAAATTACTGGATTTGGACTCTCCATGGTGAAGAAGTGCCACATGTTGATTTAGGGGTTGACGAGAATTGCACGGGTGCCTCAAGCACTCGTGCAGATATGGGATGTGGGGAACAGTTTGTGTCAATGCAGGAGATGGTGGTTGATGCTCTCGGGGTAAACGAGGCGCATGATTACGATAACACTGAAGATCTTACGAATGAGGAAGCACAAAGATTTTATAATCTTTTAACTGAGACAGCAAAAAAGCCATTGTTTGAAGGGGCCTCAGACTCTAAATTATCGCTGTGTGTGAGGCTTTTAGCTTGCAAGTCCAATTGGAATATTCCTGAAAAGTGTTTGGATTTTTTTATGAAAATGCTTCAGGACGTGACACCTATAAAAGGAGTTGTACCAAAGAATTATTATGGTGCAAAGAGGTTAGTGTCGAAGCTGGGATTGGAAGTCAAGAGGATTGATTGTTGCATTAATGGATGCATGTTGTATTACGACAATGAATTCGGCATAAATGATGGAGCTTTGGTCAAATGCAAATTTTGTCAAGCTTCGAGGTATTGCCCTCCCAAGTCTGGGACAAGTAATAACAAACCAATTCCCGTAAAGGCAATGTTCTATTTGTCAATAGTTCCAAGGCTACAGAGAATGTTCGCATCAATGCAAACTGCAGGAAAAATGACATGGCACTTTGAGAACAAAAGAACTTCAGACGTCTTACGGCATCCATCCGATGGCGAAGCATGGAAGCACTTTGACCGGGTACATACTGATTTTGCTTCGGATCCACGTAATGTACGACTTGGTTTAAGCTCCGATGGTTTTACCCCGTATATCTAAGCGTCGGCTTCACCATATTCTTGTTGGCCCGTAATTGTTACTCCATACAATCTTCCTCCTAATATGTGCATGTCGAAACCTTATATGTTTTTGACGTGTCTCATACCGGGACCATCCAATCCGAAGGCTGGTATTGATGTTTATTTACAGCCTTTGATTGATGATTTGAAGAGGTTGTGGAGCGGCGTGTTGATTTACGATATCGCAAGGAAGGAAAATTTTATAATGAAGGCAGCTTTGATGTGGACCATTAATGACTTCCCTGCTTATGGTATGTTGTCTGGTTGGGGGACTCATGGTAAATTGGCATGTCCACATTGCATGGAGTATACAAAAAGGCCTTTACCTTGAAACACGGGGGGAAAAGTTCTTGGTTTGGCTCGCATCGTATGTTCTTGGAAATGGATCATTCATTTAGACGGAATAAGAATGCCTTCAAAAAGGGGGAAGTTGAAAAAGATGCACCGCCGCCTAGGTTCAAACCAGAAGAGATTTGGAGTAGAGTAAGAGAACTACCAAAAGTCACTGGCAATGGTCGTGTGTCCAAATTACAAGGATACGGGGAAGGCCATAACGGGACAAAAAGAAGTACTTTTTGGGACCTCCCGTATTGGAAATATAATTTGTTGAGACACAATCTCGATGTTATGCACATAGAGAAGAACTTTTTTGATAACATAGTAAACATTGTCATGAATGTCAGTGGGAAAACCAAGGACAATGAGAAGGCAAGAATGGACTTAGCTTTGTACTGTAGGCGACCGGAGTTGGAGCTAAAGTCGCAGGCTAATGGGAAGATGTTAAAACCGAAAGCTAGTTACACTTTAATTGTCGATGAAGCAAAGACCGTTTGTCGCTGGATAACAAAACTTAGGATGCCAGACGGTTGCCGATGTTAACAAAGGAAGGATGCATGGGATGAAAAGCCATGATTGTCATGTATTCATGGAATGTTTACTTCCTATTGCTTTTAGTTCATTGCCCGTGCATGTCTTGAATCCGCTTACTGAATTGAGTCAATTCTTCAAGGATTTGTGCTCTGCAACGTTGAGGGAGAATGACCTGATTAGGATGGAGCAAAATATTCCCATAATTCTATGCAAGTTGGAGAAAATATTCCCCCCTGGTTTCTTTGATTCTATGGAGCATCTCCCAGTACATCTCGCGTATGAAGCGAGGCTTGGTGGACCGGTTCAATATAGGTGGATGTATCCATTTGAAAGGTAATATAACCATCATAGAATTTTAATTAGACTTTTTTCCATTCGAAGTGAAAGGATATGACTATGAACTTCTTGTTGTTTTATAGAATCATGGGTGATTCGAAACGGTCGGTGAAAAATAAGGCTAAGGTTGAAGGATCAATCTGTGCGTCTTACTTACACCGCGAGACAACCCATTTTTGTTCCCATTATTTCAAGAACTTCATGTTGTCACCAAAAAATAGTAGGAATGAAATGGAAAGTGAAAGTGAAAGACATCCGTTAACCTTGTCAGTCTTTTGCCAGCCTGGTCGTGCTTCCGGGAAGGAGACCTCTCACTCGTTATCGGACAAAGAGAGGAAGTCGGCTCATGTTCATGTTTTGATCAATTGTATCGAAGTTAAACCATACCTTGAGTACGCATTTCGTATCTTTTTCTTTCGAATACCTAATAGTATATATTTTTGTGCTTATAATATATATTGTCGAACTTTACAGTGCCTTCTTAATATCTGCAAACAGCGAGCAAGAACAGTCCACTCGTATACATGCTGAGTTTCCAATCTGGTTTAAGCAACAAGTTAGTATCTTAAAAATCTTTGAATTATCCATTGTGAATAAAATGTAGACATGATTTTTTAGAACTGACATATGTAGGTTTACCGTGAGCAACCAACTCCCATCAACAAACACTTATGGAACTTAGCCGATGGTCCTAATACAGAAGTCAAAGAATGGCACACTTACTTCGTGAACGGGTACAAATTTCATACCCAATCATGGACGGAGGGCAAAAAAACCATCAACAGCGGGGTCCATGTAAAAGGTCTCACAGAAGGAATTGAAGATGACTTCTACGGCGTGATCCAACATATATATGAATTGGTGTACCCTTCTTTAGACTATACTAAAAGAATAGTTCTATTTTATTGTAACTGGTTCGATCCGCCCGGTAGAGGCACAAAATTTAACCCGAAATGTAATACTGTGGACATCCGAATGAGTATAAGATATCAAAGGGATGATCCGTTTATCATAGCACAAAATGTGAGACAGGTGTATTACGTACCTTATCCACCAACTCGTAAGGACAAACGAGGTTGGTCCGTCGCCATCAAGACAACACCAAGGGGTAGCATCGAAGTGGATGATTCGAGGAGGAGAGGTGCCTTATCAAGTGGATGTAATGTCACATGTAGCTGAAGTCATTGAAGTTGACCCTATTGATGGCTTAGGGGACTTGCAAGTCGCTGGTGAAGAAGTGAATATCGCCAATTTGTCATCCATCCAGGAGCATTTGGATGAAGAAGACGATAATTCCACTGAAGAACATGAAGAGACAGGATCTGAAGATGATGAGGAAGAAGATAATGACTCAACAGGAGCTGAAGACGATGACTCAAATTCTGAATAAATCGTAGTTAATTTGTATTAGATCTTCTGAAGACTTTATGATTTGGATGGTTAAGTTATTTTTGGCTGTTGGATTATTAGTTAGTTATACTTGTTGACTTTATGACTTAGATAACTTATTTTTGGCTGTTGGATTATTAGTTAGTTATATTTGTTGACTTTAATGACTTAGATAACTTATATTATTGCTATATCTGATAACTTTTGTTTTAACATTAAATTGCTCTGTAGACATGTCTGCAGGACGTGACCCACCTCCACCCATCGATAAGGGTAAGGGTATTATGGTTGATACTGACCCCCGTCCAAATCCCCGTCGTCGTCGGAACAGACCTTCCACAAATTTAGTGATTCATGAGTCTATAGATGGATACTCAAGTATGCCTTCAACGCTTACCTCTGCATCGTCAGCACCACACCCACATGTACCTACATCGCACCCACCACAGCAAGCACCTTCACTGACTCCACGTGTTGCACCTACATCGCCTCATTTCGATATGATTCCCACCCCGGGGGTCACGACACATGCACACTATAGAGCATCTCCTTCAGCATGTGTGGATGAGGAGCAACAATATAGTCCAGGCTATTCACGCTCACCTTCAGTTGCAGATGTGCATGAGCAGCCAAAGGAGCCGGTGGCCAGTGGAGCTAGAGGAGCTAGATGCAGCAAAGTAGTTGAGCTCATGCCCGATGGTCGACCTATTATTAGGCCTAGTGGTAACGGGTAAGAATTAATTAAATTTCTATGTGTTTGGTTGATTCATGCATTGTATCATAATTTATTACCATGTGTTTGATTGGTTCATGCGTCTTTACTGTTAAGGTTCCTTCCTTGTAAGAGAGCAGCGAGTGCCATCGCGTTTGTTATCCAGCAAAGGTATCATAGGGCATTTACATCATGGGGAAAACTCACTGACAATGAGCGGATTAGTATGTTTGATGCGTTTAGAGTAAGTAGCAAATTTCAATTTACTTAATGTGGTTTTTATTATTTCCGAAACTATTAGTATAACAATTGTTATTTATCTTAAAACAGGGTCAGGCGGCATGGAGGAACGAAGATGAGTCAGAGATCCAGAGGATCTTTCACCATAAAGCCTCCGAACGCCTTTCTGATATGCTTAGGGAGGCTCGTGAGAGTGGCATACAGCGATCCTGGATTGGAGATGGTATTTGGGAGGAGTTGCGTCGTTATTGGTCTTCTGATCAATTTAAAAAAAAATCTGCTCAGGCAAAGAAAAATAGAGCATCAGAAAAGGGTGGGAGCCTGCACACAGGAGGAAGCATTTCCCAGTCGCAGTGGGCAGATCGTATGGTATGCTCATACTGTCATTCTTTATGCATTAAATGTATTTATTCCAACATCATAGTTCATTACTTGTTATCTTAATCATCTATTCTTGTGTTATAGGCTCGCCGGTATAATCGAGGAGTACAGATTCATGAGGTTCACAAACGCACCCATACTAGGAAGGCTACCGGCGAGTACATAGATGAGCGCTCCAAGCGCACTCAGGTAATATGCCTTTTTGATTTTTGAAGAAGCTATTGACTTTAATAGATATTGTAACACTCATACTTTACTGGACTTGAGAGGCAGAGAGCCTCAAATGTTATGACTAGTTTTAGCATTGGCTTTTGAGCATTGGCTTTTAGGGAGTTGAATATATTGCTTTGTGTGAATCTTATTAAGCTTTTGATGACTTGCAGTTTTAAATTGTGGTGTTCAATTTGTAAAGGTTGAGGTTTAGGGGAAACTCTGTCCAATTTTCTGCATAATTAATCGTGTAACATACTATTCATGTTTTGATTACTGAGTCTATAGAGTCACTTTATATTTCGACCTATTGATACTGCCTGACATTGGAAATGTAATAACTAGTTTGGACATGATAATTTGTGTGCATCCTACTGAGCTTTTGATGATGATTTATGGATTTAAATTGCGGTGTTCTGTTTGTAAACATTGGGATGTTGTAGTTTTAGGGGAAACTCTGTCCATTTTTCTGCATAATTTATCTTGTAACATATTGTTCAAATTTTGATAGTCTGATGTATTGTAACAGGAGGAGTTTCATGAGAGGTTGAGTCAACATATGTCTCAATCATCAGCCTCTTCACCATCCACCCCAGCTAACCCACAGGAGGACGAGCAACTTGTGCTGAATGTTTGGGCAGAAGTCGTCGGCGGCAAGTATAAGGGTCGTTTGGAAAGTGCTGGAGACCTTGCCGGCAACTATCGGAAAGGGGCCTCGCGCAAGTTAGAGCTTAGGGTTGGAGCGTCCACCACATGCAGACGTTACCCTCAGGAGTCTGCGGAGATTGCTCAGTTGAGGCAGATGTTGGTCGCTTCCCAAGAGAGGGAGCGGCAGAGGGATGAGGAGCATTGTGTGATGATGGATACGATGCGACAACTGATGGAGACAGTGCGGCGATTGCAAGAAGAAGAGCCCCCACAAATGGCGGCGGCCTAGTCAGACGACCCAGCGTGCTCAGGAGGACGACGACTCTCTTGAGCATTTTGTTGAGGAGCCTTATAATGGGGATTCTTAATTTATTTTACTTATCATGTTTATTATGGTTTGAAATAATTTTTTCGTTGAACAAATATGACTTGAATAACATTTTGTGTTGAACAAATTGTTTGCTTGAATTATGATGTTAATTTCTTTGTTGATGCATTCATATAAAAATAATAATTATTTATATATCCACTTTAGCATAAATTAATGTATATAAGGTTTTATTTATAATTTAAACAAAACATATATTTCCCAGGGTTAGAACCCTGGGAAATTTCCAGTGATCTATCCTGGGAAATATTTCCCAGTTAGAACCCCGGAAACCACGAATATCCCGGGAAATATTTCCCAGGGTTCTATCCCGGAAAAATTTCCGTGGGAAATATTTCCAGGATAGATCCCGGGAAATATTTCCCAGGATCTATCCTCGGGAAATATTTCAGGATCATCGGGAAATTTCCTAAGGTCACCCCGGGTATTTCCTGCATGGCCGTGGGAAACGTTTCCGGCCAGCTGAAAACCGAGGGATCTAAATCCGTGGGTCATCCCTGGGAAATGTGTATTTTCCCACGGATTTTATGGATTTCCCAGGGTCATAGGCCCTGGGAAACAGCGAAAATTCTTGTAGTGCAGCAGTCTCAAGCTAATCGACTGAAGACCACTGGGAGAGTCTTTACTCTTAGTGGAGCTGAGCCTCTGAGTCTGATGACTTGATTCAAGGTATGTGCTTAATTAATGGAACTCCTTTAACTGTATTGTATGACTCGGGTGCTACGCACTCGTTTATATCACATGATAGGGTCAAGAGTCTCAAATTACCTGTTACTTTCCTTGAGTATGATTTGGTTGTCTCTACACTTACAAATAATCTGTTCTTACTTCTCATGCATGCAAGAAATGTCATATCACCATTAATGGTAGAACCTTTATTGTAAATCTTGTGTGCTTACCTTTAAAGGACCTTGATGTCATTCATGGCATGGACTGGTTATCTTCCAACCACGTCCTTTTGAACTGTTTCGATAAACCCATAGTTTTTGGAACTCCTGTGGAGCCTAAGGATCCAATCTTTCTCTCTGCCAACCAAGTCATGGCTTTGATGAAAGACGAGGCCCAAGTGTACATGATGATGTCTTCCCTGGAATTAGAGAGCCCTCCTGATGTTGGAAGTGTGCCTGTTGTGTGGGAATTTCCTGAAGTGTTCCTGGTGGATGTTTATAAATTGCCTCCTGAGAGAGTTGTTGAGTTCACCATAGATTTAGTGCCTGGAACCGACCCAATATCCATAGCGCCCTATAGAATGTCTCCTCTAGAGCTAGCTAAGTTGAAGGAACAGTTAGAGGATTTGATCCAAAAGCAGTTTATTAGGCCTAGCATATCCCCCTGGGGTGCGCCAGTGTTGCTAGTAAAGAAGAAGGATAGCAGTATGAGGTTGTATGTCGACTATTGACAGCTCAACAAGGTGACCATTAAGAATCAGTATCCCCTCCCTAGGATTGATGTTCTTATGGACTAGTTGATAGGCGCTTGCGTCTTCTCCAAGATAGATTTGAGGTCAGGGTACCATCAGATTCGGGTCAAGTCTGAAGACATCCCGAAGACAACGTTTAGTATGCGTTATGGTCACTATGAGTACTTGGTTATGCCCTTTGGTGTGACCAATGCACCTGTTGTGTTCAAGGACTACATGAACAAGACCTTTCACCCTTTCTTGGATAAGTTTGTGGTGGTTTTCATAGATGACATCTTAGTGTACTCTAAGACCAAGGAGGAACACGAGGAACACTTGAGGGTAGTCTTGCAGACCCTTAATGAAAAGTAGTTGTATGCTAAGTTGTCTAAGTATGAGTTCTGGTTGGAGGAGGTGAGTTTCTTAGGACATGTCATCTCTAAAGGTGGCATAGCCGTTGATCCGGCTAAGGTTGAGACGGTGCTCTAGTGGGAAGCGCCAAAGTCAGTGACCGAAATTAGGAGTTTCTTGAGTTTAGCAGGGTACTATAGGAGGTTTATAGAAGGTTTCTCCAAATTTGCTTTACCTTTGACCCGTCTCACCAAGAAGGGACAGTTGTTTGTGTGGGACTCTAAGTGTTAAGAGAGTTTCCAAACCCTTAAGGATAGGTTAACATCAGCATCAGTGTTAGTTTTGCCAGATCCTAGTAAACCTTTCATAGTATACTGTGATGCATCGAAGCAAGGTTTAGGTGGAATGTTGATGCAAGATGGTAAGGTAGTAGCTTATACTTCTAGCCAGTTGAAAACCCATGAGAAGAACTACCTTACCCATGAACTATATTAGGAGCTGTGGTATTTGCCTTAAAGATTTGGAGGCATTACCTGTATGGAGCAAAGTTTGAGGTCTTTAGTGATCATATGAGTTTGAAGTATCTCTTTGATCAGAAGGAGTTGAATATGAGGCAGTGTAGGTGGATGGAGTTTTTAAAGGACTATGAGTGTGATCTAACCTACCACCCAGGAAAAGCCAATGTAGTGGCAGATGCCTTAAGTAGGAAAACCTTGCACGTCTCCGCTTTGATGGTTAAGGAGATGAATCTGATTGAGGAGTCTAGAGACCTGAGTTTAGCTTGGGAAGTTACCCCTAAGAGCATTAGGCTTGGAACCTTAAAGGTTGCCAATGGTTTGACGGATCAAGTTAAAAAGGGTCAGAAGATAGACCAGTTTCTCTTAGACCAGCGAGAGTTGCTTGCTCAGGGTAGAAACCTTATCTTTAAGGAAGGAAGTGATGGAGTTTTGAGGATCAAGGATAGAGTCTGTATACCAGATGTCCCCGAAGCTTAGAAAATTGATCCTTGAAGAAGTCTTGGGAGTGTGCACCCAGGTGCCACTAAGATGTATCAGGATCTTAAGAGGATGTTTTGATGGCCTAGGATGAAGAAAGATGTGGTTGAATTTGTGTATGCTTGCTTAGTGTACCAAAAGCCTAAGATAGAACACCATAAGCCATCAGGAAAGTTGCAGCCGTTAAGTATCCCAGAATGGAAACGGGATAGTATTTCCATGGATTTTGTGTCCGGACTCCCTAGGACTCCAGCTGGTTTTGAGGCTATATGGGTTGTCGTGGATAGACAGACTAAGTCCGCCCATTACATGGTGTATCTTCTAGTATAGTATCTGATAGAGACCCGAGGTTTACCTCTAGGCTTTGGAATAGTTTGCAAGAGGCCTTAGGAACGAAGCTTATGCTTAGTTCAACTTATCACCCACAGACCGATGGTCAGTCTGAGAGAACCATCCAGACCTTAGAGGACTTGCTTAGAGCTTGTGTGCTAGAACAGTCGGGAAGTTGGGACAAGTTCTTGCCCCTGATAGAGTTTACCTACAACAATAGTTTCCATTCCAGTATTGGGATGGCACCTTATGAAGATCTTTATGGGAGGAGATGTAGGACACCCTTGTGTTGGAGTGAACCTGGTGATAGTGTTGTGTTAGGACCTGAAGTAGTACAAGAAACCACGGATAAAGTGAGGATGATTCAGGAAAAGATGAAAGTGGCACAGAGTAGGCAAAAGAGCTACCATGACAAAAGGAGGAAGGCGCTCGAATTCCAGGAAGGTGACCACTTGTTCTTGAGAGTTACCCCGACAACTGGGGTTGGTAGAGTGATGAAAGCGAGGAAAATTACTCCTAGATTCATTGGTCCTTACCAAATTCTAAAAAGAGTCGGTGAAGTCGCCTACCAAATAGCTTTACCACCGTTCTTATCCAATCTTCATAGCGTCTTTCATGAGTCTCAACTCAGAAAGTACATTCATAACCGTAGTCACGTGATAGTCCCTGATACCATACAGTTGATAGAGAACTTGACTTTTGAGGTATTACCCCTACGAGTCGAGGATAGGAGGTGAAGCAGCTAAGGAGCAAGGAGATTTCCTTCGTTAAGGTCGTTTGGAGTGGGGCTACTGAGGAAAGTGCTACATGGGAGCTGGAAAGCAAGATGATGGAGTTGTATCCGCACCTTTTCAATCGAGGTAAGTAGAAATTTCGAGGATAAAATTTTCATAAGGGAGTGGAGTTGTAACACCCCGTTTTTCGTTAAGCGCTTTTGTATGTGCCTTGTTTGTTTGGAAGATTTAGAATGGGCTAAGTGTGATTTTAGGTGGAAAGTCCCTTTCTTTGGCTTGTGTCTTGTGACTGTCTAAGTCACAAGCACGACCGTGCTTAACAGAGAGCACGACCATGCTCGTTGGGCTAGCGCATCTCACTGACGCTAAGTTGAGCACCCCCGTGCTCAATAGTGAGCACGCCCGTGCTCAAGGGCAGGCCGTGCCTCGTAGGAACTAAGTTGATCAAGGCCGTGCTCAACGAGGAGCACGACCGTGCTCAGGTCCGTGCCTTTAAATACAGAACAGTAACTGAGGGTTTTAGTCTAAAACCCTATTTTGGCAACGGCAGTCCCCCCTAGTGCGGCTGAACCTAGTTTTCTCCCTATTTTCTCTAAACCCATTGCGTTGTTGGAGCTTTAGAGACTCTTGGGAGCATCTGGTTTGGCTGTGCCCATCCGTGTAGGTAACGTTTCCTCCCTCTATTGGTTTCCTTTTCTATTATTTAGATTTGGGGACTAATTGGTTAATGTTCTTGTTTGACCAAGGCTTGGAAGCAAACTGAGCCGCTTAAGGGAACGTGGCCGGTTTGTCGTTTGGAGTGTTGTTGAGGAGTCTTCATACCAGGTATGGGTAGAAGAATAGTATAATCATTAGGCAAGGGGTAGCGTAAGATGAGGGGTTCCCACAGCCCCTTAGTGTTGTTGTTAACTGTTGTTAATGCATGTTACGTCTACTTATGAGTATGCCATGTTCTGTTTGATTATATGATTAATTGTTATATTTGTTGGTTAGTTAATTTGTATGCCTATTTGTTATTATGGTTATTTGATTAATGGTATGCCTGTTATGATGTTGTATGCCAATCGATGCATGTTGACGATGATTGTTATGCCACGAATGTTATTGGCTTATTGATGATGATATGATATGATATGAATGTTGTGGTCTACTGTGATTGATCATGTAATTGGTTGAATGTTGATTGGCTGAGTGTTGGTTATAGTTGAACGTTTAATAAGACTCTAATTGATTTAATAGGGCTCTTAATTAATGTAATGATTAAGGGATTAATTCCCCAATATCTCATAAGACATGGACTGTTAGTAAGAGGTGAGGTTTGATGCCAATTGGATTAGTCAATGGACCCTAGGATCTGATTTGAGAGTGTTAGGGAGCTAAAACTCAAAGAACAAGTTGAATCTGCCCAGAACAGCACAGCTGGCCCAGGAGCACGGTCGTGCTGAACAGGGAGCATGCTCGTGCTTCCAGTTGAATTCTGGAAGATGGCCGTACGTTGAACATGGTCGTGCAGGACAGTGAGCACAACCGTGCTCCACTTAAATGGCAGCACGACCATACTGGGGTGGGTACGCCCGTGCTCCCCTTACTGGTCAGAACGTGAATTTAAGGCTCTAAAGAGGTGTTTTACCCCAGATGTCCCCATTAATGTAATAAGATACCAATCGAATCAAGAAGAACTTGGTAACTTAATTAAAGATTAATTACTATGAATAAGAATAATAAGTTAATTAAGCATGTGCCCTTTGGGTTGCCGCACGTTGATACGCTTTGGTGCTTTTCGGTCAAAGTGACCTCGATGCTTTTTGGTCGAGGTATTGATAAGTTGGACCTTGGTTATTTTTGGCCAAGGAGGCCTTGACCAAGAAATGGTTAAGGTGTTGATGTTGACGTTGATGATGGTGATAAGTCTTGGTTACTTATTGGCCCAAGCAAAGGAGTTGGTTGCCTTGTCTATTGTTGTGCTCATGCATTCATACGTTGAAGTTGTTAGTGGAGGAAGCTCAACATAGGGGAGGTCGTCCTAGAGTATGACGATCTGGCCAAGTCTCGGTGGTTCACCCAAGGTTTGGTCAACCGTGTGCCCCCACGGTGGCGTGTCCTCGTTATGATGCGTCGGCTATCCAAGGGGTTTACCCATGGTTCGGTGGGCTGCCGACATTGGTGCTTTTTGTCCAATGTGGATATGTAACTCCGAAGTTCTTCTTGAGATAATTTGGATCACATACATAATGGAGTAGCAGAGTAGTTTTGCACCACATAGCGTATGTCGGCTGAAATGACATGTTGATATGATTATATTATGTTAATGTTATGTTGTATATTTCTATGTCATGTTATGATGTTCATCTTGCTTAAATGCTTCCATGCCGTTGTGTTTACATGATTTCTTACTCCCTGTTTCTCTCTTTCTGTTGTTTACATGTTTCTCTTTTATGCAAAGGACAGTGAGCAGCCAGTGGAGGATTGACTTTGAGGAGCTGCGACTCTAGTTAGGATGCTTAGTTTGTTTAGTTGTTTTTGTAGTTATAGTTGTTTTAGTTCCAACTGTATTCCAAGGATTTATTCCGGAACGGTTATACTAGCTCTATATGTGACATCGGGGTTGGGTTATGTTTATGTTTATGTTTATGTTTTGTTTATGTTGTATCTTTTTAAACTTCTATGTTTTTCCGTGTTGAGTTGTTACAATGTAAGACCTTTTATCCAAGTTTTTATTTAATGAAATAAATGCATGATTTTATATTACCTCTTTCAAGTAAATGTTTTATTATTAATATGCGGGCTAGAGGGTGTCACACCTTACTCTCATGCAATTATGCCTATATGCTGATGTGGCCACCACAATCCTGTCATATAGATTTTTAGTCAGTCGTCCAAGCGATGCGTTTCCAAACATCTCGGTGTGTCCCTATTCCCTCATCTCTAGTAGGGAGTAGTGCATAAGCATGATGTGCAACTATTCCCCTATTGGGAATAGCGCTATAAGCACATAATGGTGCGCCCCTATTCTCCATAGACCTCAGTGCGTCAAAAAGACCTCAGCCCGTCCTATGAAGGAATAATGCATAAGCACTAAGAGCAGCTCGTCAAGGACTACAAGAGTATCATAGTAGTCTCCCTCTTTTTCGTTAGGGAACTGACCCATGATATTCGGTATCCGTAATCAAATACACTGGCCTCTTGTGTCCGCCCACACGGCTGTGAACAACACAATGCATCTATATGAGTTTCACTGACTCCCCTCGGATCACAACCTAGTGCCTCAACCTTCCCTCACAATCTCAACTCATATCTCAGGTCGCATCATATAAAACAATATTTTTATTAGTCTAGGCACTACTAAATCAAATATCACAATCTCCCCAACATGCATATCTCCCGACCAACATTTATCGTTGCCTAGATGCCAACTAAACATAAAATAAATAATATTACATGTTATCATAAAAAGTATATCGCACATATTAAAAATAATAAAATATTCAAATATCACCTAAGGCACATCAAGGATATTATACACATTAAAATAATAATATAATAATTAAATATCACAAAATACACATAAAATGTATCATCCAGTCAACACTTCACATGCAGTTTAGACATACTAAAATCAGACAACCTCGAATATTATAAAATTAGTCTAATGGGAATAAATCTACAATGTAACACCCTGTTTTCTTTACTATTTTAAATAACATAAATGTGGATGAATTTGTTTATATATTTATTCGAGTGTTATAAAATTATTTTGAATAAACGGAGTTGGTCATTTAATTCTACTTAAACGTAGAAAGCTACGATTAAAATTTAGGTTGAAACGACGGGCGAATCCCAGCTTGCTATTTCTACTGACAGTATATTTATACTGATCATGAGACCTAATTTTAACTCGTGAATGAAAAACTTAAGATTTTTATTTTATTTTCTACGATTGTGTATTTTTAGAATTATTTCATTAAAAGTGAAATAATTTATCTTTTACGGGTGAAATATGTAATCGGGTAAACGGCGGAGCGAACCACGGAGTTTCAAAGAGCAGATAAAGGAGTTATCTTATAATTTTGGATGATTCATGATGGTGAGTCACAATGTGAACACATTAAATGTTGCACATGGTCATCATTACAAACTATTAGGAATTTGCAAACTAGTCCTTATACTTTTGGAATTTTGCAAAATGGTCCCTAGGAGTTATTTGCACCTAAGTCCTTGAAGAAGCCACCTCCTTTACACTTAATCCCTCCCTTGGACGCAGCCCTCTATATATATATAGACCATCACACTTTATTTTCTTCCTATTACAAGTTTAACACAAAAACACCAAAGTTCATAAGTCTTAGAATCATTGTGTGAAGCAAGTCATTGGATCTTTACTTGTTTTTGGATCTTCAAGAGGTAAATCATCTTCTCCTTTACTAATCATGTTTATGTTTTTCAATAAGTTTCAAGATTCAAAGCTTTATTCATCTAGGTTTTTCACTTTTAAGTTTCTAGATCTAGAACTTTGAAAATCCATAACAAATTCTAGAAAAATCCCATGATGTTGAAACCACTTGCTATGCTCTTGTAATCATGTGTATTATCTATATCTAAGAGCATGTGATGATCGAAAATTTCCTTCCTATTTAACTTGAGTTGGCCGAACCTATGGAGAAAGGATCCATGGAGTTTTGTTTTCTTTCATGTATGATCATGTATTCAATATGACATGTATGATACCATGCCTAAATCCATGTTAGCCAATCAAAATGATATTTCTAACCCTAAGTTCATGTGATGGCCGAATCAGAGGAAGAGTTTTGATAGAGTTTTGTTCATTGTTTTGATCTATGATCATGTCTTTCAACATACATACATGTACACTTCCTCATTGGTTCATGAAACTACAAACCCTAACCCTAGGATTTATTGATGTCCGACCTTGAGACTTGGAGGATTAGGATGATTTTGATTTCCTAATCTTGTTGTTTAGTCTTAATCCATTGTCTTAAGTATGTTAGAAACCTTAATCCATGACTTAGGATATTTTTGGAATTGGTTAAGCTACTAAACCCTAGTAGGCCGTGACCTATATAGGTTTATTTAGTTATGTTTTAGTTGTTTGATTAAGGTATTGATTGGTTGTGTGTTAAAGGTTAACTGTGTTTACAGCGTACGAGGATTTACGACACCCGACGAGTTATTACTTTTTCACCGAGGAACTTCGAGAGGTAGGAGGGGTTACCTGACGGGTTATTCGGATGGTCACATGTTCTTCTTTGTGGTTTGTATATTTTTATTTATGTGTTTGGGGTGTTTTCAATTTATTTTATTCGGCTATGTGTGTTTATAGCTGTAATTTATTTATCTGCTTTTAATTTATTTAATTAGCTGCAGTTATTTATTATATTACTGTGATGCATAATCTGCCTGTAATATATTGATGATGATGATGTTGGATGTTGTTTGTGAAGCCTGACAGTGGTCAGTGCCCAACCGATTAATCAGATAAAAGCGTTAATAAGCGGTATAAATTATATTCAATGTTTTTATGTGAAAATGTTGATATATAATATTTATGGAAAATATTATTTGGGAAAAATAATAAGTATTTGAGAAATATTATTATTTTAATGATTTATTAATAAAAAATTGATTTATGAGTCACAGAGAGGGCGTAACTATGAAAATATTTTACTACTTTTACTAGCTATATAATATATTCCGCAATATTATAAAATGTTGTTCTATGAAATTTATCTCCGAAATAAGTTAACAGTGATTTTAAAAAAATGTTTAAGTGGAGAAAGCTGAGTTTTGGCTTTAAATTGGTTTAAAATGATGTAACGACGGCAATTTGGAAAACCGACGACGACAAGTATTTTAGAGACGACAACGCGTATTTTTGGTGAACTTCAAATCTCTGTAACCCTCTTTTCTGAAAATGATATTTTCGGTAACCGGTGTTTTATGACGGAATTTGCTCATATAATAAGTTTTCCATAAATCAAGTTTTGAGTTGAACATGATTTTAAAGATTTTAGAACTTAATAGCCGAGACGTCGGGATATTAAAGTTTTGTGCATTGTGGACTTAATGTCTACTATATACAAGAGGTATACTATGCGTTAAAGAGGAGTTTAATGATGTTTTCTATCACCACGAACTTAAGACTGATTGCAAGATCTAAAGGTTTCGTGATTGAGCACTCGGATTATGAAATCCTGTGTTGTTAATAATGTTTTAAAGACGTTTTGAGTTGAAGGTGGTCGAATGTTTTGTGTACTTCGACAAAAGAACATTATTCACAAAGAGAAAAGACGAGAATAAAATGTTTTACATGCATTTAAGCTGACGTGCTTTCGAATTGAGTTGAGCATGGCACCTTAATGGTATACATGTAGTTAATCATGATATCGAGAGGATATTCATGCCATTGTACGTTGTGTGGACAATGAGGACCAATTGTGTTAACGGCCACTGTACCTTGTGTGGACAATAATGCATGGTCTTGCGAGTGCCTTTCTGGCAACTGAGTTTGATCAACTATGCATGTTGTTGATATCTCCGGGAGATTAGGTAAAATGTTAGAGAACGATTATTGAAGTGTATGATGCATATTTTAAAACGACGACGTTTGGGTGTGTATCCCTTTGAGATGCTATGATGTGTGATACCTTATTTGTGAGAGTTTAACTGATATGGATATATATATACGTATACATATGTTTTGTTGTGTCGTGCATGTGGTCCTCGCGTTATGACTCAAATGTCGGTTTCTCACTCTTGCATGTTTTCTTTCCGTTCTCTACTCGTGTTATATTTTATCTGCGATTAGATGGATCCAGAGATCCCCTTAGCCCATCAGCGGTTGAGGACGATCACATTTGATCGGGCCCACTATGCTGGCGCATGGGAGATAAATCCCGGGGCTTTGAGTGCAACATACTATGGCCCATCTACGGAGACAGCAGTCACGGCAGCTGGGGGACACATTTCGAGACTACATATGGTGGAGACTTGTGAGATATTGTTACCTCCTTTATGGCAATACCTACAGTTTTTGAGGGATCATGGATTGCTTGATTATCCGCACCAGCCTGTTGAGCCGCTTCGGGTGGCACCTGTAGCAGCAGCAGTACCAGTTGAGGTGGAGCTGGATGAGATAGGGGAAGATCCCAAGGAGCATTTTGAGGAGGAGCTTGAGGTTCACTCACCGACCTTTGCGGATGACCCAATGGGTGAGGTAGTAGATGTATCTTCACCGGATACACCTTCAGTGAGTGTAGGTGATCATTCTAATTCCCCCAGTAGTTCTTATTAGCTTTGACCAGCTTAGGTATAGTCATTTTTAGAGTAGCGAGTCTTTCATCAGTTTTTGATCAGGCTACTGAGAGCCATTTATTTTGATTATGGTTCTAGTTGTGTCGCTACTGTTTATGAATGTCTTTACTTTTTCTTATTTAGTGTGATGGAGAAATGCCTATCGTGATGGAGGCTCTTTTGTGATCTCCTATGGTTATAGTTTTATGTTTTGTATAAAACTTATGATGCTTATTTACGCTTATGACGTACATCTCCGAGTTGGTTGCGTTGTCTTGAGTTGATAATACGAAGGAGGAAAATTTTCAAATTTTATCACAATTTCCGTAAAGGTAAAACATTGAAAGTAACATTTTCCGAAAGTAACCAGCATTTTAGTTTTATTTCCGCATTTTGGGTAACTATGTGACGGCCCCCCAGAAAGGGTGTCGCATACAATCCTCATATCATCATTGGTACTACAGAGTAGTCCCCAAAGTGATATTGATATTGTTGATTACTCGCCTACTTGTAGGGTTTAGGTCGCCCTACATCATTATTGCATATAATGTTACTTCACCATTTCAAACAATAGGAAGCTTCTTTCCCCCACCTGAGGTATCGTAGGCTAGCTTAGGAGCAACGAAACAAGCCCTCTCTAAAGCTCCTCAAATCTTCCACGCTTGGTTCACCACCCTCCGGGGTTCCAAAAATTCACCCGATCACATCATTGTGAAGCACACGTTCGGTGTAACCCAAATCTGAAGACGGAACTGAAAACCGATAAACGGATTTAAAGATAACCTCAATACCGTCGCCAACGACATTCTGGCATAAAAGGACATAGGCTTACCTTAGCCTACTCAAGAAAAGAAACGTAGGATGATTAAGTAGACGTCGTGAGGATCACAACAGTATAATCGGTTTCTCGATAGGAAGAACGGATTGATCACAAACCCCTCCGAAATTTTCTCTCTCACTTCCTCTCTTCCCTCTCTCACTAAAAAGTCTGATTCTGCAACCTTTTATAAGGTTCTCACGAAATTACTAATTGTTTTTTACACCTGGCGTTCAGCGCCTAACAACCAGTGCTGGTTGTACTGCACTACCTTCCTCCCCCAATCCTAGAGTGCCACGTGTCCCTGTAGCCAGCACTCAGCGCCTAGAATGCTATGCTCAGCGCCCATGTTGTCCAGCACTGCATATTCATACGTTTTATCGCGTTTTGAGCTCGTTTGAAGTTCGATTGACTTGAAGTTTGAAACATAGACTCCTATATACCTAATGAATAAGATCAAGTCCTCGCATATGCCTAATCTATTGCTCAAAAATAAATTTCCTATTGTGCAATCATAAGCGTTCTAAATGGTATAGAGAAAACCCTAGAACGTTTTCTCATTCGATTCAACGCTGGTTAATCTCTTACTTTCCATGCAAGGTTCCCAATACCTAAACATGTATTAGACCTTAAATTAAAGTCTTAAACCTAGTCATCAAACATATAAACAATGCATTAAAACACGGATGTTACAATTTTCTTGGTCTCAGGTAAAAATATAAATAAATATATCGTTACTGGTAATACAGTGTAGATAAAAAGCAGGATGTTACAGTCTTGCTCCACTATAAGTCATAATTATTAAGTTTTTACTTTCAAAAAGCTATCATCGACTTAGATTTTCCAGTTAACTTGAAATATCAGTCTTTAAAGACAAAAGTCTCTTTGGCATAAAATCAAAACTCTGTGGCTGAAACTAAACCATTTTGAAGTAAGGTTTGAACTTAGGTACATTAGTATCAAACTTATCAAAATAGTTTTCCGAAAAATACTTTAAATACTTAAAAGGGGGTTCTGCCACTTTTTACTGTATTTAGGGTCTAAACTCCGTAGTTTCAAAAATATAATCATTTTTCCCAAATCTTTCACTTTCCTAAGTTCCAATACCCAGAAATGAATATATTAAAAACACGACACGAGAAGCGGCCACACAGTGCTTTGACCTTTAAGTGTTACATATTTTTTCTACTTGACGCAAAGGTTTGGTATCTGCATCATACACTTTGAGAGAAATCCAAGGTTTCTATTCTTTTTCCATGGCTAAGTTTTCCTTCTTCCACGGTAGGATTCTATTCCCTTATATTTGGTTTGAGTTTTGGCAATACATTTGTTTCCTCTGATGTGATGTCATTGTTATCATCTTCTATATATACAAATGTTATTTGATTATCATTTAATTGGTTTGTAATAAAAGCGCTGCACTTTGTTGATGGCTTGAGACATTACGCCTGTCAAAAAGAAAAGTGACATTATGGCTCAATTGTATGGAACGCTGGTGTTTGCCATATTATGATATATTTTTTATTTTTTATATATATGATAATATCTAAATACCTTGTTATATACTTATATATGTTGTAGTATAGTATATTTAATTTTATTTGGGTCGATACATCAATGCTTGTATTTGCTGGATGATCTTTTTTTTTTATGTTAGCAAAGTATTTTGTTTGTTTTATTAATTGCTACAATTTATTTTAGTTTAAAAAGGAAACAAAATTAATTCCATCATTTAAAAAAAAATAACATTATTATCATAATAATTAACCATTATTATTATTATTATTATTATTATTATTATTATTATTATTATTATAAACTCTCTCACATTCCTAAAAAAATAATAAAGTCCAAACCATTTCAAAGGATTAAGTTAGTTGTGACAACTAGGTTAATCCAATATCTTTTTAGGATGTAATAGTTACGACAACTCTAAAATCCTAAAGTTTTTATTAAAAAAATAATAATAGACAAAATCGAATATTTTTATAAAAAACTAATTTATTTCAAAATATTAACTTAGTTGTGACAACTAAGATTAATTCTACAACTTTTTTAAGATGCAAGAGTTGCGACACCCCAAAAAATCTTAAAGTCTTTTTTTATATATATAAAAAAATAAAAACATACCAATAAAAATAAAATCAACCAACCCATAATTATTTTTTAGAAGAATTACGTAACTTTGACTTCCCTCTCGTCCAAAGGATACATAGGAGCGGGGACTACCCCTGTCGAACTATACAAATAAATAATTTTTTTGCGTCTTAAAACTAAATTTAATTAAATAAATAAATCTTTGTGGTCGTTGTTCTCTTAGGGGTAATATTTTAAAATTTATCATAATTTTACACATTTAGTTAGAGGTAACCGTTTTAAACGGACGGTGTAGGGTGTTAATACCTTCCCTACTCGTAATCGATTCCTGAATCTAAACTCGGATACATAGACCATTGCTTTAGGTGTCCAATTGTACCATTCCATTTTTATGGATAAAGCGATTAGTGACGACTCCAAAAAATTCTTTATAAATCAATTAAAATTCGCCATTTTTTCGCGACGCCCTCTGGGACAGTTGTGACATTGTCGTTTCTATCTAAAATAAAACCCAAGAATATTGGAGAAGCTCTTGGAGATGAAAGCTAGATCTTAGCTATGCAAAAAGAGCTAAATCAGTTTAAAAGGAATGATGTTTGGTCACTAGTTCCAAAGATAAAAGGAAAATCAGTTACTGGAACAAGGTGGGTCTTCAGAAACGAGCTTGATGAAGATGGCAAAGTGGTCAAAAACAAAGCAAGGTTAGTAGCTCAAGGCTATAACCAATAAGAAGGTATTGATTACACTGAAAATTTTACACCAGTAGCTAGAATAGAAGCTATTCGCATACTCATGTCATATACTGCATTACATCATATTACTTTATTTCAAATGGATGTAAAAAGTGTATTTCTTAGTTGAATAATTGAAGAATAAGTATATGTTAAACAACCACCTGGTTTTGAAGATAATGATAAACCAAATCATGTTTATAAGCTCAAAAAGGCTCTATATGGATTGAAGCAAGCACCTAGAGCTTGGTATGATAGACTCAATTCTTTTCTCATGCAAAATGACTTTATTATAGGAAAAAGTTAATACAACTCTCTTTAGAAAAAGATCTAAAAATGATTTCATTATAGTACAAATCTATGTTGATGATATTATATTTGGTGCTACTAATGAAAAGCTCTGCAAAAATTTCTCTAAGCTTATGCATAATGAATTCGAGATGAGCATGATGGGAGAATCAAAGTTCTTCCTTGGTCTGCAAATCATACAGACAGATGATGAGATATATATCCATCAACAAAAATATACCAAGGAGATCTTAAAGAAATATAAGTTGGACACAACAAAACAAATGAAAACTCCCATGGAAGACAATGCAAAATTGAACAGAGATGGGGAAGGTAAAAAGGTAGATCAAACTGTCTACAGAGGTATGATTGGTTCTCTTCTGTATTTAACTTCTAGTAGACCTGATATTCAAATCAATGTCTTCATGTGTGCAAAATTCCAATATGACCCAAGAGAATCACATCTCAAAGCTGTTAAAAGAATATTTAGATATTTGGTTGGAACCACTAATCTTGGTTTGATGTATCTAAGAACACAAGAGTACAGATTAGTTGGCTTTTGTGATGGTGATTATGCTGGAGACTGAGTTGAAAGGAAAAGTATAAGTGGAGGATATCACTTTATTGGAGCAAGTTTGGTCTCATGGACAAGCAAAAGACAAACTACAATTGCACTGTCTACTGTAGAGGCAGAATACATTTCAGCTGCAAGCTGTTGTTCGCAGCTTTTATGGGTAAAACATCAACTTGAAGATTACTTTATTTTTGGACATAATATATCTTTTTGGTGTGATAATTCTCGTGTTATTTGTTTATCAAAGAATCCCATACAACATTCTAAGGCTGCATCCAAGCTTATTCCAAAAGGGAGTTTTCTACATGTCATGCTGATCAACTATGTCATACCAAGGACAAGTGCTCGAGATAATGTCAACAAGATGGATAAATTTGCTCTATTTCATCTTTTGAGTCTAAGAAATATAGATCTGAATGATCTAATCTTAAAATATATGTTGAAGATGGTGAAGCCCCAGAATAGAACCTCCTACACCTATGGGATGTTAATCACCAGACTGATGGGCATCAAAGGTATTCCACTCACTGGAAAGGATGATATGGCAAGGAAAACAAAGGAAAGAAACCTTCAAAATAGTCTGAAGAAGAAACTGCTGAAGAGTTTGATGACCAAGAAGCTACTGAGGTGTCTGAACCTTTGGACCCTAAGGTCAGACCCAAGCTTTAGGTCAAGAGGAAGCTGGTCACCACAGATGATGATGATGATGATGACCAACCAATTTCCAAGGTTTTGAAGAAGGAAAAGGTTAAGGAGTAAGCTGCTACTAGTAACACCCCAGTTTTTACTATTCTTCAATATTAGAATATATATTTGTTTATATTATTTATTTGGAGTGATTAATTATCTGGGGGTTTATTTTTTAAAATGGTTTAATTTGAGTAATTTTATTTACTCATTTAAAATTATTTTAGTGGGTGCGTTAGCACTGAGTTACTGCAGTGCATACATACTTACAGGGCAATAATATTATGCCATTGTTACTATTATTCTGTGTTGAGAAAAATATTTTAAATAATATGATTCAAAGGAATTTATTTTCAGATGTTGCTCTATTTAATTTTAGTTTTTAAAATAAATTAGTTTAGTGTTAACTGGAGATTAATTTTGGATCACCGATTTACTTAGTTGACTAGTTCAATCATCAAACTTTACACTAATTTGAATTCTGAAATTGTATAATTGTCACTTATTGTTTTTAGATCTAAGGGTTAATATTATTATTCTTTTTCTAAACTTTATCTCAACCTCACATTTTACCTATAACTAACTAAAAGAAAAAGAAAACAAAAGCAAAATAAAACTCTCTCTCCTCGTTTTATTTTCTTTCACGACAACCCCTCTCCCCCACATTTCTTCTTTCTTTTTATCTTCTTCTTCTTCCTCCCTTCAACTTCATCTTCCCCCTTCTCACCACACCAGTCGTGCACCACCACTAGGGAGGACCTCCGACGGTCGTATGCCGCCCCTGGAACGTTGCTCGTCGAGCCTCTCGCCGCTGGACTGGGGAAGATCACTGTGTCGCTATCTCTGTCTGTTCGCAGCGCGCCTCCACCGCCGGTGGGTTTTCCGACGCTGTCCAAGACCGTCCGGTCACGTCCAACCACCGTGCCTAGTAGGGAGATGACACCCACGTTAAGAGCTCGTGGAACCGCACTAAGAGCCATGCTGAAACGAAGCTCCAATGTTGCTCCGTCGTGCCTCCACCGTCGCAGCCGCGTCGAACCTCCAAGACAGCCACCACAACTTCTTTTTCTTCCGTGGGTAAGTGTTTACCCCTAATCTCTTGTAGCTGAAAAATCCCCAAATTTATTTTGAAAACCCTAACCCTAGCTCTTTGATTTCATACAGTGATTTGAAATTAAAACTTGTTTTTATGCAATTGAGACTATGAATTAGTGTTTCCCTAAACTAATTTTATTGTTCTTTGGCTAGATTGAATTTCCCCCTATTTATGTTATGAACCCTAAAGCCCCAATCTGATTTTATTTGAAATTGGTTATATTTTTGTAAAATTAACTAGATATCTATGTAATTGGGACTATTAATTGATGTTCTGACAAACCGATTTCGCATTTCTATGAACAAATCTCATTTTCCCCAATTTCACTAAAACCCCAAAATTTCATCTTAACTTAAAACATTAATTTGTTTCTATTTTAGTACAATTGAGACTTTTAATTGATGATTTCTAAGTTCAATCTCTTGATTCTCAAATTAAATTAAAGTTTCCACAACTTTTGTGATGGAGCACTATTTTTACCCAGATTGATTTTATTGGAAAAATAAAATCATTTTTTTAAAATTAAATATATGTTTTCCTTTGATTTTATGTTTTTAAGATTATGAATTTGTGGTTATGCTGTTTGACTGTTGTATGTGCTTGGACGTTCTCCCTATGTTGATGTTTGTGATTGTACTTCCTTGGGAGAACAACTTTTGTATTTTCGGAGTTGTCGTGGATTTACCTACATGGGTTGTGAAACGTATAGGGATCGGGATATCATTGAGAAGGAAACAAATTGTTGGAGCACCAAGGAGTGGATCTTTTTTCTGGTCTACAAAGGTAAAAGGAGTTTACCTGAGGGGTTTTAGTAGTTACATACTTAATTGCTGTGTTTTGAGTGTACGTTGATTTTAATCATAGTAATGATTTCGTTGAGTAAAATGATTGGAGTTTGATTTGATGTTTGAAGTTTTTAGAGTTATTGTTATTGATTATGTGAATGTTGTAAGTTATGTTGATTGAGATTTATTGATTGATGGTGATTGGCTGAGGGCATGAGATTGGACATTGCTTGTTAAATGAGGACTAAGTCACTAAAAGACTTCAAACAGAAAATTTGAGAGTTGATTTCAATTTCAAGTGTAAAGCCTTTTAAGAATAAAAGTGATTATAACTTGAGGACTTTTGTTAAAAGTCACATTTTGAGAAAGTCATAGATGAATTGTAAATGAGTGATAGTAAGGATGGTTTTCTGATAAGTCGCATTTATTTAGAATTCCCTAAAACGTTTCGAAAAGAAGAAAAAGAAGATGAAAACTTAAGAAAATCTTCAAAAGTGAGGAAGGAAAAGTTTTTGGAAAAAAGGAAGATTCTTTTTATGAGTTTTACAAAAAGATTTTTATTAAAAATGAAAGGATTTAGAGAAAAGCTTCATTTATGAGTTTATGGATAAAAGTACCAAAAGTTGAGAAAATGTTTTAGTAATTTTGAAGTTTTCAGAAATTGTTTATAAAAGAAAAAGATTTTGTAAAAATGTATTTACAAGAGCGAAAAATGTCTTTGTGATACAAAGTTGACAAAACATGTATTTGTTTTTCGATTTAGCTTTCACTTAACGAAAAACCAAGTGGAAAAGAAGAAAGTGAAAAGACCTAGATTGCCGAAATGACGGGCTAGATCTGGATGGCCGAAATATCGGGCTAGATCTGGATTGCCAAAATAACGGCCTAGAGTTCCAGTTTGAAATTTGAGGAAAAGGAAATGACCTAGATTTCTGAACCAAGAGATAGGGCTGGATCTGGATTGTCGAAATATCGGGCTGGATTCGGATTGCCGAAATGTCGGGCTAGTGTTCCTACTGATAAGAACCTAGATTATCGAGATGTGTTGCTAGTGTTCATTTGAGAAAGAGATTTTAAATCATTGATTTTGTTTTAAAATCCTATATTGGTATTAAAATCAATTTAATACCTGAATAAAAGTAGCCGGGAGCTTTAAGCTTCGATGAGGAAAGAACGAAGCGAAAAAGAAAAAACAAAACGAAAACCATTGGTTTACATGCATAGTATGGCAGACGTGCCATTGTGTATCGAGCTACAGTTTCACAAAGGGTGAACTAGTAAATTGGATAGTTACAGACCAAAGTTATATTCTTTAGTCTTTGGGTCTGTTAGGGACATCCGAGCTCGAAAACTGACGGAAGGCTCGGGCATTTGCAACCTCGGTGGAAATCGGTTACACTGCCCGTAATGTACTCAATCAAGAACTATTCAAAATTATTTAGGTGAGACGTTCTACCCTAAGACAATTGGGGTTCTGACCTAAATTGAGAGGCCCACCTAACACAAAATAATTGTGTTATAGGGATTATTGCGGCCTATCATGATCGATGAAGGGAAGTTAGGATCTCCAGAGATTTACGAAATAGATAGTGGATATTGAAGTGACATGAAATGTTTTACAAAAATGCATTGGTTGCCGGGTATGAATCCCTATTGGAATAATTGTTATGTTATGAATCAATGTAAGTCATATGTCAGTTGTTTTGTGATTCGCATATGTAGCTACTATGATAAAACTCATATGTTGGTATCTCACCTTTGCATTATTTCCATTTGGTTTCTATTTGTATCCTGATTTTGTGTACATATAAAGTAGAGGATTTTCTAGCTTCACTTAGGATATTAGTCCCGATTTTGAAGAGGTCGTTGATCGTGGTGATGACCACGGGGTTCTCTAGTGGGTAGCTTTTAGAGCGGCCAGCTTAGGATTTCCTTTCGGGTTATTTGGTTTTGAGAAGATCTATAGGTATGTTTCTTTGTGAATTTTTAGTTTGAGATTCAGCTTTGCATGTTGAAAACATTTTCCCGAAAATTTGTACGAGGTGGTGGTCTTGTCTGTATTATGACCAGAATTGGTATGTTGATGTGTGAAACTGTTGGGAATTTGCATATAAAAAAAAATAACGCAGCGGAAAAATTCCCATCGAAGGATCCTTGCGAATGGTCATGATTCATGGTTAGAAGATTTACCTCTTGAAGCGATGACAGTGAATTAAAATCGTCTATCACGAACACCGCACGAACGATGTCTCTAAGATATCCACACGAGCAGATTCCGTGAACGTCCAACGTCACGAAACCGAAGCGTCTCTGTCTCACAGTGCTAGCTTCGAAAACCGAGAACTACTGCTCACTATCATTCTCTATGTGCGGCTAGGGTAAAACAAAACCGTGTTGGCACAATAGCTTAAGTGGTCTACTTATAGCAGCGCCTCCTTAAGTGACTTAGTGAGCAGCGTTTGACCTAAGCCCCATGTACTATGTGCTAGGCCCAATAGAAAAGTCCAACTCTCCTTTTAATGCTTCTTTTAATCTGCTCTTATGTGTGTGACCCTATAGGTTCCCAAAACGTTAGTAGTAATATTAAATCCCATTTAATATTACAAACAGTGAGCGGTATCTAGCAATACATCACTGCTACCTAAGTAGTAAGAAAGTCAGTGATCTGACGAAACCTTTCTGTGACAAATATTCATGTGCATTATTATCCCTTTGTCCATATATCTATATTGAACACAAGACATGGAATGTGTCACCCTTGTATGGTTCAATATCATGTTCCCTGATACCCGAGTAGACTTAACAACAAATGAGGTCAATATCTCATATTGACTCATTTCAGCACGGCCATGCATTTTACAGTCTCACTCTATCAGGAGGCCCACGGATATTACTCCTGTTATGTAGGAGGGACAAATTCCATCTAGGTCACTCACATCCCTCTGCATGGCTCGTGGTATGCCCAATGTCCGTCTTTATAATCATCCTATTACAGATGACGTTTGACGATATTAAAGCACACGACTCCTCATGTAGGGATCGTAGCGATTTCAGCTCGAAGGATTGCATACACCATTGTCACTATGAGAACTACTTATGACACTCACACAACGTTCCATGTAGTGTTCTCATGGTGGGTCAATCCAGTACATCATTACTCTAATGTGTACCTACGTGGCGACTCGATATCTCATATCCATGACCCGTGAGATATGGTCATCAGTCTGCACACATAATAGTCTCAATGTATTATTATTGTCCTTATTAATAAAATACTTGACTACGGATATTTAAGAATAGGATTTCATTGTTCAATAGTGTCTCACGATCAAGTAATATAATTGATATTCTATTAAACTGAAATTTCTATTCTAAGGACTTTATTATGTTTAAATAAGTAACACAATAAACTGAAATGCCTCATATCATATATATATATATATATATATATATATATATATATATATAATAGCAAGATACAAATGTAAGTCTGAGAAATACACTGACCTCTAGAGCTTACACCAACAGAAACGTGGTTTTACTATTTTAACGCATGGCTTAAATTTTTCAGTATTCTGCAAGAAAATTTTTACACACACTTTCATCACTTATAGAGAATTATACGAGTTATTTTCCGAAAGCAACCGGCAAATTGTTTTTTTTGTTTTTTATTTTACGCAACGAGTCAGTTTATGTAGCACCGAGGGAGGCGTTACACTACTCCTCACAAGGGATTAAAGAGAAATGCAGTAGCTGAGGCTAGTAAAGTCAGAAGGTCTATAAGGCTGAAGACTGCTGACCCTTCAGATTTGTTCACCTGCAATCTCACCAGTAAGGTTGTCTGAATCCTTATCTGCTCCACTCATTCATGTACCCTCACCTTCTAACTCTTATTCCATATCATCATCACACAACATTCCCCTCCATAATCAAATGACCATTGTTGAAAACCTCCTTGCCTTATCTCTCAGACGTTTCAATTTAAATCTTACTCTTGATAACACCTCACCAAAACCATAATCTTATCCTCACCAGACCACTTATCAGATCACTACTCCTCACCATTTCCCTCACCACAACAAGAAAATCAAATACTTGTTCCCATTTCCCAAGTATTGGATTCTCTCATCTCACCAACTTTTAACTCTCAATCACAACCCCTCTCACTACAAACATCACCTCACAGTGGCATACCAAAAACCAATATCTCTCCATTCAAATACATTTCCACTATCCCAAAGCCATTTAATCAGATTAACCCTGATCTTTTAAGTTCATATATCTTAAGGCAATCGGCAACCTCATTGCTGAACAGGCTGCAGCAAGGCCGAATCAAGCCTCTTGGAAATACAAGCACAACCCCTCTTCTTGTATGGGGCCAAATACAGTGTTGAAAATCCGTCCTGACAGAGGAACATTTTGCAAGAAACAAAAGTTGGACCCAAAGTCCAAGAAGCCATTTATTTGGCTAGAAAGGAAGTGCAAGAAACTGAAGTTCCTAAGGTGGTCAACATCCTTTATGAGTCACCCTGAACCAAGACTCTTTCAAGACCCCGATCATCATAGAGAACTCTATCTGGTTGAGAAGCTTTAGATGCCAACAGATAAAGCCTGACTCTCATCTTATCAGATACCTTGGAGCTATCCTGATAATGAAGAAAGAGCCGAAGCAAGGCAACTCCACCCCTTCCAACCTACCTTCGTTTTCACTCATTTTCTCTTTATTTTACCTTCAAGTTTTTATGAAAACCCTTTTTCATTTTACTCTTTTGATTTTCGTATTTCTCTTGAAAATCTATCTTGGTTTTTCACCAATCTATCTCCTCTTGTTTCTTACTTATCCAATTTTGAACATATTTCTTTTAGGATTCCTTGTTTACAACCTTTTGGTTCGTTTCACTCAGTGTTTCCTTTAACCCTTTCTCTTTTTCCTATAATCTTTTATCTTACTTTCATTTATTCTTCTGGTTTCTCCATTCCCTAGCATTGTCTGGAAATTGTTCCTTATGAACCTCCTAAGACATCAGATGCCATTTCTTAACCCAATCCCTCCTCTTCATCTACACATGTTGACTTTGCTGAAATGGCATCCACTATCATTGGTATGGATCCTGTTGCTAGAGCTAAAATCAACGATCTTTGTGAAACGATGGAAACGGTCATGACCCTTCTTATAAAATTTATTAAAAAGAAAACTCCTTGATTTTGTTTTGTTATTTTCTTTTGAATAGCAATGTACTTGTCAACGATGTTCTTTATCAATATATGAATACTCAGTTCTATATCTGCGTGTTTTTCTTTTTGCTGATGACAAAGAGAGAGAAAGAATATAAGTATAAAATAAAATAATGAGTATAAGAGAAAATATACAAAGGGGGAGAAAATATATACAAGTATAGAAATAATCATTATATGTCTGACTGTAATCGTAAGTATAAAAATATAATGCGCCTGAAATGTTGTTTTGCATCATATCTCTAAAATGCTTTCTATGCTCTGATCATATGCTCTTATAATTCAAAAGCCAAATCCTAAAATTTGTTTAAGGCAAGCATAAGTTTAGGGGAGCATAACTATATTCGCTTGATCATAGACCTTACTAATGTTTTATTTAAAGTTCATTAAAATCATAAGAAAATATTTGTCATCATAAAAAAAGGGAGATTGTTAAGTCTAAGTTTTTGACATCTCTGATTTTGATGAATCCAAACAAAGAATTATTTTAATTGAACCTCTTGAAATCTGATAATATGTGTATAGTATGCAGGTCATAAAGCAAGATAATTATGGCAAAACAGTAAGTCTCAAAGATGCATCTGTGTTATGATAACATAATGCGTCTGAAGAAAGACTCGGTATCTACAAGACTACGAAAATGCGTCTGATCCTACAACTTGACTAGAAGTCTTTCACTTCACTTATATTCGAAAGTCAAGAATATTCCCTTGCATTTTCTAATCAATAAAATCGATTTCAGAAGCTCAAACCATCAATCCATGTTTAAAATTCCTTTTGTTGCAAAAGGCAAAATAACCTTTACTCGATCGTAGACCTGTGTTGCACAAATAAGGAAAGTCGCGTACCCAAGTCTGAAAATCAACAAGCACTGCTCTGAATCAAGCTGCACTTTGATAAAGCAATGCCAACATATACGTTCAACTTGTCTTGAAGCTCTCCAACGATCGTAAACATTAACTGCAAGCTCAGAATGACTCTTTGGCATTAATGGTTGAAGAACAAAAGTTTTACTCATCTGAAGAACTCTCCACAACGGATTTATTGCTAATGAGTATAAATAGAAGACTTTGAAGACTGTTTAAGACATACACCTGAACTTATTCACTCAAGCATTCAATACTCTCTTCGCATTCAAAGCTCTCTAAGTTCTTCTTCTTAGAACACTTCTCTGCTCACTCATTTGTATTTATTGAGAAGTCTTTATTGCAGTCATACCTATATAAATAGTTATTCACTCATTGAGTATTACTCAGTTGACTTGAAAAGTTGTAAATCTTGAAGCTATTGCTTCATTCCACTCTTACCATTTGTAGAGCCTGAAGAGGCTTGCTGAAAGAATACTTGTTTGAGCCTGGAGAGGCTAGGTGTGCAAACAATACTTGTTAGTTGAGTATGCGAAGGCTAGGTATGCAAACAATACATATCTGTAACTTGATCAATTATAGTGCTAATACTTGATGAACCAAGGACTGAACATAGCCCAAGGTTTGGGGTGAACAAGTATAAATCTGTGTCAACTCTCCTTCATTATCTTCTTAAGTGTGCTTTATATTTATTATGTTAATTGGGTTGATAGTGCTAAGTTTTCATAAATGATCTTTTTATCAGACGAATCCTTGTGTCTGAATCTTTATCTGAAGAAAACTTTGCTATTTACGAAAAAGTTAACTAAAACACAATTCAACCCCCCTTCTCGTGTTTTAACCTATTCATTTTAGATAGTTCTTTACCCAAGTTTCTGTTAAGCTTTGATATATCTAATATATTGTTTTCCAAAGCTCTGATATAATATGGATAAAGTCTTAAAGATGTTCTAATACATGTCTGCATATATTAACATGTCTGAACAAGATATGTCTTTTTGTTTTAAATCTTATAAGGTTACTTAAATCATTTTAATGTTTGTCATCATAAAAAAGGGAGAGATTGTTAAGTCTCTAAATGTCTGATGTGCATTTGCCTAAATTTTAATGAAAAATATACATTTGTCAATGATTTAATTGAAATACATTTTGGTTGCTGGCCTGTCTACTTACTGTGCAAATTATTATTTTAAGTATCTTAATCACCTGTCTGCCCAAAGACTCTCTTGGTCAAAAGTGAAGAACACTTGTCAGATGAGTAAAGTCAACCTATCTGCTGACTCAACTAGATTGTTGACTTTCTGCAGATAAGAGTAAACCCGTCTAATGAAGCTTTCACCCTCTCGTGTCTCTCAGTGAAGAACACCCGAAGACCAAAGTTGTATTATGAGCTGACTACTTAGTTAGAAGATGCTAGTGTGCTCTCTCTCACAAAGATCAAGAAGTCCAGAAGGTCAAACACTCTAGCAACAGTGTAGTTCAGAAAAGAAGTGCTTCCAAAATGCTTTATTCCCTAGTACATCTGGAAGTTTCACGAAAATGGAAATGTGCTTGGCAAAGTATAAAAGCAACCTGAACAACTCTGATTTGGCTGTTGCACAAAGCATAAAGCATTGCCTATCTTTGTTAGAGTACAAGCAATGTTCCTATGCATTAAATGGTTGTCCAGAACGACTCTATTACATTTAATGGAGCTCAGCTTAAATTCAAAAAACTGAAGGAATGTCTCTAACATATTCGTATTGATTGAAGCATATAAATAGAGATGACATTGAAGATGAAGATATAGAGAACACATCATTCAAAGAGCCATTAGTCTGCACATTTATTTCTTCATTCTTTCATTCTTTACTATTCAATCATTTGAAGTTATTACGCAGTCTTTCAAACATTCACATTAAATTCACTCTTCTGAGGGTTAGTGAAAGACTTGCAAGTTGTATTAATTACAATCTTCTTTCAAACAAACTTGAAGAGCTTGCAGAGGCTAGGTGTTCAAATAATACTTGTCTTGGAGCCTGGAAAGGCTAGGTGTGCAAAGAATGCTTGTCTATAACCTGATCAGTTTTAGTGGAGAAAACCTGGTGCTGTCAAGGACTGGACGTAACCCTAGTTGTTAAGGGGTGAACAAGGATAAAGCAGTTATGTCTATCTCAATCCTTATCTCTTTAATTTACTTGATTATCTTAACCGTTAACTAACTAAAGGGGTTAAAGTGTGAATATCAAACAAGTTTTTATCTTGTATGCTTGTGTGTTTTTATGTTAAAACCCTTTAGACAAGTCATTTGTCTGATTGCTTTTAAATCACTCGTCTGCTCTTAGCTCTTGTGTGCAAAAAGTTTTTAACTTTGCCTCTTTGCCTAATAAACACAATTCAAATCCCATCGTGCTTATAGTTGTTTATTTCACGGTGATGGTTTTCCATAGCAGGCAAGGCGTATCTAACTTTCCTTCAAGTTGTTCCATTGGTGGCATTCCTTAAGACTGCGGTCCACAACAAGTAGTAGTGGCTTTCCTTCAGGCAGTTTACCTTACTGAGTGCACCACCGTGATCCACAAGTTCCTCCATCACCATCTCCATCTCTCGAATCCTCCACTGCGAGCTCTTTAACTTTCTATTTCTCTTTCTTTGTAACAATGGTGAAAAGTGTTGGGAATTTGTGCATCAAACAAACGCAACGGAATAATTCCCACCAAGAGTCCTTGCGAATGGTCATGATTCATGTTTAAAAATTTACCTCTTGTAGCACAGACCTTTGATTTGAGTCACTGTAAATCACGAGCACTGCACGAACCAGCAATGCCTCTACGTAGTCCACACGAGCAGATAAACACGTATCATGTGTTCGTCCTCGGAGTGCTCCTCTAACCACTACTAGGTGCTAGAAGAGAAGCGTCAGTGTTTTCCTTTTTCATGCAAACTGAGTGTAGAGTGCGGCCATAGAGAGTGTAGTGCGGCTCAGCACTCTAACACAACAATATATAGTAGGCACCCCACTTAGTTGAAAAGGGTTTAACCTGGCCCTGTTGGGGACATTTATCTAAATGTGTGACCCAATAGGTTCCCATAATGTTGACAATAATATTAAATCATATTTAATATTATAAACAATGAGCGGTGTCTAGCAATACATCATTGCTACCCAAGTAATGAGAAAGCCAGTGATTTGACGTAACCTTTCAGTTACCAATGTTCATGTGTATTATTATTCCTTTGTCCTTATATCTATATTGAAGACAAGGCATATAACATGTCACCCTTGTATAGTTCAATATCACGTTCTTTGATACCCAAGTATACTTAATATTAAATGAGGTCAATATCTCATATTAACTTATTTTAGCACGGTCATGCTATTTATAGTCTCACTCTATCAAAGGCCCCACAGATATTACTCCTGTTATGTAGGAGGGACAAATCCCATCTAGATCACTCACATCTCTCTGCATGACTTGCGGTGTACCCAATGACCAACTTTATGGTCATCCTATTATAGATAACATTTGACAGTATTAAAGCACACAACTCCTCATGTAGGGATTGTACTGATTTCAGGTAGAAGGATTGCATACACTATTGTCACTATGAGAACTACTTATGACACTCACATAACATTCCATGAAGTGTTCTCATTGCGGGTCAATCTAGTACATCATTACTCTAATGTGTACCTATGTGTGTGACTTGATATCTCATATCCATGACCCGTGAGAAATGGTCATCAGTCCACACGTAATAGTCTCGATGTATTATTATTGTCCTTAATAATAATACTTGACTACAGATATTTAAGAATAAAGTTTTCTTGATTAATAGTGTCTCATTATCAAGTCGTATACTTCATATTCCATTAAATAAAACTTTATATTCTAAGAACTTTATTACGTTTAAACAAACAACATAATAAACTGAAATGCTTCATACCATAAATAATAGCAAGATACAAATGTAAGTCCAAAGGAAAACATTGACCTCTAGAGCTTACACCAACAAAAAGAAGTAGGAGAAAAGGGAGAACAAATAGAAAATAAGTATGTTTTTAGGTTGTTTGAATTGACAGAAGTAGAAAAGAAAAAAAAGTTAAATTTTCTTGTGATGACATGTTTGCCCCTAATAACATGTATATATTATATTATATTATGCAGCCCTGTTATATATGTTGTCATAATCCCCTGGAACATACTTGAACACGTAAAAAGCCCATGAAAAGGTCAGTACACTGTGCACATGAACATTCACGACCGCATGAGATAAAACAAATAGGGGTTAATTAAAAAGGTAGTTTCTTACCTTTTCTCCTTCTTCTTCTTCAGTTTTCTCTCCATTATCTGAGAGATTTATTTTCAAGGTGTGTCCCACTGTTTTACTTCTCTCTTCTTGGGTTTTCTCCCTTACCAAACAAGGGAAAATTGTTTTTTCTTTTCCTTTTCTCTTCTCTCATTTTCTCTCTTCTCTAATTCTCTTCAACCAAACAAAGGGTTAATGTTTTTGATTTCTCTGCAGTACCATGTGTTTGGTCCACAATGTGTTTCATTAAGGCTTTCATTTGTATTTGTTTGTTCATACTAGTGTAGTTGCCCGTGCAAAACGCACGGACACCTAATATTTTCTAATATTTATAATTGATTACAATATAACAACAATCATTATAATATATTTTAAAATATGAACTAATCCTATAATGTACAACAAATTGATATATTATTTTAAAGAGCAAATGGATTAGAGACCACATGGCAAATTTTTTTTACGATAATAGCGTGTATCACTTAATTTTTTTTTTCCTCAAGGCATATTATACTTATAAACTTAATAAAGCAACAGTAGCATTTATTTAGCATATATAATTTTAATATAATAATAATAATAATAATAATAATTATTATTATTATTATTATTATTATTATTATTATTATTATTATTATTATTAACATTAGAATTTTTTCCTGTAAAGCTTTCAAACCGCGTTTTTACTTTAAAGCTTTGTATCAAGTGTTTTAAATTTGAAATATATACGATATGGACCTAACTGTTGTGCTTGGCACCCTTTGTAGGATTTTATTTTCGCACAGTTATATGATAGATATTTCATCTAATTAATACTTAGGTATAGATTGCAACTTCACTTAAATATTTTCACTTTATAGAATTATAGAAATTGAACTACTGATTAGTAAGTTCACGAGGATACGCTCGCGAAGGCCTGGGAACTCATTTAGGATGTAAATAGTATAATATCAGTTCCAAATGGACTTAGTAGTATACAAACACTAGCCGAAAAAAAATAGTAAACTATCTCTGAGAAATAACAAAGTAAAGAACAAATTCAGTTCCTATCAAGTTGATTTTCATATCACCTCTTTCAAATCACCAATTTCATCAACAACATCGCAAATGTAGCATCTAAAAAATTTAATAAACCAGTGTTGGCTACAATTCATTCAAAAGCTGTTAGTATGTACTTTCTAGTAAATAATATGTTGTAATGACCAAATACAATTCATTCATGTAAATTTATAGCCATAACACAGAAATAAAGATGTTCAGATAATTTTACCACAGGTGGACATCCCACCTTCACATCCATCACTCCACAATTTATGGTTCATAGCCATTCACATCCATCCATCTTTTCTGTTAACAACACATTATTAATAAAAAGTCATTAATTAAGACAGATTCCAAACCAACATTAGACTTAAGGCAGGTCTGAACTACATTTTATGAGACTAACTATAAGCTGAAGGACAAGATCAGATAAAGCAAGCATAGGTGAACTATCTAACACTACTTAAAGCATAAACCTCAATCTCGAATATCCAGGGATGTCGATGACAATATACACTTATAATTAATTGGCAATGCTGCACCGTAATGGTCTTCTTGTATGAATTAGAACAAAAAAATCATACCTACACAATCTTCAAGAGAACATAAGTTTAGCACCAAAAAAAAAAAGGCTGCCTTCCTCTCCATTGTTTAAAGTGTCTGCATTTTTAAATGATAGTCCTTAGTTGCTTATGATAGTAAAATCTCAGTTCAGTGTGTGAAATGAAATTGGAGTCCTTGTACATTGAGACACCCCGTTGTGTCCCGTTGTGCCATTAATTATTTATTATTTTTAATCGCAGCTTAACGTTAAAATACGTAAAAATTAAAACTTGATTATCAAACATACGACTCTTGAAAATTAACACATCATAATTATATTATACATACACACATATGTCTTGCATCAGAGTTATCAAAACACTGTTTTGGGTATCCTATCAGTAGAATCCCTTGTAGGTGCATACTTACACGACTATTAATAGCGGAAAATATAAAACGTATAAGACACACTGGCCATAACTTCCTAAGCTCTATCACTGAAATCCACCGCACGTCCTCTGGCTTCTGGCTCATAAGGAGTTCCATCCAACTCCTCAGCATCAAGCTCCTCCACAGGGTCTTTTCGCACGATCACATAATAAATATACCAAATACAGAAATATAGGGGATAAGAAACAGTTCTATCATCAAAATCGGAAAGGAATCCATAGCATATAATACAATAATAGTCAAAGACACCCAATACAAATACATAACAGTCATCCTCAATTCATGATATCATCATCTACCCTTACTCTCATGCAACTAATCCTGTATGCTAACGTGACCCCCACCTAACCCTGTTACCATCCCTCATTTGCATCGGGGCACACCCTCATTCCCATTAGGGTGTTCATCCAGTGAATGAGACAGACCCCCGTTCCCGTTAGGATGCTTATTCAAAGAATGACACTATTCCCCCATTCCCGTTAGGGAATGACTGCTCCATACAAAAGTATCCTCATTCCTGTTAGGATACGGGATGACTCATCTAGAACTATCAGGATATCACAGCAGTTTCCCCTATTCCCGTTAGAGAACTGACCCATGACATCCAATATCCGTACTCGCATACTCTGACCTCATGTGTTCCACTCACACTACTGTGAACAATACTATGCATATATATGAATCTCACTGACTCGCATCGATTACAACCTAGTGCCTCAACCTTCCATCATAGTCTCAACACATGTTCTATGTCACCTCTCATCTCTAAAATAATTAATTTAGGCTAGGCAACTCTAAGTCAATTCATTCTCTCACCCACATGAACATCTCCCGAACAACATATATCTTTACTTAAAACACAACTAAATACACTATCAAACCAGGCAGATCATGCATAACACAATTATCATAAAATATTCAAACATCAAAATAAAACGTTAAAATAGTAGAATACCTCAACCAACATATCACAAACAATCAATAATAATAATAATAATAATAATAAAATTCAGACATCCTCAATATTTTAAGATTATCCTAACGGCGATAAACCTACAATCCCCAAATCATCATTGGTTTTACGGAAAAGTTTCCAATGCGATTTTGGTCTTGTCGTTTACTCGACCACTAGTAGGATTTAGGTCACCCTACACAATTATTATATTATAAACTACTTATCCATTCTAATGATAGGTTGATTCTTTGCCCCACCTGACTTATCACCGGATTGACAAACTTCCCGATCCTCGTTACTACACCACGACTATTAATAAACCTTCAACCAAATCAACACAAAAATGTATTAATCAAACAAAATCCATATAGGACACTTTAGGGCTAGGTTCGGCCAAGGCTAAGAAAATAGATTTAGGGTTATTTTCTTAATGCCATCCTTTGGATCCTAGTTACTAGAGTCTTAACTAGCATATATTAATTATTACAAGACAAAAGTTTGAAACAAAATCCACTAACCTCTAGGGTTAGGGTTTCGGCCATGTATATTAAAATAGGCTAGAAATTTTTTTTTATTGCAAGCTCTGGGATTATCACTCTAGGGATTTCAAGTAGCTTATTTCAAGTCATCATCCAAGTTAAAATTGAATAAAACTCATCTAACCCCTTTAGTATAGGATTCGGCCAAGACATAAAAATAGGGTCATAAGTTTCTTTTTCTTTACATACTCTTAGATTTAAAACCTAGAAACCTTAGATAGCCTAGAACCATCATCATTTATGCAAAACTTTGAAGAAAACTCATCTATCCCACTTATGATTAGATTCGGCCTTGTAGAGAAAAATAGTAAAGAAAATGGTTTTGCTTACATTCTCTTAGATGATGATAGTAAGAGACATATCAAGATCATAGAAATTGGTTTCACATTAAAATGATCAAGTAAGGAAATTTGATCACATAGAAATTTGATCAAGAACTTGAGAATAAATGAAGAACTTATCAAGAACACAAAGGGTGTTCTTGGTGTTTTAGTGAAGAACAAGCAAGAACAATGCTTGAATGAAAATAGAAGACCGTGGGAGGGGTTTTGGGCAGCCACGAAATAGAGTGTGAGGGAGTGAAATGGTGTTTTTTAATTGATTAAAATGAACCAATGTTAAGTTAATTTGACATAGGTTAAGTTTATAAAATAATATAATAACTTAACTATGGTTATAATAACCTAACTAGAGTTAATTTGTAATCATGATTAGGTTAGATTATGTGGTGGAGAATGAAGGGAGGTGTGACTGATTTTGGGCCACATCTCATGAGTCATCCATGACTCATCGATCCAATCCATTAGCAGTTCCCGGAAATCAGGTACGTAGCTCCTTTAATTTCCCGATTTCGGTTTTTGAGAGGAAAATGATGAAACAAAAGCCAAATGAAATAGGTATGGTTTAGTGGAGGTGGATGCACGAAATTGGAGAGATGTGGGAGGTTTACAACCATGTAAAATGAGTGGTTAAGAGTGCATATATGTGTCTTGTTAATAACCGCGAAAGCTTGGGAATATTTTGGTATTTTTACCTTAAAATGGCTTAACCATCATTACTTGTCATAAATGCAAGGTGAGTCACCCCTATGACTCATCACCCTAGGTGGCAAGATGTCCCCTCATCCGGTGCCCGATTCTGTCTCTGCAGTTCCATTTTCGACTCAGTTGGTTTCCCGATTAGGGTTTCCTTCTGTTTTTCGTCAAAATTCGCCCGAATAAAATCTAATATTTATTTTTGGGAAAAACTTTGGAAAATAGACTTCCTCAAGAACATAATACACAAATCTTCAATTTTTCAGTTTCGGACCAAATTAGGGTTTTCTGCCTGTATACAATTATACGGTCAGTACAAACGCAGACCGGTTTCCGTCTGAGTTTTAAACCCAAATTTTAACCAAAGCTTCCTATCATAGAGTAGATTCTAGATATGATTTTGTTTTCACCAAAATCATTTTTTAGGTCTAAGATAAAAATATAAATAAATATATTTTTACCGTTAATATAGTGTATCCGAAAATCGCGTTGTTGCATATATAAGTTCATTGAAACAACACCCTGTTAAGATCATATTGTCGGAATATTAAACCATCTAAGGTAATTTTTAGACACCATGAACTTGGGTAACAAAATTGTATTTATTGAGAGCCTACCAAATGAATACCTCAGACTGTGCAACCAACAAGAGAACATGGGAAAGAATTTAAAAAAAAAAAAAAAGGGCAGGAGACATTGAGAGGCTGTGAGTGCAATACCAAAAGAGAACTTCACATTAGATTGAGAGTTAATAAATGTCCAATGACCAGCAAACTTCAAACAATATAGATACCTGACATGTACCATGTTATGTGGACTGTTCCATGTAGCACAATCACGAATTAGCGACAAAAGAAACCAATCTATCTTATTTGGTTCCCTGTAACATTGACAAATAGCATAAAGAAAATAAAACCAATACAATAAATGAGTTCAATCCTTGCCTCTATCCTCAAAACAAACCATTAATTTATAGATGACCTTAAGTGAAAAACAGCTCTATGGCAGACCTAAGCTAAGCTATATAAAGACTGAAAAGTAATTTGTATTTTGACCAAACCTTGGTTACAATGACATCATGATAGTATGGCCTTCCAAGAAGTCAGTAATCTATAGTCAAAACAACTTGTACAATATGATACCACTCAACTACCCCCACACCCTATAGCATGGCCTCAGTTTTAGACATGCCCTATCAAGAGCTCAGTACTTTTATTTTAATCAAATATTTCAACATATTAAGTCTCAAATAAGTCATATCAAGAAAGATTGCTGTCAATTTCATTGAGGCAATAGAATTGACATCATGATTTACATGTCAGTGGATCATGACAATAAATACATGAAATCCAAAATTTTCATTAACTCATAAACCGTTTACACTTGAAGTCATTACATAGCTAGAGACACATTTCTACACTACTACAGGGCACTCGTGTTCCATTACTAATATACTCTCGATGGCTTGGCTTTGACAGTAACAAAAAGGATCAAAGACAAAACATACATATATCCCAAAGATGTTTGAGTTTTAACTGTCCTAAACCTTGAAATACAACAATTCCACAACCTAAATTGGATGCTTGTGTTTGGAAGCTTGAAATAAGCCAACATCCAAACTCAAGCACATAGCACCTCACAAAAATTAAAAAACTATTCAACAACTTACAACTATCCAAAATACTAATCTCAAAAAGACTCCTAGAGTACTAGAGAATAAAGCATATTGGAAACATTCTTTAACTGGACTTCGTTTTTGATCTCCTAGGTTGCTTGTGAGAATGACCTTCTGACTTTCTTGATAAGCGTGAGAGAGAAAGCTTCAGAGTCTTCTGTATGAGTGGACAACTTTCAAAAGCTCTTTGTATTTGAGTTCCCCATCGAAGAACCACAGACGAGTATGAGAGCTTCGCAGAGACAAGTTGAAACTTCAATGTATAAAGTCAACATCCTAGTCATCAGACAGGTTGACTTTAGCTTCTCCAGACAGGTGGTCTTCTATGTGAGCAGACGGGTGTGAAAGTGAATTCTGACTTTCGTGATCTCACACTGATGAGTGTGATTTCACCTCATATTTCCTTGACATTTTGTATGCATTTTCATATAGTTTAGGCATATTTAATTTGACTTTTGTTAGCTTTTACCTTGCAACGGGTAAGGTGGCTTTGTGGTGCTTGTGTGTAGGAATTGAAGATTAAAATGCTCAAGATCAGTTATGTTGGAGCTTGCATGAAGATGAAGCTTGAAAAGCAAGAAAATGAGACAAATAGAACTGATCACGGCCATGATCTAGTAGAGCTTAAAAGAAAGAATGGAAAAGTCAGAGCTGGTCACGGCCAGGCCGTGATGTCCATCACAGCCGTGACATGCCAACTGAACCGGACCCTCACATGCAGAACTGATCACGGCTAGGACGTGATGGTGGTCATGGCCGTGACAGACCAACCAGCGAAGCAACCTCCAAGACAGAATCCGTCACGGCCTGGCTGTGATGGTGGTCACGGCCGTGACGTGCAATATCTGGATTTTTAGAAACTGATTTGATCTGATTTTTGTAATTGCTTGGGATGCAAGTTACCATACCTTATAAATAGGACCTAGAGACTCAAAAATAGGAGGACTTTTGGGCTGCTACCTTAGGCAAAAACTAGGATTTCTCTTCTTCTCTGATCTCTTCTCTTCTCTTAGGGTTTTTTTTATGCTTTTGTTAATCAAGCTTGTTATGATCATGCCAATGCTTGAGTAGTAGTCTTATTTCTAGGAATTGGGGCTATGCCCAAGATTTGTTTATGGGAATGAATTGACGTTTGGTTTCTTGTTAATTTCAATTTTGCTTTCGATTCGATTCCTATTGTTTTAATTACTAGTAAATTCGGTGGCCACTTATTTGCTTGTCGTAGATACTCTAAGGAGGAACCTAGCGGTGAACTTAGGTATTGGATCTATAGGTATTGAACTTAGTACTTAAATCACGAGAGTTAGAAGCGGTCCTTCGAGGGTTCATGAATTGTCACAATGCTTAAATGGTTCAATTTAAATTCAACTACCACGAGAGTAGGGGTTGGTTTAATTGGGCATGGTTCTTGTATCCCTAGAGGGAATATTAACTTATTTAGGATAAATTCGCCTTCAAAGCAAATTTCGATAATTAACAAGAGGGGTAGTCAATTTAGTAACATGAACAGTCTTGTTGGTAACCCAATTCCTGGGAATCCCTTTTTATATTTTGAAATCTCAGATTTGATCTATTTTCCTATTTTGTTCTTGATTTCATTTTAATTGCAACTTTAAATTTGATTTGCTACTTGATTCAAACATCAAATCTTTTCCAAATCTTTATCTTTTATAGTCCAGTTTAATTGATTTAGTAATTAATTGTTATTTGAGATCACGGTCTCTGTGGGATCGATCTTTTTATTACTTGACGACGAAGCCGTGCACTTGCGGATTCGAGCCCCATCAAGTTTTTGGCGCCGTTGCCAGGGACTGTGTTTTCTTGAATTTCAATATAATTTTTAATTGATTTTTCTGGACAATTTTTTTATTATTATTATTTATTTCTTTTTCTTTTTCTAGAGTATCTATCTCTCTACCATAGGTATTTTTCTATTTTATGCAAAGATCCCTAAGTCTTGGAAACCTTATTGAAGTTGACCCCGAGATCGAAAGGACCTACAAAGACAAAGAGAGAGAGAGAGAGGTTGATTCCCATTCCACTCATGGCGAATCTACCGGATACCAAACCACTGAAGGACTACGCAGCCCCAAATGCTAGGGGTTTGCGAACTGGGATTGCTAGGCCAGAAATTGAGGCGGAAAACTACACTATACCGCCTATGTTAATTGGCATGATTAGGCAACATCAATTTGGAGGATTACCCTCGAAGGACCCGACTGATCATGTGCCCCAATTGATGCTATTCGCTTGAGGTTATTCCCCTCCTCTCTGACTAGAAAGGCAAAAGCTTGGTTGAAGCAAGTGCCCGGTAATACTTTGTCAACTTAGGACCAACTGGAGCAGGCATTCTTGGAGAAATTCTTCCCTCCACCCAAGACTTCTTACCTACGAACCTAGATCACCGGCTTCTTCCAAAAGGATGGAGAATGCTTATCCGAAGCTTGGGATCGTTACAAGGGATTGCTAGAGTCTTGCCCACATCATGGGCTCGAGAGGTGGTTGTTAGTGCATACCTTCTACAACGGATTGGATTACTCTTCGAAGGTGTCACTAGACTCCGCAGCTGGCGGAGCCTTTATGAACAGACCTCTGACTGAAGCGTTCAATATATCATTGAAAACGTAGCCACCAACTATCACCAATGGGGTTCGGAAATAGGTAATAACCCGAAAAAGCTTTCGGGGGGTAAGTTTGAAATGAATAGCACTGGTCTAATTATGTCTTAATTTGACTCATTGAATAAACGTTTTGATAAGCTTGAAAAGGATAATGTGAGTTCAATAGGTGCTACTAATGTTGTTTGTGAGATCTGTGGAATGCAGGGATATGACATAATGGAGTGCCCACATGGTATTGCTCCTGGATCCGGTGCTTCGGGGGAACGAGTGAACTCTTGTCACAATTTCTATGACATGAACCCGAAGTTGCTAAACTATGTTCCCCCAAATTCTTACAACCAAGGAAGGAAGAATAACCCTTATATCTCCTATGGGAACTACAACAACACGTTGAACCATGAATTCCAGGAAGGCCAAGGTAATAGGAAACCCGCATCGGGGTATCCTCAGGTACAAAAGTCTAAACTTGAGTCTCTTTTGGAAAATTTTGTTGAAACTCAAACAAAGCAAAATGAAGAGTTTAGGCAACAAGGTAGGGCAGTCAATGAGGCAATAAAAGAGTTAACATCTAAGGTAGACAACTTGTCCATCCATAACAAGATGTTAGAAACTCAGATTGCCCAACAAGCTAGTACATATTCTAGAACTAAGGGAACGTTCCCAGGACAACCCGAAGTTAATCCCAATGAGCACTGTAATGCTATATACTTGAGGGATGATAAGCTTGGGGTAGTTAAAAAGAATGTGGAATGTGAGGAGGACATGAGTGAACATGAAGAGATAGAGAAAAAGTATGTCCCTCCACCACCTTACCAACCCCCAATACCTTTCCCACAAAGGTTGGTCAAGAAAATGCAAGTAGAAAAAGAAACTAAGAGCTTAATTGAGGAGAGTGATGCCGTGATAAAAACTAATATGCCTCATAAACTAAAAGATCCAGGAAGTTTCTCTATTGCTTGCTCAATTGGAGAATTAAAAATAGACCAAGCCTTATGTGACTTAGGGGCTAGTGCGAATTTGATACCGCTTACTATCTTTGAGAGGTTAGGAACCAAGGAATTGAGTCCATCCAAGCCCTCTTTACAATTTACGAATGGATCAACTAAAACTCCTCTAGGCATACTAGAGAATGTCCCCATAAAGGTAGGGAAATTCTTCATTCCTACCGATTTCATGGTGTTGGACATGAACGGGAATTCTAAATTCCCTATCATTCTAGGAAGGTCATTATTGGCCTCAGCTGGAGCAATAATAGATGTAAAAAATGGTAAGCTCTCCTTGAATATAGAGGAAGGTAGGGTGGATTTTGATTTGACTAACTCATATAACAACCCTTCTTTTGAGAGTCATGTGTGCAGGATTGAGATAATGCCCCCAAAGGTGAGCTTAACATGGAAGCAACTCCGAAACTTTGCATGACAAATGATGCACCAAATAATGATGAAGTTGGAGTTGCTCAACATGTGGAGTTAAAACTTCCGCCGGAAGGAAGTAAGGCCATGAAAATCAATGAAAAGAGCAAAGCGAAAGCGCAATTGGCCATACGAACAAAATATGCTCTTTGAAGGACTTCCATGGAATAGAGGTGTTCTTGCACATCCAAGCCCAGCTGATCCCGGTTGATCCAAGGGAGTATGGTCAAGCTTAAGACCGTAAATAAGCGCTTCTTGGGAGGCAACCCAAGTTTTCTTTCCCTTTTCAATTTGTTTTTGAATTTTGTCTTTGAATAATTTGAGAAGATTAAGAGAAGAAATATCACTAATTGATGGTTTTGCCAAGTATTTGCAGGTTATGAAGGTAGGAAGAGCAAAAAGGCATGGAAAAATAAAGTCAGAATTGATCACGCCCAGGCCGTGACGGAGGTCACGGCCGTGATTAGCCAATAGCTGAAGATCAAAAAGGATCACGGCCCAGCCGTGACAGCCCTCACGGCCGTGAGAGACCAGCTCCTATAGACCCGAACTAATCACGGCCTGCCCGTGATGAACATCACGGCCGTGACACATCTTCCAGCAGCTCTTTGACTGGCATTTGAGCCAACACCCTCCAACACCTCGGTGAGTTGTTCCATTTTTCTCCCCTCTCCGACTTGATTATTTACATTGGGGACAATGTAAGTTTTTACGCTTGGGGTAGGGGTATTTTTACATTTTTTCATTTTTTACGTTGCATTCATATAGGCATAATTTTGCATTATCACATGATTAGATTGCCCCTTGCTTAGAATATGCATCCAATTGTGAAAAACTTTGTGCCAAATAAATTGAGACGGTGAATTTTTTAACCCAATTTCTGTATTCTTGTGATAGGCTAAAAATAAAAATACTTGAGATGATCTTCTGATAGTTGATAATTAGCATGTAGTTCCTTAGATTTGTGTTTCTCATTGATTTTAAGCTACTAAATGTGAGATTTTTTGAGCCAAAAGGGGTACTCACTAAATCTACCCCATTCTTTGTGATTGAGTGTTTTATTCCTCTTGGATTGTGTTTTCCAAAACTTGACTTGAAACCATTTTGAAACTTAAAATTTTTTTGAAAACATATTTGAAAATGATCGAGGCACTAGGTATTTTTCTGGCCTTCTGAGCTTTGACCGATTAAATTCTATCCCTTAGTTGCCCAGTTTTGAGCCTAAAAAAAAATAATAAAATACTTTTCTTGGTACCTTGATTTATTTTGATGAATGATGCTTGGTATGACACCTTTTAAAGTATTGTAAAAAGGGCAAAAGGTAGTTTGAAAACGAAAATTGCGGGATGAAAAAAAAGGGGTTAGAAAATATTTCTCTTAAGTTGGAAATCTCCCCTTCTCCAAATAAAATAAAAATAAAATAAAACAAACGAAAAAAAATGGAGAAGGGGATGAGAAAAAGAAAGTGAGAAATAAAAATAAAAATAAAAATAATAATAATAATGGAAAAGTGAACTAAAGCCTAAAAAAGGTATTTTAGAAGGTTATCATGCTTTGCATTGTTTGATATTTTGTTTAAACCTTCTTGAATTTTCCCTTTCTTGATTTCCCCACCTAACAATTAATCTCATGGCCCCATTACAACCAAAATAAAAGACCTCTTGATTCTTATATGTTTTCATTAATAAAGTAGAGATTTGGTTAATAGTCAAGCTTATGGTAGGGTACCTTCCTTGAAGAAATTGAGCGAATTGTCATATACCCTTAAACATATGAGTGAGGTGAGAAGAGTGCCCTAATTAGTGAGAGATGTGAATTTAGGGAACCTAAGCTTCTAATTGGACTTAAAATTGATTGTCTCTTGGTTTCTTATTGAATATGCCTGTTACTAGGATTTATTACTCGGGTTCTAGATTCACTGTCCATGCTGGGATTGATTATCTTTTCTGGCCTGAGTTATTGCTTGAGGACAAGCAAAATCTTAAGCTTGGGGTAGTTTCTTGAGTGTGATTTCACCTCATATTTCCTTGACATTTTCCATGCATTTTCATATAGTTTAGGCATATTTAATTTTATTTTTGTTAGCTTTTACCTTGGAAAGGGTAAGGTGGCTTTGTGGTGCTTGTGTGCAGGAATTGAAGATTAAAATGCTCAAGATCAGTTATGTTGGAGCTTGCATGAAGATGGAGCTTGAAAAGCAAGAAAATGAGACAAACAGAACTGATCACAGCCATGATCGAGTAGAGCTGAAAAGAAAGAATGGAAAAGTCAGAGTTGGTCACGGCCAGGCCATGATGTCCATCACAGCCGTGACATGCCAACTGAACCAGACCTTCATAGGCAAAACTGATCACGGCTAGGATGTGATGGTGGTCATGACCATGACAGACCAACCAGCGAAGCAACCTCCAAGACAGAATCCGTCACGGCATGGCCATGATTGAGGTCACGGTCGTGACGTGCAATATCTGGATTTTTAGAAACTGATTTGATCTGATTTTTGTAATTGCTTGGGATGCAAGTTACCCTACCTTATAAATAGGACCTAGAGGCTCGAAAAATAGGACGACTTTTGGGCTGCTACCTTAGGCAAAACCTAGGATTTCTCTTCTTCTCCAATCTCTTCTCTTCTCTTAGGGTTTTTTTATGCTTTTGTTAATCAAGCTTGCTATGATCATGGCAATGCTTGAGTAGTAGACTTATTTCTAGGAATTGGGGCTATGCCCAAGATTTGTTTATGGTGATGAATTGACGTTAGGTTTCTTGTTAATTTCAATTTTGCTTTCGATTCGATTCCTATTGTTTTAATTACTAGTAAATTCGGTGGCCACTTATTTGCTTGTCGTAGATACTCTAAGGAGGAACCTAGCGGTGAACTTAAGTATTGGATCTATAGGGATTGAACTTAGGACTTAAATCACAAGAGTTAGAAGCGGTCCTTCGAGGGTTCACGAATTGTCACAAAGCTTAAAGGGTTCGATTTAAATTCAACTACCATGAGAGTAGGGGTTGGTTTAATTGGGCACGGTTCCTGTATCCCGAGAGGGAACATTAACTTATTTAGGATAAATTCGCCTTCAAAGCAAATTTCGATAATTAACAAGAGGGGTAGTCAATTTAGTAACATGAACAGTCTTGTTGGTAACCCAATTCCTGGGAATCCCTTTTGATATTTTGAAATCTCACATTTTATCTACTTTCCTATTTTGTTCTTGATTTCGTTTTAATTGCAACTTTAAATTTGATTTGCTACTTGATTCAAAAATCAAATCTTTTCCAAATCTTTATCTTTTATAGTCCAGTTTAATTGATTTAGTAATTAATTGTTATTTGAGATCACGGTCTCTGTGGGATTGATCTTTTTATTACTTGGCGACGAAGCTGTGCACTTGCGGATTCGAGCCCCATCACACACTAGATAGACTGGTTAGCAACCAATATGAAGGTTAATTAAATCATTAACAAATGTTTAGTTTTCATCAAAACTTAGGGAAATGTACATCAGACATTTTAGAGACTTAACAGTTAGTGGGGGTTGTTCAACATAGGGGAGGTCGTCCGAGAGTCAGGCGATCTGGCCGTCCGCGGTGATTCATCCGAGAGTTAGGTGAATCTGGCCCCCAGTGGTGGTGCATCCGAGAGTAAGGTGCATCGGCTATCCAAGGGGTTCATCTATGGTTTGGTGAACTGCCAGCATTGGTGCTTAATGGCCAATGTGGATATGTAACTCCGAAGTTGATTTCCTAAGGTAGATTGGATCCATATGCATAACGAAGTAGTGGAGTAGTGTTGCACCGTATAGCATACATTAATTGAGTTAATATGGATGATATGGATATGTTATGTATGTTGATGTGTTATAACATGTTACTGGTATGATGTATGCTCATCTTGCTAACTGCTTCCATGCCATTATGTTTCATACTCCTCATTTTCTGTTGTTTGCTTTGCATGTATCTTTTTGGTTATGCAGAGGACGGTGAGTAGCCTGCTGAGGAGTGACTCTGAGGAGCAGATACTCGTAGTTTATGATTTCTTTAGTTTATGTTGTTATCCGATGTATTTCTGGATTTTGGTTATACCAGCTCTGTAATGTGACGTCGGGGTTGGGTTTCAGATTTACAGTTATGTTTCTCTTTTTAAAACTTGTTTTATTTCCGCGTTGTGAAGTATGTTACAATATGGTATCTTCTACCCATTGGTTTTTAATTATTAATAAATGATATGCATGTGCTTATCTTATTTTATTTTATTTCTTTATGTTATGCCTTTATAAATAAATGCGGGGTAGAGGGTGTCACAATTTAGTTATTTGATCAAAATATGCATAGAACACATATCAGAGCCAAACAATTATTGTCATATCAGAACTTGTACTTATTGTATCATAACTTAAACTTATTTGTTATATGCCACGGAACCTCCGATTCCCCCGTCGGCATCCTCATCTAAAGAAAACACACGACAAGAGAAAGAAGAACCAACATAACGAGGTGAGATTCCCGTTGTCAAGCAAATTACGATAGCTAAAGACGGTGCGACTCCTAAGTATGACTTGACATTTAGGCATGTTATCGAACCATAACATAACAGTATATGTATGTATGTATATATATATATATATATATATATATATATATATATATATATATATATATATATATATATATGTATATATATATATATAGAGAGAGAGAGAGAGAGAAAGAGAGAAAGTAAATAGTTATCGGCAGTCTAGTATCAATCAATAATATAATGATATGATGCAATCCCGACGAGCAACCTATACCACTACCGTATAATTCAAGTATACTACTGTTGAGACTAGACCCCTACTCCGGAGCTAATAGGACATTCAAAAGGAGTGATTAGTAGTACATGTTTCACATCTGCATGCCTTTGGCATAAGGTGCGTCCAATATCCGTAGTCACGTGTGAATTTTAACTCTGCATGCCTTTCTTTAGTACTAAGGTTTGAAATTGAATTTGTACATTAAAGTAAAATAAGAGTTCTAAAGGCTTAACTTCCATTTTCATGACTCTTAAAACTCCAAATGATAGAACTCTTGTGGACCAACAACTGTCATCCAATGAATGTCACGTGGAAACTTAACAAAAGTCCCTCATTTAAGTGAAATCATTCAAAGCCTAAACCATGGTGCCACCTTTCATTCATTTGGGACACACATCTAATTGATATAAATGATTTATGACTTTGTTGAAGCCATTTAATTAGTGAACTAAGTATAGAAAATATTTTCTTATCCAATTACACTACATACCCAAAATGAGATACACATCCTTTGGGATGGTTTTGTTCCATGAAAACTTACACTAATTTATTCCCAAATGTCATTTTAGCTCACAAATTACCTTGATTGTAAATCAAAACATTTTCTAAGTGAGTACTCTAAGAAAACCGTACCTATATACTCACTTAAGGTAGATTTTTAATTAAAGCTTTTCTTGTAATGATCACTTAATTACATACTGTTAAACACTTAAAACATGTTAGAATTCAAAAAGGAAACTTCTTCCCCTTTGAACCCCACTTGGCCGAACCTAGAGCATAAGAAAATGGTGTGTTTTTCTTCACCAAATCCATCCAAATCAAACATGATAATATGTTCAAATATGATGAGCAATAACATAGCATCAAGTAGTAAGTGCCATCAACAAAAATCCATACTTTGACCCAACATCAAAGTAATGGTTTTTCAACAAAGAAATCATTTTTCATCATGCAAAAACCACAATAAACACAAACACATAGCCTAAATTATTACAAACCATGGGACATCAAAAACAACAAATCCAAGTAGAGAAATCACTCCAACCATGGGATTTTCTCCCAAACAAAGCCTATCAACAACCATCTATAAGAGTCAACAAGGACCACTCCCCCATTAACTCTCGAAGACACTAGGAGGTGATGATGATGAAGATGGTGTAGTGAAGATGATGATGACCTTGAAGAACTTTGAAGAAACCCTTCGATAAACATAAAGGTTCAAGCTTTTTATTTGAAAAACCACGAACTTAAAGTGTTGTATTCATGATTCTAAACATGAAAATGGAAGAGAGAAGAGTTTAGAAGGCTTACTATCAAGTTAGAAAATGAATAACTTGATGAGTGTTCTTGAGCTCCTTTGAATGTGATGAACCAACGTGCTCCAAATAAAATAAAATAAATTGAAAAAGAAAGTGTTTAGATGATGGTGAGGATCAAGGATATGAACTTGGAATTTTCAAAACAAAGTTGGTTGATGTTCTTGCAAGTTTTGGACTTCAATTCAAGTGAGTGAATAAAATGAAGTGAGAGTGTGTGTTAGTGTGTTGGCTGTGAGCTTAACGGGAGATATGGAAGGGAATTTAATTCAAAATGAAATGCACTTTGGTGTCATAGAATGGAGGGCTTAAATTGATCAATGACAACATGATTTCTAACTTGAGATTAACCATTTTAGGCAATGTGACTATATCCATTTTGGGTAAAGTTGACATGTGATCATTCAACTGTTTGGCACGTACATATTTCGAGATTTCTGGTCCCGAAATATAAAAATTAGCGGACCCGATTAAAATAATAATAATATTTTCATCGGCTCCGTCTAAAAATAACAGAGAGGCTCAAACAACTATTTTATGATTTATCTTCCTTAGACATATACCGGGTCAGTGGATTACAATTCACAGTATAAATACGAACCGGTTGTCAAAACACAGTCTGATTCTTATTTGAGTTTTTAATTCGATTTCAATAGAACTCTCAAGCGTAAGAAATAAAATTATTTATAATTGCCAAATTGTACTCTTCAAACAATTCATTCACAGAAGAAATTAATTGACAGATAAAGCATTTTCTGGGTCAAGTGAGGGTTTTCTAGCTAGTGTAAAACTACACTGTCAATCAGAACGAAGACTGGATTCCGTCTGAGTTTTCCAAGTTTGAACCACAACTTTCTACAGTATAGTAGATCCTGAGCATAATTTTGTTTACCTCAAAATCATCTTGTTGATCGCAAATAAAATATAAGATTTATATACCGTTCAAGGTATATAGGAAAAATCGGGGTGTTACAATCAACATTTAACTTATGGCCTATTATCCGAGTATTGAAGTAATGCAATTTGGAAATAGGAGATTTTCTAAATAGGATTATACAAAGAATACTTGAGATGCTCAAAATGAAGAAAAATTGCTTATCTGTTGGCAACCTCATCGATTATGGAACTACAAAATTGTCAAATTGTGAGTGCATTTGCAAGCCAAAGTGTGAATGCATGTGCTAGTGCATTTGAAAACCAGGTCAAACCAAGAAGTCAATTCAAATGAGTTTTTAGGAGAGTTTGAGGGTTCTCCTAATCTTCATATCTTCTTTATCTCCTCATCACGAACACAAACATGCACATGCAAAAGCACCACAACATTACAGACAATAGTAATTGTCACGCCGTTTTTTCCTCACACCCCTTTTTCTACCTACTTTATAACCATTGATTATCTATTAATTCATTGTTACCAAAACATAAAAAGCTTTTAATCAATAGTTATAAAGTAAGTGTACAAGATAATGTAATAGAAAAATAGTGTGAGATGATTACTTGTTACAGACAAATCTGAAATGGCATAGTTATTTGTGTATTACTTTAAAAGAAAAGCAAAAATGGAAAGCAAACTTAAATGTTTATAAACAAAACTACTACATATTAAATAGATCTTCTGTAAATCCGCCATCAGCAGAACCAAAAAATAATAAATGTTAACAGATTTATTAATCATGGCTCCCAAACAACAGTAATATACTAGTAATTTTGGTGTTCAGGACTATAAGAATGAGGATAATATACTAAGAGAAGTTACTTGTGTTGGCTTTCAAAAGTCTTGCACTATTTGCAATCAGATAAAGGGACAAAACTTATGATCTGCTATACTTGAAGCTAGACTTCATCAAGATCTTGTGGACTGGAGCTGTCTGCAAGAACTTCCCTTAACATCTCACTATATTGATCAACATCACTTGGATTCATTCCATTCTCAAGACAATTATTAGTACCATAATCTTCCTCAAGTATTTTTATGATTTCTTCATATTCTGTTGCAGCATGGTTTTGATCCATCAAACCATCTTCTAAACTTTGGGTTGCATGGTTGGCCAATCCTGTTAGAAATTCATGAGTAAAGGATAGATTGCCTGGGCTTTTCAGTAGATTGTGAGCATCTGATTGTTCAGTTTCTGCATAGTTCACTAGAAACTGGTTTTGATTCTGGCCCACATTCAAGGAAGCAGTTGTAATTGCAGGGACACCTGGAACAAATTCATTTGTTCATTTATATACATCACTCTATTATGTTTTACTGGCAAACTAAAAAAAATGCTATTTTACAATCTAAGATCAGTAGCTCTCTGAAGACCAAAGGGTTTCACAATACATTTGTAATTAACATTTAAGTTGCATTTGAGCAGTTACATTTAGTTATAACCACTTGATTAGTTAATTATTTTTTCTAATAAAGGGAGCTTGTCTTATTGTACTTCTTTTTATATATGCCTAAGATGTACTATTCATAATAAGCAACCTCAACCTAGGTAAATTGGGCTCTCAACTTGCAAGGGAAACTTGATCCTGCCACTGGAGTTTGATGATGTATCCACTGGAGGTAAATCAGAATCGCAGATGGTCTGCATACGCTTTATCTTTGATCTGTATTTCTGTGTAGGGAGAACATTGGTGATCTTAAACAAAAACGAAAACAATGAAACATGCTGTAAATGATGCATGGTATAGGTATTGTGATTCAAACAAGAATCACAAATGCAACAAGGATGGAAAAATAAAAACACAAACTAACACCACGATGATAATTTGCTTATAAAAAAAACACAATGATAATTTCTTGTGGACCATTTTGCTTGTTGTTGTTTATGGAAAATGTTTCCAGCATCGTGTATAGAGATGCCTCTTTAAACTGTTAGCTAGTACTAAAAGCTCACGTGTAATTTTAGACATGTTATTTGAACACTAAAAAATATGACACTCAAATAACATTCTCCTCATATATCCATAAAATATATTTATTTTAGCTTGATATACAATATAATCCTACTCACATCTGGATAAAATTTATTTATTCTAGCTTGACATACAATATACCATAACACTTAGACACTCACATTAGGATATGAAGATATAGTGTGACTATCAAAGAGCCCTTCACATTGTCCTTAATTTTATCTTCTATGAGAGATTAACCAAGCATATTAAGGTTGGGTGTTGTCTAAGGTGCACCACCCACCAAAGTGGTGCATGGGTGCACAAGTGGCTAAGTCTGGACCATCCAGATTGACCATCCAGATTGTCACTTGGCAAGTTGACCATCATGATTGATTATTATTTTATTAGTGTTGAAAAGTCAAACTGCAAAGTGACAATTTAGATGGTCTAGATTTGGCCACTTGGGTGGTGTACCCATACACCACTTTGATGGGTGATGCACCGTAGCCTTCACCGGTTGGTTGATTGTCATTTTGTGGGGGAAAAGATTCAATAGATGCTTCTTATCACTGGACATGTCAGCAAGAATAAAATAAACTATATTTGTAATGAGCATATTATATACATGCTCTACATTGATAGAAAGTGTTGGAGAATGTGTATTAGTTTCTTATGTCTGATGCGGACATAAGGCCCATAGGGAGACCCGCAGGGACTAAAGTCTATGAAAGAGGTAAATGGAAGCTCATTAAGTGTGTATTTGGTTTTACGTTGGAAACTTTTAGAATTGATTTTGTCATCTGTCAAACGTGATTTTAGTACAAATGAGATGTTTGGATACTGTCAGGTAAAATTGATTTTGCCTTCAGAAGCGATTTTGGCTATAAGCTAAAAAAAGTAGCTTTTGAGTTGAGTTGAAAATTTTACACTAAGTTTTACATCAAACTTGTTATCAAAATAAAAACATCAAAACATAAATCACTTCACTTCAAACTCAATTCTAACTAAATTAATTTTACAAAATCAATTACATTCAAGAATCAAAGTCACTTTTATTAAACGTTCATCCAAGCATACAGTAAGTGACTTCAGAGATGCAATGCACTGAATCACATCCATGAGAGAGAAACTTGTAACTAACTACTGCCTAGTTGGTAGTAGCAGTAAGGTGGTGTGTGTGTGTGAGGGAATTCGGTTACTAAGGTGAGGGAGGATATAGGAGTGAGGGGGAAGAGAATAGACTCAAGCTGGAATTGGGATTTTGGAACCTTGGGAGAGAACTAGGCCTCTCGAATTGCCTAGTAGTTGTAATCCTTGTTTTCTTCCTACCAAGCTCTGTATCACCTTAATACTAGCTTGTTTCCATTAATAATACTACATTTCTTTCTCTGTTCATTTACCTGATACTCATCAATGTCTATTGGTTAAGAAGCCTATCTTTCTTGTACTGTTCTTGGACTATGTTTTATACGGGTGAGTCTATGGTGCACCACCCACCTAAAAGGTGCAAGTAGTGCACCACCCACTTGGCAGCCTTGTAGCCAATCATTTTGCCAAGTCTGTCAGTGAAAGTTTCAACCTATTTTAAAGTATATTTTTACGTATTCTACTTTCAAAATACGTCATCGCGCCACCCCTACCTTCCCCCACCACCACTGAAAACACCCTCTGATCTCAGCCTCAGAGTCGAACTACCCAAAACGTTCTCCTCCTCTCCGTCCCGATGTAGCGCCTCGATATGTCCTCTGTCGTGCGCCGCCTAACCAGAATGTTCTCCTCCTCCTCGTCTCGACGTAGCGCCACCGTGCCATCCATCTGTCACCGAAGCTTCGCCATTCGCCACCCAAAACCGCATCGTCCCTTCCGCCATCTACCACCGATCGAGCTCCACCATGCTAGTCAGAAGCCAAATCACCACGATCCGCTGTCCAGAAGCAAATCCGCCCAAGCCGCGTCATTCCGCACCAAGCTAGGACCTGCCGCACTAGCCGCCACTCACGATCTTTGCTCTGTTGCCGCACTGCTCACACTCGTCACCGTCTGGGTCTCCCAGTTCAGCCATCATCGCCTCCCTCTGCTTGTGGGTATTGTGAGTAGCTAGAAGCTTCTCTGAGTTTTCTTCTTTTTAACCGATGATTCATCACCTACGGTGGCGCCACCACCTCCTTTGCCATCACTTCCACCGCCACCGCCGCCTCCAGCCACTCCTCAGTCAAACAGTGTTGGGCGTACGAAAATAAATCAATGAATTAATTAATTAATGATTTTTATGTAAAAAAATTGATTATGATTAAACATATTGTCATATTGATGACAATTAAAGTAAATATATTATTATAATATTATTTTTCTGTATTTCTTTTAAGAATACATTTAAAATACATGTATTTTATGGCATAATACTACTCATATACAAGTTTGACTACAATGAAGTATGAAAAGTCAATCTGACACTAGTAAACCCACATGGCAGCTTCATTGGTGCACACTGTGACAAGTGGATGGTGCATCACTGCTCCACTTAGGAGGGTGGTGCACTGAAGATGCTTCCGTTTTATACCGACCTAACCTTTATTTCTCGATAAATATAAATGTCCTACTAACAATCATTAAGTTTGTTATTCTCATTCCTAAATTTCTCAAACAGTAGTATTAACTCATGGAACTTGTTATCCAAATATTTTCAAATGTAAAGGGCAGAAATGACAAATGAGGTGGGCTAACTTCATGCATATATTAGCTAGCATGCAACCACCTAGTCCTAGTTAGCATCAGCAACATTAATAAAAACTATTTTATGTCTAACTGAAGTAATAGAAAAGAACCTGCATATGACTTGCAACCTGGCGAGTTGTCAGGCCGGGTACTTTCATTACATGTAGCACCGTTTTTGGACTAGCTTCTGAATACAAAAGGAAACAAAGGACTGACATTAAATTAGCAATTACCTTATCAGAGATGATATATAATCCATAACTGATAGTTATAATATAATAAGTGCAGAATAAAAGATGGGATAGGAAATAAAAGATCAGAGAAACTAATGAATTAAATATATGATGGGATAGGAAATAACACAGTACTCTGGTCGCCAAGAAAAGCTATAGCTTCTGTAAACTTCTTATGTCGCTCAGGAGTCCAAACTCGCTCTTTAGCAGCAGATCCAATCTTATGTTCTACTGTTTCTTCCTTCTCCTTATCATTATGGTTATTGTTGTCAAAGTCCATCAGGGCTGAGCTAAGTTCAGCTCTCTTCTCTCTTTGCTGGCTGTTACTATCATCATGGTTCCTTTTTCCATTTGCTCCAGGAGCCCGGCATTGTGTGGTCATCATCTGTTAATGAAAGTATTTTGAACTCACTTTATTTGGTCATATATTTTTTTCAATGAATTGAAATTCCTAGTCATAAAATATATTGTTTTTCCTCAATCAGACCTACTCTTTTCTTAGTTTCTTCCGTAACTATGTTTGTGAATTGTTTTTTGAAGGGAAGAGAAGGAAATGAGAGGTTAATTTTCTCCCCTTCCTGCTTTTGAGTTCTATTAATTAGAGGAAAAGGTTTTGAGGTATTTTAATTAATCCCACATTCTCTTCCTAAACCCACTTTTTCATTTCACTCTCAAACAAGGAGAGGGAGATACTCTCCTTCCCCTCCCCTCCCTCCCATTTCCTTCCCCTTTGATTCCCTCCCTTTCTTTCCCCTCCAAACTAGCGAACAAGGCCAAAGTCGATTTGGGGGTGGAATTTTTGAGGAAAGGGAAAGGGAATGTTCATTCTTTCTAATATGTGAATCAAATATATAAATATATATATATATATATATATATATATATATATATATATATGATAAAAAAATTGAAATGATCATTCACTATTTATGGATTTTTATAAAAAAATTTATAATTTCCATAATTTAGAAATTAAAAATAAGTCTTCCCCTTCCCTCCAAAATCCTACTCGCAAACAGCCATACAATTTTGTTCATATAGATAAACCATCTACCCGTTTGATCTCAGTATGTTGTAATCACTTTGCACAACATACCTGCTTTTCTTTGTTTCCAATTTGAGCTTCTTCTGAGCGATACATATGTTCCCACACATATTTGAGATCCTTTAAAAGGATTGGCTCCTTCAGGAAATAACATGATCCTTTAACTATTAGTTTCCAAGTTACATCATCAAATCCTCCATATAAGATGTCTGAACATGATAAATAAGATAGAAAGAATCATTAAGCCGCGAGACCAAATTCTTGGAGAAAGATAAGTCAACTGAAAAATCAGAAATTACAACTTACAGATAAGGGGAATGTCCCTCTCATGCAACATGTTAAAAAAAGAAAGGGTATCCATGCCAGGCATGTTGACTTTAGCCATGACAAGTGTAAACTGGCCTTCATGATTGCAAATCATGGATGCAGCCACTGATGCATCATCTGATGTAGTAACTGAATAGCCAAACAGTCATAACAGTTAATCATTATTCAAGTTAGTCAAGGAATATAGATATATAACACCAGTTTCTTTTTTCTGATTCATTACTTGTTATAAAGATAACTTCTTGCAGAATATAACTTCTTGAGCTCAACTTAGATGTCCTGGTTTTTCCATTGAAGAATGACATATTTCTCAAGTTACACTAGATCAACATATTCTCAAATTGAAAATACTAATAACACACTCTTTATCACAGTCCTCATCGATCCACTATCTATTATTGAGTGGATTTCATATGAGACCCACCAAAACACATGGTCTCACGAATTCCAGCCAATAACAGAGAATGTGTTAAGAGGGATGTGTTTAAGAGTGTGATACTATCATCACTCTTTAAAATTTTACAAATAATTCTAATAACTAAAAAGTAAGGTAGAACTGCAGAAGTGATTAATAATGTCATGACAGAAACATTACTATTAAGGGGCGGGGAAACTCAAACCCATGCTGTCAGTTTATTGTTGAGAACTTCAAGTTAATAGATATATAATCAAGGCAATTTCAAATATAGTGATTTTTTTAGTTCAGGTGGGAAAAGTTGGTTATTTGGGTATTTTAGAATGAATTAGGATCCTCTTGTATTATTCTTTCTTTTTTTCTCTCATGTTATGATAGAGAAAGACATAAAAATAAGTTTTAGTGCACCATACCTATAAAAACAAATTTAATATTTTGGCTTTCACTCTCTAATATGAAAGAAAATAAAAAGAGAGAATAAAAGGATAGTATCCGAATCCTTTGAAAATTGGTAACATTTTATGTTGATGGGGGCTCACTTGACTGCTCTTAGATATCCTCGCGATCCATCGTTATGGTCTTCACATGCATTCTTTAACGTCAATACCTTGTCTTCGTTGCCTTATATTGCAAATCCTTATGGTTGCGCAATATATGGCGATGAAGACAAGGATTAACATTAAGAAATGGTGATTTTACAACTGGTATGTAGAGCCTATATTGTTTTTGTGTAACTAATGTAACATGTACTTGAATTGTATCCATGAATGCAACTAAAGCATATATTTCAGTATACTCAATACCTGAGAGTAATCTTTCGTTTATTTAGCAAATCAGTTGCTTTCATTGATCTGTCTGTATTTTTTAGTTTATCAATTTGGTTCTAATCTTGCAAATGGTTGTTTAATTTTTAATGTGAGTTCATATAACAAAATCCCAATGAATATATGTTATTATAAGTTTTAAAAAAAAAGAACTTATATATCTAAGACCTTAAGACGTTGGATTAAGATGACATGCAGTGTCAAATCTACTTATATGGTTCTCCACTTAGTTCATTTATAGATTTCCCTAATGTTTTAGACCTTGTCCTTGTTAAGAAAAACAATGCAACAATACAAGGGAGGAGAAGAGGAAGAGAGAAAAAGAAGAGTGTTAGGGTTTCATTAGCAAATGTGAATCAACAAATACAACAAAGGGAAAGAGTAAATATATATATGCATAAGTGAAAAAGACTAAACTACCCTTAATGAGAGGAAATAAATAAAAGCATAAAAGCCTACGCTACGCCGGATTTGAGATTTAATAACACACACTTAATAGCGGTTTCGACAGGAGGTGCTCTATAAAAATGCACAGAAGTATTTAATAGAACTGACCATTAGAAACGCTACAAAATTATAAACCTTTAATTGCGGTTTAATGAGGAAACGTTATCTTTACTCCATAACTTATTCTGGAAAAAAAACGCATTTTACCCCATACATCATTAATAGCGAGTAACCGGGGAAGCGCTATCATATATAATAGACAAATTTAATAGCTTTTATATATACAAATGCTATCTTTACCTCGAATTAAAACTACACTTTCTAGGTGACAAACTATCTCCCGTAGTCGTTTGGCATTGGCACAGTTCATGGAACTGATGAAAGTACAATAAAATCTCTTCACAGAAAACCCGATATTCAACCTTCAATGCATATAAAATTGGAAAGTAATCAATTCCTCCTTAATAGCTATTGAACAAACGCTCTTAAACCTAAGCCGATTTCTCCTATAAATAACCCTCCTCTGTGTTTTTATCCCACACTACAAATTTTATAAAAAAATCCTCATGTATTCTTTTATGTGTTCTTATCTTCCAGAAGAGGCCGGCACTCTCATTTCTTTTTGTCATGTGTCATGTCTAATGTCCAAAAGAGGGTCATAAGAAAGCCTTATCCTAAAAGTTATGACAAACGACAAAAAGATATGTGAATGTCATCGCCTCTCCCAAATGCCTCACGAAATGAGATGTCTGGGCATCCCAACACTGCTCTAATTCTATATGAGGATCTTCAAGGAGTCATTAGCGAACCAGAACAAAAGAGGAGCCATTCAAAAATATATGTGAAAGACAAATGACCATTATGAGGGGTATCCATATGGCGTCCCCATGAAATGACAGAAGGTGGTGTTGGCGCTGGCGTTGGTGACCCAATGACCCTTTCAAGCAACAAATATTTCTATTGGCATGACAGACGATAAAAAGATATGAGAAGCGAGGGCGCCCCAGTTACCCTATGTACAGATAAAGACACATAAGGGATATTAGGGAGGACAGAAGGAAAAATAAAGAAAAGCTTCATTTCCTTTTCTCCCTTGCCATCAATATGTTGTTGAGATGATGTATATTTGAAGTGTAAAGTGTAAACTCAAAAGTGGAAACTCAAAAGATGTATATTTGAAGTGAAATAAAATAGAAATAAACTATTCTTTGATGGTATTTGTTCTCATGATCAAGTGCAATAATTATCCGTTTATTTACTTTTGATTGTCATTGGTGTGTAGTAGGAACACAAAAATGAACTTTAACTTGTGATAATGTAACAGAGGAAATGTTCTAATTGCATTAAAAATTTAAAGGAATGAAAAATATTCATGTGAAAAAACAAGGAAATGTTTTCCTTGCATTAAAAATTTAAAGGAATGAGGTAGTCAGAGGTGAGGGGTTTGAGTGATTTTAGGTACACCATGCATGTGGACAAAATGAAGCCTGAAGATGGTTTGAAAGAGATGTCCATAGGGGATATCAGTATTCCTACGGAGACAGTATTTCATGTGTTTCATTACAAGGAATAGAATATTGATTTGAAAGAATGTGAGGAGGTGATAAATGATGGTGAATTCAGTTTTTGAAACATCAATAGGATAGTGGAGGCAGGAACAATGAAAGAACGACAACACTCTAGGAATAATTTAGCTTTACTGGTCATATATTGACTTTGAGCCTTCTGCTTTTCAGCATTGTTCCCAAATATGACCCGATAAACCTTCTTCATAGAAAGGCTCGGGTCTTCCTTTATCCACTCTAGGCTTCTGTAATTTATCAAACCGCTTGGTGGAGCTCTTGTAATAGAAGCAATAAAACCCTCATTGATTGTCACTACTTTTTCAGTTACTTTCGCACTGATGGTTCCATCGAATTTTATCTCAGTGTTGGACCAGAACTCCTGAAGTTCTATCACAAGGATGGGATGATCAATGTTGAAGAAATATTTTCATCATTGAGCCTCGACCTTAACTTTTGAGATTTTCAAGATCAATTTCTTTGATGGGTCTAATGTTCTGAGCAGAAGATTCTAAGGCCATTTTGGGAAGTTGTTCTTTAAATGAAGTAAAGGAATGGTTACTTGGTTTACCAGGGAGAGCCTTTTTTATAGAAAAGACATGCAAAGACTAGCACTCATGCGTTTTCAAAGAGATACCATAAATAGAAGTTACAACGTTAGTGGAGATGGAGAAGAGTAAGACATACGTGCAGTCGTGTGTTTTCAAAGAGAAACCATTAATAGAAGTTACAACGTGGAGAAGAGGTATATGTGCTATCATGCTCTATCACTTGGTATTATTCCCGCTATAATTTGTGATATCAAGATATAATAATATTTCTCCATTGAACCATTCTTAAATGTATAATTTTAAATAGTGTTTCTCACTCAAGGCGATATTAAAGGTATGGTCCACCAAAATAGTTATATTAAAATATTGTGACCAATATTACTCTTTCTCTCTCTCTCTCTCCGTGTCACTCTTTCAAACCAGTGCACGCTCTCAAACTCAAACTCTCTCTCACATACTATTACGCTCTCTCTCTCTCTCTCTCTCTCTCTTTCGCTTGCTTTCTCTCCCACCTAAAAACTAACTCTCTCTGTCTTCTCTGGTAAATCTCTTCATCTCTGTCATTTGAAATACATAGGGTTACTTTTAGTAATTTATTGCTGTTAAATGGTTGCTTAGGGTTATGTACATGAGTTAGTTAAAGTCACTTCAACACGCGTTTGCCAGAATCTTCTATTGGAAGGTTCCCCTTAGCAACCTATGTGTTTTATCTGGTTTATTTGCTTCTTTAACCTTTTTTTACAAACATGTGTTGGTAAATTTTTTTTTTTTGATTCTATAGGTTGAGTTTAGAAGGTTCATGACGATTATCACGCGGTGTCTTGAACTTTTTCAAAAGTCCCTCTGCTTGAGAAGTTGCGATTGGAAGGTTCAAGACTGTAAGTCCCCTTATGTGTTTTATTTTGCCTCCTTAATGTAACCTCTCTGGCTGCTATATGGATTGAAGACTGACCCCACAGGCCAACACAAGTCTTTCCAGCGTGCTTTGTCCTCACTAACACTCTTCATGGGAAAAATTCCAAGGAGGTCACCCATCCCAGAATTGCTACAAGTCAAGCACGCTTAACTTTGGAGCAATTCTAGGATGGGTGACCTCTTGGGAAGTTTCCTACGAAGCGTGTGAGTGAGGACAAAGCACGCCGGAAAGACCTGTATTGGTCTGTGGGGTCAATCGTCAATCCATAGAGTAGCCATGGATGTTACATATGGTATCAGGGCGGTACCTCTCCCAATACGGTGTGGTTCGAGGAAGAACCAAGCAGAAGCTGGTGGGCATGTGACACCCGGTGCCGACGAGGCGCGGGGAGTGGTCGCTGGTGCAAGAAGGCACCGACAAGGAGCGGCTCCTGGCAGGCTTCTAGGCGGAGACTGTGTAAGTATGGGACTATACAGTTGAGGATGACTTATATGAATTGATTGGTACTACCTATACCAACAAGATACATCTTCTTTTCAGGAGCCCATCACTTAAGAACTCCATAGTTAAGCATGCTTGACTTGGAGCAATTCTGGGTTGGGGGACCTCTTGGGAAGTTTTCTCAGAAAGTGTGTGAGTGATGACAAAACATGCTGAAAAGACCCGTGTTGGTTTGTGGGGATATACGTCCATCTATAAAGCAGCACGTGATGTTACACTTAACCTTTTACCAAAACATGTGTGGGTAATTAATGTTTTTATTCTGTAGGTTAATTCAGACACATAATAGTGAAGTGAAGGTTTGTCATTGTCGTTTTAGATCTTTTTCTTTTCATGTTTCAGTAATGCATAATGATAATAGTACTTTCAACATGAGGAATTGTTTTAATCTTTTATTTGATAGAGGTATGTAAGCTTTTTTTTTAATTACTAAAGTTTGATTATGGTCGATTTTGTCGATTAATATTTTGTTTGTTGAATCTTGAATGTTGTTTTCTGATGGCCGGATGTTGTTTTTTAATTGTTGAATGCTGTTTTATGATTGCTGGATGTTGTTTTCGATTGGTAAATGTAGGGGGGATGTGCAGAAAGATGCAAAAACAACAATTAAAAAAGGTGGCTAATAGACAGCGTTTGTATACAAAACACTATCGTAGTTAAAACTAAGATAGCACATTAATGAAATCACGCTATCGTTATTGACTAACTAAGATGGCACATGTTTTAGTCTACGCTATCTTTATTGTGAATCCACTCAGCATCATTTCCCGGACGGACATTTTAGTGTGAAAGACTATAGTGTTTCATTGAACAAATGCTATTGTAGTTAAACCTAAGACAGCGCCTTAGAAGTGCTATCCTTGTTTACAACTTTTGATAGCGCCAAGATAGATAGCACTCGAAAGCGCTATAAAATGCCAAAATTAAACTCTATTAAATCCTGAATCTGTTGTAGTGCTATATTATTTAACATTTCCCTCAAACTCATGATGCATAAATAGGAAGCATCGAGAGTTTTCTAGTCAATAAACGAAAGCAAGGAGTGGAATGTAATTTTGTAAGCAAGTCAGCAATTTGCATCGAGGAAGAAACAAAGGGTAAAATGGGTTTATATAGCACTAATATTATCTCAATACATAAGAGTGGATCCAGAAGAGGAGAAACCCATATATGCAAGTAACCAACGCAACCATTTTTTGTAGTGGTTGAAGCCATAGCACGATACTTAACTTCTGTAGATGACCGAGAGACAAGGACCTGTTTCTTACTCTTCCTAGAAATTAGACAATCCCCTATAAAAATGCAGAACCCTGTGGTAGACTTACGATCAGCAGAATCACAACCCAATCAAACATCTGAATAAGCACGCAATTCCAAGGAAGAAGATGAAGGGAAGAAAAGACTCTGAAATTGAGTGTCCCGAAGATAACGAAAGAATGCAAAGAACTAACTAACAACATACACTGCATAAGAAATATCGGGTCTAGTGATGGTAAGATACACCAAACTGCCAACAAGTGTATGATACATGGTGGGATCTGATAGAGGAACACCATCATAAGAGGTATACAAGGCGTTAACGTTAAGAGGAGTATCATTGGTCTGAGTGTCAGAAAGAAGAACTTGTTAATGGATGTTAGTAATGTACTTTGATTGAGAAAGAAGGTAACCTCTATGATTAATTCTCTTATAGTTATACGTAACAAGAAGAATAAATTGATTTTCTGAATGTCCTCATTTGATTATATAAATCATTATAATTTTTTGAAGTGTTGGAATTGCAACGTTGATGGTGGAAATATTCCAAGACGATAAATAGGTTGTGGAAGAAAGGTGTTGTTGAGTTGGTTTAATTTAAAAAATAAGGTTAGGAATAGTTGTGAGCGATGAAAATGGGTTTGTCGGATGATATTGTATCTGTCTTGTGCCCACATATCCATTGATCGAGTTTTAGACGAATTTTATAAATATTCACAAATATTTACAAATATTCATGAATATCTATTAAATTATTATTTTTTAAAAAATATACAAGGAAATCTCAAACAAAATAAACTATTTTTGGGTTAAATATATATTTGGTCCATGTAAAATTAGCGAGTGTCAGTTTTGGTCCTTGTATTTTTTTTTTCATCCCTCTTAAATATGAAATTACTAGTTTTGGTCTTTACAAAATGAATATTTTCTATGGTTATCCCTCTAAAATTTGATATAACTATTTCTAATCCCTAGTATTTATTTTAGGACAAATAAATATAATTTATTTTACATAGTGTTTGGTTGGAGGGGTTTGGAGAGGAGGGGAGTGGAGGGGAATGATTTTTTAAAACTTTTATGTTTGGTTCAATTTTTGGAGGGAATGGGATGGGATGGGATGGGAGGGGAGCAAAATCCCTCCTTAAGTGAGTTTTGGCTCCCCTCCAATAATGGGGGGATTTGGAGGGGAGGGGAGGGGAGGGGAATGGGGGATTTTAAAACATAACCTATGTATTGACTAAAATATCCCCACTTATCTATTTTGAAATAAATAATTATAAGGGTTTAAGAGTAAATTTGTTTTAAAATCCCTTCCCTCCCCTCCCCTCCTGAACCAAACATGAAAGTGTTGTTTCCCCTCCCCTCCCCTTCCATTCTCCCAACCAAACACAATAGCTAGTTAAAACCCCTCCCCTCCCCTCCCCTCCCCTCCATTAAAATCCCTCCCCTCCCCTCCTTTGAACCAAACACAATCTTAGGGTTTAAAAAAAAAATTTATGGGACTCACATGCTAATATGACACCACAGATGTTATTAGGGATCACTTGGGGATGACTGTGTGGTCTTCTGTTAGACACATAAGTAGTTAATGGATGTCACATAACTGTAGAAAATTGTGATTTTAGATTTTGGAGGGATGAAAACCAAAGAAAATTTTTACACGGATCAAAATCAAAAGTCGTTAATTTTATAGGGACCAATATTTAACCCAATATTTTCCTATCATACAATGAACAAATATTTTATCAATTATCTGACTACCTGTGACTATATATCACTATGTATCACTTAAATATATAATAATAACATAAGCTTATATAAATTATAGGGTACTTAAGCAATTTCATATATCTGATACTGCGGACATGAGTACCTGGTATATATCCTTGCCCCATCAATAAGCGAGTTGAGAAAAAAAATCGTTTATTTTACCCATGAACACTTGTTAAGCTAATCATACTCATAGCGGGGTTTATTTACCACAAATATTTGAGGACATCAATAATATTGACATCCCTAGTTTGCTAATTATTTCTTTTTGACTCACGATACGTATTATATGTAGGCCTATCTAAAAAATAAAACATATTATATGTAGTTATTATTAGTCAATATCAACTCATTTAACCGACTCTAAATGTAGGCTACTATTCCACGAGTCTACTACCTTTTATGATATATATTTAATTAATTATTTATCCGAGATTGTACATTTATCTATTATAAAACTATAATAGTATTTTTTTTCTTATATAAAAAAAACTATAATAGTATTTTTCAACCGAATTATTAGGAATCTCTGCTGATTGTTTTTCCTTGTTGGCAAACTAGTGGCTTCTGGATGCTCCCACAAGTGTTACAAGTAACAATAAGTTGAAGAGATAGTATGACCTAAAATATCTTTATCTTATTCTTTCAAAGATATAAGTATTATTTTAGTAGTGGTCAAACATATGTTGTTATTAATTTGACCGTTTTAATCATGAAAATTGAAATCAATTTAAATTTATAAAAAAAATATTAAATTAAACCTTAAAATTCATTGTATGTACACATAAAACTAAAAACTTTTCATGATTGAAAAACTAAATTAATAACAGTTATTTGCAAGAACAGTTATATCTTCGAAGAAGTATAATGTGGGTTTTAAATTATTTTATCAATAAAAAATAAGAACTTAATGCCATTATACTCCTACGCCATAAACACAAATCAGAACTACTGAACTAGTACATGGGTTACTAAATCGTTAATTGTTTGATAGTTCTACAGCTAACATGATCAAATTACATGAACGAAAGGAGCAAATGCAAAATTGAAGAACAAACTATTTAGTAAATCTGCTTATCCAAAAAAAAAAAACTATTTAGTAAATCTGGAAAGCAATGGAGTTAAATATCATGTCTTGGTTTTTTATATTATGAAAAACCATTGCAAAATTCATTCCTAGATGGTTCTCTTTTTTCCTTTTGCAGGTAGCTTAATCTTTCCGTCCCAGAGGGTAAACATGTTTGTTACTTTAATTTTGTGGTTTGTCCGATGCTATCTACAAAGTCTAGTATGTATTTGTGTGTGTACATGAATGAATGCACAAAGTAAAACACAGTAAGACTAAAGCATATTATATGGTCTACCAAATGAATAATTATAGAAGAAGTTATGTTAATGACATGATACAAACAAAGGCATAAAATAATACAAAAAAGGTTCAAAGCATACCATTGAATGAGTATTGCTCAAGTAGTCTTGACAGGTATATGAGAGACGATGTGTCATTATGTACAAGCAGAAGGTTAGTGCCCCTTGCAAAGCTAGGAACATAATTGACCAGTGACATTGACTCATCTTCCATTTCAGGATAAATTGTGAAGGTCGAGGACCTTAAGAAAATGAGTTAAGAAATTTGGAGAAGAAAAATTGATTAAACCACAAAGTAAAGTGATAGAGGAAGTGTTTGATATGTATCTGGGTCTGATGGTTGAGCTTGCAAGTGACATTTGGAGTCTGTGAGATTGCGGGTTCGATCCCGCTGTACCTCCATTTCCTCGGCCCCTCCCCTATTATAAGGCCTAAGTATGTCTCATTTGGAAAAAAAAAACTCTCTATTGTTGACTTTATTAATTTCGCTATTCAAAGTTTTGTTTCATAAATTAACATTAAGTTGTTTAATATTTAATATATTAAAACGATCTTTGTACTTATCAAGTTAATTTACTATATATTGTCACTGCTATCTGATAATTTTATGATATACATATTGTCTTTTAATTTTAAATTTATATATCAATTCTAAAGTTTTTTTTCAAAATATTAACATAATATTGCTGTAATTTTTATAATTTCACCGTTTTGTTCTTATATGGGTTCAATTTTAATATAATGTCAATATAAAGTCGTTTACATTACCATCATATTTGTGAATAAGTTAGTTATGATAAAAATCAAATAATTTTAATATTTTGTTAATTTATATTTTTATAAGCGTGTTAATTTATGATTGATTGACAGCATAAACATTTTTATACAGATAGTATATGTCAATTAAATTCTTCTTATATTTTAAAAATTAAATGGATTTAATGATATTATTAATGATTTCTCAAGACAACTATGTAAATTTTTTTTTGACGCACTTATTTAAAATAATTAAGTATGGATAGTTAATAATATTATTCATTAGATCTCCATATAATTTTATATAGAGAATGAAGGTATAGTAATGCGGTGTAAAATTATTGGCTTTTATATCAAGTCTATCGAAGAATTTCTGTCCGGTAAAAAAAAGAAAGAAAGAATTTCTGACTTTTATATTAATATGACCCACACACAAAAAAAAAAAAATCGGTACAACCTTTTTTTTGGGTACAGATATGACTAAAGAATTTTGTTTGATAGTAATTTATCAATTTTAGAAAAATAAGTTTCTAGTCTGTTTACCGTTTGGAAGAGTAACATATGCAAATACATTACCGTTTTTAAAAAAATAATCTTGAAAGCCTATGAAAAATTTATAAAAAAGCAACAAAAACAAATTTAAAAGTTGGAGGTCAATTCAAACTTTATAATTAGATTATATAGTTTTCACTAATGATATTTTAACACCCATTTGGGACACCTTTTCTGGATACCCTAGATACAATGGCAATTGTGTAAATAAACACAATGGCAGTTGTGTAAATATAAGTACACTATTAACACACATACTTGGGTGTCCATCTTGAGTGTCCAACTTGGGTGTTTATATAACACCTCTATAGTTTTATTGGAAGCATTAACTTTTGGATCTTGTATTCAGGGTCGGTCCTGAGATTTTGGGTACCGTGGGTGAACTCAGGAAAATGGTGCCTTCATAATCATTCGAAGATTGTACACCTCCTTCTATTTTTTGTTGCAAAATTATTAATAATCCGATCATAATCAAGGTTTATTTAAAAAATCATTTTCGATAGAAATCAAAGTAAGAATATTTAATCTACATTGTGATTTGTGATTAGTAGATTGTAAATAAGAATTTAACAACTTCAATTTAGAAAAATTTCTCTTAGCTGATATAACAGTAACATGGATAGTATGTAAAAAATTTATAAATCATATAAATTTATAAATTTTTATATAACATTTATATATACTATATAAAATTTTACACTATTTGGTGCCCCCTAAAAAATGGGGTCCCTGGGAGATCACCCACCTCGACCGTGTTCAAGGTCACCCCTGCTTGTATTATAGTAAGTATAAAAAAGAAGGGGAAAAAAATTGAACCAAGAAGAAAAAAGAAGAGGTTAAAATATACTTTTTGTCCCCCTAATTTAATACTTTGGCGAAAATCGTCCCTCAACTTGCTTTTCAAGCGATTTTAGTCCTCAAGTTTTTTCGGCATGTCAAAGTTAATCCCTTCGTTAGTTGATCGTTCAAAATTTAACGTTATGTGGCTATGTGGCTAACATTGTCCTGTGTAGCACATCCAGATGGAATAATATATATTAAAATAAAAATAAAATAATATTTTTTTAAAAATAATTTTTATTTTATATTATTAACTTAGAATGTTTTTCATAAATTTGAAATCTTAGTAGTGAACACATGAATAGAACTTGACCCTTGTAACTATTGTTGTACAATTCAGTTTAATTAGTTCAGTTTGTATATGTTAAATAGACAATTATAAACACGAGAAGAGGGTTGAATTGTGCTTATCAGACTTTTAGAGAATGTTAAAAACTTTTCACAGCAATTAGACAAGTGATAATATATCAAAGCAATTAGACAAGTGACTTGTCTGAAGGTTTTTCAACAGAAAAACACGCAGACATGCAAGATTAAAAACAATATTGATATTCACACTTTAACCCCTTCAGTTTGTTAACTGTTAAGATAATCAAATAAACTGAAAGAGATAAGGAATCGAGATAGACACAACTATTTTATCCTGGTTCACCCCTTAAACAACTAGGGCTACTTCTAGTCCTTGGTAGCATCATGTTTTCTTCACTATAACTGATCAGGTGACAAACATGTATTCTTTGCACACCTACCATCTTTAGGCTCAAAGACAATATTATTTGAACACCTAGCATCTTCAAGCTCACTCAAGTTTGTTTGAAAGAAAAGTGTAATTAATACAACTTTGTAAGTCTTTCACTAACACTCAAAAGATAGAATTTATATGAAGGTTTCACTAGTGCAATAAGTGTTTTTTACGTCAGTTAAAATTGATTTTTTACGTCAGAATACTGACTGACGTAAATACAGCTGACGATAATAGTTAATATTTTAACGTCAGTTGAGAACCGACGTTAAATATAAAACTAGTAACGTCAGTTCTTTAACACAACTGACGTTAATTTTGTTAAAACTAACGTCAGTTGTTATAAAAAACTAACGTTAAAGGTTTTAATTTTAACGTCAGTTGTTTATTACAACTGACGTTAATAGTGTACTGTATAAAATACTATTAACGTCAGTTGTTTGATACAACTGGCGTTACTAGATTTTTTTTTTAAATTCATTTTAAAATATCACTCCCCTCAGCTATCCCTGCACTCAGTAAATATCACACACATTACAGAATTGCAAAGGAAAAATGAAACAATGGGGGGACTTAAAACCAAAACCCATGTATAGGAAAGGTGTGGATGTTAATTACATAATATATATATTGAAATTAAAATAAATTATTAAATGGAAAAATACCAAAAATAAATAAGTTATAAAATTAAAATTAACTTACGTGCACCAGAGACTCAAAACATTGTTGTTCATCCAGACGTTATTTCTGCAGGCGTTCCCGAGATCGTCACCACAGAAGGAAAATATCCTCCGTTGATCTGGGCGTGCCACCCATCCATCGTGATCCAATGGACATTCAAAAATCTCAAACGCATAATCCTCACCAAGTGAGAACAAACGAGTGATAGGTGACAGCAACACCGACGTCGACTTGGCCTTCAGTTTAGGAAAAATAAAATAGATAAGTTGTTGATAATTAAAAAAAACACAAGTAATTATTTGACTAATTTGGACATTAATAATGAATACATACCTTTGTTAACATTTCGAGCTCACGTCGTTTGGAGTCCAACTCAAGCTCACGCCTTTTCATTTCCAGCTCATGCTCATGGCGTTGGACTTTGAACTCCCATTCCCTAGCTGCCAACTCATCGTCCTCTACATGTGCCCTACTATAACTCTCTTTTGTGCTCACATGTGAAGGGTTGGCATGCCCTACGGTGTCCTGGGATGTACCGACGGAAGAAAGCTCTCTGGAAAGCGCCTGCTTGAATTCTGGGTTGGATATTAAGCTTTGCATGCGCATCAGATGTGTTGTAATAGCTGGGTTGGACATGAGGTGCTGAGTAATGTCAGCCAAAATTGATGCTTCATCGACCAACCGCTTTCGTGAAGCAGACTTGCCATAATATTCTTTGATGGTCACGTTCCCAGGAACACCGAGAACCCGACCAGGATGGTCTCTCTTTCCTAGAGCAATCATCAAGACGTCCCGCCGTCCAGAAGGGACGAATGAGCCCTGGGAGGATTGTGCTTTAAGATCCATCTACAATGAAAAAAATGAAAAAACGTGCAAGTGAAAAGTGTTGCAAATATCTATACAAATATCAATTGAAATCAAGTTAATTATTTACTTACAATCTTATCTGCCACTTCGCGAGTGGCATCAACTTTAAAAGATCCTGTCTTTGTCATGCGGCCGGCTAACCAGACATCCTCGTGGTTGATGTCCGACGGAGGACTTAATGGTGTGCCCTCAGGAACCTCTCCTCTTTCAATCCTAGCAGAGTGCTCTTCCTGCTTCGCCCTCAGCCTATCCGTCATCATCTGCTCGATCCGAGTCTGGTACCCACCCTGAGACATGGTGTGACGGTGGACGTTCTTCGCCTGATTCTGCCGACCCTTATTTGCCTTAGCATATTCAAACAAAAACACATAATTAAATACAGTTAAATGATCTATAAGAAGCATACAAAATTAACTTAATCAACCAACCTGAAATTCTCCATCCTGTCGACTCTTGGCAAACATATCCCAAGTATCCTGATCAATCCAGGGATAATCCGAGAACATTTTATCAAGCCGCTTCTTCCCAGATACATAGTACCTGGTAAGATCATGCTTGAACCCATTCCAACGTTGTGATGCCATTTTCATACATTTATGACGATGATCCTCGTCATTTGGCACAGTCCAAGCTACCTACACATTAAATACATAACAACTGGATGGATTATAACTCGGATAATTATCTAATAATGTAAATCAAACGAATGTAAAGGTAAAATACCGCGATAGCCTCCCAATTCTGATCCTTAACGTTCTGTGGAACGTCATTCCAGTGGTTGTAGTTGATGCTTATGTGCTGCTTCGCTTGTAGAAACACCCACTTATTAAATTCTTTAGCACGGGGTCCCTGGGAATTTAGATTAGCATCGAAGGACACCTCAAGCTTCTGTCCGCTTTGCCTGTCCTTCTCTAGTTTCTTCAACAAGGTGGCTCCTCTACCCCGTTTCCTATGAGCCTGTCATGTCTGTATGGACAAAAAAAATGATAAAATAGAGGGTTGTAACATTATAAACTTACATTAAAAAGAAGGAATAAAGATAGTATATAACATGTAAACTTACACTAGAATCAGGCGTAGGCGTGATGGGGTCCTGCGTAGCCCCCATAGTGACCTCCCGTACATGTGGGCTATCCGACTGATCCATATGTATGCCTGTTCAGAAACAATATATATGTATTAACATAGGTTATAACTCAAAATAAATACAGAATTATAAATAAAAATAACTAGATAGGTCCTGTAGATATACAAAACATCTATCCAATATACGGACAATATGGGAGATTGAAAACTATAGTTTTTGAAGATTGCCAATCACTAGTCACGGCCTGGCAGTGATGTCCATCACGGCCATAACGTGCCAACTGAACCAGACCCTCACATGCATAACTGATCATGCCCTAGCCGTGATGAGCATCACAGCCGTGACAGATCAACCAGCAGAGCAACATGCACTCAAAACCAAAAATAGAGACATTCCAAACAACTCAAACTCACGTACGGTTTCAAGTTTCAAATACTGAGACTACAGTTTCAACATACACTCAAAACCAAAAATAGAGACATTCCAAACAACTCAAACTCACAGTTTCAAGTTTCAACTACCGAGACTACAGTTTCAACATACACTCAAAACCAAAAATAAAAAAAAATGTGCCCTAAAGACTCACCAGAAATAGGCGCTCGCGTGGTGGGGGTGGGGGAGCTCGAGTGGTGGCCAACGTTCGATGTGGTTACTGAGAGCAGAGGGACAAGGAGAGTTAGTGCACGGGAAGGGGAAAGAGAGATGTCAAGTTATTGCAAAGAATGAGCGGGAAAGACAAAGTTAGGGGTTAAGAGTGTACCTCACGGTGGTGGCGAAGAATCCCTCGCGGTGGTTGCGGTGGAGATGAGCTCGCTATTAGGGCAGAGTGAGAGTGAGAGTGAGGGTTGAGAGTGAGGGTTGAGCGTGATGAAAAGAGAAAAGAGACGTACAGAGCGAAGTGCAGAAGGCGCGCGGGTGTAAACGTTGTAATCAAAATAAAACAACATTTTACGTCAGTTGTTTGTAAAAACTGACGTTAAAGGACGCGGGTGTAAACGTTATAATCAAAATAAAACAACATTTTACGTCAGTTTTATTAAGAAACCGACGTTGAAAATAAAAAAACTTTTAACGTCCGCTATTGAAGACAACTGACGTTAAAAGTGTTCTGCAAAAACATTAATTCCTTTGACTACTGTGCTACCTACCCTTGAGCATTAAGTTTATAGATCAGTTTTCAAGAAAATCAATCTCTCTTCTCTATATAGGATATAGGATTATTTACGTCAGCTAGTTATTTAACTGAAAATCACACTTTTAACGTCAGTTGTTTAAAAAACTGACGTTAAAAATAAATATTTTTTTAAAAAAACACTTTTAACGTCAGTTGTATTAAACAACTGACGTTAAAAGTTTATTAGTTTCTGCAAAAACATTCATTCCTTTGACTACTGTGCTACTACCCATTCACCTTGTAACCTAATCCTCTTAATGAGCATTAAGTTTTTAGATCAGTTTTCAAGAAATTCAGGTAGTCTCTCTTCTCTATATAAAGAACCATATTCTTTTGTATCAGTCGATCTGTATTACACCCCCCCTCTTTTCCTCTATATTTCGTGCTTTTTCCTTCACAATATGCCTCTATCATATTTGAGGTGTTGTTATTTCTTCCTATTCCTAGACTTAAAGGTTCCTGTCTTAATGGTAAAAAAAACTTCTGAGGTTGAGTAAATCACATAACATGGATGGTAAGGTTGGGTAAATCACATAATGTGATTCCCTCACTTTATTTCATCCCCGTCATCCCTTTCACTTTGCTTTGGAAGCAAGTGACTGTGGATTCAAGACGATGCATCAAGGAATTCCAGTGAAGGAGAAGATGCAAAGATCCATTTCAATGTGGATTCACTTTTGCATCATGGAATTCAAGTGACGGAGGAGATGCATCCATTGGAGTTTCTGAGGACAGGACTGAGAAGAAAATGATGTTGAAGCAAAACTTTTTTATATTTTAGGGCTATGTTGCAGAAATTTTTTATCTTTTAATCATTTAATTGTAACTTATGAATCGCTTCAATGAGATACGATTTGATTATACATATAACTTGTTTTTATGTTAAGTGTTTATTTAATTTAATTTGCACAAGAATTTGTTTACTAATCCAAGCTAATTAATGAAGATTAAAAATAAACTTGTTTAAAAAAAAAGTTTAGAAATAAACTGCACTATATATATGGAGTGACCTGTGTTAAGAGTGACAACAGGGCATTTCAGATAGGGATATAGGATTATTTACGTCAGCTATTTATTTAACTGAAGTAAAAATCACACTTTTAACATCAGTTGTATAAAAAATGACGTTAAAAATAAATATTTTTTATTTAAACAAGTTTTAACATCAGTTGTATTAAACAACTGACGTTAAAGGTATATAAGTTTCTGCAAATTAAAAACATTCATTCCTTTGACTACTGTGCTACTTACCCATTCACCTTGGAACCTAATCCTCTTAATGATCAACTTAATTTTTTAGCAAATTACCACGCCTAGTAACTTCATCCTCTGCTCCAATAAATAGCTTCCTTCCTTCCTTTTATTTTCTGCCTCACAATATGGTTCTGCCATGGAGATTAACTTCATCACTCTTTCTTCCTATTCCTAGACTCAAAGATCTTTGTCTTAATGGTCAAACAACTTTTGAGGTTGTGTAAATCACATAACATGGGTGATAAGGTTCTGTAAATCACATAATGCGAGTTGCTCACCTTATCATCCTTCCGGAGAATCGGCTGCTACAGTTCCAAAACCTCAGCTTATGAATGACCACATTATCAGCATGTACCTCGATTCCAACATGAGTAACACCATCACTGCTAGACATGGTCACATTCGGAGTATAGTTTTCCCTTTGGCATATTTCATAAAACTCTCTGATGGGATGTAGCTTTAATGTTTTGGGTGTGATAAGGGGTTCCAAAAGTGGCCTTATGCTTTGCCACACAACCTCCTCATTGAATTCTGGAAAACTCAGTCGCTCGACTCTCCTTTCTTGCTCACCCGTGAAGGGAACGAAGCCTCAACAAATGTTTAGGATTTTAAACCCTTTCAATGTAACTTTTTATAGGATTTTAAACCCTTTCAATCTTCTGTATCAGTCTGTATTACACTTCATGAATGAGATCAGGTTTGGGTTATTGATTCAACTTATACTTCGCACATATATTTTAGTTTTCAAAACAGAAACAGAAAACATCAAAGCAATTATGAAACTGAAACTTTGAGGAAGGCAATGCGGAAGGGTACGTATACTAGATAAAAAAATTATTAAAATAACCTTTAACGTCAGTTGTTGTAAGGACTGACGTTAAAAGTGAAGTGACTCACTTTTAACGTCAGTTCGATAAAGAACTGACGTTAAAATGTTCACTGTTAACGTCAGTTGTTTATTGAACTGACGTTAAAAGTGAGTCACTTCACTTTTAACGTCAGTCCTTACAACAACTGACGTTAAAATTGAATTAATGAAGTCTGATATTTACAAAACTGCCACCGCCCCCTTTTTAACGTTTAGCTTTTGGTTAACTGACGTAAACCTTTACCGTCTAATGTATGTTTTCCACTAGTGTTTGAAAGACTGCGTAATAACTTCAAATGATTGAAGAATAAAGCATGAAGGAATGAAGAATTAAATGCGCAGAGTGTAACACCCTTCTCGAGCGCTACATTATCCGAGACATTTTAAGGTAAAAAAGTAGGTAATTAAAATTTCTTTTAATATAACAGGGTAATTTTTCATTTTCGCAAGACATGATATAAATACTTGGAATAAGGTAAATGTAAAATAAAATATTTTCATTACAATTAGGGTCATAAGTTCGAAAATGACTTACATAAAATCCAACCCGACTTATAAACAGAAAACATAGAGATATACAGATCCAGTATAAAGATATGGAGACGCAACTCCTAAAACATAAGATACTTGGAGACGCGGCTCCATAAACGATAACACTAACTCCCAGTCATCCCAAGCTGGCCAAAATAAAATATAAAACACAATTCTTTCCCATACATCGTGAGAAGGACAAACCCAACTGATTGAAGACCACTAGCGTCGTCGTTACAAAAGACACTATTAGAGCCACTACAAACGTAGCTCCCAGACTAAGCCCTATTTCCCTTCCAGGGGAAAGGTCATAGCCCACCAACTATTGACACTACATAAAGGGTAGATGTCTCCATATCAAGGTCCAGTCGTAGACTCTGTGATCACGTAATCTGCCATCTAGATTGAAAGCAGTTCTCTAGACGTGAACAGGTGGTCCTCCACAGTAACCCTGAAGAGTCCAAATTATTGGTCCAATACATCGAAAATTAGTTGGATCATTAGGGACAATAAAGGAATCTGCTTCTTCGAGAAACTCTGCGGTGATATGCCAAGACACCTTCAAATCCACTATCAGCATCTTCCTCTAAAGAAGCCATGCGACCAGAGAAAAAGAACCAACAAAATGAGGTGAGATCCTCAATCATCATCAAACACATAATGCAGATGTGCATTGGTACGACACACAAACATATGACGACATACTTATCCATATATTATCCATACTCATTCAACAAATCAATATATATATATATATATATATATATATATATATATATATATATATATATATATATATATATATATATATATATATATATAACCAACGACATATCCACACATACCCAAAGGTATACAATATCCATATAACAATAATGTTATCAAAGCATGACAGACACTATCAGTTTTACAGAGACACGAGAAGGGAGATAATTGATTGAAACTGCATAGTCCCATACCTACACAGCCCCAAGGAATACTTGATCCTAACTCCGAAGCTAATAAACATTTTTGAAGGAAATGGTCAGTAGTACATGTTTCACTTACGCCCGCCTTAGGCATCATCTGTGGCCAACATAGTAGACACACAGGCTATAAAGTCCTAATCTTGCCCCAAGGCCATAATCTGGCCCCTTTGGCTATAATATGCGTACAATATGCGTAATCACATATGAAATCAATCTCTCTGTGGAACATCGGGCTCTTTGTGAAACACTTTACATGACTGGTCAGCTCAGCTTCCTAGGCACAACGATCGTGTTGACAATTATGCTGATCAAACTGATAACAGCATGTGTATCCATATTTATCAACTAGATAAATTTTGGGATTCCTTACGAAAATTATATGCCATTCTACAGGCATGACAATACCAACTAGGAATCCTTATACGGTTCCATACATGCACAATATCAGGATCCCTTCATTGGATCATCCGTGTCTTCAACGTCTTATGTATATTATGGAGATTGGTTATTCACCAATCCATTATACATCTTCAGGTTCTTCTAGAAAAAGATTACTTGTTGAGCAAGCAACTTTCAAATACTCTTGGTTATTAAGTATAATGGAGGTAAGGATGCGTCAATAATCCATACATTATGACATATAGTTTTTGAGACGCCCCGTTGTGCCCTTAAATTAAAACCTCATTAATTAAAGCTTGATCTCATTCTTAACATTAAACATATATACCAAAATAGGTATATTAAAAACTTAATTATAAAACATACAACTTCTGAAAGATAAACCATCACACCATAGACATAATACAAATACATAACATATGTCTATCCATCAAGGTACAAAACACTGTCTAGGGTATCCCATCAGTAGGATCCACTGCAAGTACATAGTGATACAAACAGTCATTATCAACCCTAAACAACATTCGTCCTTAACTTATGATATCATCCTCTACCCTTAATCTCATGCAACTAAGCTTTTATGCTGACGTGGCCATCTCTACTCCTGTCACCATTCCCATTTCCGTTAGGGATGTTAGTCATTAGTCCAAAGGGTGCGGTGCCAAAAACTCGATGCGCCCCTCCCTTATCTCTAGTAGGGAATAGTTCATAAGCACAGTGCGCCAATATTCCCCCATTGGAAATAACGCATAAGCACAAAATACATAGTGTCTCTATCCTCGATTGGATAATCTGAGCAACTCGTCAAGAACTAAAAGAGTATTACGATAGTCTTCCTCGGATCACAGCATCCGTAGGGCATACACCCGCAATATCTGATATCCGTAATAGGAGACTCTAACCTCGTGTGTTCGGCTAGGCACCTCCAAGTCACATTCATTCTCACCCCAACATGCATAACTCCAGAACAACATATATCATTGCCTGGATGCCAACTAAGCATGAAAAAACATATGTTGCAGGTTATTAGACAAAGCATATTATACACAGTAAAATAATAATAAAATGTTCAAGTATCACCAAACATCACATAAAGCATTTTATCGCAATCAGCACATCACAAGAAGCTCAACAGGGATAAAATCATACATCCTCGAATATCATAAAATTATCCTAATGGTGATAAACCTACAATCCCCAAATCATCATTGGTACTGCGGGGTAGTTGTCAATGTGATTTTGGTATTGTCGATTACTCGCCCACTAGTAGGGTTTAGGTCGCCCTACCCCATTTTTATAAAATATGCTACTTAGTTGTTCCGACAATAAGATGTTTCTTTCTCCCACCTGAGGTGTATACATCTAACACTGGAATCATGAAATTGAAGCTCCTCTTTACCACACCAAAAGCTACCAATCAACCTTCAACAAAAACAACATAAAACAAGCTAAGTTAACAAAAATCCATTTTGGGTAACCAAGGACTAGGGTTCGGCCAAGAATTCAAAAGGGGGCCAGGGTTCTTTTCTCATTTCAATCTTTTGGATACTAGTTGCTAGGATCTTAGATAGCATAGAAAAGATTGTTATAAGTTAAAAATTGAAACAAAACTCATCTAACCCACAGAGATAGGGTTTCATCCAAGAGGAGTAAATTTTGCTAGAAATTTCTTTTGATTGTAAGCCATTGGATCGTCAATCTAGGGATCTTGGATAGCTTATAAAAATCAAGATACAAGTTAAAGGTTGAAGAAAACTCATGTAACCCACTTTGAGGGGCATTCGACCATGATAGGAAAATTGGCTAGAAATTACTTTTGCTCTCATCCATTTGGATCTAGAATCTACAGGCCTTAGAGAGTTCAAAGAAATTATCACTACATGAAAATCATTTTTCTATGGTTTTCTAGAATTATTTGAAGAAAACACATGAAAGAGGAAATATGATGAACTTGACTACAATGAAGGGAAATAAATGAAGGGAAGAGTAATCATGATCATGAGCAATGAGGGTTTACCTCTAGATGATGAAAGAAATGAAGAAAGGTGATCAAAATAATAAGCTTTCAACAATGGTGTCTTAGAGTTTTTGGAGAATGAACTTAGAGTAACTGGATGAAAGTGAAGAAATGAAGTGTCCAATTGATTCGAGAGGGGAGGTAGCCATGTAGGGGGAATTTTGGTCACAAATTGTTGGGACAAGGTTGGAAATACAAAGAAAGGTAAAGGGCAATTTGGTCATTTCATTAAGGTGGTTAGCATTAAATTTGGAACTCCAACATTACTTGGTGGGTCATGGTGGTGACTCACCCCATGACTCACCACCCCTAGGTGGCAAGTGTCACCCCCATCAGGTGTTTGGTTCTATCTTCGCACCCCCGTTCTCGACTCTGTTGATTACCCGATTTAGGTTTTTCACCGATTTCTTTGAAAATTCGCCTGTCAAAAGTATAATAATTTATTTTTGAGAGATAATTTCAAAATAGCCTATATCGTTGAAAATGTGATATAAATCTAAACCGTTTTGTTTGTGGGTCAAAATTATGTTTTCTGATCAGAAAAATTTTACTATCAGTGACAACGCATACCGGATTCCGTTTGAATTTTAAACCCAAATTTTAACCGTAGCCTTTTTCCATGAAGTAGAGTCTAAATATGATTTTGTTTTATCCAAAATCACTTTCTTGGTCTCAGGTAAAAATATAAATAAATATATCGTTACCTGTAATACAACGTAGATAAAAAGAATGATGTTACATTACTACCCCACTTAGAAAAAATTCCGTCCTCGGAATTTACGTACCTCAGAAGAGATGTGGATACTGCTATTGCATATCTGTCTCACGGTCCCAAGTAGCATCTCCAGTAGTCTCATCCCATATGACCTTAACCAAAGGAATCTGTCTACCGCGAAGCTCCTTAATCCGTCTATCTGCAATCCTAATAGGTAAAGCCTCATACTCTAGATTCTCTCGCAGTTGTATAGACTCGGGCTTAATAACATGTGAAGAATCAGGATAATGTTTTATCAACCGAGAGTCATGAAAGACGTCATGAAGGTTAGAAAAGGTTATGTGGTAAAGTAATATGGTAAGCTACTGGACCAATCCGTCGAAGAATCTGACAAGGTCCAATGAATCTAGGAGTAAGTTTTCTAGACTTGATAACTCTGCCAATTCCAGTGTTCGGAGTGACTCTCAAAAACACGTGATCACCCTCCTGGAATTCTAAAGGTCTCCTGCCCTTGTTACTGTAGCTCCTCTGCCTATCATGTGCTTCCTTCATCTTTTCCCTTATCTTCCTAACTTGTTCCGTAGTCTGCTGCACCGCATCTGGATCCAAAACTTGGTTCTCGCCAGTCTCATACCAACATAAAGGGGGTCCTACACTTCCTGCCATACAAAGCCTCATATGGTATCATTTCGATACTACTATGAAAATTGTTGTTATAGGTAAACTCAATCAATGATAATAACTCATCCCAACTACCAGTGTGCTCCCACACACAAGCTCTCAAAAGATCCTCCAATATTTGAATCATCCTCTCTGACTGTCCATCTGTATGGGGATGATAAGCAGAAATCATTCTCAACTTCGTCCCCAAAGCATTATGCATCTGTCTCTAAAATCTAGATGTGAATCTAGGATCTCGGTCTGAGACAATGCTCAACGACACACCATGCAATCGAACCAATTCCTTAATGTAGATTTGGGTCAACTTTTCCAAACTATAACTCTCACCAATAGGTAAGAAGTGAGAACACTTCGTCAACCTATCAATGATAACCCAAATCGCATCATGTCTATTAGGAGTTTCTGGTAAACCAACCACAAAATCCATAGCTATGCTATCCCATTTCCACTCTGGGATATCCAACAAATGCAATAAACTAGCCGACTTCGAGTGCTCTATCTTAGCTTTTTGACACACCAGGCAAGATAAAACATACTCCGCTACCTCTTTCTTCATCCTCAGCAACCAAAACATCTTCTTCAGATACTGATACATCTTCGTGGATCCAGGGTGAAAACTCAACTTACTTTTATGTGCTTCTTCCAATATCATCTTCCTAAGTTCTACATCCTCTGGCACACATATCCTATCTCTAAACTTCAACACACCATCTGAACCTCTATTGAACTCAGATACTTTACCCTCCTCTATACCTCTACTCACCTCCTGAAGATATCGATCCTGAACCTTCTTATCCATAAGCTCTCTCATAAACTCATTACTGATGGTAATCATACCCAACCAAATCCTATCTTCAACCAACGCCATCCCTAAGTTCAGATCCCTGAACTGTTCAAGCAATTCCAGCTCCTTAACCATCATCGCGGGCACATGCAAAGACTTCCTACTCAAAGCATCCGCTACAACATTCGCCTTCCCAGGATGGTACAGTAGATCAAACTCATAATCCTTGATAAACTCCATCCATCTCCACTGTCTCATATTCAACTCTTTCTGATCAAACATATAATTCAGACTCTTATGGTCATTATAAACATTAAACTTCGGCATACAGAAATTGTCGCCATATCTTTAATGCGAACATTATGGCTGCCAACTCCAAATCATGGATCGGATAGTTCCTCTCATGAAGTCTCAATTGTCGGGAAGCATAAGCCACAACTCTTCCCTCTTGCATCATAACACAACCAAAACCTTGGTATGCCGCATCACTGTACATGTCAAACTGTCCTAAAGGATCTGGTAAAGTCAACACTGGTGATGTAGTCAACCTGTCCTTCAGCTTCTGAAAACTCTGCTCACACTCATCTATCCATACAAAAGTTTTATCTTTCCTCATCAACTGCGTCATAGGCAACGTAATCTTCGAGAAACCCTCTATAAACCTTCGATAATATCCATCTAACCCTAGAAAACTCCATACCTCACTCACTGATTTAGGTCGTTCCCACTTAAGAACTGCCTCAACCTTAGCTGGATCTACTGCTATTCCTTCCTTGTTGATCACATGTCCAAGAAACTGAACTTCCTCCATCCAAAACTCACACTTGGAAAGTTTAGCATAAAGCTGCCTATCCTTCAAAACCTGCAACACCACTCTTAGATGTTCCTCATGATCTTCCAGGGTACGGGAACAGAAATGGATATCATTGATAAACACTACAACAAACTTATCAAGGAACGGTCTAAAGATTCTGTTCATGTAATCCATAAACACTGCTGGCGTATTAGTCACACCAAAAGGCATAACTAGATACTCGTAATGCTCGTACCTGGTCATAAAAGCCATCTTGAGGATATCTTCCTTCCTTACTCTAATATGATGGTATCCAGATCTCATATCAATCTTAGAAAACACTAATACTCCCTTCAGCTGGTCCATCAGATCATCTATCCTAGGCAACATATACTTATTCTTGATCGTGTCTTTATTCAACTGCCTATAATATGTACACAACCTAGCACTTCCACCATTCTCCTTAACAAACAACACCGGAGCTCCCCGCGGTGAAACACTGGGTCTGATTAATTCCTTTTTCAATATGTCATCCAATTGTTTCTTCAACTCAGCCAACTCAAAGGGTGACATCTGATAGGGTGTTATAGATATAGGTCCTGTCCTTGGTACGAGATCTATGGTGAATTCCACCTCTCTCTGGTGGCAAACCTGGAACGTCTGGAGGGAAAACCTCAGGAAACTCTCTCACAATAGGCATAGAATCTATACTAGGAGTCTCCTTAGCTTCCACTAAGAAAAGCATCACATATTGCCGATAATCATCACTCCTCATGGATACTCCTTCATTGCCATATACTATGCTAGAAGGCTCAAGAAATGACAAGGTCTTACTAGAAAAATCTAACACTAAATGGTTAGCCGAAAGCCAATCCATGCCAAGGATAACGTCTATCTGCTGCATAGGCAAACAGACAAGGTCTATAATAAATGTCCTATTCTCAACAACTATAGGATACTGTAAAAAAACAGACATGGTAGTCAAAGAATCACTAGTCGGAGTAGATACTATAAGGGTATAAGATAACTGAGAAACAAGTAACTGTAAATGACCCACACACTCATGCGAAATAAATGAATGTATAGCACCTGAGTCAAACAACACGGACGAGAGTCTACCGGCTATCAAACACATACCTTGTATAAGATCCACAGATTGAGAGGATTCAGCTCCCCTCACGATAAAAACTCTCCCAGTGGCCTGAGGTCTGGCCATCTGTGGTCCTGTTGTTGGGACTCCTCTCCCAGCTCCACCTCGATAGCCTCCAGCTCCTCTACTCACAGCTACCGGCTGTTGCATACCCGCCTATCTACAATCACGAGCAAAATGACCTGGTTTACCGCAATGGAAACAACCATGTCTCTCACTGTAATCCCACTAATAATGCGGTCCTCCACATCTGTAACAAACTATGCCTTACTGTTGCTGGCCCGCTCCAACCTATGGTGCTGTAGAAACTTGTATTAGTGCAGCTGTCTGCACTAGTCTGGTATATGGTCCCCATCTCTACTGGGAACCACTACATACTCTCCTCTGAAAACCTGATCGAATAAGGCCTCCACTCCTCTGTTGCCTTTGCTCAGCAACCTGCCTTTGATTAATGCCCTCTATGGCATTGTATCTGTCAACCAGCTCTTGGAAACTATGAATATCAAGAGACACTATAGTTCTCTATAGCTCATGATGCAGGCCCTCCTCAAATCGTCTACACTGCCAATCCTCATCTGGATATCTCTTATAGAACTCTGAAAACTGAATCAAAGCCTCAGAACGTGATGCATAATCACCAACAGTCATGTTGCTCTGTTAATACTCCTAAACTCCCTCTCCTTCTCGTGTCGGACTAATAGCGGAAAATACTTCTCTAGGAAGCATTTACGAAACAACGTCCAGCTGATAAGACTACCCTTTGCCTCCAATAATCTCCTCTTACCTCTCCACCAGGCATCGGCTCCTCCAGTTAACATGAAGGCAGCATAAAGTCACCTTCCTATCCTCTCTGCAGCGCATGGTACCGAATATCTTCTCTAGCTCATGTACCCACCACTCTGCCTTCTTCGGGTCATAATCTCCTTGAAACTGTGGTGGCTTCCTTTTTAGGAAAGTAGCCATCCCTGCATTCTCAGCTTCTGCAGATTTCCTTTGATTCTGCAGTTCCTGTTGCTCTTTGGTCATCTGCAGCATTTGTGTGTTCTGCTGTAACATAGCAGTAGCTAGATTTCTGATGGTCTTGAGAGTCTCAAATGACTCACCTCCACCTCCAGTATGATCAGTCTCACCATTGTAACCTCCGGCAATTCTCTCAGGGGTTCCATCACCACCATTTGTACCACGTCCCCTACCTCGAGCCATGATTCTGTTAAAGAAATCATCAGCTCACATTCATATGACATATAATACTACATAAAACTGGAATATAAATACTATATGTCATATAAATGGTTATTATCGCGTGTTGCATATCACATCGAGTCTATCGAGTCCGGACTTACTACCCAACTTCTATGCATAATCAATATCCAATGTGGTTTCAACTAAATGGCCAGTACACCCTAACCTCATAGTCTGAACAGAATCAAACTGCTCTGATACCACCAAATGAGACGCCCCGTTGTGCCTTAAATTAAAACTTCCTTAATTAAAACTTAATCGCATTCTTAACATTAAACGTATATACCAAAAATAGGTGTCTTAAAAACTTAATTATAAAACATACAACTTATGAAAGATAAACCATCACACCATAGACATAATACAAATACACAACATATGTTTATCCATTAAAGTAAAAAACACTGTCTAGGGTATCTCATCGGTAGGATCCCTTGCAGTTACATACTGATACAAGCGGTCATTATCAACTGAAAATAAAACCTCTCAAAAGACACACCGGCCATAGACCCTAAACTCTACCGCTAGAATCCACGGCTCGTCCTCCATCATCTGGCTCATAAGGAGTTCCATCGAGATCCTCAGTAGCTGGCTCCTCCACAAGGTCTTCTCATATGATCACATAACAAAATATATACAATACAGAAAAATAGGATATAGGAAACAATTCTATCATCATAAGCGGAAAAAGGAATACATAGCATACAATACAATAATAGTCAAAGACACGCATCACATATAAACAAAATTCACCCTTAATTTACAATATCATCCTCTACCCTTAATCTCATGCAACTAAGCCTTTATGCTGATGTGGCTATCTCTACTCCTGTCACCATTCCCATTTCCATTAGGGATGTTAGTCAGTAGTCCAAACAGTGCAGCGCCAAAAACTCGATGCGCCCCTCCCTTGTCTCTAGTATAGAATAGTGCATAAGCACAGTGCGCCAATATTCCCCCATCGGAAATAACGCATAAGCACAAAATACATAGTATCTCTGTCCTCGATAGGATAATCAGAGCAACTCGTCAAGAACTAAAAGAGTATTACGATAGTCTTCCTCGGATTTCGGTATCCGTAGGGCACACACCCGCAATATCCGATATCCGTAATAGGATACTCTGACCTCATGTGCTCCACTCACATGGCTATGAACAACCATGCATCTATATGAATCTCATTGACTCGCATCGGTTACAGCCTAGTGCCTCAACCTTCCATCACAGTCTCAACACATGTTCCATGTCACATCTCCTATATAAAATAATATTTAATTCGACTAGGCACCTCTAAGTCACATTCATTCTCACCCCAACATGCATAACTCCAGAACAACATATATCATTGCCTAGATGCTAACTAAGCATGAAAAAACATATATTGCAGGTTATCAGACAAAGCATATTATACACAATAAAATAATAATAAAATATTCAAGTATCACCAAACATCACATAAAGCAGTTTATCACAACCAGCGCATCACAAGCAGCTCAATAGGGATAAAATCATACATCCTCAAATTCATAAAATTATCCTAATGGTGATAAACCTACAATCCCCAAATCATCATTGGTACTGCGGGGTTGTTGCCAATGTGATTTTGGTATTGTCGATTACTCTCCTACTAGTAGGGTTTAGGTCACCCTACACCGTTATTATAAAATCTGCTATTTAGCTATTCCGACAATAGGATTCTTCTTTCTCCCACCTGAGGTGTATACAGCTAACACTAGAATTACGAAATTGTAACTCCTCTTTACTAAACCAAAAGCTACCAATCAACATTCAACCAAAACAACATAAAACAAGCTAAGTTAACAAAAATCCATTTTGGGTAACCAAGGACTAGGGTTCGGCCAAGAATTCAAAAGGGGGCTAGGGTTCTTTTCTCATTTCAATCTTTTGGATACTAGTTGACAGGGTCTTAGATAGCATAGAAAAGATTGTTATAAGTCAAAAATTGAAACAAAACTCATCTAACCCACTTTGATAGGGTTTCACCCAGAGGAAGAAATTTTGCTAGAATTTTCTTTTGATTGTAAGCCCTTAGATTGTCAATCTAGGGATCTTGGATAGCTTATAAAAATCATGATACAAGTTAAAGGTTGAAGAAAACTCATGTAACCCACTTTGAGGGGCATTCGACCATGATAGGAAAAATTGGCTAGAAATTACTTTTGCTCTCATCCTTTTGGATCTAGAATCTACAGGCTTTAGAGAGTTCATAGAAATTATCACTACATCAAAATCATTTTTCTATGATTTTCTAGAATTATTTGAATAAAACACATGAAAGAGGAAATATGATGAACTTGACTAGAATGAAGGGAAATAAATGAATGGAAGAGCAATCATGATCATGAGCAATGAGGGTTTACCTCTAGATGATGAAAGAAATGAAGAAAGGTGATCAAAATAACAAGCTTTCAACAATGGTGTCTTAGAGTTTTTGGGGAATGAACTTAGAGGAATTGGATGAAAGTGAAGAAATGAAGTGTCCAAGTGATTCAAGAGGGGAGGTAGCGGTGTAGGGGGAATTTTGGTCACAAATTGTTAGGAGAAGGTTGGAAATACAAAGAAAGGTCAAGGGCAATTTGGTCATTTAATTAAGGAGGTTAGCATTAAATTTGGAACTCCATCATTACTTGGTGGGTCATGGTGGTGACTCACCTCATGACTCACCACCCCTAGGTGGCAAGTGTCACCCCTATCAGGTGTTTGGTTCTATCTCTGCACCTTTGTTCCTGACTCCGTCCATTACCCAATTTAGGTTTTTCGTCGATTTCTTTTAAAATTCACCCGTAAAAAGTATAATAATTTATTTGTGTGCAATAATTTCAAAATAGCCTATATCGTTGAAAATGTGATATAAATCTAGGCCGTTTCGTTCGTGGGTCAAAATTAGGTTTTCTGATTAGTAAAATTTTACTGTCAGTGAAAACGCATACCGGATTCCATTTGAATTTTAAACTCAAATTTTAAGTGTAGCCTTTTACCATGAAGTAGAGTCTAAATATGATATTATTATATCCAAAATCATTTTTGAGACACCCGGATGTCCCGATAAAGAAAAACCTATATTTGACTAAAACTTAAGAAAAATGATATTTTGACACACTTTTGGGACAACATACCGCGACAACATACGGTTCTGCACTGTGCGGCACTGTAGCATGTCCTTTTTAAAAAAAATTAGTTTTTTTGAGAAATAAAATTTTTGGTTAAGTATGTGCAAATATCTGGTTAATCACGTACAAATATCTGGTTAATGGGTTTTTTTGAGAAATAAAATTTTTGGTTAAGTATGTGCAAATATCTGGTTGATTCAGTTCATTATTTGGTTAATGGGTTTTTGGGTTAAGTATGTGCAAATATCTGGTTAATCACGTACAAATATCTGGTTAATTCAGCTCATTATCTGGTTAATGGGTTTTTTGAGAAATAAAATTTTGGTTAATCACATACAAATATCCAGTTAATTCAGTTCATTATCTGGTTAATAGGTTTTTTTGAGAAATAAAATTTTTGGTTAAGTATGTGCAAATATCCGGTTAATCAGGTACAAATATCTAGTTAATTCAGTGCATTATTTGGTTAATGGGTTTTTTGGTTAAGTATGTGTAAATATCTGGTTAATCACGTACAAATATCTGGTTAATTTAGTTCATTATCTGGTTAATGGGATTTTTGAGAAATAAAATTTTTGGTTAAGTATGTGCAAATATCTGGTTAATCACGTACAAATATCTGGTTAATTCAGTTCATTATCTGGTTAGTGGGTTTTTTTGAGAAATAAAATTTTTATTTTTTTAAAAAAAGTCAAAAATTGTAATAAAAAAAATTGGCACTACAGTAGCGCTACAAATGTTGCCCCATTTGTGTGTCAAAATAACACAGCTGAAAACTTAATCGTGATATTAGCATTAGACGTATATATAGAAAATCATAAATAAATAAACTTTAAATATAAATAACAAAATATAACATCACACAACACATGCATATAAATACCATACATACTCTGCTGATACACTGCGAAAGGGTACCTCAATCAGTAGGGTCCCATAATATAAATACTGATACAAAAAGACATAAGCAACGGAAGATACAACTTCTCAAAAAGACGCACTGGCCATAGACTATATACTCCACTACTGAGGTCCATTGCTCGTCATTCAGCATCTGGCTCATAAGGGGTCCAATCAAGCTCCTCAATAGATGACTCCTCAGCCGGGTCTTCTCATAACAATCACATAAATAAAACATACACAATATAGAAAAAAAAGGAAATAAGAAACATGCTATCATCATAGGTGGAAAAAGAAAGTATACATAATATACAATAATAGTCATAAACATGCATCACATAGATAAAGCACATATAATTAGCAACCATCCTCAAAATTTCAGAACCATCCTCTACCCTTATGTAACACCCCGTTTTTCGTTAAGCGCTTTTGTATATGCCTTGTTTGTTATGAAGGTTTAGAATGGGCTAAGTGGGATTTTAGGTGAAAAATCCCTTTCTTATGATTGTGTCTTGTGACTGTTTGAGTCACAAGCACGGTCGTGCTTAACAGAGAGCACGACCATGCTCATTGGGCTAGCACGTCTCGCTGACTCTAAGTTGAACACACCCGTGCTCAACAGTGAGCACGCCCGTGCTCAAGGGCAGGCCGCGCCTCTTAGGCGCTAAGTTGAGCAAGGTCGTGCTCAAGGATGAGCACGACCGTGCTCAGGTTTGTGCCTTTAAATACAGAACAATAACCGAGGGTTTTAGTATAAAACCCTATTCTGGCAACAGCAACACCCCTAGTGTGGCTGAACCTTGTTTTCTCTTTATTTTCTCTAAACCCATTGCATTGTTGGAGCTTTAGAGACTCTTGGGAGCATCCAGTTTGGTTGTGCCAATCCGTGTTGGTAACGTTTCCTCCCTCTATTGTTTTCCTTTTCTATTATTTAGATTTGAGGACTAATTGGTTAATGTTCTTGTTTGACCAAGGCTTGGAAGCAGACTGAGCTGCTTAAGGGAACGTGATCGATTTGTCGTTTGGAGTGTTGTTGAGGAATCTTCATATCAGGTATGGGGAGAAAATAGTGTAATCATTAGGCAAGGGGGTAGTGTAAGATGAGGGGTTCCGATAGCCCACCCCTTAGTGTTGTTGTTGTTAACTGTTGTTAATGCCTGTTACGTCTACTTATGAGTATGCCATGTATTGTTTGATTATATGATTAACTGCTATATTTGTTGGTTAGTTAATTGGTTTTCCTATTTGTTATAATGGTTATGTGATTAATGGTATACCTGTTATGATGTTGTATGCCAATCGATGCATGTTGACGATGATTGTTATGCCATGAATGTTATTGGCTTATTGGTGATGATATGATATGATATGATATGATATGAATGTTGTGGTCTATTGTGATTGATCATGTAATTGACTGAATGTTGATTGACTGAGTGTTGGTTATAGTTGAACGTTTAATAAGGCTATAATTGATTTAATAGGGCTCTTAATTAATGTAATGATTAAGGGATTAATTCCCCAATATCTCTTAAGACATGAACTGTTAGTGAGAGGTTAGGTTTGATGCCAATTGGATTAGTCGATGGACCATAGGATCTGATTTGAGAGTGTTAGGGAGCTAAAACTCCAAGAACAAGTTGAATCTGCCCAGAATAGTACGGCTGGTCCAGGAGCACCGCCGTGCTGAAAAGGGAGTACGCCCGTGCTCCCAGTTGAATTTTGGAAGATGGCCGCGCATTGAGCATGGCCGTGCAGGGCAGTGAGCACAATCGTGCTCCACTTAAGTTGCATCACGACCATGCTGGGGTGAGCACGTCCGTGCTCCCCATTAATATAATAAGATACCGATCGAATCATGAAGAGCTAGGTAACTTAATTAAAGATTAATTAAGATGAAGAAGAATAATAAGTTAATTAAGCAGGTGCCCTTTGGGTTGCCGCACGTTGATACGCTTTGGTGCTTTTCGGCCAAAGTGACCTTGATGCTTTTTGGTCGAGGTGTTGATAAGTTGGACCTTGGTGCTTTTTTGCCAAGTGGGCCTTGACCAAGAAATGGTTAAGGTTTTGATGTTGACGTTGATGATGTTGATAAGTCTTGGGTGCTTATTGGCCCAAGAAAAGGAGGTGGTTGCCTTGTCTGTTGTTGTGCTTATTCATTCATACGTTTAAGTTGTTAGTGGAGGAAGCTTAACATAGTGGAGGTCGTCCTAGAGTATGACGATCTGGCCAAGTCTCGGTGGTTCACCCAAGGTTTGGTGAACCTTGCGCCCCGGCGTTGGCATGTCCTCGTTATGATGCGTCAGCTATCCAAGGGGTTCACCCATGGTTTGGTGGATTGCCGGCATTGGTGGTTTTTCGCCAATTTGGATATGTAACTATGAAGTTTCCTTCCTGAGATAGTTTGGATCCACATGCATAATGGAGTAGCGGAGTAGTGTTGCACCGCGTAGCATATGTCGGCTGAAATGACATGTTGATATGATTATATTATGTTAATGTTATGTTGTATATTGCTATGCCATGTTATGATGTATGTTCATCTTGCTTAACTACTTCCATGCCATTGTGTTTATATGATTTCTTACTCCCCGTTTCTCTCTTTTTGTTGTTGGCATGTTTCTCTTTTATGCAGAGGACGGTGAGCAGCCAGTGGATGAGTGACTCTGAGGAGCCGCGACTCTAGTTAGGATTCTTAGTTTGTTTAGTTTTTTTTGTAGTTATAGTTGTTTTATTTCCAGTTGTATTCCGAGGATTTATTCCGGAACGGTTATACTAGCTCTTTATGTGACATCGGGGTTGGGTTATGTTTATGTTATGTTTATGTTTTATCTTTTTAAACTTCTATGTTTTTCTGTGTTGAGTTGTTACAATGTGAGTCAATTTATCCTAGTTTTTATTTAATGAAATAACTGCATGTTTTTATATTACATCTTTCAAGTAAATGTTTTACTATTAAAATGCGGGGTAGAGGGTGTCACATTTATTGGTATCAGAGCAGGTCGTGGTATGAGTCTGTTGTCTTCTCTCGTTTGAATTGTCTATACTTGTTATAGACGATGATGCTTAAAGTTTTGAGCCTATCACTTTTCCTTCTTAACTTCTTTGTATTTAATGGTTGTTTTGGACATGTACAGGAACTCATGGCAGGAAGATGCAGAGATGATAAGGTAATCGCTGACGCGTTGGCACTCCTTGCCAATGCTATCGGACAAGTCTAGAACAACAACAACAACAACGGAGGACCAGCCGAGTTTCAGGGTCTTGACAAGTTCCAGTGGAACATTCCGCCGTCTTTTAGAGGAGCTTATGATCCCGAGGGAGCTTTGTTGTGGATGAGGGAGATCGAGAATATCTTCAGAGCTATGGACTGCAATGATCACCAGCGGGTTATCTTCGCCACGTTTATGCTCACTGAGGAGGCTGAACACTGCTGGGAAAACCGTCGTCAGAGGATGGTGGATGGGGGTAAAGCAGTCACCTGGGCTATGTTCAGAGATAGGTTTCTAGAGAGGTATTTTCCTGCGTATGTACGTGACAGGAAGGAAATGGAATTCTTGGGGCTGAAGCAAGGAAGTATGTCAGTGGGCGATTATGCGGCTAAGTTTGAGGAGCTTGATAGGTATTACACACCTTATCAGATCATGCTGGATGAACCATCAAAGTGTGTCAAGTTTGAGGATGGCCTTCGTTCGGAGATCAGGCAAGCGATCAATTATCAGTAGATCAGAGTCTTCCCAACCTTGGTGAATAAGTGTAGGATCTATGATGATGCCTACAGGTCCAGAGTGGCCAGTTTCAGGAATTTAGATAGTCAGGGCGGTGAGAAGACCAAGTAGAAGGACAAGGGCAAGCAATGTTATGCTCCATCCGGCCAGGATTTCAAGCAGAGCAGCATGAAGCCACGGTTTTCTCATGATAGGTCCAGGGGTGGTAATTTCAACGCCTCTAGGCCCATAAAGTGCGGCGCACCAGATCACTTCACAACCCAGTGCAAGGAATCGGACGTCATTTGCTTCAGGTGTGGCAAGTCTGGTCACATCAGTCGGGATTGTGGAGGAGCAAAGTTAGAACCTCCAAGTGCTAGCAAGAGTCAGTAGTCTCAGGCTAATCGACTGAAGACCACTAAGAGAGTCTTTACTTTCAGTGGAGCTGAGGCCTCCGAGTATGATGACTTGATTCAAGGCATATTTTTAATTGATGGAACTCCTTTAACTATATTGTATGACTCGGGTGCTACCCACTCGTTTATATCACATGATAGGGTCAAGAGTCTCAAATTACCCGTTACCTTCGTTGAGTATGATTTGGTTGTCTCTACACCTACAAATAAACCTGTTCTTACTTCTCATGCATGCAAGAAATGTCATATCACCATTAATGGTAGAACTTTTATTGTAAATCTTGTGTGCTTACCTTAAAAGGACCTTGATGTCATTCTTGGCATGGACTGGTTATCTTTCAACCACGTCATTTTGAACTGTTTCGATAAAACCATAGTTTTTGGAACTCATGTGGAGCCTAAGGATCCAATCATTCTCTCTGCCAACCAAGTCATGGCTTCGATGAAAGACGAGGCCTAAGTGTACATGATGCTGTCTTCCCTGGAATTAGAGAGCCCTCCTAATGTCGGAAGTGTGCCTGTTGTGTGGGAATTTCCTGAAGTGTTCCCGGTGGATGTTTATAAATTTCCTCCTGAGAGAGTTGTTGAGTTCACCATAGATTTAGGGCCTGGCACCGGGCCAATATCCATAGCGCCCTATAGAATGTCTCCTCTAGAGCTAGCTAAGTTTAAGGAACAGTTAGAGGATTTGATCCAGAAGCAGTTTATTAGGCCTAGCGTATCCCCCTGGGGTGCGCCAGTGTTGCTAGTAAACAAGAAGGATAGCAGTATGAGGTTGTGTGTCGACTATTGACAGCTCAACAAGGTGACCATTAAGAATCGGTATCCCCTCCCTAGGATTGATGATCTTATGGACCAGTTGATAGGTGCTTGCATCTTCTCGAAGATAGATTTGAGGTTAGGGTACCATCAGATTCGGGTTAAGTCTAAGGATATCCCGAAGACAGTGTTTAGGACGCGTTATGGTCACTATGAGTACTTGGTTATGCCCTTTGGGGTGACCAATGCACCTGTTGTGTTCATGGACTACATGGACAAGACCTTTCACCCTTACTTGGATACTTTTGTGGTGGTTTTCATAGATGACATCTTAGTGTACTCTAAGACCAAGGAGGAACATGAAGAACACTTGAGGGTTGTCTTGCAGACCCTTAAGGAAAATTAGTTGCATGCTAAGTTGTCTAAGTGTGAGTTCTGGTTGGAGGATGTGAGTTTCTTAGGACATGACATCTCTAAAGGTGGCATAGCCGTGGATCCGGCTAAGGTTGAGACGGTGCTCCAGTGGGAAGCGCCGAAGTTAGTGACCAAAATTAGGAGTTTCTTGAGTTTAGCAGGGTACTATAGGAGGTTTATAGAAGGTTTCTCCAAATTTGCTTTACCCTTGATCGGTCTCACCAAGAAGGGACAGTTGTTTGTGTGGGACTCTAAGTGTGAAGAGAGTTTCCAAACCCTTAAAGATAGGTTAACATCAGCATCAGTGTTAGTTTTGCCAGATCCTAGTAAACCTTTCATAGTGTACTGTGATGCATCAAAGCAAGGTTTAGGTGGAGTGTTGATGCAAGATGGTAAGGTAGTAGCTTATGCTTCTAGGCAGTTGAAAACCCATGAGAAGAACTACCCCCATGACCTATAATTAGGAGCTGTGGTATTTGCCTTAAAGATTTGGAGGCATTACCTCTATGGAGCAAAGTTTGAGGTCTTTAGTGATCATAAGAGTTTGAAGTAAATCTTTGATCAGAAGGAGTTGAATACGAGGCAGCGTAGGTGGATGGAGTTTTTAAAGGACTATGAGTTTGATCTAACCTACCACCCAGGAAAAGCCAATGTTGTGGCAGATGCCTTAAGTAGGAAAGCCTTGCACGTCTCTGCTTTGATGGTTAGGGAGATGAATCTGATTGAGGAGTTTAGAGACCAGAGTTTAGCTTGGGAAGTTACCCCTAAGAGCATTAGGCTTGGAACCTTAAAGGTTGCCAATGGTTTGACGGATTAGGTTAAAGAGGGTCGGAAGATAGACCAGTTTCTCCTAGATCAGTGAGAGTTGCTTGCTTAGGGTAGAAACCTTAGCTTTAAGGAAGGAAGTGATTGAGTTTTGAGGTTCAAGGATAGAGTCTGTATACCAGACGCCCCCAAAGCTTAGAAAATTGATCCTTGAAGAAGGACATAGGAGCGGACTGAGTGTGCACCCAGGTGCCACTAAGATGTATCAGGATCTTAAGAGGATGTTTTGGTGGCCTAGGATTAAGAAAAATGTGGTTGAATTTCTGTATGCTTGCTTAGTGTGCCACAAGACTAAGATAGAACACCAAAAGCCATCAGGAAAGTTGCAGCCGTTAAGTATCCCAGAATGGAAATGGGATAGTATTTCCATGGATTTTGTGTCTGGACTCCCTAGGACTCCAGCTGGTTTCGAGGCTATATGGGTTTTCGTGGATAGACATACTAAGTCCGCCCATTACATGGTGTACCTTCTAGTATAGTATCTGATAGAGACAGGAGGTTTACCTCTAGGTTTTGGAATAGTTTGCAAGAGGTCTTAGGAACGAAGCTTAGAATTGGTTCAACTTATCACCCACAGACTGATGGTCAGTCTGAGAGAACCATCCAACCCTTAGAGGACTTGCTTAGAGCTTGTGTGCTAGAACAGTCGGGAAGTTGGGACAAGTTCTTGCCCCTGATAGAGTTTACCTACAACAATAGTTTCCATTCCAGTATGGGGATGGCACCTTATGAAGCTTTTTATGGGAGGAGATGTAGGACACCCTTGTGTTGGAGTGAAGCTGGTGATAGTGTTGTGTTAGGACCTGAAGTGGTACAAGAAACCACGGATAAAGTGAGGATGATTCAGGAAAAGATGAAAGTGGCACAGAGTAGGCAAAAGAGCTACCATGACAAAAGGAGGAAGGCGCTCGAATTCCAGGAAGGTGACCACGTGTTCTTGAGAGTTACCCCGACAACCGGGGTTGGTAGAGTCGGCAAAGTCGCCTACCAAATAGCTTTACCACCGTTCTTATCCAATCTTCATAGCGTCTTTCATGAGTCTCAACTCAAAGTACATTCATGACCGTAGTCACGTGATAGTCCCCGATACCATACAGTTGAAAGAGAACTTGACTTTTGAGGTTTTACCCCTACGAGTCGGGGATAGGAGGGTGAAGGAGCAAGGAGATTTCCTTGGTCAAGGTCGTTTGGAGTGGGGCTACTGAGGAAAGTGCTACATGGGAGCTGGAAAGCAAGATGATGGAGTTGTATTCGCACCTTTTCAATCGAGGTGAGTAGAAATTTCGAGGACGAAATTTTCATAAGGGGGTGAGTTGTAACACCCTGTTTTTTGTTAGGTGCTTTTGTATGTGCCTTGTTGGTTAGGAAGGTTTAGAATGGGCTAAGTGGGATTTTAGGTGGAAAATCCCTTTCTTAGGCTTGTGTCTTGTGACTGTCTGAGTCACAAGCACGACCGTGCTTAACAGAGAGCACGACCATGCTCGTTGGGCTAGCGCGTCTCGCTGACGCTAAGTTGAGCACGCCCGTGCTCAACAGTGAGCACGCCCGTGCTCAAGGGCAAGCCGCGCCTCGTAGGCGCTAAGTTGAGCAAAGCCGTGCTCAAGGAGGAGCACGACCCCGCTCAGGTCTGTGCCTTTAAATACAGAACAGTAACCGAGGGTTTTAGTCTAAAACCCTATTTTGGCAACGACAGTCCCCCTAGTGCGGTTGAACCTAGTTTTCTCCCAATTTTCTCTAAACCAATTGCGTTGTTGGAGCTTTAGAGACTCTTGGGAGCGTCCAGCTTGGTTGTGCCAATCCGTGTAGGTAATGTTTCCTCCCTCTATTGGTTTCCTTTTCTATTATTTAGATTTGGGGACTAATTGGTTAATGTTCTTGTTTGACCAAGGCTTGGAAGCAGACTGAGCCGCTTAAGGGAACGTGACCGGTTTGTCGTTTGGAGTGTTGTTGAGGAATCTTCATACCAGGTATGGGGAGAATAATAGTGTAATCATTAGGCAAGGGGTAGTATAAGATGAGGGGTTCCCATAGCCCCTTAGTGTTGTTGTTAATTGTTGTTAATGCCTATTACGTCTACTTATGAGTATGCCATGTTCTGTTTGATTATATGATTAATTGCTATATTTGTTGGTTAGTTAATTCGTATGCCTATTTGTTATAATGGTTATGTGATTAATGGTATGCCTGTTATGATGTTCTATGCCAATCGATGCATGTTGACGATGATTGGTATGCTATGAATGTTATTGGCTTATTGACGATGATACGATATGATATGAATGTTGTGGTATCTTGTGATTGATCATGTAATTGACTGAATGTTGATTGGCTGAGTGTTGGTTATAGTTGAACGTTTAATAAGACTCTAATTGATTTAATAGGGCTCTTAATAAATGTAATGATTAAGGGATTAATTCCCCAATATCTCAAAAGACATGGACTGTTAATGAGAGGTGAGGTTTGATTCCAATTGGATTAGTCGATGGACCCTAGGATCTGATTTGAGAGTGTTAGGGAGCTAAAACTCCAAGAACAAGTTGAATCTGCCCAAAACAGCACGGCTGGTCCAGGAGCACGGCCGTGCTGAATAGGGAGCATGCCCATGCATCCAGTTGAATTCTGGAAAATGGCCGCGTGTTGAACATGGTCGTGCAGGACAGCGAGCACAACCGTGCTCCACTTAAATGGCAGCATGGCCGTGCTAGGGTGAGGACACCCATGATCCCCTTACTGGTCAGAACGTGAATTTAAGGCTCTAAAGGGGTGTTTTACCCCAGATGTCCCCATTAATGTAATCAGATACCGATCGAATCATGAAGAGCTAGGTAACTTAATTAAAGATTAATTAAGATGAAGAAGAATAATAAGTTAATTAAGCAGGTGCCCTTTGGGTTGCCGCACGTTGATACGCTTTGGTGCTTTTCGGCCAAAGTGACCTCGATGCTTTTTGGTCGAGGTGTTGATAAGTTGGACCTTGGTACTTTTTGGACAAGGGGGCCTTGACCAAGAAATGGTTAAGGTGTTGATGTTGACGTTGATGATGGTGATAAGTCTTGGTTGCTTATTGGCCCAAGCAAAGGAGTTGGTTGCCTTGTCTGTTGTTGTGCTCGTGCATTCATACGTTGAAGTTGTTAGTGGAGGAAGCTCAACATAAGGGAGGTCGTCCTAGAGTATGACGATCTAGCCAAGTCTCAGTGGTTCACCCAAGGTTTGGTGAACCGTGTGCCCCCACGGTGGCGTGTCCTCGTTATGATGTGTTGGCTATCCAAGGGGTTCACTCATGGTTTGGTGGACTGCCGATGTTGGTACTTTTTGGCCAATGTGGATATGTAACTCTGAAGTTTCCTTCCTGAGATAGTTTGGATCCACATGCATCATGGAGTAGCGTAGTAGTGTTGCACCACATAACATATGTCAGTTGAAATGACATGTTGATATGATTATATTATGTTAATGTTATGTTGTATATTGCTATGTCATGATATGATGTATGTTCATCTTACTTAACTACTTCCATGCCATTGTGTTTACATGATTTCTTACTCCCTGTTTCTCTCTTTCTGTTGTTTACATGTTTCTCTTTTATGCAGAGGACAGTGAGCAGCCAGTGGAGGAGTGACTCAGAGGAGCTGCGATTCTAGTTAGGATGCTTAGTTTGTTTAGTTGTTTTGTAGTTATAGTTGTTTTAGTTCCAATTGTATTTTGAGGATTTATTCCGGAACGGTTATACTAGCTCTGTATGCGACATCGGGGTTGGTTTATGTTTATGTTTATGTTTTGTTTATGTTTTATCTTTTTAAACTTCTATGTTTTCCCTTGTTGAGTTGTTACAATGTGAGACCTTTTATCCTAGTTTTTATTTAATGAAATAAATGCATGATTTTATATTACCTCTTTCAAGTAAATGTTTTACTATTAATATGCGGGCTAGAGGGTGTCACACCTTACTCTCATGCAATTATGCCTGTATGCTGATGTGGGCACCACAATCCTGTCATATAGATTTTTAGTCAGTCGTCCAAGCGGTGCGTTTCCAAACATCTTTGCGTCCCTATTCCCTCACCTCTAGTAGGGAGTAGTGCATAAGCACGGTGCGCCACTATTCCCCCATTGGGAATAGTGCTATAAGCACATAATGGTGCGCCCCTATTCTCCATTGACCTCAGCAAGTTCAAAAGACCTCAGCGCGTCCTATGAAGGAATAATGGATAAGCACTAAGAGCAGCTCGTCAAGGACTACAAGAATATCATAGTAGTCTCCCTCATTTTCGTTAGGGAACTGACCCATGATATTCGGTATCCTTAATCAGATACACTGACCTCGTGCGTCCGCCCACACGGCTGTGAACAGCACAATGCATCTATATGAGTTTTACTGACTCCCCTCGGGTAACAACCTAGTGCCTCAACCTTCCCTCACAATCTCAACTCAAATCTCAGGTCGCATCATATAAAATAATATTTTTATTAGGCTAGGCACTACTAAATCATATATCACACTCTCCCCAACATGCATATCTCCCGACCAACATTTATCATTGCCTAGATGCCAACTAAACATAAAATAAATAATATTACATGTTATCATAAAAAGTATATCGAACACATTAAAAATAATAAAATATTCAAATATCACCTAAGTCACATCAAGGATATTATACACATTAAAATAATAATATAATAATTAACTATCACAAAATACACATAAAATGTATCATCCAGTCAACACTTCACATGCAGTTCAGACATACTAAAATCAGACAACCTCGAATATTATAAAATTAGCCTAATGAGAATAAATCTACAATCCTCATATCATCATTAAGTACAAGGTAGTCCCCAAAGTGATATTGATATTGTTGATTACTCGCCTACTTATAGGGTTTAAGTCGCCCTACATCATTATTGCATATAATGTTACTTCACCATTTGAGACAATAGGAAGCTTCTTTCCCCCACCTGAGGTGTCGTAGGCTAGCTTAGGAGCAACGAAACGAGCCATCTCTAAAGCTCCTCAAATCTGCCACGCTTGGTGCACCACCCTCCCGGGTTCCAAAAATTCACCTGAACACATCATTGTGAAGCACACGTTAGGTGTAATCCAAATCTGAAGACGGAACTGAAAACCGATAAACGGATTTAAAGATAACCTCAATACCGTCGCCAACGGCATTTTGAGATAAAAAGGACATAGGCTTACCTTAGCCTACTCAAGAAAAGAAACGTAGGATGATGAAGTAGACGTCACGAGGATCACAATGGTATAATCGGTTTCTCGATAGGACGAACGGATTGATCACAAACTCCTTCAGAATTTTCTCTCTCTCTCTCTCACTTCCTCTCTTCCCTCTCTCACTAAAAAGTCTAATTCTGCAACCTTTTATAAGGTTCTCACGAAATTACTAATTTTTTTTTACACTTGGCACTCAACGCCTAACAACCAGCACTGGTTGTGCTGCACCACCTTCCTCCCCCAATCCCAGAGTGCCACGTGTCCCTGTAGCCAGCACTCCGCCTAGAATGCTGCGCTCAGCGCCCATGCTGTCCAGCACTGCATATTCATACGTTTTAACGCGTTCTGAGCTCGTTTGAAGTTCGATTGACTTGAAATTTGAAACATAGACTCCTCTATACCTAAGTAATAAGATCAAGTCCTCACATATGCCTAATCTATTCCCCAAAACTAAATTTCCTATTGTGCAATCATAAGCGTTCTAAACAGTATAGAGAAAACCCTAGAACGTTTTCTCATTCGATTCAACACCGGTTAATCTCTTACTTTCCATGCAAGGTTCCCAATACCTAAACATGTATTAGACCTTAAATTAAAGTTCCCAATAGCGTTCTAAACAGGATGTTATAGTCATGCTCCACTATAAGTCATAATTATTAAGTTCTTACTTTCAAAAAGCTATCCTCGACTTAGATTTTCCAGTTAACTTGAAATATCAGTCTTTAAAGACAAAAGTCTCTTTGGCATAAAATCAAAACTCTGTGGCTGAAACTAAACCATTTTGAAGTAAGGTTTGAACTTAGGTACATTAGTATCAAACTTATCAAAATAGTTTTCCGAAAAATACTTTAAATACTTAAAAGTGGGTTCTGCCACTTTTTACTGTATTTAGGACCTAAACTCCGTATTTTCAAAAAATAGTCATTTTTCCCAAATCTTTCACTTTCCTAAGTTCCAATACCCAGAAATGAACATATTAAAAACACGACACGAGAAGGGGCACACAGTGCTTTGACCTTTAAGTGTTACATATTTTTTCTACTTGACGCAAAGGTTTGGTATCTGCATCATACACTTTGAGAGAAATCCAAGGTTTCTATTCTTTTTCCATGGCTAAGTTTTCCTTCTTCCACGGTAGGATTCTATTCCCTTATATTTGGTTTGAGTTTTGGCAATACATTTGTTTCCTCTGATGTGATGTCATTATTATCATCTTTCTATATATACAAATGTTATTTGATTATCATTTAATTGGTTTGTAATAAAAGCGCGGCACTTTGTTGATGGCTTGGGACATTACTCCTGTCAAAAAGAAAAGTGTTTGTATGGCTCAAATGTATGGAACGCTGGTGTTTGCCATATTATGATATATTTTTTATTTTTTATATATATGATAATATCTAAATACCTTGTTATATACTTATATGTTGTAGTATAGTATATTTAATTTTATTTGGGTCGATACATCAATGCTTGTATTTGCTGGATGATCTTTTTTTTTTTTTTATGTTAGCAAAGTATTTTGTTTGTTTTATTAATTGCTACAATTTATTTTAGTTTAAAAACGAAACAAAATTAATTCCATCATTTTAAAAAAATAACATTATTATTATAACTAATTATTATTATTATTATTATTATTATTATTATTATTATAAAATCTCTCACATTCCTAAAAAAATAATAAAGTCAAAACCATTTCAAAAGATTTAGTTAGTTGTGACAACTAGGTTAATCCAATACCTTTTTAGGATGTAAGAGTTACGACAATTCTAAAATCCTAAAGTTTTTATTAAAAAAAAAATATAATAGACAAAATCGAATATTTTTATAAAAAACTAATTTATTTCAAAATATTAACTTAGTTGTGACAACTAAGGTTAATTCTACAACTTTTTTAAGATGCAAGAGTTGCGACACCCCAAAAAATCTTAAAGTCTTATATATATATATATATATATATATATATATATATATATATATATATATATAAACATACCAATAAAAATAAAATCAACCAACCCATAATAATTTTCTAGAATAACTACGTAGCTTTGACTTTCCTCTCGTCCAAGGGATACATAGGAGCAGGGACCACCCCTGTCGAGCTATACAAATAAATAATTTTTTTGCGTCTTAAAACTAAATTTAATTAAATAAATAAATCTTTGCGGTCGTTGTTCTCTTAGGGGTAATATTTTAAAATTTATCATAATTTTACACATTTAGTTAGAGGTAACCGTTTTAAACGGACGATGTAGAGTGTTAATACCTTCCGTACTCGTAATCGACTCCTGAATCTAAACTCTGATACATAGACCATTGCTTTAGGTGTCCAATTGTACCATTCCATTTTTATGGATAAAGCGATTGGTGGCGACTCCAAAAAAACTCTTTCCAAATCAATTAAAATTCGCTAATTTTTCCACGACGCCCTCCGGGACGGTTGTGACATTGTCGTTTCTATCTGAAATAGAACCCGAGAATATTGGAGAAGCTCTTGGAGATGAAAGCTAGATCTTAGCTATGCAAAAAGAGCTAAATCAGTTTAAAAGGAATGATGTTTGGTCACTAGTTCCAAAGGTAAAAGGAAAATCAGTTATTGGAACAAGGTGGGTCTTCAGAAACGAACTTGATGAAGATGGCAAAGTGGTCAGAAACAAAGCAAGGTTAGTAGCTCAAGGCTATAACCAACAAGAAGGTATTGATTACACTGGAACTTTTACACCAGTAGCTAGAATAGAAGGTATTCGCGTACTCATGTCATATGCTGCATTACATCATATTACTTTATTTCAAATGGATGTAAAAAGTGCATTTATTAATGGCATAATTGAAGAAGTATATGTTAAACAATCACCTGGTTTTGAAGATAATGATAAACCAGATCATGTCTATAAGCTCAAAAAGGCTCTATATGGATTGAAGCAAGCACCTATACTTTGGTATGATAGACTCAATTCTTTTCTCATGCAAAATGACTTCATTATAGGAAAAAGTTAATACAACTCTCTTTAGAATATTTAGATATTTGGTTAGAACCACTAATCTTGGTTTGATGTATCTAAGAACACAACAGTACATATTAGTTGGCTTTTGTGATGCTGATTATGTTGGAGACAGAGTTGAAAGGAAAAGTATCAGTGGAGGATATCACTTCATTGGAGCAAGTTTGGTCTCATGGACAAGCAAAACACAAACTACAATTGCACTTCATCTCTTTGTAGAGGCGAGAATACATTTCATTGCAAGCAAGCTGTTGTTCGCGGCTTTTATGGGTAAAACATCAACTTGAAGATTACTCTATTTTTGGACATAATATATCTTTTTGGTGTGATAATTCTCGTGTTATTTGTTTATCAAAGAATCCCATACAGCATTCTAAGGTCGCATCCAAGCTTATTCCAAAAGGGAGATTTCTACATGTCATGTTGATCAACTATGTCATGCCAAGGACAAGTGCTCAAGATAACGTCAACAAGATGGATAAATTTGCTCTATTTCATCTTTTGAGTCTGAGAAATATAGATCTGAATGATCTAATCTTAAAATATATGCTGAAGATGGTGAAGCCCCAGAATAGAACCTCCTACACCTATGGGATGTTAATCACTAGACTGATGGGCATCAAAGGTATTCCACTCACTGGAAAGGATGATATGGCTAGGAAGACAAAGGAAAGAAACCTTCAGAAGAGTCTGAAGAAGAAACTACTGAAGAGTTTGATGACTCAGAAGCTACTGAGGTGTTTGTACCTTTGGACCCTAAGGTCAGACCCAAGCTTCAAGTCAAGAGGAACCTGGTCACCACAGATGATGATGACCAACCAATTTCCAAGGTTTGGAAGAAGGAAAAGGTTAAGGAGTAAGTTGCTGCTAGTAACACCCCAGTTTTTACTATTCTTCAATATCGGAATATATATATTTGTTTATATTATTTATTTGGAGTGATTAATTATATGGGGGTTTACTTTTTTATATGGTTTAATTTGAGTAATTTTATTTACTCATTTAAAATTATTTTAGTGGGTGCGTTAGCACTGTGTTACTGAAGTGCATACACACTTACAGGGCAATAATATTACGCTATTGTCACTACTATTCTGTGTTGAGAAAAATATTTTAGATAATATGATTGAAATGAATTTATTTTCATATGTTACTATATTTAATTTTAGTTTTTAAAATAAAATAGTTTAGTGTTAATTGGAGATTAATTTTGGATCACTAATTTTCTTAGTTGACCAGTTCAATCATCAAACTCAACACTAATTTGAATTCTGAAATTATATAATTGTCACTTATTGTTTTTAGATCTAAGGGTTAATATTGTTATTCTTTTTCTAAACTCTATCTCAACCACACATTTTACCTATAACTAACTAAAAGAAAAAGAAAACAAAAGCAAAATAAAAATCTCTCTCCTGATTTTATTTTCTTTCATGACAGCCCTCTCCCCCACATTTCATCTTTCTTTTTCTCTTCTTCTTCTTCCTCCCTTCAACTTCATCTTCCTCATTCTCACCACACCAATCGCGCACCACCACTAGGGAGGACCTTCGACCGTCGTACGCCGCCACTGGAATGCTGCTCATCGTGCCGCTCGTTGTTGGACTGGGGAAGATCACCATGTCGCTGCCTCTGTCTATTCGCAATGTGCCTCCACCGCTGGTGGGTTTTCTGGCACTGTCCAAGGCCGTCTGGTCACGTCCGACCACCGTGCCTAGTAGGGAGATGACACCCACGTTAAGAGCTCGTGGAACCGCACTAAGGGCCACGCTGAAACGGAGCTCAAATGTAACACCCTGTTTTTCCTATATTTTCTGTAGCAATAAATACATATTTAAATGTGTTTATTTTAGATTAAACTCAGAGGATGATTTTAATTAAACTAAAACCATTTCCTTGGGTTGTTATATCATATGAAGTCATGGTAAAATTTTCGGCTGAAAATTCAGATGGAAGCCGGTCTACGTTTTCACTGCCAGTACAAGTTTACTGTGCAGAAAACCTAATTTTGACCCATGAACGAAACAATTAGTGTTTTTATTATGTTTCCTTCAACCTTGGTTATTTTGAAAATTTTCGTGCAAAAATAAAATATAATTTTATTCGGGCGAAAACGTCGGAAGAATTACGACGGAAATGCAACCGGGTACCAAATGGATCAGATTATGGACTATAAAAGAAGTAAGGAGACATGATGGAAATGGCTATGACACACTCTAAAAGTACCATCATCACACTTTTCAAATTATAATATTATTCTAATCGAAAAGTCTTTTCTCTCTCTTCTTCCATCCAATCAAGCATTAAACCACCAAGCTTGCTCAACAAGCTCTCCCTCTTACTCCCTTTTGGCCGTGAACTTCCCTCCTTTCCCTATATATACCCCTTTCATTTTCACTTCATCATCCTCCTCCTTCAACCTCCATTAAAGTTCATCTTCTTCCTTTCTTCTTAAAGTTCAAGCTCTTAAAGCTTTAGTTTTTATTCATCTTTTCTACTTAAGTTCTTCATTAAAGTTATTCCTTATACTAAGGGTAATGCTCTCATATAAATATTTTTTTTCAAGTTTCATCTTTTATTTCTTAGTTTACTTTAGGTGTTCTTTATATGCTTTAAACTTCTAAAATCTCTCTAAAATGGTAGAAAACTCCTTTTGAGTTGAAACCAATTTCTATAGTCTTGTATTAACTTATATTTTCACATACTAAGAGGTTGTGTAAAACAAAAATCTCTATCCATCTCTTCCGATGAGGGTCGAATTCTTGCATTTGTGACCTAGGAAGTTTTTGTTTCAACTTTTGGAATATGATCATGTGTTTGAGTTTCTAACTATCCCTTGATCTTGGATCTATAAATCTTGGAAGTCTTGATAGCTTGTTCCTATGATGGCTGAAAAATATGAATAACTAGGCCTAGGATACTATGTTTCAACTTTCCAAGTATTGATCATGGATTTAGAACTCTTTATAACTTGTTTATTTCATGTTATTAAAGATAGTATGTGTTACTTTCATTTTTCCAAGATGATCATGGACTTGAGCTCCATAAGATATTTGGATGCTAAGTCTAAGAGATTGGAAAGTTTAAGGATTTATAACTTGTTTATTTTATGTTGTTAAAGCTAGTATGTGTTACTTTCATTTTTCCAAGATGATCATGGACTTGAGCTCCATAAGATATTTGGATGCTAAGTATAAGAGATTGGAAAGTTTAAGGATTTATAACTTGTTTATTTTATGTTGTTAAAGCTAGTATGTGTTACTTCCATTTTCCAAGATGATCATGGACTTGAGCTCCATAAGATATTTGGATGCTAAGTCTAAGAGATTGGAAAGTTTAAGGATTTATAACTTGTTTATTTTATGTTGTTAAAGCTAGTATGTGTTACTTCCATTTTTCCAAGATGATCATGGACTTGAGCTCCATAAGATATTTGGATGCTAAGTCTAAGAGATTGGAAAGTTTAAGGATTTATAACTTGTTTATTTTATGTTATTAAAGCTAGTATGTGTTATTTTCATTTTTCCAAGATGATCATGGTTTGGAGCTCCTTAACACATATGGATGCTAAACCTAAGAGATTGGAAAGTTTACTGAATGCTAGCCTATTTTACTAGCCTTGGCCGAATGCTCTATGTTTTTAACTTAGTGGAGTTTTAATTCAACTTTGTTAAAAGATCATTGTTTATGAACTCCTAACACTTAACAATCATAAATCCATGAGTTGTATAATTTTTGGGAATCTCTAACCCTAAGAACTAGTCTTGGTCGAACCTATACCTTGTGGTTTAGTGTTCTTGTTTTGATTTTAACTTGTGATTTTGTGTTCATAACCTTAGACTTCCATCGCAGAGGAAACAAGAACGTTTGTTACTTACCTCATCGAGCATCTAACCTTCTTACCTTCAAAGAAAGTAAGAGGGGATTGCCTAGGGATAGTCAATGACTATATGCATGTGTGTATGTGTTTACTTGAGTGATTTGAATATTATTGTGATATGGAGCCAATACTTGAATAACTTGTTTACTTGAACTATTGTGGTTATTACTTGAAGTTGAACATTACTTGCCTTAAAGTGTTATGAATTATCTATATATGTGATGAACTGTCGTTAACTGTGATATGATTGTTGAGAATATATTACTGTTGATTGAAGTTTGAGAAGCCGGACTTGAGTCTGTGCACAATGATTATAAAGGATTAAAAGCCTTAATAAGCCTTGAATAGAACTTTGAAAGTATTGGTTTCAGTTATAAAAGTTCCTTATTTAAAACGCTTACTTCAAGAAAATGAGATTCTTATTTTGAAAAGAAACGTTGAAGTGTTTTTAAGACAATAGAAATTAACTTTTTTATGATCCAAAGTTGGTAAGAGAGAAAACCTTTTCGAACTATGTGTTTTATGAAGGAAAACCTCTTTGAAAATGGTTGACTTTATTTCATCAAGGATTTCGAAAGCAAACGAATTTCCTAAATGTTTTATAAAAGAATTTGTAAAGGAAAATATTTTCTCCTAAATGATTTAGAAACGTTCCGGTTACTTGGATAAGTGACCGAGGTTTTGTTTTGGTTTTTGATTTTCACTGAGCGAAAGGTAAGCACATGTGAAAGAGAATACTAGTTCGCGAGACGTCGCCTCTAGTATTCAATTTATGCACATGATCTGGGATCCGTGTCAAGAATTATGGACCAAGGGTCCTAATCGTGATATTATGGGCTAGGAGTCCTAATTTTGGAATTGAGGACTGTGTGTCCTAATTTCGTTGTTATGGGCTAGGAGTCCTTATCATGTTGAAATAAAACATGGGTAAAATTATAATTGTTTCTACGACCACAACCTTGGACTGCGGCCGCGGTCTAAGGTGTTGTGATTGAACACTCGGACTGTGCGTCCTGTGTTACAATTTTTTTAAGTGATAGAAATTGTGAATAGTCGTTAGTTTTGGGCTTCGACAAACAAAAAGAGATAACACAAAGAAAACCCTCGATAATGAAAAGTCTTTTATTCATATGCATTTCCCCTTGGCAGATGTGCTTGAGTTATTTGAATACCCGCTTAAGATGTGGTATTCGATGAGGTATACATCCGAATGGCCGTTATAAGGGATTCGTGATGATGTTGATCCGGGCGCATAAGGTGACGGAGACAACTTGACAAACGGGGCGTATGAGCCTGATAAACTCTTTATTTCTTAATGATAAAATGGTGATGGTATCTCAGGAGATTAAGATTAGAGCCTGATGATTGAAGTGTCATGCATTATATTTATAAAATTGATTGATTCGGGTATGAGACCCACTGAGATAATACTTATTGTTTACCTATGAGTAATGTTTAAAAATGTTAATATGTCAAGGTGTTGTATGCATCATGTGTATGGTTGTTGTGAGATATATCCGATGTCGGTATCTCACTCTTTCATTTCTACTTGTTATTCTCTCTTCCTTTTGGTATCGACATATGTACATGAGTCCAGATGGATCCCAATATCCCGCTGGTGCTGACAACATCGAAGACTGAGGTCTTCGACAATGCAGGGGATGTTGGGGCATGGCAGATACAGCCCGGGGTGACATCTGCCACATACCACGGAGCCATCACCACGAACGATCTAAATGCTGACGGAGACCCAATCCGTCGAAGCCACACTGTGGAAACTAGGAGGGTAGCTCTGCCTCCGATCTGGTATTACCTTCACACACTGCAAGCTCATGGACTGCTACATGAGCCACCACCTCTTGACGTAGAGCCGGCAGCACCGATTGAGGAGGACCCCGAGGAGGACCCTGAGGAGGATCCTGAGGAGGACCCTGAGGAGGACTTCGATGAGGTCATGGAGGAACTTGAGCTGGAGGATCGCGTTATGGATCATGACAATGACGGCGATTTTGTTGATGAGGGCGGCGACTTTATAGATCCATTACCTGAGGTCTCGTCTCGTGGGAGCCTTTGTGGAGACCCTGCTTGCAGCCAGTGTCAGTACCAGTTTGGAGCATTTTGTGGATTATCTTCCGTCATCTGACTTTTAGAGTTATCTTTTGGATGTGGTTCCGGACCCTCTTTCCCTGTGTCTTACTTACTCTCTTTTAATTTGTAACTCCTAGATGTCTAAATCTGTTGGAATGGCCATTGATAAGGCCCTACCGTATGTATTGAAACTTGGTTTTCATTGGGACATGTTATATATATATATATATATATATATATATATATATATATATATATATATATATATATATATATATATATATATATATATATATATATATATATAGTCTTAAGTTCATGTTCTGAGTGTTCATAACCTTTATCTTCCTTCATCTCTCAAAAAAAATTTAACTACTGTTTTTAGTGTACTCATCCATCGAGAAAATGATACTTCCAGAAAGTAACCAGCATTGTAAATCAGAAATATTTCCGCAATTGGGTAACCATGTGACGCCGGGTTTATGGTGTCACATCCAACGTTGCTCCATCGCGCCTCCACTGTCACAGCCGTGTCGAACCTCCAAGACAGCCACCACAACTTCTTTTTCTTCCTTGGGTAAGTGTTTACCCCTAATCTCTTCTAGTTGAAAAATCCCCAAATTTATTTTGAAAACCGTAACCCTAGCTCTTTGATTTCATACCGTGATTTGAAATTAAAACTTGTTTTTATGCAATTGGGACTATGAATTAGTGTTTCCCTAAACTAATTTTATTGTTCTTTGGCTAAATTGAATTTTCCCCAATCTATGTTAAGAACCCTAAAGCCCCAATCTGATTTTATTTGAAATTGGTTATGTTTTTGTAAAATTAACTAGATATCTATGTAATTGGGACTGTTAATTGATGTTCTGACAAACCAATTTCGCATTTCTATGAACAAATCTCATTTTCCCCAATTTCACTAAAACCCCAAATTTTCATCTTAACTTCAAACATGAAATTGTTTCTATTTTACTACAATTGAGACTTTTAATTGATGATTTCTAAGTTCAATCTCATGATTCTCAAATTAAAGTAAAGTTTGCACAACTTTTGTGATAGAGCATTATTTTTTCCCAGATTGATTTTATTGGAAAAATAAAATCGGTTTTATTAAATTAAATATATGTTTTCCTTTGATTTTATGTTTTTAAGATTATTAATTTATGGTTATGCTGCTGTTTGACTGTTGTATGTGCTTGGACGTTTTCCCTATGTTGATATTTGTGATTGTACTTACTTGGAAGAACAACTTTTGTATTTTTGGAGTTGTCGCGGATTTGCCAGCATGGGATATGAAACGTCAAAGGGACCGAGATATCATTGAGAAGGAAACAAATTGTTGGAGCACCAAGGAGTGGATCTTTTTTTTCTGTTCTACGAAGGTAAAAGGAGTTTACCTGAGGGGTTTTAGTAGTTACATACTTAATTGTTGTGTTTTGAGTGTATGTTGATTTTAATCATAGTAATGATTTCGTTGAGTAAATGATTGGGGTTTGATTTGATGTTTGAAGTTTTTAGAGTTATTGTTATTGATTATGTGAATGTTGTAAGTTATGTTGATTGAGATTTATTGATTGATGGTGATTGGCTGAGGGCATGACATTGGTCATTGCTTCTTAAATGAGGACTAAGTCACTAAAAGACTTCAAACATAAAATTTGAGAGTTGATTTCAATTTCAAGTGTAATGCCTTTTAAGAATAAAAGTGATTATAACTTGAGGACTTTTGTTAAAAGTCATATTTTGAGAAAGTCATAGATGAATTGTAAATGAGTGATAGTAAGGACAGTTTTGTGATAAGTCGCATTTATTATGAATTCTCTAAAACGTTTCGAAAAGAAGAAAAAGAAGATGAAAACTTAAGAAAATGTTCAAAAGTGTGGAAGGAAAAGTTTTTGGAAATTAAAAAAGGAAGATTCTTTTTATGAGTTTTACAAAAATATTTTTATTCAAAATGAAAGGATTTAGAGAAAAGCTTCATTTATGAGTTTATGAACAAAAGTAGCAAAAGTTAAGAAAACGTTTTAGTGATTTTGAAGTTTTCAGAAATTGTTTATAAAAGAAAAAGATTCTGTAAAAATGTATTTACAAGAGCGAAAAATGTCTTTGTGACACAAAGTTGACAAAACATGTATTTGTTTTTCGATTTAGTTTTCACTTAACGAAAAACCAAGTGGAAAAGAAGAAAGTGAAAAGGACCTAGATTGCCGAAATGACAGGCAAGATCTGGATGGTCGAAATATCGGGCTAGATCTTGATTGCCGAAATAACGGGCTAGAGTTCCTGTTGGAAATTTGAGGAAAAGGAAAGGACCTAGATTGCTGAGCCAAGAGATCAGGCTAGATCTGGATTGTCGAAATATCGGGCTGGATTCGGATTGCCGAAATGTCGGGCTAGTGTTCCTACTAATAAGAACCTAGATTACCGAGACGTCGGGCTAGTGTTCATTTGAGAAAGATATTTTAAATCATTGATTTTGTTTTAAAATCCTATGTTGGTATTAAAATCAATTTAATACCTGAATAAAAGTAGTCGGGAGCTTTAAGCCTCGACGAGGAAAGAACGAAGCGAAAAAGAAAAACAAAACGAAATCCATTGGTTTACATGCATAGTCTGGCAGACGTGCCATTATGTATCGAGCTACAGTTTCACAAAGGGTGAACTGGCAAATTGGATAGTTACGGACCAAAGATATATTCTTTAGTCTTTGGGTCTAGTAGGGACATTCGGTCTCGAAAACCCACGTAAGGCTCGGGCATTTGCAACCTCGTTGGAACTCGGTTACCCTGCACGTAATGTACTCAATCAGGAACTATTCAATATTATTTAGGTGAGACGTGATACCCTAGAATAATTGGGGATCAGACCTAAATTGAGAGGGTCACCGAACGCGAAACAATTGTGCTATAGGGATTATTGTGCCTATAATGCTCGATGAAGGGAAGTTAGGATCTCCGGATATTTACGAAATGGATAATGGATATTGAAGTGACATGAAATGTTTTACAAAAATGCATTGGTTGCTGGGTATGAATCCCTAATGGAATAATTGTTATGTTATGAATTATTGTATGTCATATGTCAGTTGTTTTGTGAGTCGCGTATGTAGCTACTATGATAAAACTCATATGTCAGTATCTCACCTTTGCATTATTTCTGTTTGGTTTCTATTTGTGGTATCCTGTTTTCGTGTACAGATGAGGCAAAGGAATTTCTAGCTCCACTCGGGATATTAGTCCCGATTTTGAAGAGGTCGCTAAACATGGCGATGACCACGGGGTTCTCTAGTGGATAGCTTTTAGAGCGACCAGCTTACGATTTCCTTTTGGGTTATTTGGTTTTGAGAGGGTCTGTACATATGTTTCTTTGTGAATTTTCAGTTTGAGATTCAGCTTTGTATGTTGAAAACATTTTCCCGAAAATCTGTACGAGGTGGTGGTCTTGTTTGTATTATGACCAGAATTGGTATGTTGATGTGTGAAACTTGGTTTTACTATTTTAACACATGGCTTATATTTTTCAGTATTCCGCAAGAAAATTTTTACACCCACTTTCATGACTTATAGAGAATTGCACGAGTTATTTTCCGAGCTGGTCGAGTCTTTCGGGAACCTTGGGGAATAGGTCTGTTATGTTTTTGTTGTTCGATCTCTGGTTGGACATTGTTTGAATTGTTTCCTTATCAAAGCAATGTGTGTTAGCTTATAAATTTCTGTTTTTCTTGATAGGTTTCCACTAGTTTTGTCTTATGGGGAAACAGTGGTTTGTAGGTTGTGCTTTGGTTCATGTGTGACACATTCAGTTATCCTTTTGGATTGAGTCAGATATTTGAATAGTGTGTCTGTTGTAAAGGATTTTCCGGGAGTGTTCCCTGGAAATATTCTAGGTTTGCTGCTAGCAAAGGATAATGATTTTCGATCGATCTAGTCTATAGATTTGGTCCGATTTCTAATCTTCTTGTGTAGGAGTCACCTACAAAGTTAGTTGAGTTAGATGACTTGACTTAACGGGAAGATTTGCCGTCAGAACAGTTTGTGGGACCAGGTGTGTCCTGTGGGGAGCATCGATGTTGTTCTTAAGGATGGAGCAGTACTTTTGTGGAAGCGACCATAGATGGTGATTGAAATTCTTAGTTTGTTAGGTTAACCGATTATTATTAAAGGTTCATCGAGGACCTATCTAAGATTTTGGAGTCGTTGACTCAGCTTACGAGGAAAGATCAACTCTTCGTATGTCTGAGAGATTGACCAAGTTGTCTGTGATCATGCCCGATTCAGAGTGACCATACTAAGTGTGTCTGGAAACACCTGTGTGCTTGCTGGAACCAAGGCGAATCAATCTGAATCTTCAACCTTGGATGAGTGTCTCATGTTAAAGAAAACTATTCACTATACTATTTAATTATTTATGAACTTGTAAGTTGACATTTGTTCCTCGAGTCCCTATGGTTGTATTAAACAATCTCAGTGACCAAGTTTGTACATGTCAGACAGACTTCTCTGATGTTGATTTGAAATCTATCAGGACTCATACATCGGTTATGATGATGTTCTGTAATATCAATATACTCTAACGAATTTCCTTGCATGTGAGAATTTGTACTCATGCTTCTAAAATACGCGTCGGTGTATTAGACATTTGAACGGGTTGATTTGATAGTATCCATTGGTCTGGATATTTTCACATTTCGTTGAAAATTTTTCTATGACTATTTCTTGAGTTATAACACAAATGACTTCTTGATAATAGAAGTTTCTTGATGAAACTTAGTCTAGTCACTTTTACTTTTGGTAAATGTGATCCAGACTGATTTTTGGCCAGACTGTTTTTCTTTTAAATTGTCGTTTTGTAAATTCCCTGTAAGAAGAATGAATCCTCTTGGGGATAGGAAGTATTCATCTTTGATTTCCAAATCCGCTCGAGGTCCTTGTGAAATAAGGGAATTTATTAGATTCGTGTTTGTAAACGTATATTGGCCATACATTTTAACACCCACGAACATATTGAAGAATCTTTTTCTATACTGGATGTTCCGTTATTTTTTCGATTGACAGAATTCTTCTATATGCTTTCTTATAAGGGTAAGATCAATAAATTTCAATTCTTGAAAATTCTTTCCATGATCTAGACCATATCTTGTTGTAGTTCGATAGAACTAGTCATTTTTTATCAATTTTACCTTATATCTTTTCAAGAACGTCATTGACATGTGACCTATCTCATGAGTCATGAGGATGGGTATATGATCCATATCAGGATATCAGAGCTTGTCGAGTACAGTGAAAAAGAGATAATTTGACGTTTGAGACCCACCTTGTCAAGATTTTAGCATCGCCATGAATTTTGGTTATAAGTTTACTGAAGACTTCTAAGAGTCTTGATTAATTTCCAGTGATCGTGGACCGACTGACGAAGTCGACACCCTTCTTACATGTTAAGATCAATTATGCAATGGAGAAGAAAACCGAAGTATATATCAGAGAACTGAACAAGCTTCAAGGAGTATCTTCCAGCATCGTTCCAAATGAAGATCTGAAGTTTATCAAAGTTTGTAGGTAAAATCTGTTGTAAGTGTTGAGGACCAAGTTGAGGCTAAGTCCAACTGATCACCCTCAACTCGATGGGCAAGTAAGAGACGATCTATCCTAAGAAGGTTAGCTGGGAGTATGTGTAGTACCTAATTTTTGTCATCCCCAGAGTAGGATAAACAAGAGGTGATAGGAATTTGTTGAGGTATAGATATGAGTAGTAAGATGATAACCCTAAGCTCAACATCATTAAGTAAGTTGATTTCAATAGATTTTAACATGTTCGAGATGGAGTATCGTTAAGGAAAATCTAAGGTAATGATCGATGTCCGTAGTTAAGATTGATAGTATGATTTTGAAGAATTACAGAAACGTGTCTATAGTAGTTTTACATAAGCTGAATGTGAACGGAAAAGGGGAGCTCTTGAGTAAAACGAAGTTGTTAGAAAAGTTCAAAATTTATGGGTTAGATAATCCTAACCGACGTGATTTCTTTTGGTTTTAGTTGCATTAAGAGGTGCAATAATGTTCTTTTGAGGTTGAGATGTATAATTCTGATATAACTTGGAGTGGTGAATTATGATCAAAAGGAAGTAAGACCTAGATTATATATCTCGGGTAGGAACTGATGTGTGTAATGTGAGAGGAATGTAAATCTTAGTTTGAATCTTGATGTTAACTGTAAGAGTTAAAGATGTCGAAGGAAGATTTTTTTTTTCTTTCTAATGGGCTAGTATTAAAAAGAAAAGTGATTAAATCTTGAGTATATCCTTCATTTGAAATAGACTTAGGCGAAATTGTAGAGGATAGTGGATATAATATGGTGTTGGATAGTTTAGAGGATAAAAAGAACAACATAAGACTTGATTTTGTTGCAGTATAAGATGAATGAAGAAACGGAAAATACAATGTAGGATATTGGGATTAAGGTGTAATTACAATATCCTGTCTAGTTTCGAGTCACAAAATTTTTAGGACGAATTTTTTTTAAGTAGGGTAGTAATGTAATACCCCAGTTTTTACTATTCTTCAATATCGGAATATATATATATATATATATATATTTGTTTGTTTATATTATTTATTTGGAGTGATTAATTGTCTGTGGTTTTATTTTTTTATATGGTTTAGTTTGAGTAATTTTATTTACCCATTTAAAAATATTTTAGTAGGTGCGTTAGCACTGAGTTACTGCAGTGTATACACACTTACAGGGCAATAATATTACCCTATTGTCACTATTATTCCGTGTTTAGAAAAATATTTAAAATAATATAATTCGAAAGAATTTATTTTCAGACGTTACTCTATTTAATTTTAGTTTTTAAAATAAATTAGTTTAGTGTTAACTGGAGGTTAATTTTGGATCACTGATTTTCTTGGTTGACCAGTTCAATCATCAATCTTTACTCTGATTTGAATTCTGAAATTATATAATTATCACTTATTGTTTTTAGATCTAAGGGTTAACATTATTATTCTTTTTCTAAACTCTATCTCAACCACACATTTTACCTATAACTAAAAGAAAAGGAAAACAAAAGCAAAATAAAACTCTCTCCTGGTTCTATTTTCTTTCACGACAGCCCGTCTCCCCCACATTTCTTCTTTATTTTTCTCTTATTCTTCTTCTTCCTCTTCCTCCCTTCAACTTCATCTTCCTCCTTCTCACCACACCAGCCGCGCACCACCACTAGGGGGGACCTTCGACCGTCGTCGCTGCCCCGGGAACGCTGCTCGTCGCGCCGCTGGATGCTGGATTGGAGAAGATCACCACGTCGCTCTCTCTGTCTGTTTGCAGCGTGCCTCCTCCGCGAGTGGGTTTTCTGGTGCTGTCCAAGGCCGTCTGGTCACGTCTGACCATCGTGCCTAGTAGGGAGATGACACCCACGTTAAGAGCTCGTGGAACCACACTAAGGGCCACACTGAAACGGAGCTCCGTCATTGCTCCGTCGCAGCCGCGTCGAACCTCCAAGACAGCCACCACAACTTCTTCTTCTTCCTTGGGTAAGTGTTTACCCCTAATCTCTTCTAGTTGAAAAATCCCCAAATTTATTTTGAAAACCCTAACCCCAGCTCTTTGATTTCATACTGTGATTTGAAATTAAAACTTGTTTTTATACAATTGGGATTATGAATTAGTGTTTCCCTAAACTAATTATTGTTATTTATTATATAAATGTTGTAAGTTATGTTGATTGATATTTATTGCTTGATGGTGATTGGCTGAGGGCATGAAATTGGTGATTGCTTGTTAAATGAGGACTAAGTCACTAAAAGAATTCAAACAGCAAATTTGAGAGTTGATTTCAATTTCAAGTGCAAAGCCTTTTAAGAATAAAAGTGATTATAACTTGAGGACTTTTGTTAAAACTCACATTTTGAGAAAGTCATAGATGAATTGTAAATGAGTGATAGTAAGGACGTTTTTGTGATAAGTCGCATTTATTTTGAATTCACTAAAACGTTTCGAAAAGAAGAAAAAGATGATGAAAACTTAAGAAAATGTTCAAAAGTGTGGAAGGAAAAGTTTTTGGAAAAAAGGAAGATTCTTTTTATGAGTTTTACAAAAATATTTTTATTCAAAATGAAAGGATTTAGAGAAAAGCTTCATTTACGAGTTTATGGATAAAAGTATCAAAAGTTGAGAAAATGTTTTAGTGATTTTGAAGTTTTCAGAAATTGTTTATAAAAGAAAAAGATTCTGTAAAAATGTATTTACAAGAGCGAAAAATGTCTTTGTGATACAAAGTTGACAAAACATGTATTTGTTTTTCGATTTAGTTTTCACTTAACGAAAAACCAAGTGGAAAAGAAGAAAGTGAAAAGGACCTAGATTGCCGAAATGACGGGCAAGATCTGGATGGCCGAAATAACGGGCTAGATCTTGATTGCCGAAATAACGGGCTAGAGATCCTGTTTGAAATTTGAGGAAAAGAAAAGGACATAGATTACCGAGTCAAGAGATCGGGCTGGATCTGGATTGCCGAAATATCGGGCGATTCGGATTGCTAAAATGTCGGGCTAGTGTTCCTACTAATAAGAACCTAGATTACCGAGACGTCGGGCTAGTTCTCATTTGAGAAAGATATTTTAAATCATTGATTTTGTTTTAAAATCCTATGTTGGTATTAAAATCAATTTAATACCTGAATAAAAGTAGTTGGGAGCTTTAAGCCTCGACGAGCAAATAACGAAGCGAAAAAGGAAAATAAAACGAAATCCATTGGTTTACATGCATAGTCTGGCGGACGTGCCATTGTGTATCGACCTACAATTTCACAAAGGGTGAACTGGCAAATTGGATAGTTATGGGCCAAAGATATATTCTTTAGTCTTTGGGTCTATTAGGGACATTCGGACTCGAAAACCGACGGAAGGCTCGGGCATTTGCAACCTCGGTGGAACTCGGTTACACTGCACGTAATGTACTCAATCAAGAACTATTCAAAATTATTTAGGTGAGACGTGATACCCTAGATCAATTGGGGATCAGACCTAAATTGAGAGGCCCACCCAACACGAAATAATTGTGCTATAAGGATTATTGTGGCCTATCATGATCGATGAAGGGAAGTTAGGATCTCCGGAGATTTTACGAAATAGATAGTGGATATTGAAGTGACATGAAATGTTTTACAAAAATGCATTGGTTGCCAGGTTTGAATCCCAGTTGGAATAATTGTTATGCTATGAATTATTGTAAGTCATATGTCAGTTGTTTTGTGATTCGCGTATGTTGCTACTATGATAAAGCTCATATGTCGGTATCTTGCCTTTGCATTATTTCTGTTTGGTTTCTATTTGTATCCTATTTTCGTGTATATATGAGGTAGAGGAGTTTCTACCTTCACTCAGGATATTAGTCCCGATTTTGAAGAGGCCTTTGAACGTGGTGATGACCACCGGATTCTCTAGTGGGTAGCTTTCAGAGCGTCCAGCTTAGGATTTCCTTTGGGTTATTTGATTTTGAGAAGATTTGTAGGTATGTTTCTTTGTGAATTTTTAGTTTGAGATTCAGCTTCGCATGTTGAAAACATTTTCCCGAAAATTTGTACGAGGTGGTGGTCTTGTCTGTATTATGACCAGAATTGGTATGTTGATGTGTGAAACGTGGTTTTACTATTTTAACGCATGGCTTAAATTTTTCAGTATTCCGCAAGAAAATTTTTACACACACTTTCATCACTTATAGAGAATTACACGAGTTATTTTCCGAAAGCAACCAGCAAATTGTTTTTTTTGTTTTTTATTTTCCACAACGAGTTAGTTTATGTAGCACCGAGGGAGGCGTTACACTACTCCTCACAAGGGATTAAAGAGAAATGCAGTAGCTGAGGCTACTAAAGTCAGAAGGTCTATAAGGCTGAAGACTGCTGACCCTTCAGATTAGTTCACCTGCTATCTCACCAGTAATGTTGTTTGAATCCTTATCCGCTCCACCCATTCATGTACCCTCAACTTCTAACTCTTATTCCACATCATCATCACTCAACATTCCCCTCCATAATCAAATGACCATTGCTGAAAATCTCCTTGCCTTATCTCTCAGATGTTTCAATTTAAATCTTACTCTTGATAACACCTCACCAAAACCATAATCTTATCCTCACCAGACCACCTATCAGATCACTACTCCTTACCATCTCCCTCACCACAACAAGAAAATCAAATACTTGTTCCCATTGCCCGAGTATTGGATTCGCTCATCTCACCAATTTTTAACTCTCAACCACAACCCCTCTCACTACAAACATCACCTCACAAAGGCATACCAAAAACCAATATCTCTCCATTCATATACATTTCCACTATCCCAGAGCCATTTAATCAGATTAACCCTGATCTTTTAAGTTCAGATATCTTAAGGCAATCAGCAACCTCATTGCTAAATAGGCTGCAGTAAGGCTGAATCAAGCCTCTTGGAAATACAATCACAACCCCTCTTCTTGTATCGGGCCAAATACATTGTTGAAAATCTATCTTGACAGAGGAACATTTTGCAAGAAACAAAAGTTGGACCCAAAGTCCAAGAAGCCATTTGTTTGGCTAGAAAGGAAGTACAAGAAACTGAAGTTACCAAGGTGGTCAGCATCCTTTATGAGTCACCCTGAACCAAGACTCTTTCAAGACCCCGATCATCATAGCGAACTCTCTCTAGTTGAGAAGCTTGAGATGCCAACAGATAAAGCCTGACTCTCATCTTATCAAATACCTTGGATAGGCTATCCTGATAATGAAGAAAGAGTCGAAGCAAGACAACTCTACCCCTTCCAACCTACCTTCGTTTTCACTCATTTTCTCTTTATTTTACCTTCAAGTTTTTATGAAAATCCTTTTTCAGTTTACTCTTTTGTTTTTCGTATTTCTCTTGAAAATATAACTTGGTTTTTCACCAATCTATCTTCTCTTGTTTCTTACTTATCCAATTTTGAACATATTTCTTTTAGGATTCCTTGTTTACAACCTTTTGTTTCGTTGCACTCAGTGTTTCCTTTAACCCTTTCTCTTTTTCCTATAATCTTTGTGTAAGACTAAGCCCTCATTCATGTTTTGATGTATGACAAACAAAGTGTATTTTGCATAAGATTTTTGATTTTGACCATTTACTTATTATGTGTTAAGTTGTATGCAAGATCACTCATGAAAAAGGAAAATCAAGGATTAAAGGATGGAAGATCAAGGACACAAAGCAATGGACAAGGACTAAAGCATCAAGCAATGAAGATCTCATACTTTAGATGCTATTGTAAAAATAGCACACTTGATTTCTTAGGTGAAGCACTTAAATTTAAGAAGAAACTAATTTTTACAAAGGATAATATAAGGGATCGTCCAACACTGGGATAATAAGCGCTCGTCCAATGAACTACTAAAAAGCTGACGTCCAATGAACTACTAAAAAGCTGACGTCCAATGAACTACTAAAAAGCCAGCGTCCACTAAAGTGAGAGAATCTTGCATATACTAAAGTGATAGAAGCTCGCGTCTACTAAAATAACAGGAGCGCGCGTCCACTAAAGTGACAGAAGCTTATGTCTACTAAAGTAACAAGAAGCGCTCGTCTGCTGATGTGGCAAATGGAGCTCGTCTACTGAAGTAACAAGAAGAGCTCGTCTACTGAAGTAACAAGAAGAGCTCGTCTACTGAAGTAACAAGAAGCGCTCGTCTACTGAAGTAACGAGAAACGCTCGTCTACCAAAGTGGCATATGAAGCTCCATCCACTAAAGTACTAAATGGAGCTCGTCTACTAGCCCATCCAAATGTAAATCTTAATGGCTAGATTGAAACGGTTATTTTTCAAGATGGATGCGAATTCTACAAGAACAATCAGAATCTTATTTCAAGAACGAGAATCAAGAAAATAGATTCTGTTAATCAGATCCAAATCTGTTTGAATTGATCCCAACTACTATAACTTGTTTTCTCTATAAAGAGGGATCAAAGGAACATTTTTTATAAACCTTACACATTCTGAAAGTGAAAATACGAAAGATTCAAAAGCTTCCAAAAGTGCTTCATCTTTGAGAGAAAAGTGTGATATTTCTTAGAACTGCAATTTGTATAATCAGACTTTTAGAGTCTTTCTTATACTCAATTCTTTCTGTGAATTAGTGTGATTAAGAGAGGGTATCTCTTAGGATTGAACAAGGATAGAAGGGATCCTTGGGTATAGAAAGCAAGTGAGCTTTTTTTTGGTGTGTTGTTGAGCAAGGAGGTTATCCTTGTGAATGCTGTAATTGGATATTGTAATTTCTCGTTATAGTGGAGAAAACCACAGAGGTGTGGGACTGGATGTAGGCTTACCAGAGGAGGTAGCTGAACCGGGATAAATCGGTTTGCGTGTTCTTCTCATCTCTAAACTCCATATACTTGTTCCATATACTTGTTATATGCACGTGTGTGTTGTGAATGAGTTTTAAGAATGCTTGTTAACTTAAATCTTTGATCTGCAATCTGTGTTAAACTTGTTGTTACTTCTTATAATTCTTGTTAACATCATTACTTGTTACATAACCTGATTCTTGGGAATTAAAATTGAGTGAAAACCAATTTTATTTAAGAAAACTCTATTTTTGCTTTAAATTGTTGAAAAAGTTTTCAATATCTCAATTCACCCCCCCCCCCCCCCCCTCTTGAGATTGTAGCCATTACCAACAAGTGGCATCAGCGCTAAAACTCTTGTTACAAAGCTTAATAGCTTCAAGAGATGGCTATAAATGATATCCTGGGTGATGGGGCTTCACTCACTAGACCCCCTGCCTTTAATGGCTCCCAATACATGTATTGGAAAGAGAGAATGCTTATCTCTCTTGAGGCTGCAGGTTTAGATGTATTAGAAGCTGTTGAAAATGGTCCATATGTTCCATTTATTCTTGATGCTAAGGGAAATAAACAAACTAAACCAAGAGATGATTGGAATGATGATGATAAAAGAAGAGTTGGTTATAATGCTAAGGCAAAAAATATTATAACAGCTGCTTTGAATTATGAAGAGTTTTTCAGGGTCTCCAATTGTAAAATGGCAAAGCAAATGTGGGATACTCTTCAACTCACTAATGAATGAACCAACGATTTGAAAAGAGCAAGAATGAATGCACTAGTCCATGAATATGAACTCTTTCATATGAAGAATGGTGAGGAGATAGATGTACTGCAAAAGAGGTTTACACACATTGTGAACCAGCTAGAAGGACTCGGACATACAATCACAGATGAGAAAAATATTAACAAGATAATGAGATGTTTGAGTCGTGAATGGTAGCCAAAAAATACTGCAATTGCTGAAGCAAAGGATCTAGACACCATGCAAATTGCTACTTTATTTGGCAAGTTGAAAGAACACGAATTGGAACTCAATAGATTGAAAAGTCATGAAGATAAGGAGAAAAAGAAGAAAGGACTCTCACTCAAGGCTCATATCTCCAAAGAATCAATAGAAAGTGATGAAGATGAACACCGTGATGAAAGTGAAGAATCCGAAGAAGAAGACATTGGATTGCTTGTGAGGGAATTTAGAAGATTCATAAAAAAGAATAGAAAATAGAAGCCATTCAGTTTTCCTACCAAAAAGAACACGAACAAATGTGAAAGCTCTTCCTCAACAATCAAATTCTTTGAATGTGGAAAGCTTGGACACTACAAAAATGAATGTCCAAGCTACAAAAGAAAGAAAAGTATGAGAAGAATGATAACAAAGAGAAGAAAGGAAGAAAGCCTAGAAGAGCATACATAGATTGGGAAGAAAATGATATGGATTCCACTAGTAGTGAATCTGAAAATGAAGAAGTCAACCTATGTCTCATGGCAAATCAACAAAGTGATAGTGAAACCAAGGTAAATGATTCTTATCCTACCTACGATGAGTTACAAGATGCTTTTGATGAATTGCATGAAGAATATGTTAAAATTGGTAAACAACTCATATCTTATAGGAAGATCATTGCAAAATAATGTAGTGACTATGCATCTTTACAAATAAAGCTTAAAGAACTAGAAGCTAAAAATTCACAATTACTTGCATCTAGTTCAATTTGCACCAAATGCACTACACTAGAGAAGGAAGTTGAAAAACTGAACACAACTCTATCTAAGTTTACTTTGGGTAGAGATAACTTGAATGCCATACTAGGACAGCAAAAGGGTGTGTATGACAAAGCTGGAATTGGATATAATCCTATGGTATATGAAAAATCTTTCAAGAAGCTTTTTGTTGCACCTAGTTCTTCAACTAGTCCTTTTGTGAAATGTTATTATTGTTTAAAGAAAGGTCATACAGCTGCTACTTGTAGACTTAAAAAGAACATACATGTTGGCATTAAACAAACTTGGGTTCCAAAAGGAACTTATGTTGCTACTAACACCAAAGGACCCAACTAGATTTGGGTACCTAAAGGAAAAGTATAAAAAAATCTGTTTTGAGGGTGTGTTTGAAGGCGAAAAGCTCAAGTTGGTTTTTAGATAGTGGCTGCTCCAAACACATGACCGGAGACATCACAAAATTTACATCTTTCACTCCCAAAGAAGGTGGAAATGTCACCTATGGAGACAACAACAAAGGAAGAATTCTTGGTGTTGTAATAATAGGAAAAAGTCCAACAATCAAGATTGAGGATGTTCTCTATGTGGAAGGACTCAAACACAATCTACTAAGTATAAGCCAATTATGTGATAAAGGTTACAAAGTAAACTTTAACTCAAATTTGTGTATGATTGAATTTATTCATGATAATAACATAAAATTGATTGGAAATAGAATCAATAACATCTATATGCTAGACTTAGACAATTTAACTTCCAATGATGCATGTTGCTTAATTTCCAAAGAAGAAAAAAATTGGCTTTGGCATAGGAGAATAGCTCACATTCATATGGATCACTTGAATAAATTGATTTCCAAAGAACTTGTAATTGGTTTACCAAATAAGAAGTTTGTTAAAGAGGGCTTATGTGATGCATGCCAAAAGGGTAAACAAGTAAAAACCTCATTTAAGGCTAAAAACATTGTTTCAACTAGTAGACCTTTACAATTATTGCACATGGACCTTTTTGGACCTTCTAGGACAAAAAACTTTGGTGGAAATCTTTATGCTCTTGTAATTGTTAATGACTTCTCTAGATTTACTTGGACCTATTTTTTAGCACAAAAGAATGAAGCTTTTAAAGCTTTTAAGAAAATGGCTAAGGTTGTTCAAAGTGAGAAAGACGTGAAAATTGTTTCAATTAGGAGTGACCATGGAGGAGAATTCCAAAATGAGGAGTTTGATAACTTTTGTGATGAACATGGTATAAAACACAATTTATCTGCACCTAGAACTCCACAACAAAATGGAGTAGTTGAAAGGAAAAATAGGTCATTTGAAGAAATTGCTAGAACCATGTTAAGTGACTCTAATTTACCAAAGTATTTTTTGGGCTGATGCTGTGAGTACTGCATGTTATGTTTTAAATAGAGTTCTAATAAGGCCAATTTTGAAGAAAACTCCATATGAACTTTACAAGGGAAGAAAACCTAACATTTCTCATTTTCATGTTTTTGGTTGTAAGTGTTTTGTGCTAAATAATGGCAAGGATAATCTTGGGAAATTTGATCCCAAAGCTGATGAGGGTATTTTCCTAGGTTATTCATTAACTATCAAAGCATATAGAGTGTTTAATAAGCATATTTTATCAATGGAAGAATCTATTCACATAACATTTGATGAATCTAACCCCAAAAGGTTGGGAAAGGACATTTTTGATGATGCAGAAACTCATGAAGATGAAGTGAAATCTGATGAAGGAAAAGACAGCAATAAGGAAAAGAAAGATGAAGGGAGCAATAAAGAACCTCAAGCAGAAATCCAACAAGAAAATCTTCCTAAGGAGTGGGAAGTTTCAAAGAATCATCCCCTAGACAATATCATTGGTGAGATCACCAAAGGGGTGACCACTAGAAACTCTTTAAGGAATATTTGCAATACCATGGCGTTTGTATCTCAAATAGAACCAAAATGTGTTGATGATGCTATTAATGATGAACATTGGATGATTGCAATGCAAGAGGAGTTAAATCAATTTAAAAGGAACAAGGTTTGGGATTTAGTTCCAAAACCTAAAAGTAACCAATAATTGGAACTAAATGGGTGTTTAGAAACAAAATGGATGAGAATGGAATAATAGTAAGAAACAAGGCTAGACTAGTAGCTAAGGGATATAATCAAGAAGAAGGAATTGATTATGATGAAACATATGCTCCCGTAGCTAGATTAGAAGCCATAAGAATGCTATTATCCTATGCATGTATAATGAACTTTAAACTGTACCAAATGGATGTGAAAAGTGCCTTTTTAAATGGAATAATACAAGAGGAAGTATATGTAAGTCAACCCCCTGGCTTTGTTGATAATGAATTTCCAAATCATGTCTATAAACTCACTAAAGCCCTCTATGGACTCAAGCAAGCTCCTAGAGCTTGGTATGAGAGGTTAAGCAATTTTCTCCTAGAGAAAAGCTTTAAAAGAGGAAAAGTTGATACAACACTTTTTACTAAAAAAAAAGCACACAATATCTTACTTGTTCAAATATATGTTGATGACATTATTTTTGGTGCTACTAATAAGTCTTTATGCAAGGAATTTGGTAAACTAATGCAAAATGAATTTGAAATGTCCATGATGGGAGAGCTTACCTTCTTTCTTGGACTTCAAATTAAACAATGCCAAGATGGAACCTTCATAAGCCAAATAAAGTATTGAAAGGAACTAGTAAAGAAGTTTGGAATGGAAAGTGCAACGGAAATGGCAACCCCAATGAGTCCAGCCTGCTACTTGGACAAAGATAAACATGGTAAATCTATAGAAGTATCCAAGTATAGAGGTATTATCAGATCCTTACTTTATCTCACTGCAAGTAGACCAGATATAATGTTTAGTGTGTGTATGTGTGCAAGGTATCAAGCTAATCCTAAAGAATCACATCTTACTGTAGTTAAACGAATCATGAAGTATCTTTTAGGAACAAAAGAAATGGGGCTGTGGTATCCCAAGGGATCCACTTGCAAATTAATAGGATATTCCGACTCTGACTTTGCTGGATGCAAGTTAGATAGGAAGATCACAAGTGGAACATGCCATTTATTAGGAAATTCCCTAGTGTCTTGGTTTAGTAAAAAGCAAACTAGTGTGGCCTTATCCACAACTGAAGCAGAATATGTTGCAGCTAGGAGTTGTTGTGCTCAAATCCTATGGATAAAACAACAATTAATTGACTATGGTGTTCATCTAGATCATGTACCAATAAAGTGTGATAACACTAGTGCAATTAATCTAACAAAGAACCCAATTATGCATTCAAGAACCAAGCATATTGAAATTTGGCATCATTTTATCAGGGATCATATTCAAAGTGGTGATGTTGTGATTGAACATATAGATACAACCAAGCAATTAGCTGATATATTCACCAAACCACTAAACAAGGAGAGTTTCTTCTTTATAAGAAGGGAACTTGGCATAATTGATCCTCAAAATGATTGATAACACATGTTATTTTTGATAATATAGTCAATATGGCAAGCGAGGCAGCACAAGATGCTGAAAATTATGAAGGACATGGGCAAGATGTTTTTATCTAGTCTCAGTTTAGACTAAGTGTCCTTAGGTGTCTGTAATTCCTTCTTCTTTTTTCCAGTGTTTTGGTTGTATTGATATCTTGCATCTGTTGTGTAATGATTTATTATCAATGAATGCAAGACTGTTTTTCGGTTTGATTTCAATATTCTCCATAGTTTCTTTTTGATAATGACAAAGGGTGAGAAAGATGAACCATACAACCATTAATTTTGTCTTGCAATTGCTGTAAATTTTTTCTCTGATAGGTAAATTTTTTATATGTAAATTTTTTTTCTCTGATACTTAAGTTTGAACTGCATTGAAAAGACATACTTGAAATTATAATAAATGCAAGATGATTTTTTTTCATGATAATGATATGACAACACTTGATTTTTTGAAAGATATCAATGGCACAGGGGGAGGATGAAAATGATTCAATAACCATGCTTACTGAACAGCTGCAAGGTTAAGTATGGTAAGGTTCTTCATAATCAAAAAGAGGGGGTTTGTAAGACTAAGCCCTCATTCATGTTTTGATGTATGACAAACAAAGTGTATTTTGCATAAGATTTTTGATTTTGACCATATACTTATTATGTGTTAAGTTGTATGCAAGATCACTCATGAAAAAGGAAAACCAAGGATTAAAGGATGGAAGATCAAGGACACAAAGCAATGGACAAGGACTAAAGCATCAAGCAATGAAGATCTCATACTTTAGATGCTATTGTAAAAATAGCACCTTTGATTTATTAGGTGAAGCACTTAAATTTAAGAAGAAACTAATTTTTACAAAGGATTATATAAGCAATCGTCCAACACTGGGATAATAAGCGCTCGTCCAATGAACTACTAAAAAGCTGACGTACAATGAACTACTAAAAAGCTGACGTCCAATGAACTACTAAAAAGATGACGTCCTATAAACTACTAAAAAGCTGGCGTCCACTAAAGTGACAGAAGCTTGCGTCTACTAAAGTGACAGAAGCTCGTGTCTACTAAAATAACATAAGCGCGCGTCCACTAAAGTGACATAAGCTTACATCTACTAAAGTGACAAAAGCTCGCGTCTACTAAAGTAACAAGAAGCGCTCATCTGCTGATGTGGCAAATGGAGCTCGTCTACTGAAGTAACAAGAAGAGCTCGTCTACTGAAGTAACAAGAAGCGCTCGTCTACTGAAGTAACGAGAAGCGCTCGTCTACCAAAGTGGCATATGAAGCTCCATCCACTACGAGCTCATCCAAATGTAAATCTTAATGGCTAGATGGAAACGGTTATTTTTCAAGATGGACGCGAATTCTACAAGAACAATCAGAATCTTATTTCAAGAACGAGAATCAAGAAAACATATTCTGTTAATCAGATCCAAATCTGTTTTAATTGATCCCAACGACTATAACTTGTTTTCTATATAAAGAGGGATCAAAGGAACATTTTTTATATACCTTACACATTCTGAAAGTGAAAATACGAAAAAGAGGGTATCTCTTAGGATTGAACAAGGATAGAAGGGATCCTTGGGTATAGAAAAGCAAGTGAGCTTTTTTTTTGGTGTGTTGTTAAGCAAGGAGGTTATCCTTGTGAATAATGTAATTAGATATTGTAATTTCTGGTTATAGTGAAGAAAACCACAGAGGTGTGGGACTGGATGTAGGCTTACCAGAGGAGGTAGCTGAACCAGGATAAATCGGTTTGCGTGTTCTTCTCATCTCTAAACTCCATATACTTGTTATATGCACATGTGTGTTATGAATGTGTTTTAAGAATGCTTGTTAACTTGAATCTTTGATCTGCAATCTGTGTTAAACTTGTTGTTACTTCTTATAATTCTTGTTAACATCATTACTTGTTACATAACCTGATTCTTGGGAATTAAAATTGAGTGAAAACCAATTTTCTTAAAGAAAACTCTGTTTTTGCTTTAAATTTTTGAAAAAGTTTTCAATATCTCAATTCACCCCCCCCCCCCCCCCCTCCTGAGATTGTAGCCATTACCAACACTTTGATCATACTTTCATTTATTCTTCTGGTTTCTCCATTCCCTGGCATTGTCTGGAAATTGTTCCATATGAACCTCCTAAGACATCATATGCCACTTCTTCACCCGATCCCTCTTCTTCATCTACACATGCTGACTTTGCTGAATTGGCATCCACTATCATTGGTATGGATCCTGTTGCTAGAGCTGAAATCAACGATCTGCGTGAGATGATGGAAACGGTCGTGACCCTTCTTAGAAAATTTATTAAAAAGAAAAATCCTTGATTTTCTTTTGTTATTTTCTTTTGAATAGCAATGTACTTGTGAATGATGTTCTTTATCAATATATGAATACTCAGTTCTATATCTGCGTATTTCTCTTTTTGCTGATGACAAAGAGGGAGAAAGAATATAAGTATAAAAGAAAAGAATGAGTATAAGAGAAAATATACAAAGGGGGGAAAATATATACAAGTATAGAAATAATCATTATATGTCTGAATGTAATGCTCTAATCGTAAGTATAAAAATATAATGCGCCTGAAATGTTGTTTTGCATCATATCTCTAAAATGCTTTCTATGCTCTGATCATATGCTCTTATAATTCAAAAGCCAAATCCTAAAATTTGTTTAAGGCAAGCATAAGTTTAGGGGAGCATAACTATATTCGCTTGATCATAGACCTTACTAATGTTTTATTTAAAGTTCATTAAAATCATAAGAAAATGTTTGTCATCATCAAAAAGGGGGAGATTGTTAAGTCTAAGTTTTTGACATCTCTGATTTGATGAATCCAAACAAAGAATGATTTTAATTGAACCTCTTGAAATCTGTGTTATGATAACATAATGTGTCTGAAGAAAGACTCAGTATCTACAAGACTACGAAAATGCATCTGATCCTACAACTTGACTGGAAGTGTTTCACTTCACTTATATTCGAAAGTCAAGAATATTCCCTTGCATTTTATAATCAATAAAATCGATTTCAGAAGCTCAAACCATCAATCCATGTTTAAAATTCCTTTTGTTGCAAAAGGCAAAATAACCTTTACTCGGATGCAGACCTGTGTTGCACAAATAAGGAAAGTCGCGTTGTCCAAGTCTGAAAAGCAACAAGCACTGCTCTGAATCAAGCTGCACTTTGATAAAGCAATGCCAACATATACGTTCAACTTGTCTTGAAGCTCTCCAACGATCATAAACATTAAATGCAAGCTCAGAACGACTCTTTGGCATTAATGGTTGAAGAACAAAAGTTTTACTCATCTGAAGAACTCTCCACAACGGATTTATTGCTAATGAGTATAAATAGAAGACTTTGAAGACTGTTGAAGACATACACCTGAACTTATTCACTCAAGCATTCAATACTCTCTTCGCATTCAAATCTCTCTAAGTTCTTCTTCTTAGAACACTTCTCTACTCACTCATTTGTATTTATTGAGAAGTCTTTATTGAAGTCATACCTACCTAAATACTTATTCACTCATTTAATGTTACTCAGTTGACTTGCAAAGTTGTAAATCGTGAAGCTATTTCTTCATTCCACTCATACCATTTGTAGAGCCTGAAAAGGCTTGCCGAAAGAATACTTGTTTGAGCCTAGAGAGGCTAGGTGTGCAAACAATACTTGTTAGTTGAGTCTGCGGAGGCTATGTATGCAAACAATACATATCTGTAACCTGATCCGTTATAGTGCTAATACTTGATAAACCAAGGACTGAACATAGCCCAAGGTTTGGGGTGAACAAGTATAAATCTCTGTGTCAACTCTCCTTCATTATCTTCTTAAGTGTGCTTTATATTTATTATGCTAATTGGGTTGATAGTGCTAAGTTTTCATAAACGATCTTTTTATCAGACAAATCCTTGTGTCTGAATCTTTATCTGAAGAAAACTTTGTTGTTTGCGAAAAAGTTAACTAAAACACAATTCAACCCCCCTTCTCGTGTTTCAATCTATTCATTTCAGATAGTTCTTTACCCAAGTTCCTGTTAAGCTTTGATATATCTAATATATTGTTTTCCAAAGCTCTAATATAATATGGATAAAGTCTTAAAAATGTTCTAATACATGTCTGCATTTATTAACATGTCTGAACAAGATATGTCTTTTTGTTTAAAAGCTTATAAGGTTCCTTAAACCATTTTAATGTTTGTCATCATCAAAAAGGGAGAGATTGTTAATTCTCTAAATATCTGATGTGCATTTGCCTAAATTTTAATGAAAAATAAACATTTGTCAATGATTTAATTGAACTACATTTTGGTTGTTGGCCTGTCTACTTATTGTGCAAATTATTATTTTAAGTATCTTAATCACCTGTCTGCCCAAAGACTCTCTTGGTCAAAAGTGAAGAACACTCATCCGATGAGTAAAGTCAACCCATCTGCAGACTCAACTAGATTGTTGACTTTCTGCAGATAAGAGTAAACCCATCTAATGAAGCTTTCACCCTCTCGTGTCTCTCAGTGAAGAACACGCGAAGACCAAAGATGTATTGTGAGCTGACTACTTAGTTAGATGATGCTAGCGCGCTCTCTCTCACAAAGATCAAGAAGTTCAGAAGGTCAAACACTCAAGCAACAGTGCAGTTCAGAAAAGAAGTGCTTCCAAAATAATTTATTCCCTAGTACATCTGGAAGTTTCACGAAAATGGAAATGTGCTTAGCAAAGTATAAAAGCAACCTGAACAACTCTGATTTGGCTGTTGCACAAAGCATAAAGCATTGCCTATCTCTGTTAGAGTACAAGCAATGTTCCTGTGCATTAAATGGTTGTCCAGAACGACTCTATTGCATTTAATGGAGCTCAGCTTAAATCCAAAAAACTGAGGGAATGTCTCTAACATATTCATATTGATTGAAGCATATAAATAGAGATGACATTGAAGATGAAGATATAGAGAACACATCATTCAAATAGCCATTAGTCTGCACATTTATTTCTTCATTCTTTCATTCTTTTATATTCAATCATTTGAAGTTATTACGCAGTCTTTCAAACATTCACATTAAATTCACTCTTCTGAGTGTTAGTGAAAGACTTGCAAGTTGTATTAATTACAATCTTCTTTCAAAAAAACTTGAGTGAGCCTGCAAAGGCTAGGTGTTCAAATAATACTTATCTTGGAGCCTGGAAAGACTAGGTGTGCAAAGAATGCTTGTCTGTAACCTGATCAGTTTTAGTGGAGAAAACATGGTGCTGTCAAGGACAGGACGTAACCCTAGTTGTTAAGGGGTGAACCAGGATAAAATAGTTATGTCTATCTCAATCCTAATCTCTTTAATTTACTTGATTATCTTAACTGTTAACTAACTAAAGGGGTTAAAGTGTGAATATCAAACAAGTTTTTATCTTGTATGCTTGTGTGTTTTTTTGTTAAAAACCTTTAGACAAGTCACTTGTTTGATTGCTTTTAAATCACTCGTCTGCTCCTAGCTCCTGTGTGCAAAAAGTTTTTAACTTTTCCTCTTTGTCTGATAAACACAATTCAAACCCCCTCATGTTTATAGTTGTCTATTTCACAGTGATGGTTTTCCATAGCAGGCAAGGCGTATCTAGCTTTCCTTCATGTTGTTCCATTGGTGGCATTCCTTTTCGACGGCGGTCCGCAACAGGTGGTAGTGGCTTTCCTTCAGGCGGATTGCCTTACTGAGTGCACCACCGTGATCCACAAGTTCCTCCATAACTATCTCCATCTCTCGAATCCTCCACAGCGAGTTCTTTAACTTTCTATTTCTCTTTCTTTGTAACTGTGCTATTTTTTTATTTCTCTACAACGATGCTCTGTTTTATGCTTTCTTTGGAAAAGGAGAGAAGTAGGAAGGAAAGAAGTATGGTGAAAAGTGTTGGGAATTTGTGCATCAAACAAACACGGCGGAATAATTCCCACCAAGAATCCTTGTGAATTGTCATGATTCATGTTTAAAATTTTACCTCTTGTAGTGCAAACCTTTGATTTGAGTCACTACAAATCACGAGCACTGCACGAACCAGCAATGCCTCTACGTAGTCCACACGAGCAGATAAACACGTATCACGTGTTCGTCCTCGGAGTGCACCTCTAAGCACTGCTAGGTGCTAGGAGAGAAGCGTCGGTGTTTTCCTTTTTCACGCAAACTGAGTGTAGAGTGCGGCCAGAGAGAGTGTAGTGTGACTCAGCACTCTGACACAACAATATATAGTAGGCGCCCCACTTAGGTGAAAAGGGTTTAACCTGGCCCTCTTGGGCTCCTCTATCATGAGCATGGCCCAACAGATATTTAGGTCTAACACAATTTCTTTTTGTTCCGATTAATCTGCTCTAAATGTGTGACCCAATAGGTTCACATAATGTTGGAAATAATATTAAATCATATTTAATATTATAAACAATGAGCGGTGTCTAGCAATACATCATTGCTACCCAAGTAATGAGAAAGTCAATGATTTGACGTAACCGTTCAGTAACCAATGTTCATGTGTATTATTATCCCTTTGTCCTTATATCTATATTGAAGACAAAGAATAGAACGTGTCACCCTTGTATAGTTCAATATCACGTTCCTTGATACCCGAGTAGATTTAATATTAAATGAGGTCAATATCTCACATTAACTCATTTCAGCATGGTCATGCATTTTACAGTCTTACTCTATCAAGGGCCCCACAGATATTACTCCTGTTATGTAGGAGGGACAAATCCCATCTAGATCACTCACATCCCTCTGCATGACTCGCGGTGTACCCAATGACCGACTTTATGGTCATCCTATTACAGATAACGTTTGACAATATTAAAGCACACAACTCTTCATGTAGGGATCGTACTGATTTCAGGTAGAAGGATTGCATATACTATTATCACTATGAGAACTACTTATGACACTCACTTAACGTTCCATGTAGTGTTCTCATTGCGGGTCAATCCAGTACATCATTACTCTAATGTGTACCTATGTGTGTGACTTGATATCTCATATCCATGACCCGTGAGAAATGGTCATCAGTCCACACATAATAGTTTCGTTGTCCTTAATAATAATACTTGACTACAGATATTTAAGAATAAAGTTTTCTTGATTAATAGCGTCTCACTATCAAGTCGTATACTTGATATTCCATTAAATAGAACTTTATATTCTAAGAACTTTATTACGTTTCAACAAACAACATAATAAACTGAAATGCTTCATACCATAAATAATAGCAAGATACAAATGTAAGTCCAAAGGAAAAACATTGACCTCTAGAGCTTACACCAACAAAAAAAAGTAGGAGAAAAGAGAGAATGAATAGAAAATGAGTATGGTTTTAGGTTGTTTGAATTGACAGAAGTAGAAAAGAAAAAAAGTTAAATTTTCTTGTAAAGACATGTTTGCCCCTAATAACATGTATATATTATGTTATATTATATTATATTATATTCTGCAGCCTGTTATATATGTTGTCATAATCCCCTTGAACATACTTGAACACGTAAAAAGCTCATGAGAAGGCCAGTACACTGTGCACATGAACATTCACGACTGCTTGAGATAAAACAAATAGGGGTTAAAAGGGTAGTTTCTTACATTTTATCCTTCTTCTTCTTCAGTTTTCTCTCCATTAACTGAGAGATTTATTTTCAAGGTGTGTCCCACAGTTTTACTTCTCTCTTCTTGGGTTTTCTCCCTTACCAAACAAGGGAAAATTGCTTTTTCTTTTCCTTTTCTCTTCTCTCATTCTCTTCAACCAAACAAAGGGTTAATGTTTTTTATTTCTCTGCAGTACCATGTGTTTGGTCCACAATGTGTTTCATTAAGGCTTTCATTTGTATTTGTTTGTTCATACTAGTGTAGTTGCCCGTACAATAAAACAACAATATTTGAAATATATTTTAAAATATGAACTAATCCTATAATATACAACAAATTGATATATTATTTTAAAGAGCAAATGGATTAGAGACCACATGGCAAATTTTTTTACGATAATAGCGTGTATCACTTAATTTTTTTTTCCTCAAGGCATATTATACTTATAAACTTAATAAAGCAACAGTAGCATTTATTTAGCATATATAATTTTATTATTATTATTATTATTATTATTATTATTATTATTATTATTATTATTATTATTATTAACATTATGAATTTTTCCCTGTAAAGCTTTCAAACCGCGTTTTTACTTTAACGATTTTTTCCTGAAAAGCTCTCAAACCGCGTTTTTACTTTAAAGCTTTGTATCAAGTGTTTTAAATTTGAAATACATACCATATGGACCTAACTGTTGTGCTTGGCACCCTTTGTAGGATTTTATTTTCGCACAGTTATATGATAGATATTTCATCTAATTAATAGTTAGGTATAGATTGCAACTTCACTTAAATATTTTCACTTTATAGAATTATAGAAATTGAGGATGCGCTCGTGAAGGCCTGGGAACTCATTTAGGATGTAAATGGTATAATATCAGTTCCAAATGGGCTTAGTAGTATACAAACACTGGCCGAAAAAATATAGTAAACTATCTCTGAGAAATAACAGAGTAAAAAATAAATTCAGTTCCTATCAAGTTGATTTTCATATCACCTCTTTCAAATCACCAATTTCATCAAGAACATCGCAAATGTAGCATCTAAAAAATTTAATATACTAATGTTGGCTACAATTCATTCAAAAGTTGTTAGTATGTACTTTCTAGTAAATAATATGTTGTGATGAACAAATACAATTCATTCATGTAAATTTATAGCCATAACACAGAGAAATAAAGATGTTCAGATAATTTACCAAAGGTGGACAACTGGACATCCCACCTTCACATCCATCACTCCACAAGTTCTGGTGCATAGCCATTCACATCCATCCATCCATCTTTTCTATTAACAACACATTATTAATAAAAAGTCATTAATTAAGACACATTCCAAACCAACATTAGACTTAATGCATGTCTGAACTACATTTTATGAGACTAACTAAAAGCTGAAGAACAAGATCAGATAAAGCAAACATAGGTGAGCTATCTAACACTACTTAAAGCACAAACCTCAATCTCAAATATTCAAGGATGTCAAGGACAATTTACGCTTATAATTAATTGGCAATGTTGCACCGCAATGGTCTTCTTGGATGAATTATAACAAAAAAAATCATACCTACACAATCTTCAAGAGAACATAAGTTTAGCACACCTAAAAAAGGTTGCCTTCCTCTCCATTATTTAAAGTGTCTACATTTTTTAAATGATAGTCCTTAGTTGCTTATGATTGTAAAATCCCAGTTCAGTGTGTGAAATGAAATTCACCTCGTTGTGTCCCGTTGTGCCACTAATTATTTATTACTTTTAATCGCACGCTTAACATTGAAATACGTAAAAATTAAAACTTGATTATCAAACATACGACTCTTGAAAATTAACACACCATAATTATATTATACATACACATATGTCTTGCATAAGAATTATCAAAACACTGTTTAGGGTATCCTATCAGTAGAATCCCTTGTAGGTGCATACTTACACGACTATTAATAGCGGAAAATATAAAACGTATAAGACACACTGGGCATAACTTCCTAAGCTCTATCACTGAAATCCACCGCTCGTCCTCCGGCTTCTGACTCATAAGGAGTTCCATCCAACTCCTCAGTATCAAGCTCCTCCACAGGATCTTCTCGCACGATCACATAATAAATATACCAAATACAGAAATATAGGGAGATAAGAAACAATTCTATCATCAAAAGCGGAAAGGAATCCATAGCATATAATACAATAATAGTCAAAGACACCCAATACATATACATAACAGTCATCCTCAATTCATGATATCATCATCTACCCTTACTCTCATGCAACTAATCATGTATGCTAACGTGACCACCACCTAATCCTGTTACAATCCCTCATTTGCATCGGGGCACACCCTCATTCCCGTTTGGATGTTCATCCAGTGAATGAGACACACCCCCGTTCCCGTTAGGATGCTTATTCAAAGAAAGACATTATTTCCACATTCCTGTTAGGAAATGGCTTCTTCATACAAAAGTATCCTCATTCCCGTTAGGATACGGGATGACTCATTTAGAACTATCAGGATATCACGGTAGTTTCCCTCATTCCTGTTAGAGAACTGACCCGTGACATCCAATATCCGTACTCACATACTCTGACCTCATGTGTTCCACTCACACTACTGTGAACAATACTATGCATATATATGAATCTCACTGACTCGCATCGATTACAACCTAGTGCCTCAACCTTCCATCATAGTCTCAACACATGTTCTATGTCACCTCTCATCTATAAAATAATTAATTTAGGCTAGGCACCTCTAAGTCAATTCATTCTCTCACTCACATGAACATCTCCCGAACAACATATATCTTTACTTAAAAGACAACTAAATACACTATCAAACCAGGAAGATCATGCATAACACAATTATCATAAAATATTCAAACATCAAAATAAAACGTCAAAACAGTAGAATACCTCAACCAACATATCACAAACAGTCAACAATAATAATAATAATAAATAAATCCAGACATCCTCAATAATTTAAGATTATCCTAACGGCGATAAACCTATAATCCCCAAATCATCATTGGTTTAACGGAAAAGTTTCCAATGCGATTTTGGTCTTGTCGTTTACTCGACCACTAGTAGGGTTTAGGTCACCCTATACAATTATTATATTATAAACTACTTATCCATTCCAACGATAGGTTGATTCTTTCCCCCACCTGACTAATCACCGAATTGACAAACTTCCCGATCCTCGTTACTACACCACGAATATTAATAAACCTTCAACCAAATCAACACAAAAATGTATTAATCAAACAAAATCCATATAGGACACTTTAGGGCTAGGTTCGGCCAAGGCTAAGAAAATAGATTTAGGGTTATTTTCTTAATGCCATCTTTTGGATCCTAGTTACTAGAGTCTTAACTAGCATAGATTAATTATTACAAGACAAAAGTTTGAAACAAAATCCTCTAACCTCTATGGTTAGGGTTTCAGCCATGTATATTAATATAGGCTAGAATTTTTTTTTTATTGCAAGCTCTGGGATTATCACTCTAGGGATTTCAAGTAGCTTATTTCAAGTCATCATCCAAGTTAAAATTGAATAAAACTCATCTAACCCCTTTAGTATAGGATTCGGCCAAGACATAAAAATAGGGTCATAAGTTTCTTTTTCTTTACATACTCTTAGATTTAAAACCTAGAAACCTTAGATAGCCTAGAACCATCATCATTTATGCAAAACTTTGAAGAAAACTGATCTACCCCACTTATGATTAGATTCAGCCTTGTAGAGAAAAATAGGAAAGAAAATGGTTTTGCTTACATTCTCTTAGATGATGATAGTAGGAGACATATCAAGATCATAGAAATTGGTTTCACAATAAAATGATCAAGAAAGGAAATTTGATCACATAGAAATTTGATCAAGAACTTGAGAATAAATGAAGAACTTATCAAGAACACAACGGGTGTTCTTGGTGTTTTAGTGAAGAACAAGCAAGAACAATGCTTGAATGAAAATAGAAAACTGTGGGAGGGGTTTTGGGCAGCCACGAAATAGAGTGTGAGGGAGTGAAATGGTGTTTTTTAATTGATTAAAATGAACCAATGTTAAGTTAATTTGGCATAGGTTAAGTTTATAAAATAATATAATAACTTAACTATGGTTATAATAACCTAACTAGAGTTAATTTGTAATCATGATTAGGCTAGATTATGTGGTGGAGAATGAAGGGAGGTGTGACTGATTTTGGGCCACATCTCATGAGTCATCCATGACTCATCGATCCAATCCATTAGCAATTCCCGGAAATCACGAATGCAGCTCCGTTAATTGCCCGATTTCGGTTTTTGAGGGGAAAATGATGAAACGAAAGTAAAATGAAATAGGTATGGTTTAGTGGAGGTGGATGCACGAAATTGGAGAGATGTGGAAGGTTTACTACCATGTAAAATGAGTGGTTAAGAGTGCATAGATGTGTCTTGTTAATAACCGCGAAAGCTTGGGAATATTTTGGTATTTTTACCTTAAAATAGCTTAACCATCATTACTTGTCATAAATGCTAGGTGAGTCACCCCTATGACTCATCACCCTAGGTGGCAAGATGTCCCCTCATCCGGTGCCCGGTTCTGTCTCTGGAGTTCCATTTTCGACTCAGTCGATTTCCCGATTAAGGTTTCCTTCTGTTTTTCGCCAAAATTCGCCCGAATAAAATCTAATATTTATTTTTGGGCAAAACTTTGGAAAATAGACTTCCTCAAGAACATAATATACAAATCTTCAATTTTTCAGTTCCGGATCAAATTAGGGTTTTCTGCCTGTATACAATTATACGGTCGGTACAAACGTAGACCGGTTTCCGTCTGAGTTTTAAACCCAAATTTTAACCAAAGCTTCCTATCATAGAGTAGATTCTAGATATGATTTTGTTTTCTCCAAAATCATTTTCTAGGTCTAAGATAAAAATATAAATAAATATATCTTTACCGATAATACAGTGTATCCGAAAATCGGGTTGTTACATATATAAGTTCATTGAAACAACACCCTGTTAAGATCATATTGTCGGAATATTAAACCATCTAAGGTAATTTTTAGACACCATGAACTTGGGTAACAAAATTGTATTTATTGAGAGCCTACCAAATGAATACCTCAGACTGTGCAACCAAAGAGAACACGGGAAAGAATTTTAAAAAAAAAAAATAGAGCAGGAGACATTGAGAGGCTGTGAGTGCAATACCAAAAGAGAACTTCACATTAGATTGAGAGCTAATTATTTAGTGTCTAAGTCCCACATTGGTTGAGAATATGAACCACGAACCATTTATAATAACTTGGACATCCCTCCCTCTATGAGCTAGCTTTTAGAGTGGAGTTAGGCCCGATTATTCTAACATGGTATCAAAGCCTCCCACGATGTTGAGCCACCCGCAGATGTCCAGTCCTGCAAACTTCACGCTCCAGATGTCCAGTCCTGGGCGTGAGGGGGTGTATTAAGTGTCTAAGTCCCACATTGGTTGAGAATATGAGTCAAGAACCATTTATGAGCTAGCTTTTAGAGTGGAGTTAGGCCCAATTATTCTAACAATAATAAATGTCCAATGACCAGCAAACTTGAAACAGTATAGCAGTAGCTACAGAGGTGGAAAATAAGATAGATACCTGACATGTACCATGTTATGTGGACTGTTCCATGTAGCACAATCACGAATTAGCAACAAAAGAAACCAATCTATCTTATTTGGTTCCCTGTAACATTGACAAATAGCATAAAGAAAATAAAACCAATACAATAAATGAGTTCAATCCTTGCTTCTACCCTCAAAACAAACAATTAATTTATAGATGACCTTAAGTGAAAAACGGCTCTATGGCAGACCTAAGCTAAGCTATATAAAGGCTGAAAAGTAAGTTGTATTTTGACCAAACCTTGGTTACAATGACATCATGATAGTATGGCCTTCCAAGAAGTCAGTAATCTATAGTCAAAACAACTTGTACAATATGATACCACTCAACTACCCCCACACCCCTATAGCATGGCCTCAGTTTTAGGCATGCCCTATCAAGAGCTCAGTACTTTTATTTTAATCAAATATTTCAACATATTAAGTCTCAAATAAGTCATATCAAGAAAGATTGCTGTCAATTTCATTGAGGCAATAGAATTGACATCATGATTTACATGGATCATGACAATAAATACATGAAATCCAAAATTTTCACTAACTCATAAACCGTTTACACTTGAAGTCATTACATAGCTAGAGACACATTCCTACACTACCACAGGGCACTCGTGTTCCATTACTAATATACTCTCAATGGCTTGGCTTTGACAGTAACAAAAAGGATCAAAGACAAAACATACATATATCCCAAAAAGATGTTTGAGTTTTAACTGTCCTAAACCTTGAAATACAACAATTCCACAACCTAAATTGGATGCTTGTGTTTGGAAGCTTGAAATAAGCCAACATCCAAACTCAAGCACATAGCACCTCACAAAAATTAAAAAACTATTCAACAACTTACAACTATCCAAAATACTAATCTCAAAAAGACTCCTAGAAAATAACCATACTGTTAGAATAATCGGACCTAACTCCACTCTAAAAGCTAGCTCATAGAGGGAGGAATGCCCAAGTTATTATAAATGGTTCTAGGCTCATATACTCAACCAATGTGGGACTTAGACACTTAACACACACCCCTCACGCCCAGGACTGGACATCTGGAGCGTGAAGTTTGCAGGACTGGACATCTGCGGGTGGCCCAACATCGTGGGAGGCTCTGATACCATGTTAGAATAATTGGGCCTAACTCCACTCTAAAAGATAGCTCATAGGATGAGGATTGCCTACTATTTATAAACTCTTATTAGAGACTATCTCTAGTCAATGTGGGACTTGAGTTTTTCCCAATACACCCCCTCACGCTCAACACTATTGAACTTGGTGCGTGGATAATATGGTGGGTGGCCCAATAATGGATCTAGGATAGCTCTGATACCATATTAGATTTTGGGCCTAAGGGGGGTGTATTAAGTGTCTAAGTCCCACATTGGTTGAGTATATGAGCCTATAACCATTTATACTAACTTGGGCATCCCTCCCTCTATAAGCTAGCTTTTAGAGTGGAGTTAGGCCCAATTATTCTAACATGGTATCAGAGCCTCCCACGATGTTGGGCCACCCGCAGATGTCCAGTCCTGCAAACTTCACGCTCCAGATGTCCAGTCCTGGGCGTGAGGGGGGTGTGTTAAGTGTCTAAGTCCCACATTGGTTGAGTATATGAGCCTAGAACCATTTATAATAACTTGGGCATCCCTCCCTCTATGAGCTAGCTTTTAGAGTGGAGTTAGGCCCGATTATTCTAACACATACAACACACATCAAACAGGTTGGCTGGTTCAACTATCATCTCCACCTTAAATAGCATTTGCTGGTTAATCAAAGTATCAAGCAATGCTGGATAACCATTTTCAGAAACATCCTATAAATCATGAACAATGGTTAAGTACACATTACAACAAAACCATCAAAACAAATAAACTCAACAAAAAATGAAGACAACCAAGTAGATAAATAAATAAACAATATAATATAAACCAAAAATTATCTACTTTAGTTGTTTTAGTAAGCAACTTTTGACAACTTTTTTATTTGAGCAAAGTCCATTCTCAGGCAAACAACAAAAATACACCCATACTTGTGCCATACTCAACCTCTAACTTAACTTTGAACCTGCAAGATTGTTGCTGATCATTAGATGGTAATAAAAACAAACAAAGATCCATTAAAGGGGAAGAACGTTTTAAATGAACAATTAAAGACAATAAAGTTACACCAAGCTGCAAAGTAACAAAGTCAAATAATTGAAAAGCTTAAACATACCTTTGAGAAACTTCTAAAACAAGGGTTCGACAACTTTCACATATGTAAATAGTCGATTGAAGATTAACAGACCATTTGCACAATGATATCCACAATCTTGGCAAAAACAACAAACATTCCATCCTAAATATAGAAAACCAAGTTATCAACAAACATCCCATCCTATATAATGCATGTTCTGAAAATCATAAGAGGAGCCAGTCAAACACCCTTTAGTTGCTCTGCTTTTAGCTATAAAACTCTAGTTTTTCTCTCTTGTTCTCTTATATGATCTCCATTTCTATATCCTTCCAAATCCTAACTATATACACAGTGTGTTTTGTCTTATGTCTTGGCTTAGGTGGTCAAGGGTTCAAGCTAGAAGAGATAACAGAGAAAGAAAATTGTAAGCACATGAGACGTGTGCGACTAAGTAGTGTTATAAGATGACTTTGATCACTTGTGAACAGTTTTGCATCCTCATGTCTTTAGCAATATGACTTTTCAGTGGGGTTCCAATTAGGGAAGAGTAATCGTCACTCACTTAAATTGCTGCAAAGTAACTAAAAAAGAGGACAAATGAAAATATAGCATTTTCTTCAAAACCGATCATGTAGAAGAAAAAGAATTGATCAATCTATTTGATTCATAAACATTAGTATATAATGATGACGTCTTGATTGTAATGTATGTTCTACAGGAAGAAATAAACATGTTGTATAGAAGTCCTTTATGAACAATGCCAAATGCATGTATAAAACTAATAAGTTATATGACAGTTCAGTAGCTTATTCTACCCACTCTCACCACTGTTTTTTATTTTTTTTGGTGCACACAAAATCCTCCCTATAGTGATTTGAGTACACTTAAATGTCCAAGAACATAATCCATTAAATGGTTCATTTATTTTCTATCTGCTAAAATGCATTTTGTCAGATGATTTACATGAAGTGCTTAAACTAATGGACACTATGTTACCCTTTCATGTAGCTTGATCAGGATATCATGAAAAAATAACAAAATGTAAAAAGAACATCATGAGGAGAGAGAGCATCAGGGGTTAGAGTTAACTTTCCATCCACAAATCCATTGGTTAAAACCCAATGAGTTCCCCACCTTCCATCCTCCATCAACCACACATGTAGAGTGTAAATATGTAATGACATGCAAAGTGGAAATCTTTTGTGCCACGTCTAGCCTTATTTAAATGCCAAGACACACAGACTATCATAATTAACTCTAAGCACAAAGACCAAGAACAGTGATGCACGAGTGCTAACACTGTCCTACACAAATAAAAGAGCTTATAATCAAACATAACTAAGACTGCAGGTGTTTAGAGCATGTTTTATCAATACTTCAAAAGCATAAAACACATTGACATTCAGAAATATTTCCACAGAGAATATGTCAACAACTTACAATACCTAGTCAGCTGTACAGAAACAACCTCATCTTTCAGAAGAAACAAAGGCTATAGCAACTATTGTGCTATTTGGGGATCAACATAAAGAAACACTATCATCTTCAACTTCAACACCCTTTACTTTACATACTCTCCCAATTACTCCTTTAGGATAATTCAAGAAACAATGCAGACTTGTTAGGATACTGGGTTAGGCATAAGCCCAATAACTGGGCTGAATAGGAAAGGAGATGGAATGGGTGATGTAGCCTATTAGTTAGAGAGAAATCTTAGATAAAAGGGAAGGGTATAGCAAGGGGGGATATTCAGTATCTTTTCTGTTAGGACCTTAGAGGTTGGGCAAAGAGAGAGAAATATCTCATCTCTGAGGAGTTTTGCTCTGGGGATTAGAGGGGAACTCTTGCAATCTTTCTATTTAGTAAATAATACATCCCTATTTTTCTACTGTTCTATTCTGGTTCGTATCAAAACTAAGCTATTACATTAATAAACTTAAAGAATAACTGGCCAAATGTTGTACCTTAGCAACTAATTAATATTGTTTTTAGAGGACATCCAGTGTTCCTTTGTACCAAAAACACTCAGGGAGACAAATCGACACTGTGCCCTGGATTCCAGCCCGAGTACACGATGGAGAACATCTGAAATCAGCAAACATCTGAGAAACAACATTGGAAAGGTCAAACTAATTACTCAAATGAAAAAGACAACCAAAAATGTGAGATACAAATGAAAATCAGGCAGGGAATAATTTGTTCGAGATCGAGACATACCATATTTGGCCCAAAATAAGCCATACGATTAGTCATATTACTGAGCGGATGAGAATAAGAAACCCCTGCAGCTTGTGCCTGCAACCTTGTCTGATAAATAGGGATAACAAATCAGAAATACACAACACAAATAACTAATCTAAAACCAAAATCATATCAGTGAATAGCACATTGAAATTATTCAATTATTAGCATAAACTCAATAAATGATATAATTCCATTGATTATCAATAACAATATAACGTGCCTCTACTCCTATTTAACCTAAGGCCTCACAACATCACGTCAAATAAAAAAATAACACAACAAAATAAAAATAAAAATTTAGAAAACCTAAATCCAAATAACAATCTAGACAATTATTCATAAAAAAAAAACACGAAGGGTGAGTTTTACCTTTGCAACATCGAGAGGATTGACAATGATGGCGGAAAGTAAGGCGGCGCCGGCGGCGGAGAAACCTCCGTTCGACGATTCCCAATTTCTCATGACCGGACGGTTGCGGCAGTGTTGTTCGTCTCCACCGAATTCCTCCTCCGTCGAGTTCTCCGCCGCATTCCGCCTCTGTCGCTCCCTCTCCAGATCCAAGAAGAAGGTTGTCCGATCCCCTGGCACCAGCTCCCCCAGGAATCCGCCTCGTCGACGGCAGATCCCCCAACGCCATAAGAAATGTCAGAAGTAGAGAGAGAAAAGAGAGAAGAGAGAAAGGAGATAAGAGAGACGAAGGCTTGGTTTGGATTAATGAAATAGGACCGAATATAACATAATGGACGGAACAGAATGAAATTGAAAGGCAATGAGTTATAATTTTTTATTATTATATTATTCTTATTCTAAAAATATGTTTTCAACTCTGTCACCCCTTCTTGCCTCAACACAGATTTCTAATTTCCTCCATTACTGAGAATTTTTACTTAGATGGGATTAGCGCTCAGCCTACCAAACAAAGTTGGAGGAAATTAATAACATGTTATTTTCCATTCTCTTTTCCTATTATAAAATTATTTTATGCTTAGGAGTTCAACTTAGGAGTTTTTCGACTATGTGGATAAATACCAAATACATCTTCCATCACTCCAGCAATTAAAATTATTTTTATGAGAGAAAACATAACATTTCTGGAATTGCAATTGAAGCAAAACATCCACCACTTTGTGTCCTGTTTCAACAGTTTCTGCTAAAAGCTTTGGCAATAACAAGGTAGCAAGAATTTTGAGAGCAGCGTCAGTAGTGTTGAGGAATATGGGTTCGGGTAATGAAGAAAATTATGAATTTATGACTATGTAGGATATAGTAGTAATTTTATAATTTAATAAAGGTCTGATCTTTTATTCCATCTCATTCCACCCAAATTGGGAGGGAAGAAAAATGAAGGTAAGTGATGGAACAGGATGGAATGAGTTCCATTGAGTTCCATCCCTTTCCATCCACTTTTATGCAATCCAAACAATGAAACATCATACCATTTCGTTCCATTCTCTTCCATTCCATCATGTTCCACCAATCCAAATGTAGCCGAAATGTTTAATGATAAGAGGGAAAAGAAAAGAGAGAAGAAGAGTTTTTTTTTATCAGGTGAGAGAAGAAGAGTTTAATATATTATTGATTATTGATATTAGTATTAGTATATTATTGATTTGATCCGGGATTGTTTGCTTTATTGATATTTGATTTTAGGATTTTTAAATTTTGGATTTTGTGATTTTTTATGCTTCACTTAAATAAGTAAAGAAGAGAACTTGGGTGAGCAAGAGGAAGAAGTATTACTCTTGAAGCTTGAAGAAAATGAACAAGAATGATCAACTCCTTAAGAAAAATCAATGGAACATGTAAGTGTTTCTTAGTTTGTGAGAGTAGAAAATGTGAAGAAAAATGTGAGTGAAGAAAAGTGAGTATATATATAGAGATGGGAGAGAGAGAGGCGTGTGGGAGAATGAAAGGAGAGAAACTTGGATGCCAAGTTTGTCTTAGGACATGTTTAGTTGGTTATGAGAGAGATTAATAGGCTTTAGGATTAAAATACATTAAATTCCTAAGTCATCATCATGACTTTCCATGGATGTGACACTTGCTTTAGCCATCAAGTCACCTCACCCCATCAAGTCAATTCAGTCACCTCAGCTCTGCATTATGCTCCGTTGTTTACCCAATTAAAGTTTCCGATCGTAATTCTCGAAGTTTTTGCCCGGATAAAATATTATATTTTAATTCCGAACGTAAAATTTCCAAAATTACTAAAGTCGTTGGAAACACGACAAAAATACTAACCATTCCGTTCACTGGTCAAAATTAGGTTCTCTGCTCAGTAAACTTTTACTGTCAGTGAAAACGCAGACTGGGTTTCGTCTGAATTTTCAACCCAAAATTTTACCGTAACCTTCTACCATAAAGTAGACTATGAATATGATTTTATTTTATTCAAAATCACTTTCTAACTCTCAGATTAAAATATAATTAATTATATTTTAACCAGTTGAGCAGCATAATTAAAATCAGGCTGTTACATTACTACCCCTCTTAAAAGAAATTTTCATCCTTGGAATTTACGTACCTTAGAAAAGATGTGGATATTGTTGTTGCATATCCTCCTCGCGTTCCAAAGTAGCATCTCCAGTAGTTTCATCCCATACGACCTTAAACAAAGGAATTTGTCTACCGCAAAGCTCCTTAATCCGTCTATCTACTATCCTTACAGGTAAAGCCTCATACTCTAGATTCTCTTGCAGTTGTATAGACTCATATTCAATAGCATGAGAAGGATCAGGATAGTACTTTCTTAACTGAGAGACATGAAAGACATCCTGAAGGTTAGAAAGATTAGGTGGTAAAGAAATATGGTAAGCTACCGAACCAATTCGTCGAAGAATCTGAAAAGGTTCGATGAATCGAGGAGTAAGTTTTTTGGATTTGATAGCTCTGTCAATTCCACTTTTCCGAGTAACTCTCAAAAACACGTGATCGCCTTCTTGGAATTCTAATGGTCTCCACCTCTTGTCACTGTAGCTCATTTGCCTATCCTGAGCTTCCTTCATCTTTTCCCGTATCTTCCTAACTTGTTCCGTAGTTTGTTGCGCCACATCTGGACCCAAAACTTGGTTCTCACCAGTCTCATACCAACATAACGGGGTCCTACACTTTCTGCCATACAAAGCCTCATATGGTGCCATTCTGATACTACTATGGAAACTATTGTTATAAGTAAATTCAATCAATGATAAGTCTCATATTCAAAATTACTTTCTAACTCTCAGATTAAAATATAATGAATTATATTTTTAACCGATTGAACAACATAATTAAAATCAGGCTATTACATCTGACATGCATCACACAAGACATCTTTCTTAAAACTAATATCAGGCAATCCTCTCACAAGGTTATACTTTTTTCAATTTTGAAATTAGTTTCATACTAGCATGTCCTAGTTTCTTATGCCACAGTCATCTTTCGTCCTCATTAGACATCAGACAGGTTACACTCTGATCTGAGAGATCAGTCAGTTCTTATAGAGATTTTGTTGCCTTCTAGCTGAAAATAGGGTTTTGCCACTAATGTCTTTAACTGTGCATAAATCCTTGGTAAAGGAGACATCAAATCCACTGTCACATAATTAATTTATGCTAAGCAAATTGTATCTTAATCCTTCAATCATAAGAACATTAGATATAGAGGGAAGAGGGGATTTACCACCAATAGTACCAATGCCTATAACATTCCCTTTCTGATTGCCTCCAAAGGCAACATGTCCTCCTTTCTTAAGTTGGAGGTCTAGGAACATAGACCTTTCTCCCGGTCATGTGTCGCGAGCAACCACTTGTCCAGGTACCTGCAGTGGTGTTTTCTTTGTCCTATTAAGGACATCTACAACAGGAAATATTTGGTCTTTAGGTACCCATAATTTTCTGGATCCTTTTTTGTTAGTTCTAGGAGTCTGTGAAGACTTCCTTCTCTTCTTGTAGATACACTTAGATATAACATGTCCAGTTTTTCCACAGAAGTTCTGAGACGTGTATGGATTTAATGAAAGTTGACTTAACAGACACTTTAGAGGTTTTAGTTGATAATTTATGATGTTTGTAATGAACATATTCAATACCTTATTTGTTAAGAGAGTGTCTCTGACAATCAAGCAGCTTAGTCATATTGTCACTACCATTAACAAATTTGGCAAGATCAGAAGTGAGCTTTTCCACTTTTTGTTGAAGTTTTTTGCCTTCTTCAGACTGTGATGTTTCACTAGAGATCTTAGCTTCATCAGACTTTTCAGTATTTAGCTCACTGTTCTCCTTGGCCAGCTTCTCACACACTTTGAGATTTATGCTTATGCTCACTAAGGAGCTTTACATACTCTCTCTTGAGGGATTTGTAGGCCTTAGATAAGCAGTTGGATTCCTCCAGCAACTCCTTATAGGCATTAAGTAATTCCTCATAGTCGGGATGCACCTCATTATCTGAATCTGAGTCAGTGTTGGCCATCAGACAGAGATTAGCTTCTTCCTGTCTCTTCATCATCAGAAGATGTTGATTCGAGATCCTCCTAAGTAGCCATCATTCCTTTCTTCTTCTTTTTGAAGAACTTCTTAAAAGGGGCTTTCTTGAGTTGAGGACACTCAGCCTTGATGTGACCAGGCATCTTGCACTCATAGCAGGCAATTGAACTCTTGTCTATTGAAGTGGATTCTTTGAAGTTCTTGTCCTTGTTGAACCTTCTGAATGGCTTATCCTTTCTGAACTTTTAAGAGAAGCTTTATCTCCCTGGTTAGAAGAGATAACTCTTCATCACTTTCAGAATCCTCGGGTTCAGACGGGTCAGCATCACTGGATGACTCGTCTGTCTTTAGAGATTTTAAAGCCTTTGATGACTTATGATCAGCCTTTAGAGCAATTGACTTGCCCTTCTTGGTTGCAACTTCATCACCAAGTTCCTGCTCATGAACAGTGAGTGTACCAAGAAGTTCATCCATAGTCAAGGTAGTGAGATCCTTGGCTTGAGAGATAGCAGTGACCAAAGGTTTGCACTGCTTAGGAAGACTTCTCAGTATCTTTCCAACTTTCTCAGCATTAGTATAAATTTTCCCAAGAGACTTCAGGCCATTGATGATAGTTTGGAATCTTCCTATCATCTGAGCAACGGATTCTCCTTCCTCCATGAGAAACACTTCATACTTCCTGACAAGTATGGCAATCTTTGACTCCTTAACTTTGACTGTTCCTTCACGTGTGACATCTAAAGTATCCCATATTTCTTTTGCAGAATCACAGGCACACACTTTTTTAAATTCTTCAGGACTGAGAGCACATATGATGTTGTATCTGGCTTTGTGATTCAGCTCCCATTTTGTCTTTTCTGCATGGGTCCACTGAGCTTTTGGCTTGTCAGTGTTGTCATCATTTTAAGGAATGAATGGACCATTAGTGATGACATCCCATATATCAGAGTTTGTAGATAGAATGAACCATTGAAATCTATCTTTCCAATAGTTGTAGTTTTCTTCATTGAAGAATGGAGGTCTGGTTAGGGAAGCTCCTTCAGTCTGGTGGCTATCACTTGAACTAGCTCTAGCAGTCATGTCTATTCTTCAGGACCTTTACCTCTACACTGTTAGATGCTAAACCCAGAGGCTGAGCTCTGATACCAACTAAAATAGACAACTATAAACACGAGAAGGGGTTGAATTGTGTTTATCATAAAATAAAAACAAAGTTAAAAACTTTTCGTACACAGAAGCTAGGTTCAGACAAGTGTGAAAAACACTGCACAGACAGGTGACCTGTCTGGTGTGATTTTAACTGAAAAACACACAAGCACACAACTTGAAAACAATATTGATATTCACACTTTAACCCCTTTAGTTAGAAAGCGGATAATATAATTAAAGCAACTAAAAGAGTTTAAGGGAAGAGAGATAAACATAGTTATTTATCCTGGTTCACCCTTTAACACTAGGCTACGTCCAGTCCTTGACAACACCAAGGCATAAAGAAAAAAGAGGCTGTAGTCACCCAAGGCATAAAGAAAAATGAGAAAAGGAACTTGAGTGGAATTTCATTGTTTTGAAGTTTTCATGCTCTCTTAGTTCCTAGAGTCTTCAACCTAGTTCCTTTGTATATCCTACCCTTAGCCAGGCCCCATTACAACCCATAAAATACCTTTTGATGTTGCATGCATGTTTTCTGTGGGAGTCATTTAGAGATGAAAATCAAATTTATGGGAAGTGCTCTTAAAAGTGAAATTGAGAGAAATGTTGATAGCCTGACACAAACTGAGTGATTGAGTGAACAATAAATGCCCTTGTGAGGAAGGCAGTTGTTTGGAATTGGTGATCTCCCTCTTGTGTGTAACTTGGATCCCCTGCTTAGATTGATGATTGTTTGAATGATGAAATTCTCAATTGTTTAGAATGAATGATTGTGGGGATTGCTTTGCTTGAAGGGGGGGGGGGGACATTGAAGAAAACTGTTTTGATGTATTGCTTGAATTTGTGCAAGGTTGATTGAATCTTTTAAGCTTTCCAGGTCTTGAGTCTTTTTTATTTTTGACTTTTAGTTTGCTTGGGGACAAGCAAAGTTTAAGTTTGGGGTATTTTGATAAGTCTCGGCTCATATAAGTTTGGGGTATTTTGATTCGTTTCGACCCCCTTTTTAAAAAATTTTTTTTTTTTTGATGTTATGTTCCTATACTAAATCGCGTTTGTGAGTTCGCGTGTGTTCATTCATGTTCGTTAGTTCATGAGGGCTTAACCCCGTTTGTTATTTCGGGAATAGGAACATATATCCGTAGTAGTGATTGCGTTGTTAATTGTTGCTACAAGGAAGGGGATTAGAATCGCCTTAGGGCTTGGGATTACATGAACCAATGATAGTTGGGAATTGAGAACGATGGATTAATCGTTGTTTGCTATTTGATAATCTTTTTGAACTGCCTTGTTTTATTGCTCGTTTTTTCATTGTTTTATTTTCTTTGATTGCATCCAACCAACCCCCCCCAACAAAAAAAAACTGATTTTTGTGGAAAATAACACTTTAAGAGTCCTTGAGAGACGACATCCAGGTTGTCGCCTAAACTACGATTTTAAACCCGCTCGTTCCTTTTGGCATGTGCGCGGACAGTGACCAAAAAATTGGCGCCGTTGCCGTGGACTCTTATTTGTTATTTTTCCATTTTTTTTCCTTTCTTTTCTTTCTTTTATTTTCTGTTTTTGTTTTGAATTGGTGCGGCTACTAGGTCGAATTACCCCGACTTGTGTGATTTTGACCGGAAATTGAAAGAACACTGCACACACTCCAGTAGAGAATTTCGGGCTAGCACTAGTAGTCATTCTAATTCCAAAACTGTTTTTGAAAACATGGGAGACCAAAGGACATTAAGACAGACTTTGCTGCCCCCGATGTTAACTATAATGGATTGTGTATTTCATATCCTGGTGTGATACTCCTTTTGAACTAAAATCTGGTTTCATTCACTTGTTGCCAAAGTTTAATGGTCTTGCGGTGAGGATCCACACAAGCACTTGAAGGAATTCCAAGTTGTATGCTCCACAACCTCGAGATCGGAGGGAGTCATCGAGGATAGCATCAAGTTGAAAGCCTTTCTGTTCTCACCCGAGGAGCCGCAAAGGATTGGTTGTTGTATCTTGAGCCCAACTCTATCACCACTTGGAATGATTTGAAGAGGGTTTTCCTAGAAAGATATTTTCTCGCTTCAAGAGCTGCATCAATAAGGAAAGAAATATGTGGCATCGAGGCAAGGGAATGAGTCGTTAGTGAATATTGGGAAAGGTTCAAGCATTTGGTATCCTGTTGCCCCCAGCATCAGATTTCTGAACAACTCCTTATCCAGTACTTTTATGAAGGATTACTGCCAATGGATATGAATATTTTGGATGCTGCTAGTTGGCGAGCACTTGTTGATAAGACCCCATTTCTTTCGCCAAGCAACTCATTGAGAATATGTCATTGAATTCCCAACAGTTTACTACCCGAAGAAATTCAGTTGAGACAAGAGGTGTGCATGAGGTCCATAGTTCTTCGTCCAACCAGGCCGCCCTTGAGAATAGATTGGATGAGCTGACTTCTTTTGTAAGGCAATTGGCAATAGACAGAGTTCAGCCTGCAAAGTTATGTGGCATTTGCAATTCACCTGAGCACCCATATGATCCATGCCCCATCCAGAGAGAAGAGTTTGTCAGTGAAGTGTCTCAAGCTTATGCAGTAAATCCATATAATCAAGGAAACAGTCAGAATCAGTACAGTACTCCAGACCTCTCCACCAATAGGTACCATCCCAACTGGAGGAATCATCCTAATCTGCGGTATGGAACTCATCCTAACAACAACCGATGGCACCTCAGAATCCTCCTCAAGTGACCACTTCTGCACCTTCTGGACCTTCACTAGAGGACCTGTTCAAACAAATGACTTCACAAATAACTGCACAAATTGGGCAGGCTCCAGGCCTCACAGAGACCACAGCCAAAGGCGAACATATGCTAGCATTCAAGATTTGAGGACACAGATTGAATGAGATGGCCACATCCATGAATAGCATACGACAAGCTCAAGGGACAACCCATTTGCCAAAGACAACCGATGATAAATCCTAATGCCTCCAATCCTAATGTGAGTGCCATATCTCGAGATCCGGAAAAGTTGTTGAGGCCACCTCTGGAAAAGATGAAGAAACTATTGAGGTAACTCCACGAGCCCTCTTGTTGAAGTTGAAGTTGAGAAAGTGTCCGAGACCACCAATCCCATTCCCACATGATTACGGAAAAATAAGAAGATTGGTGGTGAAGACAAAGAAAGGGAGATTTCGGATGTGTTGAGAAAAGTAGTTGTGAATATTCCCTTCTAGATGTGACCAAGCGGTGCCCAAGTATGCCAAATTTACGAAGGATCTATGCACCAACAAGAGGAAGATGAAGAATAATGAGAGGGTTGATTTGGGAAGAAATGTCTCGACTCTTATCCAATCCAGGCCTGCACTGAAAAGAGTTGCTTCTTTAGCCCTACTCGAGGCACTACCACGAAGTGCAAGGATACGGGCACATTTACTATTCCATGCACTCCACGGGGACAGGAAATTTGAAAATTGCATCTTTGGATTTGGGAGCCTCCATAAATGTCATGCCCACTTCCATCTTTAATAACCTTGATCTTGGGCCTTTGCGTATACTGGTCTCACCATCCAGGTTGGCTAACGGGACCAGTGTCCCGACCCATGGGAATGGTAGAAGATGTGCTAGTGCAAGTTGATGATTTGATCTTCCCCTGCTGACTTCTACATCCTAGACATGGCGGGAGAGACTCATTCCAGTAGATCACCAATAATCTTGGGCGAGACCATTCATGAAGACGGCCAAGACTAAGATTGATGTGAATGATGGGACTATGTCTATGGAGTTTGGTGATATTGTGGCCAAGTTCAAGATCTTTGATGCTATGAAACACCCACGGAGGAGCACTCGGTTTTCCAACTAGAGTTGCTTTACGAGCTTATTGAGGATACCCATGAGGACTTTATTTCGATTTTCCATCCATTTCTGGTTTTGATGATTTGTATTCATGTACTAAGCTGTCGACACTAACCCTTGTTCTGTTTGTCTTGAGTTTCTTGAATCAACCTTGCGGGGTGATAGTGATAGTGAGAGTGAAGGCATGCATTGTCAGCGAAGTCCTTGACATCCCTGGCTACTCCCAATGTACCATCCGTTGAGCGGCCACCCTCCCTAGAACTCAAGCCACTTCACGGGAACCCGAAGTATGCCTACACGGAGACAAATGAAAAACTTCCAGTCATCATTTCTTCCAGCCTTGATTCCGACCGGGAAGCAAAACTATTGGAGGTTACGAAGAAGCACAAGAAGGCTATTGGGTGGACCTTGGCTGATATCCCAGGAATTAGCCCCTCCAGATGCATGCACAGAATTCTATTGGAGGATGGGGCTAAACCAGTTTGACAGGCCCAAAGGCGACTAAACCCATTGATTTTGGATGTGGTGAAGAAAGAGGTGACTAAGCTTCTACAGGCAGGTATTATATACCCCATCTCTGATAGTACTTGGGTAAGTCCGGTGCAAGTTGTACCAAAGAAGTCCGGTCTCACAGTAGTTAGGAATGATAATAATGAGCTTGTACCTACTAGAGTCCAGAATAGCTGGCGAGTCTGTATAGATTATAAGAAGTTGAACCAGGCCACCAGAAAGGATCATTTTCCTTTGCCGTTCATAGATCAGATCTTTGGATCGATTTGGCTGGTCAATCTCATTCACTGCTTTCTTGATGGCTTTTTAGGGTATTTCCGGATCCATATTGCCCCCGAGGATCGGGGAAAAGTCCACTTTTATGTGCCCCCTTGATGACGTTTGCCTATAGGAGGATGCCATTTGGCCTTTGTAATGCTCCTGGCACCTTCCAAAGATGCATGCTTAGCATTTTCTCTGAATTTATTGAAAATTGCATAGAGGTGTTCATGGATGACTTCACTGTATATGGCTCCTCATTTGATGCATGTCTGCTTAGTCTGAGTTTAGTTCTACAAAGATGCATTGAGACTGATTTGATTTTGAATTATGAAAAATGTCACTTTATGGTAGAGCAGGGGATTGTTTTGGGTCATGTAATTTCTAAAGAGGGTATTTTAGTAGATCCTGCAAAAATTGATGTGATTTCTTCATTGCCTTACCCGTCTTGCGTACGCGAGATCCGTTCTTTTCTTGGACATGCAGGTTTCTACAGGCGCTTTATTAAGGACTTCAGCAAGATAGCTCTGCCATTGTCAAACCTGCTGAAGAATGATGCCCTGTTTCATTTTGATGACCATTGCAAGGAGGCATTTGACTACCTGAAAAAAGCATTGACAACTACCCCCATCATCCACCCCCCGATTTGGACACTTCCTTTTGAACTAATGTGTGATGCTTCCAATTTCTTTGTGGGAGCGGTTTCGGCACAAAGGGTGGGCAAGGCTGCCCATGTAATTCATTATGCTTCTAGGACATTAGATGCTGCACAATCCAATTACACCACCACCGAGAAAGAAGCGCTATTTGTTGTATTTGCACTTGATAAGTTTAGGTCATATTTGCTAGGTTCTAGGGTTATTGTTTTCCTTGACCATGCGACTCCGAAGTACTGTTAAAGAAACCAAAAGCTAAGCCAAGATTGATCCGGTGGATGCTTTTGCTCCAAGAATTCAATGTGGAGATAAAAGACAAGAGTGGAGCTGAAAATTTGGTAGCGAGATCACTTGAGCCGAATAGCTAGGGATGTGGATCCTTCTCCCATCCAAGATGATTTCCCTTGATGAGAGGCTTCTACATCTGTATGGGGTAACACTTTTGGTTTCTTGACATAGTTAACTTTCTTGTTCTTTGGTGTTGTTCCTGCAGTACAAGTAGACATAAGTTCCACAAGCTCAAGAGCGATGCAAAGTACTATGTGTGGGATGATCCCTACCTTTGGAAGTTTTGCGGTGATCGGGTGATTCGGAGGTGTATCCCCCGATCATGAGGCAGAGTCCATTTTGCACTTCTCACATGCCTCTCAAGTTGGAGGACATTTTGGACCACGAGAGGACAGCAAGAAAGGTCCTGGATTACGGGTTCTCTTGGCCCCACAATTTTTAGAGATTCCTATGAGGTATACGGGAATTGCAAAGAATGTCAAACAACGAGCCCGCCATCACTCGTAGGAGTGAGATGCCTCAGCAGACCCATCTTTGTTTTGTGAGGTTTTTGATGTGTGGGGATTGATTTCATGGGTCCTTTCCCTTTCTTTTGGTTTTGTATATATTCTTTTGGTTTGTAGACTATGTTTCAAAGTGGGTGGAAGCAATCCCCACTAGGACTAACGATGCTAAAGTTGTTTCCAAATTTGTTAGGTCCAACATTTTTTGCAGGTTTGGCATACCTAAGGCCATCATCAGTGACCAGGGCACTCACTTCTGCAACAGAACCATGGAAGCCTTACTCAGAAAATATGGGGTTGTGCATAAAGTTTCCACTGCTTATCATCCCCAGACCAATGGCCAGGCTGAAATATCAAACAGGGAGATAAAGCAGATTCTAGAGAAGATGGTGCGGTAAACGAGAAAGGAATGGAACCGCCGTCTGGAAGACGCCTTGTGGGCTCGGGAGGATCGCTTTCAAGACACCTATATGAATGTCCCCCTTTGGCTTGTATTTGGTAAGGCATGTCACCTCCGGTGGAAGTTGAGCCTTTGGGCATATTAGGCGATGAAAGTCTTGTAACTTGGACATGAAGGAAGGCTGGTGTTGAAAGAAAAGCTGCAGATCGCAGAAGAACTTGAGGAGCTTAGGCTAGAAGCCTATGAAAGCTCCAGGATTTATAAAGAAAAACAAAACTTTTTCATGATAGGATGATTGTTAGAAAAGAATTTTACGTGGGCCAGCTAGTCTTCTTGTTTAACTCCGCTTTGAAATTGATGGTAGGAAACTTAGGTCCAAGTGGGATGGCCCCTTTGTTGTGACTAACGTTTTTCCTTATGGTGCAGTAGAGATTACACGTGCGGTACCCACAAGCCATTCAAGGTTAACGGGCGGAGGGAAGCCATTCCATGGTGTGGATCTTTGGTGTTCCTGTGGATGTTAATGTTGAGGAGCTCTCCTTGAATGCTCCCACCTACACCGATACTTGATCGGGAGTTCCCTTTCCTTTCCTCACTCTGTTTTTATGGTTCTTTTGTTCATTGGGGACAATGCATGTTTTAAGTATGGGGGAGGGAACTAGTTGTAGTTTTTCCTTTTCTTTTAATAAAGCTCCTGAATAATTTGAGAAGCTCGGGAGTTGTGTTGAGTCTTTTGTTGGCAAGTTTGATGGATTTTGATTGATTTTGCACAGATTGATTGCATGATTTATGTGATGATTCCCCTAGGCTGAAAATTTTTTTGTTTTGAAAAGTGATTCCCATGTGAAATTGAAAACCGAACTTTGAGATTTTGTTGTGATGGCATGATTTATGATAAGTTTGGGGTGAAGGGAAACACACACTAGGGATAGAATCTCTGTCAAACAATTTGCATGAATGTCCGGGTGAGGTTTTGAGCCTCCAACATGGTTTTTGACCGTGTGAACTCACTTTCAAGTTGCACTTCCCCTGAATTTGCTTGAATCTCTTTATGGTTTGCATGATTATGTGTTTGCTTCAAATGATTTAGGCATTTTCTTTGTAAATAACTACTTAGCCTAAAAATAACCATCCCTAATGCATGTTCCTTAGTTAGCCCCATTGAGCCTGATTAGCCAATTATTTCTTGATGACCTTATGTTATGAGCCAAAAATCTGGAAAACCATGTTAACCCGATCTTAGGATTAGGAGAGCATGGAATCTTAGAAAGAGAAAGGGTGCAAGAAACTAAGTTTGGGGTGGCTACAAGGTGTAATGTGTTGTTTGGGATTGAAAAAAAAAATACAATAAAAAGGTTGGAGCCAAAGGCTTGTAGAAAAAAAAATGAATGGAAAAAAAAAGGAAAAAATGAGAAAAAAAAGAAGAAGAAAAGTGTAGAAATGTTAAAAAATAAAAGCATTAGAAAAAAAAAAAGAGGCTGTAGTCACCCAAGGCATAAAGAAAAATGAGAAAAGGAACTTGAGTGGAATTTCATTGTTTTGAAGTTTTCATGCTCTCTTAGTTCCTAGAGTCTTCAGCCTAGTTCCTTTGTATATCCTACCCTTAGTCAGGCCCCATTACAACCCATAAAAGACCTTTTGATGTTGCATGCATGTTTTCTGTGGGAGTCATTTAGAGATGAAAATCAAATTTATGGGAAGTGCTCTTAAAAGTGAAATTGAGAGAAATGTTGATAGCCTGACACAAACTGAGTGATTGAGTGAACAATAAATGCCCTTGTGAGGAAGGCAGTTGTTTGGAATTGGTGATCTCCCTCTTGTGTGTAACTTGGATCCCCGCTTAGCTTGATGATTGTTTGAATGATGAAATTCTCAATTGTTTAGAATGAATGATTGTTGTGATTGCTATGCTTGAGGGGGGGGACATTGAAGAAAACTGTTTTGATGTATTGCTTGAATTTGTGCAAGGTTGATTGAATCTTTTAAGCTTTCCAGGTCTTGAGTCTTTTTTATTTTTGAGTTTTAGTTTGCTTGGGGACAAGCAAAGTTTAAGTTTGGGGTATTTTGATAAGCCTCTGGCTCATCTAGTTTTATGGCTAGTATGACCAGGGTTTTGTGCAAATTATATCCTATTTTCACCCAAATTAGATTAGATTGTCCTCAAGCAAGGTTTTGAGTCTCTAAAGTAGTTTTAGGTTAATTTAGCCAGTTTTGAGTCAAATAATACACTTATAGCTGTGTCTTTGTTTTCAGGTTAAGTTGGAAGTCAAGAGAATAAAGAAACAGGGGATTCGCCTCGCGAGAGTTTCTTCACCTCGCGACCCCGAAGGCTGACTGTTCCATGAAAATGCAAGGTCTACGGTTCGCCCACGAAGAAGATCTCGCCCGCTGAGTCACCCACCACCCTGAAAGTCAGAGACTATCACGGCTTACCCGTGTTGAAGGTCATGGTTGTGGCAGTTTCGAAGTTGAAGAGTCTCGCCTCGCGAGCATTCATTCACCTCACGATCCTGGAAGTCAGAAAGCATCACGGTTAGGCCCTGATTCTCTTCACGGGCGTAATAAGAAGACCCTTCCAATTCTCGCCTCGCGAAGGTGTGTTCGCCTCGCGAGAATACCAAAGGTTGCAGACTGTTCACAAGATTCGCGTCGCGAGAGAGGCTTCGCCTCGCGAGAGGGCAAAAATTCCTGAATGTTATAAATAGCTGTCTGGGCAGATTATGAACAACTTTTGCTTCTCCATAGTTTTACATATTTTTCTGTGTGTTTCATTTTTGTCATGGAGAACTAATTTCTTAGATTAATCTACTGTATGAGAATTCCATATACTTGAGGTTTTGTAATTCCTATTTTAATTGGTTTTCCCTTTTCAATACCATATTATACATTTCTGTTTGTTATTTCAGGAGTGTGTAGTGTTGTATTGATTCGTTTCAGTGATGTTATGTTCCTATACTAAATCGCGTTTGTTATTTCGCGTGTGTTCATTCATGTTCGTTAGTTCATGAGGGCTTAACCCGTTTGTTATTTCGGGAATAGGAACATATATCCGTAGTAGCGATTGCGTTGTTAATTGTTGCTACAACTGAAAGGGGATTAGAATCTGCTTAGGGCTTGGGATTACATGAACCAATGATAGTTGGGAATTCGAGAACAGTAGATTAATCGTTGTTTGCTATTTGATAATCTTTTTGAACTGCCTTGTTTTATTGCTCTGTTTTTCATTGTTTTATTTTCTTTGATTGCATCCAACCAAACCCCCCCCCCCCCCAAAACTGATTTTTGTGAAAAATAACACTTTAAGAGTCCTTGAGAGACGACATCCGAGTTGTCGCCCTAAACTACAGTTTTAAACCCGCTCGTTCCTTTTGGCGCGTGCGCGACAGCGCGACCATGGGGCTATGCCCAAGATTTGTTTATGGTGATGAATTGACGTTTGGTTTCTTGTTACTTTCAATTTTGCTTTCGATTCGATTCCTATTGTTTTAATTACTCGTAAATTCGGTGACCACTTATTTGCTTGTCGTAGATACTCTAAGGAGGAACCTAGCGGTAAACTTAGGTATTGGATCTATAGGGATTGAACTTAGGACTTAAATCACGAGAGTTAGAAGCGGTCCTTCGAGGGTTCACGATTTGTCACAAAGCTTAAAGGATTCGATTTAAATTCAACTACCACGAGAGTAGGGGTTGGTTTAATTGGGCACGGTTCTTGTATCCCGAGAGGGAACATTAACTTATTTAGGAAAAATTCGCCATCAAAGAAAATTTCGATAATTAACAAGAGGGGTAGTCAATTTAGTAACATTAACAGTCTTGTTGGTAACCCAATTCCTAGGAATCCCTTTTGATATTTTGAAATCTCAGATTTGATCTACTTTCCTATTTTGTTCTTGATTTCGTTTTAATTGCAACTTTAAATTTGATTTGCTACTTGATTCAAACATCAAATCTTTTCCAAATCTTTATGTTTTATAGTCCAGTTTAATTGATATAGTAATTAATTGTTATTTGAGATCACGGTCTCTGTGGGATCGATCTTTTTATTACTTGACGACGAAGCCGTGCACTTGCGGATTCGAGCCCCGTCAAGTTTTTGGCACCGTTGCCGAGGACTGTGTTTTCTTGAATTTCAGTTTGATTTTTAATTGATTTTTCTGAACTATTTTTTTTTATTTATTTCTTTTTCTTTTTCTAGAGTATCTATCTTTCTACCATAGGTATTTTTCTCTTTTATGCAAAGATCCCTAAGTCTTGGAAACCTTATTGAAGTTGACCAAGAGATCGAAAAGACCTTTCATAAACGTAGGAGACTACAACGACAGAGAGAGAGAGGTTGATTCTCATTCCACTCATGGCGAATCTACTGGATACCAAACCACTGAAGGACTACGCAGCCCCAAATGCTAGGGGTTTGCGAACTGGGATTGCTAGGCCAGAAATTGAGGCGGAAAACTACACTATGCCGCCTATGTTAATTGGCATGATTAGGCAACATCAATTTGGAGGATTACCCTCGGAGGACCCGATTGATCATGTGGAGACATTCTTGGAGTTCACCGATGCAATAAGAATTCAAGGTGCCCCGATTGATGCTATTCGCTTGAGGTTATTCCCCTCCTCTTTGACTGGAAAGGAAAAACCTTGGTTGAAGCAAGTGCCCGCTAATACTTTGTCAACTTGGGACCAACTGGAGCAGGCATTCTTAGAGAAATTCTTCCCTCCATCCAAGACTGCTTACCTACGAACCTAGATCACCGGCTTCTTCCAAAAGGACGGAGAATGCTTATCCGAAGATTGGGATCGTTACAAGGGATTGCTAGAGTCTTGCACACATCATGGGATCGAGAGGTGGTTGTTAGTGCATACCTTCTACAACGGATTGGATTACTCATCAAAGGTGTCACTAGACTCTGCAGCTGGCGGAGCCTTTATGAACAGATCTCTGACTGAAGCGTTCAATATCATTGAAAACGTAGCCACCAACTATCACCAATGGGGTTCGGAAAGAGGTAATAACCCGAAAAGGCTTTCGGGGGATAAGTTTGAAATGAATAGCACTGATCTAATTATGTCTAAATTTGACTCGTTGAATAAACGTTTTGATAAGCTTGAAAAGGCTAATGTGAGTTCAATAGGTGCTACTAATGTTGTTTGTGAGATTTGTGGAATGCAGGGACATGACATAATGGAGTGCCCACATGGTATTGCTCCTAGATCCGGTGCTTTAGGGGAACAAGTGAACTCTTGTAACAATTTCTATGACACGAACCCGAAGTTGCCAAACTTTCCCCCAAATTCTTACAACCAAGGAAGGAAGAATAACCCTTATCTCTCCTATGGGAACTACAACAACACGTTGAACCACGAATTCCAGGAAGGCCAAGGTAATAGGAAACCCGCATCGGGGTATCCTTAGGTACAAAAGTCTAAACTTGAGTCTCTTTTGGAAAATTTTGTTGAAACTCAAACAAATCAAAATGAAGAGTGTAGGCAACAAGGTAGGGCAGTCAATGAGGCAATAAAAGAGTTAACATCTAAGGTAGACAACTTGGTCATCCATAACAAGATGTTAGAAACTCATATTGCCTAACAAGCTAGTACATATTCTAGAACTAAGGGTACGTTCCCAAGACAACCTGAAGTTAATCCCAATGAGCACTGTAATGCTATATACTTGAGGGATGATAAGCTTGGGGTAGTTAAAAAGAATGTGGAATGTGAGGAGGACATGAGTGAACATGAAGAGATAATGCCAAAGTATGTCTCTCCACCACCTTACCAACCCCCAATACCTCTCCCACAAAGGTTGGTCAAGAAAATGCAAGTAGAAAAAGAAACTAACAGCTTAATTGAGGAGTGTGATGCCGTGATAAAAACTAATATGCCTCCTAAACTAAAAGATCCAGGAAGTTTCTCTATTGCTTGCTCAATTGGAGAATTAAAAATAGACCAAGCCTTATGTGACTTAGGGGCTAGTGCGAGTTTGATACCGCTTACTATCTTTGAGAGGTTAGGAACCAAGGAATTGAGTCCATCCAAGTCCTCTTTACAATTGACGGATGGATCAACTAAAACTCCTCTAGGCATACTAGCGAATGTCCCCATAAAGGTAGGGAAATTCTTCATTCCTACCGATTTCATGGTGTTGGACATGAACGGGAATTCTAAATTCCCTATCATTCTAGGAAGGCCATTCTTGGCCACAGCTGGAGCAATAATAGATGTAAAAAATGGTAAGCTCTCCTTGAATATAGAGGAAGGTAGGGTGGATTTTGATTTGACTAACTCATATAACAACCCTCATTTTGAGAGTCATGAGTACAAGATTGAGATAATGCCCCCAAAGGTGAAGGAAGAGCTTAACATGGAAGCAACTCTGAAACTTTGCATGACAAATGATGCACCAAATAATGATGAAGTTGGAGTTGCTCAACATGTGGAGTTAAAACTTCCGCCGGAAGGAAGTAAGGCCATGAAACTTAGAGTGAAAAGAGCAAAGCGAAAGCGCAATTGGCCATACGAACAAAATAGGCTCTTTGAAGGACTTCCATGGAAGAGAGGTGTTCTTGCACTTCCAAGCCCAGCTGATCCCGATTGATCCAAGGGAGTATGGTCAAGCTTAAGACCATAAATAAGCGCTTCTTGGGAGGCAACCCATGTTTTCTTTCCCTTTTCAATTTTTTTTTTGAATTTTGTCTTTGAATAATTTGAGAAGATTAAGAGAAGAAATATCACTAATTGATGGTTTTGCCAAGTATTTACAGGTTATGAAGGCAGGAAGAGCAAAAAGGCATGGAAAAATAAAGTCAGAATTGATTACGCCCAGGCCGTGACGGGGGTCACGGCCGTGATTAGCCAATAGCTGAAGATCAGAAAGGATCACGACCCAGCCGTGACAGCCCTCATGGCCGTGAGAGGCCAGCTCCTATAGACCCGAACTGATCACGGCATGCCCGTGATAAACATCACGACCGTGACACATCTTCCAGCAGCTCTTTGACTGACATTTGAGCCAACACCCTCCAACACCTCGGTGAGTTGTTCCATTTTTCTCCTCTCTCCGACTTGATTATTTACATTGGGGACAATGTAAGTTTTTAAGCTTGGGGTAGGGGTATTTTTATATTTTTGCATTTTTTACGTTGCATTCATATAGGCATAATTTTGCATAATCACATGATTAGATTGCCCCTTGTTTAGAATATGCATCCAATTGTGAAAAACTTCGTGCCAAATAAATTGAGACAGTGAATTTTTGAACCCAATTTCTATATTCTTGTGATAGGCTAAAAATAAAAATGCTTGAGATGATCTTCTGATAGTTGATAATTAGCATGTGGTTCCTTAGATTTGTGTTTCTCATTGATTTTAAACTACTAAATGTGAGATTTTTTTGAGCCAAAAAGGGGTACTCACTAAATCTACCCCATTCTTTGTGATTGAGTGTGTTATTCCTCTTGGATTGTGTTCTCTAGAACTTGACTTGAAACCGTTTTGAAACTTAAAAAAATTTTGAAAACATATTTGAAAATGATTGAGGCACTAGGTATTTGTTTGGCCTTCTGAGCTTTGACTGATTAAATGCTATCCCTTAGTTGCCCAGTTTTGAGCCTAAAAAAAAAAATACTTTTCTTGGTACCTTGATTTATTTTGATGAATGATGCTTGGTATGACACCTTTTAAAGTATTGCAAAAAAGGCAACAGGTAGTTTGAAAAAGAAAATTGTGGGATGAAAAAAAAAGGGGTTAGAAAAATATTTCTCTTAAGTTGGAAATCTTTCATTCTCCAAATAAAATAAAAATAAAAATAAAATAAAACAAACGAAAAAAAAAATGGAGAAGGGGATGAGAAAAAGAAAGTGAGAAATAAATAATAATAATAATAATAATAATAATAATAATAATAATAATAATAATAATAATAATAATGGAAAAGTGAACTAAAGCCCAAAAAAGGTATTTTAGAAGGTTGTCATGTTTTGCATTGTTTGATATTTTGTTTAAACCTTCTTGAATTTTCCCTTTCTTGATTTCCCCACCTAACAATTAATCCCATGGCCCCATTACAACCAAAAATAAAAGACCTCTTGATTCTTATATGTTTTCATTAATAAAGTAGAGATTTGATTAATAGTCAAGTTTATGGTAGGGTACCTTCCTTGAGGAAATTGAGCGAATTGTCATATACCCTTAAACATATGAGTGAGGTGAGAAGAGTGCCCTAATCAATGAGAGAAGTGAATTTAGGGAACCTAAACTTCTAATTGGACTTAAAATTGATTGTCTCTTGGTTTCTTATTGAATATGCCTGTTACTAGGATTTATTACTCGGGTTCTAGATTCACTGTCCATGTTGGGATTGATTATCTTTTCTGGCCTGAGTTATTACTTGAGGACAAGCAAAAATCTTAAGCTTGGGGTAGTTTTATGAGTGTGGTTGCACCTCATATTTACTTGACATTTTGCATGCATTTTCATATAGTTTAGGCATATTTAATTTGATTTTTGTTAGCTTTTACTTGGAACGGGTAAGGTGGCTTTGTGGTGCTTGTGTGCATGAATTGAAGATTAAAATGCTTAGGATCAGTTATGTTGGAGCTTGCATGAAGATGGAGCTTGAAAAACAAGAAAATGAGACAAACAGAACTGATCACGGCCTAGCCGTGATGGCCATCACGGCCATGATCGAGTAGAGCTGAAAAGAAAGAATGGAAAAGTCAGAGTTGGTCACGGTCAGGCCGTGATGTCTGTTGGTAGTGGCTACTATCTCAAGAGGGGGGGGGGGGGGTGAATTGAGATATTGAAATTTTTTTCAACAATTTAAAGCAAAACAGTGTTTCTTTAGAGAAAATTGGTTTTCACTCAATTTTAATTCCCAAGAATTAGGTTATGGAACAAGTAATGATGCCAAGAAGAATTATAAGTAATAACAACAAATTTTAACACAGATTGCGGATTTAAAGATTCAAGTTTAACAAGTATATGGAGTTTGGGGATTAGAAGAACACGCAAACCGATTTATCCTGGTTCGGCTACCTCCTCTGGTAAGCCTACATCCAGTCCCACACCTCTGTGGTTTTCTTCACTATAATCAGCAATTTACACAATTTTAATTACAGCAACACAAGGATAACCTCCTTGCTTGAAAAAATCTCCAGAAAGCACACAAGCTTTCTTTACCCAAGGATCCATTCTATCCTTTGTTAAACCCTAAGAGATACCTTCTCTTAGTCACTCTAATTCACGAAAAGAATTGAGTAGAAGTAAGACTCTAAAAGCCTGATAATACAAATTGAAGTTCTAACTATTGTATATGTTCTCGCTGTGTTTATTTGATCCCTCTTTATATAGAAGACAAATTATAGCCGTTGGGATCATTTAAGACAGATTTGGATCTAATTTATCAAAATCTGCCTTCTTGATTCTTGATCTCAAAATGTGATTCTGTTTGATCTTTGTAGAGATTGCGTCCTTATTGAGATATAACTGTTTCCATCTGAAAGTATAGCCAAGTCTTTTTGAAGAGTAATTAATCCGTGTTTAATTGAAGAGAAAAAAATAGCCGCATCCATTTGCCACGTCAGCAGACGGGAGTATTAGCTTAAGGTAATTGGACAGGCTCCAATTGGTAGACGAGAGTGCTAACAAAAGGCAATTGGACGGGCTCCAACTGGTAGACGAGCTTTATATGCCATGTAAGTGGACGGAGCTTCTCATTTAGCATGTATCATTTGTAGACGAGCTCTAAGTGCTACTGTTAGTAGACGAGATCTTCTTTTTAATTCAGTAGACGAGCTCTCCAAGTGTTACTTATCAGTAGAGGCGCGCTCTTGTTACTTTCAGTGGACGAGCTCTCCTTTTTCTTCAGTGGACGCGTGCTTCTTTTACATCAGTGGACGCGTGCTCCTTTTACATCAGTGGACGCGTGCTCCAAGTGCCACGACAGCATACGAGATCTTCTGTTTTCTTAGTGGATGCGCTTCTTGTGCCATGTCAGCAGACGAGCTCTTCTGTTTCTTTCAGTGGACGCGCTTCATGTGCTCTTTCAGTGGACGACAACTTTTTACTTTGTTGTTCCTTTAGTGGACGCGCTTTCTTGTGCCACGTCAGCAGACGAGCTCTTCTGTTTCTTTCAGTGGATGTGCTTCATGTGCTCTTTCAGTGGACGTGCACTTATATTTTCCCTGTGTTTGATGAGCGCTAGTTTTGCTTTGCTGGACGAGTGATCTTGCATGCAACTTAACACGTAATGAGTACGTAGTCAAAATTAAAAATCTTATGCAAAATACACTTTGTTTATCATACATCAAAACATGAATGAGGGCTTAGTCTTACAAACTCCCCCTTTTTGATTATGACAAACCTTACCATACTTAACCTTAGTTATTAAGAAATCAGAGTGCAGCTATTTAGTAAGCATGGTTCTTGAGTTATTTTCGTCCTCCCCCCGTGTCATTGATATCTTTCAAAAAGATCAAGTGTTATCATATCATTATCAAAAAAAATCATCTTGCATTTATTACAAGTTCAAGTATGTCTTTTCAAAGCACTTCATACTCAGGTATTAGAGAAGAAACGAAAAGAAAAATTTACATATTAGAGAAAAAAAAAATTTACAGTAAATGCATGGTTCATCTTTATGGTTCATATTTCTCCCCCTTTATTAGAGAAAAAAAAATTTGCATATCAGAAAATACATGGTTCATCATTTTTTTATGGACCATATTTCTCAGATGTATGGTTCATCTTTCTAGTTCATCTCATATGTATGGTTCATCTTTCTAGTTCATCTCAGATGTATGGTTCATCTTTCTCCCCCTTTGTCATTATCAAAAAGAAATTATGGAGAATATTGAAATCAGTCTTAAAAAAACAATCTTGCATTCATTGATAATAAAGCATTTCAGAACTTATGCAATACATCAAAACATCCAAAATATAAAAAAAAAATTACAGACACCTAAGGACGCTTAGCATCTTGCCCATGTCCTTCATAATTTTCAGCAACTTGTGCTGCCTTGCGTGCCATCTGTTATTAGTTATTTTGAGGATCAATTATGCCAAGTTCCCTTCTTATAAAGAAGAAACTCTCCTTATTTAGGGGTTTGGTGAATATATCAGCTAATTGCTTAGTTGTATCTATATGTTTAATCACAACATCACCACTTTGAATATGATCCCTTATAAAATGATGCCTAATTTCAATGTGCTTGGTTCTTGAGTGCATAATTGGGTTCTTTGTTAGATTTATTGCACTAGTGTTATCACATTTTATTGGTATATGATCCAGATAAACACCATAGTCAATTAATTGTTGTTTCATCCATAGGATTTGAGCACAACAACTCCCAGCTGCAACATATTCTGCTTTAGCTGTGGATAAGGCCACACTAGTTTGCTTTTTACTGAACCAGGACACTAGGGAATTTCCTAATAAATGGCATGTTCCACTTGTGCTCTTCCTATCTAACTTGCATCCAGCAAAGTCAGAGTCGGAATATCCTATTAATGTGCAAGTGGATCCCTTGGGATACCACAACCCCATTAGCTTGATACCTTGCACACATACACACACTGAACGTTATATCTGGTCTACTTGCAGTGAGATAAAGTAAGGATCCGATAATACCTCTATACTTGGATACATCTATAGATTTACCATGTTCATCTTTGTCCAAGTAGCAGGCTGGACTCATTGGTGTTGCCATTTCCTTTGCGCTTTCGATTCCAAACTTCTTTAGTAGTTCCTTGCATTACTTTGTTTGGCTTATGAAGGTTCCATCTTGGCATTGTTTAATTTGAAGTCAAAGAAAGAAGGTAAGCTCTCCCATCATGGACATTTCAAATTCACTTTGCATTAGTTCACCAAATTCCTTGCATAAAGACTCATTAGTAGCACAAAAAATAATGTCATCAACATATATTTGAACAAGTAAGATGTTGTGTGCTTTTGTTTTAGTAAATAGTGTAGTATCAACTTTTCCTCTTTTAAAGCCTTTCTCTAGGAAAAAATTGCTTAACCTCTCATACTAAGCTCTAGGAGCTTGCTTGAGTCCATAAAGGGCTTTAGTCAGTTTATAGACATGATTTGGGAATTCACTATCAACAAAGCCAGGGGGTTGGCTTACATATACTTCCTCTTGTATTATTCCATTTAAAAAGGCACTTTTCACATCCATTTGGTAAAGTTTAAAGTTTATTATACAAGCATAGGCTAAGAGCATTCTTATGGCTTCTAATCTAGCTACGGGAGCATATGTTTCATCATAATCAATTCCTTCTTCTTGATTGTATCCCTTAGCTACTAGTCTAGCCTTGTTTCTTATTATTATTCCATTCTCATCCATTTTGTTTCTAAACACCCATTTAGTTCTGATTATTTGGTTACTTTTGGGTTTTGGAACTAAATCCCAAACTTTGTTCCTTTTAAATTGATTTAACTCCTCTTGCATTGCAATCATCCAATGTTCGTCATTAATAGCATCATCAACACATTTTGGTTCTATTTGAGATACAAAAGCCATGGTATTGCAAATATTCCTTAAAGAGTTTCTAGTAGTTACCCCTTTTGTAATCTCACCAATTATATTGTCTAGGGGATGATTCTTTGAAGCTTGCCACTCCTTAGGAAGATTATCTTGTTGAAGTTCTGCTTGAGGTTCTTTATTGCTTTCTTCATCTTCCTTTTCCTTGTTGCTCTCCTTTCCTTCATCAGATATCACTTCATCCTCAAGAGCTTCTGCATCATCAAAAATGTCCTTTCCCAACCTTTTGGGGTTAGTCTCATCAAATGTTATGTGAACAGATTCCTCTATTGATAAAGTACGCTTATTAAACACTCTATATGCTTTGCTAGTTAATGAATAACCTAGGAAAATACCCTCATAAGCTTTGGGATCAAATTTCCCAAGATTATCCTTGCCATTATTTAGTAAAAAACATTTACAGCCAAAGACATGAAAATGAGAAATGTTAGGTTTTCTTCCCTTGTAAAGTTCATATGGAGTTTTCTTCAGAATTGGCCTTATTAGAACTCTATTTAAAACATAACATGCAGTACTCACAGCATCAGCCCAGAAATACTTTGGTAAATTAGAGTCACTTAATATGGTTCTAGCAATTTCTTCAAGTGACCTATTTTTCCTCTCAACTACTCCATTTTGTTGTGGAGTTCTAGGTGCAGAAAAATTGTGTTTTATACCATGTTCATCACAAAAGTTAGCAAACTCCTCATTTTGGAATTCTCCTTCATGGTCACTCCTAATTGAAACAATTTTCACGTCTTTCTCATTTTGAGCAACCTTAGCCATTTTCTTAAAAGCTTTAAAGGCTTCATTCTTTTGTGCTAAGAAAAAGGTCCAAGTGAATCTAGAGAAGTCATCAACAATTACAAGAGCATAGAGATTTCCACCAAAGCTTTTTGTCCTAGAAGGTCCAAAAAGGTCCATGTGCAGTAATTGTAAGGGTCTACTAGTAGAAACAATGTTTTTAGCCTTAAATGAGGTTTTCACTTGTTTACCCTTTTGGCATGCATCACATAGGCCTTCTTTAACAAACTTTTTATTTGGTAAACCGATTACAAGTTCTTTGGAAATCAGTTTATTCAAGTGATTCATATGAATGTGAGCTATTCTCCTATGCCAAAGTCAATTTTCATCTTCTTTGGAAATTAAGCAACATGCATCATTGGAAATTAAGTTGTCTATGTCTAGCATATAGATGTTATTGATTCTATTTCTAATCAGTTTTATGCTATTATCATGAATAGATTCGATCATACACAATTTTGAGTTAAAGTTTACTTTGTAGCCTTTATCACATAATTGGCTTATACTTAGTAGATTGTGTTTGAGCCCTTCCACATAGAGAACATCCTCAATCTTGATTGCTGGACTTTTTCCTATTGTTCCAACACCAAGGATTCTTCCTTTGTTGTTGTCTCCATAGGTGACATTTCCTCCTTCCTTGGGAGTGAAAGATGTAAATTTTGTGATGTCTCCGGTCATGTGTTTGGAGCAGCCATTGTCCAAAAACCAGCTTGAGGTTTATGCCTTCAAACACACCTACAAAACAGATTCTTTTATGCTTTTCCTTTTGGTACCCATATCTGTTTGGGTCCTTTAGTGTTAGTAGCAACATAAGTTCCTTTTGGAACCCAAATTTGTTTAATGCCAACATGAATGTTCTTTCTAAGTCTACAAGTAGCAGCTGTATGACCTTTCTTTAGACAATAATAGCATTTAACAAAAGGACTAGTTGAGGAAATGGGTGGAACAAAAAGCTTTTTAAAGGATTTTTCATGTACCATTGGCTTATATCCAATTCCAGCTTTGTCATACACACCCTTTTGCTGTCCTACTATTGCATTCAAGTTATCTCTACCCGAAGTAAACTTAGATAGAGTTGTATTCAGTTTTTCAACTTCCTTTTCTAGTGTAGTGCATTTGGTGCAAATTGAACTAGATGCAAGTAATTTTGAATTTTCATCTTCTAGTTCTTTAAGCTTTATTTGTAAAGATGCATTATCACTACATTGTTTTGCGATGATCTTTCTAGAAGATTTAAGTTGTTTACCAATTTTAACATATTCTTCATGCAATTCATCAATAGCATCTTGTAACTCATCACAGGTAGGAGAGGATTCATTTACCTCGGTTTCACTATCACTTTGATGATTTGCCATGAGACATAGGTTGGCTTCTTCATTTTCAGATTCACTACTAGTGGAATCCATATCATTTTCTTCCCAAGCTATGTATGCTCTTCTAGTCTTTCTTCCTTTCTTTTCTTTGCTGTCATTCTTCTCATACTTTTCTTTCTTTTGTAGCTTTGGACATTCATTTTTGTAGTGTCCAAGCTTTCCACATTCAAAGCATTTGATTGTTGAGGAAGAGCTTTCACCTTTGTTCGTGTTCTTTTTGGTAGGAAAACTGAATTGCTTCTTGTTTCTATTCTTCTTGATGAATCTTTTAAATTTCCTCACAAGCAATCCCATGTCTTCTTCTTCAGAATCTTCACTTTCATTAAGGTGTTCATCTTCATCACTTTCTATTGATTCTTAGGAAATATGAGCCTTGAGTGAGAGTCCTTTCTTCTTTTTCTCCTTATCTTCATGATCTTTCAGTCTATTGAGTTCCAATTCATGTTCTTTCAACTTGCCAAATAGAGTAGCAATCTGCATTGTGTCAAGATCCTTTGCTTCAGCAATTGCAGTAATTTTTGGCTGCCAATCACAACTCAAACATCTCATAATCTTGTTAATCTTTTTCTCATCTATGATTGTATGTCCGAGTTCTTCTAACTGGTTCACAATATGTGTAAACCTCTTTTGCAGATCATCTATCTCCTCACCATTATTCATGTGAAAGAGTTCATATTCATGGACTAGTGCATTCATCCTTGCTCTTTTCACATCGTTGGTTCCTTCACGAGTGAGTTGAAGAGTATCCCACATTTGCTTTGCCGTTTTGCAATTGGAGACCCTGAAAAACTCATCATAATTCAAAGCAGCTGTTATAATATTTTTTGCTTTAGCATTATAACCAACTCTTATTTTATCATCATCATTCCAGTCATATTTTGGTTTAGTTTGTTTATTTCCCTTAGCATCAAGAATAAATGGAACATAGGGACCATTTTCAACAGCATCTAAAACATCTAAACCTGCAGTCTCGAGAAAGATAAGCATTCTCTCTTTCCAATACATGTATTGGGAGCCATTAAAGGCAGGGGGTCTAGTGAGTGAAGCCCCATCACCCAGGATATCATTTGTAGCCATCTCTTGAAGCTATTAAGCTTTGTAACAAGAGTTTTAGCCCTGATGCCAATTGTTGGTAGTGGCTACTATCTCGGGAGGGGGGGGGGGGGGGAGGTTAATTGAGATATTGAAAACTTTTTCTACAATTTTAAATAAAAACAGTGTTTCTTTAGAGAAAATTGGTTTTCACTCAATTTTAATTCCCAAGAATTAGGTTATGGAACAAGTAATGATGACAAGAAGAATTATAAGTAATAACAACAGATTTTAACACAAATTGTAGATTTAAAGATTCAAGTTTAACAAGTATATGGAGTTTAGGGATTAGAAGAACACGCAAACCGATTTATCCTGGTTCGGCTACCTCCTCTGGTAAGCTTACATCCAGTCCCACAACCTCTGTGGTTTTCTAAACTATAATCAACAATTTACACAATTCTAATTACAGCAACACAAGGATAACCTCCTTGCTTGAAAAAATCTCCAGAAAGCACACTAGCTTTCTTTACCCAAGGATCCATTCTATCCTTTGTTAAACCCTAAGAGATACCCTCTCTTAGTCACTCTAATTCACGAAAAGAATTGAGTAGAAGTAAGACTCTAAAAGCCTGATAATACAAATTGAAGTTCTAACTATTATCACACTTTTCTCAGAGATGAAGCACTTTGTTTTACAATCACTATGAGTTGCGTTTATTGTATATGTTCTCGTTGTGTTTATTTGATCCCTCTTTATATAGAAGACAAATTATAGCCGTTGGGATCATTTAAGACAGATTTGGATCTGATTTATCAAAATCTGCCTTCTTGATTCTTGATCTCAAAATGTGATTCTGTTTGATCTTTGTAGAGATTGCGTCCTTCTTGAGATATAACTGTTTCCATCTGAAAGTATAGCCAAGTCTTTTTGAAGAGTAATTAATCCGTGTTTAATTGAAGAGAAAAAAATAGTCGCGTCCATTTGCCACGCGCCCGAGACGGGAGTATTAGGTCAAGGTAATTGGATGGGCTCCAATTGGTAGACGAGAGTGCTAACAAAAGGCAATTGGACGGGCTCCAACTGGTAGACGAGCTTTATATGCCATGTAAGTGGACGGAGCTTCTCATTTAGCGTGTATCATTAGTAGACGAGCTCCAAGTGTTACTGTTAGTAGACGAGCTCTTCTTTTTAATTCCATGAGACGAGCTCTCCAAGTGTTACTTATCGAGAGGCGCACTCTTGTTACTTTCAAGTGGACGAGCTCTCCTTTTTCTTGATGGGACGTGTGCTTCTTTTACATCGTGAGACGCGTGCTCCTTTTACATCGATGGGACGCGTGCTCCAAGTGCCACGACAGCAGACGAGATCTTCTGTTTTCTTAGTGGATGCTCTTCTTGTGCCACGTCGGCAGATGAGCTCTTCTTCTTTCTTTTCAATGGGACGCGCTTCATGTGCTCTTTCAAGTGGACGACATCTTTTTACTTTGTTGTTCCTTTAGTGAACGCGCTTTATTGTGCCACGTCAGCAGACGAGCTCTTCTGTTTCTTTCAGTGTACGTGCTTCATGTGCTCTTCCAGTGGACGACAGCTTTTTACTTTGTTGTTCCTTTAGTGGACGCGCTTTCTTTGTTTTTTTAGTGGACGTGCGTTTATATTTTCCCTGTGTTGGACGAGTGCTAGTTTTGCTTTACTGGGCGAGTGATCTTGCATGCAACTTAACACGTAATGAGTAAGTAGTCAAAATTAAAAATCTTATGCAAAATACACTTTGTTTTTCATACATCAAAACATGAATGAGGGCTTAGTCTTACAATGTCCATCACGGCCGTGACATGCCAACTGAATCAGACTCTCATAGGCAGAACTGATCACGACTAGGACGTGATGGTGGTCACGGCCGTGACAGACCAACCAGTGAAGCAACCTCCAAGACAGAATCCATCACGGCCTGGCCGTGATGGTGGTCACGGCCGTGACGCGCAATATCTGGATTTTTAGAAACTGATTTGATCTGATTTTTGTAATTGCTTGGGATGCAAGTTACCCTACCTTATAAATAGGACCTAGAGGTTCGAAAATAGGAGTACTTTTAGGCTGCTACCTTAGGCAAAAACTAGGATTTCTCTTCTTCTCCAATCTCTTCTCTTCTCTTAGGGTTTTTTATGCTTTTGTTAATCAAGCTTGCTATGATCATGACAATGCTTGAGTAGTAGTCTTATTTATAGGAATTGGGTCTATGCCCAAGAATTTTTCATGGTGATGAATTGACGTTTGGTTTCTTGTTAATTTCAATTTTGCTTTTGATTCGATTCCCATTGTTTTAATTACTCATAAATTTGGTGGCCACTTATTTGCTTGTCGTAGATACTCTAAGGAGGAACCTAGCGGTGAACTTAGGTATTGGATCTATAGGGATTGAACTTAGGACTTAAATCACGAGAGTTAGAAGCGGTCCTTCGAGGGTTCACAAATTGTCACAAAGCTTAAAGGGTTCGATTTAAATTCAACTACCATGAGAGTAGGGGTTGGTTTAATTGGGCACAGTTCTTGTATCCCGAGAGGGAAAATTAACTTATTTAGGATAAATTTGCCTTCAAAGTAAATTTCGATAATTAACAAGAGGGGTAGTCAATTTAGTAACATGAACAGTCTTGTTGGTAACCCAATTCCTAGGAATCCCTTTTGATATTTTGAAATCTCAGATTTGATCTACTTTCCTATTTTGTTCTTGATTTCGTTTTAATTGCAACTTTAAATTTGATTTGCTACTTGATTCAAACATCAAATCTTTTCCAAATCTTTATCTTTTATAGTCCAGTTTAATTGATTTAGTAATTAATTGTTATTTGAGATCACGGTCTCTGTGGGATCGATCTTTTTATTACTTGACGACGAAGCCGTGCACTTGCGGATTCGAGCCCCATCACACACTAGATAGACATGTTAGCAACCAATATGAAGGTTAATTAAATCATTAACAAATGTTTAGTTTTCATCAAAACTTAGGAAATGTACATCGACATTTTAGAGACTTGTGATTAGTGGGGACTGTTCAACATAGGGGAGGTCGTCCGAGAGTAATGCGATCTGGCCGTCCGCGGTGATTCATCCGAGAGTTAGGTGAATCTGGCCCCCAGTGGTGGTGCATCCGAGAGTAACGTGCATCGGCTATCTAAGGGGTTCATCCATGGTTTGGTGAACTGCCAGCATTGGTGCTTAATGGCCAATGTGGATATGTAACTCCGAAGTTGATTTCCTAAGGTAGTTTGGATCCATATGCATAACGTAGTAGTGGAGTAATGTTGCACCGCATCGCATACATTGATTGAGTTAATATGGATGATATGGATATGTTATGTATTTTGATGTGTTATAACATGTTACTTGTATGATGTATGCTTATCTTGCTAACTGCTTCCATGTCATTATGTTTCATACATGTTTCATACTCCTCGTTTTTTGTTGTTTGCTTTGCATGTATCTTTTTGGTTATGCAGAGGACGGTGAGTAGCCTGCTGAGGAGTGACTCTGAGGAGCAGCTACTCGTAGTTTATGATTTCTTTAGTTTACGTTGTTATCCGATGTATTTTCAGATTTTGGTTATACCAGCTCTGTAATGTGACATCGGGGTTGGGTTTCAGATTTACAGTTATGTTTCTCTTTTTAAAACTTGTTTTATTTCCGTGTTGAGAAGTATGTTACAATATGGTATCTTATACCCATTGGTTTTTAATTATTAATAAATGATATGCATGTGCTTATCTTATTTTATTTTATTTCTTTATGTTATGCCATTATAAATATATGCGGGGTAGAGGGTGTCACAATTTAGTTATTTGATCAAAATATGCATAGCACACATATCAGAGCCAAACAATTATTGTCATATCAGAACTTGTACTTGTTGTATCATAACTTAAACTTATTTGTTATATGCCACGGAACCTCTGATTCTCCCGTCGGCATCCTCATCTAAAGAAAACACACGACAAGAGAAAGAAGAACCAACATAACGAGGTGAGATTCCCGTTGTCAAGCAACTTACGATAGCTAAAGACGGTGCGACTCCTAAGTATGACTCAACATATAGGCATGTTATCCAACCATAACATAAAAGTATATATATATATATATATATATATATATATATATATATATATATATATATATATATATATATATAGAAAAAGTAAATAGTTATTGACAGTCTAGTATCAATCAATAATATAATGATATGATGCAATCCCGACGAGCAACCTATACCACTACCGTATAATTCAAGTATACTACTGTTGAGACTAGACCCCTACTCCGGAGCTAATAGGACATTCAAAATGAGTGATTAGTAGTACATGTTTCACATATGCATGCCTTTGGCATAAAGTGCGTCCAATATCCGTAGTCACGTGTGAATTTTAACTCTTTGTGAAACACTATACAAAACTCAGATCGGCTAGTTTCTAGTCGTAGATGTCAGTGTACTGTACGGAATGCCACGACCAAGAAGAATCATCAACTAACCATATGTGGACTTTCCAAAACTTACCATCCCAAAGACCATTTAAGATCGTCACTAAGCAAACCTCACCCACACAAGGTGTAATCTTAACTTCCTAGGCACAAAGGCTTTACTGACAGTTTTAGTTGATCAAGCCGATAATGGTGAAAGCGTTTCGTATCTATCTACTGGATAAATTTTGGGATTCCTTGCGGAAATCCAATGTCATTCTAGAGGCAGGGTAGACAGTACCAAACTATTGGGAATCACCCCTCATTGGACAATACGTGTTTCAAATGATTAGGTAGATTAGGAAGGTTGGTTATCTACCACCAATCCATTATACTTATTTCTGTCCTTCTGTCGAGCAAGCAATTTTAGAATACTCTTGGTTATTAAGTATTATGGATCCTTGGATGATAAAATCATATAGGGTATTAAGATATAGTCTTGTTCCACTATATGTCATACTATTTCATTTCTTTTAACCACTAAGTCTTAATCCTTGACTTAGGATTTTGGGATAAACATTTGTTTTGAGTGTCAAATCCTTTTTACTAGTAATTAAATCCAAATTTTTAAATCCTTTCTTTAGTACTAAGGTTTGAAATTGAATTTGTACATTAAAGTAAAATAAGAGTTCTAAAGGCTTAACTTCCATTTTCATGACTCTTAAAACTCCAAATGATAGAACTCTTGTGGACCAACAACTGTCATCCAATGAATGTCATGTGGAAACTTAACAAAAGTCCCTCATTTAAGTGAAATCATTCAAAACCTAAACCATGGTGCCACCTTTCATTCATTTGGGACACACATCTAATTGATCTAAATGATTTATGACTTTGTTGAAGCCATTTAATTAGTGAACTAAGTATAGAAAATATTTTCTTATCCAATTACATTACATACCCAAAATGAGATACACATCCTTTGGGATGGTTTTGTTTCATGAAAACTTACACTAATTGATTCCCAAATGTCATTTTAGCTCAAAAATTACCTTGACTGAAAATCAAAACATTTTCTAAGTGAGTACTCTAAGAAAACCGTACCTATATACTCACTTAAGGTAGATTTTTAATTAAAGCTTTTCTTGTAATAATCACTTAATTACATACTGTTAAACACTTAAAACACGTTAGAATTCAAAAAGGAAACTTATTCCCCTTTGAACCCCACTTGGCCGAACCTAGAGCATAAGAAAATGGTGTGTTTTTCTTCACCAAATCCATCCAAATCAAACATGATAATATGTTCAAATATGATGAGCAATAACATAGCATCAAGTACTAAGTGCCATCAACAAAAATCCATACTTTGACCCAACATCAAAGTAATGGTTTTTCAACAAAGAAATCACTTTTCATCATGCAAAAACCACAATAAACACAAACACAGCCTAAATTATTACAAATCATGGGACATCAAAAACAACAAATCCAAGTAGAGAAATCACTCCAACCATGGGATTTTCTCCCAAACAAAGCCTATCAATAACCATCTATAAGAGTCAACAAGGATCACTCCCCCATTAACTCTCGAAGACACTAGGAGGTGATGATGATGAAGATGGTGTGGTGAAGATGATAATAACCTTGAATAACTTTGAAGAAACCCTTCGATAAACATAAAGGTTCAAGCTTTTTATTTGAAAAACCATGAACTTAAAGTGTTGTATTCATGATTCTAAACATGAAAATGGAAGAGATAAGAGTTTAGAAGGCTTATATCAAGTTAGAAAATGAAGAACTTGATGAGTGTTCTTGAGTTCCTTTGAATGTGATGAACCAACGTGCTCCAAATAAAATAAAATAAAAATTGAAAAAGAAAGTGTTTAAATGATGGTGAGGACCAAGGATATGAACTTGGAATTTTCAAAACAAAGTTGGTTGATGTTCTTGCAAGTTTTGGACTTCAATTCAAGTGAGTGAATAAAATGAAGTGAGAGTATGTGTTAGTGTGTTGGCTGTGAGCTTAACGGGAGATAGGGAAGGGAATTTAATTCAAAATGAAATGCACTTTGGTGTCATAGAATGGAGGGCTTAAATTGATCAAGGACAACATGGTTTCTAACTTGAGATTAACCATTTTAGGCAATGTGACTTTATCCATTTTGGGTAAAGTTGACATGTGATCATTCAACTGTTTGGCACGTACGTATTTCGAGATTTCTGGTCCCGAAATATAAAAATTAGCGGACCCGATTAAAATAATAATAATATTTTCATCGGCTCCGTCTAAAAATAACAGAGAGGCTCAAACAACTATTTTATGATTTATCTTCCTTAGACATATACCGGGTCAGTGGATTACAATTTACAGTGTAAATACGAACCGGTTGTCAAAACACAGTCTGAATCTTATTTGAGTTTTTAATTCGATTTCAATAGAACTCTCAGGTGTAAGCAATAAAATTATTTATAATTGCCAAATTGTACTCTTCAAACAATTCATTCACAGAAGAAATTAATTGACAGATAAAGCATTTTCTGGGTCAAGTGAGGGTTTTCTAGCTAGTGTAAAACTACACTGTCAACCAGAACGCAGACTGGATTCCGTTTGAGTTTTCCAAGTTTGAACCACAACTTTCCACAGTATAGTATATCCTGAGCATAATTTTTTTTACCTCAAAATCATCTTGTTGATCGCAAATAAAATATAAGATTTATATACCGTTCAAGGTATATAGGAAAAATCGGGGTGTTACAATCAACATTTAACTTATGGCCTATTATCTGAATATTGAAGTAATGCAAGTTGGAAATAGGAGCTTTTTCTACATAGGATTATACAAAGAATACTTGAGATGCTCAAAATGAAGAAAAATTGCTTATCTGTTGGCAACCTCATCGATTGTGGAACTACAAAATTGTCAAAGTGTGAGTGCATTTGCAAGCCAAAGTGTGAATGCATGTGCTAGTGCATTTGCAAACCAGGCCAAACCAAGAAGTCAATTCAAATGAGTTTTTAGGAAAGTTTGAGGGTTCTCCTAATCTTCATATCTTCTTTATCTCCTCATCACGAACACAAACATGCACATGCAAAAGCACCAACATTACAGACAATAGTAATTGTCACACCGTTTTTTCCTCACACCCCTTTTTTCTACCTACTTTATCACCATTGGTTATCTATTAATTCATTGTTACCAAAACATTAAAAGCTTTTAATCAATAGTTATAAAGTAAGTGTACAAGATAATGTAATAGAAAAATAGTGTGAGATGATTACTTGTTACAGACAAATCTGAAATGACATAGTTATTTGTGTATTACTTTAAAAGAAAAGCAAAAATGGAAAGCAAACTTAAATGTTTATAAACAAAACTGCTATGTATTAAATAGATCTTCTGTAAACCCACCATCAGCAGTACCAAAAAATAATAAATATTAACATATTTATTAATCATGGCTCCCAAAACAACAGTAATATACTAGTAATTATGGTGTTATAAGAATGAGGATAATATACTAAGAGAAGTTACTTGTCTTGGCTTTCAAAAGTCTTGCACTATTTACAATCAGATAAAGGGACAAAACTTATGATCTGCTATACTTGAAGCTAGATTTCATCAAGATCTTGTGGACTGGAGCTGTCTGCAAGAACTTCCCTTAACATCTCACTATATTGATCAACATCACTTAGATTCATTCCATTCTCAAGACAATTATTAGTACCACAATCTTCCTCAAGTATTTTTATGATTTCTTCATATTCTGTTGTAGCATGGTTTTGATCCATCAAACCATCTTTTAACCTTTGGGTTGCAAGGTTGGCCAATCCTGTTAGAAATTCATGTGTAAAGGATAGATTGCCTGGGCTTTTCAGCAGATTGTGAGCATCTGATTCTTCAATTTCTGCATAGTTCACTAGAAACTGGTTTTGATTCTGGCCCACATTCAAGGAAGCAGTTGTAATTGTAGGGACACCTGGAACAAATTTAGTTGTTCATTTATATACATCACTCTATTATATTTTACTATCAAACTAAAAAAATTCTATTTTACAATCTAAGATCAGTAGCTCACTAAAGACCAAAGGGTTTCACAATACATTTGTAATTAACATTTAAGTTGCATTTGAACAGTTACATTTAGTTATAACTACTTGATTAGTTAGTTATTTTTTCTAATAAAGGGAGCTTATCTTATTGTACTTCCTTTTATATATGCCTAAGATGTACTATTCATAATAAGCAACCTCACCTAGGTAAATTGGGCTCTCAACTTGCAAGGGAAACTTGATCCTGCCACTGGAGTTTGATGATGTATCCACCAGAGGTAAATCAGAATCGCAGATGGTCTGCATACGCTTTATCTTTGATCTGTATTTCTGTGTAGGGAGAACATTGGTGATCTTAAACAAAAACGAAAACAATGAAGCATGCTGTAAATGATGCATGGTATAGGTATTGTGATTCAAACAAGAATCACAAATGCAACAAGGATGGAAAAAGGAAAAAACAAACTAACACCACAATGATAATTTGCTTATAAAAAAAACACAATGATAATTTCTTGTAGAACATTTTGCTTGTTGTTGTTTATGGAAAATGTTTCTAGCATCGTGTACAGAGATGCCTCTTTAAACTGTTAGCTAGTACTAAAATCTCACCTGTAATTTTAGACATGTTATTTGAACACTAAAAAATATGACACTCAAATAATATTCTCCTCATATATCCATAAAATATATTTATTTTAGCTTGATATACAATATAATCCTACTCATATCTGGATAAAATTTATTTATTCTAGCTTGACATACAATATACCATAGCACTTAGACACTCACATTAGGATATGAAGATATAGTGTGACTATCAAAGAGCCCTTCACATTGTCCTTAATTTTATCTTCTATGAGAGATTAACCAAGCATATTAAGGTTGGGTGTTGTCTAAGGTGCACCACCCACCAAAGTGGTGCATGGGTGCACCACCCAAGTGGCCAAGTCTGGACCATCCAGATTGTCACTTGGCAAGTTGACCATCATGATTTATTATTATTTTATTAGTGTTGAAAAGTCAAACTATAAAGTGGCAATTTAGATGGTCTAGATTTGGCCACTTGGGTGGTGCACCCATACACCACTTTGATGGGTGGTGCACCATAGCCTTCACCATTTGGTTTATTGTCATTTTGTGGGTGAAAAGATTTAATAGATGCTTCTTATCAGTGGACATGTCAGCAAGAATAAAATAAACTATATTTGTAATGAGCATATTATATATATGCTCTGCATTGATAGAAAGTGTTAGAGAATGTGTATTATTTTCTTATGTCTGATGCGGACTTAAGACCCATGGGGAGACCCACAGGGACTGAAGTCTATGAAAGAGGTAAATGGAAGCTCATTAAGTGTGTATTTGGTTTTACGTTGGAAACTTTCAGAATTGATTTTGTCATCTACCAAACGTGATTTTAGTACAAATGAGATGTTTGGATGCTGTCAGGTAAAGTTGATTTTGCCTTCAGAAGCGATTCTGTCTATAAGCTAAAAAAAGTAGATTTTGAGTTGAGTTGAAAATTTTACACTAAGTTTTACATCAAACCTGCTATCAAAATAAAGACATCAAAACATAAATCACTTCACTTCAAACTCAATTCTAAGTAAATTAATTTTACAAAATCAATTACATTCATGAATCAAAGTCACTTTTATTAAACGTTCATCCAAACATACATTAAGTGACTTCAGAGGTGCAATGCACCGAATCACATCCATGAGAAAGAAACTTGTAACTAACTACTGCCTAGTTGGTAGTAGCAGTGTGGTGGGGTGTGTGTGTGAGGGAATTCGGTTGCTGAGGTGAGGGAAGATATAGGAGTGAGGCGGAAGAGAATAGACTCAAGCTGGAATTGGGATTTTGGAACCTTGGGAGAGAACTAGGCCTCTCAAATTGCCTAGTAGTTGTAATCCTTGTTTTCTTCCTACCAAGCTTTGTATCACCTTAATACTAGCTTGTTTCCATTAACAATACTACATTTCTTTCTCTGTTCATTTACCTGATACTCATCAATGTCCATTGGTTAAGAAGCCTATCTTTCTTGTACTGTTCTTGGACTATGCTTTATACGGGTGAGTCTATGGTGAACCACCCACCTAAATGGTGCAAGTAGTGCACCACCCACTTGGCAACCTTGTAGCCAATCATTTTGCCAAGTCTGTCAGTGAAATTTTCAACCCATTTAAAGTATATTTTTTCATATTCTACTTTCAAAATATGTCGTCGCGCCACCCCTACCTTCCCCCACCACCATTGAAAACACCCTCTGATCTCAGCCTCAGAGTCGAGCTACACAAAACATTCTCCTCCTCTCCGTCCCGATGTAGCGCCTCGATATGTCCTCCGTTGTGCACCGCCTAACCAGAACGTTCTCCTCCTCCCCGTCCCGACGTAGCGCCACCGTGCCATCCATCTGTCACCGAAGCTTCGCCATTCGCCACCCAAAACCGCGTCGTCCCTTCCACCACCTACCACCGATCGAGCTCCACCACGCTAGTCAGAAGCCCAGTCACCACGATCCGCCGTCCAGACGCAAATCCGCCTAAGCCACGTCATTCCGCACCAAGCTAGGACCCGCCGCACTAGCCGCCACTCACGATCTTTGCTCTGCTGCCGCGCTGCTCACACTCGCCGCCGTCTGGGTCTCCCGGTTCGGCCATCATCGCCTCCCTCTGCTTGTGGGTATTGTGAGTAGCTAAAAGCTTCTCCGAGTTTTCTTCTTTTTAACCAGTGATTCATCACCTACGGTGGCGCCACCACCTCCTCTGCCATCACTTCCACCGCCACCGCCGCCTCCAGCCACTCCTCAGTCAAATAGTGTTGGGCGTACGAAAATAAATCAATGAATTAATTAATTAATGATTTTTCTGTAAAAAACAAATTGATTATGATTAAACATATTGTCATATTGATGACAATTAAAGTAAATATATTATTATAATATTATTTTTCTGTATTTCTTTTAAGAATACATTTAATATACATGTATTTTATGGCATAATACTACTCATATACAAGTTTGACTACAATGAAGTTTGAAAAGTCAATCTGACACTAGTAAACCCACATGGCAGCTTCATTGGTGCACACTGTGACAAGTGGATGGTGCACCACTGCTCCACTTAGGAGGGTGGTGCACCGAAGATGCTTCCGCTTTATACTGACCTAACCTTTATTTCTCGATAAATATAAATGTCCTACTAACAATCATTAAGTTTGTTATTCTCATTCCTAAATTTCTCGAATAGTAGTATTAACTCATGGAACTTGTTATCCAAATATTTTCAAATGTAAAGGGCAGAAATGACAAATTAGGTGGGCTAACTTCATGCATATATTAGCAACCACCTAGTCCTAGTTAGCATCAGCAACATTAATAGAAACTATTTTATGTCTAATTGAAGTAATAGAAAAGAACCTGCATATGACTTGCAACCTGGCGAGTTGTCAGGCCGGGTACATTCATTACATGTAGCACCGTTTTTGGACTAGCTTCTAAATACAAAAGGAAACAAAGGACTGACATTAAATTAGCAATTACCCTATCAGAGATGATATATAATCCATAACTGATAGTTATAATATAATAAGTGCAGAATAAAAGATCAGAGAAACTAATGAATTAAATATATGATGGGATAGGAAATAACACAGTACTCTGGTCGCCAAGAAAAGCTATAGCTTCTGTAAACTTCTTATGTCGCTCAGGAGTCCAAACTCGCTCTTTAGCAGCAGATCCAATCTTATGTTCTACTGTTTCTTCCTTCTCCTTATCATTATGGTTATTGTTGTCAAAGTCCATCCGGGCTGAGCTAAGTTCAGCTCTCTTCTCTCTTTGCTGGCTGTTACTATCATCATGGTTTCTTTTTCCATTTGCTCCAGGAGCCTGGCATTGTGTGGTCATCATCTGTTAATGAAAGTATTTTGAAATCACTTTAACAGTGTGTTTGGATGGAGCATTTTTAGAGAGTATGTATTTTTTTGATGAATTGAAATTCCTAATCATAAAATATCTTGTTTTTCCTCGATCAACCTACTCTTTTCTCAGTTTCTTCCATAATTATGTTTGTGAATTGTTTTTTGGAGGGTAAGAGAAGGGAATGAGAGGTTAATTTTCTCCCCTTCTTGCTTTTGAGTTCTATTAATTAGAGGGAAATGTTTTAGGGTATTTTAATTAATCGCACATTCTCCTCCTCAACCCACTTTTTCATTTGACTCCCAAACAAGGAGAGGGATATACTCTCCTTCTCCACCCCTCCCTCCCATTTCCTTCCCCTTTGATTCCCTCACTTTCCTTCCCATCCAAACTAGCAATCAGGGCCAAAGTCCGTTTGCGGGTGGAATTTTTGAGGAAAGGGAAAGGGAAAGGGAATGTTCATTCTTTCTAATATGTGAATATATATATATATATATATATATATATATATATATGGGATTTTTTTAAAAAAAATTGAAATGATCATTCACTATTTATGTATTTTTATAAAATATTTTATAATTTCCATAATTTAGAAATTAAAAATAAGTCTTCCCCTTCCCTCCAAAATCTTACTCGCAAACAATAACCGCTAATGCCATACAATTTTGTTCATAGAGATAAACCATCTACCTGTTTGATCTTAGTATGTTGTAATCACTTTGCACAACATACCTGCTTTTCTTTGTTTCCAATTTGAGCTTCTTCTGAACGATACACATGTTCCCACACAAATTTGAGATCCTTTAAAAGGATTGGCTCCTTAACGAAATAACATGATCCTTTAGCGATTAATTTCCAAGTTACATCATCAAATCCTCCATATAAGATGTCTGAACATGATAAATAAGACAGAAAGAACCATTAAGCCGCAAGACCAAATTCTTGGAGAAAGATAAGTCAACTGAAAAATCAGAAATTACAACTTACAGATAAGGGGAATGTCCCTCTCATGCAACATGTTAAAAAAAGAAAGGGTATCCATGCCAGGCATGTTGACTTTAGCCATGACAAGTGTAAACTGGCCTTCATGATTGCAAATCATGGATGCAGCCACTGATGCATCATCTGATGTAGTAACTGAATAGCCAAACAGTCATAACAGTTAAATCATTATTCAAGTTAGTCAAGGAATATAGATATATAACACCAGTTTCTTTTTTCTGATTCATTGCTTGTTATAAAGATAACTTCTTGCAGAATATAACTTAGATGTCCTGGTTTTTCCATTGAAGAATGACATATTTCTCAAGTTACACTACGTATATAGATCAACATATTCTCAAATTGAAAATACTAATAACACACTCTTTATCACACTCCTCTTCGATCCACTCTCTATTATTGAGTGGATTTCATATGAGACTCACTCTCTATAATAGAGGATGTGTTTAAGAGTGTAATACTATCATCACTCTTTAAAATTTTACAAATAATTCTAATAACTAAAAAGTAAGGTAGAACTGCAGAAGTGATTAATAATGTCATGACACAAACATTACTATTAAGGGGCGGGGAAACTCAAACCCATGCTGTCAGTTTATTGTTGAGAACTTCAAGTTAATAGATATATAATCAAGGCAATTTCAAATATAGTGATTTTTTTAGTTCAGGTGGGAAAAAGTTGGTTATTTGGGTATTTTAGAATGAATTAGGATCCTCTTCTATTATTCTTTCTTTTTTTCTCTCATCATAGAGAAAGACATAAAAATAAGTTTTAGTGCACCATACCTATAAAAATAAATTTAATATTTTGGCTTTCACTCTCTAATATGAAAGAAAATAAAAAGAGAGAATAAAAGGATAGTATCCGAATCCTTTTAAAATTGGTAACATTTTATGTTGATGGGGGCTCACTTTGACTGCTCTTAGATATCCTCGCGATCCATCGTTATAGTCTTCACATGCATAATTTAACGTCAATACCTTGTCTTCATTGCCTTATATTGCAAATCCTTATGGTTGCGCAATATATGGCGATGAAGACAAGGATTAACATTAAGAAATGGTGATTTTACAACTGACATGTAGAGCCTATATTGTTTTTGTGTAACTAATGTAACAGGTACTTGAATTGTATCCATGAATGCAACTAAAGCATATATTTCAATATACTCATTACCTGAGAGTAATCTTTCGTTTATTTAGCAAATCAGTTGCTTTCATTGATCTGTCTGTATTTTTTAGTTTATCAATTTGGTTCTAATCTTGCAAATGGTTGTTTAATGTTTAATGTGAGTTCATATAACAAAATCCCAATGAATTTATGTTATTAT